>OX452970.1:7219824-9619824 GCA_949699065.1 Metalampra italica
ATCTAGTCAGATGATTAACTTCAGCAACAATACCAGGCTTGCGTTTTGAAGCCAGTTTAAATTAAATATTTAGATTGAAATAAGACTTTTCTTAAATACAATCTTGGTAGGCAAGCCCAACTCCTACAACAGACCTTGTTCAGAACTTGTAGCCATAATTCATTTTAAATCCATCCATTACCATAGAAAAAAACGTTAGATTGAATTAAGAGTTCAATACAATAATACACGTTCCCTATGGTTACCTCTCCACCCCACTGATTTTTACGGGCGGTTTGCATTTGCCCCACTGAGGTTTGCATTTTGTGAATATCTCTATAGCTAATTTTTCGAAAGTGTCCGGCTGGAAAATGACACGTTCTTACTTCAAGTTCCGTGCAGTTCCGGGCCGGGGATATGCGACAATCGTATTTTTAGAATCGGAATATCCCCACTGGCATGAGGCGGTGGGGGGGATTTTGCAAATATACCTACTTAGAGTACAACTCGCAGTCAAAGTTCATTGGTAATTAAATGTTTAATTAATAAATGTTTACGTTGAACAGGCGGGGACATTCCCTTTACTATAGAAAATATACTGTAAAACCGGTTGTACAATCATAGGGAACAGTTTTGGTTGTACTCCCAAATAGTTCGACCATCGCAAGGAAAATACCCCTCGTATTCAGGCACTGTGGTGTAAGTATGCGACGTGAAGATATGATCAAATTGGAGGGATTCGATTGACAAACAATGTTAAAAGTAGGTATAGTTTATTATTTTAAAGAAAGTTATCCAGATCACTAGATCTACTGAAGTCACTCATCAGGACGGAATTTAAGTTAAGTACAACTAATAAATTAAGTTAAGTACAACTAATAAATGCAAGGCAGAACTGAACAACCTGGCGCGTGACGATGGCCTGAGGCCGGTCGGTATGAGGGGTTCCGGGGGGTGTGGCTGTGGCCCATGACCTTAGTTTTGTGGATTGGCTGCGAGTCGTCTTCTTTTACAGTCTGCATTATTTCAGAAAATACTGAAATACCTGTTTTGTTATAAACCATGGAGCTCTACAATTGTTTTCAGAACATTATTTTGAAATCATTGTAGAATTCTTTGTTAGAGTTGCTGGCAGGGGCCTTTCACAGCACAGCGGTCCAGTGCATATTGTATTGTACATTCTTTTACCCACGCTACATCGTCTACTGATGTGACAAGAAGCAGTTGTATGTGTTCAGGAGAGGTGTGCGTGACACATGGGACACGAGTGTCGCAACACGAGCTCGTGGTGCTGGGCGCGCGCGCCGCATGTCGCGCACGCCCACGCGGCGAGCGGCGCGGCCAGCGCGCGCGCAGACACCGCGCACCCGGGGAACTGGCTCGCGCACCCGGGGCACGTGGCCGACCTGACACACAAATATATCATCAACCTGCACCAGTCCACTAGGCGCGGAAAAAGAGCAATACATGTGTCAATGTTCTTTATTATGTATAAAACGTTAATTTTTCCTAGACTTTTTATTATTATTTCCTGGAATATTCTATCTAAAGTCAAAGTGGCTAGCAGCCACCATACGAATAATAAGACAACGAACTTACCATTCAGGCATGCTCACTTGGCAGTTAGGGCAGTCGACTTTGTTTGCTTTGGCATCTTTAGGTTTGCATTTTGTGAATATCTCTATCGCCAATTTTTCGAAAGTGTCCGGCTGGAATATGAAACGTAATGTTACTTCAAGTTCTGTGCAGCCGGCCTAGGGTTAACCTATATCATCTGTCAAATTTGCAGTCAAAATTAACCTTAACATGTCAAGGCTCATTTTAGAATATGCAAATGTGACTGATAATATGCTTTAGTGGCCCACTGTACTGATAAAATACACATTCGAGGGCGCGCTATGTACATACATCTAGAGCTTCTAATTTTATGAATGCCTTTGAACATAGATTGAACGCTCGTGCTTGAACCGCTATTGATGCAATAGTACACCAAATCTGAAAAATGAAAAGACAGTTGATTTATTAATCTGCGACCGCAGAATGAAAAATCTACTATAATAATTATATACTGTTTATCACAAGTACCTACTCCTACTGTAAAAAATGTACACTACTAACGTCGAAGACACTATCATTAATCTGTGCTACTAACTTCGGCCAAGTGGATACGTGGCAGCCACATCTAGTTAGCGGTAAAGGAAGTAGTGAAAATGAAATGATAACTACTCGTCAAGAGATGGCGGACTCCGTATTTCATATTAAGTAAGCGGCTACTAAATGTATCCTTATTGACATACGCGAAACCAAGTCGAAAACAAATGTGGGTAGTATGAACTAGGTCTCAGAGGACTAAAATGATTGTGAAACCTGCGTGTGTTGGTGGTGGTGAAACTCGTCGGCGGCGGCGCGCAGGCGCTCGGCCGCGCGCAGCGCCGCGTCCGCGCGCACGGGCCGCGCCTGCGCGCGCGCCGCCGCCAGACACAGCCAGTGCTGCGCCAGCGCCAGACGGTACGCGCGCGCCGCCTCGCGGCTACCAGCGCCCTCTGCGTACGCAACAAGCAAAGTCTACCAATCGTTTCTACTTTATATAGGGTACACCGGATATAGGATGGGATACACTTTCCTGAAGTTTTCAGATTATGTTGCCATTACGTACTAATTCTGCCCAAAGGAGCTTTGTTAATATTTATAACTCGTCAGATTAAGATATTTAATTACAATAAAGACTGACTAAGATATAGTTACGTTAAATATCTTAAACTGACGACCAGCCCTAACCCTAACCAGCTGATCCGTTATTACAATATTGTAACGATTACAAATTATTAAAAGTTAAACAATATAAAAATTTAAATAAAAAGTTCTAACCATTAAAAAACGATTGCTCATATCTAACATAATACGACTCTTACGGGAAAATGTCGTTCTGTCCCACCCGGTATGGAAAACAATGCCCAAAACGTGATATGGTTTTATTTCTTTCCGCGAGCGCTTGCAGATGCTTGTTATGAGCATTTCCCCAATGTGGCAATACGCGTCAACCTCTTGCGCCCTCCCTATCTAGCCGATTCACTATCACAGATTAGTGATATCGAGTTCACTATCGGTCCACCTGGCAGTGGGTCTTGTCCCAACAGCTTCTGCGACAGATGTGGTCTCTGGCCACTGCCACTTCAATTAACTTAAACAACATATACCTAGCACAACGTACCAACAGTGTTCTGACTATAAAGGTGTCCAGCGAGAACATACAGTTTCTTGATTCTCAGTGGTGACGCTTTGTTTGATGCCTCCATGTTTGCCAACTAAAAACAATAATTAATGTGTGTTACTCGTGTTTGAGCGACACTTGTATTTAAAGAGTGCAAGGAGGCTCATAATAAACAAACAGATGGCGGTGCAATGATTTAAAATAGCCACATAACTATAAATCTTTAAAATCAATAATAGAACATTGTTGCCTCCTCCATGTGCATTTATATGCGGATTAGTTTAGCATCTATTCCTTTGGTAGGTACTGAGTTCGAATTTCTAATGCGCATAAAAATGCACAGGTTTTTTTAGAAATAACGACGACCCCGAGTCAACGACGTTTTTACAATAATAGCACTTGTAGGTACTTTTTTTTCAATGTTTGGACAAATTTACACAACACACGGCTGTTTAGTCCCAAACTAAGCCGAAGCTTGTAAATGTGTAGTGGGTACTCAACAACTGTTAAACATACTAAGATACTTTTAAATAAATACGTAAATACATACAAACACCTTTATTCTTCATTCTTGAAAGTTATTTGGTACCTACCTGAAACGCCATTCCGGCCGCCTGCATTATTCTGCCACTTTCCTTTAGTTGCATTATCCCCTGAACTGATGGCGCTTGGTTCACGGTATCACTTATATAGTCAACTATATTCTGTTTCATCGATCCTTCCTATAAAAGGGGAAAGATATCAAAGTCAAATATGGGCCTTTTAATAGGTATTATACACGGGTCTTACAGTACGCGAGTACCTTTGGTTTACCTTTGCCCGACGTTGTATGTAAACGACGTTAAATTTGCGTGTAAGACTAGAGTATATATACTCTGTAATGCGTACAAAGCGCCAGTCTATAATGTACATACTAAAGGTCCTCCCAAAACCGCCGCTGAATCACCCACCCTATTACTTATTCTGTGAACATGTCTTTTATTTATTAGGAAAAACAGTCGTAATTATACAAATAATAATACCTATATCTATATGCTAAGTACAAATACCCGTATAATGAAATTGTCAATATAAATATTGTTAATATTCTCTCAGATTGTATGTAATGGCGCTCATACAAATCCGAGCCCAAATCGCGTCCGCCAACTATATCCAGTGCATAAAATAGACCACCTGTAAGTGTTATTTACCTTGGGCAGTCTTGGAGAGCTACTGATCAACTTGGACAAAGTCTCGTCGTCTTCTAAAGCCATGTGACATTTCTTCAACCCTTCTGTATTATTCGACATGGTATAATATTCGAGCGCACTGCTCCTGCGAATACAAATTCATTTGTATTTAAAAATTAGTCAGTCCTTAAATCTGTATAATATATGAAATTTTTAAAATATGAATCAGTTTAACAAAACCCTAAAAATAAACTCTCTCCTTTAGTTTGCTGTATACAGGTGTCCTAGAAACCGACGAAAACCTGACGACAGCTGATAGGGCTGCTAATTACCTCTCAGAAAAACTAATTTTAGGTTTAACAAAAATGGCTTTGTTTTTAAAATTGAAAATGATCCTTACCAATTTTGTCTGTCAATGTAATAATCACCGATGTTGCTGTACGCCTGTTTGACTTGTGCATCCGTTGTGCTGGCGGACATCTTCAGTAGCTCCACCACGCGGAACCAGTGGCCCAGACGTTTTCGCAGTGCTAGCGCCAAGTCACTAAAATATAAATAAATCATCATCACATCAGCCTAAAGACGTCCACGCTGGACAAAGGCCTCCCCCAAGGATCTCCACGACGACCGGTCACGCGCCAATCTCGTCCAGCAGAAAATAAATAAAGCGATGAAAATATTTATTTATTATGTGGCTGTTAATACAACACCATCTATATCTGGTTGTGTTAATACAGACTCCATCTATCGTCAGTGCTTAATATCAAGAACGTGCGACCTTAATTAATTATACATTATCTATGGACTTGAATTATTCTATTACATACATAAGGATTGCATCTTGTACATGAAAGAGTTGCAATTAAATCAATTTAAAACTTTAATCATCTGCCTAAAATTCATTAAACCTCAAGACCTGACATTCCCGTAATCAACAGCGGCATAGCCTAGCGCTAGTAAATTAAAATAATTGTAACTGTTACTGTTCTTGCAACATGTTAACAGGTAAACTCATAGAAAGACCGAAGCGATAGAATACAGATAATAAAATACAACAAGTCGGAAGTAAATTTGGGAAATCAGAAAGTTTAATGCTGATCTAGTAGGAGTTGTAAATATTCACAGTTACCGTCTGTCCTCATTGTGGTATATTTTTTCGGCGGCATCGAAATCTTTGAAATAAGCCAGTATTTCCGCTTTCTTGAGTGCGTTGGAATGCAGCGCGTTCAGTCGCGACACGAAGCGGATGCCCGCGTAGTCGTTGCGCCGCACGAACGCGGCCTCAGCCGTCTCCAGAGCGCCCTCCGCCTCAAAGTTTCTTAGCGCCGCCTCTGCTAGTAGCAGCCTGCAACATTTCATATTTAAATAAAACAAAGTCATATTTAAATAAATAATAAAAATTCATAAATAAAACAAAGTCGTGTTAGTTGCACCATTTATAACTCAAGAACGGCTGAACGGATCTTGATGTAACTTGGTACAGTGATAGTTTATACCCTGGAATAACATTAGGGATACTTTTTACCGGGGTAAACTGTTACCGGGGAAAAACTTATTCCACGCGGGTGAAGCAGCGGGCAACAGCAATTATACATTATGTACGGTTTCTTGCAGCCGTTCATCAAGTATGCTGTTAATATGAATAAAACTTGAATAATATGATGAATATTATTTGTTTGCTATGTTAAGATGTGTTAAAGTACAAAACAAGGTGGTTTGAAACGCGCCGACTCAGCTACACGTTAGTATGTTGTGCCGTTGTAATGTTGTAATGTAACCCATACACATTAAATATCAACAATATGTAAAACCTTTTACCAAACAAAATATTGATTGACTGACAACTAAGAATAACAATAATTTTAATTGAATCGCTGATTTTTCTTTAGCCGATTGGCCGATCGAACGGGTACCTATGTTTGAATAAATAATTACGTTTTGACTTTTTGCCAACAAATGTTGAATTTGAATTATTCATACCATAATTGCGGGTGTGGATTGTCCTTTATGAAATTTTCGGCCTCCTTCAAACCAACTTTTTCAATAAGCTGTCGTGTATCTCTCAGAGATTTCACCTCCACTCGCACGATATGCTGCGGGGTACATTTGTCCGTAATACTATCCAACAACGCTGTAGTTATTTCTAACTCCTGAAAAAGTAAAATATGCAGAATACTCAATAATAATAATCTTTTTGGAAATATTCACACAAGGCTGTTTAGTTCCAATAGTAACAGTCGAGTAAATAATACTAGTTACATTATGATACAAGTGAGCTAAGTTGGTCATTACACTCGAGGCTGCAATGCACGAGGCTTGCCGAGTGCGAAATGAAACCAAGTAGTGTTGTTATGACCAACGCTCACGCGTATCATACGACGGTTTTCAACACACTTAATTGCGAGCAAAATAAATAAAATGCCATAAACTTACTCAGGTAATACAGGCTCTCACTTACATTTTGTGCCTCTGTAAGATTTTCTGGCGGCATAGAATCGTACATCGTCGAAGCAAAATAATATTATAGCTTTTCTTCATCATTTGAAAGCACCATTCCACAAAGAGATTTCAATTCAATATTTCACTATCCATGGTCTATGGAGCCGCGCGCTGGGCGCAGCATACGCCCTTTCTGTAGGATATGTGGCGCGTATGCTGCGCCTATTCTATGGAATTTTTTTTTTGGAATAGTTATCTGTGAATTGTGCTTTGTGAATAAATGGTATTTTCAACAGACTTCAAAAAAATAAAAAGGTTATCAATTCGACCTGTTTATCTCACACTCATGTTTTAATAACCCCTGATGTTATGTACCAGTTTCATCAACTACTATTAAAAGATATGTATATTGCATATTATTAGCTACGTCTACCTAGAAGATCCTTACAGCACCTTGAATTTACAAAGGTATCCGTGCATGGTGAGCGGCTCCTCTGGCTCGGCGTCCCTCATGACGTAGAGGCGCGCCTTCTCCGCGGCGGCCAGCAGGTGCGGGTTGTCGGCCGCCCACTGCGCGCTCCACACGTCCTTGCGCAGCGCCTGCCCCACGCTCACGTTGTTCGCCATGTCAGTGTCCAGCACGTACAAACAGCCCGGCTGGTCGATTACGTAGAATTTGCTAGAAATATACACAAATGTTCTCGGCAGGTTCTCGAGTGGCGACCACGTATCGGAAGACGCAGCATAATAAGGTCGCGGGACCCAGCTGGATGAGGTTAGCACAGGTCCGGTCGTCATGGAAATCCCTGGGCATGGAGAGCCTTTGTCCAGCAGTGGACGTCTACAGGCTGATATGATGATGATGACGATACACAAATAGTATATAATCATTATATATGTATTAGTTACTAGATGTTTTCCTAGCGAGCGTCAGTGGCGTCGGGGATAAGACGCGGCCTATCATGTCGACAGGTCAGTCGATCCCCGGCTGGGCCACGTACCAATGGGTTTTTCTCGAAACATAAGTACATTTACTGACTGCTCTCAAACGGTGAAGGAAAACGTCGTGAGGAAACCTGCTTACGCCAAAGAAGATATTTTAGGCGCATGTGAAGTCCACCAACCCGCACTGGGCTAGCGTGGTGTACTATAGCCCTAACGCCCTCGTTGAGAGGGTGAACCTGAGCCCCAACAGTAGGGACATATTAATATGCTGTTGATTTGATACAATCATACATAGCTTCACATAGGCACTAGCGGCAGAACGAAGTATTGCGATCTTGACTCACCTGTTTCGCTTAGCTGTTACCAGTTGCGATAGAGGAATAACTTTTAGTATATAGATAATTTTACTTCAAGATACGACAAAAATCAAAATAAAGTGGGCGGGCTCGTACTTTTTTGTGAAACTTTACCTTGAATTAGAATTCAATCCCAGTTTATATGGCTTGGAAGTCATGTTGATGGACGTGATTTTCTTTAGAGTGACCAACGAGAAGAGCAATATTGTTCCGGAATCCCTCCCCACTAGCAGGTGACTGTCGGAGCACGTGATGCAACATATCGTGTCGTCCTGGAAGCCACCGTCGCCTGCGCTGACGGGCGAGCCGTCTGCGTGGTACAGCTGTTCCGTACTACCTGAGAAAAGTTAATGAACAATGTACTTATTTTTAAGTATGTATTAGTATTTAAGTATTTATTTAATAGTATAAATGTATGTTTATCAACTGTTGAGTCCATCCACATTCCACAAGCTTCGGCTTAATTTGCGTCTAAGTAGCCGTGTGTGAATTTGTTCAGAACATTACATAATAATTAGATAATCATTTATTTCCAAAATCAATAATTTTAGTACTTGTACTTGTTTACATAATTGAAATGATTATAACTTTTCGGCTTATTCGTTTAAATTATTTGGTTTTGATTTGAAACTAGGCTAAAAACGAAACCAAAATCAAACATTTAAATAAATAATTACTAATGGGGATAGCCATAATGGCTGAACGAATTGCGATGAAACTCAGTCCAGTCACATTATACGTCTCCTGAAATGACATGCAGGATATATATACTTTCTAACGCAGGCGCGGGCAAATAATAGTTGCATAGAAAATAAATAACTACTAGTAGTTCCGTGAGAACAGTAGACCTCGCCAGCCCTTATAAACCAAACCTAAAAGAAACCAACAAAAATCAACTTTGTAGTTGGAGACAGAAAAAGTACCTACTAAAGTGACAAAAATTAGCACTTTAAAGCTTAATATTTCGCAAACGGATCCCTGAATCGAAAAATGTTTTTCACACACCCTCGATATTTTTGAAAGACCCATCCAACGATACCCCACACCATGGATATCACGCGGAAAAAAATAATTTTCCATTTTACTTATGCAGTTCTATGAACATAATTTATTTTTTCAACTTTCATAAGTCGATCCACTATTACTCAAAAACTAATAGAACCTACTTAGCCGTAATAGTTTTCCTTGTAACTACGTTATATATGCTACTGCCATGAATTTTTTCACATTTCCAGAAGCAACCGTTTAGCTGGCAGGGGTGGGGGGGGACACGTGACTCTAACAAAAATTACCGCTTTAAAGCTTAATATTTGGCCAACGGATCCCTAAATCGAAAAAATGGTATTCACACACCAGCAATATTTTTGAAAGACCTATCCAACGATATCCCACACTATGGGATTCACAAGAAAAAATAAGTTCACTCCCACTTTGCGAGTATGGTAGGTACTCTAAAAAAAATGTTTTTCAATATTTTATTATACTCATTTTGTAGGTTTAATTAATTTATATCTATGCCAAATTTTCGTCAAAATCGGTTGAAAAATGCGACCTGTAGAGAATTACAGACAGAAAGACAGAAGGACAGAAAGACAGAAGGACAGAAGGACAGACGGACATTAGCATTTTTGGTCAATCTCGAAACTTAGACGCTTCGCTCGCTCGGTCAATAATGACATCGATAAACTTACGGGGTCTAGCCGGAGTAGAAAACCTCCAAACAAGAAAGGACTCTTTGGAGGCAGCCACCACTGTCGCCTTCCCGTTGATAGTGACGTACACAACAGGTATTGACACCGCTTTAGCTGTATCACAAAGCATACACATTAATGAAGATCACATAGTTCATAATTTATTTATTATTAATACAATCAATAACAGGGTGGCACATCAAGATGGGTCAGTATGGAGTATTTATTCTATCCAACATGACATTGATTTGCAAAACTATAAGTGACTTCATTTTTGAAAAGATATGCAGCTGTAAAAGTATCATTAAATATTTGTTTCACAACATACTTTCTTATTTTCCTCGCACGTGTGATGAAAAGCAGAGTGTTACACTTATCATTTACACCAGTAAATGATCCATTGCACTCTATTATCATACCTAAGCTGATTCGTGTCGGATAATATCACTGATAGTTATTCGCATTTTAAATTATAATACGGACTTCAGTTTTAACTCACCATCACACTGAATCCCCTGTTGATTTGATATTATGAGCGTAGTAAGAGTGGCTATGGCGCAGTACTCGTCCACGCCACACATGTCCAAGACATCCGGAATGTTGTTTATCCAAGACTGGAAATTATCATATGTAGATTTACAAAAGAAATGATCAAGCATATGAGTTCACCTCGTCATTAATTATCGCATAATATTTATTTTCTGAAACTTTATTGAACGCAACCGCACTACAAGCGAACATACTTAACTATGAAGTGAACTTAACGTCAAAATAATTATATACGGGTCTTACACACAAACAAGTTTTATTTACCTTTGCCCGACGTTTCGACCAGGTTACACTGGCCGTGGTCACGAGCTGACTGGAGAGGCGAGCTGTCATTGTTGATCGCTGTGAGTAATTTCTGAAACTTTGCTGGATTTTCCAATAATTCAAGATCAGCAGCTTGAATTATTGGAAAATCCAGCAAAGGTTAAATAAAACTTGTTCGTGTGTAAGACCCGTATATAATTATGAATACAAAGCGCGAAAGTCTGAAATGTACTTTAACGTCAAAATGGTTCTATTCGGCACAAATCTTCCAGTTTTCTTGCACAACATTGCCTTATTATTTTATGATACTTATCTAGTATATCTTTTATGCGTAGGTAATTCAAAGTTACCTGGTGTGTGACAATATCCCAGAATGTGACTGTTTCCGTGCCAGAGACGAACGCCAGTGTGTTGCCATAGAACGCGTACTTGTGCTCCGGCTTCACATTCGCGAAGTATATGAACGAGTCGATAGCTATCGCCAGCCGGAGCGAGCGCCGCTCCCACGAGAGCGCTCGCATCGCACCCGCCGGCACGCGCAGCGTTCGGATGTGCTGACAATACAAGACAATAGTAGTAGCACAGAATATGATACAAGTGAGCTAAGTTGGTCACTAAACTTGAGGCTGGATTACAGCATGAGCCGGAGGCGAGGGCGTAATGGACCCGAGGGGTAAATACAAAGATTTGTAAAAAATGGCGCATGGATTTCTTTTCTGTATGTGTTTTTCCGCTGTGATTGTGGATCAGTTAGCTATGCGCGCGCAGGTATTGCGAACCGGCCACACAGTGTAATAATAAAAATATAATTAATTGATGACATTTAGCAAGCAGACGTGTATTATATAAAAGACCTACCTCTCCATACGCGCTAAAGAACTGAATGGCATTAGTTTGATCTGTGGTGGAGCCGGCTGCAGCCAGCACTGTGCCGTTGTGGTTCCATTTGCAATCGATTGCTGTCAAATTCGTTTCTACTATCACACTATCTGTAAAACAACAAAGTATATGAAAATATGTATTGTGCCATGTACATAAGATAGTAAGGACGCTATACACTCAGATGGCGCCACTAGCGTATTTTGTATTTTCGCACGGTATATTAGCTTCATTAATACTGAAGGTAGAGCGAAAAATATAATTTTAGATTTGTTTATGGTATACGCTAGTGGCGCCGCCTAGCAGCGAGAAGTTGCAGTTTAACCCATCTATCATACATACCTTCCTCGGTACAATTCTTCATCAACAATATAACCCCACTTCTGTAGCATATTGCTAACACGGGTCTATTGTCTGGAGCTCGTCCCGAGTACCAGTCCATTGAAACAACTTCCATCGATCCTGACACACCTTGCACAGCAACTGGCATCTGGGGAATACACACATAAATCTATTGAACCGCCATCATTGTTTTATTTGCATTTCGTGCGCGCCAGCTTTTTCGGATTTACTATTACTAGTAAAGTAACTATTATAATACTCTGTGATATTACGCGTGATTTTTTTTAGGTTGTTTAAAGATAGCCAACTCAAGTAATTATACATCCTTGAACTTTATTACGTATCTTAACTCCTAAATATCACATGCCGACCGTTCCCAGCTTCATTTGAGGTTTTCACTCTTGGATAGCTTGGTTCTTCGGCCAGGTTAAGAGCTGCGCGGGGAGCTCATTCCCGGCGGGCAACAGTTCGTTGTAAATAAAATGCAATAAACCTTACAGTGAAATTTCCCTGATCGTCATACAAATGCAGTTCGCCATTTGAAAGTGCAAATAGTAGCAGGGAGTTGTCTGGAGACCATTGCACTGCATTGAGCCCTGGGCCCTTGATGTCTTTGCCCCACACTCTCGACCCGTCCACTCCGCCAACAATAACAGCTCCTGTAAAAAAGGTCGGCACATGTATAATATTATTTAATCCTACGCCGAGATAATGGCAGATAAAACTGCCAATGCTCGCCGCTGGCGGCGCCACCTGCGGATAGGGTAAATCTGGTGTAACAACTCTAAAATTGTTGTGCTGTTTAAAAAATAGGTATTATCAAGTCTCATAAAGCGTACACAAATACAAAAATCATAAACGTATGACGATTTCCTTCTGTATTTCACCTTTCACTTCTATCTTTTTTTTATGCCTCTGGATACGCTAGTGGCGCCATCTGAATCGAGCTTTCAGTTTTACACGTATTCTGTGGTTTTACTTTACCTCGCATTGGATAACTTACCATCTTCATATGCTATGCAAATTTTATGGCCATCAGAACCCCAGGTCATGCTCGTAACCGTCGACTTATTTCTATTATTTATCATTTCTTCATACCAGGAACCCTGTAACGTTAACGCACTGCTAATATAGATGAATGATAAGTAAAGAATCAAGAGAAATGAAAACTACCTACCTATACCTGGCACAGAAACTACATCATAATACTGGCGTATAGAATTGACACGCAACAACTTCCGACTAACCTAGGTCATTGGTTTGGGGTGCGAAGAAATGGAAAGGGAGCCGCGCACAACAAACTGTGTGGAAGTAGGTACAGAGGTAATAGCCAGATTAAAGTCAGGCCACCATAAGGATGCCCATTTGACATTGCCGCACGTGCACCGAAACGCGCGTCAGATGACAGTTACCTAATTACCGCGCAAATAACAATTTATCATGAGCTCGGACAATAATGCAAATATTTATCTAAGGTTAAAATTTAAGGATAGTGTCCCGCCAATTTACATCGACAACGTAGCTTTAAAAGTTGTTGACAAATTTAAATAGGTAATTTAGCACAAGTGTCCGTCCTGTGAGACTGGTGTTAATTTAATTTGACAGTTGTAAGTTTAAGGATTGCATCCAGAACGGGACTAACTTGTACAAATTGTACAAAATCATAAGCCCCTAGTGGGAACAATTTTTGGCACTCGAATCCAATAACTAAGTCAATAAGCCAACATGTTACATGATTACCTTGTACAACATCCAAACAATGATGACACCATGATCATCACTGGTTGTTAGTTTCTGAAAGACCTCATTCCATACAGCCACTCGTAACTGGCTGTTGTGACCCTCGAGACTAAGGTTCATTGAGAGGTTCCCTCCTCCACCTGAAAAAAAAAGTGAAGTGACTAAATATTAGGGTCGAAGTTGGAGTTTGATCAAACTCAGACCTGACTCAAGTTAGCTATTTGGATGCGCCAATGGGCGTATGCCTACTTAGCAAGATACATTAAATGCCCCACATTTTACTGAATGTCTGAAAGTGACAGATTGTAAAATAAAAGAAACGAAAAAAATGTTTTTGGATTCCCTCAAAATAAATAGTCTTGTAGAGAAGCTTCTAGGTCTGGTCTGTCATCTGTCTGTATGTCTGCTGGGTACCTCAAAAACTACTAGAATGAGAAATTTGGAATACAAAAAAACTTATATTTATATAAACAAACCTATAAACCTATAAATAATAAGGTACTTAAATCCTATTATCTATTCTGTGCTTATATTTAGCCTTGTAAAATTATTACAAGCAAATTTAAAAAAAAAAACATAAAATGATAATTTATTATGACATAACATTCTGGGAAATCTTTAAAATAATTATAGTTACAGATTGCACATATTTTTACACACTTACTTATTTTTACTTAATCATGGAATTATTTAAGTTTGAATATAAAGGGCCGGAAAAAGGGCACGTAAAGACTTGGCTGCAAAACTTTTGTGCAGTTTGGCAAAACAAGGTTCTCACACCTAGCAACTTTAATGTATTTTTTTGTCTTTATTCATGCCCCCTTTCCTACCAAACTCCAACAGAAGGCCCAGTTTTCAACTTACCAGATTCTAGTTTTAAAACTTTTAACATCCCTTCCTCTCCGCCAACAGCAATGTAACCCGACGAGTGATTCCATGATATACAAGTTACATTCGACTGCTTTGGAATAGCAATCTGTAATTTATTAATTTCAATTCAATTCTTGTAATAAAATTCTATTTATCACTATAGCAACTAACTGCAAACAAAAATTTACCTTTTTACTCATATATATAAACATTCTGATGATTTTAATTAACAAAAAAATTACACTTAACTAAAGTATTATTAAAAATCCGTAGGTAGGGATTTTTTACGAAAAACTTTCAAATTATGTGGAGTACTTTAGAAATAGGAACTTGATTTTTATTTTCGTTGTTGTTGTTGATTTGACCTCTATTGAGGACGGGCAAGGGAAGCTTCGCCCATACAGCCCTGTCTTATTTAAAGTATTATTTCTTATATTTATTTAAACCGGTTACAGCACGGCCTCCACAAAAACAGAGCGCGACTAGAGTTAGTCGGCGATTTTCAATTAAACCGCAGCACGGCCTCCACGAGGGCACAACTAGTGCCATTCGGTGAACCACACTGCAGGTTCATGTCCGCATTAAACCGATAGTAGGTTTAATGAAGAATATCAAGGGACATTTTGGAAAGATGCGGTAGAGTCGTTACACGCTTTTATTTAACTATCCCGCACTATATACTTTAATAGGCATTGTTACATATAAAACTATCACAAATATACACCAAAACCTACAATATACATTTTTTAGGAAAACTAATTAAAAATACAACCGTTTCCGGCAAAATCCCGCCAAAAAGCCTTTTATTTTCGTTGAATTCGTCTAATGATGGACAGACAAAAATCATAGACCATACAGCCAAGTCATATTTTGTTTGTTTTTCTTTAAAAACCGGCGGTTACAGCACGGCCTCCACGAAAACACATTATAGTGCCATTCGGTGATTTTTGATCATTAAACTGATAGTAGGTTTAATGAAGATTTATCAAGGGACATTTTGGAACGCTCTGGTAGTCGTTTACACATTTATAATTAACTATCCCACACAATATACACTTTAAAGGCACTTGCTGCTAAAACATTGACAGATAAACACCAAAACGACATTCGTACAACCATAAACATTTTTTAGGAAAACTAATTATAAAGACAATCGTCTATCTCCACCATGGTTTTACCACAGTCAGGTCAGGCGGTGACTGACGGATGAATGATCGTGTACGGTCATTGTGCACTATACGTTTCCGATTCACATTCAAATACGTGAAAAAGACAGGATGTGAAATTCACGTCCTACCTACCGCTTGTGCACTACACTCCATTCATATCCAATAGGTACGTGAACAATAATGACGGGAATTGACGGGATTTCCTTCGGTGTGACCATTGGGAAAATAGAGAATGTTGCCAAAATCTGCTTTGAGAAAGCTATAGACAGACATGCCGCATCCATTGTAGTGTGTCCATGGGAGTAGAAAAAAAAATTTCTATTTTCAAAGATTTTCTATAATTAAAAATATTTTTGCTGTAACATAATGTTGTCAATGAAACCAAGGTTAAACCAAGACTGATTTATTATCATTTACCCACTTATCAGATACAATACGTAAATAAACCACACTTAAAAAGTAATTTATTAAAACCAATAAAAAGTGAAATGAAAGATTGGCTAGTACTCGTTTCCTGAGCCGTATAACTATTTAAAAACAAAAAACTTCATCCGTGAAAGAAAAAACGGATCAAACACGAATTGAATATGAATCGGAAACGGATGAGTGCACAAGTGTACATACATTTACTCATGGAATTAATAAACAAACGTACGTACGTTGTACGTAGTACTATTAATTCCATGCATTTACTACTACGGCCAAGGAATTAAAACGTGTTCGTCTTTGTCTTTTTCACGTGAATGTGAATCGGAAACGTATAGTGCACACAGCCTACTGCGGTGAGTGACGTGACGAGAATTTTCATACATTATTTTTTTTGACTGATGGTTTTGAATGACGTTTGCATGACCGTCTACAGGGTGCCTAATGATTGGACTTGGCCGGTCCGTAGACTAGATTTCGTTCGCAGCAGCAGCTTCCTTCGCGCAGTTTGTGTTCGCGCCCAAACCACAAAATATATGCATACGTCCAACCAAACTTGGACGTATACTATCTCAATTGTGAACCAAACGGCCCAAAGCAAATGCAAAACATGAATGGATGGAACAACGCAAATGGCTGAAATAAAGAGTACTTAACGTATATTTCTATTTTGTAGTAAAATATGTAAGTTAATTTTAATTTATATTCATTCGCTTGATATTTGTGCGTCAGTCACTGCATGCAGATGCGTGGTGTTTGTTGGCAGGTCGAGGCCTGCGAGGACGACCTCCAGCCCGCAGCTGGTGCAGCGCGCCATCGACCTCAACTACCAGAACCGCAAGCGCGCTAGCTCGTTGCGATGGAGCGCTCTCAACTGCGTCCTGCTCGTCGTCTTCGCGTACGACCTGTTAGTGAAACATAACCTCTCAGTCTCATCTATCACTGTTTCCCGCGGCTTCGCCTGCTAGTTAAATTTTCTCGCGCGAACAGTTTTTCCCGCGGTATCTATAGGCATTATTCTGATGTTTATTCTATAATAACTGTTTAAAGTCATCAAAATCGGTTCCGTAGTTATTGCGTGAAAGAGTAACAAACATCCACTAAAACTCAAAGATAGATCCTTACAAACCAACTTTCACGTTTATAATACTAGTAGGATTACAGCATTTACTACAAATTATTTTAAATTTAATTTAATTTGTTCAATATAGGTAACTTACGCTCACACATAAACGTAACTGTTAATAGTATAATAAAAAAACCTACTAATATGCTATGTGGTGCAGGTCGTGCAAGTGTCCGGGCTACACGTCGGTGCTGCACTACGTAGAGCTGGGCGTGGCCGGCGTGCTGTGCGCCAACCTGCTGCAGCACGCGCTCCGGCTGGCGGCGCGCCGCCCCCACGACCCCGTGCCGCTCACGCACGCGCAGCAGCGCCTCCTGGGGCTTGCCGATACAGACCTTGGCAAGTCCCTTTTTGGGTCACGACAAAGAAACTTGATTTTGTCTATATCATACTCGGGTTTTAGTTAATTTTCAACCAACTTCAAAAAAGGAGGAGCTTCTCAATTTGACCTGTATGTTTTTATTTTTTGGTTAACTTTTAATAAAACTTTTTTCACACAAGTACTGTAACACTAAAAATAAGGGCGTGCGTAAACGCCACAAGTTATCCATTTGTCAACCTGAACAGATAAGTCGGTCATTATAGGTTTTATATAAGCTGACCATATTTAATGTACCATGCGTTGTGCAACAGACTCGTCGTTCCGCATAGTAGAGGAGCCGTCCGCGCAGCGCGCCGGCGATGCACCGGACGCGGACTCGTCCGATGACCTGCACGTGTCGCTGTCGCCGCGCCGCACGTGGCGCCCCCCCGACGACGCGTCGCCCCCCTCGCCGCACTCCCGGCACCACTCCCCTCACCACTCCCGGCACCACTCGCCGCACCACTCCCCGCCCGCGCCCGGCCGGTACAGCGAGCCGCGAGACGAGTTCATAGCCGACAGACACTCGCTCTCCGACTATCTCAGGTCCGTATGTAGCATTCTTTCAAGGCAATACACGTCTTACATTTAATCGTGAGACAACCATTTGAATCCAATTTAGTCGATATTCGCGACAGAATAGGTGACTTGTTTGGGCGTTTGTTTACTACACGGAATTTCAAGGACCTGGAATTACTCAGACCAATAATCGTATGCGCCTGAGAAATAGAGGTTGCTCTTTTATTTATTATTTATTATTGAAATTTTACCGTCCGGCATATTTCGTTTTGCCAGTGGCCATGAGCCTCTCCCGCCGTTCCCGATTTCAGACCAGACAAGGACCTAAACAATCCGAGTAGTCCACAAACGCGCGTAACGACATGCTGTGATGTGTGATTTTGTGATGATACTATTACGAAATTTTAATATTATAATAAATTTGCCATATTAGTGTATGGGAGCGTTATTGATTTATAAGTTCCTATATACTTATTGCAGGCAGTACGAAGAGCGCAGCCGGCTGGCCCCCCGTCCCGAGGCGAGCGCGGCGGCGCCGCCGCCGCGCGTGCCTCGCCCCGCGCCCCACTACCAACTTGCCCTGTCGCTAGAAGGTGCTTTTTTTAGGTTTCCGTTCCCGAGCGCAAGCTGTGGTGATGAGGGCCAAAAACAAAAAATACGACATTTCGGGCTGTATCTACCTAACGGTAGCACGTATACGTTTGAAATTTTCACACAATACGCGCCCACATATCGTTCATAACAACAAATACTGAAAATGTCAAAAAGTCAAAACCCAAAAAAGATACAGCCAAAAACTTGAAGAAATGTCAAATCTAACAATCATTTATAACTCAAGAACGGCTCGATGGATTTTGATGAAATTCGGTACAGTTATAGCTTATATATATATGCTCTTAATTACAAAAATGTGTAAAAGATACTTCACAATATACGGAGGAGAAGTCTTATGTCTGCGAGACGCCTTGAAAGCCACCAGACATGAAGCTTTAGCAACAGAGCAATCCATTCCGTCCACATAATGAAGAAGATTAATTAGTGTCTCTGTAGACAGAGAGCGCGACTTGATAAATCTTGAATATCAATAATAGATTTTGTATTTGTGTAGAAAGCGGAGCACAGGAGGAAGGCGGCGAACACGGCGGCGGGGGCGGCGGTGGTGCGGCGGGTGGGGCGGGCTCGCCACGCGTGTGGTGGCGGCTGCACCTCGAGCCGGAGCGCCTCACGCAGTTCAACCTCAACCTGCGCCTCGTAAGCGCACTAACTCTGCTAACATGGTAGTCGTCACAATCGGAAACTTAAAATGGGATTTACTGTCCTGGAAACAAAGTCCTTTTCGGCCAATCATGAGTCTAAAAATCATTTACAAAAACCCGGCAGCGGCGGTTACAGAACGGCCTTCACAAAAACAGAGCACGACTAGAATTAGTCGGCGATTTTCACTGAGGTTTACATCAGCACTAAAGCTAACATTAATAGAGATCTACACGGACAATTTTTTGTGCGAGCTGAAAGAGTTCAATTCAATACTCTTTATTACACATTTAAAAATTACAAACAGATACAATAATACAGTAGTACATCTAGGCAGTCTTATCGCTAAGAGAGATTTCTTCCAGACAACCTTTGGGTAGAGGGTTTAAGCGTGACACACACTGAGCGGCGGCGTTGCGAAAGCGTTGCGTTTTTTTTCTGTAATGTTCGAAATAGTATGAAGCCCTTTACATCAAAGCGGCGGCGGCGCGGCGCGTTCCTCATACAAACCTTCGCCGCCGCAACGCTTTCGCAACGCCGCCGCCCAGTGTGTGTCACGCTATAATGAATATCAGAGAGGTAGGTTGTGCAGTTTGAAATGCAATTTTTTAAAATTCACACAAAAATACATACATAATTTTAATTTCTCACAATATGCACAAGCACTTATTATAATAAATATAAATATACTTATTATTTAAAATACTATGACAATTATACATTGCTAGATATTGCCCGCGGCTTTGCTCGCTTGGAAATAGTTTTCCCGCGGGAACAGTTTACCGCGGTAAAAAGAAGCTTATATGTTATTCCGGGATATAAGCTATCACTGTACCAAGTTTCATCAAAATCCGTCCAGCCGTTACAGCGTGAAAGAGTAACACACATAATAAATAAAATAAAAGGTAATTTATTCATCACACATTACATAGTTCTACAATTACACAAGGAAGCGTTCTAGGGCCAATATTATTTAATCTTTACTTAAATGACTTCTGTACTTTATTAACTTCGAATGATGCTAATACAATATGTTTCGCGGATGATACAGTGATTAGCTTAGGTTGTGGGGCAAGTTACAAATGGTCTAAAAATTGCTAAAAAATGGTATGATCTAAACCTACTTTCCCTGAACCAAAATAAGACCAATTATATTTGTCTTGCTTTCACTAAAGCTGGGTTGCCACGGGAGGAAATTACAATAAAGTTACATTCATGTAATGATCCAGGACAAACATGCAACTGTAAGTCAATAGTGAGAGCAAACACTATTAAGTACTTAGGGGTAGACATAGACGAACATCTACGATGGGAATCTCATGTTGACACAATAGCGTCTAAAATAAAACAAATTGCCTACATCTACCTTGACCTTAGGAACATTGTGGACAAACCGACGCTCATGTCCATGTATTTTGCTTTGACGCAGTCCATAATGTTATATGGTGTTATTGCCTGGGGCAGTTGTGGTCCCACCATACTGCATAAATTAGAGGTAGCACAAAAACTAAATCTAAAAATTATCTATAGAAAGCACAGATTGTTCCCTTCCGAGGCGCTCTATAATATGTGTAAGGTAATGACCCCACGACAGTTGTATGTGTGGCAGATGATAGTACACTTCGCTAAGCACATTCATGACATGCCGCTTAACGTCGACACTAGCAACAAACTCCTGAGGAGTACGACTCTCAGAAAATATAAGCCGCCCATAAGACACAGTACTGCTGCGCGAAAACACTTTTCGTATATTGCCCCTCGCCTGTATGAACAACTGCCGCATATTGTTAGGGAATCGGTTGATGTGTTCGGTGGTCCGGTTGTACTGCTCAATAAACATACTGCTGTGTATACTCTCAATAATAACATTAAGGAGTACCTCGCCAGCATGAATGGCGAAGAGTTTAACAAGCTCTATAGCAATATATCATGACGTGCATAATATTCAATATGGTAATAATTTAAATGTTCATACTATATAAATATATATATATATATATATATTACATAATATATAAATAAAGATATATATTTTATTTACTTATATATACTTGTTTATCTCGTGTATTTATATTATAAATTACATATACATAAATAAATAACAATAACATAGGTAAATTACATATAAATAACATAAAAATAAGATAGCTCTCTTCCACGACAAGTCATCTGTTATGTGTAATTAGCCCTAGAACAGGCCTCGGTCTTTTTGGGCTGTTACTGCAACACCAATGTCACTCGTACACGCGCTCGTCCCTACAGAGTACCTATATATATATGTGTGGTGTATCATGTTGGATTTAAGTGTTGTTGTTAAATAAATAAATAAATAAAATAGTTACATATTGAATACAACCAGAAAACTTTTGTAGTGAGATGAAACGGTCGAAGACTCAGCGAAGCGCTGTTTTTCAGTCATCGCCATCATTCGAACGAAAGTGGTGATCCTCACAAAGTCACAAACATCCTTACAAACTTTCGCCTTTATAACATTAGTAGGATAACCCTCAAATATGTACATATTTTAGGGGGAAAAATAGAAAAGACGAACATGACACTTCGGTTCCCGCCAACAGTCTTTCAGCTCCGCCTGCGCTCTACTTTCTATTCTTTACCTAAAGGGCTCAACTTACTCAAATGATCGCTGCTGATATGGTTATTTATTGTCCGGCAGTGGCTGCAGGTGACGATCCTGGAGCGGCTGGTGCGCGAGATGGACGCGCTCGACGCCGCCTTCGCCAAGCACGGCCTCTCTACACTCAAGATCGGCGAAGTGTGTAGTTTTTATACTTACGTTTTTTGCTTCGCTCGCTTTGTAACAAAAAAAATACCCTTCTCAATGGATGGATGTCGTTAGGATAGCTTCATAATGCGATGGTAACGCCTGATGATAAATGCGTGTGCGCAGGTGAGCGTGGAAAGGTTGCGTAAGTTGGCTGCAAGCGGCACGGGCGGCGCCGGCGGCTCGCTGACGACCCTTCTGCCCTTCATCGAGCCCTTCCCGGACCAGCGCTACGCCGTGCAGCGCATCAGAGGTACGCTTCTATCTATACTGTATACATAAAGGTGGTATGCTACCGATTGGATTTAAAACATTTAGGGCTTCTTTCACCACTTCCTGATATTGTTACAGATAGTAATCTTAGTGATAAACTAATCTATCAGATAAATCTGTGTGATATACTATATAAAATATATAAGATATAGGCAATCAGATACCTGTGAAACCAAAAAAACAGGCTATCTGTCAGTAAGAGGCCCTTAAAAGTGACCAACTAGTTTACATGATGAATGACTATCTAAATATACATACATATAACATTAAGGCCTGAATTATTAGGCGGCGCATTTGTATGGATTCTTCGAGCTTCTCCCTGCTTAAATAATACACCTCATACACACTCATACGTAATCTCGTACAGAGCGACGGCGCCACAGGTTATAATTATAATACAGGTCTTACGGCACTTTGTCTCTAACAAGATAAAGAAAACAGTAGTTTATGTGTACTGTCGCAATCGGACTGTTTCGTAACACCGCCATATGAAAAAGCCTTTATTTACACAGTCCGTCATATCTTGACTAACACAACATGTTATTGGGCATGCATGTGTGTGCGCAGAATTGTCGCGTGGCGGGTGCCTGAGCGAGTACCGGTGGTGCGGCGGCGGAAGCGGCTGGGACGACAGCAAGCCCACGGACGCGGAGCTGGTGCTGTCGCTGCTGGCCGCGTACCTGGACGGGCAGCTGCCGGCGCCGCCCGCGCGGCCCTTCTCCACGCTGCACGTGTCGGCCGCGCCCGGCGCGCCGCCCGCCGGCCCCGGCGCGCTCGCCATCCATCGCGTGGAGGCGCGCCCGCCGCACTACGCGCTCGTGCTCGCTGACGAGACGCTGGAGGTGGCGCGCGGCCGCAACAACCTGCTGCACACCGTGCTGCTGTTCCTGGCGGCGGCGCGGCAGCGCGCGCCCCACGTGCAGCGCATGCACCTCGGCCCCGCGGGACTCAACATGCTGTGGATTATCGGCCGGTGACAGCATACCATACTAGCACAACACTTGATCTAGAAAACAGTCAAGTGTTGAGGAACTGTGTTGACTGATCTCCATTAATGTGTAATGTGTAACCTGTTGTGATACTAACAAATGGAAGAACTTGACCATAAAGTTGCTGATCCAGCCTATTTGTAGCTAGACCTCTTTGAAAATGGTCATAATTATTTAAATTTTGCATTTAATTCTTATTTCTTAGTTAATCAAAGCAAAATTAAATTTTAATTGATAACTATGTTTTTTTACGAATATTAACTTTTTGCCCATCAATCCTGTAAGGGTCGAGGCAGACCAAGCGGAAATTTGCCCGCGCACTTTTTGACGTCATTGTCAAATGTACCATATCACGTATCATATGAATGACCTCGAGCGCGAGGCGACGTCGACGTGCAGAAGTCGTTTTACGATTTTGTTCTTTATGCTATAGTGGTATGGTTCATTTTGACAATGTCGTCAAAAAGTGCGCGGGCAAATTTCCGCTTCTTTTGCGCAATCCCTAATAATATCTCTAAAATCCTGAAGCAAGTTTGATACAAAAGCTCGAGACTATTCAACTGGATAATTTTTACCATAAGAAAATCTGTTTTCGAGGGAAACAAAAACTTTTTCCTAATATTCCGCAGATCTGCTAAAGTAATTTTTTTGCTAAATCAAAGTGTAACCAGCTTGACCGGGATGGGCATTGAACCTACTGAGCGATGTTCCCCGCGTTGTTTTTTCACGCGTTAACCAGATTTTGATGGCACTCAACTGGTTTCTCTGGGTAGGTACAATAATTAGACTTTCGGAAGGTAGATAGGTCGTTGGATGTTATTTTCCATATCCATTTACAAAAAAATTACTGCTACTAATAAAAAAAATTAGACATAGAAATTTTTTTATTAATAAAAAATACCTAAAAAATGAATTTTTCTTACAACTATCAGTCCATCTTGTTGCAGACAACAATTTACATCTATGCTATCAATCACAGTTTGAACAGTTGAGGATGCATGATAATGTAGGCAAAATCATTTTATGACTGCCGCGTGCAGTTGTGTTGCAGGTGCATCTGTATCTATCACCCCTCAAAAATATGTCGAGTACCTAACAAGTCGGTACCTATGTATACAGGTGACCTTGAAAATAGACTATTCCTTAAGGTTAACTACAGGTCATTAGGCCCTATAAACCGGGGGTTGGAAACGAGCGGCTTCTGAGATATCCAGGTGTAAAACTACTCAAGTCTGGGCACTAAACTAATGCTTTTCTAAAGATAGACTTAGTAACCTTTTGAATAAAATGCGTCCAAAATGATCATCATTTTTCAAAAACATCTCAGAAAAAGTATATAAAAAATTCCTAAAATAAGTGACAAATCTGAGCCCGGCACATTAAAAATTCTCAATAAAAGATCTCAATTCATCTTCGGTCACTTCCGTTGGGTCGACTTTCAAGGACACCTGCGTAACACTTGTCCAATATTATTGTCCATTGCAAACTTGTTCCCTGTTAGCGGCGGGTGTGGGCGTGTCGCGGGTGTCATCGAGCTCTGCCTCGTCACGCAGATACTGCTCTAGGGCGGCTCTCAGCGCAGATATAAAGACTAGCAGCGGTGGCGGGGCGGCGCTGATGCCGTTAGCGGTGGTCGGACAGTGGAGCGCCAACGCTAGAAAGGGCAAGCGGCGCAGTGCACGGCCAGACAACTGAGCACTAGCGGCAGCACGAGCCACTTCAGCGAGTCGCAGCGAAGGACGCGAGGCCTCAGACTCTTCAAAGCGTGCGCTCTCCAGTACGCGCCATGGGAACAGCTGGTCACGCGCCACCGCGCCGCGCTTTATGAGCTCGACTGAGGCGCCACGCATGATGGCGTAGGCGGCGCGCTCGCCAGGCGGTGGCACGCGCCGCTTCAGGTCGGCACGATCCACAAATGCAACATCGATGGCACCGGTGACGTTGGACGTAGCGAGCACCAGTGCGTTAGGTCTCCGGCGTAGGCGGTCTAGGGCTGCCAGCACCGCGTTCACGGCACGGATCGAGTCTGAAGGCTCCAACCCCGCAAGTGCGGCACGCCGAGCATGCGCCAGCGACTCCACCTACCCAAAATAAAACAATGGTAAACAATACTGCAGACACTGCAGAAGCCTTCTGTTGCTTGTGCAGAGGAATGGAATCTGTGTGTTGAAATGTATAAGTACTTTAACGCATCTAAGACCACACAGAATTTAATTAATAATCTTCACCCTATTTGTTAGATGAAACTGAAGTTTTAGTTGTATGACCCTGGTATAACTTTTAAACTGGATCAACTAATCTGTTTTTGTGACTAAATTTGACTAAATATAGAAATTTTGGGATATTAATCCTAAATTTCAATCTGTGGCGGTGGCCACATGCCAGTGTTAGCCACACAATACTATGGTAAAATAGTACACACCTCATCAACTAGCACTATGGCTAGCATGCGTGGATCATCGACAATCTCATCAATGCGTTTAAACAGTTTTGTAACTAGCTTGCCACTCTCCGAGAACCACTTGGAGAAGAGACCATGTGCATTGAGTTCTAGTAATCGCGCGCGCGGGAAGGTGTGCGCCATGCGCACTGCCAGTTTGTGCGCCAACGCGCGGCACAGTGACGTCTTGCCGGTGCCGGGCGGGCCGTGCAGCAGGACCACGCGGCTACACGCTACTTGACGCTCGTCTACGCCCAAAGCTTCTAGCTCAAACGCAGTTTGCACGAAGCGGAGTGTATCCGCTTTCAATCGCGATTCGAACTCCAACGATTCCCAAAGCCCATGGAACTCCTCATGCGGCAGCGCCCACACTTCGCACGCAGATAGCTCCTCCCCTTCGCCTGTCGCGTCCGTTACTCCGTCCGTCTGCGCGCAGAATGGGTCCAGCGTGTGTACGTGCAGGACGAGCGGCGTACCGGCGCGCACTTCTCCTGTGTGCAGCGCGTCGCACAGCGCCAAGCAGCGCACGTGCTCGCGCAGTGCTCCGCTCTCTGCTAACTCAGCTTCGCCCACGCACGCGCCCGCCATCAGTGCTGCTAGCCCGTGCAAGTACGTCTCCACTAACTCCTTCACGTATTCTTTGCTTGCGCGGCTCTCGCGCCTCTGCACCACGTCAACGTGAAGAGGAGAGTTCATCGTTGTGGACTATTATTTAGCGTAGTATCCCTCTGTAGTCCGTGATCTAAAGAATTAAACTAAACCATCACCACTGTCCAAACTCAAAATAAATCAAAAATAACGGAAATAATGAAATGACAAAAAATGTGACATTGACAGCATTGACATTTATCTTTAAGCGGCTTTTTGGCGGGAATTCGTTGGAGACGGTTGTCTTTTTTGTTTAGTTTTCCCAAAAAATGTATATTGTAGGTTTTGGTGTATATCTGTGATAGTTTTTTATGCAACAAGTGCCTATTAAAGTTTATATTGTGCGGGATAGTTAAATAAAAGCGTGTAACGCCTACCGGATTGTTTCAAATTGTCCCTTGTTAAATCGACATTAAACCTACTATCTGTTTAGTGCGGTGTTAGCTGCAGTGTGGATCACAGAATGGCACTAGTTGTGCTCGGAGGCCGTGCTGCAGTTTTATGTATTCGTGATTTTAAACTACTGTTTGGCCTATAAGGACTTGTTTTCAATTGGCCATAAAACTATATAAAAAAAATTATATTATCTACAGGCAAGGCACAGACTACTGAGAATATACTAGAACTATAAACTACACGGATAAGTCACAGGCACTTGCGTGATGAATGTGATTCGTGCAAGCAAAGCACTGCTTGACAATTGTAGTGTAATAACATGGAACCATCATGCATGGAACAAGCAAATAGAACAATATTTTATCAAAAGTTAGATGGGTATAATAGAAATTGGGTCGCGTGTTATTAGGCCAACAATATCACTCACTGCTGTCTGCTGTCACTGTCAGTAATGACAGTACAGTTCACTCACTCCACAGAGTACATATTTATTATGTTATGTTCAGCAGGCAGACAGAATGGATCAATATCCTATTCGATCTAAATCAAACCTGAGAAAACTGATGGATAAATCAATAGCAATAGTGACTATAAAAATGTAATCTGAGGATAATGTGACAAATTGTCACAACACACAAGTTTTCCTAAAAAGTCTAATCTAAAATTACAAAATTTTTCTCCCCAAGCTGAAGTTCAAGTTTGCTTCAAAATTTATCTATAATAGGAACAAAATGTTAGGGCGTAAACAGAGCTTGAAAGGTGAACCAGTCCTTGCAGATTACGGTCCAGAGGAATCACTAAATGAAAGCGCCGATATTGAATGGGTAAACAAGGTAATTATTGAACACTGTCTAACAGCAATGCTATCAGTTTCAAAATAATATACTGTGATTATTTACATCTGGTGTTTGTTACAGCTATGGGTCAGAAGAATTTTACGACTTTGCGCCCTTTTAAGCTTGGTATCCGTTTCGCTTAATACACCCAAAACTTTTGAGAAGTATATCTACCTACAAACTATTACTTTTGCAATAGACTGTGTTGTTACTCTCTTGTTCACCGCCGAAATGATTGCCAAAATGCATATTAGAGGAATTCTCAAGGTTTGTAATACCTATATTAATTTATATTCCCAAAGTATTACATTTAATCTATGGTCACAAGATATTTATGGGGCACAAAAATTTTTTTTTAACAAAGGGAAGTCTGAATGTCCGCAAAGCACTTTACCGGACCCTGATGTATATGTGCGAAAACATCAGCAAGCCAACTGAAAATTTCTGCCTTTTTTTGCTTTATTTCTATATTATAGGTAGGTATTTTAAAAAATCTATAATAATAATAAATAATAATAATTTATTCCAGAAGTATGACAATTATGTATGATACATGAATTCTTATACCTATATAAATTTGAAAATCTAATTCATCAACATTACAGGGAGACGTTGCCTACTTGAAAGATCACTGGTGTCAATTTGATGCTTCCATGGTGTTTTTCCTGTGGATTTCTGTTCTGCTGCAGATGTTTGAGTTAACAGGGATAGTGCCAAGATACAGTTACTTAAGTATATTGAGAGCTCCAAGACCTTTGATCATGATAAGGTTTCTGAGAGTATTTTTGAAGTTTTCTATGCCAAAATCTAGGATCAATCAAATATTTAAGTAAGTAGCCTTACACATTAATCCATTACTGATTACATTAAAATCATATTGTGGTATACTGACACATAATAAATAGTCGTAGTGACTCGCCACTATGTACTCGCATTGCATCGAGTAATCTGGCAACATTGCCCCTTATTCTTAGACGGGGGTGGCAGTCCCTGCACCGACTCCACGAAACGGGAGTTTTGTGCAATTGCGCAACATTGCCCCAATGTACTATCTATGCTGGGGCATTGGCAGCACAGGAGCAGTGCTACGATCGACACTGCGCCGAGCGGTCGAGTCACACGCACAAACCCATAACTAAATATCGTATTATTTATGAGCCCCAATACCTGAGCCACCACATATATCTTAATGAAAGACTTCAAATAAATGTGTTTGTTTCTGCAGGAGATCGAGTCAGCAGATTTACAATGTGACATTATTTTTCCTATTCTTCATGTCTTTGTACAGTTTACTTGGTGTACAATTCTTTGGGGAGTTGACACACCATTGTGTGAGAAACAATACTCAGCCAGAGTAAGTGTTTTTCACACTTATAACTGATTCTGGCCACAGAAGTTTTTCCTGGCCTGGGTAGGAAAAAAAAATCCTAATCATTAAATTATCATTTTCAGTGCAATCACCATAAACTCATTGGCCATTCCTGACACATTCTGCTCGCCTGAGCCTGACTCTGGATATCAGTGTCCAGCGGGCATGAAGTGCATGAAACTTAAATTATCTAAATACATCATGGGTTTCAATGGATTTGAAGAGTTTGGTAAAATCTTATTTTACTTTCATATTTATAGTTCAGTAAATTGAAAATTTTTCTTTTGTAAGAGAAGCAGAAGAGAGAGATAAGTGGAAATCCAGGGAAGAGGCCTTTGGCTAAGGACAAGCTGAAGTTAATATAAAATAATATCAATAAAATGTTTTGCATTAATTTATTCAGCAATAAAGGCTATATTGTAATTTTTTAATGTAAGCTAGCATAAACTAATAATGAAATGCTCTTTGTTAATTTTAAGAAAAATATATCTTAGATTTAAGGTGATATAAGGCGACCTAAATCTAAATCCTGTATACCGAAATGTCTAGTAAGTCGTAAAAAATACCCATCGCCGTTAACATTATCCATTACTTAATGGACACCCTGTATGTATGTACTTATTGTTATAATTAAGAATAAAACAGTTTTATTTTACTTTGCAGCTACCAGCTTATTCACAGTCTACCAGGCTTCTTCTCAAGAAGGTTGGGTATTTATCATGTACAGAGCTATTGATTCCTTACCAACTTGGAGGTCTGCACTTTATTTTAGGTGAGAGTTTAATTCGAAAAACATGATATTACAAATCTGAGACTTGCATAGAGTGTCATACGTTATTTAATCATAAATAATAAATTTCGACTAATTGTCTGCAATATTTTTCAGTACCATGATATTCTTTCTGGCCTGGCTAGTAAAAAATGTTTTCATAGCTGTCATAACTGAAACATTCAATGAAATAAGGGTTCAGTTCCAACAAATGTGGGGTGTTAGGAACGCCATAACAAAAGGGAGTACCACTCAGTTCTTTACTGGTGACGACAACGGCTGGAAACTGGTCACCATTGATGAAAATAAACATTCAGGTAACAATCTTAATATACATACATACCTACCTTCACGCTATGTCCCTTGCGCGGTAGGTAGAAAGAACGGAGCGCCTAAGTATCGTGATCCTGACACACCTCTTTCGCTTCGCTCAGTCTCATCATTCTCTTCATACACGTTCGCCGTGGGACGCGAGTGCTCCTCACGTGTCCGTCTGTGAGCACCCGCTCTATCTGATCCTCGTATGTCAGTCTAGGTCGTCCCCGGCTCCTAATACCAATCACATTCGCTCGATATATTCGCGTCGTCATTCATTAATTTAACAACCCATGCCTATAATTAGCGTATGTGATACAATTTCAGGAAGTGCACCAGAGCTATTGCACAGGATGCTTCGTTCAGCTTATTTTCGACTTCTGGTGATGGGTGTCATATTAGCTAATGGAATCATAACAGCTACGATGAACTTCAAGCATGACGGCAACCCCAGAAAGTTTTTTTATGAAAAATATTATTATATTGAGGTGAGAACAATGGCTATAATGCACCAATTGGCTTAGTGGTTTGGATTTTACATTCTAGAGGTCATGGGTTCGATTCCATCTGGGGATGACCACTTTGTAGAATAGAAGAATAGAGCCTTGCCTGAATGTCATACTTCCTACTGTTTATTTACACTTAGATATAATTACAAATACACACTAAAACAAACGGTAATAACAAATTAGTAACACAAGTTTATGTTCCTAACCTACATCTTATCTGTTTTGTTTCAATATATATTTTACAGATTGCATTTACAATTTTCTTGGATTTGGAAACTTTGGTGAAGATATGGTGTTTAGGCTGGAAGGGATATTTCAAGCACTCTGTCCACAAGTTTGAATTGCTTCTGGCTATAGGAACTACAATTCACATAATACCTCAGCTTTATATGTCGGCGTTTACTTATTTCCAGGTAATTAGAAACAATGATTTTGTATCATAGACAGTAATCTCAAATCAGAATATCAATAATGTTGCTTCAAAAGTAGTAATCCTAATACAGGATATGGAACATATAACCGTCTAATAGACGTCATACCGTTGGTTGGTTTGCAATGTACCAGTAACGTCTACAAACGTAGTTATAATGAATTGTATGAATGGCGTTTAAAGTGCCGCATCACAAACTCGGGCTACGTAGGCAGTGTCTACGAACATGTATAACAGAATCTATCGAATTTAGAAATGAAAATCCAGAAATCACAATTTCTTATTATGACTATGTATTTTGATTTTTTACCTGAAGTTAATGCTTATTATGTTTTTTCAGGTACTCCGGATAGTCAGGTTGATAAAGGCATCACCATTGTTGGAGGGATTTGTATATAAAATCTTTGGGCCCGGAAAGAAACTCGGCAGCCTTATAATATTCACCATGTGTTTGCTGATCATCAGTTCTTCCATTTCAATGCAGTTGTTTTGTTTTCTTTGTGAATTTACTAAATTTGAAACCTTCCCTGAGGTAAAGAAATATCATCAAGTACCTTTCGATTTCAACATTATTTTATATGATGTCCATGATTGATACTATAAAACAGTTTCCTAATATATATTTTTAATAATTTATTACAAGCCATTTCGCCCATAACCACATTTTTTTTCTTACATTTCAGGCATTCATGTCTATGTTTCAAATATTAACCCAAGAAGCTTGGGTGGAAGTCATGGACGAGACAATGGTGCGGACCAGCCAAACGCTAACTCCTTTAGTGGCAGTATACTTTATTTTGTATCACCTGTTCGTCACTCTGGTAAGACATATTTCCTAATTAGATATTAATAAGGAGGTGTAATAATAGATATTGATGAAGAGATCCGACGAAGAAATAAGTTAAGTGGCAGTGCTGACGAGTTCTGGAGTGGAGATCAACGAGTTCTGGACACTGGACCCGCCACCCGCCATCAGGTGTGGCCGACGACCTAGCGCTCGATGCGCAGGGCAAAGGACTGGGTGTGTTGGCGTTCATTGAGTAAGGCCTATGTCCAGCAGTGGTTGTTTAAGGGCTGATTTGATGATGAGAAATTAATGAAACATTTCTCATTAATTTCTCAATATTGGATGTACATATTATTCCAGATCGTGCTATCGCTTTTCGTAGCAGTTATTCTTGACAATTTGGAGTTGGACGAAGACATAAAGAAGTTGAAGCAGCTCAGGTACCGCCAGCAAAGCGCCGAGATCAAGGAAAGCTTGCCATTCAGACTGAGGATATTCGAGAAGTTCCCTGACAGTCCGCAAATGACGAGGCTGCATAAAGTGCCGGGAGATTTTATTTTGCCGAAGGTGTATTTGAATTTTCTTTATTTTGTCTTTATGCAATCATGGATTTAGATATATTTTTTTTACAAAACTAGTGAATGAAATCTAATTTAAATAGACCTTGCGAAATTACCACGAGACAGCACCACACTTTTTAACAAAACATGACTAAAATAGTCTAAATTCATCTAACACAAATCATTATTTTAAACTAAGATAATGAAGCTGAAGGGTTCGTTTTTTTGTGTAACGCACTATCTCTAGGATACCAGTCGGATTTAATTTTTGGTTTTGTTTTGCATTAGATAGCCCAATTCTTGAGAAAGGTATAATCATTTAGCTACAACCCTTAGGAGCCGAGAAAAAAGAAAAAAAAACTTATAAAATACCTGCGAATCCGTGGATAACAGCTACTGATGATATAATTTTTAAAACGTTTCTGTAGCACTGGTGTAGCATACTGAAAATCTTTTTTTTGTTTAATCAGGTGCGCGAGTCTTTCATGCGGCAGTTTGTGTGCGAGGCTGACGGGGAGGAGGAGGTGGGCGTGGGCGGCGTGGTGGGCTCGGCGTCCAGCTCGCGGGCGCCGCCCGACGAGCTCTCGCTGCGCCGCGCGTTCGAGTACATGGGCGCGCCTAAGATCGCGTTCCCCTACCGCAAGCGGTGTCTCGTCAAGACGCTCGTGGTGGCGCCGCCCTCGCAGCGGCCGAGCTCCGCTCTCCGGAGGAAAGTTGTTCAATCTATCATCAAGTAAGTCGTTAACATATTTATCATTCGTTTATTCAAAATTGGAATACAATATTTTCTTTTTGACGTCAATTCTGTCTAAAACTACTCTGTTTCCACCTGTATAGCTGAGGGGAAGAAACAGCTTATGTATGTCCTCCAGCAGTGGATGACTACAGAGTGATGACGGTGATTTTCTTATGTCCCTGGTGATCACCATAGATTGTCAAGCTACGCTGACGTTAGTTTGCAATACAGGATGTCGAAATTTTATTTTAAGTTCCATAATGGTAAAGGAAAATCTGCTCATGTTTTAAATTAACACTCACTAATTTAATAATTTTCCACAATAAATAAAAATAAATGATATGAAACATACTTATTCATTTATTTACATAATCGTTTATGTTACTTACTATTTGTTGCCCGCGGCATTGTAAATTCTTGTGCCCGTACAAACCTTAACATCCCTTTTCCCCCCTTTAGGGTTGGAATTTAAAAAATCCAAGTACATCAGATTTTAAGTACATGCTTTCAAACAAACAAAAAACCGGTTCAAATCGGACCAGTAGTTTAGCGTGATGGGGTACAAACAGACACAAGAAATTTTTCGAAAATGGTTTTAGGATAAGCCTAAATAATGTATTCCAATAGTTTTTTTTTTAATTTTTTTTGTTGAAACACACAGAGAAGTAGGTAAGTGAAAAAAGTAAGTAAGAGATGTCACCATCTGTGGATTAGGCCGACTTGTTATCTTCATTATATTTTTTTATTACAACATAAAATTTGGAAAGAAACGAATGTTTCAAATTTTTTATTATTAATTTTCTTTATTTGCTATTTTCAGGTATTATTTTATCTGGCGCTAATCGTCGTTAAGGTTTTTATTTTTTTGTCTTTTATATTATTTTAATGTATTTTATTTTCTGAGTATAATATGCCCCTTTTTCATGTGAGTACATAATGGTATTTGTTTATAAATGCAGTGACTCAAACAACCACCGACGGCTCGGTCTCGGCGACTCGGCGATGCTTGCGACCGGCGGCAAGTCCGGACTCAAGACACAAGGGACCATATCCAGCGCCAAACAACTGCGAGTCGATCAGAAAAAGTATGTACATCAATTATTATTCAGCTCAACTTCTGGACGTCGTTCGTGGTTGTAAATCCACGTTAGGCAGACGAGTTGGCCAATGTTGGCCAGCCCTAGGACTACCCTGGTGTCCAACAGTGGACGTCTTCCGGCTGATTTGATGACAGCCCTTTAGGAAAACTCGATCTTCAAATTCATGTACAGGTTCGGCTCGCGTTCCATCAGGAGATCGGTGCGCAGCGGGTCCATCAAGTTGAAACAAACGTACGAGCACTTACTGGAGAACGGCGACATCGGCGCGGCGTCGCGCGTCGTGCCCTCGTCGCGCGCGCGACCGCCCTACCTCGACATACGTCTGCTGCAAGCCAAGAGGCAGCAAGCTGAAATGAGGAGGTAACGTGGACCGGGGCATTTGCAATTAGGCGGTAATGCAACTACAGAGTTTATTTCTAAATAATTGTTTATGTCATTGTCATATAATTAGTTACTAGGTAAGGTTAATATGAGTTGACATTAAACAATATTTTCTCATTTCAATCACACTATGTATATAGTTGCATTTAGCCCGTAGTTGCAAATATCCCGTTACACCTTAAATAACACACCAACATACTTAAAAAACAAACAACTTTACAAGCTTCGGCTTAGTTTGGTACTAAACAGCCGTGTGTGTCCAAAATTATTATTATCCTTGAATTAGGATATCAAAGTAAACTACTTCATTGCACATAAGTGCATTGCGTGTAAAAATGCTCGCATATGGATCTTTTCTTTTAGGTTTAAATATATAAAACTATAAAATATATAAACTTGTCGCGTGGCTTGCTAAAAGGTTACGAATGGATGGAATGACTAGTTGCGGAGCTGTGATCGGAGATGAATCCAAATTTTGAAACAAAAAAACCTCACGTAATTAATGGACGCCCCTAGTTACCGGTACTATGGAGGTAGCTAAGATCTCTTTGGTGTGCGCCCGCGCCTTCTATATGGCAGTAGCTAAATTCGAACCTTCCTGCGTGCGAGCGAATGACACACGCAAGCGCAAATTTAATTGCTCTTACATTAGACGGGCATGTTGGCTTAGTTGGTAGTGACCCTGCCTTCTACGTCAGAGGCCGTGGGTTCGATTCCCACCCGGGACCAACATTTGTGTGATTAGCATATCTCTTGGTTTCGGATTCTGGGTATAGGAAGGTCACTACCAACTACGCCAACAGGCCAGTCAATTTATGTATAATTTATTTATGTTGTTACCAGAAATCAACGTGAGGAGGACCTCCGTGAGAATCATCCGTTATTTGACACCCCACTTCTGATCGTGCCGCGGGAGTCGCGCTTTAGGAAAATCTGTCGCGCCATAGTGGAGGCGCGGTACGACGCCAGGCTGAGGGACCCCGTCACCGGCAACGAGAGGAAAGTCCACTACAAGAGCTTCCAGTGAGTCTTACCTTACTATGATAACATCTCTCGGTGGTGGACTCTAGTGCAGAGTCTAAAAAGCAATGCATGGATTCTTGTGTTCTGGTACCAGAGGTCGGATTTTTCTTGCCAAAAGTAAATGTCATAGGAATTTCACGGTTATCGATTTTCATAGATATCGTTAAACAAAAAATACAAACTACAAATGCTTAATACTTTCTTTGTATTATTATTGTAGTAGATTTTACTAATTTTAGATTGTAAATCCAAAACTCGAAAATTGTAACTCTGTATGCTTTAAAATATGTTTCCAGATTAATTGTTGGCTAATCCACTCTGTTTACATTTCAATTGTTTACTTTATGCGTTCCAGTAATTTTCTTGGCTTGGTAACTTATTTGGACTGGGTGATGATAATGGCTACTACACTTTCCTGTCTATCAATGATGTTCGAAACACCCACATACAGAGTTATGGAGAACTTTGTTTTACAGGTATAGATTTTTTATACATTTTAACATTATTTTGAGTTAATAAAAAACATAGACCATTTGGTATAAATAAAAGCAACTCACAACTTGAAGTGGTGTGGGAAAACTAACATAATTGTTTGCGGTTGGAGTCCCCACCTGATTCTTGAATAATAAATACTATAAAAGGCGCCAATCATGTGGAAATTTTGAAGGCAATTGCTACCACAGAGTTTATATCTATTGACTGGATGGCGAATATTATGGTTTACTTCACCTCGTTATAAAATCTAACTAATATTAAATAGGTAGTACTATAAAATTAAATAGGTAAATTTCCGCGTGGCACCATATTCGGATGTACATTTAGTCACCTGCAATAACTAAACAATACAAAGAGTTCGTCTACCGTGCTGCCGATGCATAACACTAGCTAGGGTTGAAATGGTCAGAATCTCCCAGTTAATTATTGCAGGTGATTAGATGTACATCCTGTATAGTACTGTTGCTCTCACATGTTACGTGTTATTAATTATATTGTTAATATAATGGTTATATTGTTAATTATTGGTTTGTAGATAGCGGAATATGGATTCGTTATATTTATGAGTCTGGAACTAGCGTTGAAAATCTTGTCCGACGGACTTTTCTTCACGCCTAAAGCCTACCTCAAAGACGCGGCCGCAGGATTAGACGTTTTTATTTACATTGTAAGTATTGATATTATGAATGTATTATGACCTAGCTAATTTGTTTTTATTAATGTAACTACTGAACCGTTGTCTAAAAAATGATAAGACTTGGTTTCGTTGGGCCCACGCCAGAATAAATTTTGAAACTTGGTTCTTTGATGAGTCAAATAAATCATGAGAATTTTTAGAAAAAATACACCTTTTGTCTCTGCCGGCGGCCAGCATTCACAACATCATTGAGCGGGTAGATGACTCATCTAGAAATAATAGAAAGTGACTTCATTCATCGGACGATCCGTGGCAGTGACGGTAAAAGAACCAAAAATCACAACTCCGCCGGCGCCGTGGAAAATAAGTTCTAATAGATGGCGGCTTCTTTTACTCTGAGCATTCATTTGACACGTTTCGTCCCTAGTGTTGAAAGTATTCATTTAGGTAATTATAATTTAATTAACTTAAAGATAATGTCCAATTTGTCTAAGTATATCATACTTGTACATTTTCTTTTTTCTTTTTTTTTCGGGAAAAAAATGTTTCTTTCCGGTGTTTCATCCGTGATCGTGGCACGTGCAGGTGTCGTTGACGTTCCTGTGCTGGATGCCGCGGCGCGTGCCGCCCAGCTCGCCCGCGCAGATGCTCATGATCCTGCGCTGCGTGCGCCCGCTCAGGATCTTCACGCTGGTGCCGCATATGCGCAAGGTCGTCTACGAGCTGTGCCGCGGCTTCAAGGAGATACTATTGGTAACGCTACCATTACTTAGCCTATTGTCATCTCGGTCAAGATTACACCAAATACATTATACAACTGACAAGACAGTGCGAAGCTTATGTGGCAGTGGGCGGCGCACATCGCTTGTAGAACTGACGGCCATCACGTACCGAAAGACGCAGCGTAGGCAGCTAGGCCAAGGTGGACCGACGATCTGGTGAAGTTCGCGGGACCCCCGCTGGATGAGAGCGCGGGACCGGTCGTAGTGGAGGTCGGCTGATATGATGATGATGAAGACAGTGCACTATGGCGCAAAAACGGGCTGAGCGAGAGACCGACTTGCCTTTTGTCTGGCCTTTCCTCTTGTAAGGTGTCGCTAGAGAAGGACACACTCCGTACGAAAATCCTCTCGCTTGGCCCGTTTCGATATGTCATAGCAATAAATAAATAAATTACAACCTTACGTTTAGAGTAGACGAAATTTAATTTGTGAAAAATCTACTGTACACTGTCTTGTTACTGGTATAATGCTTTGGCTCACACATATTCTGCTTGGTTTCTTAGCGTAAATCATGATGCCTGTCATGCCGCTACAGCTGAACTAATAATTTATTTATTTATTATTTAAAATAGGTACTCGATTTTTTTTTAATTTACCCATGTAATCTCGGGCTCCGAAAGGTTAATTGAATCACCATACGACAAGATGCAATTAAATTGTGACCCCTCAGTAATTGACATTAAAACTGACAGGTATCCACGCTGCTGATTCTGCTGATGTTCGTGTTCGCAAGTTACGGTGTGCAACTGTATGGAGGACGGTAAGTCGAGTCTAAATCATTTATTGTAAATATGGAATACACTTGGCACATTTAGTACACGCAGTACTGTAAAAGTGATTTTTAAACAGTGCGTAAAACACGCACATAGTAGTGTTGAGAATTCGTATTAAATGACAGAGCCCTCACAGCAATTTGGTCTAAATTCACTTTGGACTGTAAAAATATTAGCCCGTTTTCAAAACGATTTTTTGGCTGGACCTATTTTAATTTGGGCGTAAAAACAACGCTTTGAACTATTGTACGCAGCAATCCAAGAGCTGTATAGTCCCCACGGAATTTCTTGACGGCTGAATGGTTATAGTCATAAATTGTTTGCACATCGCTGACAGTGTATAAAGTCTATGTGTGCGTAAGCGAGATAGTGTGCTACATAGATAATTCCCAAAAACTTGAAAGTTTCGTTCGGTTGATCGAATCAATGAACCAATTTTTTAAATTGAATAAACGTCTCTAGTGTGACACCTTAAATTAGTCATTGCGCAGAAATCAGCCAACTTCACACCGCCGCACAGTGCACTATACGGAGCTGAGTGCGAATGTTGTTGGCAGGCTGGCTCGGTGCAACGACCCGACGATAATGCGCCGCGAGGACTGCGTGGGCGTGTTCATGCGCCGCGTGTTCGTCACCAAGATGAAGCTGAAGCCCGGCCCCAATGAGAACTTCCCCTCCATGCTGGTCCCCAGAGTATGGTACGTCTACACATACATTTCACTCTAATGCATTCTTTTTACTTTTTCACACCTAGTATGTACCATGGACACTAAATAAGGGTAGAGGAAGTTTTGTAATCGCGAAAAAAATGTTTCCAATTTCCGCGAAAATGTGTTTTATATCGATAACACATACGAAAAACCAATTATCTCAATTCCGTCCGTCCATGTGTCCGTCCGTCACGCTTGGCTGTGGAGGCTAAACCTTTGGTCCGATTGGGACCAAATTTGGAACTTAAGAGTTTAAATTTATTTTGTCGAAGGATAATCAACAGTTTCTTCGTACCTTCAAACCGAAGAGTAGCTGTCATACAACTGATTTTTTTTTCTCAAAAACAATTCTAACAATTTTGATGAAACTTTGCACATCGTAGTTGCTTATGTTTGTCTATGACATAGTAATACCCATTAGTCTGGGAAAAATCTAGTTTGTATGGTTCCCCTACAACTGAAATTGAAACTTGCGTTTTATTCACAAATGGTTGGAGCTATTGAATTATCATGTATTACGAATAAGTAGTTATTATATGGTCCATGACTTGTATGGTAACGTGACTTTATCAGTATATACAATGTTTATCTAAAAATAGAAAAATGCATTGGTATGGGCCCTGATTGGAACCCTCGACCTCACGATGCGCACCTCCTAAACTAACAGCTACCGCGACCCTTAGAATAATGAGAGATAACGTTAATTTCACGTGTAATTTACAGGGCAAATCCAAAACGGTTCAGTTTTGATAACATCGGCGATGCACTACTGACGCTGTTCGAGGTGCTCTCGTTCAAGGGTTGGTTGGATGTTCGCGATGTTCTCATCAAAGCCTTGGGGCCGGTAAGTGCACCTACCACTGTTATAAACATAGTCATACAATAGATGATGCGATTTCTAATAATGTCCGGCTACTTATTGCGTGTGCAGTGGGCTCAAAATGTGAGCCTCAAATAAACTGAAGCTTATAGACAAACCATACTATGCCTTGCCTTGAATAAAGTAAATATTATTATTCAAAATCAGCACCTTTGGCTTACAATGTATTTTTTTATTATTATTGGATATTATGTTAAACACTTGTTTACCGATAGGTAGGTATACCGTGCTGACCTGTAACATTGTTATCAATAAAATTTTCATTTTCAATCAGACAAATATTGTAGGTACGTAAAATAAAATACATGAATTACGACAGTGTATTATTTGTTCATATTGTATGTATTATTTGTTTTAGGTGCATGCCATTTACATACACGTGTACATATTCTTGGGTTGTATGATTGGCCTCACGCTGTTCGTCGGTGTGGTGATTGCGAACTATTCAGAAAACAAGGGCACGGCGCTATTGACCGTTGACCAGAGGCGCTGGTAAGAAGTTAAAGAAACTATTATAACAATTTGATCCTAGTAAACTCTAAATTTAAAACATTCAGATGGAAATTGAAAGATTCAAGTTCCAAATAAATACTTGTCATATCTAAAATTATATCGTTTAATAAGTATAATACAAACCAATATTTAAGTTTAATAATGGAACAGTTTATGAAGGCACACACACACTTAGATCATATCAGAATGACATAAAAGCAGAATGTCTTAAAAATATAAAATATATATATGGAGTAATTTTAATAAACTAATATACACTACCTATGTAAGGTCGCACTCTGGTATCGATTCCAGAAGCGCATTGAGCTTTACCATACGATTAATGTCTATTTAGGTGTGACCTGAAGAAGAGATTGAAGATCGCCCAGCCGCTGCACCTGCCGCCGCGGCCGGACGGAAGGAAAGTCCGCGCCTTCGCCTATGACGTCACGCAGAACCTCGCCTTCAAGCGGGTGATCGCGCTCGTCGTGCTCATCAACAGCGGTTTGCTCGCAGTCACCGTTAGTGCAACAAACTATTTAGATTTGTTCACATATATACATGTACTTACATGCCTAACGAATCTAAACTTACTGCATGGACATATTATGATCAGTTAAAAATAGAAATCCATGGAAATGAAAATTAGTCAGGCATAGATTTTGTATCTTTCTACATTATGACATATTTAGACTCCCAACTGTCATCTAGACAGGAGCATTTGCCTTTGGAGACCATGACAGTTTAAAAAATACGTTTTTTTACAAATACGCAGACATTTGATAGCCCAACTCTTGAGGCATGTTATATATATAAAGGGTGGTAGCGTTAAGTTAAATAGCCGAGCAAAGGGAACATTCAGAAATAACTTATAAAACGCGGCAGAGGTCGCGGAAAACAATATCCGCAATTTCTACAATATCCGCGGGACGTAAACATTTCCGACCGCGACCGTACATGATACTTAACATTCCAGTGGTCCCGCCATTCCCCGAACACGGAGTCCCTGGCGCTGACGTCGGCGATGCTGACGCTGGTGTTCGTGGTGGAGGTGCTGCTGAAGACGATCGCGTTCACGCCGCGCGGCTACTGGCAGAGCCGCCGCAACCGGTACGACCTGCTGGTCACCGTCGCGGGGTGCATATGGATATTCATGCACTTCATACTCAAGGTAACCAAACACCCAGCCAGCCAGCCGTCAGCGCAGCTCACCACTTGTATGCAACTAACAGGGGATAATTTATATTCAAGGCACCGGATGCTATGTTACATATTAATTGCTTTCACCATAATATACTGCGTATGGATTTTTCCAAGAGGAGCTTTCTCGTAAACGGACACGCCCTGCGTTGTCTGTCCCACAGAAATGCGTAGCGAGCTTAGAAAAAGAATGAACCATAGAACCTTAATCAGCGTATAGCATGAAATAGCAATAGTCTTTTACCCCAATAATTTGAGAAGACGCTTCTTATATGGCGGGGTCAAACTGAACAAACACTAACTATTTTAGTCGGGATGTTGTTTGTTGGGGGGCAGTTGGTATGCAGTTACACTGCCCCCCAACAAAAAATTCACATACGTAGATAGAGAGAGAAGATATTATACCTGTCTTGCTTACTCTTACCACATTTGTAATAAGTGTGTCCCTCTCTGATTATTATTGTTATTTTAGCAGCTGTTCTATGGGATCCTTGTTCTTAGGTAGCGAGCTTTTTCTGTGTTCTGTGGTCTGTCCCGTCACATAGCTCTAACATAGCCTATTAGTTCGTCCGACAAGCCGCGACACATGATATGGCGTGTGCACACGATTTTTAATGTTTTTTATGTTTTTATTTACTTAGTAGTTACTATAAACTGAAGGATAGTGATAACCGCATCAAAATCCGGTGCATAGTTTAAAAGATCTAAGCGTACAGACGCGGGAAGCGACTTTGTTTTTTTACCATAAAAGGATTTGTATTTTATTATTTTTTATATTGTACCACCATGTATGTGTTTTGTAGCAGAAAATAAATAATCATTGTATTCTAAAAAGAGACCTGTAGGTCTGCAACTCACTGGCACTCAGTGTAGGTTAGGTGGTGTTGTAGATTTATGGATGGCGGTGATCTCATAACGTCAGGTGGACCGACCACCATATAGTTTGCTACAAATGCTATTTTCTTTCATGTTGATGATTTGCAGAATGATCTGTCGTACTTCGTGGGGTTCATGGTCGTGATCCTGCGTTTCTTCACTATAACGGGCAAGCACACCACGCTCAAGATGCTGATGCTGACGGTCGGCGTGAGCGTGTGCAAGAGTTTCTTCATTATCTTCGGCATGTTTCTTCTGGTCTTCTTCTACGCGCTGGCGGGGACCATTGTCTTTGGAAACGTCAAGTATGGCGAGGGAATTGGCAGGTAGGTGATCAAATGCTACTTCTACAAAACACGACTTAGATATTTGGTAGAACCTAAATCAACTGGACATATTGATTTATTTTCTAATTCAAATTCTTTAATCGGTTATAGATCCAATAATGTTAGTAAAATAGTGAAAATATTTTACAAACTCTACAGTCACCTGCAGGTAATCAGGACCCCTTACTTTACTGAGTTTACTGCCATCTTTCGCATCCGCGGGGCCGGTTTATCTGCAAGTAACTGTACATACCGTACCAATTAAAGTCAACCAACTCAATAAATCATTTCGTTGAGTGCAATGAGGGTGAAAATATGTTTCCAGACGCGCGAACTTCAACTCCCCGATCCACAGCGTGGCGATGTTGTTCCGCATCGTGACCGGCGAGGACTGGAACAAGATAATGCACGACTGCATGGTGGCGCCGCCGTACTGCACGCCCGCGGACAACTACTGGGAGACCGACTGCGGCAACTTCACCGCCTCGCTAGCATACTTCTGCACCTTCTACGTCATCATCACATACATCGTGCTCAACCTGCTTGTGGGTCTGTACACGCACGCAATACTCTCGATTGGAAAACCTATCCTGGCGACACTTCAACCATAAAAGAACCCCTGTCTACCAATCCCAATTCGTTTTTTTAGTAGACTTTACATACGCCTTACAATAGAAATTCTTACAATAGAAATCTTTGGCGTATGCAAGTTTCCTTGTTTAACTTCACCGAAAAGCTCATCGTATTAATAATGAACCCTAATTAAGTTCCGAAAAACTAATTGGTACGGGCAAAGGTTCGAAACCACGATCTCATTACCGCGAGGCGAATGCACAACATACTACGGCTATTAACATAATATAGTTTACGACCAGATTTAAGAGACATTGAGGCGGTGACGACTAGTGGGTTATATGGGATTATATGAAGGAGTCGACCCATATAACCCACTGGTCGCCACCGCCCCAATGTCGTGACGAAACTTGTACGTCTATATTCAGTACGCCGCCGCCGCCGCTCCCGGTTCAAGACTAAAAAAATAAGTTCTAATTAAGGCCATTCAATTTTTTTCTTCGGTATCAGACGAGTTCTCCTTAAACATTTTGAGAAAATATTTGGGTATTCATAATTATATAATTATTTACGGGTCTTGCACAAGAACAAGTTTTATTTACCTTTGCCCGACGTTTCGACCAGGTTACACTGGCCGTGGTCGCGAGCTGACTGAGAAACTTGGGGTGTTAGTAAAATAGATTTGGTATTTTGCAGCTATCATCATGGAGAACTTTTCGCTGTTTTATTCAAACGAAGAGGACGCTCTGCTGTCTTATGCGGATATAAGAAACTTTCAGAACACTTGGAATATCGTAGATGTCCACCAGAAAGGCGTTATACCAGTGAGGAAGGTGACTATCCACTAATGGCTCAAAATAGACTTGATTCTATAAATAATAGTACATTATGTCTAAGTGCTGAGGTGTGCAGGGGGCGGAAGTAACTGCACACTGATTGGCCGAACCAAGGTCGCGCATCTATGGGCTTATTTTTTAATTATTAAACTAAACTTTATAGCAACGACATAGAGTCTTAGTGACATCATTTTTAACTCTTGATTTTGAGCCGCAACTCGATTGGGTTTTCAGGATGTATAAAGTACCTACCTAAGATACTTATCGGTTTAGTTAGACCCGATATAGGAATGATGTAAGTTCCCTTGAATAACGTCAGCAACAGAAGTTCATGTGTGTTGTGTTCTCAGGTGAAGTTTATCCTGCGGCTGCTGAAGGGGCGGTTGGAGTGCGACACGCACAAGGAGCGGCTGCTCTTCAAGTACATGTGCTACGAGCTGGAGCGCCTGCACAACGGCGAGGACGTCACCTTCCATGACGTCATCAAGTCAGTAACACACACTTCCCCACATGAGTGAAATGCAGAATAGATGTACCGCAACGAAACTGAAATTGTAACGAAACTGATAAATTTCGGTAATATTCGTTACGAAATTGATAATCGGTTTCTTAACAATTTATCAGTTTCGTATCAATTTCAGTTTCGTTACGGTACATCTATTCTGCATTTTATCTACATTGAAATGCCTGTTTAATACAATAAGAATCACCTGAAAATCTAGAAAACTGCAATTTATATCTACCTATCTATACTTTAATGTAAATGTAATGGAAGTAACTAATAAGTCTTATGACTTTGTAAATACGAATCTTATCTAAGTGAAAGTAAAACTATTGTCTTCATAGTAATGAGATCTAAAAATGATCTTTATTATTCACTCCTCTCTTCCACGCTCATTGCAGTATGCTGTCGTACCGCACGGTGGACATCCGCAAGGCGCTGCAGATGGAGGAGCTGCTGGCTAGAGAGGAGTTCGAGTTCCTGATCGAGGAGGAGGTCGCCAAGCAAACCATCCGCACCTGGCTCGAGGGTTGCCTCAAGAGGATTCGAGCCAACAGCAACGTATGTTTGTTTATGGCCACTGGTCGATACTACGGATACCACTTGTTTTTTTTATACTAGGTTTTTGCCCGCGACAGCTTTCTACATGAATCAAAAAATTTTGCCACTCCCATGTGGATGAGTAATAAAAGCATTCTTTGGGTGTCAAAATCGTGTCAAACTAATCACAAAATTATGACTCACTCACACATTCTCATTTTCAAACTCCATATAAATTTGTATTAGCAACCTCCTCCCGCTACTCCGATTCCTTTGCCCGCACCCCCCGGTAAATGGCATCATAGGTACCGATACTAAATATGCAAGATGCGATCTCCACAGGGAGCGCGCGCGCGACCAAAGAGATTTGAAACTTCTTTACTTTCTACATCACGCTAAATTGGGTGGGGCGGGAACCTAATTTGCGGTCGGTGGGTGAGACCTATGTCCAACTGTGGACGTCTATGATGATGAAACTAATGTCCAAAACTATGAGAGATAGAAAAATATGTTCTAAGAAACTATGACATCCAGTGTTTGGAATCGCCTCCGCCCGCCGCGGCGTAGGGCCGATCAGCGGTGATTCCGTGCTCTGTGATGTCATGGATTTTAAACATATAAAAAACTGCATTCTGGTTTTTTTTAATCATACTACTCGGGAATCGAACCCGAAAATGTTGAAAAAAGACGTAACGTTATTTAATCATGGATATAACAAACTGGCGGACCAACTTTGTAAAAACCTGTTGGGGGTGGGAATCGACCCCACATCCCCCGGTGCTCGAGGCCAATGACGAAGCCACTAATCCAACGAGGCGGTCGGGCGCATAATGTTGCGTAATAACCGTACCATTACGTAGTCTCGCCGGGAGCGGCGACGCCGCTGCCGGCGGGCGGCGGCGGCGCCGCTACTTTGTGAATTTTGTGCGGAATCTCGGTCCATACAAACTCATGTAATCTCGTACAGAGCGGCAGCGCCGCCGGCGTGTATAATGTTATTTTTACAGCAGACAAGTTAGAAAGAAGATATAGTAAACAAAATCTGATTGGTTTGTTCCGCGGGGACCCACATTTTATTGAAGGATGATCTTTGTTACAGAAGCAGCAAACAAGCCTGCTAGCGGGCCTGAGGAAGACAAACGACCAGGCCGTGGATGTGAACGAGAAGTCCGACAAGGAGAAGCATGACGCAGACGCACAGGTTTGTTGGTCCCCCGCAACAGTGATAGCTAAAGTTGCTGAACTTTATCCAGTTGGTTGACGTCTTAAAATACTAAAGAGATGAGATGATGTGATGATGATTTAATTCAATACTCTTTATTGCACATAAAAAAAACAGAAACACAATTATACAGTAGATTTAGAAGGCACATCTAGGCGGTCTTATCGCTAAAAGCGGTTTCTTCCAGACAACCTTTTGAGTGACTTCCAGACAATGCGATGATGTTCTTGGTATTAGATGGCCATGAAGAGGATTCAACTAATTACTTTTTGTTAATGTAAATTGGTATTATTATAATCTATATACATTACTTATTATTGTACTTCTTGCTCACGCTTGGAGTGAGTACTGTGAGGTAAATACTATAGTCCCCATAGAGTTTAATGGCGGCTGTGTGAAGTTAGCTGATTTCTGCGCATTGACTAATGTTAGGTGTCAAAGGGGGAGCTGTGCGGGGGGTCATTAGAGACAAACTTTCAAGTTTTTGGACATCTCTATGTATTACACTATGTCGCTTACGCACGCATAGACTATAAACACTGTCAGCGATGTGCAAACAATTTGTGACTATATTCACTCAGCCGTCAAGAAATTTTACGCGGACTTATGTCATTAGACTCACTTCCCCAAATAATCAATTACGACTTTAGCACGATAGATAGCTGATCGAGCACATAACCTCGAAAGTCCGTTGATCGCTGGTAGTTCTCAATATCTTCAATAATCCGTCCCTTATTTGCAGCAAACTGCCGCGAACGCTGGCCGTACAGAAATCACAGAGTCCACATCACAACCTACAATGTCAAGTAAGTGTAATTATATTTTTAAATCTAATTATATTAAATCACTATATTGTTTTATTTTTAGTTTTTTAGTTTAGTATAAAAAAGTTATAATAGTAAAAAAATATAATATTGCAAATGCCAAGTGAAAGTATTTTTGCATCCGAACCGCGGAGCTGTTATTTACTTACTTATTTATAAAAATACATATTTGCTTCGCAGACATTGCGTCATTGTTCGATTCTCAACCTAAACGGGCATCTACCAAAGCTCAGTTAAAGAGACCTGGTCTACAAGCTGGTATCATACCAAGGTAAGCTATGATGGCATTCATTAATTGGTGGGGTAGCAGGTCCCATATATACCTATATAAGGCTCTGCGAAGTCTCTTTGACGCTTGTACCTATGCCAAGGAATTGATGCGAAAGAAAAGAATATAGCAAGAACTGCGTTCGAATGGCGGCCACACGGCTATACCGATAGTCCCGTCCATACATGAGCGAACAGTAGAGAGACACAGAAGGACGACAACTTTTACATTGGCCCCATTTATTATGGTGTTTGAAAATATTTTTAATTGGCTTTCTGTGAATGTATTTGACATTCACAGAAAGCCCATTAAAAAGTAAAAGAAAGCTATTAATATAAATAAATACTCGGTAAAGGCTGGTCCAAAATGCTACTTTTCACATTAAAAATATTTTTTACATTCTAAAAAAGATGTTTGTACTTACAGACCCGAGAGTCCAGTGAAGAAATATCTGCAGCCAACACTCAGTGATCCTCATCCGGCACTTGCCAAAAAGACACCACGTAAGTTGACAAGTATGAAGTAGCAGTGGGCAGGCAGGCAGGCCACATCCTGTCTCAGAACTGATGGCAGTCAGGGCAAACTACTTCATGAGTTCGACCCATATTAATCGAGGACAGGTAACATGGGAGCGACTGGATGGGGAAAATGTCAGGGCCGGGTGGGGCTGTGTGCATGAGTGCAGACCTATGTCCAACATGAACGTTGGCAGGCTATAAATAATGCAGAGGTGTGCTTAGCTTGCTGACATATGAATGTCGCATTTTTAGGTAAAGCCTCCCTCTCACTGGAGCTCAACCTGTTGATTACATGCCGTCTTATGGATCACACCACCGGCCAGCGTAAAAGATGCGACTAACGAGTCATTGTTTCAAGACTGACATACGGAGATAAAGTTAAATAAAAGAGATGTATATCTGCAATAATTGTTTGAAAATCTATATTTATTTTAATTGGCTTTTACGGCACTGGAAACAAAGTCTTTTTAGGCCCATCATAGTTTTAAAATATTCATATACAAAAATCCGGCGGATACAGCACGGCCTCTATGAAAACAGAGCACAGTTCGTCGGCGAATTTCAATAATTTTTCATTCATTCGGTCTGACTCCAGTCATGTTTGGGTGCTGTATACCTCTTTTAGAGACGTCAAGTTGTTGTTTTGTTTCAGCCATGGTGAAGAGCAACAACCGGGGGGCGCACAACGGCGCGGGCGCCGACGGCGGGGAGGGCGGCGCCCCGCCCGCGCTGCGCGACGTGCGCTCCTGGTGGGACGCGCAGGTCTCGCGGCAAGCGCTCTGCGCCGCCGACTAACTGACATCCCCACCAATAAGTCCATCATCCACTTATGAGTCGTTTAATATCAAAGGCGACAATCTGTCGTTTTGTCAGAAATTAGTTCTTGGTTTTAGTACATACAATGAGACTGTACGCCGCGCACAAACGTCATCTTAGTTCAACATGGAGAGGCCTAATCAGCGTGCAGTTCCCTTTGCCCGCACACCTCATTGTTTGTTTGATTGTTTGTTTGTAGAATTAGAAATATTACGAGTCTATTTTAGTGTTTTAGGTTCATGCCATCAACTTTTTCAGAGGTACGACAGATTTTGTGACGTCATATTTACATAATATAACATTCAATGTATTTCAGCTGTCCTTAGTTCACGGTGAAGTAGAATTTATTATTAACATAGGTCCTATGTGTAGGTAGTCGTGCCAGCAACATTTGTTATTGTTAGTGCCAAATATTATCTGTTGTCGAAATAAAAGTAAATTTAAATTAAATAAATCATTTTTATTTAAAATTGATTTTATTCAAAATAATCCATTATTATTAATAAAAAATACTTTTAAATATTTAACAACAATTATTGTAAAAAGTGGCACATTCCTAAAGAGAACAATACTATGAGAGTTAGTGTGAGTGCGAGACACACGCACCGGCCGGAGATGGGGTAGCAAAACAAGTTGGCGCGCAGCTTGAGGGTGGACGCGTACAGCAGCACGGCGGTGATGTCTTCCTGCGGGGTGTCCTGGTGCAGGAACGGGCGCGCGGCCAGCTCGTGCCCCACGCACTGCGTCCGCCGACACTCCTGAGACAACCTTGCTGCCTGAAACAATGTATATAATATTATCGGCTTTAAATGATCCTACTATATTTACATTGTAACGCGCCACTCCCGCTACAATGGACCCCGAGTCAACAGATGTCTTCAAATAAAAACAAAAATGCATTCATCCAAACCAGGTGTCACGATTTGTTTGCATAGATGAAATCGGCCGTATATAAATTTTGGTCCTTTTCATAGCGAAATTTAAATGCATACGGGGATTGAACGTGTAGTCCGACATCTGTCGTGGGCTGATTGTAGAATTGGCCAGATCGTGATATGCCTAGGCATTTCATGATACGCCGCCATTTCATGATTTGCCCGGCCATATCACGATGTGTCTAATAGATAGTCGGGCGGATGGACGAAAGCAACCAACTAACGATATTCCCAGCTGATCACTGGCCATATCGTTAAGTTGTTGCATTTCACGCCGCTAAATGCGCCATCACTTGCGTGCAAAACGAATTATTTCCCATTTTTAAGTTAGATTAATGCAAAACGAATTACTTATTTCCAATTATTTGGTTAGGTTGTTTATTTTGATTTTATAAACTTTAGACACAGATGAAATGGCTAAACATGAAATGACTAAACAAGAAATGCCTAGGCATATCACGATCTGCCCAATTAATAAAAAGTAATAAAATATCTACGATCTGTCTACGACATATCGGCTCTCACGACGGTATCGATGTTGTGCCACTACTGATAGTGAGTGCCAGCACTGTATGGTTGGTGGGTTGGTTGGTTGGTTGGTGGGTGGACCATACCTGCACAAACGGCACGACGACTGCGGCCAGCCACAGCAGCTGGTTGAGCAGGCTGATGCCGGGGATGGGCCGGGTGGCCGAGTCCACGCGGTCGGCGCCCGCCAGCCACAGCGCGCCCGACGCCGCCCACGACGCGTTCACCGCGGTCAGCAGGCACACCGCCGGCGCCAGCTCCTCGTTCAAATACTTCAGCAGCTTCCGGAACTCCGCTATTTCCTGCAAATTCAGTTCTTTTCATCATCGCATCACCCAAAGGCTGTCTGGAAGAAATCGCTGAACACAATAAGGCCGCACTGACCTTTTAATTATAATATTGGGTGCACAATACAGAATATTTCGATTTGATTTGATTCTTCGCCGTCGTTAGATTAGATGATGATGAAATCATCTACGAAAAAACAACATGGGGAAAGAAGGTGTTCTGTATACTATCAAATCAAAAATCGAGTCCCACTGCAGGGAAGAAGATTTTGCATACGCCTTAGAGTTTATGCTTTAGCGTATGCAGGTTTCCCCGCGATATTTTCCTTCATCGCAAAGCCCGTGACAATATTATTATGATCAAAGATTATGGGCCCGGGTTAGAAAAGTGTCCCTCGAGAAAAAAAAAATGTTACTGACCCTTATCCAATTCAATGGTGTGATAGTTCTATTGAGGAGGCGTTCCTTGAGGAACATGAGGTGCGCCTGCAAGAGCTGCGCCTGGAGGCAGTAGCTGGTGATGACGGTCGCCTGCACCATGTCGTGGATCAGAGTGCACACTATCAGCAGTATTTTCAATATCAGTATCGTTTCGGTGGAACTGGACATAAAGTAAAATAATACGTAGTAGTGTAATTAGTAGGTGAAAATGAAAAATATTTCGTTTCTCAATAAATTTAAATAAATATACGACATGGGATGGGAGCCTTCTATTATATATATTAATTGTAGAAGAAAAAAGTAGGTAGTGTTATAGTAGTACTAAAGCAAGCACCAACCTCCATTCCATCCATCGGAACATGATCGTTCCGTTGGCCAGCATTAAATTAATGGAGACAAGCGAGAGGCCCATCCACAGCAGGCTGAGGATTATAAAGAACCAGAGCATGCGCAGCAGACGTTTTGGTTTGGCCGTCGGCGTGCCTTGCGGCGCATACGACGACAGCAAGAACACCTGCCATTGGAACGTATAAAATCAGTTCGTTTATTATAATAAGCTGTCCCAATATAACGCGGTGACGCGCGAATAAGCAATGCGATCATCGCAAGATCCATATTAAAATCGATGCAGTCGCGCTAATGTCGATTATAATACATTCCACGAGTATGTTTGATCGCGCGCTCGTACGAACAAAGTTCGCGCGAATAATCAATCGCGTTGTATCAGAACGACGCCTATAGTTGCGTGCGCTAGCCCGCACCGACCAGCATATCGGCGCCGTAGGTGATATATTACGGATAAACTCTTCGACATGGCTCTAAAAGTGGCAGTGAGCTGGTTAAATATCTGTCGGAAAACCGATAACAGCTGGGGTAAACGAGTTCTCGAGTGGAGACCACGCGTGGTCCTCCCCCGAACTTGTCTGCACCAACGGGCATCGGTTCTGCGAAAGCATGTGGCCTGCCCACTGCAACTTGAACTTACCCTCCGTTTATACCGGTAAGTTATTTCTCTAATCTATTCTTAGTACGGATCATATCCTAGAAACATCGAGCATAGTCGTCTCTATAGACTTCTTTCGTCACGTACAAAAATCAGAATCATGTAATGTTGTAGGTACCTAATGTTAGCAACATGACAACGTAGGTACGCACCCTTTCCATCAAATTTTGCAGTTGTTCATTATCCGATATGCGAAATAAATATAATGCATATAGGAATCCTAAAAAATGCAGTATACTGGGCCCGAGGTACGTGAATGTCACGTTTCCGTAGCACACTTGTTTGTAGGTCTCGTATTCCAGGGTAGACGATAACGCCAACGGCACCAACTTATAACAAAATCCTCTATCTCGCCTGAAAGAAACTGATAGATGAGTAGGTATACATGATTTGGAAAGAATTAAAGTCACATCTATTAAATATGTATGTACTACCTATACTTATGTATAATAATGTTTGGACAAATTTACACACGGCTGTTTAGTCACAAACTAAGCCGAAGCTTGTAAATGGGGTACTTAACAACCGATAAACATACTTAGGTATATACTTTTAAATAAATACTTAAATACATACAAACACCCAGAATCCGAAAACGAACAGATATGCTCATCACACAAATGTTGGTCCCGGGTGGGAATCGAACCCACGACCTCTGTCGCAGTAGGCAGGGTCACTATCAACTACACCAACAGGTCAGTATGTAAACACTACAAACCAAAATTTACAACAACAACAAATAGGAACAAAACTATGCGCAAAGACGGAATTATCCCACTATTAAATGTATACTACCTAAGTAGAATAGATTGTTACACGCGGCTTGACCCGCGTGGAATTAGTTTTCCCGCGGGAAGATTTCCCCATGGTAAAAAATTGTTGTCTCCAGTCTCCACGACACGCAGCAAATTTTATATAAACGAGATTTTATATTGTTTTTATGGCACCATTCAGCCAGTCACTACCCAAGGGTGAGAGGACTCCTACTCCAACTAATCGAGTATGACCTGTATTCATCAGTATCCTGTATCCTGAGTAGACCTGTGATCCATTTGAGCTTTACCTAGTGGAATACAAATTTCTCATTTACCTGAAACAAGCCATGTATTGAAGAATATATCCTAGCACCATGAAAGCTGCAACTTGGGCAGAGTGAAAGTGTGAGAAACAAATGGCGCATCTTGACGAGTTGGAAGCGTCCACTACGGGCCGCAAACCCATGAACGTTAGCAGTTTTAGATATGGAAGCAATATCTGAAATTTATTTCATACACATACATGTGTGTTTAACAGTGAAATAACAGAAATTAGACGAACAAGTGAAATTATTATTACCTTAGATTTACAATAATGTAAAATTGCAGAAGTACTCATGTATTCTGTGTCAGGAGACTCAGTAATTTCTCCTATCTGAAAAGAGACCTACATAATATATTCATACTGTGTACATACATACATTATCCTTCTAAGTAACTACCTAAGTAGGCATTTGTACAATAATAACGCCACATACAACATAATTGCCATTAAAAAAAAATATATATCCTGGCCAGGAACAATAAAGTTCCCATCTCAGTGGTAATCAAACTTACGACCTTTGGTGTATTAACTATTAGGATATCGAAGTGTCAAGTTTTTTTAAAATGATTTAGAAAAAATTTGGGCATGGCTTTGGACGTAGCACACCAGCAGTAAGCCGAGTGAGCTTAATAGAAGGTATATCATCATGAGTGAAACATTGACAAATAAATAATCTAGATAATTATCAGGATGTATATAGGTATGTATGTTGTGATCTCTCTCTCTCTCTGTGATGTACTCACATCAACACTGTTGGCGTCGAGGCTGGACCTGGTGGATCTCTCCATCGCTGGCTCGCCCACCTTGTTGCCCAGCACATGGCTGTCCAGCAAATCACTAGCTACACAATCATTTGAAAACTTCACATTATACAGTTTATTGCCCATATCTATACTTTTATTGCCATTGTGTGCACATTATAAAACAGTAATTTATCAATAATTATATGTAGGTATCCATCAACGTCTATGTCCAAAGCTTTAAAATAAATTATGACGGTAATTCAAAAATATATGTAAGTACCTACATTTAATTACTTACCACTGCCATAGGACCCGTTGTCATTTTGCATTATTTTAGAAAACCACTGTATTCAGCATTGAGTGCGGACCGATATCCATTGTTTATTAACACGTTAGTATAGGGATTCATTACAACTTTGTGCATGTTTAAAATTTATTGATAGACGGCGCTGTCAGGAGCGATCTGACTAATACGATCAGTTACCAGTGGTAATTAACCTATTAATTTACGATTAAAAAACAACGAATTTGTTTAGTAAGTAGGTACCTACTTATTCCCGTTAATAAATTACAAAAAAATAAGAATTTATTTAAAGAAACTGGCGAATGGTTCATCATTTAACTCGCGTAAAAATTAAAGCGGTTGGCTGGACAAACAATAGTAAAATTATATTAGTATAATTATATTCTAATCTATAGAACGGAAAATCTCATTCGTAATCTCAATCACATTCGTAAAGTTTAAACTTTTAAAGAAAATTATAATAAAACGGGTTTATTAAATAAAACGAGCCACCCGTGCACGATGAATGGTTGAACTTTGATAACCCCAAGGCAGAGATAAATGACGGAGAAAAATATGTTTATTTTGTTTTCACGACCACTGACTTTACAATAGAGGACGAAAGTATGATACAAAGCAGTTACTTACTTACCTCTTTTTTACGTTATTTTTTTATAGTAGGTGCCTATTGTGTTCCTGGTTTATGTTATTAAACTTACATAATATTTGCACTATAACAAGTCAAATAAGCATGATAGACAAAAGTGTCTCTTCAATTATTAAACAAAACCATTCAGTTATCATAAAAAAATTAGACCAAAGGATTCATTTTCGATACTTTATATATTAATAATTTATTAGTAAGTAGTGGAAATTAAACAAAAAAGAGCTGAGCTGAAAAAATATAATTAATTATCATGCTATATTAAAATAATATATTACCACTAAATATCACGACATTAACTACATTTTGGGGAGTTTCCTTTTAGTCAAAAAACCAGTTCTCCTTACGATTTGTTTTCTTTCCTGATAATGTTTTTTCATTAACTTATTCTTATCAGATTCTGATTTTTTACTTCTCATTGAAAATTTCATCTCTCGGTTACCTCCAGTACCTGTCACTATTGTAGAAAAGCTGTCTTTAGCCAGACGTTCTCCTAAACTAGCTTTGCTTACTTTCGTGATACTTTTAATAATGTTCGCCCTTCTGGGTGCTCTACTGGATTCGTAAACATTCCCTTCACTTGTAGGCGCTGTGTTGTCTCCCTGGCGCTGCTTGTGTCTGATGATCTTGTGTTGTTTCTTCACTTCCTTCACCCAACTGCGATCTTCATCCGAACTCTCGTCACTCGACGCGAACAGCTCTGCGTCAGAATCTTTTTCCACTGTTTCTTCCATCTGGAAAGATTAGTTTTATGTAATGGAATCATCGCTTCGGTGGCGGTGGTGTATTGGTAACATAACTGCTGAAAATAAACAATCAAACTGACCTCCATAGTTTCTGTTTCAGGTTTTGCCATTGCTTTGTGCCTTGAGAGCACTGGATTAAGTAAACGATATTCCTCCGCTTGCTTGTCCACTTCAAAGTCGGGATTCTCAAACAGGGCCTGTGAAAAAATTTAATTATGTGTTTTATAGCAAACTGAACATAATTTGTGTGCTATGTAAACTAAATGGTTAATTAAACGAACGGTTACAACATATGCATTGGTCAGAATCGCCCAGTTAACTGTAGCATGTGATTAAATCTACACCTGTATAGAAATATTATTTATTCATATGTAATTGGAAATCCTGGGAAGAGGCCTATGTCCAAGGGCAAGCTGAAGGAAAATAAAATAATTAAAAATAATGTTTTGTAATATTTTATACAGCATTAAAGGCTTATCTTATCTTATCTAATTGTTACCTTAAATCGATCATCTTTGAGCAAATCACTGGTTTCCTTTCTCTTCCGTCCGCCATTGTCCAAGAGGCTTGAGGCCAGCTCTCTGTTGACCTTGGGTAGATGATCTTCCACTTTTATTCTGGACGGTCTTTCCTGTTCAATCTTTTCTCTAATTTTGCGTTTCTTATATTCCTCAAAAGCAAATGGATCGGCAATTGATTTAGCTCTTTTATATAATCTCACATCAACAAAATATCTGCAAATAATTAGGTATTTTATGAATGAAATGTCTCATCATCATTGAATTAACCTCGCTGTTTACGTGTGTGGACCTTTGGTGCACCTCACATATGTCGCAGAATTTCTTCTATATGGTATCGCATGCATATCCCTGAGACAAAACTTAACAGAGTTACATTTCTTACCCGTGCATGTAAGCCCGCAAAAGGTTTGTTCCAAGCAAGTGGTCCAAGCCTAGTGACTCCAGTTCTTGTTTAGTTACGAACTTGTAGTCATCATACACTGTCATTGAGGCCGAACTCTCCAACTCTTCTGTCAAATTGTCCAAGAAGGCACACCATTTTGGTGCAGGTCCTAAAACAAGAATGGTGCTTTGATTTATAAATCAGTCGTTTTCATACAATTACAGTTTATCATAAATAAGACTACTCTCTCTCATCAACTACACACTCACACACACATTCACACACGTTTATTCATACTCTTTTATCTGTCAACAGTACTTTCCTAAACTTTTTTACATACTATGTATTGATAAACGGAAGAACACTGACCCCCAAGTTACAGGCTGACCTAGTTTTGGGAGTCAGGGTCTATTAATTATGCTATCTAAATACTGTATTCAATTGTAACAATGGTACTGTATTGTTTTTGATTAAATAATAAAAAAATATTATTATAAATTATTATTTAAGGTATAAAATTATTGTAATATCTTATGTTTTATGTCCGTACTACTACTTTTGGAGGTATATTTATTTGGCGTATTTCCAAATGTGTATAACATTTGCTATTGAATGTTTCTTTCTGTAATGTGTCACGTTACAGCTGGTACATTATATTTTATACTTGATAGTTAGTAGTATATTACTCTACATACAAACCTAAAGAAGGAATATAATAAATTTCCATTTTTTGATCTTCAACCGCCATCATACTAAGTCCAGTATTTGGAATAACACATAAGTCATTGAAGTCCACTGATGATTCAATGCTTGTGTATTGTTTTCCCTGGAAATTAAAACAAATCTTTAATCATAAAGTAATTCACAATCTTTTTTTTTAATAGACATTCAAGGTAACAAGTCTTACAGTATTTTTATTCCATATTTTCACTACAGTTGAGTCCATAGAGTAAACATAGTCCATTTGTCTATGAAATTCGAGATTTTTGATAGGGATTTCATTCATGTGGTCCTTAACCAAAAGAGGTTTACTAGACCTAATATCATACAGCAGAATATGTCCAGTGGATGTGCCAACACCCATTCTAAGTGGACCATCGAATTTGAGAGCAGTTATGGCTGGCAAACTATCGTTTCTGAAACAAGATACACTACATTTAATGATGATGTATAGATTTTCCGATAAACATTTTTATCCAAGTATGACGAGAGTAATGATTTTAGCGAGCATGGCGAGAGTAACTTTTAAATCTCATATTGTGTTTAGCCATTATGGACATTTAATAATATTAATTAGTAATTAATTACCTACCTACAGAAATAAAACGCAAAAAATTCTTTTGACCATCATTTTTACAGGTTAGGTTCCTACATTGCGGATAGATTAGGCTTCATCATCTTTCTATCAGGTAAGATTGAAGTTAAGGGTGAGCCCATCTAATATATAAAAAATGATATACAAAGAGAAGAAATATTGAGTAAATAGTATTGGTATAAACCTGTACTCTGCATCTGTGCAATGTAACGCACAATCCAAGACTCCTTGACTAGACTTGGTGCGAGGATCCCACGCCTCCACATGTCCACTTTCTGTGCCAATTACAAGCAAACCATGATCTTCATTAACAGAACAGCAGTTTATTTCATTTGCTTTCGTCAAAAATGGCGCCATGAACTGACCAAGTTCCAAGTTTAGTCGGTAAACTTCCTGAAACATGCAAATGTATTTTTAAAATTTAAAACAACCTGTTGACTATCCTATGCGTTATCCTGACTTATCCCATTAATTATAATTTTTATTTATGAAAATAAAAATTGCAAATACTTTAAGGCAACATCAGTCATATACATATATATTGACTTGTTGTTTTATAATCACAGGGTTCAAATAAGCAGGTGAAGAACTTACGGAAGACGCGCCAACAATGAAAAGATCACAAGAAGGCCGGTGATATGCTATGTCTCTGCCAAATCTGGGAACTCTGAGACGATAATGCCGCCCATGGCCAACATGAAATTCCACATAACGGTCACATTGAAGAAATACAATCTGTAATTTAAATATATTTCAATTTCCAATTATTTGCACGCCCTCGTTGAGAAGGTAGGCCTGAGCCCCAGCAGTGGGGACATTAATAGGCTGTTGATGATAAATGGTTTATAAGTTCACCTTAATTTAATTAACATGTATACCATTAATTACCTTCGTGTAATCTTCGCTTAATATTTCAAATGTGACTACTTCTGAGTCTAGGCATCTTTCAAATTTTAATGATAAATTATTGACATCAAAACATTTGATTCGAGGTTTGTAAATGCCTGTTGCCATGATATACTGTCCATCTTTAGACATTCGTATGCTGGTACTAACACCCGGCATATCAAACTCCTGGACGAGTTCTATTCTCCTTCTCAAATCCACATTTTTCTTCAACAGTGCTCGTTTCTTTCTTTCAGTTAACCACTATAAATAAATTATCGAGTTAAAGGCACAAAGTACAAACATAAATAGGTATACCTACTCCAAAAGTGGGTAATATTTACAATTAAATAAGTGCATCATTCCGACATTCAACATTCAGGCCCCTTCAATTTAGCTGCCACTTTTTCATTTTATTTCTTCATCATAACAGCCTTTTAACGTCCTCTGCTGGACATAGGCTTTCCCAATGAACGCCACTACAATCATAATTAGATAAGCGAAATCACTCCGAATTGTGGGTCGCTACACAGACGGACGATCAAAGATTGTAAATATTACAAGAAAAACTATTATACTTGTAAAAGTGGTAATAGAGAGTTCACAAACTTACATCTGGTAAAGATTTTCCTGCACTGAGATTGTAAATTTTAACGTTATCTATTTCAAACACCTGCATTTTGTTAACATATAAATTAATTTCTGGAAAGAAAAGTAATTTACATGGTAAAATCACGTAAATTTGAATTACAAAGACTTTATAGTTGTGTGTGTTGACACATTTGGTGATGAGCTGAGCAAGCACAGAAGACTGATGAGTTTGAGGTTAGAAAATTAGGGAGGCGGGAATGTTATGTACGTACGACTATAATAATGCACGATCTGTTAATGTACAGCTCGGAATTTGGGACCACATATGTATAAAAAAAAATTAGTTTGAATACGTTCAATGATGGACAGGCAAAAGTCATAGACCATACAGCCAAGTCATATTTGGTTTGTTTTTCTTCAAAACCGGCGGTTACAGCAAGGCCGCCACAAAAACAGGGCACGACTTAATAGTCGGCGATTTTCAATAAAACCGCAGCATGGCCTCCACGAAAGCACAACTAGCGCCAATCGGTGATCCACACTGCAGTTCACGTCCGCATTAAACTGATAGTCGGTTTAATGAAAAATTAACAAGGGACATTTTGGAACGAACTGGTAGAGTCGTTTACACGCTTTTATTAAATTATCCCGCACAATATACACTTTAATAGGCACTTGTTGCCTAAAAAACTATCACAGACCAAAACCTACAATATACATTTTTTAGGAAAACTAAATAAAAAGACAACCGTCTCCGACAAAATCCTGCCAAAAAACCACACATAAACAAGGTTTCCGGACATGAAATCTTGCAACCAATCCACAAACTCCAAAAAAAAAAAGAGGGAGATAGGTGTAGACCTCAGATTATCCACCAAGACCCTAATCTGAGACCAAGACCGTAAACCAAAGACCGTAAACTGGAGACAGAGAAAGCAATAACCCTTGGACGTATACTGGTATCGAAGACACTATATCATTATTCTGTGTGTAGGTACGGTACCTACTATCTAATTTGTGAGTGCGTGCGTGCACAGACAGACCATATACTAACTCTATGGACCAGACTGACTACAGGATACGTGGAGTGGTTCTGGTTCTACGAAACTAGAAAGAAAGCATCAATCAGGCTAAATTCAGTATTTATTTTCAGTCAGTGTTAAAAATGGCGGGCACGAATCCTAAAACCCCTCGTTTACCAAAATCTGTGTTAGACATGAAGTTCATGAAGAAAACTAAAGAAAGAATAGAAAAAGAGTTAGCGAACATTCAAGATCACGACAGTCTGTATTCGAATATAATAACCCACGAAATGCGGCAAGCGTCTGGCAATTTTATAACAGAGTCCAGCTTTATATTTTGTGAAGAGTTATTAGACGGGAGGTTATCTTTCAAAGGTATGAATCCAGAGATAGAGCGTCTCATGGAATTGAAAAACATCAAGACCGAACTAATTGAAGACATGCAAAAAGATGTATCCGACGAAATTTTAGCGAATAAAATGCAAGCTTTCAATAAAAGGAAAAGATTTAATGATACTCTAATTAAAACAGAAGTCAAGAAAAAAAAATAAAAGCATGAGTAGGTACCTACCACTGACCAATTGAAGGTATGCAAAAAGACGTATCCGACGAAATTTTAGCGAATAAAATGCAAGCTTACATTTTAAGGGGTCAGTGTGTACAAAAGGGGGCGCAATGGAAAAAGAATTTCACTTTTTTTGAGTACCTACTGTCGCTCGCTCCAAGGGTCACCAGTAACCTAACGAACCTAACATTCGGGGTGCTCGAACTGTTAAGTGTCACACATTATCATTTTCAAAAATTTTTCCCCCCCTTTTCTCCACTCCAACCCAAAATTTTAGTTAGAAAAAAACTAAAAATTTTTTTGGTAGGATAAATTTTTATTGAACACATAAATTTATCATACATAGGTATATAAATAAAGTAAGTGAAATACAAAAGGTTCATTGGCCCTGTCAATGCCATCATGGGCACACAAATGCCACATGCCCTGCCCACCAGTCTGTGGCAAATATGACCTATTAAATAGTTATACTGACATTTTCCTGATATATCAATCGGACGTTGTAAACTAATTGTTAAACAATTTAAACAATATGCACTGTATGACATTATATTGCTATGTGATTTAGCTCTTTAATGACCATGATATTTGTAAATAAAATGGTGCACTACTATATCAAATTTTTAATCTTTTTTTAGACCACCACAAATTCAGAAGCCTCGATTGGGTTCCTCATCTTTTTTCATATGAGTGTAAATATGAAAATTTTTAGGGTTCCAAAGTTTGTAACCACCGCTAACACCTTGGAAGCAGTGGTAGATAAAAAATTGACGTATAAATGTACCCAGTGTACTTACATGCAATAAAATAGTTTTGACTTTTGTATGGAACCCTTAAAAGATCCCCGCCGGACCATTTGTACCATCGGCCAGTACCATTGATGGTACAATTGGTACCGTATTGTCCCAGTTGTACCATCTATACTACTTATAAAATCGTAACGGGAGTTTCTGTACAATGAAGGGATTAAAAAAAACTATTGGAATACGTTATTTAGGATTCTGAAGTTCTGACCCCAAAATACTTTTCAAAAAATTTCTTGTCTGTCTGTACCCGCATCACGCTGAAACTACTGGTCCGATTTGAACCGGATTTTTTTTGTTTGAAAGCACCTGCTTTCCGATCTGATCTGACATAAAATCTGGTGTACTTGGATTTTTGATATTCCAAGCTTAAAGGGGTGAAAAGGGATTTTAAGATTTGTATCGGAACAAAAATTTACAGATCCGCATATTACATGCCGCGGGCAACAGTAAGTATAGTCCCCGCGGAGTTTAATGGCGGCTGTGTGAAGTTAGCTGATTTCTGCGCAATGACTAATTTTAGGTGTCAAAGGGCGAGATGTGCGACGCTCATGCAAGAAATGGTTCATACATGTTTTTGGACATCTCCATGTACACTATCTCGCTTACGCACAAATAGACTATAAACACTGTCAGCGATGTGCAAACAATTTGCGACTATATTCATTCAGCCGTCAAGTAATTCCGTGCGGACTATAAGTAATATATAGGTACGATCCTTTTTAATGCGAACGAAGTCGCGGGGCATAAGTTAGTGATAAATAAATATAGGAGGCGGCAAAAGATCGTCAATTTGGCTGTCAGTCTGTACTCCCACATTTGAACCAAGAAAAGTTTCATTAGTCAAACTCAAAACATATGTAAAGAGAAATCTTTTTATTTTCATTTTGGAAAAACTTTTATTTGTCTTAATATCTTAGGTATAACATGCTTTTAACAGTAACGCAATAGAAAATTTATTATGTAGGTAATACAAAATTGTCAGTCTAATCATAATAAATAAAATAAATCAATAAATCATAATAAAATGCAAAAAAAAGTTTCTTATATTATAAATAAACTTATTCAAAGCTACATTTTAGAATTTCGCGCTTTGTATTCATAATTTTATTATATACGGGTCTAACACACGAACAAATTTTATTTACCTTTGCCCGACGTATCAAGAAATTCAAAAATTTCAATAGGGAAGATGGTTTTAAATTGTCATCGTTGTGGAATCCAGTGATCGATAAGTATTTATCGTCGAATACACCCGCGGATACCGTGAGTGTTGTGTGCCGGGACTTTCCAATAATACAAGATCAGCAGAGGGTAGTTTCAGAAACTGCTCACAGCGATCAACAATGACAGCTCGCCTCTCCAGTCAGCTCGTGACCACGGCCAGTGTAACCTGGTCGAAACGTCGGGCAAAGGTAAATAAAACTTGTTCGTGTGTAAGACCCGTATATAATTATTCAAAGCTGTTTAAATTACTGTAGAGTAAGTTTAATTAGATATTACCAAAAGGCACAAATGGCAAAATGTATCCATAGAGAATCAACCATTGGAGATTCAATTCATGTTTTTTCTTGTAGACTCAATGTACATACCTATCATTTTAATATACTTATGTTTAGATGACTAAAGTACTGTTAATATTATAGATTGAGTAATTTATTTTGGATACAAGAACTCGAGGAAATCTTTTCGCTTTAGATAAGTACACTATTTAATTTTTTTTAATTTAAAGAACTACTTTTCGGGCTATAAAAAATTAGTAGCACAAACATATAAAAAATGTCATAAAAATTTGAATAAACTATATATATTTTCTAATACATATTTGATTTGAAACAGTACAGTCAAGAACTCGACAATCTATACAGTGGTAGCCTTAGCGCGATATTGCCTCAAGCTTGAATGAAAAAAATTAGCTACTCCCAGCGCGCCACCAAAGAGATTCGAACCTTCCTGGCCACACAAGCTATACACTAGCTTGACGTGAGCTTGACTGTACAAAACCAACCAACATGAAGTAGGTATACACCATTTTCAACTGGACTACGAAAATTACCGTTAAAATACTCGAAAAATTTGTATCAATAAGGGCTGGGGCAGACCAAGCGGAAATTTGCCCGCGCACTTATTGACATCGTATAATGACTTCTGCAGGTCGGCGTCGCCTCGCGCTCGAGGTCATTCTTACATTTTGTTCTTTAGGCTATAGTGATATGGATCATTTGACAATGACTTCAAAAGTTCGCGGGCAAATTTCCGCTTCGTTTGCGCCTTAGGGTAAAAAAGTATTTTTATTTTATTCACTGCAATTTCAGCCACAGCTCGCAACATCTTTAAACTGTTATTTAACGGTAGAGTCCTTGACCTGACGGTTTGATTTGTTGATAAGATACGTAAGGTGTGTGTTAGTTAGCTAGTAATGTGGGTGGTGTGTGTCAGTCGAGGCCCTGCTGCATGAGCGTGTGGAGGTCCCTGAAGGCGGCGCCGAGCCGGCCCTGCAGCGTCTGCCGCTTGAGCAGGAACGCGCGCACGTCCAGCAGCAGCCGGTGGATGCGCGCGCACTTGGCGTAGCGCTCCTCGCGCGGGATGTCCACGCCCAGCGTGCGCACCGGCGCGCTCGTGTTTGTGCGCACCACCGACGAGAAGTTCCGTACGATCAGACGCAACGCATTACACCCGCACTGCATATATCTATGGTATAAAATATATACTCGTGTTGAGTGTTTATGAAGAATATATTTATTTACAAAATAGCCTACTGAAGTACAAAATAAAGGATCGCAACTAGCGAGGTGTCGGTGTAGTTAATATCAGCCAACCATTGAGATAAGCCAGTGCGCGGGACTAGGCTCAACTCACTCAACAATCATCATCTTTATTTAAAAAAAACTGTAAATTACTGTGTGCGAAATTAAATTGATAAACATACATAATATACTTTTAAATAAATACATACAAACACTCAGAATCCGAAAACCAACTTTGTGTGTTCATCACACTAATGTTGGTCCCGGGTGGGAAGCAATCCTATGACCTACTGGCGTAGAAGGCATGGTCACTACTAACTAAGCCAACAGACCAGTAAGAATAATAATAATGTTTGGACAAATTTAGACACGAACTGTTTAGTCCCAAACTAAGCCGAAGTTTGAAAATGTGTACTTAACAACTGATAAACATTCATAGAATCATAGAAGAGGAATATATTTGAATGATACATTAGTACGTAAATACTTACGATTCGTATTTGCTTTGCAATAATTCATATATTTTCGGGAGCATCACTAAGCATATGTCTAAATTCCACATTGACCTGAAAAATAAAGTTTCATAATATAAAGAACAAAAATTACATGAAGTAGGTATTAAATTGTGCGATTGAAAGCAAACTTACGGTTTGTGCGCCATCACATTGAGGATGTCTACTAAAACGGATGTGTCTTCCAAGGCGATCACGGATTCAAGGGCAGTTTTTAAATTTTTATTCATTCTCACTGAATGGAATATCTGTAAATGATTAATAATTTTGTACACCTACTTAATAGTAAATTGTCATGTCGCGTGCTAAAACCCAATGCTTGTTCCCTATATATTATATTACTCTATGGTGTCTTGCCTGCCACTGAGGGTTCCTAGTAGCGGACTATACCTAGTGTAGTAGATCCGATTCTGAAGGTCCAAACTTAAAATTTGACAACACTAAAATTGTTTCTGTTCCTGTCACACATTATTACGAAGGTAAAAGATGAAACTATTTTTTGTACTGTTAAATTTTGAATGTGTGCCATCAGGATTAGACCTAAGTATTGTATTAATCCAAGCATTGTAAAATCCTGAGCTCAACAGTGGGTGTTACCTGCAGTGCCCGCTGGCGCGCGGTGAGCACGGCCATCATGGAGTCGTGGCCGCGCATCATGACGCCCAGCACCTCCTGTTCGCTGGGCTCCGCGCCGGGCCCGCGCGCCCCGCGCCGCGCGCCACCAGCCCCCATCCCTCGCTATAACAATAACTCAAACAGTCACACCACAACAACCGCTGACCGATCGTCTGAGAAGAGAAATAATATGTGTGCAATGAATTATTGATAGATTACTCTGTACATTACAAGCTCTTATTCTTTCTTATTCTTAGACGGGGGTGGCAGCCCCTGCACCGACTCCACGAAGACGGGAGTTACATTACAAGCTCAAAGCCTTTGGAGAGTCCATGCTCGGAGTTTCTTTGCACGATCGAATTCAGGAATGAGGAGAAAGTTGGGACAGAAAGGTTCTCGAGTGGCGACGAATTACTAGATCCCGTACTGTGGGCAGGTCATCCACAAGATGGACCACCGATCTGTTCAAAGTCGCGGGAACTAAGTGGTCGCGGACAGCGCATGTCTATAATTATGGATTATTATATACTATTATGGATGCCTTTGTCCAACAGTGGACGTCTTCCGGCGATATAATGATGTTGTTAGGCAGCTGCGACCATTGTCCAATTCTCACTTTCACGACACAAAAAACACTACAAAAATGTAAGTCGACCAATTTCCTATACTTATTGTTAGTAATATCAAACGCTTCACGCACCAATTTCGGTGCATGCAACTGCGCTGAAATACCAGGAAATAAGTGTAATCGTGGAAATAATCCCATTTTTTCCCCCAAATCTTTTATGTGCCTACGAAGCTGTCTCTCTTTAGGGGGATCGAACCCACGGCCTCTGGCGCTCAAGTCCATGGACAACGAAATTAAAAAAAAAATTAGGTACAACTACTACCGATGACACAACTTATCTAACAGTGTCATCGAGAACGTAAAAATTGTGCATATTCTTTCCCATTCTTCAGCTCAGATATCAGTATCATGACAGCTATATGAAAGATTATCATATTTCTACTAAGAACAACGATCCCATAGAACAGCTGCTAAAATAACAATAATATTCAGAGAGGGACACACTTATTACAAATGTGGTAAGAGTAAGCAAGACAGATATAAAATCTCTATCTACGTATGTGAATTTTTTTACTGCCCCCCAACAAATAACAGCCCGACTAAAATAGATAGTGTTTGTTCAGTTTGCCCCGCCATGTAAGAAGGGTCTTCTCAAATTATTGGGGTAAAAGACTATTGCTATTTCATGCTATACGCTGATTACGGTTCTATGGTTCATTCTTTTTCTAAGTATTTCTATCTCTGCTTGTACCTACAAATCTCTATGAAATAAAAGATTTTAAACAAATTAATTTTACACGGCCTCCTTGGAACCCCGGGTGCGGCATGTCGCACCATACGAGCCAGAGAGTTAAGCACAACAAAGTGAACGAGACTCACGGGCAGGAACTCGTCGAGGTCGAGGCCGACGGGCCGGTCGGTGGCGAGGGGCACGAACTCGGGCTCCGGCTCGCGCTCCGGCGCCGTCTCCACAGACACGTTCTCTTTGCCCGCGCCGCTGTCTACTCTCCGCCTACGACACACAAAATAATCATACAGAGATTATTTTTCTTCCAGACATATTTTATTTAAAAATATAGTCATATTTCTAATTTATTGAACCGGCGGTTACATCACCGCGGTGCACAAAAATACGGGACAACTAGAGCTGTTGGCGATTTGCACTAAGGTTTACATCCAGGCGAAAGTTTGTAAGGAAGTTTGTAAGGATCTTTCACGCAAAAACTACGGAACAGATTTTGATGAAACTTTACAGTAATATAGATTAGATTATACATTAGAATAACACAAAGGCTAAGAATAGATAGATACCTCGGGAAAAGGTGTTCCCGCGGGAGAAACATTTCTACGCGGAAAAAGCCGCGGGAAACAGCTACTCACAAAATTAATAACAGCTTTAATGTTTGTGTACATAAATAAATATAAAAGGAAAAAGGATAACTTACCGTGTAGTTTCGCTAGGGGTTCGGGTAAACGACAAAGACCTGGGACCCAGAGATGGCGGACTCAATGACAACTCACTGGTACTTTGACGTAGACTGTTGGCACCTGTAAAAATTCAACAACGTAATTTGTTGTTAAGAACTTCAATTTAAATTGGAAGAGGAACATATATTTGTTATGTCCACGTAAATTCTTTGAATGTAAAGATACAATTTAATTATGATTTCTTCTATCATTATGGTTGTAGTGTGCCATATAATGATGTGCAAAATGTTTAACGAATGAATTACGAATGTTAATGTTATAATAAACTTACACAGTTCAGCATTGGATTTAGTTTCTTTGTACGAGTTATGTCGGTTAAGGGTATTTGCTGTAAGAGGGCTGGCAGTAAAGTTCCGTATCGCAGGCGTAGGCGATGTTGCGAAATCTTCTTTAGTGTTGTCCACCACCCCTGAGTTAGGCAAAGTAGCAATGATAAATGAATTAAATATCATGTTAATACAACTAGTACACACAACGAAGTATGCATCTTTTAAGAGAAATTGTTTGCGTATCTATTTATTCTTATTGGGTTTTTTGTGGTATGGGCAGTTACGGCATGAATTACCAAAATACAGCTACATATTATGAGCTGTATTCGTGCCATGAAGCGAAAACATAGTGCTTCATGATTCGTGCAGTATTGTTACGCAGTTTCTTTTTGTTATTGTATTTAAGTTATAAAGCACAGTTTTCTAAGTTTCAAAAGTATCAGCAGTTAACTTATAGCGACACATACATAATTATTGACTTATTAATTGTAAGATGCTAACTTGTTGTAAAAGTGTCATGTTTTTTATCGAGGCCAGGATAATGTTCTTTAGTGGACATGGGTATGCGAGAGTAGAGCTCTGGGCGGTGTCGCTGCGGCGGGGAGGGCTGCGGCGGGGGACGCGCGGGCGGGGGCGCCGCCTGCGCCGTCAGATCCCGCAGCGACGTGCAAGCGGGCGCCTCCCTCTCGAGCGGGCTTCCTGGCTCGTGCCCTGCAATCAGTTGACCAACAACTTTATTGACAAGGGTATAACATTGTATTAGGTGGTATGTATATCATTTTTTGATATAGAGTATAATTATGATTATTATAATTAATGCACTTTTATGGCATCCTTAATGTGACTTTTTTATTGTTTACTGATACATATTATTTTCTGCTTCCGGAATTATTTCATTGACATCGCTTCAGTCGGCTTGTGTAGCGTTTATTGAGCGAAGAAGTAATAAATATAACGTGTATATTAACATTTCTCATGCAAAGTGGCTTTCTTATTAAGAGTAAAGATTCTATTGCCCTATTTTTGAATTTTTGATTACATTTTTGTGCTAAGAGCTGTGGCCGTCGTCAGGTATAAATAAATACGACATTACCGATATTGTAAGCAGTGTAAACATAAATATCAATAACCTATTTCAAATCTCTTCATTGAGTAATCACTTGCAAAGGACTGAGTGTGGTCTGTGGTGGGGTGCTGCGCGTCAAAGGGAGGCTCATATGTCCAATAGTCGACGTGATTGAGTACTCTTTTAAAGCAAGTGACCATAAAAAAAAAGATTTTAAGACTTTTCTTATATATACGAAAATAAATGGTTTATTGTATTTTACCTGTTAAAGAATAATCCTCAGAAGATAGACTAGTAGATGGTGGCGGCGTTCGATTTACTGAAAGACCGATTTAATTTGTGTTTAAAAAAATATCAGGTAACTTTTTTAAAAATTAATGTACACATAGTAAGTATAGTAATGGGCATTCACTATCTACTCACATGCTCTAGAAGGGCGGAATATTTCAGTGTAATCGGTAAAATTTGATATAACAGCACCTGAGTCCTCGTCCGCTTCAGTGCCAGATGCTGATTCTTCAGCAGTTTTTTCGTCAAGAAGTGTAGGTCTGTGCAGAACTGAAAAATAATTGCAAAAGTGGATATAAATAATATATATTTATGTATACTTCATCATCATCATATCAGCCTGTAGACGTCCACTGCTGGACAAAGGCCTCCCCCAAGGATCTCCACGACGACCGGTCCTGCGCTAACATCATCCAGCCGGGTCCCGCGACCTTCACCAGATCGTCGGTCCACCTGGGAGCCCTGCCTACACTGCTTCTTCCGACACGTTATGTATACATACTTAATACATATATTACTAGAACCAATACAATTATCACGACAATTTAAAATCTTGAAAATTTTTACCTTCTTTGGGAGGTTTCTCTTTTGAGAAGCTCTTGCGAATTGAATGACCTTTTTGGAATGGCGATAGATCTCGAACGACAAAGGGCGCCGCAGGAGGCGGGCCACCAAACGGATGGACTTTATTCAAGTCGACTACTGACAATACCACATAAGTTGAGTGAAAAGATCCGGCGATCTGAAAAAGATAATTTATCTAATCAATACCAATAATAAAACATGGAATGGGATCATGACTTAAATTCTTGTTAAAATTATATTTTGTTAACCTCTAATCAATGACACACTTCGTCGCGATTTTGTTTCCTTTATATTTATTAATTTAGGTAACCACTAACCAGTAAAGGTAACTATTTTCTGAAAGTACATACATACTAGCGTATGTTACCCTCAGGTCCAGTAGGACCATATTCTCAAAGTGACCACTTCCTAAGCTACACCAGAGAACTATTTTCGAAAATGTATTGTTAACTTTAATCTTATTTCTTTCTATCTATCCCGTCAGAGCCGTATTTATCATAATCGAATAATAATATGCCCTAAACTAAATAAATAATAATCCAAGTCCAATTTGAAATTGGAAAGTACTAGATTGTATTTTTCTTTGTTTTATCTTTTTCAAATGTTGTTTGACAGTGATAGGAATAGTTTCATTTCAGTGAGGTAAAATTTCAAGTGTGTGCGTGCTTCCAGAATTGGGCTTGTTAAGTGGGCCTAAGTGTAATTATAAAAATACATATTAATGATATAACACTTGGCCCTGGGTGTGATATATGGCATATAGAATGTAACTTACTAGTTGTGTTTGTGCAATAGTGATGTCATGTATCTGGCCCCAGTGGCCGTGCACTGCGTCGAGCACGCGGGCTGGCTCCCATCCTACCACGTGCATGCCATCATTGCCGCACCCGAGCAGTGTTCCACCATCTTCACTAAACACCATGTGTCTGAACAAATAAACAACTTTCATATTATTTGCTTACTAATTTACGTTGTTATTTTGGCAACATTCATAGCCTGGAAGAGCTTTGATATTACTGATGAGCTATTTGCAAACTATATTGCTTATTAGCCACATGTTAATTTATATATTATATTTATATTTCAACACTAAAAGATAATTACATATTTCAAAACATTTGTAAACTACCTGATGGACGTATTCTCTTTTTCGAATTTGGAGACCAATTGGAACTTTTCCATATCCCAGAAATTGACAGTTCTATCAGTGCCACAGCTAGCCAACAGGAACTCATGTGGATGAAACTTTACACAAGTTACAGGGGATGTGTGCTCTAAGAATTCCTGTAGTACTTTGCCAACTCGCACATCCCACACTTTTACTATTCCTGTAAAACAATACAAATAAAATATTGATGAACTAATAATGCAGAAAACATATAAACACAATTTTTACAGCTCAAACTAATCTCGACATTACCGATCTCTAAATTTCTTGGGGTAGGTATATTTGGTAGAAATAATGTCAATATTATTAATTGGTTAGTACAAATTTTGGAATACTAAAACCTCACCATCTTCACAAGCTGAAGCTATCCATTGTCCATCAGGGCTGAATTGGAGGCTGTTCACAGCCAAGTGGTGACTTGAATATGTCACAATACACCCTCTTTTCCTTGTATCCCACAGCTTAATGTTGCTATCACATGAACCTGTTGTTAAATAGTCGCCATATGGATGAAAGTCCATGCATTTAATAGCTCCTTTGTGGCCAGTAAAAGTTCTCAGTAATTTGGCTGCCTCCAAGTCCCAAATCTTCAATGCACCTGTTTGGGAGCCAGCACATACTAAATCTTCTGAATGGCCAAAACAGACACACTCTACAGGTGTTGTGTGACCACTTAAACTCTGAAAGTTAGATGTTCAAATATTAAAAACTCTGAATTTACTATAATCATCAACATCATCCTTGTATTACTTTTACGAATTATTGTAATTAAGAAACAATTTACCTACTAAAAAAGTATTTAAAAACCTAAAATTCAAATTGTAGTCTCAATAAACGTGAAATGCAACCCTACACACTGGGGCCTGTGCCTGTAGCACAGCATTAACATGCAACTGTATATAAATTGTTAATTAACTTAAATAAATAAATAATTAATACACACCATTAAACAGCTTTGTCTGCCTATAGCCCATAGGTTCACTTTCTTGTCATCTCCTCCTGTGGCTAAAACTTGATTGGACTTGTGTCCCATGGCCAGGCAGTTGACATTTGCTTTGTGGGCGACAAATTCTTCTATAATAAATACAATACATGTACGACATATTGCTTTCACATAAACTATTCCAGGAAATAAAAACAAGCGAGAAGAATACATACGCAGTTTCCATGATCGCCGCGTGGTATCCATTGTAGTTGTTATAGTATTTTAGCCAACCAACTTGATAATTATGGCAAATGTAACCTTGTAAGATTACTGCTGCAGGTACGATTACGCATTTGTGTTATTTGCAGGACATGTCTCAATTTTATTATTACTCGCATTTATTTCTAAATTATGATTTTCCTAAATTATTTACTGTGCGATTTCGTATAATTTTAGATTTATTTTTGAGTGAGCTGCATTGCATTTGATTTTTTGTTGTTTGTGACAGCCAGATGTTTTTTTTTTTTTTGGTTTGTCCTCTATTGAGGACAGGCAAGGGAAGCTTTGTCCATACAGCCCTGTCTTATTTAAAGTATTATCTCTTATATTAATTTAAACCAGTGGTTACAGCACGCCCTCCACAAAAACAGAGCACGACTAGAGTTAGTCGGCGATTTTCAATAAAACCGCAGCACGGCCTCCACGAGGGCACAACTAGTTCCATTCGGTGATCCATACTGCAGTTTCATGTCCGCATTAAACCGATAGTAGGTTTATTGAAGAATAACAAGAGACATTTTGGAACGATCCGGTAGAGTCGTTACACGCTTTTATTTAACTATCCCGTACAATATACACTTTAATAGGCACTTGTTGCATATAAAACTATCACAATTATACACCAAACCTACAATATAAATTTTTTGGAAAACTAAAGAAAAACGACAACCATCTGACAAAATCCCTCCAAAAAGCTTTTTTTTTGTTGAATTCGTCCAATGGGCAAAAGTCGTAGACCATACAGCCAAGTCATATTTTGTTTGTTTTTCTTCAAAAACCGGCGGTTACAGTACGGGCCTCCACATTTTTTATTTGATTGAGTCCAAAAATGTACAGCCACGGATTGTACAGCACCGGAAACCATGTACAAGTATTGCACGGGCTGGAATTGGCTTCTTAACTTCAGACGACCGACATCCATAGTACGTTTCTAATATTGTGTAATCTGTGGGCGGGCAAAATTAGAATGTGACTTATATGGTTTTTTGAAACTTATGGCAATGACAATCTGGCCATTCGGCCACGTAGTCGGGACGGCACTACATAGTCGCCTGAATGTAGACCGCCGCCGCTCTGATTTCCCTTTAGTCATGTTATATTGTTATTTATTAATATTATTTAGGTACCTATAATATTTGAAATGTTACGAGAATACATATAAAGCTATGCTTTATTATTTAAAAGACACTGCGCCGTTTGAGCGCCTGAGTGTTGACTTTAAGGGTCCCAAGTAATACAAAAATCGGTTCATACTCACTATTAACGATGAATATTTAAGATTTTTTTGTTTATAGGCTCTTTAACTGTGGGTTGAGACTAGCAGAAACTCTAGTTAATGCGTCGGCTGCGTGGTTTTCTCCACGTTCTCTCGCCCAGGTCTGTAAATAATGTCGTAATTAAATGGTGCCAGTTAAGTCTGCCGGCACTTAACATGGTGTAGTGTATTTGCGTATTTGCCTTATTCGCCCGAAAACACCCAAGTGTAGAGGAGATATTTTGGTGTATTTGTGCAATTAAGCAAATAAGGCGAATATCAAATATATAGTTTCCGTCCGCTTGTCGGTATTTGGTCACACATCAAAGGATTCAATTAGGCCAAATATTCGCGTTGGTGTCCAACCATGTGTGGACAGCCAACGCGAATATTTGGCCTAATTGAGGCGACTGAGGCGAGGCATAGCGAATGATGCGCCGATTGACGCACCGTCAATTGGAGCTTCATTTGAAACATTCATTCACGTAAATATTGACAATCGCGATTGATCGTTTCGCTTGGAAGTGAAACAGGTGTAGGTCTAACCCGACATAGTTGTGCTTGCTAATACCTTTCACAATTTCACAACATGTTGCCTAGTATACGCCGGCTATCTATATATATACTCAAATCTATAATACCAGGGATTTCACATAAAAGTCTACATTATCTACAAGGTCAGGAACCTGAGCCCAAAATTAGGGAGTATTTTTACTATATTGACCATCAAGGAATGGTTAGTAGTCACTAGTCAAACACAAACATGTAGGTATACCAATTGCTTTATTTTTCTAAATACTTACCTACCTACCTATCTATTCTTTACAGTTATTTTTGGACGATTCAAAAATGAAAAACTTTACATCCTGTTTTAAAGAAAAAAAGTTCTTGGATTTTTTCTTCAAGAGGATTAGACTGAATAACACAGGAAGATACAAAGAATTCCCTTACATATCGCTATGTGGAAGGGAGAGGAATTACATAAGATGTGATGATGTGCCAATAGTCTATACACACATTATACCTAAAGACAAAACAGATATTTTAAGTTATGGGTATGCAGGCGACTTACTGACTTCACAATTTAAACCTCAAAAAGTGTATATGTTGCCAGCAACTGGGAGGGTGTACCATCCTGCTGATGATAAATATGGAGGGGTTGGACTAGTCAGATCGAAACTTGCTATAGAATTAAGTAAAAACTTTGAGTTTAAAAATGGTGATACTCAACCACCTACACACTTTAAATGGAAAGATGAAATCTATGAATTAGATCAAAAGTGGTTTCAGGAAAATATTAAAAGGTATAAAATAAAAGTAAACACTGACATGGATTAGACTAAACATTTTCTATATTTCATAAATATATTTGTACTTAACATACTATCTATACATACTATTAAATTCTATAGTAGGTATTCTAATGTTTATATTACAACTATATATTACAAAAATGTTTATGTAATAAAAAATGTAAAATTATAAGATAACTTTATAACATCCTGATGTTGTGAATACTATCTATGTATATGTATGGATATAGCAACCCAATATTTACTGCGGGAACAATTTAACTGAATTGTTTTTATCACAGGTGTTTAATATGGCTTTAATAATTGTATATATACATATCTATTACTTGTAACAATAAAATATAATAACTTGCCCCAAGTTAGGTATGTATTAGTTTACTAACTAGTGTCTTCCTTAGTAAATGGTTGAAAGGATCCCGATTGCACCCAAGAAATTCCTCGAGTCATGCCTTCACTGGGCTGAGGTGGTTTCAGCATGATATTCTTAGCACTGTCATGTACTTGTGGGTCATAGGGTTTAAATGTTATGTAATGCTTGTCTTCTGTTGGGGGATCGTCATATACATGATCAATACTGGACACCACACATTCTCTAACTTTGTCCAAAAATAACTTTCTATTTGTTTTGAACCTGTAACATACACAGCACAGGTAAGCATGTGTAATGCAAGTCAGTTTCAATGCAACAAATTAATGTTTACTTACGCAACTGAAGCTTCTACATTAGCAGGTACTTTAATATTCAGGTTATGAAATATCCAGTGTAAATATTTCAATATTTGCCAAATGTGATTACGTTTTCTGTCCCATTGTGGGAAGACTTCAGACAAGTTGAGAACACCAGAATGGGCATCAACAGCTGGATGATAAACATGTGATGTGAACATCACAACCTAAAAGAAATTCACTGTGTAATTAATAGAACAGTCACAGTGGATTGATCTTTGGTATGAAAAAGATAAAAAAAATTCTCTGGATATAACTTCAGATTTAACTAACAAGTTGAATATTGCTATATATATCAATTGTCATCTAGGTACTTCACACCCTATGTAAACTGATAATATGGATATATAAATTCTGTCATATTATCTTGGTACTCACAGGGACTTCATCATCCGGGAACTTTTCTGGTATTGTTAGTGTAAACCTGTATACTCCACCTTCATAAAAGCCAGCTCTTACAAATATTACTCCAAACCATACTGCAATCATTAGTAATTTTATTCGACTAAGTAGGTACCTAGTTTAATCATATTTGACCTAAATGTATAAATCTGTTTTTACTTACGAAACGAGTTCTCATAAGATGGGATTACATAAATTCCTTGTAAATTTTCGGTTTGTAACATACGACTGAAACAAAAGGTAACAATTTAGGCGGATTTAACAGAAGACATGAAATAAAGATAGAGTAGGTAAATAGTTGCATAGTCTAAAAGGTTTTGGCCGTAAATAACTACATAGGTAGGTACCTATTTGTCAACTTTACTACTGTTCTTTTACTTACTATTCAGCCATAATTATATATTCTTGATGAAACATAGAATAAAGTTCACGCATTTCTTTGACATTACTAGGCTCGTCACTCATATTTGTGGTTGTGGTAACATGAGGATAAATAATAGAGAGAGTGTCGAAAATCAATAAATTACGATTACCGCACACAGAAACAAAGCAAAAGAGAAACACAAGACTACCAGAGAGGAGATAAAACCTATGAAGACAAGACTACTGAGAAGATACTACAGACAGACTACAGAGAAACAAACATAGGTGCAAGCAAGCCAAGCTATCACAGACGTCAAGGGGTCCCTATAATGCACGACATTGTTTTGCACATACCAGCAATGTACGACATCAGTAATGCACGGCACGAGAATGCGCGTCACGTATTTTCAATTCCAATGACGCGCATTGTTATGTCGTGCATTCTCGGCCCGGACCAAGAGTGCCCGTCATAGTATTGTACAGCATAACAATTGGAATCAAAACAAAGAGTGACGTCACATTAAAAAGGTAAAAAGCCACTAGGGATGGGTGATTTTTCTTGTTTGACGATGGTTGATGGTTCACGTTGCCTAACGTTCTAACTACTGTCGCTCGCTTCGCTCGCTCCAAAAGGGTTTACATTGAACCTAACAGCTCGTCGCTTCGCTCCTCGCGCCTAACCTTCGGGGTGGGCTGACTACATTTCTGGATCATTAAAGGCCAAATGAATACATTAAACCGCAGCTGCAGCTCACACCGCACTAAACTGATCGATTTAACAAGGGACAATTTGAAACAACGACCGATAGAGTCGTTACACGCTTAAACATCTCCACAAACTAACTAAAGGATAACCGCAGAAGTCGGAAAAGTACGAGCATGAATGCACGACCTGATAATGTTTGGCACTAAAACTAGCCCTGAAACTCTTATGTGTACGCTAGGTGAACGAACACTAAAGCCCGGAACGTATGGTTTCCGGGCCGTGAAATCCGCGGGTGTGCAATCCCAGCTGAACAAAATCGTTCCACAGCGTTATGGTGCATTCACACGCCGTGCAGCCCTGGTGTCCGTTCCACTAGCGTATACGCATTTCAGGGTTACTTTTAATGCCATTAAATAGTACCTTATAGTAGCTAAATAGTACCTACATCAAATAAATAGTACCCCTGTGGTTTAGGAAATATACACCAGTTTTAGTGTATACCGTGTAACGTTTTGCTAGCGTACACGTGGCCAAATTCGAATACGGTTTCTAGTACAGCAACGAATTTACACAAAAATAGTGCTCTAATAGTGCTCTCGGTATACTAATACTTTGCTCTTATAAGAACGGAGATATTGAACATATCAGAGATAGCATTCATAATTCATGCTTGTTACAAGGTCTTGTCATTCCGCCAGCGTAACATTAAAGTAATGTTGTTTTGTTATTGAAAGCGGACGTTTGTATGTGTTTAAAAATGTTATATCATTAACTATATAGTGCGTGAAATAGTGGCTATGCCAGTATAAAAAATGACGTAATCTATATAATTTGTGGTTGAATGTAGCTTTGAACGCAAGCGTGTGAACGCACCGACAGGCGCGGGCACGGGCGCATGCACTTTCAGCTGTTCAATGCCCGTGCATGTGCTCGTTGAATGTCACTTTGAATCCGAGCGTGTGAACCCACCATTAAACACAGCCGATAACGCACAACAAATTTTGTACGGGTCAAGAATGTACAGCCCGGAAATCGCGACCAAGGTATAGGTTGCGAGAGACGGTTGTTTCCAGAAATGTAGTCTGACCATACCGAAGGTTAGGTTACTGGTGACCCTTGTACGGGGTTATTCCCAACGAATCATATGATCCGTTCGGAGTTGCATCTGATCACACAAAAAGTTCCCATCGGATATAGCATATTTATTAATGTGGTAACCATTTCGGGTAACTGTGATCCGTTGGGAAAATATTTAATTCAAAAAACAGTTTGCAACGAATCATATGATCGGTTGGGACAAAACAATGACAATTTCTTAGTTGCATCGAATCATATGATCCGTTGGGAACTTTTTGTGTGATCAGATGCAACTCCGAACGGATCATATGATTCATTGGGAATAACTCCTTGTACCGAGCGAAGTGAGAGACAGTGCCTATAAATAAAATTGTTCCGGTGCATCTAAATCCGGGCTGTACATTCCACACCGTCGATTCTCTGGTCGTAAAATCCGGGCTGTACTATGTCAACACGGGCTAGAACTCGAAAGGAATGTACGTATGCGGATTCCACTCGTGCAAAACTTACACGGTTTATTAAACTTACATGGCTTCCAGTGCTGTACAATCCATGGCTGTACATTATGTGGACTCGAATCGTAGACTGAGCGTCTCTAATGTCAAGTCAGTCATGCGAAAGATAATTTTTCCGCGGCCGCGGCCGGGGCGCGGCAGGCAATGACAAAAGAAACTCCTTACTTACTACCGATTGGTAGGGGTCCAATGTCAGTAGCCAAGTTGGCTGGTAGGGCCGATTAGTTTTATTTAAATTAGATTAGCCGACTCCCAACTTCATTGATCGGCCCTACCGATCAAGCCTTTTTCAGGAGCCAATCTCTATTATGTTAGGTGTCGGGGCGACCCAACCGCCAACTAATCGGCACGAAGTTGCCTACTGACATGCGGATTGGTACGGATTACCGACCTGGGCCCTACCGATCGGGGCCTGGATCGTGTGGTAAGTGTTCTCTAGCGAACTCTACTAACACAACGAAAAACCAAATACCTGTCTGCGTCCGACCGTCTGTCACGCTTGGGTCTGTCACCTTTGGTCCGATTGGGATCAAATTTGGAACCCGATTAAGAGTTTTAAATTATTTTAACGAAGGATTTATCAACAGTTCGTAGGTAACTTCAAACCGAAGAGTAGCTGTCATGCTTAAAAGTGTATATTACTCTTAAAAATGGCTCTAACGATTTTGATGAAACTTTGCACGTTGTATAGTTACTTTATGGCATAGTACGAGGTGGACCGACGATCTGGTGAAGGTCGCGGGACCCAGCTGGATGAGGTTAGCGCAGGACCGGTCGTCGTGGAGATCCTTGGGGGCTTGGGGGAGGCCTTTGTCCAGCAGTGGACGTCTACAGGCTGATATGATGATGATAGTAATATAGCTATTGGTCTGGGTAAAATCTAGTATGGTTCCCCTACAAATATGAAATTGAAACTTGCGATTTACTTACAAATGCTTGGAGCATTATTGAATTGGCATGTAAGTATTACGATTAGGTAGGTCGTGGACCTACTGCTTGGCAATAGTAGTTGTGCCATCCCGAAAACTGTTCCCGATGACACAACTTATCTAACAGTGTCATCGAGAACGTAAAAATTGTGCATATTCTTTCCCATTCTTCAGCTCAGATATCAGTATCATGACAGCTATATGAAAGATTATCATATTTCTACTAAGAACAACGATCCCATAGAACAGCTGCTAAAATAACAATAATATTCAGAGAGGGACACACTTATTACAAATGTGGTAAGAGTAAGCAAGACAGATATAAAATCTTACAACTCTATCTACGTATGTGAATTTTTTGTTGGGGGGCAGTTGGTACATACCAACTCAAACCACAACCCGACTAAAATAGATAGTGTTTGTTCAATTTGACCCCGCCATGTAAGAAGCGACTTCTCAAATTATTGGGGTAAAAGATTATTGCTATTTCATGATATACGCTGATTACGGTTCTATAGTTCATTCTTTTTCTATGATATAAACGGATATCAGTCCATTAGATACCGACATCCACAGATTAGTGATATAGTGTCTTCGACAGCCAAAGCCCACAATATTTTTGAAAGACCTATCCAACGATACCCCACACTATGGGATTCACAAGAAAAAAAAATCACTCCCACTTTGCAAGTATGGTACGTACTCTAAAAAAATGTTTTTCAAGATTTTATTCTACTCAATTTGTCGACGTGATTAATTTATACCCATGCCAAATTTTCGTCAAAATCGGTTGAAAAATGCGACCTGTAGAGAATTACAGACAGACAGAAAGACGGACAGAAAGACAGACGGACGAAAAGCATTTTTGGCCAATCTCGAAACTGAGACGCTTCGCTCGCTCGGTCAATTAAATTAGGTACCTAATATTATCTGTAATGCTGTGTAAGACTAAATTAAATAATTGAAATTATAGGTACTTACACCTATCTTAGATACGAACTAATCAGTGCTTCAGTTCACAGATGATTTAATCTCACTTTAAGCTTGCTCTGGTTAGGGCCAAGGCCTACTAACATGGCGGGGACCGAGAATGAGGGATGAGCACCTGATATGCTGCTAGTCGCGGATCAGCGGACGCGGGCTCTCAATTAGCGCGGATAATCCCGCACGTGGCCCGGGATTACCGGCCCAATGCCACTCTCAGATAGGAATACCTGCCTTAATTAGTTTTTATTGATACTAATCCGTTGCGCACGTATGAACCATACTACTAGATCTATGTATGAATGATGTACCCATCTAAAAAGGCGTCCTTTGAGTTTTGTGTAGTTAGTAGAAATTATGTTTGTCTGGTAATACTTACTGGTTATTCCTTCGAAACGGATAGCTCTAGGGCACACCAGCAATTAGCCGGTTGACATAGGACTAACCTAAAAAATGGCCGTTACCAATGCCACCACACCCAGTCTCTAAATTCCTTATTAAATTCCCTAAAATGTAATATGTTTCATGTGAGAGATACGACTGTGCAATAGGGGCAACATAGGTACATTTCCTTTTCGGCAGGCATGCTCCTTTTTTATTACAAACAAACAGTTAATATTGTTTTATGTAGTAATCTATAACGTGTTTTATGACAGTCGTTTACTTCGTAGAAAACAGACGTTAATTCGAGGAAACATGTGGATGGGATGGCGCTACTCGCTTTCAAAGTGCCGCTCGCTGGCAGCGCGTCCTGGCTATAAAACTACAGCATTTGATGTACGCTTGGCAGTCGTAATTTGGGCCCGTCTGATAAACAAACAGCTTAATTTAAACTTTTAACTTCATATAATTAAAATGCAGATAGACATAAATAAGATTGTAAACAAAAAGAAGAGTCAGCGTGTCCGTATCTTTTCGACATTGGGGTTGCATTGCTCTGCAGACATAGATACATAAAAGTTAGTAAGAAAAAAAAAAGAATAAAACTTCATGTATCTATGGCCTGTTCTTTAATTAAATAGATTGGGTGTTTTTTGGCGGGACTCAAAGTGTCACATTTTTGTCTCTTCTATTTTACTTTCCTTAGAATGTATTGCTGGTTTCAATATAGGTATAAATGTGATGCCTAGTGTTATAGAATAAGTGCTATACTTAGATGTGCCGGATACTAAAATAAAGGCGTGTTAGCCCTCTACCAAATTGATCCAAAATTGTCCGTCTCATAAATCTGAAACTTTGCGTTTCGCGGATGTAAAACCTTAATAAAATGTTAAATAAAACTTAGTCTAGCTAGTTGTGCCGTATTTTTGTTAACTGCCATGCTGTAACCGTCGTCGGTATAATAAATAAGTTATAATTTGATAGGTACGTACCTAGTTGATATTATTTAGGTTTACTTTAAAATGCCGGTGGATTTTCTAGTCGTTTTAATGAACCTAGTCATTCGGTGCGTTTGTCTCTAAAAAGATTAGTAAGTACCTATATCAACTGCCGATAACTATAGGTAAATAAGGTATTGTAAAGATAAAAATAAATATACTTATCACGAATATAAAAGAAGTATTATGCTTTGCCATATGTAGGTACCTTACCCAACAACTTAAATGATGTATTTTCTCAAAATTTTTCTTCAATAATAAACTTCCAATTTGTGGTTTTAAGATGCAAGCCGAAGTGAAGTTTGGTGGGCTATAATGAGCCGATCCGGAAGCCGTACGTATAGCTTGCTTGCGTATATCTTACCACGTACTTGGCTGAGGCCACTCATGTGTGATACGAGCCCGGTCGGTTCGCGTGTCTTTGGGAAACCTCTCCAGTGCTTCAAGCTGGGAGGGGTGTCACATTCCAACTACTTTCTACTTCATCTCAGTTGAAGATAATGCTAGACGAAATATTCAGTGATGTATAAAAAGTTACAAACTCCATAAGACGAACTCCGTTAGATTTGTTTAATTTAATGCTACTAATTATAAACGCGAAAGTTTGTAAGGATGTTTGTGACTTTGTGAGTTTGGATGTTTTTTAATCTTTCACGCAAAAACTATATAGGTACGTACCTAGGTAATTTTGATGAACTTTACAGTAATATAGATTGTGTCCGTTCACCTAGCGTACACATAAGAGATTCTGGGCTAGTTTTAGTGCCAATAAATAGTACCCAAATAGTACCTAAATAGTACCTAGATCAAATAAATAGTACCCCTGTGGTTTAAGAAATATACGCCAGTCTTAGTGTGTACGTTGGCGGAACGTTCCGCTGGCGTACACATGGCCGATCTCGAAAACGGCTTTGATTACAGCAACGAAATTACACAAAAAAATAGTACCCTAATAGTACCCTCGGTACCGGAAATCTCATAACGATTGCTCTTATAGGAACGGAGATATTGAACATAACTTTCAGAGCAAGCGTTCAGCCAGCGTACACATTAAAGTCATGTTGTTTTCATAAAGAAAGCGGACGTATCTAAATTTAAATGATATATCAATAAATAGTACTTCAAATAGTACCTCCGCTAGTACAAAAATTTCATGTGAATTCACACGGGAACCATATCAAAAATCGATGTAAAGTTCTAGGAACAAATGTATTGACGAACAGTCGCACACAAAAGTGAATAAAAATGAACAACAAGTGATCGCCGTTTTATTGCTTCCAAGCGAGTCTAGAGTTAGCTGATCAGTAAATAGTAAGTAATAGAGTCTATATTCGTATGTATGATATGAACCCTTTCATACCTTTCATCCACCCTTATTTTTTACAACCTTTTGTCTTGTTTTGACTCGCACCTCGCACTTAGAGATGTCAACCAATTACCAGTTTTAGCACCGGTATTTACCGATTAGTTAAAAAAAACGGTTTTCTTAGTTTTTATTATTATATGGAAACACTCAGCTCAGAAAGTAATAAAATTATCAGAATTGTGAGTTTTGCTCTCACTTGTTTGTGTGACACTTCACCCTTTATTTATTTATTTTTGGACGCATAATAATAATAAAATCTTCGAAACGAAACGAAAGTTACGAAGAAAGCATGAAAATAAGTACCTACCTAGATGTTAGATGTGTGAAATGAAATTGCATAGTGCGGGGATTTCCCAAGTATTATAGTCAATCGTGTTCAGATACGCATCGATTAATTATAATTCAGACTATATTCGGATACAAATATAATTTTTTTTTGTAAATAAGCAAAGAAAAAGTATTTTTTTAATAAAACCGGTTTAAAGAAAAAATGTTTTTAAAATAGATTTTTTGGACCGGTTGACTGACATTACTGCTCGATTCGCTCTTCGCAGAATTGTTACGGACGGATCGGTGCGATCATTGATTCGGTCATTTCGTTCTGTGATCGTTCGTGAGTTTTGAATATGTTAAGGGACCTTGGGCGTACGCCCTTTCTAACAACCTTACTATTCAGAAATATAGTTATTTTAGTTTTTGTTGTTGACTAATACCTACCATTTCCGCCTATTCCAAGACCAAAACCGCTTCATCACATTGGGCGTTTCTTAATTCCCAACCGCCTATTACAGACATGGCTCCTCATTTTATGGTGGATACCCACTTACAGTACCAAAACCGCTCCACCCCCTTAGGGGGCTGTTCTACATTACGAATACTGTCACTAGTTACTACCTGTGACACACATCGCTCCTCCTTGTTACCTCCTTCCAGGTACTGTTGCTAAGTTGCTCGTTTCGCTCGCTCCAAGGGTCACCAGTAACCTAACGAACCTAACTTTCGGGGTGCTCCAACTGCTACGAGTGACCGGAGTTACCTAACCTTATAGGTTTCAAAGGCTGCTTTTTCAACCAATCAGCAAAACTTAATACGATTTCCATCGGAGTGGCTCGTTTTAGATCCAATGAAACCTCACTTACATCAGATTGGTTGGTTTTCGAACCAATGAAACCTTACTTACATCGGATTGGTTGATTTTAGAACCAATCAATATCTCTTATTACGATTGGCTGCTTTACTCGCGTTGGGCGTTGCTGAATGTTCTGTAGCTGTTGTCATCATGTCCGAACCCAGCCAATCCTATTTAGGTGGTAGTCATTGGTTCGAAAACCAACCAATCTGATGTAAGTGAGGTTTCATTGGATCTAAAACGAGCCACTCCGATGGAAATCGTATTAAGTTTTGCTGATTGGTTGGAAAAGCAGCCTTTGAATTGAAACCTATAAGGTTAGGTAACTCCGGCCACTCGTAGCAGTTGGAGCACCCCGAAAGTTAGGTTCGTTAGGTTACTGGTGACCCTTGGAGCGAGCGAAACGAGCAACTGAGCAACAGTACCTGGAAGGAGGTAACAAGGAGGAGCGATGTGTGTCATAGGTGGTAACTAGTGACAGTATTCGTAATGTAGAACAGCCCCCTAAGGGGTGGAGTGGTTTCGGTACTGTAAGTGGGTATCCACCATAAAACGAGGAGCCATGTCTGTAATAGGCGGTTGGGAATTAAGAAACGCCCAATGTGATGATCCGGTTTTGGTCTTGGAATATGTAATGAATAAATAAATAAATAAAAATATGACATTTTTTGTTTATTTAGTCATAAGCTATCGATATATAAAGGTTTCATCGTGTGCTGAAAAAATCGAAAGAAAAACAAAATGGCGGCGGAAATTATGCCAGAAAGGTTCCTATTCCTTTGAAAAACTTTTTTTTTCGCGATTACAATATTATACTTAGTACAGCTTCCTCTACCCTTACATACAAGTATTGAACGCAACCTTCTGTGTGCGAGTCCGACTCCACTTGGTCGGTTTTTTACCTACCACCGCTTTCTAATTGTGATTTTTACTGAAGTCACTCTAACCACAAATACCGAATTTCTTTTTCTGCCTGTTTGACTGAATTTCTGGGTTTGTTCAGAATTAAAAATAAACATACCTAATACTGTTAGCAAAGATAAGTCACTTTTGAACATGACTGTACCTTTAGTATGAATAGAACTTTACATCGATTTTTGATATGGTTCCCGTGTGAATTCACATGAAATGTTTGTACTAGCGGAGGTACTATTTGAAGTACTATTTATTGATATATCATTTAAATTTAGATACGTCCGCTTTCTTTATGAAAACAATATGACTTTAATGTGTACGCTGGCTGAACGCTTGCTCTGAAAGTTATGTTCAATATCTCCGTTCCTATAAGAGCAATCGTTATGAGATTTCCGGTACCGAGGGTACTATTAGGGTACTATTTTTTTGTGTAATTTCGTTGCTGTAATCAAAGCCGTTTTCGAGATCGGCCATGTGTACGCCAGCGGAACGTTCCGCCAGCGTACACACTAAGACTGGCGTATATTTCTTAAACCACAGGGGTACTATTTATTTGATCTAGGTACTATTTAGGTACTATTTGGGTACTATTTATTGGCACTAAAACTAGCCCAGAATCTCTTATGTGTACGCTAGGTGAACGGACACATATAGATTATACATCAGAATAACACATGCTATAGATATAATAAAGGTATCTAGTAGTTAGGTACCTATCGTAAATTTTTGTGGTCTATTAGCACTCAAAATTCTGTTCTTTAATTAGCGCAGGTGACTAAGTATACAGGTGTAGACCTGTATACTTAGTAGGTATTATTATAACTACATAAATTAAAGGTAGGTACCTATTTTTATTAAATTACATGAAATAAAGTATTTTTTTTTAGTATTTTATCGTAATCGGTAGACGATCCCGAGTCAGCCCAACGCCGCCGCCGCCGCATCGTGCGTGCACTTTCCCACGCTTTGTACGCGGATTACACGAAATGCCCTTTTGGTGCTTCGCTGCTGCACTGACCTGCGCTTTTTGCGCAAAAAGAATAGCCCGATAAATCACGGGTCCATTGTGTACACGTTCTCCGATTTTTGCCTTATATATACGAGCTCCAGTTTTTTGCTCGCACCGACCGGAGATGATGTCCAATAACGGAGGTACCTGCACAATTTTGACGGTCAAGGTGCCGTACGTCACAATAAAACTAACGATAACATCACTCCGGTCCGCATAAAATGTAACAATGTAAGGCTTTTTGTGTACCTACCTAGTATTTATGCTTGCGTAGTAGTACGTAGGTACTTACCCATTTTTTTTTAGTCAATATTGAATGAATGATTTTATAGAATCATTTTTTAAAAATATTACTAAGGTATAGATACTACTACTTTTATTCCATTGAAGTTTATATGCAGGTACCTACGTAGGTATGTACCTATGAATCTACACAACATTTGCTTTGACCTTACCTAATACGGACATACGTAAAAGTAGTTTATAGGTGTAACTATATATAGGTAACTTAGTTGTTATCGAATTTGAAATTACGTCTATAGATACCTACCATCATATTTTTAGCTAAATACTTAGCACGAACGACTCATTTTTCCAAATGTATAACCTCCTAACTAGTTTGGGAGAAATATGTACATAGTAGGTACCTACTCGTTACCCTAGTTTTAAGTTTTTTTGATAAAAAAAAATTAAGTATAATAAAAACTTTATACCTAGTTAAACATACAATACAAAAAGTATGTATGCACACAGAACTTACCTACCTATTACCCAAAAGTGCTGGTGTTATGTAGTGTCTCCGTTCGATTGCCGGTATACAAACAGCCGGAACTGGACGTTTAGTTGGTCAGATTGATAATGTTGTTGTTGTTGTTCTTCGACAATTCAGAAGCTATGGCACAGAGTAAGTAATGCTATGGAGCACCCCGACGGGGTTTTGGAGCACCCCGCCCGACTCGGTCCTCTAGATTCGCAACTGGCAGGAGCCACTTTGGAAACCAGTTGCGAAAACATAATTATTTTTCTTTCTTCGAAATCGCAGATAGCAAAAAAATCTGTTTTCGAAACTGATTTCGAATACAGAATTAAGAATCTTCTTTCAAAACTCATAGGTTTTCGAAACTCGTTACAATATGCTTAAGATAAGAACTCACACTTAGGGCTTCTTTCACCGCTTCCTGATATTGTTACAGATAGTAATCTTAGTGATAAACTAATCTATTAGATAAATCTGTGTGATAGACTATATAAAATATATAAGATATAGGCAATCAGATACCTGTGAAAACAAAAAAATTGGCTATCTGTCAGATAACCTGCAGATAGGGTATCTGGGACTTTATCAGCAAGCGGTGTAAGAGGCCCTTAGTTATTTATTTTATTATTTATTTATTTAACCTTAGTTATTTTGTAATTAATACCAGTAACTCAGTACCCTTTTTTATCTCAAGTAGTTTCGAAAGAAGACATTATTCTGTATTCGAAACCAGTTTCAAAAACCGAGTGATTTTTCTTTATTCGAAACGTGGTTTCGAACAAAGAAAAATAATTCAGTTTTCGCAACTGGTTTAAAACTATGGTTTCGAAAGTGGCCGGATTTTGCTTATAGAAAGCTATGGCAGTAACACGTACCATCGCGTAGTGGTGGCCTTCTAGTTAGAACACGATACAGCAATCGGCTACCTCTGTGCTGTTAGTATAGAGACGGCATTCAACAATCGTCCTGTGACATTAGCCTCACTTTTACAGCCCTTAATTTTATACTACCTAACTAATCGTTTAAAACAGATACACATCAGCTGTGAGTTGTGTTTATCAGGCATGAACGTGAATGTTACATAATAGTTAGCTAAATAGTGTATAATATGATGAGGGAGGGCGCGTGAGAGCGGCGGCGGCGGCGGGCGGGCGGCGGGCGGGCGGGCGCAGGCGCAGGTGCGGCGCGCGTGCTCGCCCGACTGCCCGCCAGCCCGCGTCGGGTAGGGTTACTAGACGTCAGGATTTATCCGGACATGTCAGGATTGTAGGCATCTGTCAGGATTCTACGGCCTTTCAAAATGTATCAGGATAAAAAGGCACTTTTTTCCTCTTCTTTGGTAACGCAACAATCAACACTAAAGTCTAAAAATTCAACAATAATCAACACAACATAGACTTTTAAGGTAACCTATACCTACCAATTTTGTCCCGATTTTTGATAACACGCAAACGATCTCAACTACATATTGTAAGAGATTCATAATAGTGAGATAAGTTGCAGGAGTTAAACTTGATCACGACTTTTATTTTAAGAAAGGTGGCAACCCCAGCTCGCAGTAAAATGTCAAGACTTATAGGTACAAATTAGGCTTTTGTCAGGACTTTACATTTTTGCATCTGGTATCCCTAGTGTCGGGGGAGCCATTGCCTGCCTGGTGCCTGCCGCCCCGTCACCGTACCAATGTGTCAGAACTGACCGGCTAATTGCGTTTAATTTCACTGTGAGGAACTCGAAAAGGGATCGCCACCCCTAGCCTTAAAGGTGAATGCATCGAAACCTTGTCAATGTTAATTGCAGGTACTAATAATAATGATTGTTCCTATATTGGAGCTAAATTACGGTGGTTAAAGCCTCCTACTACCGGCTCGATATACGGGGCGCGAGGAATAGGTGGTAGAAATAATGTGTGTGAAATTTCACGTTACCAACAACATAACGTTGAGTGAGATATGTTCCTATTTCCTAATTCGCTACTCGTATTACCTATAGAAGCTTATAACATTGCTCTATACCTCAAAAGAGGAAAAAGTAACCCTTAGAGGATCACTTCGTTGTCCGTAGGTCTGTTCGTCCGTCCGTCCGTATGTCAAGACAATTTTTCTCAGGAACGCGTGGAGGTATCAAGTTGAAATTAATATAAAATACTCAGGTCTGCAGTTCCATAAAGCTATGAAAAAATCAAACTTCTAAGTCAACGCAGTCTAAAGATATGGCCGATTTTGCCGCATTTTTTAGTATCTTGGTCAACCTATGGGTTACTTCCGGTTGACCTAGAATCTTGAAATTTAGTAATAAGCAAGGTCTTATGGCACAAGTAAAGGAAAAAATCCGTATCTAGTAAAGAGAGGTTTGTATGGGACATAAATTCAAATAGTTACTTACGAAAGACGATAAAGATTTATTTACATTATCACAATAGTTATACGTACCTAATGCTAGGTGACAAAAAAATCAACTTAAAAATAATTAACATTGTATGTACCCTACTACAAGTCAAACAAGAACATAATTGCTTTAATGAGAAATTTAATTAAAACTTAATTACAAAAATTTCGGCGTAAACTAATAACTCATAGGTAAGGATAATTAAATACTTCGACTTTACGTTTAAATTATTTTCTCATTTGTAAAATAAAACTAGGCCCATTTTGGCCCTACTCTCGCGGACACGACAGAATCTTGTATGTCATTTAATCTGTTTGGCCTGAATAAAAAGAAAACCATATACCTTTATAGCGAAAAATTGATCGTAGGTAATTAGGTATAGGTTTATTAAACTTTTTTCCAACAATCGAAATTCTTTATCTAGGCTTAGATTCTAGATTTAACTTAAATATCTAACATTGCAACTATGTAGGTACTTTTTCACATATAAGATTTCAGAATTATACCCAAGTACTTAATTATTAGATTAGGTAGGTAGGTATTAGGTTAGGTAAAATATACCTATACCTTTTTGGAGGTTTTTTAAAAATTACATAATTAATACATATTAAGTAATACTTTTATAAGTAATGCTTTATATAAGATAGCGCTCGGGACTACGTGAACACACATAAATGTGCGAAAGTTGGCAAATTACTTACTCAGAGCACAGATGGCTCTATGGCTCAGCAGCTTTTCTGAAGGTGAAAATTTTACAGACAGCATTAAAACTGTTCCTAGGAATGTCAGTCAGTATTTTAATGAGATAATGAGGATATGAACAAAACAACTTTTAGTGCCATCAAATTGTGTGAATCGGACGTAGAGCGTAGAGGTAAGTAATACCACAGAAGTACCAACCTATGTTAAGTTTATGATATGAGAGCTCCTTGCGAGTGCGGCTTGATGTGCACGGGGTGCGGCGGGTGCGCGTGCGCGGCGTGCCCGGCGTGCGAGGGCTGCTGGCGCGCCTGGTGGCAGCGCTGCGCGTGCGCGTGCGCGTGCGAGTGCGCGCGCAGCTCCTCGCCGTGCTCGCGGTACGCGCGCTGCTTGTCCTCGAAGTCGCGCAGCCGCTGGTTGTAGCGCTCGATCTGCTCGCGCAGGGACGCGTCCTCCAGCGCGGCGCGTTCCTCGTCCAACTCGAGGCACCCGGCGCCGTCGAGACGCTCCACGTCCAGCCACCCGCGCCACCGCACGCACACGCCGTTCATTATGAACCGCGACACGATGTGCGCCTAATGGTGAACAAACAAAAAATGGTCAAACCGGATAACTATTTTAGAATAACTGCTTTAAATTCAACAAAAAATATACCTATACTAACAAAAAATTGACGCCGTTGGTGGCAGGATTGCTCCAAAAGCTAAGGGTCGAGCATTTATCAATCGGTCGCATGTGGCAGATATGAATTTTTTTCTAAGGAACACGTGTCTTGAGAGATACTATACCTACTTTACCCACATCCTGCTGATCCTATATATATTGAATCGTAAAACGGGTAGGTAGGTTGAGAGTTGAGCCTTAGGGTTTAATTAAACAGCATTTAGGGGAAACACTTTGCGGACCTTACTTATTCTTATTCTTATTCTTAGACGGGGGTGGCAGTCCCTGCACTGACTCCACGAAGACGGGAGTTTTGTGCAATTCCCCCCGGGCCATCAGTCCAGCCATCCCAACTCCTTGAAGTACTGGAGTAGGGCTTCTGGCCGACGGCAGCACTGTTGCAGGTTGCTCGTTGCCGAGAGGTCGGGATCTATTGCCAGCCCCGTTTCGGATCTGATTTCCTGTGTTACGGGACAGTGAAGCACCGCATGCTCCACCGTCTCGGACCTTACATTAAATGACATGCACAGGCGAAAAATGTATGGTCGTCAAGTCGTCATGTTTTAAGCCGTACACATCAAGTTGATAATATAATATTACTAGCCTAAGTAAGTAATATGGTACCATAGAAATTTTAAATATGCAGTAGTTTAGTAGGTACATTGGAAGTTGCAATGAAAATAAATAAGCTGAAATGATGTGTCTCTCCAATACTTGAAAGAAAGTGGAAGGTCAAAACGCCATACGGCGAGCGAGTACGTTGGTTGAGAGGCATCGCGTGCTGCTTTGTTCCGGCATCCGCTCCAAACAAACAGTTAATTGTGGCTGGCACAAACGATGAGGATGTAATTTTAAAAATAACAACCTTTTCGATTTCTTCCAAGTCACTAACAGTATTATTAGCTTGCCGTATGCTTTCATTCGTTTTTCAATAAGGTATAGAAACTGCGATCACCAGGGTAGAAATGAACTTAAGGGTTAAGTATAGGTAACCTATTCGCTTATCGGTTGGAATTTATGTATTTGGGTAGGTACCACCCTATCACGATAAGTTAGCCTTGAAGAAATTACCTAAAATAACAAATATTACCTACAACAGGTACCTATTCTAGTCATTTGTTTACCTGTACGCCTATCATGAGTTGACAACTTAAAACTCGCTAGCGACTACGTAAATACTTAATTAGTGATATCTCTTTCCGACTAATTACGAAAGACAGAGAGAAATATAGTTTTTTACGTACCTACACGCTAGCGGATCGCTACGCTAGCGTGTGTTGACATTGTCAACTCATGGTAGGCGTACTGGGCTGCTTACAATATAATTTACAACGTAAGTACCTACATTAAGTTTCCTTAAAACATTATAGCTTGCCTAACTTAGCTACCCATGTATTTGTTTGTGTAATAAATCTAATTAAGTAAGTACGTGACGTATATATATTATATGCAAAGGGTAGGCAGTGGGGATTATGATGGCGTTTGCGAGGGGTGTTCGCCAGGAGAGACGGCGGCCATGATGCTGGGCGGGCGGGCGGGCGGCGGCGCACGTATCGATTTTAGGGGACGCACATTTTCCGTACTTTCCCAAGGGTCTAACAGATCTATATTTATATAGTTATTTATCTTTGGCTCTATAAATTCTTCAATCTACTCCAGATGTTAATCAAATGTACAAACAATTCTAGTATAGTAGGTAGGTACTTATAGTCTAAGAAAAGATAAAAATACCCCGTATACAAAAAAAGAAGTCGATTCCCACCCAAGTAGATTTCCTAATATTTATGCCGAAATATAAGTCTAATTCCTATACTTCTAATAAGTCGAATCCGCCGCCCGGCGGCGACGCGCAGCCCGATTAGAAAAATCTAAGCCAAAGATATTGTGTTATATACATTTCGCAAAAAATTGAAGGGAAATTAGACAGTGTAAGACACGCCTTCTTGAAGCATTTTAATTTAGACCACATACTTTTTGCTCCATCTCGATTACTTGTTATAAGTCTAGCTAGTGTAGTGGTCAATCAGTAGTTACCTATAGGTAATAGCATGAGAACCAATACGAGTAGTAGGCTAGAGGTAGTCCGTTACGTTATTTTCTATTTGCAATTGATCAAAATGTTCTATTTTACGAGTTGAATTGATTACTTCTTTCAGAATACGTTCTATACATTGTCCGTTAATATAATATCGTTGACTGGACGGGGGGCTCGAGCACACTCAAGCGTGTAGTTAAATGAAGCGAATGTAAATAAATATAAGTATTCATACAGCAGCGCAGCGGGCAGGCTTCGGGTAACGAAGGGGCTAAATTCAATAAACGGGCATCAAATGGATGCCTTCTAAATTGTAAATGTAAAAAAATATATTACCTATGTATAAATAAGCAAGTATGTACATAATTATATGCATAGACTCCATACGCGGTACCCGTGGTACAACCGAGTCGTTTCTAGTTTGTAGCACCACAGGCATCACTTGAGACAAAACAAAAATTCTAGCCTTAGTATATAATATTAGCTGATAATAATAAATATTAGTTGATAATAATGGTAGGTAGGTAGGTATGTTTATTTACGAGTACTTACATATTAAGTAATTTTACAGCATAACCAACGACGTAAGGCGCATTGAATGTTATTGAGTAGACGTGAACCCTACATATTATAATCAAGGCGTGTAAATTAATGCATTCACATGTTCCAAGGCGCGTGCATTAGTGAACCCAGAGTAATCAAGCGACTAGAAGAGGATGTCATTCACTCGAACGACCGGCGGCCGACTGTATGAAATGCGTGGCGTGACTGACGCGTTACGTGCGGTGTTACGACTTTTTTCCATTAATGTTTTCAATGTTATTTTATGTCTTAATTCGGGTATGGAAATGTGGGCCGGAAGAACGACGTTGATGACGCGCCTCGACTAGTGACAAATGATCTCATTACTTGAACTTTTTGCCTCAAATGATTCATTTCATTTTGAATGAAACGTCATATTATTAGGTAGGTACTCGTAAGTATAGTGAAAACAAATAATAATATAATAATAATGTTTGGACAATTTTACACACGGCTCTTTAGTCCCAACTAAGCCGAAGCTTGTACATGGATACTCGACAACTGATAAACATACTTAAAAATACTTTTAATTAAATACATAAATATATACAAACACCCAGAATCCGAAAACCAACAGTTATGCTCATCACACAAATGTTGGTCCCGGGTGGGAATCGAACCCACGACCTTTGGCGCAGTAGGCAGTGTTACTACCACTACGCCAACAGGCCAGTCAAAATGCTTACGATGGGCTAATACCTAATGATTTTTTATAATCCTACTAAGTAATAGATAGAAACGCGAAAGTTTGTAAGGATGATTATGAGTTTGGATGTTTGTTACTTATTCACGCAAAAACTACGGAACAGATTTTGTCGAAACTACAGTACAGTATAATATAAATTAGTTACATCAGAATAACAAATAGGCCATATACCTAGGGAAAAGCTGTTCCTGCGGGAAAACTTTTTTACGCGGGCGAAGCCGCGGGGCCGCGGGAAACAACTAGACTACAATAATTTATCGACCGAACGTTGATTCATTTAAACGAAAATAGTAGTAAAAGTTAGAATAGTGGAAAAATCGGTGAAAATGGCGGCGCGAACGTTGCGACTCGAGTCAATCCTAGTATCAGCCATTAGAGCAACACGGCCGCCGGCGCCGTTTCGACCCGGATGTTGCTTTATGTTTCAGTCTACTAATTTTGGCCTGCAGGGAAAAGTAAAATCAGTAATTTAACTACTTAGATCCACGATAGCCGCGGTGGTAAAAGAGATTGGATGGGAGGAGAAGCCGGGTGATGAGCGTGGGTAGAAGAGGCTCCTCGGCAGCTCGAAATAAAGCTTTTGCTGTGAGAAAATAGTGAGTTAAATCCCATTTGTTGTAGTCGTAATCCAAAGTTGTCTGTCCAGGAATCAATACTGACGTTAATACTTTCATTCAAAATGATTAAAAAAACGGACTAGGGTCTAACGACGAATAGAAATATATTAAATTTGAATTTCGCTGTTACGTCCCATTTGGGACATTCGGTAGTGGGGTCTAACGACGAAGGACTCAAATCCACGACCTCCTTTAGCGCTCTAACAAGCCCAAAGGTGGTTGGACGGGGGAATAGGAATTAAATTTACCTTTCCATTTTCCTTTTGAAAATCGCATCCGCGGTTGTTGTACGGCGAGTGGTCGAACACGAGCTGCAGGTTGGTCCCGGTGGCGGTGAACGCGACCTCGGCGTGCCCCTCGCGGCACCCGCTCGTGAACCGCATCTGTCGCTCCTCCGGGGGCCGGTCCCGGTAGCCAGTGTACCTCACCTGATGGACAAACGAGCAGAGTCAATTTAAAGCCGCCGACATACCTATACTCTACTGATGGCTGACGAAATTAGTTGGCTGTGACGGTGGGCAGGACATCTGCGCTAGGACGAATTATGCTGGAACGCAGAATGCGTATGCTAACAGAAATAATGCACATTTAAATAGTCACCTTTATGCGAAGAAATTTGAGCCTAAAAATTGTTCAGTGCTAATTTTTACTTTCTCGCCCACGTATGTAGGGTTGTAGGATAGAGGAAGTATTGTAATCGCGAAAAAAAGTTATTAAATTTTGGCGAACGTGTTCTACTTATATCAAAATAACAACCGGACAAGTGCGAGTAGAACTCGCGCCCTGAGGGTTCCGTACAAACTTAATTAAACAAATAATTCGAAAATCGTTATTAAAAGAACAAATTGGCGAGCTCCCATATCAATTTTCATAACCTCTGACTTGGCTGTATGGACTAAGATTCCTTTGTCTTTCCCGTAAGGGATAGTCATGGAAATAGTATACAAATATAGTTTGTATACTATTTCCATGGGGATAGTCAAAGTGAACGAAAAAAAATTTACTCAAGTCCTGTCATTCATGTCAAATGCTAAATCACGTGTTTATGATAATTGTCAAATGCTATTCATTTTTATGTAATTTTATTTCCAGACTTAGATAGACCTTTAGTATAATTTGTAAAACCTTGCGAAAACTCAAAAGCCTATTAATATATCCCCACTGTTCGAGCTCAGGCATACTCTCTCAACGACGAGGGCGTTAGGGCTATAGTCTACTACGCTAGCTCAGTACGGGTTGCTGGTAATAATAGCTAGGGTTGGTAACAAAATGTTTATTGGTCAGAATCACTTATTTATTGCTGGTGACTAAATGTGCATCACAGTAGCAAAAGTTAGCTGGATGAGGAACGAGGAGGACATGGGTGTGGTGGAGCGGATTGTGAAAACCCATGTCCCAATTCGTCGGTCAACAGACGAATTAAAATAAAAAACCGGACAAGTGCGAGTCTGGCTCGCGCACCGAGGGTTCCGTACAAACTTGTAGGTACGGTCGACCGCACGTCAGTGGAAACAAAACCAGTATAAACTGGTCTCTCCTAGTATTGAAACTCCCTAATAGGCTAGGCCAGCTCAATGTCAATGTGTTACCACTGACGTGCGGTCGACTGTACCTATATAAATTAGTTCGTCGTTCACGGGAATCGAGTCAATGTCAGAATATTTTATTGCATTATGAGTAATTTATACATGTTATATTGTATCTACCACTGCTTCCAATATACAGGATGGAAATTTCAGACGCCACCTGGAGGCAAAGTAGGTAGGTACCCTAAATATAACTGATTCCAAATTTTACTAAAAGGAAACATTCTTTTATTTTCAAAATTAAGTAAAACTGCATTCAAACATTTTAAAGAACCCACGAGTCTGAGTCGGGAATCGAATCTGACAATAATGTGGAAAAAATACATGCTATGTATCTTTATGACACCGATCGAAAAGGTTAATCTACTGAATAACTTCCCTCCATGTGGCGTCTGAAATTTCCACCCTGTACATAGGTGGTAGCTCTCGGGAAGTCTCGAAGATTTTTCTTGGAAATCAAAGTTCTCTAAGTATACCTATTTATTAAATTTGACCCAGATTTGTAAATGGTGACTAAAAAAATGAAAAGTGCCGAATTGTATATTAAAATTGGAAAAAACATTATCTATAATTGTGTCAGTTCTTGTAGTGTTAGTACTAATATTTATGGTAACTTATATGCCATGCATTCTATAGCAGTATTGGTTAGACATCGTGGCGACCTTTTTAGATTCAAAACCTTTCTTTTTAAATTTCGAACTAGCACGACAAAAAGAATGCGCCAATAAATGAATTTAAAAAATAAGCAGAAATAAATTGACCAATAACAAGTCAAACAAGTCCTGTCATGTCAAATGCTAAATCACGTGTTTACGATAATGGTCAAATGTTATTCATTTTTTAAGTGATTTTATTTCCAGACTTAGCTAAACCTTTAGTATAATTTGTAAAACCTTACGAAATTATTTAATATAGATCTGTAATGATGAAATTTCTAGACGATAGGGACTTCTTTCAACAATTTTTTACGTCATTGTACTAATTTATAACGGTAGCTTGCTCATACGCAAAGTTAAGTTTGTTGGTGTTTACCATAATGGTCAAATGTTATTCATTTTTTAAGTGATTTTATTTCCAGACTTAGTTAAACCTTTAGTATAGTTTGTAAAACCTTACGAAATTATTTAATATAGATCAGTAATGATGAAATTTCTAGACGATAGGGAATTCTTTCAACAATTTTTTACGTCATTGTACCAATTTATAACGGTAGCTTGCTCATACGCAAAGTTAAGTTTGTTGGTACTTTTGTACAAATAAATTTTTGTGATGTAAATACAAATTTACGGTTTTCGGATTTTTTCCTTTACTTGTGCTATAAGACCTTGCTTGTTGCCAAATTTCAAGATTCTAGGTGAACGGGAAGTACCCCATAGGTTTTGGTTACCAAGATACTCAAAAATGCGGCGAAATCAGGAATATCTTTTAACTGCGATGACTTAGAAGTCTGATTTTTTCACGACACCAAGGGACTGCAGACCTGAGTATTTGATATTAATTTCAACTTGATACCTCCACGCGTTCCTGAGAAAAATGGTCTTGACAGACGGACAGACGGACAACCGAGTGATCCTATAAGGGTTCCTTTTTTCCTCTTTTGAGGTTCGGAACCCTAAAAATATTTATTGAACAAAACATTTGTAATTAAAAGAAGCCGGCTCTATGGCAACGGCAAGAAGACTGAATTTGAAAACTGACAGTCATTTAGTAAAATATTTTCTTAGCTTTGTAGGTTCTGCTCTGTCTGTGGTATCTGAAATTTATAAAATTCCATTTTCCCGCTCCTGCTTGCGAAGCAGCGTGGGCTTTGGGCACATTAATAGTACCTACATACACTAGTAGTTCCGTGAGAACAGTAGACCTCGCCAGCCCTTGTAAACCAAACCTAAAAGAAACGAACAAAAGTCAACTTTGTAGTTGGAGACAGAATAAGTACTAAAGTGATAAAAATTAGCAATATAAAGCTTAATATTTCGCAAACGGATCCCTGAATCGAAAAATGTTTTTCACACACCCGCGATATTTTTGAAAGACCTATCCAACGATACCCCACACCATGGATATCACGCGGAAAAAAATAATTTTCCATTTTACGTATGCAGTTCTATGAACATAATTTATTTTTTCAACTCTTATAAGTTGATCCACTATTACTCAAAAACTAATAGAAGCTACTTAGCCGTAATAGTTTTCCTTGTAACTACGTTATATATGCTACTGCCATGAATTTTTTCACATTTCCAGAAGCAACCGTTTAGCTGGCAGGGGGGGGACACGTGACTCTAACAAAAAATACCGCTTTAAAGCTTAATATTTCGCCAACGGATCCCTAAATCGAAAAAATGGTTTTCACACACCAGCAATATTTTTGAAAGACCTATCCAACGATATCCCACACTATGGGATTCACAAGAAAAAAGTTCACTCCCACTTTACGAGTATGGTAGGTACTCTAAAAAAATATTTTTAAAAATTTTATTCTACTCATTTTGTCGGCTTAATTAATTTATGCCCATGCCAAATTTTCGTCAAAATCGGTTGAAAAATGCGACCTGTAGAGAATTACAGACAGAAAGACAGGAAGACAGAAGGACAGACGGACAATAGCATTTTTGGCCAATCTCGAAACTTAGACGCTTCGCTCGCTCGGTCAATTATTTCTTCTGCATAGTGGCTGTGGCTCTGCCAAGATGACGCATAAAACATTTTAGCTGCAAATAATCTCATTTGAAATACCTAGGTATCACAGATCATTATTAACCTTTATTAGGCAGGTAGTATACCTATAGTTAAATCCACATCCATTAATTATTTTCTAAAAAATAAAAAGTAGTCAAGTTTTCAACGGACACTTCTGTTATCCGTCCCTAGATAAAGTAGGTATAATAAGTTATTATATGGTGTTTACATTTTATCTTATTTAGACCACAATAAACAATTATTTACCTATTACGTATTATTTACCTATAGGTGCATTATAAATGTCACAGGTTCTGTTCGATTCTGCCCCGCCGAGCCGAGGTGACATAATTCAGTTAATTTTCCTGTTTAGACAATCGGTTAATTATAAATGAGAATATAATACGTTTTGTAATATGTTGGTACCTACAGATAATTAATAAATTACTATGTTCACTCACCTCGCTCTCTCGGCTTAGTCGTTTGAAGAGGTCATCCGATTCAAATTTCGCCTTTTGATCGGGGACTACGCGCGGCATTTTGAAGATGAACCGCGGCTTCGGCTGCTCGTACAGGCCGATAGAGTCGAAGGGCAGCATGCCGGCCAGGGCAGCTGGGTCACTCATGGCGTGCATTATAACTTTTTTGTCACACAAGGGCAGCGCCTACCATCACTCTCGCACGCGCACCACACTGACTCAGCGTCGTCGCCGTTAGCTACCGATGATTCAGCGCAGGCTGCTGTTCTACGAAACGTCCCGGAACCGACTTGCGAAACGACTACCTTCCAACGCAACGCTCGAATACTGAATGAACGAACGGCCGTCCGCCCGTCCGCCCGTAGAGCTGCTCGGGGAGAATTTCCACCGAGGCGGAGTCTCCGCGTGGAGGGGCGGCGTGGAGCCAATGAGCAGGCTTCTACGGCGCCGCCCGACGCCTCCTGTACGCGTTTTCGGGAGCTTTCAAGCGAAAAGAGGGTTCCCCCCTCGACAGTTTCATAAATAAATACTGTAAACGACAAAGCACATGAATGTTTAATGATGGGCATTATCCTCTCTCGACATTTCGAGTGTTTTATATACCTACTTGTATCAGTTTTTGTTCCTTTGTAACGAGATAAATGTACGTTATGTACAAGTATTTTTATAAAAGGGGACCAGGATCCCAGGACCCGATAGTACGAGTGAAATGTGATATTTTTGTCAGCCATGAAAGCTGCATTGGACGTCTGTCTGGAATAATTGTATTTTGTAGCATTAATGCTAATAAAAGGGTCCCATTCATGACTACTAATAATAACTATGTTCATTTGTATGTAACGATTCCGGTATGAGTAGGTAACGGATACAGAATAATACGGATGGTGATACCATAGATTTAGGAAAACTTTTAGCGAAAAAAGTCTATGGGTGATACACTGTGATTTATTGCACCCAATTGACGCTGCTGATAAACGCCTCTTTATTGTGATAGGAGTACTTACTTACCTACCTACTTACACATCAACCTTAGAATCAGTTACGTAATCTTTTATCTACACGGAAATAGTATTTCGTTAAATGAAGCTTGTTATTACCCGAGTACGGCACGGCGCGAAGTGGCCAGAAAAGATTTTTCAAATAAACGGCCCCGCGAGTTAATTTCTAGTATCTGGACTAACTTATCTCAAATTTGACCAAATATACTTAGTGGTAATATTTTATTTTATAATACAACTCAACAGCTCCAAAATCGCAAGTTTCAATTTCAGTTGTAGGGGAACCATACAAACTAGATTTTTTCAGACCAATGGGTACTATGAGGCGGGCTGTTCGACTGATAGGGTCGTATGTACATAGTTTTATCTTTGTATTTTTGTGTTAAGTTATATATAATTATTTGATAGTTATGTAGGCTTTATTGTAAAGACTTAAGTGGTAGGTTAATTAAATAGTTCTTCTCATGGGTACTACTATGTCATAGACTCTATGAATCTATGCGAAAAAAAAACACTTTTTGTTGTATGACAGCTACTCTACGGTTTCAAGCTATACTTACGAAGAAACTGTTGATAATCATTCGATAAAATAAATTAAAACTCTTGAAGTTCCTGGTCCTAATCCAAAGGAAAGTGTGATGGACGCGCGCACGGACGGTAGGATAGACGGACGGAATTGAGATATGTGGTTTGGGTATGTGCTATCGATAAAGAACACATTTTCGCGAAAATTGGTATAAAAATTTTTTTTCGTGATTACAATACTTCCTCTACCCTTAATAAGTTACCTACGGTACTGGGGTGCGAGAAAGTAAAAGCAGAGAGAGACAGTATAAATAACAAGACACGACTACTAATGTTTGAACCATAAGGAGCTAACTCTATGGTTTGGACATACATTTCACAGTAAGTAAGTACGTAAATTTAATGTGTAAGAAGTAGAGACTTCTGTCGTTAACAATGGGCGGCGAGGAGTTTGTGAAATGTATCAAGTGGTTGCTTGGATAGGTATCAATGAACGATCGTGGCCCGATAACGCCCTGCTAAGTGTTGGCTTTGTTGTCACATTTTATACTTACGGAAATTGAGAAGAGCAATACATTTTTTTTCTCCAAAATGCTATAGAAAAAGATATACCCCATGGCAAACGTAGGTAGTAAGCAGGTAAACTCAGCTAAGCACCGACGGCATTTGGGTGCTAAATTACAATCTATTCTGTTCTGAACACTGCAGGCTCATCCATCACCGGTTCTTAAAGTACCTAGTTGTAAAATTGAAATATTAGAAACTAACAATAAATAAAATGATTTCATTTCGTCACATATTTTTTAATATTATAGTAGTGCCACGTGACATGGAGGAGTGGTGTTTGATCTGTGCTACGCGCGCCGCTGCCTAGGGAGGGAGTATTACCAAACGGCCGGTCGCGCACGCGTCGCCTCCCTCGACAAGTGATTCAAAAGTGCTACAATTGTTTCGAAATCACGTACAATATCTTATCGACACGAAGCTACCATAGAAGAATCTATAAAAATGCTTCAGAGTGGTTATTCTTTTTTGTATACAAGTTCTTTCAAAATTATCTACCCACGTACGCAAATTTTAGTAGTTACATTTTATATACGGTGCAAAACAGTATATATAACATTATTACAATCATCTAGTTTTCGAAAAAAAAAACAATTAAACACTGTCTAAATTAAAAATTCTACAATAATAAACTTAAATGTAAAATAAATAAAAGAGATGACGTCTATACGCATCTAATATAGCTAACAATAACGTTATTAACATAGTGAAGTGTTCTGAAAAAACGACTAGGTATGTAACTACAACAAAACTGTATTAAAAATTTAGAAAATAAACTGTACGGCGGCCCGCACTAAACTTTCTTTCTGGGCATTTCTTTTTTTTTTAAGAAATTCGTCATTTTCCTAACAAAAATTTTCTAACAAAAAAAAAGCGTCATTTTGTACTCGGTACGAAATATACTAGTGGTTCTGTGAGAACAGTAGACCTCGCCAGCCCTTTTATGAACCAAACCTAAAAGAAACGAACAGAAGTCAACTTTGCAAGCTGCGATCATTATAGTATTAATGATCGCAGTTTGCAAGTGACAAAAATTTGCATAAAAAACCATTAAGCTTAATATTTCGCAAACGAATCCCTAAATCGAAAAATGTTTTCCACACACCCGCGATATTTTTGAAAGACCTATCCAACGATACCCAACACCATTGGAATTCACGCGAAAAAAAAAACATTCCCATTTTAGGTATGCAGTTCTTGAACACACTTTAATTTTTCGACTTTCTTAAGATAATCGACTATTACTCAAAAACTAATAGAACCTACTTAGCTGTCATAGTTTTCCTTTTAACTACGTTATTTATGCTACTGCCGTGAATTTTTTCACATTTCCAAAAGCCACTGTTTAGCTGGCAGGGGGGGGGACACGTGACTCTAACAAAAATTACCGCTTTAAAGCTTAATATTTCGCCAACGGATCCCTGAATCGAAAAAATGGTTTTCACACACCAGCAATATTTTTGAAAGACCTATCCATAACGATATCCCACACTATGGGATTCACAAGAAAAAAAAAGTTCACTCCCACTTTGCGAGAATGGTACGTACTCTAAAAAAAATGTTTTTCAAGATTTTATTCTACTCATTTTGTTGGCGTGATTAATTTATACCCATGCCAAATTTTCGTCAAAATCGGTTGAAAAATGTGACCTGTAGAGAATTATAGACAGAAAGACAGAAGGACAGAAGGACAGACGGACAATAGCATTTTTGGCCAATCTGGAAACTTAGACGCAACTATTAAATACCTACGTTAAGAAATACCTTAGCATAGTTTATTTCATGTACCTATAAGAAAGGTTTTTTTGGATAAAAATACATAATTTAGATTTAGATTTTTATATTTTGAAGAAAAGTATGGCTGCGAAAGACTAAGAAAAGTTTCGCAAATGTTGCGATGTGTATCGCCGCCGTATTTTATCTCCTCGACATATCATTTAACATGGTTGACTGACCCTCAGAACGGAACTAAAGTTGTAACTAGTACCTATCTGCCCGTATACAGTGATTACTAAGTAACGACATGTGAAATAATTAGAAGAGCGCGTCTAGGTACCTATACTGATAATGAAGTGACAATTCCCACAACGTTGCTCCCACGCCCACGCACGATACAATGAGTTCAGTAAAATAGATAATGTTCAGTTGGGACTCTGATTTATTGGTTTACTAGCTGAACCCAAAATAAACCCAATACCTACACAATAATTAAAAATTTACCATACCTAAGGAACCCATAGAGGATCACTTTGTTGTCGTCTGTCTGTCTGTCAAGACGCTTTTTCTCAGGAACGCGTGGAGGTATCAAATTGAAATTAATATCAAATACTCAGGTCTACAGTCGTTTTCTGTTTATATTTAGGGATTGGTTTTACCTATCATTCGTTCAGTGACATGTACTGAAACGAAGAGGCTGAAAGGCACCAGTAACCAACAACGTTTCGATATAGTAGGAATTGTATTTTTTTGGGAAGAAGGCGATTCTACTTACCTACTTAGTTGTAGCTTCAGAAATGCTTGATTTATGGATTAAAAATTAGATTCTACGATTGGTGCCATACTTGAGTATCTTCATCGGCGTAATTTTAATCTTAGATTTTCTATTTTATAAAATTTTTTGTATACATAGTAGGTACCTATGTAGGTACCAGCTTCCTACCATAATGAACATATGTGATAAAACGTAGTAAACCACATCCTTTGTGAAGAATTGATAGATAACTTATCAGCTAATATCGAGCAGCAAGCAACATGCAGCAGCTAGAAATATACTGAGATAAGTGTTTTTTATTATTATTTTGCTATTAGCGTTGTTATTATTATAACACCATTTTATCAACAAGTTATCTAAAAATTATAATAACTCTAAAGATATACCTAGGTACATTTTAAATAATTCTAACTAAACTAGCTCGCGACATAAGTGTAGATATTGGAAGTACTGTAACTATCTCTCCTTAGTTATATAATTATTTACGGGTCTTACACACGAATAAGTTTTATTTACCTTGCCCGACGTTTCGACCAGGTTACACTGGCCGTGGTCAGCTCGTGACCACGGCCAGTGTAACCTGGTCGAAACGTCGGGCAAGGTAAATAAAACTTATTCGTGTGTAAGACCCGTAAATAATTATATAACTATGAATACAAAGCGCGAAAGTCTAAAATGTACTATCTCTCCTTAGACATCGTCTAGTTATAATTTTCATCTTCGTCTAGAAACATTTTTTATTATGGGAAAAACATACATACACCAGATTTTAAGAGATACCTTCAGGAACATAGGTAGGTAAGTGTGTACACCGCACCCAATTTGGTGATGTAGTTTTTGGATAATGATGCCGGAACAAACTACATACAGACAAAAATTTTAAAAAATAATTGTTTTGGCCTCTATTGCTCTTATTAAAAGGCCTCATATCATTTTTTCTCAAATATCACCTATGTACAGACATCGTCTAGTTATTATTTTATTATAAGTATTTATAAGTATGATTTCCGAAATTTACAAAAAAATCTTTATTACTACAACACCCAGTGACCTGGATCTGGTTGTCCGCTCCAAACATTAATCCTGTTGTTACTTTGAAGCATTGTATTGTAATAACTCCAAAAGACGTCATTTGCATTGTTTAGAAAGCAAACTGTCAACTAAATAAATGTCCCTCAATTCTCACCTTGGTGCCAAACTTTTTGTGTGCTCGACCTATAAATCAAAGCTTTGTTACTTACCCGTTCATTTCCATATTTGCTGGGTTACAATGACCGTAGTCACATTTAATTAATTGATTCATAAACCTTTTCTTTCATAGTAGTAAAGCAAAAAGTACACATTGACCCGTGAATAAAACAATGAAATGAAAGGGTTACAACATGTTCCCATTTTACAATATCATTCGGGCAGCAGTGCACTGCTGCAGTGTAGTCATTTGTTACTTTATTACCACCTTTATTTATCGCTTCCCTGTTAAGAACAAATGATTGTATTTTTTCTGAGTTTAATTTACAATATTACACAATTATACAATTAATTTAATAGAATAGAATTTATCCTTTGTTTTATATATTTAGATTATGTAAGGTATCTACTTGTACAAGGAACTGGAATAAATTATTCGTGATATTGTAAATTTAATTATTGTGGTATTTTTATTTATTTGGAATGAGTTGCTCTTACGCCATTACCATCCATTGCGCTGTAAGTAAGTGAAGGGATTTTATAAAAAACTATTTGAATAGGTACATTATTTAGGCTTAACTGACCACAAAACATTTTTCAAAAAAATTCTTGTCTGTTTGAACCTAAACGCTAAAACTACTGGTCCGATTTGAACCGTTTTTTTAGTTTGAAAGCATGTGGTTTGACTTAAAATCTGGTGTAGGTACTTGGTTTTTTAAAATCCAACCCTAAAGGGATGAAAAGGGATATTAAGATTTGTAGGCACCAATTAGTAAGTACCTAACATATATACGATACTTTTTAATGCAAACGAAGTCGCGCGGCATATTTTTATAGTAAGTGTAGTAAGGAATATACATATAGTAAACTAAGGTTTATGCATTACGTCTGTCTGAAATAAAATGTTTGAATTTTAAATTAAAGGACAGCAGTTGCAAAGATGACTGGTGAATTTTGAAGAAACTATCTTCGACATCTGATAACGATTTCATTTACGCGGAAATGGCAAGGGAGACGGTCCGGTCGTAAACAGGCACAGGCAAAGAAGCCGTCAAACATTGTTTATGCCAGTGCCGGTGAATCCGGACAGCGCTTTGTCTTCGCCGCTGGCCTTCAGACGACACCCTAATAAAAGGCGTGGCAAAAAATTCCTTAATGGCTGTTGATCCTATTCCAAGGCAATAAAATGCAACAAAATTAGCTTTTGTTAAATTTGGAACTGTTAAATGTCCAAACTGCCGAAAGCTTTACGAACCAGCCCGAGAATATCGGCAGCTATTGAATTGAGGCTATTGTTTTATGGGCGTGTTACTTTCGGCTATTGTTGTTGGATAATGAGGGTGATATAACTAGTCGCTAGTCGTAACTTTTAAAGATTGGTTTTCCTTCAAATATTATATATGTTATAGGTACCAAGCTTACCTGGCTAAACGAACTTATAAATAATATAGGTATACCTAGATTAGATCACAGAATAAATAATAGTATTATAGATAAGTACCTACTACACCTAATTGTATTTTTCAAAAGGATTGAAAGGAAATAGACAAAATTTAAATAGGATGTATAAAAAAGTTATTACCTATGTAATTCGAATTGAACATACCTACCGATTACCTACATATTTCCATTGGCACTTATTTTTCTGATAGGACTAATTATGTCAGGTTACAAATTTTTGGACGTAAGACGGTAAGTATTAGTAGGTCCCTAATTCTTCTCTGTCTCACTCATTTTCTATGTTGCATCCTTTCTGAAGCCTTATCAATACTGAAATAAAAACCGGACAAGTGCGAGTGGAACTCGCGCCCTGAGGGTTCCGTACAAACTTAATTAAACAATTATTTCGAGAATCGTTAATAAAAGAACGAATTTGCGAGCTCCCATATCAATTTTCATAACCTCTGACTTGGCTGTATGGACAAATGCAAAAATGTATATTGTAAGTTTTGGTGTGTATCTGTGATATTTTTATATGCAACAAGTGCCTAGTAAACTGTATATTGTGCGGGATAGTTAAATAAAAGCGTGTAACGACTCTACCGAATTGTTCCAAATTGTCCCTTATTAAATCGACACTAAACCTACTAGTTTCCAATTGGCCGTTAAACCATTAAAAAAAAAAGATCAAGTCCTGTCATTTATGTCAAATGCTAAATCACGTTAATGGTCAAAACATGTTATTCATTTTATAAGTGATTTTATTTCCAGACCTAGATAGACCTTTAGTATAATTTGTAAAATCATATGAAATTATTTAATATAGATTTGTAATGATGAAATTTCTATTTTCTTCATTGTACTAATTACGTCATTGTACTAATTTATAAGGGTGGCTTGCTCATACGCAAAATTAAGTTTGTTGGTACTTTTGTACAAATAATTTTTTGTGATGTAAATACATTACGGTTTTTTCCTTTACTTGTGCTATAAGACCTTGCTTCTTGCCAAATTTCAAGATTCTAGGTGAACGGGAAGTACCCCATAGGTTTTGATTACCAAGATACTCAAAAATGCGGCGAAATCGGCAATATCTTTTAACTGCGATGACTTAGAAGTCTGATTTTTTCACGACAGCAAGGGACTGCAGACCTGAGTATTTGATATTAATTTCAACTTGATACCTCCACGCGTTCCTGAGAAAAATGGTCTTGACAGACGGACACACGGACAGACGGACAACCGAGTGATCCTTGGGTTCCTTTTTTCCTCTTTTGAGGTTCGGAACCCTAAAAATAACTATGGATTGAATGAGGAAATGAACTTATACGATCATACCTACTTAAAGTAGTACTGATTTAAAATGATCGTTTAACTTTGTCACAGCCGACCGGCATGACCTTGAGCTGGCCTAGCCTATTAGGAGTTGTAATACTATGAGAGACCAGTAGATACTGGTTTTGTTTCCACTGACGTGCGGTCGACCGTACCTACAGCGGACTTATTGAGCAATACATCCGTGAGTGCGAGAAAAAAGTTCGTACTTTACAGGTATAGCCACTCATTCATTCATTCATTAGTGATTCAAACGCCGTCTCAGGTAGTATCGTAATATCAAACCGGTTTCGGTCGACCTACGTTCGATTGTCCCGTTTACGTCAAAAGTCGTCTACGAATACGTCATCGGTTCTACCGATGACGAAGATAATATAACGCTGTGTCACGTGTAACTATGAATTAATCCATACATGCAACATTGATTTTCTATATCATTTTAGCTATACCTATGGTGTATCATCAAGATCGGTGACGTCGATTTTAAAGCTTAGATAAGAAAAACTGCATAGGTCTGTAGGTAGGTATACTTTGATTTTCGGAAGAAATAATAATTTTAATTTTATTTAACTCTATAATTCAGATATGTATCCATTTAATGTGTTAGTAGCATTAATTAAAACTATGTTAGTAAATTGAACTAATTAATTATAGGAGGAGGAGAGGGCGCCACTGCCCTGGTGGACGTTGGGCTCCTGTATTTTTGCATTTTGGAATTTTTTTGTCGTGTTTTTTAAAGTAAAATACGGTCTTTTATCATTGATCATAATCCAACGAAGCTGGATAATTGTTGGTGGCAGCAGAAACACTCACTTTCAAGAGTTTTGCCTGCAAAATACAGCTCATCGTAAATCAGCGGCGGTCAGCTGATTGATACCTATACAAAGTGAAGTGCATAAGTGTTCGACCTTGGTGATATCTTTTATCGAAATCAGTGCATAGTTAACCTAGTGCATAGGTAATACACGTGGAAGGTTAACTTTATTACTTATCTACATACGTCCGTTTTATCTACAAATCAAGCTTCGTAATTGACTCGTAATTTCGTATTCGGATACCCTCTTCGTGTTAACATCCGATGTAAGATTGGCGCAGTGGATAACGGGCCCGACCGAGCGAAGAAGTAACCTGAAGGTGACAGGTTCGATCCTCGCCCAAGCAAGCCTCGTTTATTTTTGTTTTAAATTTTTATTTAATTACTTAATTTCTCAATATCATTCCTTTTTCCAAAAATAATAGTTATAGTATTGTTATTAATAACTTATTAATTTTCATTTCATGGGATGTTTACAAAATATTTTACCGTTTTTTTATATATATTTTAGAGAGATATTTGGTATACTCATTTAAAAGTTAGCAATTGATTCCATAACCGTTTGAAATATTTGAATTTGTTAAGTTCGTAAATTAATTATTATCTATCACACACAGCATCAGTCTATCGTACCTTTCTTCGTTAGTGTATTTATTTAAATAATAAATATATTTGTTGACTATTAAGTTAAATAGGCATATTAGGGTTATATTTACATTAATGGGCATGAGTAAACATAAAATCTAATTTTTATTATTATTTTCAAATAGTACTTAGTATTGTTAAATCTACATTTTAATTATCATATTATTTGTAAACGGTGACTTTACGGTATGTCTATATTTTACCAATATATAATGTACTTAGTAGATATTACCTACAAATGAAAGATTTTGCACTTTACTTATCTTAATGTTATGGTACTTTGTTAGTAATTGACTTCATATTTCATTTTTTCCATAGACTATCAGAACTTGTTATTCCGTAATTTAACTATTTAAACAGCCTTAGACCATTGTAGGTACTTTCAGTGAATGCATTGCATTTGTTATTGTTATTTTATTTTGTTGACTTTTAATGCTATATTTACATTAATGTATATTCATACTAACGGCTACCTCAGCGGCACAAACATTGATAGTTAAGAGACTTCGAAATAGGTATTGATACGAGTATTCAGGATGTCACAACCTACCCCTACTCTTATAGACCCCGTGGGGCTTCAACAGCAGCCTTTGACTTTTTCGCAAAATAATTACTACAAGTGTGAGTTATGTACTTGTCCAAAAATTTTCAAATCAAAAAAAGGATTAAAAATACATTTGAGTAGGATCCACAAAAACATCGTTCCGCCTAATCCACCTGTTGTGAATGGAGACTTGAATACGAATCCCCCGCAAGATTCGCCTCGGTTGTGCGACATTATTGCTGGATTGAAGGTCGGGGTGCCAGTGGTCAAGCGTATTCCACGTGGGGCAAGGATTACCGTCGCCACTGCATTGAAGCAAACCATTGACAAAGTAGTGAGTAATAACAATAAAGATGACTGGTCTCGACTGCTAACTTTTGCGTATAGCACACTACACGTTACTGATAATGATAATAAGTCTCTTTCATTAACACAAAAGATAAAGGCAAACTGCGCTGCGCTTTCTGTCCCATCCCCGTCAAGGAATGATAATCTAGGTTTTAATGTTATCAGGAAGATCGAGTCCAAGGTTAGCGAGGGCGACGTGAAGGGGGCAGCACAAATGCTTTTTTCGAGCGATGTCATTGCTCCTAACAATACAGAGACTTTTGAAGCTCTTCGTTTAAAGCACCCGGTTCGCCCGGCTTCATCTCGCCTTCCCGACCCACCCCCCTCTTCGCATCCTACTCCTCAAGCTACAGCTGAGGACATCCTTGATGCTTTGATGTCGTTTAAAAATGGTTCTGCTGCTGGCGTGGATGGTCTATCCCCCCAACACCTAAAGGATCTCGTGTCCGCGTCCACCGGGACTGCTGGTAGCAATCTTCTAGAAAGCATAGTTTCTGTGGTGAATTTGATGTTGGCGGGGTCAGTCCCCGAGGGAATAGTTGAGGTATTATATGGTGCCAACTTGTGTGCCTTGGGGAAGAAGGATGGCGGCATTCGGCCTATTGCCGTAGGTTGCACTTTACGTCGACTTGTGGCAAAAATCTGCTGTAAGCGGGTCAGGCCTTTGTTAAGTCAAAAGTTTGAGCCAGTCCAGCTGGGCTTTGGTACCAGGGGCGGCTGTGAGGCGGCAGTGCATGCTGTACGGGCTTTTCTGCACAATGGAGAAGGCGACGTCTTAGTGAAGGTAGATATAAAAAACGCCTTCAACTCTGTTGATCGTGGTACCCTACTTTCTGAGGTAAAAGAGCACGTCCCCGCTTTGTTCCCATTTCTATGGCAGTGTTATGGTGGTCCATCCAAGCTTTTTTTCAAGGATCAGTTGTTAGTTTCATCCGTAGGCTGCCAGCAGGGAGATCCCCTTGGACCGGCTATATTCAGTTTGGCGATACACGGCATAATTTCTAGTCTTAAATCAAAACTTAATATCTGGTATTTGGATGACGGTACTTTTGGAGGCGAGGCCTCAGCAGTTCTAGAAGATCTTTCTACTTTGTCTTCAGCTTTCGCCGCGATGGGCCTGGATTTGAATTACGCTAAGTGTGAAATATATGTCCAGCCGTTGGTACCCTCCAAGAGCGAGATCTTCGAAAACTTCAACCAGGTAGCTCCTGGCATCAGACGTGTGTACAAGGACAGCCTTTCTATCTTGGGTTCACCGATTTTCGAAGACTCATTTTCGGCTTACATTGAGAGTCAATTGAATAACTTTAAGCGGTCTTCAGAAAGGTTGACAAAAATCAATGCCCATATGGCTTTAACTATAATGAGGCACTGTCTGTTTGTGCCCACGCTGACGTATGTGTTACGTTGCTCACACCTCTGGAAGTTCCAAAATCTACTGAGCCCAGTTGATGGATGTATTAGGGAGTCGTTGTCCACAATATTAAATTGTCCTCTTGGGGAGAGAGCGTGGATGCAGGCTTCACTCCCGGTTCGCCAGGGGGGTCTGGGTATCAGGGATGTCTCATCTGTCGCCTTGCCGGCTTTTTTAGCTTCTGTACATAGTTCGCGGGTCCTCGTCGGTAAAATCATTGGCCCTTCTCTGGGTTCCGCAGAGGTTCCGTACTTGTCGGAGGCTGAGAGCGCGTGGCGGGCGACAGGTCTGACCGAATTACCTGAGCATCTTGGATCCCAGAGGCGGTGGGACGAACCGCTTTGCAGGCTGGCATACCAGGGGCTGGTGGAGTCCGCTGCGGACTTGGCGGAGCGTGCTCGCTTACACGCCGTATCGGCGTGGGAATCGGGGCTGTGGCTGCGGGCTCTGCCTTCAACTAATACTGGCACCCTGCTAGATAACTCCACTTTGGCGTTGGCGACTAGTCTCCGCCTGGGAGCGAGGACGAATCTTCCGCACCGCTGTCAGTGCGGGGAAACGGTGAGTGAACTGGGGCATCACGGATTATCGTGCCAGAGGAGCGCGGGTCGTGTGCCTCGTCACTCATCGTTGAACGACATTCTCCGCAGGGCACTGGCGTCGGTGAGAGTTCCCTCCGTCCTGGAACCGAGCGGACTAGCGCGAGCAGACGGCAGGAGACCAGACGGGATGTCACTGGTCCCATGGAGTAAGGGCAGGTGCCTGGTATGGGACGCCACCTGCGTGGATACTCTGGCTCCTTCCCATATCCAGGCCACCTCAGCTAGGGCGGGGGCAGCGGCGGCTTCGGCGGAGTCGCAAAAGAAGCGCAAATACGCATGCATCGGTGATACCTATCAGTTTGTGCCGTTTGGGGTAGAAACAATGGGACCGTGGGGCCCTGAAGCCCTGAAGTTATATAGGGACCTTTCAAAGCGTCTCAACGAGGCATCAGGTGACCGGCGGGCGGGCAGTTACCTCGGCCAGCAAATAAGTCTGGCGATCCAACGAGGTAACGCCGCCAGCATTTTAGGCACACTGCCTCGTTGTGACGCTTTGGAGAAAATATTTTATTTATAAGGTGACATGTTACAATAAATAAGTGATTAAAACTACTCATATTAATTATAGTAGGTTTTTTTTCGTTTGTTATTGACAAGATGGACAGTGTCCTAGTGCCTGAGCACTGGGCTGTCCACCTTGTCGCGCAGCACGCTCAGGAGGCTGTTAGGGCTGTCACGAACCCGACGCACCAGGGAAGCGATTCTTTTGCGCATGATGGCGTAGAAGTCATCGACGACGCGAGCTTCAGAGAACATCCCTGATGCACTGCAGTATCGTGGCAGCCCCAGCAGCATCCTGAGCCCATTATTATACTGGACCCGCAGAGCGTTGTAGGCCCTCTGCGTATAGCTGACCCACGTGTGTGCCACTGAGTCCCGGAACCCAAGCTGCATTTGTAAAATGACTGGCAGTAGGCCCTGAATAAGGTCATTTTGACTTTTATAGAACAACGTGCAAACCTAAAGTTTTGACATACATATTTCGTAAATATCTCCTGGTGACTTTTTACGATTTGCTTGAAAATTTGCATGTGATACAGATTTATTCATACCTATTAATCTTAAATCTGACATTATATAATAATTTAGCTAACCAATATAAAATGACTCTCTCAAATTGTACACCTCGATGAGGTAGGTTGCTGATCTTAAAACTCTGTAACATCTATGTAACGCAATCAACAATAAACATTATGATTATGAAGGTTAAAGTGTTTCCAGTTCCCTGACGTGCGGTCGACTGTATATGTGTTGTACATGTGATGTATCACACATTGGTTCAGGAAACATCAGTAAACCATACAACCCATTATTATGTAGATAATTAGCTTTGTTTCGTAAACATTACAAACATTTCCTTACAAATGAATTAAATCGATTTATTTGTTAGTTATAGTTATTCATAGGAACAAGTTTATTCCAGAAAAAGAATTGTTTAGCCGATTAGCGAGTGAGAAAGAACCTTTGGTCCGATTGGGACCAAATTTGGAACTTAAGACTTTAAATTTATTTTACCGAAAGGTTACAAACTACAGTTTCTTCGTACCTTCAAACCGAAGAGTAGCTGTCATACAATAAAAAGCGATTTTTTTTTTCTCAAAAACGGCACTTAGGTTTTTATGAAACTTTGCACGTCGTAGAAAGTTGCATAATTATATGTATTTGTCTTTAACATAGTAATGCTCATTGGTCTGGGAAAAATCTAGTTTGTATGGTTTATCCCCTACAAATGAAGTTAAAACTTACGATTGTCTCACAAATGGTTGGAGCTATTGAATTGTCATATATTTAAAACTAGCTGTTGCCCGCGACTTCGTCCGCGTGGATTTTGGAAGTAGGTACCTATCTCTGCTATGTACAGACATACATCGTCTAGTTATAATTTTCCAATGGTAAAATGGATCATTCTAAGTATATATTATTCACCATAATTTAAGGTACCTATACCATACCTTCAGGAACAAACTATGAACACCGTATCCAATTTGGTGAAGACAGATAAAAATTTAAAAAATTGTTGTTTTCACTTCTATTGCTCATAAGACTTCTCATATCAATTTTTATTATACGTGTGTATTTTTTAACTAATACAGTATGGGCAAAACCAAAACCATAGGAGATACAGGGAAACTGTCTTAGGAACCTTTAGGTATTTTTTCGTGATAACAATTTTGACATAGTAATCGGAGCAGCTGGAGTTCGGGTGGCATGCATGAATAAGTAGTAAGTTCCTAAGTACATTGCACAGTCTGTTTTATAAGAAAACATTTTATTAAATTTGACTAACTTCTGCTGCTTGGATTTTTTTCTTCCGATACAATAAAATGATTCTAACATGAAACTAAGTCGATACGCATTTTTTAAAAATAATAAAAATTATTTTTCACTGTCGTTCTATGAGAAAACATTTTATTGAATTTGACTAACTTCTGCTGCTCAGATTTTTTTCTTCCGATATAATGAAGTGATCCCTACATGAAACTGAGTCGAACCGCATTAAAAAAAATATGTGCAAATTGTCTCATTTTTATGGACAACACACGCTTGACCAAAAAATTTCTATGTCATAAGACACTTTCCCTGCTTCTCCTATGGTTTCGGACTTGCCTATACTGTCCCAGTTAAAAAAAACACTGATATCTCCTATGTCTATGACATCGTCTTGTTACGTTAAATGATTTATCTGTAAATGACGATAACTTTTTTCGCTGTCATCCGATTTCAATGAAACAAAGCCTATAAGTTGCGCCAGGCTGTGCTTAATCTACCTGTGAAAACCGCAAGAAAATCCGTTCAGTGGTTTCGGAGATTAGCGATTACAGACAGACAGAAAGACAGAAAGACAGACAGACAGAAAGACAGAAAGACAAAAAAATTTAAAAACGCTTTTTTGTGTTCTGTTACTCTTTTTTTATCGTCCACACTCATTTTTTTATAAATTTATTCAAAGTACAGACACACGGTTTCTACAGATTTATTATAAGTATAGATAAGTAGGTATTATTAGTCCTACCTACAACATGACTTTATCAGTATATGTATAATAATAAAAAATCTATACAAAACTGTATGATTTTTTTTGTTAGGAAAATGACAAAGCTGCATCAGTTTACTCTTTCTTTTTAAATGGTGAGAAAGTTTAGTGCGGGCCGCCGTACAGTTTATTGACCGAGCGAAGCGTCTATGTTTCGAGATTGGCCAAAAATGCTAATGTCCGTCTGCCCTTCTGTCTTTCTGTATGTAATTCTCTACAGGTCGCATTTTTCAACCGATTTTGACGAAAATTTGGCATGGGTATAAATTAATTAAGCTGACAAAATGAGTAGAATAAAATCTCGAAAAACATTTTTTTTTAGAGTACGTACCATACTCGCAAAGTGGCAGTGAATTTTTTTTTCTTATGAATCCCATAGTGTGGGGTATCGTTGGATAGGTCTCTTAAAAATATTGCGGGTGTGTAAAAACCATTTTTTCGATTTAGGGATCCGTTGACGAAATATTAAGCTTTAAAGCGGTAATTTTTGTTAGAGTCACGTGTCCCCCCCCTGCCTGCTAAACGGTTGCTTCTGGATACGTGAAAAAATTCATTGCAGTAGCATATATAACGTAGTTACAAGGAAAACTATTACGGCTAAGTAGGTTCTATTAGTTTTTGAGTAATAGTCGATTCACTTAAGAAAGTCGAAAAATTAAATTATGTTCATAGAACTGCATACGAAAAATGGGAAATAATTTTTTTTCCGCGTGAATTCCATAGTGTGGGGTATCGTTGGACAGGTCTTTCAAAAATATCGCGGGTGTGTGAAAAACATTTTTCGATTCAGGGATCCGTTTGCGAAATATTAAGCTTTAAATTGCTAATTTTTGTCACTTTAGTACTAACATCTTCTTCTATTGCAAAATTGACTTTTGTTCATTTCTTTTAGGTTTGCTTTATAAAGGCTGGCGAGGTCTACTGTTCTCACGGCACTACTAGTTAATATTATGTAGGTATACCATGAAGGCAGTATGGATTTTTTTATAAAATTGGCGAATCCAAGTATAACCGTTTTTTGTTTCATTTTTATGAGTTTGGAATTCAAACTCATAAAATTGAAGTAGTTGTAACCTAAAAACAGTTACGCAGGATTACTATAAATGTAAGTATACTGGTCAAATAGGGAAAACTCGTGATTAAATGGCATTTCCTACTCGGCAACGCGGCTTTTACGCTGTTCTTAGAATAAGGCATGAGTTGCGTCACATTGTTGACGTCAGCCAGCCGAGTCGCCTTGACCGGGCGAGCCTTCGTTAGATTGAAACAAACGTTGCGTCAAGAATCGGAAATCGGAAATTCCTAGCCGTAACCAGTTTCTTTTTGTGGAAGAGCGCGATGGACCAATCCTTGTAGAGTTTAAGAAGTGTATAGATAGTGTTACGTCCTAAATAAGTCGACTGGTTGGACATTTACGACATGAATTACAATACAAACAAACCAGTGCTGATTCTCTCACGATCGATTCCGGTTATGGGTTTTTCACCTTTACCTAACTATTTGTAACCATGGCGGTTATACGAATTTGTAAACGGCCTCTAATTGTGTCAATACTTTAATTTAAAAGGAATTTACCGTGACAGCTAGGGACTTTTTATTTTCCCAGCTATTAGGTATCGCGGCGTAGCTCACTAATAGGTAAATACCTACCTACACGTAATTTTGCATGTATACGAGTAGTGTAGTATTTTTGAAGCAGAGTTGCAAATCATAAATCAAAATTGTATTTAGCACCCATAAGCGGATTTGTTGTTATCGATAGAACGTACAATGTCATTAATCAACTCTTTTTACGACAATCGCTCTCAAAACGGGGTCGCTTACACGTCGTTACAGAAGCTTATTTTGTTAGGAGCGGACGGCACCGTTTATAAAGCGTTATCTTGAAAATGAACACAATAACAAGTTTAATAATGGTGGTGATTAATGTGCGCGCAGGATGACGCGCACTTTACGCCAAGGGCTCGGGGAGGCGCGAACGCAACACACTGCGCTGCGCACGCAACGCCAGCCAAGCAAGCGAGCAAGCAAGCAAGCATTGCGACCGACCCGACCCGCCCGCTCTACGACGAACGCCCCAAATGACCAGACATTATTTAATTGAAATGGAAGTGAAAGGGTGACAATTGTAATAGAAAACAAAAAAAGGGTTCAGTTTTTGTGAGAATAGAGCGATGAAATATTGCGCCAGCCGTGCATTGTAACATTTGTCCTTTAGTGCATTAAGTTATACGCATGATAACATTTATAGAATGGAAATAAATCTGATATATTATCTAACCGTGTTAACTTTTACCTACTTATAGCTAACAACATAGGTAAAAGTATTACATATATTTACTGTTTATGGAAAATGTTGTAAAATTACCTTGGCAACTTAGTTCATAAAGCACGCCCGACAGACATTAGGTAACTAAAATAGTATACTTACGTAATTATGGCTATTTCTTCGAATGGACCAAAACTCGAAATAAGATAAGCCAAACGAAAATAGTTTTCAAATAAGTCCTGTAGTAAAAGTTGTTAGGTTTGAGTGCCCAAACAGGAACAGGTGAATACAAATAAATTAGAATCCGTGCCATAGTAAATAATGCTATAAATCATGATCTCCAGGTTGTTTACGAGTTTACCTTCTTGTAACCAAAAGGCGAGCGATCGAAATAGAAAAGTTTCGGCCTGACATTTGCTAACTAATGATCCTTGTCACAATGCAATGCAATGCGTCCTCGCTAACTCCCTGTCGAGCGACCTTTAAAACCTTTTTGTTGTCGGGAATTTTTAACACTTCAATGTTTGATTTGTGCGAATTTACGACATTGACAAAAAGTCGATTGATATGTCACGTTTTTATTGATGTTTGTATTGCTACCTGGATCTTTTATGTTATTGAAAAAATACGGTTTGCATTGCGCGTCGACAGAGCGGACATTTCACGCTTGCCACGGATGTATACGTATGACAGTTTCATAGACGAGTCGTTGACTTTATTGTGTTACAAAACATATCATGACGACGCCATCGAGCGACGGGTGAATCATAATCGATGCTCTTTCGCAGAAACTATTCCATTCAATTCACTCCAAATTCACAGGAGTTATTTTCTTTGCAATATACCTTACTTATCGGGTATAGGTAAGTAGGTAACAGTAATATATAGTCTCAAAATTGGTTAATTTATATTGTAAACTCACTCTTTATATCAGTGGGTATAATTTCTTGGGTATAATACAGGTACTATAAGAATTATTTTATGTATTATCAAGGTAGATCCTACTATACTTAGGTATACCTAATATTTTTATATTAGCAAAACTATGACATCTTTATGGAAATAAATTGGTCTAACTATAGGTCAGTACCTATAGCCAGTACCTATTTTGTCACAGTTGACAAAATATGTGGGTATAGTAATTAAATATATATAGGTAAGTATAATCTACCTACTAAATACTGTTAACTTGTAGTTATGGATTGTATTAGAACTGCATTTGTAAGTACGTATATCTAATATTCAACATTCTGTAGGTCGCTCGCCCATACCCGGCGACTCCGGCGAGGGCGCGAGGCGTGAAATCAAATTGTCAACGCGTCCCGGTGAACATATTGATATTTTAATTAGATTTACAAAGTCGGTGCTGTGCTCCGTCGGCGACACCCAACTCTTTGAGCGGCTGTAATGGCACCCCGCGGACTTCATTCAAGGGTTGTCGGACCCCGTTTTGTGCCAACTCAATATTTACTCCCAAATGCATTATAGTAACAATACTTACTTAGTTTTTTAAGTTTTCGTAACAGCTTCCGTGTTATCGTTTTCAATAGCTTTGTGAATGTTGCTCACGGCGTAATTATAGAGCGGCGCAGCAGGTCGCTCTACCTACTAAAACGCAGCTACGAATAAAGTCATAATTGCTTTTTCGTCTATAGATGATTGTAGACTAAACTGTATTATGGTCCTCTTTGTTGATACGAGTACAGTGTAAAAATTCACGGAAGGAAAGTTATTATTAAACAGTACAAAGGCAACGGTGTTTCTGAAAACGTAAAAACAAATTATGCTAGAAACCATAGAATCCACAGACCTAGGTGCTAGAAACAATGAAACGATTGCACGGAACTGAAGTTTTACAAGTAGTTAGATAGCCTACTACTTTTTCATCACACTTGCTCGTTAAGGGTCTGATTATATGCGTACCTAAAGAAACGCAATGGCCTATAAATACCCGCGAGAGAATAATGAAAATTAGTACAATATTATACCCCTAGGGCTGTAATGTGTAGCTGGCTGTTCTGAACTGGTTTATTAAATTAATTAAGTTAAAAATTAAGTTAAATTGAGTAGTTAACTTGACTTATCTCGACTAAAATCGACTAAACTCGACTGTACTCCACTGTACTCGCCTGTACTCGACTGTACTCGCCTGTACTCGCCTGTACTTGACTTTACTCGCCTGTACTCGACTTTACTCGATTTGACTCGACTTGAATTAAACTGAGTTAACTTGAGTTATATTAAGGTAATTAAATTTAACTAAATTTAACTCAATTTAACTTAATTTAACTAAATTAATTTAATAAACTTAAATAATATCAGCAAAGTCAAAGAAAATAAATTTGTTCCCTTGTGTCGTAGGTATTTATTTCCTCGCAAATGTGATGAAAAACATTGTGCGCATCACGTGCAGTAAGGGTATTACAAACTCGAGTCATTAAAATCCCTCCGCCTTCGGCGTCGGGCTTCTAACAGACTCTTGTAAGTAATATATATCCTACTTACTTCCCTTAGTGCACAATGTACTATTTTTTCGTAGTAACGGGCAGAAAGTGCATTTGAAAGTGCAAGTGTTTTTTTTGTTTAGATTAGGTATTATATTATGTACTTACTCTTTAACGCGATCCGTCTGTGTCTGTACAACTCGCAGACTTCTGAAACAATTGAAATGGAACTTGGAACATAAAATTTCCTATTAAGGCATAATTATGAAAATATCTGGGAAAAAAATAATTTCCGAGTTAACTAGGCAGCTAGGTATGTAAGTATACCTATTTCAGAAAAAAACAAAATCGACGAATCCCGCCACACATTATATACGAGCTTTGCAAACTTTTTACACAAAAGCATTAATAATGTTGGCATCTGCAGACTGCAACACTATTTTTGTTAGAAAACAACGCTACCAATTTGTCGGCCGGAGTATGCAATGAGCCCCACTGCGAGCCCCGCCGCGCGTCCTCGCCTCACGCTGTGCCATCGGCATACAGAACTCTAATTGACACACTAAAATACGTCATGTGACGCATGAAAGCATTTATTTTACGGTGCCCTTCAATTTCTTGATAATGGGGAAAAGAATGCAAATAAAAAATACCAGGTATTCTTCTATTTGCATGCTTCAGCTGTGTTAGCATCATTGAGGTAATTTACCTCGATGGTTAGCATTGTGAAATGTTTCTTTAGCCCTGGGTAACATCATTTCCATAGGTAGGTACCTAACTAACTTACCCAAAAATACTTAAGTATAAGTAAGTTTAGAAAGTACCTAATTAAGACTAAGGACGCAACTAATAGGTAGGTGAGTAAATAACACAGGTACATTAATTTAACGAAACCGCATTTCCGACACATTATGTGCATTCTCTCGTACTTAAGAACATTGGAACATGTCGCAAATATATGAGTGTATCGACAGCATAAAACACAAAGGGGACTCATACCTTGATATAAATGTTCAAAAACAAAATAAAAGTATTAGCGACATTTCAGTCGTCTAATTGAAATTCGTAGTATATTTTACTGTTACCCCTGGTCCCGTTGGACAATACCAATGCTCGGGGGCAAGTATCTGCAGAATGCGTGTAATTATTTATTTGCTCTACGATCCCTCGCTGTGCCCACTCAGACCTTTCAATAGCCAAACAAATAAATGCAGCACCATTGCTCAATGAAATTCAAGGAATGTGCATACTTTTATATTGAGTTGCTGTCATAGGTACCTACTGCAATCCGCTCTAAATAGGTACCTAGAATTCAAGTAAAATGTTAAGCAACCAAAGCATATGATAATGTGTTATTTATAAGAAACGAGAGTCTCGTAATACAAACATTAAAGGATAAAGTTTTTTAAAATAGGTACATATACCAGGTAAGAAAAGATCGCATCCAGTTTACATTTTTTAGACGTAAAGGGAGCTTAAACGGTATCGTTTTTCATTTGAGCTTTACAGAACAGAACACACAATGGCGTCTGATAAAGCCGGAGACAAATACCTCGCACTATGTCGCTACTATTTTGACATTTTAATTTCACCCTTGCTCGAAATCCTTTTTGAATGGACGGGGGCGCGACGTGCGTACAGCTCTTGATACTGTATCACAGTACCGGAGACCTTTGATTGACGTTTATCGCTCGGATTAAAATACAATTAAATTTAATTTTAAATTGAGCACAAACTTTTTCCTTTCCAACCCTTTGAAACAACTTTGAGAAGCACTGACTAACAACGTTGGGCATGTTTAGTTGCTAGTTTCACAAGATTGTAGTTAGAAGTTTTTATGTCAATTGGGTAACAAATAACTTCAAATGAATTGCGTGCGCAGAGGCATCGACAATGGGCTCGAATTTATGGATTTGGGAGCGCAGTATGCGGAGCTCTCGATTAGAGGTAATTTGTGTCAATCACGGCGGCATTGTGCCGGCCACGTCCGCCTCCACAGCGGCCTGCTCTCGGCCCATCCGCCCTAATTAAAATCTGAGCCCCTATTTACAAAGTCAATCTCGGGATTAATATTTGACGTGAGCGCACCGTTTTCTACTTTTGTCCTCTTTCCAGCGCCTGCTATTATGCCGTCAATCCCGAGATTAAAGTTTTCTGCTTTCTATTAAGCAGATTCTTCAAAATAGGAACATAGCTGTACCACATCTCATGTGTTCAATTTCGATCGAACCTTGATAGTGGTTCAAATAAGATAATTTAACGAATTAAGCTTTCCGGTCACATACAATAATAATCCTTAGTGATTTAGGTAAGTATAAGCATTACTTAGACTTAAATAGGTTCTGTAAATAAACATCGTTTGTTGAACAACTCATAAAAAAATCCTTTAAGTTGGATTTCCCACAATCACTCGTGAAAAGTTGCAACTCAATACTTTCCAAGAAGGGGAATGGCCGTGACATTTTCATTATAAATATTAACATATTTTATCGCAACACAAAACCAATTTCATGACTATTTGTTTGCATTTTCGATTTGCACAAATTCTTGATTTGCGGTGTACGTCCAAGTCCATACTGACAATTGAATAATTCTGTCACTTGTTAGGGGACGTGGAATCCCATAAGCTGGAAAGAGAGAAGAATAGGTGCGTTCGAGGGGGTGCCGACCACGCGGAATAGTAACCCTTTCTGGTGCCTGTGAATGGTAAACGGTATCTAATTTGATTTCACGCACGTCTGGTGATTAATGTCCGTACGTTATCGCTCCATATTTTACAGATTTAATCAAATATTCTTCCTTAGTTCATTTCTTAGATCAAAAAATCTCAAAGTAAATAAAAGGTGATGAAATATTCGTTTTATTTTATTTGTTTATTATTTATTTATTAGGTAAACCAACAGTTGTTACATCATGTTTCGAAAATTATATTCTACAATATGGTATTACAATGAGATGTACAACTACTTATAGGTAAACACAACATGCTGAAATTAACTGGAGTGTAACAGTAGCTGTTTTAACTTATATCCCGATTGTCAAGGCCGGAATAATAGTAATTTTACTAGGAGCGTTACCTACATTTTATTTACTGATTATTGATTTGAATTCAATAAGTACCTACTCTTTATTGCGCATAAAATAAACTGTACGGTGGCACCGCACTAAACTTTCACGTCATTTATAGAATGAGTAAATTGATGCAGCTTTGTCATTTTCCTAACAAAAAGTTTTATAAACAATTTTGTATAATTTTTATTTATATTAATTATACTTAAATATTAAGGTTTGTATGGGAACAAAAATTTAAAGATCAAATTTACAGGCCGCGCGGGCAACAGTAAGTGACATAATATTATACGAATTTTTTTAATGCGAGCGAAGTCGATGGGCATAAGCTAGTGCTCCTATAAAGGTATCATACTTATTCTGGCTTTTACAATTTTCCTGCGACATATTATGTATTTAGTATCATAAGAGTTAGTTACCTTTACAGTTTAGTATACTTCACCGATACGTGTCAAAACTACAACACCTCTCTGGATTTTTGAATCGCTGTCCACGCTTAGAGCGGTCGATTCTACAGATTTTTGTATCAGATGTCGAAGGAAAATTAGTAGAATCGACCGCTCGAAGCGAGGAGAGCGATTCAAAAATAGGGCTGCTGTGCTGGTTATGAACTTGTGACCGACGACGACGGTGGGCGCGAGACTTAAAAAGCAAATCAATTTAGTAGGTATCAGTGTTGTGTCTTTGTGTGTAGTCTGTGTCTTATAATTATCTACGTTAGGTCAATTTTAATTTGTTTGCATAGGAAATCGGGTAAATACAAAACTATAATCCTCTGTGACAAAACTACTCGTATGTACTGGAATTTGGAAGTTCTCTCTAGTAAGTAGGTATAAAGGAAATAGGCCCATAGATTCAACTGCCAAATTCCAGTGTCCCAAGAACTATACCCATGCGAGACGAAAATGGAATGGAAAAGAAATCTTTTCCGGTGACGGAAATGTCTTCCATACGTTATCGATCGTATGGAGTAGCTGCGTGGTGCTTTCACTGCGCAAGCGTCAACACGCCACCCTCTTTCGGCCTGTTCCTGCCTGTATTTTGCACCAATACCTTTATCGAATACATATATATTATGTAGTGTAATCCAATTCATTGCAATCGTGAATTTAGATTTCATTCATTACAGTCTATCAATGAATAAAATTAAAAAATCCTATACTTTTAAACAAATCAGTGGAAATAAGTCATTAATATCGGTAGTAGGGTATCTACCTTATGTAGGTATCTCTATAATTATTGTATGAATAAGTTACATTATTGTATTTCAAAGGTGATGAGATGATATGTTGTAATTATTTAAATGAAATTTCATGTAAATTCAAATTTATGTTATGATTTACTCCTTACATATGGGAATTTTGTCTTTATAGTGGGTGGAATCGAACCAATGACCTCTTACGCTATATATCAATATAGGACAGGTATATAAAAGAAGAAACTGTCACTGTAACACTGACTGACTGATCAACGCTGGCTGTTCCTCATATTATAGCTCTGACGTCCACTAAGGTTTTTTCCCGTGGGTAAAACTTTTCTACGCGGGTGGAGCCGCGGGAATAATAAATATACCTATATCAATGCAAACATACAGTATATATACATACAGTATATAATATGTATATAAATATAATAATACTACAGTATATAGTAGTAAAAAGTTCTTGAGAGTTGTTTGTTGCCACATAAGCACCTTAAAACCCTCTTCAGTGAAATCGGTCACCTATTGTGAGAAGAAAAGAGGATCCATCTAATGTTTCCATATCCGTGTATGTGTCTAAGTAATCAAATAACATTAATGCCTATCCTAATCCTCAGTTAATACCTTTGTTCGCCAGTTTTATGCTCCGCTACGCCCCCGCTCGATTCTTTCTCAAATATTTGTTTATCTACTGTTTGCCTACTTTTATCGCGATGTTAGTCTATTGTTAAACGTATAGTAACGTTTTTTCGTCAAAAAACTGCTTTTGTAGAAAAAAATTTTTGCTGAATAAGTTAGATGTAAAAAGAAGCACGTGTCGGATGATCGATCATTGGGACGGACTGCTGCGCGCCGCCTCATCGCGATATTACTAAGTACCTATACCTTTACCTACTAGCGTATAACCGCAACTTCGTCTGCTTTAAAAAGCATTCTATAGGTATGTTATTTCTGAATCCTAAAATCCTCTATTAGTATATAGGTATTAAGTAAATGTAGGTACATAACTCGTTTTTTTCCGGTAGAATTGTTAGAAGTCGATTACTGAGTGAGTGAGAAAGTTGTATACGGTGTAGCCATACCGTTTATATTTTATCATTCCATTAGGTTTATTTAAAGCTTTGTGTCAATCCCGTATGCACATTTCGCGCGGGATCCCCGCCAAGCTTAGGCGAACATCTGTATTTGCGTACGCCGCTCCCACTCGTAACACCTATTGCTGTAAATCCATATTCAAATAACTTTAATCGCCTAAGCACACAAATCCATTCGCACTAACAAATTATAATTATTCATACGCGACGGCGAAAACACAATCCATTCGATCCATAGCGCTGTGTTTGCATAAAATAGCTTCTGATTTATGGCCTAACTAAAGTATAAAATATGGTTGTTTATATGATAAATTATTATTCGTATGTTCAAAGTTAATAATTAAGACGATAACATAAGTAGGTACTTATAAGTCTAGACATTAGAGTATACATAAGCTAGCTAGCTTACCTATACTAAAGTTTAACAAGGAAAAATACGCTCACATTTGTTAAGTCGCGCTCGCCAACGTCGATCGCATACGGTATCGCAACATACAGGAAAACGGTAGGTTAAACAATTAAACCCTTTATTCGCATATTTTTTATTACTTGCTTGCCTCTAGGTGATCAATAAAATTATCCGAACTCACGCTTCTCGTGCGCAATCGATCGAAAATGGTAAAGCGGGGCTCTTTATTTCGTGCATGACGGAGTTGATCGCCGTGACATGTTCTCGTGTGACATTCAGGGCAGGACTCGTCTGTCAGTCATCATCATGGATCATTAAATGATCCTGTCATTTTGATCACGTTATATTGACAGGCACAATGTCATTGATAGAGTCTTACTTTGTTACCTTTATGACTTCAGCGGCGTCGTCGCATGATTATGAACAATAATGAATGACCTACAGTTATTCTAGAATTAGATATTATTTACGGTTATTATAAAAGTATATACATTTTTTTCCGTTTCCTATGTTAAATTACTGTAGATATTAAATATAGTAAATGACCTATTCATTTCCACCAGATGTGCGATAAAACGTTATCAAGAGGGTTAACCGTGACCTCATAAAAAGCGGAATTTATTACATCTCATGACCCTTGCCCCGAAACTAAGACAGCGGAGGAAATAATAGAAAAATATCGTAATTAAAATCCAACCCTTCCTGCCGTTGCACCATTTATGGAGGGATAGAATTGAAGCGAGGCGCGCGTGACCGATGCGATGATATACCTACGACACGACGACGCGACGTCGACGACACGTCTTCGGCGGTGGCGGGCGGCGACGAGCGAGGCCCGAGGGTGTGTCACACGTATGCTACGGGATGGGTTAAGCGATCTTTAATGACTCTGTTATACTTCTTTTATTAAAACATAAACATTATGACGAACGATAACAATGAAACGTCTGTTTCCGGTCGAGTTTTTAGTCAGTTTTTTATTATTTTGTAATTTAATTAGGTAGGCAAGCGTAGCGTAGTACAATTTTCGAAGAGAGGATACGGGTGATTATTAACATTATTATTGACTAACATTTAAACGGAAAATGAACATTATACTACTCACACTAATTATCCATGCACGGGCACAGTGTATATACCTAAATAATAGTGGCACTGTTTAGGAACTATTATGTAATCTGTGGCACGAGTGCAAACTATACTTGGAGCTTGGGGTCTTTTTATCTTTACGTCGCGTCGTTATTAAAACTTAAAATGATATCAGCTCCTCAAACAGATCGCTACGTGTACTTACCTATAGCATATATGCACAGAACTTTGCCGATACAGGACAACAATAAAAAAAACCGGACAAGTGCGAGTAGGATTGACTTGCGCCCTGAGGATTCCGTACAAACTTAATTAAAGAAATAATTCGAAAATCGTTATTAAAAGAACAATTGACGAGCTCCCATATCAATTTTCATAACCTCAAGCTTGGCTGTATGAACTAAGATTCCTTTGTCTTTTCCGTAAGTAATAAATAAACTGAACGAAAAAAAAATTTACAAGTCCTGTCATGTCAAAAGATAAATCACGTGTATGTTAATGGTCAAATGTTATTCATTTTATTTTATTTGATTCTATTTCCAGACTTAGATAGACCTTTAGTATAATTTGTAAAATCTTACGAAATTATTTAATATAGATTTGTAATGATGAAATTTCTATTTTCTTCATTGTACTAATTACGTCATTGTACTAATTTATAAGGGTGGCTTCCTCATACGCAAAGTTAAGTTTGTTGGTACTTTTGTACAAATAAATTTTTGTGATGTAAATACAAATTTACGGTTTTCGGATTTTTTCCTTTACTTGTGCTATAAGACCTTGCTTCTTGCCAAATTTCAAGATTCTAGGTGAACGGGAAGTACCCCATAGGTTTTGGTTACCAAGATACTCAAAAATGCGGCGAAATCGGCAATATCTTTTAACTGCGATGACTTAGAAGTCTGATTTTTTCACGACACCAAGGGACTGCAGACCTGAGTATTTGATATTAATTTCAAATTGATACCTTCACGCGTTCCTGAGAAAAATGGTCTTGACAGACGGACAGACAGACGGACAGACGGACAACCGAGTGATCCTATAAGGGTTCCTTTTTTCCTCTTTTGAGGTTCGGAACCCTAAAAAATACTTCAATTTACAAACAATACCATTCTACAAACTAATTTCCGTCGGGATTGCTATTAAGGGTAATTTCGTGGCACTGCTGGCAAATAACAGAAGCTTAGCCTTCGTCTTGCTTGACGTCCGGAGGAGAGACGTGACGAGGCGGGGCGCCTGCGCTCGCTCGGGGCTGCGGACCCATCACGTTTTGTATTGCCTACAAACGTGCAGCGTAAACTGGCAGCCCATTATGATTGCTTAGCATTTCTCGATGTTATATCATAATCTTTAACATTGTAAGTATGTACATACATACCTACTTTAATCGTGCATCTTACCTAGGTACTTAGGTTCCGGAATGGCCACTTTGATGCAGTCAATACTTACGTTCGAGTACTTAGGTACACAGTGACGACAAAGGGATGAAATAAGATTAACGCGAATAATAGAGGAGTTTCTTCTGGATCTCGATTACATTCTATTGTGAGCGCATTCGATGTTGGATTTTCTTTTATCGAATTACTAAACATAGAGCCAAACATTTCAATAAAAGATCTTATAAAAACTTGAACTCGTACAAAAGATTAAGTAAGAATAACATTACCTTGTGTTATGATATGCCGCCTCCATTACACTACTTTTGAGAATTGATTTCAGACTGTATTCGAAGGTGGTAAGGGTGAGTTTAGACGGCCGTTGCTGCATGGTCGAGCGGCTGAGGTGCGATGCGCGAGTTGCAACGTTCAACATTGTTTGCTGTTTGTTAAAGTATGCGTGAACAAGAGATCCTCAGACAAGTATTGATTGGTATTCAATAGCAGTGCGATGAATGGATACTTGACAATACGACCGTTCTGTTTCCCTATCTCCATTATTTGATGCGTAACGCTTACGTCCTAATAATGCACATTAACAACTTCTATGATAATCAATAATACATAGCTATTCATTCTTATTTTATTATTGAAACTTAGGTACGTGATATTGTAACATGTCGGACATTAGGCGATTAAAACAATTCAAGTAAATCGCGTTGTTAAAAAAACACTTAATTATTATCATTTTGTAATCATAATAGAGTATAGGTACGTAGGTATTTATAGTACACCTACACTCCTTGTCTAGCATACAGGACGCACATTTAGTCACCTGCAATAATTAAACAAAGCAAAGAATTTTGAGTGCTAAGACCACCAAATTGTTCAATGCTCATTTGTTATCTAGTTGGTGTTTAATTAAATCTAAGCTTAAATCTACCTACTAGCTAGCCCAATCCTTGGTTGGTACGTATTTAATAAAATATTCAAAATAAACTTCAAAATTAAAACTATATTTACTTTATACATACGAGTAGGTACACTGATTAGAACTGCAGGTAACCAAATGTACATCCTGTTTTGGTAAAGTAGATAGGTAGGTACCTAAATATGATTTACGATAATAATGTCCAATCTGAAAAATGTCCAATCATGTATGTGTAATGCAGCTTTCTCTCAAGAATTGTAGCTTATACCTATTCCAAGTATATATAATATTTTATTCTATATTATTAATATTATATTATATTCCAAGTGTATATTCATATTATTTTATATACACTATACTATCTTTTTGCGCCTACCACTAATTTATCTGCATGGCCCAGCTGGTAGAGAATGCCATTGGCATTAAGTTCGCCTTTTGTACAAATTAGTGCAATAAAGTTTTAAATAAATAAATAAATAAGTATGTATATGAAGATCTATTATTTTGTGTTTTCAGATTGTCAGTCAGACAAGGAGCTCGGAATGTTAAGAGGCGAGTAGCCAGCAAGTCTGGTCTGGTGACCGACTAGCCTTGCTGGCTGGCTACTCGCCTCTGCCTGTAAATAAATACACGACGCGCACAGAGCTTGCTTGCTCCACTAGCTGGCATCGCAAAGCAGCCGCCAACGCCGGTGGTCTTCGCGCTCAGTACCCATCAATGTCCTCCACCTTCTCATGTACCTACTTTCAAAAAGTTCCTTTGCAAAACTAAGACTCAATGAAAGAATTATTCGAAAATAGTTATCTCGATTTCAATCGAGTGCATTCTACCGGACTGTTTCACTCATTGAGACCGGCCGGCCGGCAGACATTGCGACGTCTCACAATTGTTAAGTACCTACAGCGAGTTTATTTTTATTTGTTGAGTGGCGTTTAGATTTAAAAAATTGGATGTTGTTAGAACGGCATAAAATGTAGGTAGGTAGGTACCTATATCACTCATTTAGAAGGGATTTAGGGTGAAAAATCAAGTCATGCAAGAAGTTGTGACGAGTACTAATTAATAACAGTGTACCAATATCGTAGTAGTAGTAGGTATAAGGTACCTACTATACTCGAAGCTGCATGAATAGTTGAAAACATTTGAATAGCATTTAGACAAAACATTATTAGTGATGTGGAGTGACATGTCGGGGTCGGGGGTAGGATTAAAACAAAGGGTCGCGCGCCGCACCGCACGGGGCGCGTAAATACAAAGGCATAGGCAAGGAAGGATACAGCACAGACTTAGAGTTAGTCTGTATTGCAGTATGAATAAAGTAATACAAACACGATTACACCACCGACTCTTAAGACTGTAATGTGATCGGCTTCGAATAACATTTTATAAAGGAAAACTATTAGGTAGGTAGGTACAATACTTACAGCGACGCACAACAACAGAATACAGACAAGGCAACTAACTACAATTAATTATTACTCAGAAGTAGAGTCAGAGTAACACATAGACCGACAAAAATAATTGATGATGGTGATTTGGTCTAAATAGTCTCTAAACTATATTTTAAATATGAAAACTAATGAAATGACCCGCTTCGCTGATTTTGGTTAAATGGGTTTTTTACAACTGTAGTCCTGTCGCTCGCTTCACGATTTGTTAGTACATAAATATATATATTTTTTAATGCTTTGAATCCGCCTAAGTATTGCCATAAACAAATAAATGCGGCTGCACTACAGACCGCTCTGTATTGCTTTAAGTTCCGCGATGTAATAGTACAATCACAGACTAGGGCACAATTATCGGTGTCTGTGTTGTACCCGCCTTTGTATCTACGCGGCCCGGGCCCGCGGCGCGCGCGCCACTTGATGCTCGTTAGCGTCGCGACGAGGCACCCGTTCACAATGTGCTAACAATGCCAACCGTATGTAGGTACTCGTACGTTGCCATTATTGGAATTGCACAGCTATGTTTGTTTTCCGTTTTGAACTTACTTTTCTCATAACACACCCGCTTCACGAAAACTGACGGAATATTTTATATTATGGTTCCGTTGTAACCTACGGTTGCCACACACTTATACAAATAACGAAGTTTTTTGTTCGTTGGATGGACCATTGGAATTTAAAATTGGAAAATACCTACATGGAAAATAGCCTGGGAGCGAAGGAAAGTTATGGAAATAATGGAAATTTCAGGAAACAAAATGTTTTTTAAGATATTACAAAAAACAAAATTGGAAATTTGTGTGCGACTTAAACTTTTTGCTGGCTTTTTTCTGTGAAATAAATTAAAATGATCGCAGTCACAATACACTGCTTCTAATCGACAATAAGCAGATTTTGACTTGGTTGGTTGGTATACTTAGGTACTTACATCGTTTTGCAGAGACACGGGAGTCCACAAGAATAATTCTTAAGCCTTAGTCATCATCACATAACATCATCATAATAACATTAGTATAAAACAAAGTCGCTTCCCGTGTCTGTACGCTTAGATCTTTTTGGTACCTACAATAATAACATACACATACTCACCTAGTAAGTATAGGTATTACAGATGATATCAAAAATACCGTCCGTTTAAATAAATAGCGGTGGGTTTGCCTATTTAGCCGAAGAAAATTAGTTCATCATTGTTGTAAACTATGTATACATATTGAATACAACAGACATGCGTGACAATATGTCGGCAATTAAGAGCCGGGAGCGGAGGCGCTTTTAACTGTTAATGTACCTATTAACAAACGTATCTATTGCCGTGTTCGGACCCGCTCGTAAATTCCGTGAACAACTGGAGCAGTTGGCTCGTGTCGCTTTTAATAATTTATTATTTTGTTTTAAATAAGTCTGTTTTACTGTTCTTGTATAAATATAGGTAGGTACATATTTAATTTTATAAGTATGTAGTATAGCTAGTACCTACTTACATAAGTACGAGTATCTCAAGAAAGGGATGATGATAAAATCGTATTCCTTATGTTCTGTCCTACCATAAGTTAAGTTTCATGCAGTTTCGCTAAGTCATGGATGAGTAATGAGAATCCCATGTAGATAGGTAGGTAGGTACTATATGTATAGGTACTTATAAGTATATTTGTCATTTTGTTTATTGTTTCTACCTTGCTCTTAGAATGTAATTCATGTTTTTAGGTACCGTTTTCAGTTTTTGTTGAATTTATGTAAATCATTTCCACAGAATGCTCTACAAAATCTACAAAGCTGTTTTGAAAGGCATAAAAACAACATTCTTTTCGAACATCATCTGTCTCCGAAAGCAATTTATTTAGTGTCAGGCCCACGTGAAGCAAGGCTACCACCCGCGCCGCCCGTAGTCGCGCCGCCCGCCGGCACGCGCGCCCTGCTCCCGGACTAATAACTTAACCCCCTTTTGTTTTCCAATACAAAGCTCACAATTTATTTATGAGATCTACTGATTATGTCTCGACACGCGTCTCGGCCTAATAGCGCTCCACAATGACGATCATTTAAGTGCTCCTCTTCATCGTTAGCATTTTAATTTACGTACCTACTTATGTAAAGGTAGGTTATAGAAAGTAAAGTTCATTCAACCGTTTGGCTGTGATTGAATTTAAGTACGTATTATAAGTAGGATGGAATATAGGTAGTAGGTAAATACATATTTTGTCAAAAAGCTTAATTAATTAGTTTTAGGTAGTTACTTAAACTTCTAAAAATTAAGTAACTGATCGATCAACTTAGTAAGTTCTGTCTATGGTTGCGACGTGATTTGTCTATAAAAACAGAACTACCTAGGTACCTAAGTTGATCGATCAGTTACTTGATTTTTTCATATGCACACTACCTAGCTACTTGACTGTTACGACTAAAAGTATTTTTTTATATTTTTGTTTGTAAATAAATTGAAATAATAAAATGGGCATGTGCTGCCTGTGCATAACAGTAGTAGGGCGGTTAAATAAAGTATTTATGGGCTGTTTATTAACAAATAAGTATATACCATATATACCTATATATAAAGAGGAAGACTTACATAAAGAAAGAAGTAATAATATATCGATGATAACGTATCCTCTCCTACCCTGCTCTATCCTATGGGCAGTTTACCCTTGCCATAGACCCTTGCTGAATATTTTAATAATATTATGTATGTACTCTCAGCCCTCGGTGCGATGTTTCAAGTGTAAACAGAAGGACTGTAAGATATTTTTAATTTAATTTTTGCGACCCCTGCGGTAATGAGATGCTACATGTTGAGATTTAAGTGTCATCCATTGAATTGTTAAAAATATGGCTTTCACGTTGAGCGGCGCGGGCGCATGAGTGTCGCGTTGCTTGTCATTTAAATACGCAGCACAAAGCAGGGTGACACATCGTGACGGGCCATTGTCGCTGTCAATACAAAACCCTCCAAGTTCAAACACCGTTAGCGTTACAAATATTCATGCATTTAAAATATCTTGCCCATTGTTTTCCTTTCACGTAAACTGTTACTTATACAATTTCGCTTTTTTAATGTTTGGTAATCCATAAAAATGATCGTCCAGCTTTCTATCCGTCCGTCCGTCCCAGTCTGTCACAGCGTGCTAGTGGAACTTACCTACAGATAAACGAATATTTTATTTAAGGACCTACCTATCGACACAGAGTAAGTAATAGCTATCGATGTATTGATCTCAATTTTTAAAAGATGTTAAATTTAGTTTTTTATGGTTACTTCCCCCCATACATGTATGTAAGTAAAGGGGGTGATTTTTTTTTTGGCGCACCCCCACTTACGGGTATCGTTGAGGAGGTATTTTCTAATGAGACAGTGTTTCCTATACAACATACTTTTATCGGAAGACGCAGTGTAGGCAGGCCTCCCACAAGGTGGACCGACGATCTGGTGAAGGTCGCGGGACCCGGCTGGATGAGGTTAGCGCAGGACCGGTCGTCGTGGAGATCCTTAGGGGAGGCCTTTGTCCAGCAGTGGACGTCTACAAGCTGATATTATGATGATGATGATACTTTTATGAGCCGTACTATTTGCGAGATATTATTATTTACTAGCTTATACCCCGCGACTTCGTCCGCGTTAGAAAGTATCGTTTAAAATTACTAATTGTTGCTCGCGACTTTGCCCGCGTGTCCGTCCATCCGTCCGTCCGTCTGGTCTGTCTGTCTGTTTCCTGTGATGAAAATGATTATGCAACCCTACACTTTTTGCACGCACTTGGTCGTTTTTTTAAATGCCTACCACAACAATCGATCGTTTTAAAAGAAACTACAAGAATATTTCTCGAATAACTTTCATTAAGATTCTTATAGACGCTTCATAATGCGGGTGCCTCGTACCTGACCTGGCCTGACCACCACAAGTGAAGTTTGCGGTTTGGCCGATGACGAGCGTATAGCCGCGTCCTCCTCGCCGACGCGTTGGATTGTAATTTAGCGGTTTTGACATCAACAGACACTTTCCAGAGAATGTGGTTGTAAATCATAAAACTCATTAGAAAATTGTTATAAATATTGTATTATTTCATCAATTTCATCAACAGCCTATTAATCTCCCACTGCTGGGGCTCAGGCCTACCCTCTCAACGAGGGCGTGCGGGCTATAGTCCACCACGCTAGCCCAGTGCGGGTTGGTGGACTTCACATGCGCCTAAGAATTTCTTCTTCGGCGTATGCAGCTTTCCTCGCGATGTTTTCTTTCACCGTTTGAGAGCAGTCAGTACATGTACTTAAGTTTTGAGAAAAAACCCATTGGTACATGGCCCAACCGGGGATCGAACCTCGGACCTTTCGATATGTTAGGTCGCGTCTTATCCCCGAGGCCACTGACGCTCTTATCGAATATTGTATTATAATAATTATAAATAGTTAAAGGTAAATACCGTAATATAAGTATGTGTTGTGAAGCTATGGTTTACTGATTTATTCCGAAACAAAGGGTATTCAAATCGCATCGCTGGTTTAGTATACACACACACAATAGATTGACTAAGTACATAATTACGTAGGGATCGAATTTTCATCAAAAAATAATATGGTTTCCATGAAATCGCGTCCTTTATTGGATTTTTCTATACTTAACCATCTATTGCAATTTGTAACGTCTCATCAAATAAAAATTCAATTGATACAATTGTATCACGCCAATTTTCAATACATTACTGCAAAATAAAAGAAAAAAAGAAAGGGTTTCCTAAAAAGGGTTACCTACTGTGAAATAAAAGCTGTAGTCGTAAATCATGGAAGAAGATTATTATCGTTTATTCAACCGACACACAAACCCCTAAAAGTTTTGGTAAGTATGTATCAATTGTACCTATATAGCTACCACTAATAAATAAGTCCAGTAAGTCAATTAAGTATATAAGGTAGGTACATAAAACATAATTAGACATAGGTAGGTATTTTAAATTACATGTGGCCTATTTAATGGTAAATTTTTTTTTGGTACCTACCTAGGTACCAACCGCCAAAAAAAAAAAATTATGGGGACTATATAGGTAGGTACTCAGTGATAATAATAATAATGTTTTGGACAAATCCACACACGGCTGTTTAGTCCCAACTAAGCCGAAGCTAGTAAATGGGTACTCATACGTACATACATAAATAAATACTTAAATACATACAAAACACATATGTTGGTCCCGGGTGGGAATCGAACCCACGACCTATTGGCGCAGTAGGCAGGGTCACTAGCACTACGCCAATGATCTAATGTGTCATTGTCTTTTCGCTAAGTACCTATCTGATAACTGAATATTGAATTCATCTCAAGTCGGAGGCGGCAGCTAGTCGCGCAATAATATATCCCCACGTTATTACTTACTCTGTGCCCACGTTCGTTGCTATACCTACAGCAAAAATGATCTACCTACCTAATAGTTACTAGCGAGCGTAGCTATAGGTACCTACTGATTAGGAGGTAGGTACTCAAAGGAAGTTAACTATATTATACATAGATGTAGCAACCCACTCAATAAATTCGCGTTGTCGTAATCTTGGATCGATAACTTTTTTATTAATCCAGAATACAGCCTCCGCGCTTGGCAACGCAGCTCATGAAATAGACGCCGCGTCGCACCGCGGCCGACGCAGTCCGCGGTTACAACAGGAAACCACAAAGTGTGCACCTAAATAGCTTCTTGTATACCTACCTTACGTACCTACCTACTTATTACGAGTCTATTTAGGTAGGTATACAGAGTAATACACTGTCAACAACATAGGTAAACAACTAAAATTAAGCAGGCGTTCAAGCCTATACGGAGAGGTCAATCGAATATTTAATGCTACCTAAAGTTGGTAACATCACCACTTTTGCCGACCATTCGCGTAGGTGTGGTTCTTTCTCTGTACGTTGAAGGGATTTTCAAAGAAACAATTGGAATACCTTATTTTAGGTTTATCGGACCCCAAAAATCTTTAAAAAAAATGTTGTCTGTCTGTTTGACTTGACGCATCACGATGAAACTGAAACTACTGATTCGATTCGAATCGAACGGTTTTTTTTGTTTGAAAGCATGTGGTCTGACCTAGAATCTGGTGTACCTACTTGGATAAGGTACTTAAATTCCACCCCTAAAGGGGTGAAAAGGGATGTTACAGATTGTATACTTTTCACGCCTAAATCGCTGAACGGATTTTGATGAAATTTGGTGTGGAGATACCGTAGTTTTTGCGTGAAAGAGTACCTAACAAACATCCTTACAAAGTCACAAACATCCTTACAAACTTTGGCCTTTATAATAATACTAGCTTATGCCCCGCGACTTCGTTCGCATTAAAAAGTATGGTAACTTATAGTCCGCACGGAATTTCTTCACGGCTAAATGAAATTGAATGAGCATCTATAGTGAACAGCTCCCCCTTTGACACCTAAAATTAGTCATTGCCACATTGCGCAGAAATCAGCCAACTTCACACAGCCGCTATTAAACTCCGCGAGGACTATACTTAGTGTTCCCCGCGGCATGTAAATTTGATCTGTAAATTTTTGTTCCCATTACAAACCTTAAAATCCCTTTTAGGATTGGAATTTTAAAAATCCAAGTACTCTAGATTTTAAGTCAGACCACATGCTTTCTTAATAACTGTTGCCCGCGGCATGTAAATTTGATTTGTTTAATTTTTTGTTTCCATAAATACCCTAATATCCCTTTTCACCCTTTTAGGGTAGGAATTTTAAAAATCCAAGTACGCCAGATTTTAAGTCAGACCACCTGCGTTGAAACAAAAAAATCCCGGTTCAAATCGGACCAGTAGTCTCAGCGTGATGCGGGCACAAACAGACAGACAGACAAGAAATTTTTTGAAGTGTTTTGGGGTCAGATAAGCCTAAATAACGTACCTATTCCAAAAGTTTTTATTAATCCCTTCAATGTACAAATCGTACTCCCGTTACGATTTTTTATGTAGTATAGATACAATTGAAAAACTGTGCAAAGCGAAGTGAAATTCTGTAAACAAACAAACGTCAATAATAATTAAAACTTCATACCATTCACCGAAACAAATTGTGAAGACTGGCTCAAAAGGACTTTGATTCCAGAGCTGTAAAGCCCAGTTAAAAAAAAAATTGGGCAAGCGTAGTGTGGGACGCCCCCCCCCCCCCCCCCCCCCCGCTAGATGGAGCGACGACCTGCGTAGGGCGGCTGGCAGTGACTGGATGCGGAGTCGAAGATCGGACTCAGTGGCGCGCCTTGGGGGAGGCCTATGTCCAGCAGTGGACTAGTGTGGGCTGATGATGATGAACCTGCAGTGTGAATCACCGAATGGCACTAGTTGTGCCCTCGTGGAGGCCGTGCTGCGGTTTAATTTGAAAATCGCCGACTAACTCTAGTCATGCTTTGTTTTTGTGGAGGCCGTGTAGTAACCGCCGGTTTAAATAAATATAAGAAATAATACTTTAAATAAGACATGGCTGTATGGACAAAGGTCCCTTGCCCGTCCTCAATAGAGGGCTGTATGGACAAAGCTCCCTTGCCCGTCCTCAATAGAGGACAAATCAACAAACAACAACAAAAAAAGTATTGTATTCCGTGACTGACCGTGACTTCGACACCACAAATTAGATAGTATACGACGTATACTATTTGTGGTATACGTTCAACACTTACAGTACCTAAAACCTACCTAATACAGTAAGGAGACTAATATAATCCTCTGTAGTAAGGCTTAAATAATAAATTGCGTTAAAATCTGAATGGTAAAGTAGCTTCTCATCTCAAAACATTGCTAAGTGTAGCTAGCTGGAACCTGGGGCTGGAACAAATGTTGAAGCGGTAGGTAGGCACCTACAAGAGCACTGATCCGAAATCCGATCTCAAAGGAGGCAATAGAATAGCGTCAGAAGTTACAGGAACATGGATGCAACTAAACACACTATACCAAGTCTACCTGCTCCACAGTTTGTACTGGAAGATTTGTCAGATCCTGACATTATTAAAATAAATGAACCACTGATAATGTCTGCAGAAGATGAAATATTACAAAATGCTCACATATGTTTCCACAACTTCAAACTGTTGGCAAAGGATTTCCTGAAACAAACTGATTTATATTCAAACTTGGACAAACTCAATGAAAAGTTAACAAATAATATTGAAAGTATGAAGATGCAAATAGAAATGGGAAGGTAAATAACTCTAAATAATTATGTAAATAATTCATTTTATTATACTACCAAATTCAATTAAGTTTTCTTTTGATAACAAACCCAAATGGAATAAACAAACTAATGCGGCACCTTGTTCAGCAAATTTTTTATTCTTCTCCCAAAATGATGATGTATATCTTTTCCCATTAAAACTAAGTATAGTTCGAAATAACTTTTCAACTTGTTGTGTTTCATAAACTGGCAACTTTTGTCCATTTTTCCCTGCCCATCCGTGAAGTTGTGCTTTTGGCAAATTTATGTCACTGAAGTTTGCACGAATGAAACAAGCCTGCAAATAATATTATAAGATTGATATATACCCATTATGGTTATTCTTAGATGGGGATGGGAGTCTTTGCACAAAAGCAGGTGTTTTCGTCAACTAGTTTTGCCGATCGATAGGTAGGTCAATATCAATAGTCGACCAATAGTCGGAATATTAATAGTCACCATTGATGATAATATTAAGACTTGATAGTATCGATAGCACAAATATAACAATACTATTGACAAAATTAAAAGGATCAATAGTATCGATTGTTAAGCTGCTAGTGACAGTCGATACTATCGAATTCCATCAATAGTATTGTTGATTTTGTGCTATAGATACTATTGAATCTCATTAAAACTATTGATATTGTAGCTGATTTGAACTATCAACTATGGATAGTTTGGCAACACTATGGGCGTAGTTATCATCATCCTCAACAGCCTATTAATGTCCCCACTGCTGGGGCTCAGGCCTACCCTCTTAACGAGGGCGTTCGGGCTATAGTCCACCACGCTAGCCCAGTGCGGGTTGGTGGACTTCACATGCGCCTAACAATTTCTTCTTCGGCGTAGTTATAATTTCATTAAAATCATCTAAATACTATTGATATTGTAGCTGATTTGAACTATCAACTATGGATAGGGAAACTATGGATAGTTTGGCAACATTATGGGCAACCCTATCGTAGTTATAATTTCATTAAAATCATCTAAGCCTGAGGTTGCCTTTTCTATTATTAATATTATTGGGTCCTACTCAGGAAGCAAATATTTCTGGTCCACTAGTCTGAACTTCTGAAGGCATAAACTTGACAACACGATTTTTTTTATCCCTGCGAAAATAGTAAAAGGCTAAGGATAAAACTAATTTCAGTGCTGTCAAGTTTAATGTCATGTCAGTAAGGTTATAATAGGGCCCATTTATTATAATTATAAAAAGGTAAAAAAGCACAGATGAAGGTACACCCATACAGAATCTAGTCTACTAATTAAATTAGTGAGGCATATAATAACTTTTTCATTATTCATACTCTGAAAATAGGTCTGAAGTTGCCTGAGGAGCGGGTTGAAAGTAATACATTTCAGCCCTAGGGAGAAATGCTTTCAACTGACAGCTGTCAAATTATATAAAAATAGTACATTACTGCAGCGGCCCGCAACAGACACATTGTTGGATGAACGTGTGAATGTGGGCCGAGGCGAAGCCGAGGCACATATACGTAAGTCCATCAATGCCTGGTTGAAGCCAAGGCTTGTAAAGTACTTTTCTGAAATAATGCGCGGAAATTTAAAAAATATCAAGCTTTATTAAAATTTCGAACTGTCTGAAGTGAACGATCACTACTAGCTAGGGTTGTAATTTTTATTATTATTATATTCAGCTAGATCTCGTCGAGCTCTTTCATTTGAGTACCATGAACATGGGTCTAGCACCAGCCGTTCTGGAGATATCGCTAAAAGTTTGAATTATTTTGATTTGCCAATATCTCCGGAACGGCCGTTGCTGGACCCATGTTCATGGTACTCAAATGAAAGGGCTCGACGAGATCTAGCTAAATATAATAATAAAAAATATATTATTTTCCTTTTATTATTATTTCCTTAATATTTTTCCCTTTCTTCCTTTTATTATTATTTTTACTTTCCTTGTATTCCTAATGAAAAGCACAGTGTTTATCTCGGGTTCAAGACTTATTTAGCCCTCGAACTATTGGCGCCCTCGCTGCGTGTCGGGCGCCAAACCTCGTCTCGGGACTAAATAAGTTACTTTCACCCCTAGGTTAACAATGTACTATTGCCTTAGAATACTTAACTTGAAAGTTTGTAATTACTTACTTTCATTTGTATGACATCCTCAAGATCAGATATTGTTGATTTCAGTTTTTTATTAGGTGGTTCTAGTTCATCTGGAGTCACCTGCCACCGGCCTTGTATGCCCATTTTTTGATATTGAGACTGTTTCTCTTGGCAATATTTTCCTAGATTCCATATATCACTGTAAATAAACCAAATTGAATACTTAATATTATTAAGTATTAGTGTCTCAAGACAAAAGACTTCGACCAGTGTGTGTTGCCAGTGATGACATACGGTACCGAGACGTGGTCGCTCACTATGGGCATCATAAGGCTAAAGGTCACTCAGAAATGAAGAGATCCGCAGGGGAACCAAGGTTGCCCATATAGGTCAAAGAATAGCGTAGCTTAATTGGAAGTGGGCGGGCACATCGCTCGTAGAACTGACGGCCGTTAGGGCAGAAAAGTTCTCGAGTGGCGATCACGTACTGGAAGACGCAGCGTAGGCAGGTTTCCCACAAGGTGGACCGACGATCTGGTGAAGGTCGCGGGACCCGGCTAGATGAGGTTAGCGCGGGACCGGTCGTCGTAGAGATCTTTGGGAGAGGAAAGGCCCCCACTGTCTAGCACTGGACGTCTCTCGGCTAATTTGATTACGTTGATTATGTAAGTTTATGAACATTACCAATTTTTTCTCTACTATTACCATATTTGCTCCAATGTTTGACATTCTAAAAATTTACGTCCTCTTGGTGTTTCTTGTAATTCTCTTAGAATATTTTGTATGCAATATTTTGAGTTGGATGGTGAATTATCATATTCAACAGCAATCCTAAGGTAGTCTTCAATGACAGTGTCTATTGGTAGCAAACCTTCTTTTCTAAATATAGAACAGTTCCATTCAGCTGCCCGGGCAAGCATTACACTGGTGCATCCAGTCTTTTCTCTGAATTTGAAAATGTCATTATATTTTTCTATTTCTTTGGAACCTCCACTGAAAAAGTTATGAAATATTATAAAAATTTATAGCACAGCATATAATAAAAACAGCACAGCATTTATCTACCCCATAAAAAATACCTAAGACTTGAAAAATTCAATGGAACTTACTTTGCAATTACTGGAATAGAAATTCTCTCTGCAACATAGCGAATTGTGTCAGTATGCACTGCATGCTGTGGCCGCTCAACACTTGTTCTGCCATGAATGGCGATGGCTTTAATTCCAGAACTCACCAGAGTTTGTACAACCTTCAATGTCTCTTTGGGTGTTTCCAGTATTCTTATTTTGCAACTCACTGGTATAGATAGGCTATCTACTAAGGTCTTCAGAATGCTACAAGCCTTATCTGGTTGAGCTAAGAGTGCCACACCCATTCCACCTTTTATTGAAAATTCTTTTGGACATCCCATATTAATGTCTATAGCAGCCACATCATTTTCACTGTAACAACAAATCTTTATGGCACTTTACAAATGACTTAATCTAACGCGAGGGAAAAGCTACCAAAGTGACTTTACAGTGAAATTGCCAGTAAAGTGTAAATTGTTATACCCATTCATTGCATAGAATAAAATTAGTTATACTTGTATTACATCTGTCAATATAGAACTAAACTGTTTTATGCTTGACTTACACTAGTTTGGCAACTTTTAAGGCTCGTCCTGCGTCACATGTGCCGAGCTGTAGAACAACTTTATTTTTCTCTTCTGCACATGTTCTAAACACTATTGTGCCATCAGTTTGATCCACATAGTCGACAGTGTTGAGAATATCTGGAAAGAAACTATAGAATAAATAGGGATTGATGATCCATAGGTCTTCACTCTATGGGTATTGGGTTGAAGTGGAGAAAAGGGGGCGGTGAGGTAAATTTTTTGAAAATGATAATGTGTGACAATTAGCAGTCGGAGCAACCCGAAGGTTAGGTTCGTCAGGTTACTGGTGACCCTTGGAGCGAACGAAGCGAGCGACAGCACTCCAAAAAAGTGAAAATTGTCTAAATCTTTTTCCATTGCGCCCCCTTTTGTCTCGTACTCACCATTGACTCTCCGCTTGGAACGAAGAAACTTCCAGTCAATCAACTCTTCGGTATAAACAATGTCAGCTCCGTAACGAAGGGCTAAAAGTCGCATTGGTAATGTTCCGATGCGGACCATTGGTGCAAGTATTATTTTATCCTTACTGCACAACATTGTTTAAATTATCTACAGGTAGGCTGATTCTGAAGGCTTAAAGTTAAAATTTGACCGCACTAAAATTGTTTCTATCCCACCATTCTAAGAAACAAAGAATACAGTCTTATACATTTACAAATTCTTAAACAATTTTTTTTAGGCTCAGACCACAGATTAGATAATAGCTCAGACTAAGAACCATGGAAATTTTCCATGCTAAGAACAAGGATGCCTGTTTTTCTAAGGGTTCGGAATAATCTCACAGATTAATGTTAAAGTGTCTTCGACAAATAATCTAATATGTTTTCAGGTTAATTTTTGTTTTTTTTTGTTGGTTTGTCCTCTATTGAGGACGGGCAAGGGAAGCTTTGTCCATACAGCCCAGATTCATTTTCATTTGTCCTCTATTGAGGACGGGCAAGGGAGCTTCGTCCATACAGCCCTGTCTTATTTAAAATATTATTTCTTGTATTTATTTAAACCGGCGGTTACAGCACGGCCTCCACAAAAACAGAGCACGACTCTAACAGTTAGTCGGCGATTTTCAATTAAACCACAGCACGGCCTCCACGAGAGCACAACTAGTGCCATTCGGTGATCCAGACTGCAGGTTCATGTCCGCATTATACCGATAGTAGGTTTAATATGAAGAATAACAAGGGACATTTTGGAAAAATCTGGTAGATTCATTTACATTACACGCTTTATTTAACTATCCGGCACAATTTACACTTCTGCCCAATTTACACTTTAATAGGCGCTTGTTGCATACAAAACTATCACAGATGGACACCAAAACCTACAATGTACATTTTTTAGAAAAACAATATAAAAAGACAACCGTCTCCGAAAAAATCCCGCCAAAAAGACACCCCAAAATAAATAGAATATGAACCTATCTGCTCAACTCACGGAGTAGGTGCGCTCAAATCTCGCTCAAATCATCAATCACGGAAGACAACTATTAAAAAAAGGCCTCTACATATTTATGATACGATCCAGACCCCGATCGGTAGGGTCCCTACCAATCGGCATGTTAGGTAGGCAAGTTGGCGGTTGGGTCGCCCCGACTTACTAGGGCCGCGCTGATTCACGCGCCAACCTGTAGGGCCGTGTAAATTTCTGTTTATGTGGCTGTACTATAAAAGCCGTGATTGCCGGGGCTACGGCGCGCGTGTGAACCCACCATCCGTGTACACCAGGAGGCCTACTATGAACTCTTATTGCCGTTCAGTTTAAGGCGTAAACTGAACTGACTTGCTAATTCGTATCATGACCGTACAGCAGGTCCGTCTAAAGCAGGGCAGTTTAAGCCCGTAAACATTTCACCGTTCAATAGTCGTTCTCTTTTTTTTCTATACTAAAATCGTACCATGACGTTTGACGTGAGTTGAATGCTCATCTGTCAAATTTAGCAATTCATAAAAAGTTACGAAAGAGCTATTTTCACTAAGGTCAAATTCAAAGGTTAAAGGTCATTGGCTGGGTTGGGTTCGTTTTGTTGGCTGCATTGAATGTCATTTTGGTTTGTTGGCTGCATTGTGTGTCATTTTGGTTTGTTGGCTGCATTGAATGTCATTTTGGTTTGTTGGCTGCATTGTGTGTCATTTTGGTTTGTTGGCTGCATTGAATGTCATTTTGGTCTGTTGCCTGCATTGAGTGTGATAAAAGCATTTTTTAGGTAAAGGTATTTAGGACCATACAGCCAAATCCAGTCCGTTCCATAATCCTGGTTCTTTCCTCGTTCTTTCATTGACGCCGGTTACGCGGTCAATTTTGTATTAGTCCGATCCATCAAGGCCGTCACAGACGTAATATAAACATATTTCGGTATATTTCCGTATATTTTCTATACAAATCTCCAAGTGACCGCACACGTAGCTATAATATAAATTATAGCTGGACATATTTCGATATATTTCCATATATTTCGATATGTTTTCGTATATTTTTGACATACATGATGTTCAAAAAACGACGGGCTAAGCGCGATGTCGTGTCACAGATGTACTGACTAGGTATATGTTTAGGTTTAGGTATAGGTTTAGGTATAAGTTTAGGTTTAGGTATAGGTTTAGGTATAGGTATAGGTATAGGTTTAGGTATAGGTTTAGGTATAGGTTTAGGTATAGGTTTAGGTATAGGTTTAGGTATAGGTTTAGGTATAGGTTTAGGTATAGGTATAGGTTTAGGTATAGGTTTAGGTATAGGTTTAGGTATAGGTTTAGGTATAGGTTTAGGTATAGGTTTAGGTATAGGTTTAGGTATAGGTTTAGGTATAGGTTTAGGTATAGGTATAGGTTTAGGTATAGGTTTAGGTATAGGTATAGGTTTAGGTATAGGTTTAGGTATAGGTATAGGTTTAGGTATAGGTTTAGGTATAGGTATAGGTTTAGGTATAGGTATAGGTTTACGTATAGGTTTAGGTATAGGTTTAGGTATAGGTATATATATAGGTATAGGTATAGCGTAGCATAGCGTAGCATAGCATTGCATAGCATAGCATAGTGTGCTACGCTACGCTACACTATACCTATACCTACCTATACATATGCCTATACGTATACCTATATTGAATTATAGTTACTGAGCGTATCAGTTTTAGCATTTTACTTGTTGGACCCATAATTTACTGTACCTACTTAAAAATGAAACACATGATAAAGATAAAGTCATAAAATTGTAAAGAAAACGTGCGTGCACCTCCTACGCCGACCGTCAAAGAAATGAAGGCAAAATATATGAAAATGTATCCAAATATAAATTATATTTAACGCTACGTGTGCGGACCCTTGCTATAATATATATTATAGCTACTTCTGTGACGGCCTTAACCCACGGATTGTTGGATTGGCCTGATGGATTTCTGAGTATTTTGATATTTTTCGTGCGATTGACGCCTGATTGATAGTGTGACTGAAATTCTTCCACGTCTAGGCATTGGAAAAAAAAAGACAACGTTGGTCTACTTTGTCTATGAATTATTACCATCGATCGATCGTTTGTTTTTTTTTTAAATTATTTTTTGCACTATTGTAAAAAAAAATCTTTTTAGAAGCGGTGGACGGACAGTATTGAGCACAAATTAGATAGTATACGTCCAAGGATATTGAGCACTGTCTCGCAGTGGGACGCGATGTTACTCGTTCGTCGGGTGCGGGCGGGGCCCGTGGAGCTGGCGGCGCCGTGGTGCGGTGCGGCGGGCGGCCCGCGCGCGTCACAGGTGCTGGTGGTCTCGCACCGCACTGCGGGACGTGCAGAGAGGATGACAGCGAGGCGTCGTGGGAGCGGGCGAGCCCGCGGGCCCGACGACCCTGGTGCGGTTGGAGACCGGGTCACATGCGGTGGCGCAGAGCGAGAGAAGCGACCGGGGCACGCGCTGTGGCGCTGGACGAGGACGGCGGTTACAGGAGGCATGTGAGACTTTTGCTGGGGGCGGCCGGGTGAGACCCGTGGGCGGTCAGTGTGGACAAAAGGGGGCTCAATGAAAATTACCCTATGACACACATCGCTCTTCCTTGTTACCTCCTTCAGATTCAGATAGTTTATTGCTTCCTTGTACATTAATATAACATTAGATGGTATTTAGTTAGGAGGTACAACAAGGACCCTGTGAGGGCACTCCAAATACATACTTAAGCTTAAACTAATGCAATTACATTTGGACAAATACGTTACATTTACATAAAATTAATTGGATTACATAAATAATACAATTACATTGACATTATTGATTTCCAACAGGCTACTCTTGATTGATTAAAGGTACTGTCGCTCCAAGGGGCACCAGTAACCTAACGAACCTAACCTTTGGGACGGTCCGCTGGAATATTTTCGTTTTTTTTTTCTTCAGCGCCCCCTTTTCTCCACTCCAACCCCGTGGGCCCCATGACGTCGGTGTGCGGCTGACAGCGCTGGACGAGGATAGTGGACATCAGAGTCGATGACGGGCACAGTGAAATTCCATGGCAGATTTGTTGCAATCGATTAAGCAGTGCTAGCTATGCTGACGTAGTTTACATTACGCAGATAATTTGTATAATAAAATCACAGAAATTAGTGCTTTCTAATCAATCAAGATCTGTATGTACTATGTCTAGGGCTAAGCCTATAATTATACAATTACTAGGTAGTTTACATTGTGTATGGGAAGTGAGAACTAAGTGTTGCATAATCAATTAGTAAAATGTGAGTTTATAATACAAATAATTTGAAATGAAAATGGATAAAAAGGTATGTTACATTTAGAAAAATTTATTATGGTTTAATTAAAGTATTGTATCAAGGTGGGTGAAGTGACAATAAATCAGCCTTAGTCCAACCTTGGTTTCATTCACAACAAAAAACAAATTCTTTAAAATTAGTGTTTTTTTGTTTTATTTTCTACTCCCATGGACACACTAAAATGTATGCGGCATATTTAGCTTTTTAGACTCCGAGTCCCCAACATAAAGATGTGTTCCTGAGTTCCGACTTTTGGCCAGTAGGAGTAATGTTCCGTTGCTTAGGGTAGCGAGACAGACTAATACAATTACGGGGCCTATCATATCAAAAGGTCCAAAGTCCCGAATCCCCGGCTGGGCCATTAGCAAATTAATTTGAAATTAATTTTTAAGTGTAAGAATTATCAATATTAAGTAGGCTAAGGTACTTTTATGTTTATGGGTCACTATAGTAATAATAATGTTTGGACAAATTCACACACGGTTGTTTAGTCCCAAATTAAGCCGAAGCTTGTGGATGGGTACTCAACAACTGATATACATACTTAAATACATACAAACACCCAGAATCCGAAAACCAACAGATATGCTCATCACACAAATGTTGGCCCGGGTGGGAATCGAACCCACGACCTTTGGCGCAGTAGGCAGGGTCACTACCAACTGAGCCAACAGGTCAGTCATATAGTATAGTATTATATAGTATAGTTGCCTCATAATAAAATGAAATATTAATACTACCCCCTGTCATCCTACTGTAAGACTGGGCCTTGGGTCCTTGCAGCAGAATTGCTGGCTGGTGTGACACCGGAACGGAACGACAATCCAGCATCTGGCATTAACCGCATGCTCCCGGGATAGGCTCATAACATAATCCTGAGTTAGATGTGCAGATGGATGTTGTAGGTTTGATATAGATTGAGGTAGGGTCGCATAGTGTGGTAAATAGATGCTCTTTCCCTTCTAGTGGACATGGAAGCCTCTACACCAACTTGTGACACTCTGTAGCGTTTGGCCTTTTGTTGGTGGCCTATAGCCAGCAGATTGGTAGGTATCTAGGTTCAATAAAGAAAACTATTAAAGAATTAAGTACTTTTGTATATTTGTGTTTTATTTTTAAAAATTGCACCTCCCTTATGTCAAATAGGTACTTATTAATATTTCACTGGCCTTATGGTTAACAAGGTTGCAGAAAGACAGCTTTCATCCATTGTAAGGCAGCTTCCCCACACTACATGCAATTTATTAAAAATATGATAGACATCCAAGGCGGTAGCTAGGAGAATCCAAGATGGTACGTGAATCCTGAAACAATTGTCAAGAATGTTACAACCAGTGTGTGAGACCCAAGGTCCAGTGACTAGCGTAACTGGGAAACACTTCTCCAGTAGGTTGAACAAAGGACGTAACTACCTACACCTTGTACGGCGCGCCCAGCCACAATGGTAGGCACACACAGGTATTTAGGCATCTTGCATCCCGTGCCGGTGCCGCATTGTTGCTCCGCAACGAGTCCAAACACCAAGTGCAACTCTCTTGTAAAGTAACTGGTTCAAGTGTGGCATGAACCTCTGCGGTGGCGGAGCTGGAGTGCTTCCAAGTGTACACACCAACCGGTGGAATGAATGAGGTCTTTCGTCACAAATTAGATAGTATACGTCCAAGGATCTCGTCGATCACCGTGACATTGGCATCATCGTCAACTTGTTGGAGCCATAACCTCAGAATTGAACATTTTATGGCGATTTAGCCACAGGTCGACTCAGTTCAAGCAAACTCTCTAAGTAAAACCTCATTATAGTCATTATTCACAAGGAAGGAAACTGAAAATAGCCACTTTTGAGACAGAAATGTCACCAAAAAACCATGCAAAATTTTTTGGGAAATCATTGCTGGTTAAGACGGGCTACCCCAACAATTTCCCCACGTTGCCATGGAAATATGTAGTTTACTATAGTATAAATAGCCATAACAAATGGAGATTTGTATGGCGAAATGTAAACAAAATAATTTTCACTAAAGATTTTGGTGTTGCCTGCTGTATTTTCCCCTAAAATCGAGGAATTTTTAATATAAATAATGAAACAAAGAAATTATATGATAAAAATGCCATCATTATAAATATTTTGGAACAAAACATGAAAAACTATACTAATTAAATTTTATTTCGTAGCGTTTCTTATCCTCTGGGACAAACTACAGGAAAAAAACTAATGCTTTTGAAGGATGTATGAACATCACTTTCCTTTGCCTTCAAATAAATTAAAAACAAATCTTTAGTGAAAATAGCCTCGGCCAAAAAGTTACTCCTGGAGTAACTTTATCAGAAATGTTTATGAAATGCTTTGCATGTTCCAAGTATTTTATAGTGTTTTTTCCTAAAATTTAGTTTTTAAAAGTCAGTGTTTGGATTCAAATAGTTTAGCTACCAGCGAGTGTGATTTACAGTGTTTATCGCATTTTTAACATTTCTAGAATATTTAAGAGTGTTTTCAATAAACTACAATTTATTTTTCAAATGAACATTATTTTAAGCGACAATATAAATGGAAAACACCGATGCTTTACGAGAACTGAATAATCCCTTCGATTTATATGATGACAAGTTTATTAAAGAATTATACAGCTAAGATATACTTGTCCAAAGTGTACGAGGAACTAGCACCATTTGTCGAAAGCAGCCAAGTAAATCGATGGACCTATCATTGAAACAAAAGTTTGATAGTTGCTGTAAAAGTAAAAAGAAAGTGATAAACGACAATAAATTTAATTTCTCCATCATTTGTTTATTTATTTTTCCCACACTTGACATGCGCTCAAAATCTAAGATGATTACACAATTTCAACACAAAATTTTATTCAAGAAATAATCTAATTTGTCACACAATTATAATTTTGTTATAATATATAAAATATTCTTTTACAAAAGAGTATAAGATTATGAAAATTTGTCACTATTTCAATAAATATTTAACTTTAGAAAAGTTGAAAAGTACCAATAATTATTATGAAATATGTTTTAGAACGGTCCTGGAGAGAAAGAGAAGATGTGTTCGATTTGGTATAGCTCCATCTCGCTCTTTCAATGCAGGCCAGAGACAAATTTCATATATTTTTACCGTTCGCCTCATCTCCAAGCAGCTCACAATCCGTTCTCCTAATTGGACGTCATGGTACGAAATAAAGCAGTGCAGTTTAAGCCCGATAATTGAACTGCCCGGAATAAGGCCAGTTACATAAAAGGTATGCCTCCATGTCTAGTAATCAAGCCAAAACATCTTTTTAAAACCTCTGCTGTCACTGTCAATCGTAAATAATTTGTAAAAATCTTAAAATAAAAGAAGCAGGAAATAAGTTTATTTGTTTTTTAGTCCACTGTTCCTACACTGAGATTGTTCGAAAAGGAATTCAACAAATGTGAACTACCTACCCTACGCACCTACTCAAGAATTTTTATTTTTCGCGCGCAGCTAAAGATGAAGCCGACAGTAGCTGCAGATGAAATGTTTCCAGAGGGCGTTGGACCCTATATGGATCTGGAAGAAGTAGGTTTGAAACGATAGAAGTACGTAGGTACTTATCTGGTCAGAAATAGAAAACCCCATTTATAGTACACAGTATCAGGCTACCCCCACATTGGCGGCCGGTTATGATAAAGGTACTACAATAGTTATGGGATTGTATGAGGACCCCATAGTCTGACGCAATGCAGGCTGGCAGAAGCCTAGGCCGCGCCTGTCGTGACAAGGCGCGTCCTACTCCTACTGGATTGTCTTAGCCATAAAGATATTATATTCTGTCTATTCCTTACATAAAAAAACACTCCAGTCAGTAACCAGATTTATTCATGCATCTAGTGTCTGGGTGTATTCTTATATAGAAAGTTACTGCTAGCTACTGGCATATTTCTGATAAATCCTTTCTTCTTTTCTGAGCAGTCTAATACCTACTTATCTGGGATCACTATTATACAGGCAGGCTAGTAAGAAATTAGATGGGTAGATAATATACCTTCCTAATTGCTTGCTTAAAATTGCAGTAATGTTATTAAACTTGCTATAGGGTTATTCATATTTAATTGCAGGCAGGAGGACCTTCCAATCTCCTTATGGACTTGGCTGCAAATGAGAAAGCAGTTCATGCTGAATTTTTTAATGGTAGGTACCTACCCTATCTACTTTTGCTTGGGAGCTATGACAAGTATTTTATTTTTTAATATCAATTACTTACCTTTATTTTCAGATTTCGAAGATTTGTTTGATGATGATGATTTAAAATGATTAACCTGGCGCCTGCTTCTATAGAATGTTGTGAGCAAAGGCATTTTGTAAAATACAATAAAAATAACTTATAATTAGCATTTCAATTTTCATTATTCCAAATTTATTTGCTTACCTTTGTTTGTGAATTTCTCGAAAACTAATTATGTTGTGTTGTTAAACTACTGTATGTAACACACATTTATTTTTGAGACTGCACCCTGACATTTCTTTTGTTATTATGCAAACATCTCTAGACCTCCGTGCTTCAGAGTAAGGATGCTATTAAAAAATATCCATATGACAGCAGTAATATACCAACTATCGTTCAAAATCAACTCTGAATTGACATTTTCTAATAATTTGTTAGACCAAATATTAAAAATGTTATAGTAGGTATGTCATACATTTGTAAGCTGCTCACAAAGCCCTTTCATTTTATACCCCACATTGTATGTTTTAATAGTACATTGTGCAATACGGGCAGTAAATAGGATATTACTAACGAGATTCTGTTAGAAGCCCGACGCCGAAGGCCGAAGGCGGAGGGATTTTAATGACTCGAGTTTGTAATACCCTTACTGCCCGTGATGCACACAATGTTTTTCATCACATTTGCGAGGAAATAAATACCTACGACACAAGGGAAAATATTATTTTTCCTTGACTTTGCTGATATTATTTAAGTTTATTAAATTAATTTAGTTAAATTTAATTACCTTAATATAACTCAAGTTAACTCAGTTTAACAAAAGTCGAGTAAAGTCGAGTACAGACGAGTTTAGTCGAGATAAGTCAAGTTAACTACTCAATTTAACTTAATTTTTAACATATTTAATTTAATAAACCAGTTCAGTACAGCCAGCTACACATTACAGCCCTAGGGGTATAATATTGTGCTGATTTTTATTATTCTTCCGCGGGTATGTATAGGCCATTGTGTTTCTTTAGGTACACATATAATCAGACCCTTAACGAGCAAGTGTGATGAAAATGAATATTTTTTGTTTGTATGGCCCACATAAGGCCATCTTTGTGATGTCATATCTCCCCCACCCCTCCATGGGTTGAGGAATCGACAACGTACATTTTTTCTACTCAGGAAACAACACCGAATACGACGATAAAACCTTTTGGTATAATACTGCGGAGGCCGCAGATTTCTTAATACAATTGTATTACGAAATCTGTGGCTCAGTCTGACGTTTGTTACAATTAATAAACTTTTCAAATCCGCCTACCTACTAGTATATTTATTGGTTACTAGCAAACGCCCCGCGACTTAATTCTTCCCCTTCCCCAAGTATCCTATATTCACACACAGAGTATTAACTATCCAACAGCGAAAGAATTATTGAGCTCTGTTCTGTAGTTACAAAGATTAGTTCTAACACATCCATCCAAACAAACTTTACCTCTTTATTATTAGTATAGATAAGATCTTTAGTGCAGTGGGAGAAACAAAAATCTCCCAGTGATGTGTAGAAATAAACCCTCTCCCCACCCCCAATGTTGGACAGAATAAATATCCAATCAATATATACATACTGAGTCAGGGTGATGCCATGTCCACGCGTCTTATCTGGTCCATTTCATACGCCATGTCCATGTCATAGAGGCGACCATACTTCCAAGACTAATGCAGTTTTAAAAATGTATATATTTTTAAATCGTATTTATTTATAGAAAGGTTTGTTTACAGTTCGTATAAATGAAGATCATTTTCGAGAAACTTGGTACTTTGTACTGATCCTACAATGGTTTGAGCAAATATAAATCTGACAACAAAAATTAAGATTAATCAAAAGAACAATGATAAGAACGTGCATCAGCTTACATATTAAACAATACAACTTTTTTTTAACAATCTAGTTATTCTGAACTTACGAAATGTGCCCACATAAAGTTCTGAGCTGTCTCACTGTTGTAATGTATTATGGATGTGGAGGCGCGCATAGATCAATTATTGGTGCGTAGCACTATCATCCAAAGTCATCGGATGCGAACTCCTGGATGCGAATGACGGAATGATTTTTATCTCAAAATTACTTTTATATTTCCTGCCTATAGTTCCTGACACATTTACTAACAAAAATATAAATTGCAAGTGCTAATTCTATTTATTTTAATCATTTATAAGAGCCTTTTTTAATAAGGTTTTTTTTCCTTGTAGCTGAAGTAGGTATGTTTGTTCATGTTACATATACAGGGTGGAATTTTGTAATGCCACCTGGAGGGAAAGTACTCTTAATAATTGTAGATAGAAAATTTTACTCAAAGGAAACATTCCATTTTTGAAAGGAAGGACAACTGAATAATGTAAATGTAATTTACAATAAATCTTAAGCAAATGTAAACGAGTTGAAGTTCAGAATACGATTTATAACATTCACCACAACACTAAACTAATGATTCGTTAGAAGAATAAATTTGTTTATCCAAGAAAATGGAGCCCATTTCAAGCAACTAACTAGTTAACCATTTTTTGAAAATAATTTATGATTTCATGGTTTTCCTTTCATTTAATTTGTCAAGTTTGTTAGAGAGATTTCATCCTTATAATTGACCCTAACGATCGAAGCAATAAAAGTACAGGGTGTAATTTTTACAGATTTTAGTCGGTTCGATTCCCGGGGATGGCAAGCGAATTTTCGAAAATCTTTGAATGCAGTTGTCTTTCCTTTCAAAATTAGAGGAATGCTTCCTTTGAGTAAAATTTTCTATCTACAGTATTAAGAGTACTTTCCCTCAGGTGGGATTATAAAACTCCACACATAACAGAGAACCTCTTTAATCAGGCACTGTTTTGTTGCACCCTATATAACAATACTGCAGCGACACGACCCGATTGACACACCACATAAGTTCAGCATAGATGTAAAACAAACATGTAATAATAACAACAGCACTTCTGCTTTTGTAGTTGCTAAACGTCGACGTCGCTACTGTCGTCACTATATTCATTGCCTGCCTCTTGATCCTCTTCCCCCTCCCCCTCTCCATCACCATCTCCTTCCCCTTCTATCGGCTCTTCCTCGTCAAGAGCATCATCCATCTCCTCCTCCTCCTCGAGGATATTGGAGAGCTTTGAGGTTATGCCTCTACCCATTTCTGAAAAAATAAAAAATAAAATCTTTATTGATCCACAATTTACATTCGTAAATATAACATAGAATTCCGTGCGTAATAAGTATTCTAATAAGACTAGAATTCTGGATAGCTTAGTTTTTCGAGGCTGTGCTAAAACTTATTCAACAGGGGCGAAGCTAGTGTACAAATAAGTTGCAACAGAAATAATTAATCTTAGAAACTTCTGCATCTACATCGGTAATAAATAATCCATCTATAATTGTTGTTATTGTTGGGTTAATACTTACGTTCTACATAACTTTCCAATGATTTCGGCACCATGTTCTTAGCTCTTGCAATATCTTCTTCTGAACATTCCCCTTTGTCTAAACCTGAAATATGCAGATGTCTTTTAAGTAAAAATACGTACCTACATTTATTTGTGATTTAGACCCAAACTAAAGATTCCATGTACTTAGAATTAGCCAAGGACAGCGCAGCACCGCTTTCACCAAGGTCAACACACTACAACAAAATTGCCTGTCCCCAGTGGGAATGGTACCTATAAGCCAACCCACAATGTCTTCACACACTGCACCGCAGGCTACGCCTTGGCGGCGCGGAGTCTGAGCGCGGTCCTCCATATTATCCCATCCCATATTTCACAACTGATCGCCATCGCGCCAGCGCCAATCGACGATGCGACACCTAGCGGAAGAATTTCCTACCTTCATTCAATTTATATAACACCCAGGCCAGTGTCAGTCGAACCCCCGGCCGACCAAGCTACTAAACCAACCATCACACAGCTAAATAAAGCTTACCAAATAGAAGGCCCATCCTCTTCAAGATGTCAATGTCGTCATGAATTTGAAATCTTTTGTTGAAATTAAACATATACTCTGTCCTGCAAATAGTTATGTTGCATTAAACATAGACAAGTCAACGTTGCACCAGAATAACAAAAGAAAGTAATATCATCCCATTGAACACTTACTTATCATTTGAAATACTACAATCAATCAAGGCTTTGTCACTGGTGTTCACAACAATAAATGGCAGATGTATGGCGGATGAAGGCGAGGGCTTAACCCCTCTATTTTCAGCGTCCTTATTCCTTTCTATTAAGCTCTTAAAAGAAATGTGCTGAAAAATAATTATGGACAATCATTAAAAATTTTAATGGCGCATCACAAAAATCTTTTTGTGATGCGCCATTAAAATTTTATTTTTTACAATAATTCATTCTTAAAACATGACTTATGAGGACATTTAAAACTAAAAGCTAGCAGTAATGTTTGCAAACAATTAATCATCCATCATACAGCCCTTCGACGTCCACTGCTGGACATAGGCCTTCCTTCAATGAACGCCACCACACCCGGTCCTCCTCCCTGCGCTTCCAACTGCTTCCGGCTTCCCAACGTCCGTAGACGTAAACGTGGTCTGACCATTATCATTTCAGCTTGTTAATCCTTTCAGCTATGTCGGTCAGTGACCTTATATGAGTGCTAAAATGTTTTATACATTAATACCAACTTTACCTGAAGTATGAGCTCCTGCAATTGTTGCGTCTTTTTCTGTATCTGTTCTAACTTCGAATGCTTCTCTTTCTCCAAAGAGGTACACTCTTGTACAGAGTTGGTAGGTAACCCAAGCCATCGGATCTCCTTCTTTTCTTTAGATATAATATTCATTGCCATCAAAACATTTAACGCGTCATACACTCGTCGGCGAATATTCTTTTGGTCATAATGCTGCAAAGTTAAGTTAATCTGAATAACATTTTATAAGACATTGCAAAAATATGAATGGTAGCGATGGGCCGAATGTGACTTTTGCCGAAGTTCGATGTTCGGACGTATTCGGCTCAGTTTGGTGGAATACCGATTTTCGGTTGAACTGCTGAATTTCGGCAATACAGAACGTAAAAACGAACTTTGGTACATCTCTACCGAGTGGTACCTACTTACTCAACACACTGAAAGTATATGTGACGATAGGGCCAAACTGGCATTGGAACAGTAAAAGAAAAGGTAAACTATGATTATGGATCCCGTCGCCTTGTCGCTTCCCGTGTCCCCGTCCACGCGCGATACCGCACTACACAATTACTAACGATACATATAATATGTATTTATTACTAGCGGTTTACAGCAACAACAGAAAAGTATTTGCCGCGGAAACCGCTTTTCCTGAGGTATTTATAGCCTATGTGTTATTCTGATGAATAATCTATTTATAATTATATACGGGACTTACACACGAACAAGTTTTAGTTACCTTTGTTAAATAATTATGTTGCTATTAGTTATATAATTATGAATACAAAGCGCGAAAGTCTAAAATGTATAATCTATTTCACTGTAACTGTTTTCATACAATTTTGTATTCATCAACAGCCTAATAACATGTCCCCATTGCTGGGGTTCAGGCCTACCCTCTCAACGAGGGTGTTCGGGCTATAGTCCACCACGCTAGCTAGCAGTTTGGTGGACTTCACATGCGCCTAAGAATTTTTTCTTCGGCGTATACAGGTTTCCTCACCATGTTTTCCTTCACTGCTGATGAGCAACTCTGAACAATCTAAACAGCACTTACTTGGCTATCAGCAGAACCATGTATTCCAGTAGAAAATTCTAGCACCAGTTCATCAGCAACCTCGTTATATGAAGTGAATCCTTTATTCCTGACTTTTTCACATACTTTCATAGAAAAGTGGCGTAGGCCTTTCCCAACTTTATCAGCATGTTTACGTCTCTTTGTTGTACTGAAATTTTCATAATTATAACATTTAAATTGTACCAAATATGCAAAATGTACCTTTTTTATTTTATTTGCGCAATATAGTATACTAGCTGTTTCCGCGGCTTCGCCCGCGTAGAAAAGTTTTCCAGCGGGAAAAGCTTTTCTCGAAGTATGTTTATCACAAACATCCTTCTTCAAACTTCTGCACTGTGGCATATACACAGCTTATGATACAAAAAAGAAAAACCACCATAGTTAATAATTAGTAAGGTCAGTAAATCGTTCACGGGGCAATGTATACGTTTCTTTCTACAACAAAATACCAGAAAAAATCTTAGAAAATTTAAGACTCACATTAAACAACAACTTTGTAAGAAAGCTTATTATAAAACAGTCCACTATTTGAATGACAAAGATGCCTGGTGTTAATGTTACTTCAGCCTCTCACAATCTTTACAAAATAATGTTATGTACAAACTTGGTTTTTTAAAATATGTGTTGCGGAAGTTTGTTGCGCCGCTTCTTCCCAGCGCTAACACTTTGGAAGCGGTGGTAGAAAAAAAAAATTGACGTTGTTTAAATGTACCCAGTGTACTTACATGCAATAAAATATTTTTTATTTTGATTTCGCGGTTATAATATTAGAAGGATTGTATTGTATTGTATTGATTATTATAACTGTAAGTCAATATTTGCAAAGTTAAAAAGGTCCAGTCAGTGTAATATAGAGGGTCAGTGTATCTAGAATATGATTGACACATAAATGATGAAGATCTGAGCTCAAATGACAACAGTGCTAGTATGATAGTAGTCCTTTTGATTTCTAACTTATAAAAATAAGATATTTAAAAAAATTATCTTACTATTCTGCTGGAGCATCGTTGTCAGAATCGTGTCGTCGTCTTGATGCATGAGACATCGTAGGGGTGAAGTTGGTGATCTTGGGATGTGCTGTACTAGTGCTCGTCACAGGAGAGTCAGCCCTGGTGGTGATCGGAACTAGTTCTGGCACAGATTCCACTAACACGGATTCGTCAAGCTGGAAGTAAGAAAAAAAATGTGAAATTTGATACTTACAATATTTATCAATCCCCTGCCTTTTAACAGGCCATAGTCTACCACATCATAGTCTACTACCACTATTATAGTCCCTGTATATTAAGTCCTATAATAGGTACTATAATTTCATAACTATCGAGTCCAGGGAGTCAGTGCAGGGACCGCCACACGCGTCATAACTTCCAGTAGCCACTCACCTCCTGTTCCTCTTCTGTTTCCGCAGGCTCTGCTTTTGGAACTACTTGTTGCAGTCTGGCTAATGTGTCGATAGGCACTTGGACCAGTTCTAAAACAAATACAACTTTTATTAATACATGATAATATGCGGACACTAAGATCTTTATGATAAAAAATCATATAAAAGGAAAAATATTTTATTGTACATTAAGTACTTCGATTGAATACACGTAAATTTTTTATGCACCAATAAAGAAAAAAAACATTTTGGCTTCCAATTACTCTGTTTAAGATTTGTGTAAATCACATATCATGTGATATTTGTCTGTCCCGCAGAGGCGGGCGCAGTGGTGACCCGCGAACTAAGCGCCTATGAACCATACACAGACTAGGTGGTCTGTGCATACAAAATTGTACCATAGGCCGTGCATTGTCTGCGTCAGTGTGGTCCTCCATACAAAATCATATATCACAACTCGCCAGTGTAACCTTTTAGTAGGGAAGAATAAAACTAAGTCGAAACTAATTTTATTGCTACCAAATTTCATGTGTGAATCAGAATATGGCCAGATTGTCAACATCACTTACTTGATGTACAGTTAAGTCCTGTCAACTTCAGGGTTTGGTATACAGGAGCCTGTAATTTTTAATAAAACTTTTGGTTATTTAACATAGTAAATGAGTCACATAGTGTTAAGATAATATGTATATAAATGAGTCATCCCCTAAAAATTAGACCAGCATAGCAGGCAGAGAGAACAGAGCATCAAGTATTTATTTAATAAAACATGTAAAACCAGATTTAAGTAGAAATTACTCTTATTATACAGTTCTCCCCAAGCCCCAACATTGTTATTAAGGAAGTCCTTCCTTACATTATAACTGGTCAGAGGAGCAATACATAAACCACTGCACCATCTTGTTTCTCTATTTGTGTATATATGAGTGGTGTCATGTATTATTATCATTAATTGCTATGTACAGTCGACCGCACATCAGTGGAAACACTTTGAACTTGAGCTGGCCTGGCCTATTAGAGTTTCAATACTATGCGAGACCAGCTTATACTGGTTTTGTTTCCACTGACTTGCGGTCGACCGTACCTACATGTCTTGTCAACACACTAGGGAATTCTGAGAAAAGTATAATTTTTTTTGGTCAGATTGGAGCACACTAGCCTAATCCGCTTGCTGCGGTGGGGGACGCTCGTTTTCACTTGCTCGGCTCACGCGGTGGTCTAAGGCAACCTAATATGCTCCCCTCCCAACCTGTAGCTTTATTGGTCAAAACTGTAGGTACCTAGTTAGTTTTCACTACTAATATGGTGGAGGCAGATCACAGAAAAGAAATTACCTTGACAACTTTCTGCCCCTCAACACCCCCCACCTGATGGTACCGATGTGGATCTTACAGGGTTAAAAATATCACCTGAAAATTCTCCATCTTTATCTCTTGTTTAGAACCCTGGTTGCTCCAGTCAGACCAAATTCTTTAAAGTGGAATTATACACAACTACAGACTACCTTTTGTGAGTTAAAGAGATACCAAATACCTGACTGCCTTCTGCGGTGGAAAGCTTCAATACCTTTACAGGGTTTGGTTTGATCTTGATATGTGCAATAGGTTGATTACTTGTATTATTCACAACCTTCACCATTTGAGGTTGTCCTAAAACCAACATTAGATAATAAGTAGTTTAGCTGTAGTTATCTGATCGCATCACACGTTTATACCAACATTCATGTTGTAATTCAAAACTTAAAAATCTCGGACCCAGTCGACAGACATTTTCCCACCTATTCAGTGTAGGTATAGTGAACAGCAACCTAAGTAATATTTTTTTAGTGCACACATTTATAAGATGCCCACCTGAGCAGAGTGTGTGCTTTTACGTACGTAGCAATTGCAGAGGTTAGGTGATTGGGGTGACTGACGCGTACGCCCGCGTACAGTTGTACACAACTAGGACCGGGAAAACTGCTTGTTCAGAAAATCTGAATCTTTCTTTTCTACTGTGAACTAGCTTCGCCTCCTTTCTTCTCATCGTTACATAGATAAGTAGGTAAATGTCTCCCGTAAAAACCCACTGAAGCTATTCATCGAAACGAAAAGCAATGAACGTTCAGAAGTTCTGATGCCGACCTACATGAAATGACAGTGAAATAACTGTTACCAAGTGAAAATTGGAACTTCGACCATTTATTTCTTTAAATAGTACTGGTAAAGAAACAGCACAAATTGAACACGATCCGTACAAATGAATTTGATGGTCGGCATCTGCTGCATTCACCTGCGTCGTCGTCGTCGCTCGTTATGTATACTAACCATTGGCGTCATGTATAAGAAAATTTACTGTACTATTTTTCTGGGACATTTTATCCGAACTTCTTGCACTTGTATATCCATTTATTTAATTCAATAAACGGCAAATAATATTTTGGTACCGACAAACTAGAAAACTACCAATCAAAATGGCGACATTTATGTATTTCGTTGGTACTTGGGAGCACGAAATCGTAATGTTATTATTAGTTAGAAGCTTTTTAATAATTTACGTATTTCAATTTATAATTATTTTAGGCAAATATCACTTTTGAAGGCGATAATTTGACGACAAACAACAAAAGTCAGTACGTAGTACAGTAGTATGCACAATACATCAGCCAGCAACGAACGAACACGAACCGCGAACGAAACGAACACAAACAAAACACCCAACACCTCCCCAACACCCAGCTAGCAGCTGGTTATTTCGTCGTTCCGCGGGCGCGTCGCGCGCGCGCTGCATCCACTCCACAGATTAGAGAGATCGTTCCAAAATGTTCCTTGTTATTCTTCATCAAACCTACTATCGGTTTAATACGGACATGAACCTGCAGTGTAGATTACCGAATAGCACTGGTTGTGGCCTCGTGGAGGCCGTGCTGCGGTTTAATTGAAAATCGCCGACTAGCTCTAGTCGTGCTCTGTTTTTGTGGAGGCCGTGCTGTAACCGCCGGTTCAAATAAAAATAAGAAATAATACTTAAAATAAGACAGGGCTGTATGGACGAAGCTTCCCTTGCCCGTCCTCAATAGAGGACAAATCAACAACAACAACAACAAACAAAAAATAAATTACGAAAGTTTGTTTTGTTTAGTTTTTTATTTTAGAATTTTTACCATTTTTACTTGCTACATCCAATTAGAAAAAAGGATTACAATACAAATAGCATCTCACAACGGTTTTGGATTGTATGAAACTTGAAGTGATAATTGTAGACATGTGGACTATAAACACACTATTTTGTCTGTCGTCTCTTACTAACATTATCTCAGTGAACTTAGACGATTTAAACTTGCCACCTGAACACATCCCTTATTTATTTAATGCTTTTGAAAGTGTAGCCAACTCATGTGTAGAAGATCCAAATTGTCGATATAAAGCATTGATCGGGAAGCAAGCGTGTTGGGGTTATGAGCGTGGCTGTAACGAATCTCATTCATACCATGTTCGACCCAAGTGCCTCGGCGACCACCGGGGATGGGTGAAAACTAAAGAGGCTCAGTATGATACATTTTACACACAAGCAGATTTTGGTAAGACTCAGCAAAGTACAAACAGGATAATCTCACATACCCCATGAATAATCACATTGTAAGGCCTAGACAATGTGAGCCCATTCAAGCTCTGGGTTTGTCTTTATCTGCATGTAACTATCCTTAATCCAAATAATGTATCGGCAATAGCAAATTTGTGAAGATCTGGCTGTAGTAATTTGAATTCTAGTCATTTTGTGTAAGATTCTGTACATCTGGCAACTGTTGCCATATTGACTACTAATGTATACCTATTTATTTTTAATTATTTTCTATTATTTTAAAGAAAAGCCTGTCACTGTCCTAGCTCTTCACAGCTTGGCATTTTATTTGGCTATAATGAATAAATATTATAATAAATTATGTTACTAAACATTCGATAGGTATACTTTAGTGCATATACTTACAATTAAATATTCAAATATTTAATTTTGTTTTGCAGGCTATGTCAAAGAACAGATTGAGGAATTAATGGTAATGTGCGAGGCATCATATCCTGATGATACTTCTTTGGAATGCTCTAAATATCTGAGGTAAGTACATAAAAATGTACAAAATATAATTTAACATAAAATAGTGTTTTTATGATGATATATTTATTTAGTTTATAAGTTTAGTATCATTCACAGATTTTCTTAACCCTTTGGGTCACAGGATTTAGAGCGCAATACCTTTGAAACACGCACGTAACGCGTCGGTCAGAGACCATGACATATTTAAACGTAACTCCTTTGAAAAATTATTATCTTCTTCGTAAACACGATTTACAGGAAGGTTCGAATCTCTTTGGTGCCACTCGTGCTCATAATTATTTTCATTCAAGGCGATTGTAGAGATTGCTTATGCATTAATTTCGCCTTTTGTACAACTGCATGTAAATTGCATGCAATAAAGTTTTATATAAATAAATAAAATTTAATCATAATATTTTACATACATGTTGCCCCCACATTGATTTTACAGGTTTTGCAGAGGCCGAAACATAATGCTTAACTTCACTGGTCTAGTGGGTCGTGGAGATAATCTACGTTACAAGATGGATATCCTAGGACCTGGCCAAATAGGTAATTCAGTATTATTACTGTGTTTAATGTTCATTTTGTTTTTGGAACTTAATGAGCCCAGAACCCATTATATAACAGTGCTTCTGTTTACCAAGTGTTCAGCAAATGCTCAGCAATGCAGTGACAACTTAATATGAGTCTTGTGTTTAGACCCCAAGGACAACCGATGAAGGCGCGGGCGTCCGCTATTGTTACATATAAAACAAATCAATTGTTTATAATATTGATCTGCTGCTGGGCAAACGCCTGCCCTCTTAACATGCCCTTACCATAAATATTATAAACTAGGTATTAGAGATTTTTAATTTTAAAGTACATTACACAAATATTCACTAATACATACACATTGTTGAAGCAATTATTATAATTCTTCCCAGTGTTTTGCTCAAGCCAACTAAGCTATCGCGTTAGCTATTCCTGCACATATATTTTTTATCTTTTTCACTGGGCACAATAATACACTTTTTTTGGTATGAGTAAAAATTATGTAGTAAGTAATCTTATGAGTAAAATTGTGTATTATTTCGTTTACAATTATATATTTTTTGTAATTTTCAGGTGGCTACTGCAAGTTTTATTCTGAAAGATTGTTAAAAGAAGGGGAGCATGTGAGTGCCTTACAATCGTGGGCACCAGAACTCAGACATTTTAGTAACACCTCTCGGAAGCCCATATCTGATGGAGTTTGTGATATAATTATTGACAAACCTACATATATAATGAAAATAGATGCAAGTAAGTTAATTAGTATGGCATTGTGTTCAATCTCACAAGAAAAAAGCACAAGAAATAAGTAGTGAACGTTTGATCTGACATTGTTTGATCTAATCCAATTGGATTGATGATCATTTGACCTATTAATATGTACATAATTTTATTAACTCTGTCTATCCAAGTGTAAGAATGGATTGATCGTAGCTTTGATATGTGTCAGAGTTACATTTGTTTTAGAGTCTCGTGTGATCACGATCATGATAAATTTATTTGTTTAAAAACTATTAAAACATTCGATTTATTATATCAAAATTCTCCTAAAACTATCGATAGACTATAATTAAAAGGGTATCTTTCGGACCCACCGAATTGGACCAAACTTTATGGGAATGTAGAGCTGGTGATTCTGAGGATTTACTGTATTAATGTCCAATCTGAAAATGTGTTTTGTATCTGTCTGTCTGTGTGTCTCGGAACCTTTTTTATGGTTTTCCTCAGGAACTTTAAAATTTGAACTCCCCGAAATGGACGAAACTTTGTAGGAATGTAGCGCGGGTAATTCTGTGCACAACTACATATTTTATTTTTGCTACCAATTGTTATCCAGATACATGACTATAATAATTATTGTTATATATGAAGAGACAAAAAGACGGCAGATATAAAGTAAGTGGTTGTGCTCAGAATCATCAGCTCTACATTTCTACCTAGTTTCGTCCTTTTCGGAGAGTTCGGGTCCGAAAGCTTCCCTTGTAAGTTATGCTTATATTAATTTTCTACTTTCATTTTCGTTTCAGCTGTGAATATGTACCACCACTTCTGTGATTTCTTCAATTTGTATGCATCACTTCATATTAACTCCACACATCCCTCGACATTTAATAAGGATAATCACATCCTCATTTGGGAAACATTCACATACGATTCGGTCTTCAAAGACACTTTTAAGGCTTTTACAAACCATCCTATTTGGGATTTGAAAATGTTTAGAGGCAAAATAGTATGTTTTAAAAACGTCGTGTTTCCGCTTCTGCCGAGAATGATATTCGGTCTTTACTACAACACACCAGTGGTAAGCATATTTAAACTTTTATTTTTTGTAACACGTAGCACACATTGATACAGAAGAACAATCAGGAATGGCATATGGTTTCGGTTCCACTTGAGCCTAGTTATAGAGAGATATAATATTTTATGCATAATTCCAGAAATGCACATCTCTTTAAAAATACTCACTGCGGAATTATTCTAATAAATTCATATGCGATATACATGTTTTGAAGGATTTGCCCTACATTGCGTGGCAATTAAAAATCAAATAAATATTTAATTTTAAACTCAAAATAATTGATTATGAATTAACAACATTCCTAAAAGGTACTTGTTTTATTTATTCCAGATATATGGGTGCGAGAGAAGTGGATTGTTCCATGCCTTTTCAAAACATATTCTACATTCGCTAAACATTAATCTCCACCTTCGGAAAAATGACAAAATACGAGTGACTTTACTCTCCAGATCGACAACTTACAGATCAATAATAAACGAGAAGCAGCTAGTTGAGGCTCTGCTGCAAGTGAAGGGGTATCACGTAGAGAGGGTCGTGTATGACAAAAGTGTCCCATTCACAAAACAGCTGGAGATAACATACAATACGGATGTGTTCATCGGCATGCACGGGGCTGGTCTCACGCATTCTCTTTTCTTACCCGACTGGGCGGCAGTTTTCGAAGTGTATGTATTTATAGTTTATTTCTTATCAATAAACATGATTTGAACAAGAATGAGGAGATCCGCCGGAGATACAAAGTAACCGACATAGCTCGAATTCCGAAGCTTAAGTGGCAGTGGGCAGAGCACATCGCTCACAGAACCGATGGCCGTTGGGGCAGAAAGGTTCTCGAGTGGCGACCACGCATCGGAAGATGTAGGCAGGTCTCCCAAATGATGGTCCGGCGGTCGAAGAGAGACACCCGTTCACCAATTAGAAATTCCCTCTACTAATTTAACTATAAAAATAATTATGTTTTTTCAGTTACAACTGTGAAGATCCAAACTGTTATTCAGATCTGGCAAGACTGCGAGGCCTCAAGTACGTCACTTGGGAAGACAAGGAGAAGTTAGTTCAGCAGGACGAGGTAAATCATTCAATTTACAAGGTTATAAAGAGAGCCAGTGTAATAAAATAACAGGCATGGCATTCCAACCAAGTACTCAGTGTGGCAACATGTCTTTCGGCTGCAGGTGAATCGTTAAAGATTTCGTGGTACTGGATACCATTGAAACAGTCGCCTGCCGCCACTACTATATAGTAGGTCCACGTTTATTTTCAATAAACTTATGAGAATTTCAATAAACTATTCCATGAGGCTAAAAACTGTTGGTGCCCCGGCCTTAATGGAGAAAGCATAAATACGGTTGCAAGCTGCTGGGCCGGGTCCTGTGGGATTACAGTAGTTCTTATTCTTAGAGAGGGTGGCAGTCCCTGCACCGACTCCACTAAAACGGGAGCTTTGTGCACGATTACAGTGGTTATCGTACTACTAAATGAAATCTCCATGATTTGCACCGGGAAATGACAGATAACGGGAACATGACAACGCCTGATACGATAGAATATTATGCTTATTATTATTAATTAAAAAATGGATTTCCGCAAAGTAACGCCTGATACGATTAAATGACAGATATCTAGTTCAATTTCAAGTTTTGTCATTGCCGATAAACGGACTAGGACAATCCGCAAAATAATTTCAAGGGTGAATGCCCCTCGATACACTAATAGGCACCTCAAATTAAGCGTGTTACGCACCCATAGGGTCGCTGGCGCCACTTTATGCGTGCATGCGGGACGTGTGCGACGTGTCGCGTGGAATCTCCTTTGTAATGTATGAAACCTTTGATGGGCAAATCACCTTCGCCCAACTGTACAGAGTGCGACGTGCCAGAGGACGTATATCACGTGCTGATGGAATGTGTCCGGAATGAACCCTTGAGATCACAAATATATTTGAATGTTAATTCATTAGATTTAGGTCACAATATCAGTGCCTTGGCTTTCCCTCTATCGGAGGCTGCCAAGGCACTCTATAAATTAGTAAAGGTGGGAATCAACAGAAGAAGCCTATAAGGTACTGTACCGGTAGACTTCTTCTGTTGATCTACGCAGATCCCAATAGAGCGACATAGTCGCTTTAGCGACTAAGCTCTTTAAATAAGAATTAAAAAAAAAACCGCCTGAAGTTATGTGAATGATATACATATTATTCTTAATTCCAGGGTCACGGCCCCGGGGGTGGTTCTCACGCTAAATTCACAAACTACGCCTTCAATGTGGACGAGTTTCTGAGATTGGTGGAGGTTTGTGCGCAACATGTGCGCAATCGACAGGACTTCCAAAACTTCATCGAAGGTTCCATATTAAAACAATTGCATGAAGAACTTTGAATAACAATTGATGTGCAGTGTATTCTATAATGGTGCGACACTCAGGTATGTGCTGAACCTATTTAAATTAGATACATACTACTGACATCGTCTGTCGTCAGTTGGAATGTAATATAATAACGATCATTTTACAATCGTTTGGAGTGACTCTATTATATAAGACAAGCATAACTTCAAAGTGCATTTATTGTTAACATTTTGATACATATTTCTATTACTTACAAATAATCTAGTCGTAACATTTGTCATAATTAACGATACCTATAGCTTCAGCCATGTCGGTCACAATTTCGATACCTACCGATCGTAAAATTTTCATCGATAGTTGGCATGACGAAATGACTTAGTTATTTATTAATATGCATGGAGCTAGGTTCTCGGTGGGCGCCCGCGAGGGGAATTCGAACCTTCGTGTTAGTATGGAACCGTAGAACGAACGGTTTGAACCAATCTTAGTATTAAGTTGTACTTACATGACAAGACGACTATTCTGTTTACAGTAACTGCTAGTGAAATGTGATATTTTCGTAAATCTCATAAATAACATCTAAATATAAATCTACATATGTTTTGTGTCAGTAACAAAATTATATTTATTATACGTATATCATAGATTATAATAATATGTATGTAAGGTAAGTGTATACCTACGTCAATATTATGTACCTACAAATTGGCCTTATAATCTATTAAAATTTAGCTATCTAGCTACACTTTAATATGAACAGCAGCACTGATATGACAAATGAAACTATGAACAACACGTTAAAGATTGGTTAAATATAATTTTAAGTTGATCATAGCTGTCATTTGTATGGGAAAGCCAGTCCAGTATCTAATCTGTGGTCCAGTGTAATATCAGTGCTGCCTGTTCTAAACATGACGTAAAATAATTGTCCCCCTGGAAATAGAAGTATATAGGAGAAATTTGCCCATGAAAATAGTGTATACTATTTCCATGGTCGCGCCTCAATGCGGGAATGTGGAAATGTCCCGGTGTATGTAAAAATATTTGAAGATCATAAACATTATATATGTAGGTAGTATAGTTTTCGACATTAAATAATTTTCCATTAAACTTTCTAATAAGTTTAACAAACTTTAACAGTTACTTATGTCATATGTCGTCATAACCTTTATGCTCAATTTTTTTGGTATTTAGACAGGTGTTTAGTATGGCGGTTAATATTTCAAAAATAAAATCTTGTTTTGAAGATAATTCATTGTTTTTTTAATAATATTAATCCACTACGAAGTGATGTAACGAGAACAGCTGATGGTATGTGTTACAAGAACACGCCGTTTCACACCATGTGAGTCCGCGCCAGAAACGATTGTTTCAAGCTTACAAAGCTAATGCCTGAAGTGAATAAAAATCAGTTAACATTTACTAGCATTTACTGGTCTAGCAAAGTAATCACATAATATGGAGGAAAACATAATATTTTATTTTTATTTACTTTACAATCAGTAAACTCCTAAAATTTTGCATATAAAAGCGTATAAATTAGTTTTTATTCATTTCAGCCAATAGTTAAGCCATTAATTGCGTGTCTTCAGCGATGCCTTGAAGGCTCAACGTCGTTGCTTTCCCATGTCCGCTCGCTTCCCAGCCCGGTTCTCCCCCACTTTCCAGGTGTTCGAGCTAGCGCAGAATATTATCGTCATCATATTATCAGCCGGAAGACAAGTCCACTGTTGGTCAAAATCCTACCTCAAAAATCTTCTTATTGACCGGCCCATCGCTGTCCGCATGCAGTTATAGTTTCCGGTTTCCACCACTTTGACCAGATCCGTCGGTCCATCTCACTCATTGAGATTCTTTCTGCCCCAACGGCCGAAGAGTATAGATATTTAGTGGCACCTATGATGTAGGGTTTTCTCTCGGACTTCTATTTACTCTATTTTTTTTTGTGGTGGAGTTCTTTCAAGTTTTATCCAGCCTTGTATCACTGCAACCATTACTGATATATTGTGATCGCCACCTTTACTATAGTTGTGTTAAGCTTTGCATCCGTTACGAACTACAGCACGCTTTTGACACCAATTTGTTTTACTTCATCAGGTTGAAGTAGATAGTTGCCCAAATGGGCGCATCAGTGGGCCATATTCGCACAGAAGGTGCAATGGTGTTTCCTCTGCCTCTTGGCAGAGTCTGCACATTTTACTATCTCGGAGATTGAGGTTGAGCATGTGCTTGTTCAGGCCGCAATGTCTGGTGAGTGGTCTCACTAGTGTACGTAAATATTTCCTCCTTAGCGCTAAGGCCTCATTCGCAGTTTTGCGGTTGAAGGTTTTGATTAGCGCTTTAGAATGATTTAAGCTTGGCCAGTTTGTCCGGTTGTGTAAGTATTGCGCTTGACAGAGGCCCCTGAGTTCTAGGCGTGCCAGGCTTTTTGGTACGCCAAAGCATGGTTCAGGGCCACATAGTGTTCTCTTTGCCCCTGCCTTTGCAAGTTCGTCGGCCCTCTTGTTGCCTTCGATCCCTGCGTGTCCAGGAACCCACCAAAGAACTACCCTGTTCTTTTCGCCCAGGGAGTTCAAGAGTGTCACGCAGTGTCCACTAGTTTTGAACTTATTAGAGCAGCCTGACTATCTCTCGGACTTCTAACTTTAACAGACAGACCGTACTGCACTAATAATGTCGCGTTGTATCACCGTCGTTATATTATACCTAGTTAAAGATCACTAAAAATAAAATAGACGCGAAAGACTAACAATATAAACATATAGTAAGATAAACAGGTAACAATAAAACAATAATAAAGCTCAATAATAAAAGAAAAAAGCGATGAATGCTTCTGATGTAATCTGCTTTATTTATTATTTCGCGAATGCACCGCTAGGTTAATTGTAACAGCGTGCATCGCCGATGTACGTAACTTCCATAATTACAGCTCGCGATATTCAGATAAATTGTTCAAGAAATCGAGCGAATGACAGCTTGGTCCAGTTGAATTATTGACGCAGTACAGTTATTTTATGGGGATTTATATCATCCAGAAAATAAAATGTTCTTCGTATTTTTGATTGTCGGTTTTCTTTAATTTAACGAACTACTCAGATACTTATGCATGATTCATAGATTCTGTAGTATTCTAGACTTCAGTCTGCATTCTTCGTCAGTTTTCAATCAAAGAATAAAATATTTAACTTACAATATACAATTCGTAAAACATTTTACTTTAATTCAATACAATTGCAGCTTAATATGTACAGTAACACACCAAACATACCAAGCCAATGATTGTGCTATGCACGATTCTGTTGTATTTATTTATCATCTAAGTAGGTGCCTAGTACCTACTCATAAGTAGTCTATCATCGATGTCTTAATAGTTAAAAAATACCATGAATATACCTACTGTGTGTCTACTGGTAACTTACACGTAATATGTAAATTATGTTTATGGTACCACGAGAATAAAAAATATTGAAAGTCAATCTGTAAATCGTAAAACAATCGCATAATATGGATGCAATATTTACAGAGGGAAATTAATGAGCAGCCTCGCGCGGCCCTCGGGCTTCGGGCTCATAACTTTTTGGCGTAACCAGATTGTATCGTGAAACAAAAATCAAACTGATAATTGAAATAATAATTTAAAAATTAAATTTAACATTATTTGTGGCACGCATCAATTGTTTTATTTGGATGTAAAGTTAAAATGTTCGACCGTTCCCACTATACATATACAGGGCGGCACATTGTGATGGGTCAGTATGGGGATGTCCGAAACTTTAAGAGATAGTAACTATAGAATATGTTCTAAGGAACCATGTCGTCGATTTTAAAGAATGAAAAGCTGCATATTATGCACTAACTCGGGGAGTCAAACCTAGATATTTTGAAGAAAAAATAACTTACGTCGTTTTATTATGGATATCGATTGTTTAGGTGGTAAGGAGTACATGTTGTCAAGAAACCTTAATTAAATAAGCCAACAAGTCATTCACAAATACATATACTTATAACACCCAGACCGGACACCAAATTGTACCAGATTGTCTGTCCCCGTGGGTATCGTAATCGTACCCACGACGACTAAATCACTAAGTTTCATGGTTTTTATCGCATGCTCGTCGATGTATTGTTAATTTTACTATTTATTTTATGAGTACTCGCACTTTAAATTCACAAAGACTCGACCTTTACTATAATTGTTTTTTAAATAATAAAATAAGGAACACTAAAGCGCTGCGAGAAACCTATTAGCACTTGTTTTAAATACAATTATTATTAGGGTGTCGGTCATTGGTAGCTTCGTAGGTATTACTCGGAGGCAGTGGGCAGCGGGTAGGCTAGCGGGCGGGCGGCAGTGTGTAGTCTAGGCGCGTGCAGTGGGCAGCGCAGCCGGTGGCGAGCCCGGGTGGTCGCCGATGCGACGAAGCCGCTGATTCATGTCGCAGATAGCAATCGCAGGCGCCGGCGCCCAGCGCCATTTTCTATATTTATCACTATTACTACCATCGGTATCACACTTGAATAAAGCCATCTATAATTTCCGTCAAGAAATCTAACTTTCTGCATGTTATTTACGGCACTCTGTGCGGACATCGTATACTTTGCACATTTATTTTCACCGCAGTCATTTTGTTTTACAAACCAATTAAACAAATTATAGCGCTGCATCTCTGATCATCTCATCTAGGTATAGCTATAGGTTCACATCCTGTATTTCAGGTGCTTAACTGCACTGAAAGTACCACTTTCCTTTTAATTACAATATCTGGCGATAGTTGCTTGAACTTTGAAAAAGTTAGGTGGATTTTATTAAATTCACTTTCTTTTTGTTTTTTTTTTTGGAAACAGTTGTTTACCTTTGTTGTTGGTTATGCACGCAACAGAGACAGATCGGTCGATTACTAGTAGCTTGTATTTATTTACTCTACAATTATTACTTTATACTTAGATGGATTTTTACATATCTAGCTACCTGTCGATATCGATTATCTTCGTAGCGTCCCTCAGAAATAACTATGGATTTTAGTAGTCAAAAATACTATATGTACATACTTAATTGAAATTATCTGCGTTGTGACAATGAAGTACTTACATACTTAGGTACGTTAATGAGTTTTGGTTATCGATATTGTAACTAACTACCTAAAGTTACTTAACACAAGTCATAAACACTGAAACTTGTTCACTGTGTCAAGTGGATTAACGGCACCTGAGAATGCCAACTGTACCTATACGAGAAATAATTAATCTTAACTCGACGAGCATTTGTTCGTATAATAGCTACGCGAATTAAGGCAACAAACCTTAATTTAACAATAGCAGCCAGCAAACAAACAGGAGGTAACTGAACGAAGACAAACATTCGTGGCTCTTTCAAAAGCGTACAATAGTCGTCATCAATTACAGGCAATAGATCGCCCAACATCATTTGTCCGTCCGTCCGTTACTCCACTGGGGCATTCCCACGGCTCGGGACGATCGTGTTTGTTGTCGGAATATGTCCAACGAGAAATAGTAATAGAAAATTGTTTCTGATTGCACTCGCTCTCTACTTAGTCGCCTTCATGAGATCCGTGTTCTCATTTTTTTATTGTGTAGGTAGGTACTGGACATTTGAGGGATATTTTTATAAGAAAATACGGAGAGATTTTATAAGATACGGAGAATCATGCTAAAAAATCTTATACATATCTACTTGTACAAAACAGACTACCTACTTCCTAAACTACCAACTATAAACCTCATCCATAATAATATCGTGTAGGTACCAACTCAATATACCTTCCAATTTATATCGAACATAAGTGGTATGCACAGCTCATACGGGGAATTCACGGATTTAATCCCAGGTTTGTAATTATGCAGAACGATGCAAACCGTTGTTCTCTCGATGTTATCAAGAACAAGACCGAAGAGAAATTGCTCCGATCAAAAGATAATCTCGCCGGAACCAAAATTGATCATTGATAGGAGGCGCGCGCGCGTCCTGCCGCCTGCCACCAGCCCACGCCCAGAACCAATGCTTAACTCTTTTTAATTTCACGAACTTTGTATCTTAAAATTGGCAATTTATTTTAATAAAACCCAAAACATGCCCTAAACTTACATTTACTATAGACTACTAGTTACTAAGTACATACCTGATTTTTGAAAGTTATATGTAGTAGGAACATATATTGTTATAATTATAAGTACTTAGTATTAGATATTACTAGTATTAGCTTTTTCCCGTGGGAAATTAGCCTATATGTTATTACAGGATATAAGCTATCACTGTACCAAGTTAATCCGTTCAGCCGTTATAGCGTGAAAGAGTAACACACATCCTCACAAAGTCACAAACATCCTTACAAACTTTCGCCTTCATAATATTAGTAGGATAAGATTTATTCTGTGTTCAGTTTACCTTACATGTGGCTGTTAGTTACAATTTACAACCTTTTACCTTTTTAATTTTGTGTCAAATAAATTAGACGTAAAATTGTTGGGCACTAGCGTATACCAGCAGCTCTAGATTTAGGTCACCTCACAGAACAGCCTCATTCGATCTCTCGGTCAATAAATATCAGATTAAAGTGCCGCTATTGTAGCCTTCACGCACAAACTAGTACCGTGGCTTTCAATAACGGTTCGCACTATGCAGATTATCATTGGGGCGATAACCACGACGTGAAAGCGATAGCGGCGACCGCGACACGATGCAGTGGAGCGGGTGCATGGTGCCCTCGCGAGCCGCCAGTGGATCGTGAGGGACGCGTCACGTGACTCAGTCACTTCCACTAACCTCATGCCTTGTCTCCTGAGCGCACACCGCCCGCTGCCCGCTGCCCGCTGCTCGCTGTTCGCTCTGTGCCCAACTTTAATTAACGCGACACTTACTTCACTGGCCGTTCCACTAGTCCCTACCAGCCGGTCTCGGTCTCCGCTGGTGGGTAAGAGTTATTCCCAACGAAGGGAAGAGTGGAATTTTGAAGGCGATCCACTCAGCCAATGCCAATACTAGATTCAGCGTACAGATAATAATAAAGTTTTTTTTAATATACAGGACGGGACAGATCGACCCACGTTCCTGAAAAAATACTTCTACTAATTTATAGTAGACACACTAATAAAAATATTTCAAACTTGCTTTCGATTATTAGATTTTAGTACAATTTCTCTGTAAAGGGTAGCTTCGCCTCTTAGAACCACGAGTTCACGACTGACTAGTATTATTTATCTCAACTAGCTATCCTCATACATACTCCTATAGAGCAGAGGGAAGATTTCCATTTTTAGCAGCGGCAGCGGGACGTTTTGAGAACAGCGTCCTAATCGAATGAAATACCTAGTAAATGCTTATTAAGTGTGAAAATATCTCGCGCTTGGATACCACTTTGTTCGAATTTTTATAACATATCCGAAGTGGTCTTGCGACTGAACTTTGCGTAGCGAAAAGTTTTTATGTATATGGATTGAACTGTTTATAATATGCACAGATATGACGATACAACACGTAGATAGGTACTTATGTGAATGAAAGGTCAATGTTTGTGATGAAAACGTCGAGAAATATATGTTACAAAAACATGGTACGATTGACGTTTAGCCTAGAACTTGTCACCGAGTCGGTGTTAAATAGGTCCAAATGAAGCTCATTCAAAACATACTGGCTTGGGTGTTGTTGCAATAGATTATTATTTCCAAACAAGATGCGTGCTTCTGACAACTGTCGCGGAGTTAATCGATGGGCGCGCGTGAGTGACCTGACGGCAAGGCGAGACATGTACCTATTTAAAACATAATTATTATATATTGTTATCGATAAACATATTTGGCAATGTTCTTTACCTTTATCTAGAAGCATTAAAAATTCAGTATCACACTTGTATCACAGAATAATAATTGTAATACAGAAATACTTGCGAATATTTATCCTCTGATGGAATGGGATGGAAACAGTCGACCACACGTCTACTATTTTATGCTGGTTTTGTTTCTACAGACGTGCTGTCAACCGTACTTACCAAATTGTTAAGATGTTCAACAAGCTTCCCATTGATTTAAAATCAATGAAGATATCAATTTATTTAAAAGCCAGATAAAACGCTTCTTGTTGGGGAAAAATGTTATGACATCATTGTTGAATTTTATCTGTGGTGAATTTATTGGACACTAGCTGTTGCCGGCGGCTTTGCCCGCGTGAAATAAGTTATTTTCCCGCGGGAACAACTACCGCGGTAAAAAAAGTATCCTTTATGTTAATTCCAGGCCAGCTATATTGTACCAAGTTTCATTAAAATCCGTTCAGCCGTTACAGCGTGAAAGAGTAACAAACATTCTCACAAACATCATCCTTACAAACTTTCGCCTTTATAATATTAGTAGGATTACCGTACTTACATTACAATTTATTTTATTTTAATAAATTTATACTAATTACTTAATTAAGATAATTGTTTAAATTACTATAATTTGCTTTAGTTAATTAATCAATGCCTATTTTCTAAGGATGTTTAATGTTGTTCCTTCACGCAAATACTTCGGAACAGATTTTGATGAAACTTTACAATAATGTAAATTATACATTAGATTATCAGAATAACACAAAGATAAGTAAAGATATTATGTAACATAATAATAATAAGATATTATGTAACATAATATCTTGGTCATAATGTCGACCACGTACCGGCAGACGGAAGCCGGCCTCCCACAAGGTGGACCGACGATCTGGTGAAGGTCGCGAGACCCGGCTGGATATGTTTAGCGCGGGAGCGGTCGCCGTGGAAATCCCTGGTTAGGCCTTTGTCCAGGAGTGGACGTCTTTCGGCTGAGTAACATTGGCCAATCAATGCGGTTGAAACTACAGATTTAACAAGCGTAGCGAGCTTTTTCCGGTGTTCTGTGGTTGAAACGGCGGCCAACAGCTAGTGTGAAATAATGTAATGGGCGTTCTACTAGTCGGTAGGACCACGCAAGCTTAATTTTCCTCGAGGAATATGAAAAACAAAATTTCATACTCCACCATGTTCGTCTCACTGCTTTCGTAATGTTTGCTTGCGACAGGTAAGTATGTTTCAAGGACACGATATTATCTAGACAACAAACGATTGATATGTACTCCTTGCTTTATAATCAGAATCACTCACGCTTTGAATAAATATCTCTATCGGGTCCATTCTTCAAAGTTCAGAGGTCATCATTGCTGTGATTTTGTGCCAGTCAGCGTAATCTTGAAATATCTCGTACGCAAGTCAATGGCGAAATGACCTGTGTCAAGGGATTGGCATGGCATGCCCCGACGATTAAGCTGTGTTATGCCCGAGTAGCACTCAATATATAAGGCAATTATTCAATTACTATATAAATATTCAATTACTATAAACGAAAAACGTAGGGTTTTCTCGAAAAGTTTTATACATTAACTGACTGCGCTGAAACAATTTGTAGATAGTGTGTGTAGTCGCAGGGTTGATGTTGCACCACGTTACCCCCATAGCTTCCATACACTGGTGGTGTATAGGCGGTATAGGTACAATAAATTTGGCAGACGTTCCTATCCTGGACCTCACACCTCGGAAATAAATACCATACGATAAATAAATAAGATTACACCCAAGTATTATATGGTGAAGCATGCACGAGATTGCAAGGTTAGTTTTGCAAGTAAAAAAAAACAAAAAAAAAATTGACCCTTTGTATAATTTCAGTTGTTTCGTATTGTTTTTATTTTATTTCTGTGTGTACAATAAAATCATTAAAAAATAACTACAATTTCTTGGGGGCCGAGATGGGAAGGGGACGAGTTGGGACTAAACCAAAATTACAACACTCGCAACTACTACAGATTTTATAACTGCAAAATAATGGCAACGAAAACAACAGGTAACTAGTTTACAACAACAGGTAACTTACAGTTGCTCGGTATAGGTAGTACGTCGTTCATAACGTGGTAGTATACACGGGTAGTATAAGATGACTCTGAATGTTGATCGTAAAGATTTTACTGCGTGCGGGCTACCACGGCGCGGCGTAGGTGTCGGTAAACAAAAGGACCGATACAACCATCCGATCGATGACACTTAACCTTTTGTCCACGTGCGAGAAACCAAAAATACATTGTGATTGTGTTCATCCGACTGTTACCCCCTTTAGCATCCCTAAGTGTTTTCGTAGCCTAAGTAAGCATTGTTGCGACATGAATCTATTATATTGATTGTGTGATACTTGATACATCTAAGTATGAGACTTATTGTTCATTGTCAGGTGCAAATCGATTTTAGTTTCTCGTCCAAACTTGTGCGACTGCGACTTTCACTAGACTTGATGATTCATACTATTGGTTGAGGCACCGCTCATTGTACCTAACTTAGCTGTTATCATTGAATACAACTTAAGTAGCGAGTGTGTGATATTATTGACCGAGCGAGCGAAGCGAGCGAAGCGTCTACGTTTCGAGACTGGCCAAAAATGCTCTTGTCCGGCTGTCTGTCTGTCTGTCTGTCTGTCTGTCTGTAATTCTCTACAGGTCGCATTTTTCAACCGATTTTGACGAAAATTTGGCATATGTATAAATTAATTAAACCTACAAAATGAGTAGAATAAAATTTTGAAAAACATTTTTTTTAGAGTATCTACCATACTCGCAAAGTGGGAGTGAACTTTTTTTTTCTTGTGAATCCCATAGTGTGGGATATCGTTGGATAGGTCTTTCAAAAATATTGCTGGTGTGTGAATACCATTTTTTCCATTTAGGGATCCGTTGGCGAAATATTAAGCTTTAAAGCGGTAATTTTTGTTAGAGTCACGTGTCCTCCCCCCCTGCCAGCTAAACGGTTGCTTCTGGAAATGTGAAAAAATTCATGGCAGTAGCATATATAACGTAGTTACAAGGAAAACTATTACGGCTAAGTAGGTTCTATTAGTTTTTGAGTAATAGTGGATCGACTTAAGAAAGTTGAAAAAATAAATTATGTTCATAGAACTGCATACGTAAAATGGAAAATTATTTTTTTCCGCGTGATATCCATGGTGTGGGGTATCGTTGGATGGGTCTTTCAAAAATATCGCGGGTGTGTGATAAACATTTTTCGATTCAGGGATCCGTTTGCGAAATATTAAGCTTTAAAGTGGTAATTTTTGTCACTTTAGTAGGTACTTTTTCTGTTTCCAAAGTTGACTTTTATTGGTTTCTTTTAGGTTTGGTTTATAAGGGCTGGCGAGGTCTACTGTTCTCACGGAACTACTAGTATAGTATAGTTCATTTTAAGAAACTAATTTCGTTGTTTTAGAATTTTTCAGTAAATGACAAATATTTTTTTAAGTTTTTCACTGTGCCCTTCAGTGGAGTGACCTTTTTGTGTGAAACTGGAAAAAAATTAAAATGGAAACAGAGTCCTTTTAGACACTTCATAATTATTAAAACATATTCATATCCTTACGAAAAGCTGACGGCTACAGCACGATTACCGATGACGGTTACGACGAGATTAACAACGAAAATTTTTTGAACGTAACAGAACAAACAGCAGTCACGCTTTTATTTTGATTTCCTGCACAATACATTGTGGCTTTATGGGCAGCTGGAATCATTGGGCCATATTTTTTCAAAGATCATTAATGTAGGTAAGCGTTGTTCTGGCGTAAGTCTGTTCATGGTGAAATGGTAAAACATACTAAGTACAAATCATCTAAAAATTATCAAGACCACTTATCAAGAAAGAGTGTCGGCAATCTAAAAAACATAGGTCATCAAACTCTGTTTCGTAGTTTTTGAGACAAACATCCTTAAAACTTTCGCGTTTTTTATTAATAGGATGTAATTTTACCAAAAAGATTTTATTCCTCACACACTGGCACTTTCCTTCATAGAAAAATTTTGTGAAAGCCACGCGCGATGTTAAAAAGAAATGTTTTGTTCGTTTTATTATTTGGCATTGCAAATCTTTGTTTCTGCCTAAATGGTCAGTACTACCTAAAGTTATTGTTACCAATAAGATTTTATTCCTTTCAGACACTGGCATGTTGTTAAAGAAAATTTTGAAAGCCTGTCATAATTAAAATGAAATAATATTTTCGCGGGACCCAGCTGGACAGCTTAGGTTAGCGCAGGACCGGTCGTCGTGGAGATCTTTGTCCAGCAGTGGACGTCTACAGGCTAATATGATGAGGATGATGAATATTTTGTTCTTTTATCTATTATTGGCCATGCAAGTTTTTTTCTGCATAAATGGCCAGTATTGAATGATAGTATAGGGCACAGAATACATAATAGGTAGGGAGTAAAAACTCTTTAAATAGGTTTTTGAAATTTAAAGGTACATAATAATTTTTTTCTTACAAATTTAAATAAAGTCTTCTACTTTTTACATGAAGTCTTTTTTCTTAATATAGTAAAGCCAGTTGCCGATTTGCGTCAAGTTCAATTTCTGGGGATTTTTTTGAGATCGTTCTTGTGAAAATGTAAGGGGGACGCCTATGTTACCTGTGGACGTCTTGTGACTGTTATATTATGATAGTAAAAAAGAGCTATTTCAAGGGTGGTAATAAAGACGGGGCGGCGACGCCGCCGCCGCCGCTGCTCTGGAGTTTTGACAAGCGACGCCGACGACGCCTTGAAAATAGAACATAATATTATGGGCTTTACAAAGGCTTCACATAATCCATTCACACGGAAGCGGAATTTTAGTGCGGATCGCCCGCCGTACAGTTTATTTTGCTTACAAAAATGATTACTTACCCGCTTTTAGATTTGTTTATCAATTTTCAGATCGTTGTTATTGCGCAATGCATTGTATTAATTTAAGTTGGATACGGAACTGGCTGATATACCTAGTGTGTGGCATAGGCATAGACTACCTACCCCATACGACACGTCCGACGCACAAGATAAGGCGGGCGGGCGGGCGGGGGGAGCAGCGCGTGTCCGTCCTGCGAAGCGCCTAATGGCCGACAAGCAACGCCGCGAGCGCAACGTGCCTCACAGTTTAAATTGAACGTCAAGCTATCGATTTGCATAAATCACTACGTTACCATTTTCAATTATTTGACCGGCTATGTTCAACTCTGACAATCAAAAACTTTTTGTTTCATCTTAAAATTATCTATACTTATAATACTCGACTGTACTCGCCTGTACTCGACTGTACTCGATTTGACTCGACTTGAGTTAAACTGAGTTAACTTGAGTTATATTAAGGTAATTAAATTTAACTAAATTTAACTAAATTAATTTAATGAACTTAAATAATATCAGGAAAGTCAAAGAAAATAAATTTGTTCCCTTGTGTCGTAGGTATTTATTTACTCGCAAATGTGATGAAAAACATTGTGTGCATCACGGGCAGTAAGGGTATTACAAACTCGAGTCATTAAAATTCGGCGTCGGGCTTCTAACAGACTCTCGTTAGTAATATCCTACTTACTGCCCTTATTGCACAATGTACTATTAAATAATTTATTAAGTAATACTAGGTGCATCTAATTATATGACCACCGCTGTATTAGTGAGTGAACTTTTTAAGAACATATTTCACATGTAAGGATTTAAATAATGTATGATATGACACTGAGTATTAAGGGAAAGCTGACGACGTGAATAATTTTTTATTGCGCCGATTCATTTATTATTCGAAGGTTCGACTTCCATAAATAACGAGCCTTTTATTTTGACAATATTCGCTTTAAGCAGCATCTTTTGAGTAATAGTTACTTTCAATTACTTTGATATTCACTCTTCATTTTCTGTGGTCTTATTTTAATTTTGAATGAGAATGTGGGACAGTCGAAGGCGTTTTATCCCTGATTTGTAATACCTACCTACGAATTTAAGCTTCGGAGATGAAATGTGTGAATGTCGACAGCAGTAAATGCAGCGGTCGCAGGCTCGGTGGAACAATGGCTCCACTATAATATGGGTAAGAGCTAAGAGCCCTGCGCCGCGCAACCACGCCTGCTGCTTTCCGCGAACAACTTGACGGCTCTGATAAACGTGTACCTTATTTAAATATTTATGAATGCGACCCATTCGGTACCGACCTCACCACGTCTTTGAATGATAACATAATTAAGACGCAGCACGGGCTGTGCTCATTATGCAGCAAGATCTTAGCGAGCATTTACTATGATGACGAGACGTTGGTATACTTATGCAAATTGTATAAATAGGTACTCAGTAAAATCTTTGTTTAATATGTTATAAAATATATCGTTTTTCCATATAAGTACAATTTATAGTCTCTGCTAGTAATCGAATGAGAAAGTTCTGGTGATCAATTTACGATACATAACAAAGTATTCTGAGCATAATATGCGGCTGACGATGACCACATCGTATTTGCGATGTTTTTCGCTAGCGTGTGTTTGGGCGATCTAATTGATCCATCTCTTTAGACGATAGGAATCTAGGTATAATATAGGAAGAGATTGAAACCAGTGATCAATTAATCAAGAATTGTCGTCTATATAGTGTTTCCGTACGTACATAATATATATCCCTTAGAGTGTTAAAACGGGTTTTGCGACCCAAAAAACAAGATCAAATACTAGACTTATGTGAAGTCTAGATAGAATTCATTTTTCAAAAACCAAAATCTGACAGACACATTCTCAGTGATATGTATATACAGACCAACTATCATTATTGGTAGGTTAAATTGATTTGATTTTCATTCTTTGTTCTATTATTTTAACTAATTTGATTAAAAATCGATTTGAAATTAATATAATATTCATGAACGGAATCTTAGCATGATACTTTTATTTAGTAAATTTGTATAATGTAAGAGCAGTAAACCTCAGCCTGTCATCCCGGGAAGCGACATTCTCACTGGTAGATAATAGAACTTTTGTGGATGCGCAAAGGCAGACGGACACGCGACCGCGTCCGCCCTGCGACCGCGCCCGCCCGTGCCACGTTTAAATTAGCTTTTTGCCGCCCCGCGCCGCCGCGCGCCGTCGTCGGCGACCGCTAGAGTCGCACCAACCTGCGGCTAACAGCTATTTTGTAACACCTTGTTATTTATGTGTTACACTAAGAAGAAACAACGATCCATTTATATAATATGTTGCAGATAAATAGGCGGTGGTACCGTGTATTTTATTGAGCCAGCCTGTTTTATAAGAAACTAGCCGATGCCCCGCGACTTCGTCCGCGTTATAAAGTATCCTTAATTTTTTAACACTTTACATTTATTATTTACTTACCTACCTTTGAAAACGCCGACACTCTCATGCGAACTGTCAACCCCATAAAATGTGAAAATCCAAAACCCGTCATTATTTTTTTAATTATGAGTAGCTACAATTCCAATTTTCAAGTTCCTGCCTTTAAAAAAGCCGATAGTCCCGTGCAAATTTTCATCCCCCGTTTCCCCCTTAAAATGTGAAAATCTAAAAACCTGTCATTATTTATTTATGATGAGTAGCTACAGTTCAATTTGAATGCCATACAAACTTTCACCCCGTCCCCGGTTAAAATGTGATTGATTAGTAGGTATAGATGTAGATTATGTAGTTCAATAGTGTGTACTGAACTTCGAGTACAATAAAAGACCACATTCATGTTATGGTGTAACTCTACTCCTTAGTCCAGAGACCTGTTGCATTCTCGTTTAATTAAATGCGATTAGCGTACTTGGAAAATTAGCTTAGAGGCATGCGGGGCTACCAGCTAGGGGCCAAGAGACTGCAATTATGGCAATCATAATTCTTAAACAAAACGAGAATAATGTCTACTTAAAGTTAAATACCCCTTTTAAATGTTATAATTATAACTATATATTTCCGTAAATATAACACGCAGTGTTTGATATGTTAGTTTATATTATGGTCATGTTAAAGGTGAGATAGAATCTGTCCATGCACGCTAAATACATTGCTCTGCGCTTTGTATGGCTAATTGACACTAAGACAATGAGATTAGCAAGAGATAGCGCTTGAAGCACGACATATGATTTAGACTTAACCTTTAAACGAAATAATTAAGTTGATGCGACAAGTTTTCTTGCTTACTTAGGTATAAGCATACCTACTTACGTCATCTTTTGACCTTTGTATAGTAGGTAATATTATTATGTACCTACCTAGATTATAATAATATGTCTAGCTGTAATATGCATGTTTTGGCCCCGAAATAATCACAAATCAAACAATTATTAGCACATAATTAGACACTAAATCTTGGCATTAACAACATCTGTTTAGTACTTTCAGCTTAGACTGACAAGTACTCAGTAAAACTGTGAATAAAATTCCCAAGTATTACCAATGAGAAAAGGGCATTGGGACTACTGGAACCAAGGAAATTATCCTTTACGCGAATATGTTACCTAGTCTAAAATTATGCTCACTATGTAATAAGTGATGATTCGAGGATAGTATGGTGCCCATCTACGTAGGTGCCTACAGTATTATTAGTCTGTGATGCAGGTGTATTTATATATATATTTTATTTATATTATATATATATCAATGTTTTATATTCCATGACATAAGTAATGCATAATACTATCTTTGCGTAAAGAATGGTATGATTTGAATATCAGTTAAGGCTGCAACGGTCCCGCACCGGCTATTGTCTGTAGACATTATTATGTCCCAAATACGGCGCGCGCGCACACCTGTTAGTGCTACCCGATAGTTAACTTAACCCACTTTATTAACTCACTAGTTAAATAAATGTATGACTAGTTTACTAAGTTAAGCTAGAAAGCCAGGGAGTTGTACACCCTACTAACGATGTAGTGGACTTAAAAGTAAATCCCGCTCTCTCGCAATACTTACTCGGTGCCTTTTTGATAAAGAAGAGGATCTAAAAAGGTGTAGTACCTACTATAGCCGCAAAAGGAGCGGCTACACTTTGCGGCAGTGCGGTGCTCTTAAATTGGGTGCGCGTGAGGTGTAATATCTCTACTGTCTTTTATGTTGTAGAAATGTTGATTTGGGTGCCGTTACAGTTTGTCGTGTAGCGGTGGCCGGGCCAACGGCGGCGGCGGGCGAGGTGCGACAAGGGCGTGCGATGGACCGTTCCAATTTACGGGTCACGAGCGGACCACTCGCGCGCCGACCTATCTGCCTTTCTTCTATAATTGAATCCAATGGCGTGGGAGACTCGACGTGGCTAAATAAAATATTCCATATCTGTGCAATTGTTAATCTTACTTGTCACAACAATAACCTCCTCAACTGTATTTTATATACTTGTCACTGTTTATGAATTATGTTCGTGCCTACAACATTACTATCTTCACTCTTCAGGGTAATAAAGTTAACAGTCTTGATTTTCATCCTGCCATTTCGTGAAATCCGTGAAAATTACACGTAACACACGTATATTTGACCGAGCGAGCGAAGCGAGCGAAGCGTCTACGTTTCGAGACTGGCCAAAAATGCTCTTGTCCGGCTGTCTGTCTGTCTGTCTGTCTGTCTGTCTGTAATTCTCTACAGGTCGCATTTTTCAACCGATTTTGACGAAAATTTGGCATATGTATAAATTAATTAAACCTACAAAATGAGTAGAATAAAATTTTGAAAAACATTTTTTTTAGAGTACCTACCATACTCGCAAAGTGGGAGTGAACTTTTTTTTTCTTGTGAATCCCATAGTGTGGGATATCGTTGGATAGGTCTTTCAAAAATATTGCTGGTGTGTGAATACCATTTTTTCGATTTAGGGATCCGTTGGCGAAATATTAAGCTTTAAAGCGGTAATTTTTGTTAGAGTCACGTGTCCCCCCCCCCCTGCCAGCTAAACGGTTGCTTCTGGAAATGTGAAAAAATTCATGGCGGTAGCATATATAACGTAGTTACAAGGAAAACTATTACGGCTAAGTAGGTTCTATTAGTTTTTGAGTAATAGTGGATCGACTTAAGAAAGTTGAAAAAATAAATTATGTTCATAGAACTGCATACGTAAAATGGAAAATTATTTTTTTCCGCGTGATATCCATGGTGTGGGGTATTGTTGGATGGGTCTTTCAAAAATATCGCGGGTGTGTGATAAACATTTTTCGATTCAGGGATCCGTTTGCGAAATATTAAGCTTTAAAGTGCTAATTTTTATCACTTTAGTAGGTACTTTTTCTGTTTCCAAAGTTGACTTTTGTTGGTTTCTTTTAGGTTTGGTTTATAAGGGCTGGCGAGGTCTACTGTTCTCACGGAACTACTAGTATAGCTCTGTGTCACGGAGACACGTTCAACCTTTTTGAAAGTGCGTCGGCGTCGCCCGCGCCGCCCGCCCCGCCCGCCGACCGGCGCGGCGCCGGCGCAGCGCAGGTGCGCCTGATTGTCGCGGATCTGACTTCGATAACACTCATAGCATTAACTTAAATAAGTACGTCTAACCGTGAACACTTGTGTTCTACGCCATTGCATTGATTGCTTGTAAAATTGCCAGGTAATTTATCAATGAATGTCCTCGCTTTAACACTTACCTGCTCAACGTAAGTTAATGTCTACTTACAGAGTTGATTCGTATTGATTATAAGTATATCTTGATATACAGACGTCCAACATAGAAGGCTTATGCGAATATATAACGCGGATCGTGGATTTCAACGACTGCTTATATGGTAGGTACCTACCACATATAGTAAGTTCTGATTTCCTAAAGCAGAATGCATACAATTATACCATTCCAAGTAAATTAGATATCTATCACGAAGTACACTTTTCCCAATTGCTCCAAATTTAGACAAAACCCGCAACCGTATACGCTTGTAAGGCGAGCGCATTATAAGGCGCATAAACCGCGATACGGCCGCTCTAAAGGTTAAGGGCACAAGACACCACGTGGGAGGTGCCAGTTTAAGAAACCCGAGATCCTGTCTTGTTCACAAATGGCGTCCATTTTCACTGCAACTTTGTCCCGTAAAGTGCATTAAGCAGGTACTTCGATCTACTTTATAGTACTTATACGTATTTCACAACAATATTGTGTTGTGTACAAAATCTTCCCTTTACCAAATACATATTTAGATACGAGTATGAAGAGCAACCCAAGCAATACTGTACATTTTAGTATTCCGACTTGAAAATGTTCCTGCGACACATCCACAAACTCAATTATTAATAACTAGATTAGTACCCTGGGGCCCGGAGGCCCGTTCTTTAGATAAGGATCTTTCAGCGCGCCTCATCGAAGCTTCGGGTGACCACAGAGCTGGCAGCTTTTTTCGCCCAGAGAATTAGCCTCGCAATTCAAAGGGGAAATGCTGCCAGTATCTTGGGAACCCTGCCTCGATTTACAATAAGTAAGCGAAAAACTTAAATTTTGAATTAAGTTTAAAGAATTAGTTACGATTGAAATAACGATATCCAAAAAATTACGCTTACGTTATGTCTGCGGTCGGAGCTCGATATACGGTGGTCTACTTATCAGCAACGTAACATGCTCGTCGCGTCGCTCCCTGCCAACTAAAAATTTACTTATAGACAATTATTCCACTTTTACCACAGAATATATAATCTTTTACCAAGTTTTGAGGATTGTCTGGATAATGATTACTGATACCTAAATCCAATAGATGCGGATACGCCAATACTTCGCTGTGCATAGGATTAAAATTAAAGAGCAGGCTAAAGCAATCCTGCTGTCACTTGAGGTAGCATGATAGGTAAGTAAGATACGATAAATTTGATAGGTAGGATAGCACATGAATAAATCGCGTCTAGTTAAAGACTTATATAACGCCGCGAATACGAATAATCACAGTTACCAGTTAAAACATCTCAAGGTTATTATTCACACAGCCAAATATCATAAGAAGGGGTTTTATATGGCAACAGGTAAATGTTGCACGACTCCACAAGGCGAGGATAGTGCATTACGTGTGAGTGCGCAAGCGCAGTCGTGCACACGAGTCGGTTCATTATCGCGCGTGATGCATTTGCTTGCGCCCGCGCCTCTCTGACGCCTCCCGCATCCCCTGATATCCATACATGTACCAACATAACTACATTATGTACATGACCTGCTAAGAGTCTGACCTACTCCGATACTGGCCAAATACCAAACTGACGAGCATAGAATCTATCCTTTTAAGAATCCGACGTCCACCGCCCAAAACTAAATCATTGCTAGTTTAATTTCAATGCAAGTGATTTGGTCGGTACAGTAGCCATACAATCGGTTTCTGTAGCTCGGCAGCACCTGCGAACAGCCCCTCGAAATTGCTGCTCCGCTCCCTGGTCTTCGCATTGCAAGTAGTACTTGTCCCGTCTCTGCGTCTATCATAAATATTAGCTACGCGAGAACCCACCAAAGAGATCATATCTCTATGCGTCTCTGCAACTTTGACCATTACAAAAGTTCATCTTAGTTACTATGGTGAACTGCGTATTTGCGACTATGCAGTCAGAAACATGTCAGAAATCACTCTCACCTCTTGAATTTCCTCTAAAATGTCGACAGGTTTTTTGACGCACTGACGAGACAGACATACAGAAAAAGCTTCGCAACTAGGGTAGCTTTGACGGAACCCTAAAAACATTTTAGATGTCAAAATTTTATATACCTATCTATATACTTTACTAATATAATAAAGCTGAAAAGTTTGTTTGTAGGTCTGCTTGTTTGTACGCGCTTATCTTTGGAACATAGCCCAATTTTCAACCGACGAAAAAAAAGGAGGTTCTCAATTCGACCCGTATATATATATTTTTTTTATGTATGACCACGCATAACTTTTTACAGAGCAGTCCGATTTTGATAATTCTTTTTCTATTGGATAGGGTCTACTTCGAAGTTGGTCCCATTTAAATTTGAAGAAAAAAATTCTACCCTAAGGGTAGAAAAAAATTTGTTTGTTGAAGAAATTAATTTGTATGTGTGTTGGGCGCCGACTCAAAATTACTTAGGTTTACATTAGTGTAGGAGCGTAGTTGTTATTATTTTTCGCTTTTCAGTTTCTTTTTTTCGACGGTTTAATATTTTTGTTAAAAAGTTTTTATTGGTTAATAGGCACCACGGTACGACCCTAACGAGCCGAGCAAAAAGAAAAACGCTCAACCCCCGTGCTCAACCTTACACTCGCTACCTATTACATAATCAAAATAACTTCAAAAACAAACCTGATATGAATTAATGCTCGTCGTTTCCTGGCTAAATAATTCATGATTATACTCAAAGACAAACAACGGAGCTAACTTACATACATATATTGTTTCGAAGCGACAGGTTAACTGTATGTTTAATTTGAGAGACGTCTTCACCGACACGACAGCTTGATCTCCAATGCTAAGTTTGACCCATGGTAATGGTTGAGGAAAATGGACTGATATAGAGATAAATTACACGTGTAGTGTCACTGTTGCTCGATGCGTATAAAGTAGACTTTGTTATTGTATTGGACCGGAGGCGGTCGGTACGGGTTTTCTTACATTATCTTACTTTGGAACCAGACTGGTACAGGCTTGATGTATAAATGATTTTTAGACAAACAAACACAATATATATACCTAATATATGAAAGAAGCGCAGAAAGATATAATAAATATCTTTGTATTTTTTGCGAAACCCCTTCTTCACACTTCCCCTGCATTACATTACCTATAGTGTATTTTAATAAATATCCTCAAAAAATTTTTTTGCAAATATACATATGTTCCATAAACATACAAAGTTCATTAAACATGCAAAGTTTATAGTTTTAATATAGGTAGGTATTTTACGATTAGCTAGAAATAAACTTTTGACTTATCTTATGCTAATTCACTGAACCTGAAAAACAACGAAGGTCGACAGCGTATGCATATCGAGATGAATTAACTTACCCACGTGCGTCAACGTCGTCGATACCAGAGTGCGATACCTCTTCCATTTGATGTTATTGTGCGTAGGTAACTCTCAGTATTTGTTCTTTGAAATAAACTCGATTAGGATCTAACTAATCTAGCCTATATAGGCATAATGAGATGCGTTGATGTCTTTTCTTAGAGTGATAATAAGTACTTACATTGATACCTATGTACGACTAAAAATAAGTAGTCGTACCATTTTTAGGGTTCCTTAGTAAAACCAAGGAACCCTTATACTTTAGCCATGTCCGTCCGTCTGTCTGTCCGTCCGGCTTAGCCCAGAGACTATATTGGTACTAGAAAGCAGCAATTTTTAATTGCGTTGTATGAAAATGTAATTTTCCTGTAAGGGGAATTATTTTATTGATGTTTTAAGAATCCGATCATAATAAAAACATACATACGCCTCGACGTAAAATAGAGCTAAAAACGAAAATCTTGACTGAAGGTTCTTATTGGAATGATAAGAACTGTCGTATGGAAGTCATCTGACATTTTTAAACAGTTCAGGGGCGTGTCTGTACCATACTATTATATATTCTGTGTCTGTACAGAGAAATAGCTTGACCTTCCTGCGCGTGCGTATGTATACTAGTTATAGTAGTTTGCGGCGGACAAAAACTATGTAACTTTAGTACATTGGTATACCTACCTACTGACTATTTAACACATTACTCCGGACTCCCCGGCAACGATCCTCCGTCAACAAACCTCCAGCAGTCGATTCACCATGCTCTTAATTCCTTCCGATCAGTGATTTACAACTTGTTAATAATACCACAAGTTTAAACCGCACGTTCATAAATCAAGATCAGAAATGTAGCTTACTCGAAAATATTGATTGTAAAGCCGCTCTGCTTTACGCGGTCCCAACTTTTAGGTTTAATACGTAGCACATTTTTACTTCAGATGGGAAAATGATAATGTAAGTATATACGGGTAGGTATACATATAATTATTTTATTATAATTATCCTTACAAAGTATATAGAACAAAGTCGCTTCACGCGTCTGTACGCTTATCTTCTAAATGATGCATGCAACGGATTTTGATGCGGTTTTCACTATCATTGAGATCATTTCTTCCGGATGATTTACAGCTATACCATGCGGGCGAAGCTGCGGGGCGTTCGCTAGTTAACTATAAATTACATTCTACTATCTAAATCTTTCTTCGTCTCCCTGTACTATAAACCACATAAATATTATAGATATTAGTTACTCTTTTTCATGTTCCCAAACAGCCTAATTGATTGGAATGTTTGATGGGTTGTTGGGCAGATATCTTGAACGGTAGTCATTACGGGGTGACAGATGGTGGTAATAAATACAATTTTAACACGGTTAGAAGTAAACCTTATCCAACATGTGAGAAGATATATCCATGTCGGACATAATTAGTAACGCAGGTGTAATTTGTGTAGTGATGGGCGTTCTGCCTTATTGGTGTTTCTAATTATGAAAGTTCATTTAACCGCTTCATATCGCGCCAGCCCGGAGAGTATATTTAATCGATTTGCTTGAATATATTCTGTAAGTGGTTAAGAATTTATAGGAATTGAGTTCCACTTAATGTAGGTACGAACTTAATACACATTCCCTCCTATAATTTAAAAATTGCTTACATTACTCTTCCGCATATAAATGCAAATAGATGTCCCAGTTTACTAATTGCTGCCTACATATTTTCTTATATGAATAGGTATAGGTACCTGGCTAATAAACTGGCTCAGACGATGTTATGAACCTGCAGACTCAAAACCTGACATGACAGCCAATTACCTGTGCTCGTCACCGCTCAGAAGGTGGAACAATAAGGTTCCGTGGTCGCCGCCCGGCGCGCCGCCGCCGCCGCCGCCGCCGCCGGTGCGGTGCCGGGGCGAGGTTAGTCCCGGGGTCACTGCTCTGACCCGCGCGTGGGCGCGCCCGTTTCCGCCCGCGAAACAGAATCATTGCGCCCCACACTCCTAATCTCTAACGATATGGCACTCGTTTTAACACACCTCATCCACGTGCTGTTGCCATAATTTTATATGACTTTATGATCCATACATATAATTTTTTACTCAAATTATTGTGAATCTAAGCTTTTTTTTACACCTGTAAGACTACCTTGTCCATTATTAGGTAAATAGTCGATAAAAAGTATATATGTCGCAAGCCATTATCGTTAGCCATTCAGTTCAGTTACGGCTAGCTCGTTCATTAAATGCCTGCATTCAATTGAATAACTAAGCCAAATCGTTGAATGCAACGTTTAAACAGAAGGCTACTGTTTAGCCGTGAAGTGAAGTATTTAAATGTATTATGATGTGTAGTTAGGTCAGGTTAGGTTATGGTAAAAAACAGATTATGTCAAACAGGTGGCGAGGAGCGAAGCGTCGAACCGTTAGATAGACAAACCCCTAGCGGCGAGCAGGCATTCAATGGAAGACCGGCAGTTAATGAACGGGCTAGCCGTACTGGGTGGTGTAACCAGTTGGCTGCGACTTATTGTACCTGCCGACGCGACGTAAGCATAGTGAAGTTAAAATAGAGATCATATATTATATTTTACTTTAAGTAATTTATGTTACGGTACGATTTAGGAGGTCACAATGTCTTACATCAATGCAAAAGATTTTTTCCGGTTTCATTGTTAGTTAGTGCGTGCATTGTTCGCGGCACTATCGGTATAATTAATAGTTAAAAACAATTGCGTTTACAAATGCTCCGTTAGTTCACTCCATCTGCGTCAAGAGAGCTCTGTGCCGAAATATGTTTATTGGCCATCGCAAGATCGAACACTTGAAAGTCCTCTAAGAGCGCTAAATGACATGGAAATGGCTCCTATGCTTACGGAATTGAGTATAGGTTGTTGTTTCAATTAGGCGTGACGTGATGCAATAACACAAAATGTTTATAAAATGTACTAATGTAGTAAAACGTAAGGTATGTACTGTAGGTATTATTATATCTTTTTGTTATTTTATTGTGCAATAAAGAGTACCTATTGATTTGATTTTAAATATTTGCATGATATTATTTATTTGGTCATTAATTAATCTGTCACTAATTTCATATGTAAATATGTAGATCGAATTAATATCTTTCAGAGTTTCGAAATATAAATCAAAATGTTTTGTTGTGGGTGGAAGGTGGATAGATTTCGGTAGTATCGCCATGAATCAGTTTCCATATTGTAATGTCTGAGCCGGGTTACTTATAAAAAGTTCATTTGCATATACAATGTGGACAACCAACCACAATGGTCGATTTAATTACCGTTCATTTTTTGTACGATTTAACAGCAGGTCTAAATGCGAGTGGGCCACGTTTATAGGCTCGACACTCACTGGAAATACTGAAGACAAATTATATTAACTTATACGTGATTAACTTAATTATTACAACAAGCAACGTGGTCAGATTAACAATAAAGAGAAAAATTGTAAGACCAAGTTTTGAACTTAAGAACTTTAGAAATAGGAATCTATTGTGAGTAGGCGAACCTCTTTACCATTTTTAATATTTAGTGGCAAGCAAATGAATGTAATAATATTTTATTTTCTTATTAATGTGATTTACTGATATTTATCCTATTATATGCAACGTGTGTGTGAGTTTTTGTAACTTTTATTTAAAACCGGCTGTTGTCTGTGACTTCGCTCGCGTGGAATTAGGAATGATGACAATATTAGTGGTGAAATCTCAAAAAATCGTGTAATATAGTGATTGCCTACATTTTTTTTCAAGCCTTTTGACATCGTATCGACATAAAACCTACGCCAGGCTGTACCCAGAACCTAAGCTACTTAAAACAAGCTCTGCCAAATTCAGTCCATTTTCGTGTTTCACGTTACACATGAACAGACAAAAAATTCAAAAGTGTATTTTGGACTTCACTGTTCTTACAAGCCCTGGCCCGGACACTTTTTTTTCAAAATAGTATAGAAACGACTTTTCACTGTTTATGTAATTTTAGTACCTACCTTTGACTTTGAAACTCTATTCAGCTTTTGTTATTTCTTGCTCTTTTAAAATTTATATTATTAATAAGTAAGTTTTGTTAATGGCCCCTTATTCCTATCCCTTAGCCTATCCGCACAGGTTTGTGTTCGGTGCGTAAAATGTAGGGCTGTCAAAAGCTAGCGTGCAAGCATCGAACTTGTCGAATCACATGCGGGTATACTACTAATATTAAAGGCAAAAGTTTGTAAGAATGTTTGTGAGGATCTTTGGATGTTTGATACTCTTTCACGCTGTACGGATTTTAATGAAATTTGGTACAGTGATAGTTTTATATCCTGGAATAATGTAGGCAACATTTTACCGCGATAAACTGTTCCCATGGGAAAATACTTACTCCACGCGGGTGAATCCGCAGACAATAGCTAGTACGAAAAATTTGTAATTTGATTAAGTATAATAATTAATTTCAAATTTCAAAACAAAATGTTTTCTCCTTTAAGCACATTTTCTTATTAAAAAAAAACTTATGTCGCGTAGTGTCAGTTGTGCCATTGAGTAGTACCTTGATGGTACAAGTGACACAACTTTGTATCCTTAGTACCACAAACATTCGGCTAAGGCAGGGGTATGGTGTGGGTCTGAAGTGCGCGCTTTATTCGACATGAACATAATAGTGTCAATTTACCCATTATTATTGCACTACTAAAGTATCAGGCTGCGATGATCCGGAACTGTTTGGAACGCAGCCAGTGACATGACGTGGTATGATCCATTTTATTTAGTTAGGTAGGTACTATTATTTATCTGTGACTACGTAGACCGCAGACATTATCGAGACACATTTTCAATCTCTCGACATGATGCTAAAGAGAACTTTCATAAATGCGTTCGTGGTAACCGTTTACACTCCAATATTTTTGGCACCGGAGCCATTGTATGCAAATGAAGTAATGAATGTTTTCACTGCAACAAAACACGAGTAACGGTTCCATAAGTGAAGATTTGTCGGTCAATAATAATTATCACGGCTTGTAACAAATCTACGCGCATGTTGGTACCTATTTACTTTAACAAATAATCGCGTATACCAAAAAAATATTAAGTATTTGGGAATTGGTAATTTTGGGAATTGAACATTGGGGGACTGCATGACTCGTATTTTTCTTTAATATAAATATAAGTTAGTATACAAGCTAAACAGGACACTGGTATTGACGGACTGAATAGTAGCCCTACCATGAATTGACAGCGTCGGTACTCGCTAACGGCTACGTAAAAACGTAATCGGGTCGGTAAATATCTCTTTTCGACTAATTGCGAAAGATATAAAGATGTAGATAGATATAGTTTTTACGTAGTGGCTATCGAGTAGATTGACGTTGTAAACTCATGGTAGGCCCAAAGAACGGCCTCGTTTTAATATCTAGCTAGAGAGGGATGCAAATGATCTGACATGATGTGAGCGTAGATTGTAAACTACTTATAATTTAATATTTTATTTACTTAATACATACATCAATTGCATATCTAACACTGACGGGGTAAGCGTAGCGAGCTTTTTCCGTGTTCTGTGGGCAGAAAGAACGGAGCGCCAAGTATCGCGAGTATTTGCTAAAACTCTTTGTAGTAACCCTAAAGCATGACTGCCAATGCCAATTTACGAGTACCTACTAACAATAAGATATGTTTAGGATGTACATTTTAAGGCTCAACGAAAAATTTTTCCTGTTTGATTACCGGCTTACTTTAAATAAAATCTATTAATGCATTCTTTTAAAATAATGTTTGGACAAATTTACACGAGGCTGTTTAATCCTAACAAATCCGAAACTTGTAATTAAGTACAGAACATAGAGTTAGTATACTAGCTATAGAGCGCGCGCATCGCTCATTGCCCATTGTGGCAAGTGTAAGCAGGTGTTTTATGGACGCTTCTATATAGATTTTTTCTAGATCGTTCTTTTTCGTGAATCGTGTTTACAGCTTGGCACTGCACATTTCACCATGATTACTCCAAATCTAAATAAATATCGGTGAGAGCAACAATCAGCGCTACTGACGTGTTGTGACTAGTAGCGTCGCCCCGAAAATTTCGAGACTGTTCAGACCCGTGCTTACAGTTCAGACTTGCTATCGCGCGCTCTATGTATATTAACAACTCTCTAGTACAGAACAACTGATAAACATACATACTTATATACACTTTCTAAATAAATACATAAACAGGTACATACAAACACCCAGAATCCGAAAACCAACACATTTATGCTCATCACACAAATGTTGGCCCTTCTTGGGAATCGAACCCACGACCTCTGGTGCAGTAGGCAGGGTCACTACGAACTACGCCAACAGGTCAGTCAATATTGCATAGTGTTATAAACAATTAAAGATTGTTTAAGTATAATTTGCTGTCTTCAATATTTAAGGCATTACCAATCCATAGCGTTCTTTATTATTCCCAACCTGGTTTTATTCAACTTAAGTTAGGTAGCTTTCCACAATTGTCCGGTTCGATACCCGGCTCAGACAGGTGGTTTCTTAAAAATCTTTGATGCAGTTCCACTTATTTTTTTATAAATTTGCTGTGATCGATGTTTAGGTTACTTTCCCTCCAACCGCGGCTTTTAATTTCCACGCTGTATATCTGTAACTAAACTAATAAGTACCTAAAAAAATTATTGATCAAAAGATAAAAGACAGAATAGACGGTTAACCTTTAGTAATCTTTTGCCGATGGGCTACCAGTGGCTTTCGTGCGTCGTGCGTGGTATCGCGATTTCATCGGAGATTCTTCGAAATCTGACGGCGCGATAACGCGGAAGAAATCATAATTTCGTCAACTGAAAGTGATATGGAGCAGCGTGCCAGTGACTAGCTACTGATTCAATTAGTGATTGCGCTCACTTGTCGCGTACTATGGCCAAGTGGCCACTGTCCACCCGCCGATAGCCGCCGCGCCGCCGCGCCGTGACGCCGTGACGCCGTGACGCCGCACTCTGCACCACTCACTGATTCGATGATACGATCTACTTTTCAACCGAGACAATGTCGTGATGTCTTAAGCTGTGATTTAAAAAGTAAATGGCCGATGTGTATTTAGGTTGCCATTAGCCGAAACTTTATTGTTATAGGGTTGTTACAAAAAAGGCCTAAAAACTGTACCGTAGGTCTGTGCTGTCATTATGTATTTTATCTGAAATTGAAGAACTTGCTATCGAGGCATCATCGAACATAATTATGAACAGAATCATTTATAAGGTACAATATTATCCAAAGTATCAGCAATGCTGAATCGACGATTACTTAAACAAAAACTGACGCAAACGTTAGACAAATTTTAAACAAATGAGTCATTTAATCTAATGGAACAGGTTAATTTTGACTCCTTTTATTAAGTCAAGCAGAGACTGATGTTGGCCATTATTATTTTAAAATGCTTAGAATAATTTTAACGGTCTCAGTGAGATTATTAGGTATCTGTCATCATTATCCGATTAAAAGCGCAGCCTAATTGATGGGGATACCATTCTCCAGCCAAGAATGTAAAATTAAAGTGCTGAGTGCATTGACTTCACTGTGTTTTTATTTACTGGTTAGCGTATTATAGCTAGTGCTATTTAATCCACTTTCACTTTAGTGCCAATAGTGTTATTGGGAGGTCATTTTATGAAAGCATTGTATTTTGATAATAGTGGATTAGGTACTCATTTTATATTAAAATCGGTCAATTGGGTTAATTTGATGTTTTCGGATGTGAATTATAATTTTAATTCGTTATTTATTTAATGCACACCAAACTATCCTATACCTCACAAAAAATTACATTATCATATTAATTATTTGTTTCACTAATTTTTGACAGGGTTGCAATACATGGTAGATACATGGCACAATAATTACATCTTATTAGAATTTTATTTTCTGACGTCTTGTATTTTACAATTGAGCGAGTTATGTGATGCATCACATGGCTAATAAATACTAGTCAAACACTGAAGTTAGCGGTTGAATTGTTTGTCTTTCATCAGAGCAAACGTAAATTTGTCTGCAGAGATATACGGGGGGCGTCGTATGGCGTCGTCCGATGGCCCAGTGCAATTATTGTCTTGTCACTCCGCCGAAGTTACGCGCTCCGTCCACCCGGAACATTTGCTTTATGTGGGATAACCACCCTGGGAATCGATCGGCGCATTTCACTATTCACGTTATAGCTACACTTTGCATTAATAATCTCGAAAGAATGAAAATTAGATGTGTTCACTACATCTCTATTGCCAATATGAATGTTCTACTCACTAACAAAGTTGAGCCATTATAAACCTGTAATAAAGATAATAGTCAAAAGGCACATCACTAAGTATAGTGCTGTATTTTGTTTTGTGAGCAGGTTGTCAGAGAAGGTGACCTCACGGCGCGTGAGAGCACTCGTGGGCGGGACCATTTTGACTTTTGGTAATTACATTCGGACACCTTAGACGGACATTTAGATGAAATAGGCAATTAAGTTTCATCATAACGTTGTACGTACTTTTTGCCTATTTAACAAGCGCATTGTTTCCTTAACCTATTGTCAAACGAGTACCACGTGTCATTCATTATAACAACCACAGTGAAGGGCCCTCGCCGCAGTTATCGTGATACATAAAAATAAAAAATATACAGCCAACACTAACTAACTACACTAAGACTACTTTGCGTCTCTCAACTCATATGAATTGATTTAAAGGTACCTAACGTAACGGTTTCGTCTTAAAGGTCAGTCTACTCTACTCTTTCTTGTCTAATAACGTGGATGACATTTCGACTATACTATGTCGTCCTCAATCTATGTTACTGTCAGAATGATATTTTAAACTTCTGTAGTTACGGACGTATACCTGTCTTACACTTGTTATATATCATTAAATAACTATCGTATCAAGTTATTAAAAAAAACTAAAAATATGATTATTTATTGTGTATTTAAATAAGATAGGTAAGTAAGTAATTACTTTGAATGTTTTAAAATAAACTATGTTGGAAGACAGTAATTAAGTTGATCTTTGTGTACCGTGGTTATATCGATCGCCTTTGTTTCACAACAACACTAACGAACAATATAAAAGGTCAGTGTGAAACTTTTTTAAACTCTTTCGTTTCCTAAAATGCACTTTCACTAATAAAATATGGTCTCGAATTGCGTCAATTTGACAAAATGGGGAACATTTAAGTTAATGGACAAATTTTTGGTCATTTAGAAAATGCTCTCCTACTTACTCGTAACTTAAACTATTCTTATATAATCTCTCTTACGTTGATAAGAACGAAACCTGTCGCTGATTTGAACAAATAGTCTAGATAAACTTTTGTTGAAGTAATGGCTATGGATGGATAGCTGGCTATTAGCTAGTGTACACAATACACACAGAAATGATGTGTTTTATAAAAACAACATAACTAACATTTTTGGCGATTTCAAGTTATTGGCATCATTGTGTTCTTGTTTGATAGGGCTATGATGATGCAATAGATATTGTCCAATAATGACCCCGTTTGTCAAAAATTTGCCCCTAAAAATAATAAGACCAGACCTAGTCGGCCCAGGTTGGTTATTACACTATTTTAAATATTTTCTTATATGTTTTTTAGATTCTCGACCCCAGTAGGTACCGTAGGTACTAATGGTACAGGTAGTAGGTATTGTAGTTTGTGGTTTACACTACATTGAGCATAGTTTTAAACAAAATAAGTTATTTTATTCATTTTTCTAAAAAAAAAAAAAAGATGTAGTAGTTCTCACATATTTATGGCCATACACAGGGTGGAAAGTTCAGACACCACCTGGAGGGAAAGTACCCTAAATATTGAAGATAGCGAATTTAAAAGGAAACATTTCTTTGTTTTTAAAATTAAGTAGTGTAGTGCATTCATAGATTTTTAAGAAACAACCTGTCGAGTCGGGAATCGAACTCAGTCAATCATCAGAATCAATTCCTTCTAATTAACATTGTATCTTAAATTAAAGGAAATCCATATAGGAGTGGTGATGACTAGTTTTAAACATTTTTGATAATTTCATTTACATTCTTTAAAATTTTTTAACGTTGACATCTAGATGGTTACGACATAGCGTGTGTTACAGTATATAAAAGTTTGTGATAGTGTAGTGTGCGCGTCGCGCGTCGCGTCGCTGCGGGCCGGTGTGGGTCGTGCGCGTGCGCTCGTGGTCCGGTGATCATGCCCCGCAGCCGCCCGTCCGCTGACACACGATCTATTTCCAATCGATCTACAATTCGCGTGATTTGCATGCTCTCTACAATCTACACTAGTTAGACTGTTTACTTTATTTCCTTATTAGAAGACAATAACTAATTTGTAGAGCTGCAATAGTGTTTTGGAAAAATAATAGTAGGTACCTAAGTTAGACTAGAGTTTAAATCGTATTTTTCTTTGTTTTTGTTATTCTTCCATAGTCTTTGTGGCTCGAGTTATGTAAGCTATAGACAGATTTCTACATATATATGCATAATTATATTTAGCTGTAAAGAATGTGGTATTCCAATTTAGAATCCTATTTGGTTCTTTCTTGGAATTGAAACAAAGAGTCGTGTTTCTTATACCTAACGATAGCCTATTTTACGAACCAGTTCTCTTGTTCCAAGTTTAGCGCTATATGTGCTTAGCACGCTTCCTAAGAAATAGGTATGTAACTGTGAATATTAAGTTAAGAAGAAATATATATGCGAACTTGGAATCTTAGAAATTCTGGATATCCTATTACGAGACAGCTTACTTTCGAAGGTACAGTCAAGTAGCCTTAATAATAATAGCAAGACCTCAAATAAAGCTAATGGGACCTAAAAAGATGTCTTCTACTGCAAGTAGGTAGGTATACCATTACATTTAATATACCTACCGACGATTACCAATATCGGCAGAGATGAGCTTTTTATAAAAAAATTGTATTTTTGCCCTTTTTTCGCTCTAATATTTTGTGCATATTTGAGTCGATTATATTAAAGTCGAAAATGCTGGTACTGAACTGATGCAATTAAATTACCTATAACGATAAAAACCTTTGAAAAATGGATTAAGTAGTGTTTTTCGTTCGTGGATGTTTAACTAGATGTGTCTTTAATGAGTAATTACCCCATTTGCCCCACGAACGCAGTCACCCAAGTTGACCGTATTTACCTACATCACGCGAACCCTGACCTACCATATTATGTAGTTACTTCTCATTGCAGATAATGTGACGAAGTATTTGGAACTATAATATAGTAAACCTTAATTTTGCCTCTTTTTAAAAGAACATCATTTCGCAATCGTAACGAACTCAAAGAAACCATAGAGCGCGAGTTGAGACAGTCTACAATAATATCATATCACGTTAACAGGCTGATGTTAATAGTCAGGACACAATCAATTAAACATTATCTTGTTCAGTAACTAACGTTATTCACTGAAAACACACAGCCTCTTTACATATTATAGGTATGTACTGATTGAACACACATGAAACACATTTAGAAGGTTGAAGGCTCAGGTGTAGGTACCTACAAACAGTTAAGTGAGACGTTCACCCCGAGCTCGGCTTGCTCGGAGGCACAACACGCGCTTGCGCCGCCGCACCGCCCGATCCGATCCCGCGCCGGCTAACTATGTAGATCTTCCCACGATTTATGCCGAACCACCTTCGATTTCTTCTAGAGCGGACCTCCAACTATGTGGGAAATGGAATAGAACTGTAATATTGAATGGACTCGATACTTAACTCGATTGGAATACTTTCATGTTCACTTAAATATCTCTTGATGTTGTTGTTCCTTATTGTATCCGCAAAATTATGATAATGGTTAGAATTTAGGAATGGTAAGGTTGATCTTTAGACTTGAATGTATGTGACACCGCATACGCTAATACGTTTCTGTTTTAGTGCGTAGTAAATAAAGTTCAACTTTCTGCTGTTGTAGAACTATAATATAATTTCACAACAGAACTACATTACTCTGTCTAATTAACAGAACTTTATAAATACATTACTTTAAGACACGACACGAAGGCGACTCAATTGAACTATGTTCCTACTGCGAGTCGGTTTGCCAACAAGCGTCTACTTAACTGTAACCAAATAATAGACGCAAAACGATATTGATAATAGAAAAACTTTAATTGCCTTACTTATGTTTAAGTATCGACACCGTACTCTTTACAAGCTTCGGCTTAGTTGGGACTAAACAGCCGTATGTGGATTTGTCCAAAAAAACATTACATTAAATTACAATAAATATGTTTGAAATAATGTAATCAAATTACAATGGAACCTTGAATGATACACATATTTTATTAATTGTGAGGTCATTTATGAGTTAGCTATAATATTTCATTTGGAACTGTTGTGTACGTCCTCCTTTGTAGAAGTAGAGAACGAATTGTTACGTAATTTTCGCTATGCTGATGGTGTATCGATATAGTTAAACGTGACTTAGCCAATTTGATATTACTTAAAACGATACACCGCTACAGTTTTAATACAAAAGAAGTTACAGTACAGATCTAATCTCGAAGTCGTTTGCACCTATCATTACTTTTAAAATATGCATCAGTGAAAATTAACATATAATGAATTGCCTTTGTGTGAACTTGCGCAATGATATTCTTAAAATGAAGTACTTATACCTAATTAATTTGTCACCAGAACCTGGCGGCCTGCTCTGCTTGCCTTTGTATATCTTTAGAAATTGAAATCTAATGTAGTAGGGGTTGAAACGCTGTTTCCATACCATAGTAAGAAATGAGCGTTAATCATTTTGTACCGGTCATGTCATAGCCCTCAACATTCTTTGCATCGTTTAATTATTGCATGTGACTAAATGTACATCTCTGTATGTATACCTACGAACCGTCGCTGGTCACAGGTAACCGTTGGGCTGCGGTCGCGACGGCGACCACCGCCCCGCTAGCTGCATCCCGCCTGGCTCCCGACTCCCGACACCCTATACTAATTTCGTACAACCACCGACACGTGTCAGGTTCGCGGCGAGCACTGCTTTCTCTTGACACTTGAGTACGGAGAAATGTTGCATTGCGCCGCATGTTGGCGCCTACATACTTAGTTCACTATCGATATTTTACTACGTACCTACTGTATTACGTTATGGTTTTTTTTATTTTTATTTATGGCATACCGGATATTACAGAACGACCCACTTTCCCGAAAGAGTCATAAAATTAGGTAGTAGTTTAATAATGGTTTGAATTTTAATTTTTTATTTTAATTAAAAATGTAAGTACCTATACTACATTCAATTTTTAATTTCAGTTTTATCATTTAGTTTTTAAGCGTTTCGTTACATTATTTTACAGTGTCATTGACCCTGATCAGCTGGTGTTGAATTTTTAAATATCTTAAACTTTGACGAGCTGTAACTAGCAAACTTTTAAAAATATTAACATAATTCCTTTGGGAATAAATTACTACAAAGGCAATACAATCTGCCATTTTTAGAAAAGTAGGTCGTTATGTCCCTTAAACCAGATAAGATACTCTAATTTATCTCATGATATTTTGATTTGGGCAGTAGGTATGTAATTTAATAATAATGAATAAAGAAAATATAATACGGGTAATTGTAGTGTAGTAGGTAACTAATATTAGCAAGAGTAAATTCGTAAAGTCAAGAGTAATTATAGTTATGTATGTACCTACTTGTAGCTTGAACTAGCAAAGGTATTTGTCCATAGAATATTGATAGCTTTAGGCGATGTAAGATGGCAACCCATAGCCAATCGTATGAATTAGTCGTTACTTAAATTTAGATAATCGTGTTTGCCTTATGGACGGTAATGACGCGCTGGCTGCGTGAACGATTTCTCATCGGCAACGTCGCAAGCGCACGCAACCGCACTAATGGCCGCTGATCTGAATCTACGGCTCGATAAACATGGCGGTCGCACACTTAATGCCTTTTGACCGACATAAAAATCATCCCTCTATCATTTTAATGGTGACAATACCGTGTGGTTTGCTCTCTGAACGTCGATAACTTTCGTCCGCGACATCACTCGCCTATACGTATACCTAATATTGATTGTACTGTATCTGAGATCTAGTATTCATCATCGCAGTACTGTATGAACGAATCCTTTTTTTTTACCTCAGGGAGACCTGTAAGTACCTACCTACAATAAAATTCCAATCAAAATTCTTTTTTTTACAGGGGCTAACATAATCGACAACATATCGACGGGGAAGTGCTAACAACTCCTAACTTACATTTTTTTTAAAGAAAACGACTTATGAATGCAGTTCGATAAACGCGTCTACTGGTATATGAATTAAGTTGAAATTCGCAAAATTTGGTTTTTGTAAGTTAGAAGTTGTTAGCACTTCCCCGTCGATATTTGAACAATAAAATACAAATTGAACAACTAAATGAACACAATAATACAAAATGTCAATATACAACTACATATCTACCACATTAAATAACAACAACAACTACACATAATAATACTCCAAAAATGTCACATAAATATTTTATACTAGCTTATGCCCCGCGACTTCGTTCGCATTAAAAAGGACCGTACCTGTATATTGCTTATACTCCGCACGGAATTACTTGACGGCCCGTGGCATGTAAATTTGATCTGTAATTTTTTGTACCCAAACAAACCTTAAAATCATTTTTCATCCCTTTAGAGTTGGAATTTTAAAAATCCAGTACACCAGATTTTAAGTCAGACCACCTGCTTTCAAACAAAAAAACCGGTTCAAATCGGACTAGTAGTTTCAGCGTAAAGCTTGTGCCCACAAACAGACAGACAAGAAGTTTTTTGAAAAGTATTTTGGGGTTAGTTAAGCCTAATTATCGTATTCCAAGTTTTTTTTTTAATCCCTTCAATGTACAGAAATACTCCCGTTACGATTTTATTTGTATAGAATATCATGCCATAAACCAAACTATAGCGCGATGTAAAATACACCTAGCGCCATCTATTAAGAAACTAAAACTAATTATGCTGTGATAAAACAAATGACAGCGCGGTCATGCGCGGTGTAAAAACGATGCGCGGAACCAAATTTTCGGTAATTTTTTGTTCCCATACAAACCTTAACATCTTTTTTCACCCCTTAAGGGTGGAATTTTAAAAATCCAAGTACACCAGATTTTAAGTCAGACCACGTGCTTTCAAACAAAAAGAACCTGGATCAAATCGGACCAGTAGTTTTAGCGTGATGCGCGTACAAACAGACAAGAAATTTTTTGAAAAGTGTTTTGAGGTCAGTTAAGCCTAAATAACGTATTCCAAAGTTTTTTTAAAATCCCTTCAATGTTACGATTGATCCCGTTACGATCTTATAAGTAGTATAGATCATAATAACATGTCAAATATAATCTAATCAGTCATTTGGTCAAATAGGTAAGTACATATTCTGCGAATTTCGCCGGCGAACAATTAAATATGTCAATTTCTAGAGCTTTAAGATTTAAAGTGTGGAGGGCTACAGTCAAAGGGGCAAATTTTAATATGTTTGTTCTGCATCTGGGAAGAGCAAATATGTATATCATTCCGAGGCGCTAATTCACTAATCTGTGGTTGCCGCCATATAAACGCTATCTCTCAGCCGCCCGCCCGCGCCCGCCCGCCGCCGTCCGACCAGACTCCACCAGTAAATGCGTAACTCTATAATAATTAATAATGCTTGTTCAGGGAAAATGCGGAACATATTACCTAATTAATTCACGAGCGGAATATATTATCCCCCAAAATCATCAATGAACAGACACTTGTGAGCTGGTTTATGTTAAATAGGTATGCGTATGCGCAAAAGTTCTTACAAAGAATTTAAGATCATACCTACTCCTGAACTTAAAATTTAATGTAGACAAGTAAGAGAGGCATATTGCAAATACATACGAGTATAATACGTTGGTATATCCTCATTAAAAGTTAAATCTAATAATTATCGTCATAGAATTTTTTATTATAATATTATGACATCATTACATTAATATAAAAACTTTTTAACAAAAAAATTAAACCGTCGAAAAAAAGAAACTGAAAAGCGAAAAATAATAACAAGTTACCTTGTTAGTCTATAACTACGCTCCTACACTAATGTAAACCTAAGTAATTTTGAGTCGGCGCCCAACACACATACAAATTAATTTCTTTTATTTTTATTACTTACTATTACGTTTTTCGTACTTTAATTTGATGATCTTCTCATTGATTGCTTGTATCATTCCACTTTACGTAAACTTGGCTGCCATCATTTCACTTTACGTATCAACTTTAATTAATTTGCTTGTTTGTTAGGCGCCGACTCAAAATTACTTAGGTTTACATTAGTGTAGGAGCGTAGTTATAGACTAACAAGGTAACTTGTTATTATTTTTCGCTTTTCAGTTTCTTTTTTTCGACGGTTTAATTTTTTTGTTAAAAAGTTTTTATTTTTTACTTTTTTGTGACTAAAATATACTAATTCATCCCTCGACAGCCTTCCGTCTCCATCTTCACCCATAGATGGTAGTCGTAATCGAATAAATCATAAGTTAGGTTTAAAGTTCTCATTAAGATGAATGAATAAGCCCAAACACGAGTTAGCTGCTGTACACCGTTGAAGAGTTCCCTCAACTGTCTTCCGTCTCCGTCATCAGATCAAGTTCAGGTCTTCGTCATATTGTAGGGTCATTAGAACTACTTATTTGTGCCTAGTTTCAACAGAATTGGTTCAAATATGAAAATTTAGTAGGAATTTAATCAGTCATCCCCTAATTTTCTACCCTTAGGGTAGAATTTTTTTCTTCAAATTTAAATGGGACCAACTTCGAAGTAGACCCTATCCAATAGAAAAAGAATTATCAAAATCGGACTGCTCTGTAAAAAGTTATGCGTGGTCATACATAAAAAAATATATACGGGTCGAATTGAGAACCTCCTTTTTTTTTCGTCGGTTGAAAATGTAGTAAAAGAAACAAGAAACCCCTTGCCTACGAAATAGGTGCCTACAAACTACCTATATTTATTGTTTGGTCTACTCCACAAATTTATTTTTATTTTTGTAAACATTTCCATAAAAATGAATACAATCGATTTCTTTATTACTCGTTTTTTTCCTAAACTTTGTTAACTCGATTAGTGAGTGTGTGAAAAAATTGTGCGGCATGGCCGTACCTTTTATTAATGTTAGTATGCATGTAGACAATTTTTATTTGTGATGGGATAACAGTAAGCAAAACATGAAATAGCTATGTCTTAAAGTCTTTTAGCCTTTAAAGCAATTGACCGTGATTTCTAAAGTGTAACGGTTTAGCGAATTTACGATGGTCAGAGTTCACGATTCAGTTTTTAGGACACGTTCGCATAATAATGGGTGTTTACTCTGTTCCTAAGAACCCAAATAGATGCCGATCAATGACTGAATTCCATAAGCAACTGGCAATAATAGCTCACGCCGCCGCCCGCCGACTAGTATAACGAGGGCGAATATTTTTGAATAACTAACAAATATTGTAATATCAAACGAAGCCATCGGCAGAAACTAACGAATGTTGGATGGAGGGACCTTCACTGTTGGTATTTTAAAACACATGTTTGTAAATTTGCACAGCATTGTCGTATAGTCTTTATTTTAAACGCAACCATAATAATTGATTCAGTTATGTGAAATTGAGTTATGAAAGTTTGCGTTACGTATAACAACATCCATCGATCACAATACGTCGCATAGTTATTAAAGGGAAAATATGTATATTAATTTATGTGCATATTTCTTATTCTTGGAAAAGATAAAACTACGCATCCATTGATCTTTAACGTAATGTGTCGTTACCTACTCGTTACGTCAGAGAAGTATGGATGGATGTGCTTACAGAGATATTACTTAAATTAAATGATCGAGCACTGGGAGAACGAAATTATTTTCATAAAATAAAGGCATGGATACCTATTATAAGGTATACTTGCGCATTTAGTTACTAAACAATACCAATTTGGAATTCTAGATAGGAATATTTTTGGTGTTAATTCACGCCTTAGGACCAAACCAGAATTTTTTATTATTAATAATATTATATTGATATCTACTACAATAAACGTTAAATATTTGCCTTTTTATTTTAAAAATATAATAGTAGAGCTTACACCTTATTACAGCGACACTAAGTTGCATTTAACAGCTGCTAACGGAAATTAATTAGGCTAACTCAAACCATAAATCTAGACTTGAGGTAAATTTAGGAGTACACCTCTCTGTTAATTATCCGGAGCACGTGCGGCGAAAAGTTCCTGCGACATACTGAGATTGATAGTGTCGTATAAAAATGTTACAAAGTATGCCAGTGGACAAACCCTATAAATAAGTAGGATACTTATACTCTACCCTGTCCCGCCCGTGAGTACCTCCCTCACCTACAATGCATGCACGTACATACAATGTTACTTCTAAGTTGATTTGCGGCTGGCCTTATAATTCAGGTACAAATCACAGTTCATTTGATTTTGAATAGTGAGTTTTATCGTTCATCGTCGTAGGTAGAGTCCCATCCCAATCATTGCGTACATATGTCATGTTAATGTTAGCATTTATACTTTTTTGAAAAGAACAATATGTTTATACTTAGAAGGCAATTCTATTTGTAGCTTACTTACATCTCATGATGCGTGAAATAAATAATTCGTTTGTGACATATTACCGTATTTACGATGGACTACATAAAAATAAAACACGAAAAATGTTTATCCATAAATCATGGCCATAAATATTGTCTTCTTTATAGATGTATTACCTACTCAAGTTCGTTTTTCAATGAGATAATAAAGATAAGACTTTTTATTTTATGTTATTTCGAGGAACACGTGCCACCCATGATTTAAAGTATTGTTGGCCAACAAGTGTTGTATGTAACTTTGTTACTAAATAATATAAGTTGTACATTTGTGCAACAAAGATGTATTGAGCATAACTGTTGTGGGTTGGTGATATCTTCCGGTCAGCGACTGTGGAATTAATACTCTACAAATCTCAGGTGTGTTCAGTAAATCAAGGTGTTTATGAGTCATTCAAGTCCCCGGCGCGGCGCGGCGAGAGACCGCGCGACCTCCGCACTGATTTGCAATCTCCGATGCTTATTCCTCACCGGCACCGCTTCGCCGCGCCGCCGTCCATCTACCTACAATCCTCGTTGAATAAATAGTTACTCTAAATAAATTATACACAAAGGGAAAGGTGAATAAAAATAAATATTCAACAAATTTTGCACACGCTTGATATGCAATTTGTAAAGCAGCATACATAAATCAATACAGTGAAAATTAAAGCAAATAGTTTGATTTGCATTGAAATCAATGACTTGAAAAGCTTGCTGAGGCAATTAAGTGGAGGTTGTTCCTGTCTGCTCATGCACATGCAGAGCTTTGTTTGGTATGAATGCATATCCTCGTGTCCTTTTGTGCAGGTTTTCTGTGTGCGTCGATGTTAGAGCTTCCAGTTTTGGGAGCGAGCACGCACGCGATGACTGGCCTCATGAATATTTAGATGAGCTGTGCTTCATTAGTGCAGTCACTTGTTCGTCGAAGGAAGGAAACGGGCGTGTCGGGATGATACGTATGCTCCACGATGCATATGGTAGGTGGTTGGGTATGTCTCCTACCTACCTTATAATATTAACAAAACTAACAGCTAGCGAACGATGAATAGGTACATGGGAGGCAGAAGATACTGCATTCTGTAGAATATAATAAGTAGGCAGGATGTGATTAGGAGCCGGGGACGACCTAGACTGACATACGAGGATCAGATAGAGCGGGTGCTCACAGACGGACACGTGAGGAGCACTCGCGTCCCACGGCGAGCGTGTATGAAGAAAATGATGAGACAAGCGAAGCGAAAGAGGTGTGTCAGGATCGCGATACTTGGCGCTCCGTTCTTTCTGCCTACCCTGCCAGGGACATAGCGTGAAGATATGTATGTATGTAGGTAGGCTTAATTTATGAACCAACATCAAAAGGAGTCCGTTTCCACTCATACCTAATTAAATATACTAATACATTTTATTAGAACTATGGGAACTTATAGACACTTCGTTACGACTTAAACTTTAGCAGAATACGTCTAAAATATTTATATGGCTGGGGTAATAGCAAGAACAGACAATTTATTTTTACAAAATTTGAACAAAATTTTACAAAGTTTAATAAAATAACAATGTCAATAAAAATAAATAATTTATGCCGCTGTAATGGGGCGTTGCACTAAGTATAATAAGTTAATCCGAATGCAACCTTAGCTCCATAATGGAGTGCCTGACCGATAAAACAAGGTAGTAGTAAGTAGGTACCTATATAATTAATCAGATACGTTTATTGAGCAACACCACCATCTCTTAACTTAATACAATAGCGTACCATTTTCACTTTAACAAAGCAATTTTATGTTATATTGGAATGAACTTTCACCTCTCTGATTAAAATTCATTATTTCTACCAGGTGACTAGACAAACCCCCGCGAATTTATAGCCATTGTTCGACGATGATATGAAAGTTCTTTATATGCATATCTTGGATAGGATGTTATCATTATCACACTCCGTCGACGCTCCATATACCACGCTCGGATCAAATCATTTTAGAATATACCAAATTACCATGTCGATTTCCATTGTTTGATTACATATGTATTTACAAATAAGAACAAACTTAAGAATTTAAGTATTTTGTTTTTTGCGAAGCGAAGGGCAAGATACTTCCTCGTATTTAAAACAGCAACAAATAGTTTTTCTAAATAGGGTTTGCTCATCAGTGAAAATTTTTTATTTTTAGTTTTTCTAAATAAATAAAAAATTCAAAATAAAATAAAAATAAATAAAAAAATCTAAATTTCACAACAGTAAAAATAAAAATATATTTTTAATTTTTTATTAATTTTTGGGGTATGTGAATGAACTCGTTATAAGACCCCATTTACCTCCTTTCGGCTTTACTACTTGTTTTGTAACACTCTGTATAATAAATAATATACATCCAACCTAGGTATTACCTAGGTTGGATGTCAAATAGAATATTTCCAAAGAATGTAGGATAGTATTGTCAAATTCCATGTCAGTCCTATCATCATCATGAGTCAGTTTGTATACCAACTGTAAACATATGAAGAATTTAAGTATTTTGTTTTTTGCGAAGCGAAGGGCAAGATACCTCCTCGTATTTAAAACAGCAACAAATAGTTTTTCTAAATAGGGTTTGCACATGAGTGAATTTTTTTTTATTTTTAGTTTTTCTAAATAAATAAAAAATTCAAAATAAAATAAAAATAAATAAATAAATCTAAATTTCACAACAGTAAAAATAAAAATATATTTTTAATTTTTTATTAATTTTTGGGGTATGTGAATGAACTCGTTATAAGACCCCATTTACCTCCTTTCGGCTTTACTACTTGTTTTGTAACACTCTGTATAATAAATAATATACATCCAACCTAGGTATTACCTAGGTTGGATGTCAAATAGAATATTTCCAAAGAATGTAGGATAGTATTGTCAAATTCCATGTCAGTCCTATCATCATCATGAGTCAGTTTGTATACCAACTGTAAACATATGAAGCGACTGAAATGCGTATTACTTATTTTGTTGCATGTAGACGAGACGGTAACTTGTAAAACTTGCGACACTATAAATTGGGAATAATGTTAACAACAACAGCAAACCAATTTAACTCGCCGCGACGTTTAATAATTTCGCCTTGATTCTTTTATGTAAATCAGCATACGTGTTTAAGCGAGACGCGTGCCTTATTGTTATTCAACGTGATGAGTTCTTGACGTTGGCTTATTACAATTGTGAAAGTAAGATATTTAAGCGGTTGAGAGTTGTTCCGCTGACATGGACAAGGCGCTGGGCCCGCGGCGTGGGCGCACGGCTCCCGGTATATACCGCCCCGACAATAGCTAACTCAGCGCACACCGCCCCACCCTGTAGCACGCATCTACTCGTATAGCAAGCAAGCATCCCATTTCTAAACCGAATACTTTAGTAACTTATTTGTATTCCAATTTGAATATTTTCGCAGTCCGATCCGAATCTTCGTCACTCTAACCATCTATCAAACTGTAAAAACAGCATGAAAGTTAAGTAATCCTTCTCAAGATTATTTAAATAGGTATAGCTCTGAAAACGACTTGAGTTTACAGAGGTATTGTTAGCTAATCTTTTGGCGAATTCAAGAGGATGTAAGTCGTTCGATGCTTTAGTACGGGGTTTGTAGCAAAAGTTTACGCTGAATTCTTACATGAACAATCGAAATAAAAAATAAAAGAGGATGTTCATCAGACGCAAGATCATAAAACGAGCCCTAAAATGTTAAACGTCTGCTCAAAATTGGTGGTAAGAAGAAATTGCAAAATAAAAGGACGAGATTGCGGTACTTTGAATGATTGTTTGTGAGAGACCGTCTTAACCTATATTTCACTTTATGGGTGAACGATTTTTACAGCTTTCTTACAGACAATAATATGAAGACTTGTAGAAAGTTTCTGAAATTATTTCGGAATACTCCGACAATTCTGTCGGCCTACTTTTTTTCCTCCCTGTTATTTGAACTTTATGACTGTTTTTATGATTTACAAGAATTATGGATATATTATATTATGTTATGTAATTAATTATTGTTAATATTTATTGTATGTCATGCGTGATAAATAAACACTACGCGTGTTTGACAAAGAAAAGAAATCGACTTGAAAAGCAACTAGGTGTACCTAGTAATTTTACTTTATTTCTGTTAATGTACCTATACCTACCTACATATGTTCTCTTGCTTCGTATTTAGACAATCTTCCATTCTTTAAGAACTAAACGCATGAACAGCAACTGAATGAAGGCGTGTCAGGTTTGGTAGAGAATCTCAACCAACTTGGCATACGTTTATATCGGATTTATATAATCTTTTTCATATAGCTTGATGACTGGTACATAAAATAATACTTATACTGCTTACGTTTAAACGTTTTATACACTGCATTTACAAATCTTTTAGTTCCGAATACGATTCGATTAGGGCTTGTCTCACATTACTTGACATTGGAGAAAGAAGTCTAGTGCAGGGACCGCCTTGGTGGGTTCAACCTATTACGTCTACCAACAGCAATGCATGCAGTCCTCGGGGTGGCGACGCAGTCATGGCCCTTGAACTGTTGCACACAGCAGTCCTGGTGGGCAGGTGTTCATCGACGTTAGGGCCTTAATTTATCATCAAGTTGGCCGTCTGGCCATTTGCCGTTTCAGATCGTAAAGCCAAACTATTCCCCATGGCTGTTTGAAAAAGAGTATAGTAACAAAGTGGATCAGGCTGACAAAGCGTCGTCGCCGTCGCTGTTGGTGATCGGCGACGCTCGGTTGTCGCGCGGCTGGCTGTGACAATCGCTATGAGTGATTGTGTCCGTCCGTCGCTCTGCGCCAGCTCTCTTTGTGCTCACAAAATAATCCGCCGCGTCGTGATCCGGAGTCTAACGGGGCAGGTCTGGTATTGAGAGCGTTCTCAATAATAGGTACAATTTTTCAAGCTTTCACATAAGTCTTCACTAATACCTGTTAAGCCAAAAATCTACGAATGATTTATTAGTGTTTATTCAATCATTGATGTTCACTAATAAGAAACTTATTTGTAAAACAACTCACCCGTCGTGAGATAAAATGCTCGAGGAGGTCGATCTAGTCTTACAAGAAAATAAATGAAAATATCCTAAACTTCACCCTGTTCGTTATGTGATAGATAAGATAACAGATTGTAACATATAATGTATGTAAAGTAAACGGTTTATTTTTACCAAATAGGAATAATAGTACATTGTGCAATAAGGGAAGTAAGTAGGATATTACTAACGAGAGTCTGTTAGAAGCCCGACGCCGAAGGCGGAGGGATTTTAATGACTCGAGTTTGTAATACCCTTACTTCCCGTGATGCACACAATGTTTTTCATCACATTTGCGAGGAAATTAATACCTACGACACAAGGGACCAAATCTATTTTCTTTAGACTTTGCTGGTAACAAATTTTCACTAAGCTACTGAGCCGCATTCACTCTATCCGGAGGTGTTAATATTGTTGTTGCACTTTCAGACTCTGATTCTTCACATGACATAGACATATTTTAAGTTTGTTTCTCTCTTTATTTATACTAATAGGTCACAACTACAGGTAGTTAATAAAATAGTTTTGTTGTCAACTTTGTCAATGGAGCTTCAAGTTTTTTTCATATGTAGTTTTACGGCCAATTGGAAACAAGTTCTTAAGCCCAAATCGTAGATCGTAGTTTATAATCACGAACACATAAAACCGCAGCACGGCCTCCAAGGCACAATCAGTGCCATTCGGTGGTCCACACTGCCACAGTTAATGATAAAAAATGCATTTAGAAGATCCCAAAGGCGAAAGCCCATACAGCCAGTTTTTATCGAATTTCAAAATAAAATTCGCTGAAATAATTGCAAAGTAAACTAAAACATTTTTAAAATACAAAAAATAATGCATTTAATTATCCTTTAGAATGTGGCTGTCAAAATTAGAAATCATTTTTTGATTTTCGAGAAATCACTCATACCTATATATACGAGATAATAGCCTACAGCGACGACACCCAAACGGGTCGCGTCACATTCTGCAGACAATATTAATAAAACCCGATAGGGTGTTTTAACACTCTGAGGGTTATAGCGTAAATGTTTAAATTACCATTTGTAGAAGTTTCGAAAACATAAAAAAACATGTTTGATTTAAAATCTCCTTAGTGTGGAATGTCATACCTGTTTGCTATAAAGTTCTTTGCCTTCGAGTGAACGCCATTTTTTAAAACTACACATTATAGTCCCTAGGGGTATAATATTGTACTGATTTTCATTACTCCCGCGGGTGTATATAGGCCATTGTGTTTCTGTATGCATGCATATAATAATCCACATAACGAGCAAGTGTGATGAAAAACTAATTATCATTAGGTAAACTATAATTATTGACATTCTATTAGGTTGTTTGGAAGGTCTAATTGCGGAGGTGACAGGTGAAATCATTATTTTTAATAAGGATGGTCATGCTCATAACACGTCAATCCTTGGATTGTAAAAACTTCATACTGTTGATGGCACAGGGAACGCCTTGAGCCTTTAGTCTCTAGAGCCTAACAATGGCCAGCAAATAACGTAAGCAAATAAGCGTGTTATAGATAAATAACACGTGCAGACATGATAATAACCCGTAGGTACCTCCCTAAAGAGTCATGTTACCGTCCAGAGCTTTAACCCTTGACATCGCTACCATCACGATACATTGTTTATCATTAGTTTTATGTATTAACAACATTCAAACGCGTACCCATAACGCGTCACTTTTCACACCAAGTCTGAAGGTGAACCTGATGCCGGTTAAAATCTCAGGTCTCACCTGCACACAACCAGCCACCTGTTAACTGCAACTCGGAAATATAAAAAAATAAAAGGAGCGAGCGCCGGCCAATGCAAAAAACAAGAATCCAAGACGACACGTTTGGAAAAATAAAAAAGCTCTCGCCCACCAGATGGTCGCCTCGGCTTGGCGCGAAGCGAAACTTGCTTTTGAGCATGCAGGTTGTGACTTACCACGCACATTCATTGGCGCTTTGAATGTGGCAAAAATTGAAACACAAATCTCATATTAACTATAAGTATCGTGGTTGTACCACATTATGACTGCGCTAATTATACCCAATTGCATACAGTTATTGATAGGTATTATGTTTATTTATCTTCATTAAAGTGACCTTTTTAAATTACTTAACTTTTATGTACCTATAGTTTAAGTATTTATAGACAACGAGTGCATTAAATTATTTCGGAGGTGTAAGTGTGTTGACGATCTTTTCGCTAAAGCTGTAAAAATTAAGTGTTAAATCTAGGTTTTGATATAAAGTTATGTTTGTGACTTTATAAAACTTCCTACTAATAATGAAAAGCCGAAAGTTTGTAAGGATGTTTAGATGTTTGTGAGGATGCTTGTTACTCTGTCACGCAAAACTACGAAACAGATTTCGATGAAACTTTACAGTACCTCATATATGTAATACATCAGAATAACACCTATACTCGTATACCTTGGGAAAAGCTATTCCTCGAGTGACGTATTGGCAACCACTAAACGGGATTTTTCGAAATTCCCCCGGGAATAATAACAGGTAACTGGGATAGTCAACTTCTATTACGAACGAAATCGCAGGGCGTTCGATAGTTTGTTATAAATATTAAGCAATGGTCGAGTTGATTTGTCTAGCAGTTTATTACACATCGGTCCCATCCCAACTGTGTGTGCCCATTTAGCGGAGCTGGCAGAAATTAATTGGCCATATGTTTTCGTTACGTTGTTCATTAAAACAGTCTCTTTAAAAGATAAGACCCCATATGGTGCAATATTTTTTATACGTGCAAAAACAAATTGGAAATGTTAAACCGACAAAACAATCAAATAACAAGCAGAGAAAAAATCGGACGTTCCTACCAACCTGTTTTAATAAAATATAATGTGTCAAGTCATCTCATCACCTTAGTTCCTGTTCCTTCTTTTATATTTTATACCGTTTTATTATAAATGGAACTCCAACTGGGAGCGTATGAAGAAGGTGTAAAAGTTGTATAGAGCGTGACGCATTTATAACGTATCTAAAATTATTTAATACTCTCATTGATTTAGAACGTGCCATAAGAACAGTAAACTTCAACCGTGCCTCACGTGCCTGCTATATAAATATCAACGTGTCGTTTTGTCTCTTCATTTACAACACCGTTTTGTAGGTACGGTCGGCCAATTTAATGTCTGACCCATCAAATCATGCTAGGGATATTGCATTTTCACACACAAAACCAACAAGTCTCATTGTGTCAAATCACATCATGCTTATGAACGGGACTATTAGATGCGTCAGAATTTAAATTGGCCGAAACCATGTTTCCATATATACGAGTAGGTATCAAATCTATTTTCTTCTCAAATAAAAAGATAGTTACATTATTTTGTTACATTGAACTTGGAAATCTTTAAGAGGAAACTACCGAAGCTTTGATCACGTTGTGAGTATTAATTGCTTCAGCACTAGCTGGGAAATCGGCCCGCCTCCGCAATTAGTTCCCAGCAGCTTACTAATGCTTGTGTAACTTATTGCCGACGATAGCAGCCGTCGCATGTCGCTCATTAATGGATAGTTTCCATTACTAATCGACTTCAAACAACATTTCACATTGTAATTTAGAGGTAATTATCTGAAAACTAACGAATAACTTGTAGAAACTGGGATCAACGTATAAATACGTCTAACAGTTATTTATGTTCTAAATAGCATCACAGAAGGACTATATGGGTTTGATTGATAATCACTGGTTTTTTGACACCATTCTGTTAAAAGTGTTAATCGGCAGCAGCTGTTGGGTGATTGTTTTTGTGGAGATTCTGTTTTAGTGATGTTGGTCACTGTTACGGAACACAGGTGGACGAGAGATACGCGCAAGTTCATAAGGGCTACCTGCGTGCGCGCACGGCCGGGCGACGACGCCGGGGAAACGTGCGCACCTGTACCCGCATGCCCGTGCCCGGCCGGCCGGCCGCCTCCACATAAATGGTAATCACGCAGCGTGATGTTCACGCATGGCACATGCATTCAGGACTCACTTTATGGTATTGGGATAACATTCCAAACGTATAATGAGTCCTATTCATCACAACAATGATGAAACGTGTTAAAGGTATGGAATTTACAACAGGTATTTTCAATTTTGTCAACGATTTATTCAAAATGAACTATAACTTTTGTGTCATCAATTACATACTTATCAAAGTAATCGCGCAAATGGATTCCGATCCGGTTTTTATCATTGGTTAGGCCGTTTCCCGAGGAAGTTTGCAAAGCCGGCTCGATAGTTCAGTACACAACACAAAGAAGAGCATCCCCTATCTCCATCTTCACCTATCTCCTCCTAAGGTGGAGTCAATGTTTCCGGTGCCATGCAATAAATCATCGAAATCAATGTAGGTATATTATTGAATATATCAGTACAGTTTTATCTGCGTGAACCAAATCAAAAACAGGATCCAATCATACGTTAAAATAATAAATGATCCCACTCCGACACATCAACACTTAAGTCGTTAAGGGCACTTCACATAATACTGCGCACGCGCTACCGACATGCACTTACGTATAATCTCAGTGGACCTGAAGTATTTTTATAAATGTCGAGTCACGCTAATTGGTAGGTATGTGAGGGAAGTGCAAGTTGGTACAGTTATTATTGTTATTGTTGTACGTAACATACATGTCAGCAGTGACTGTCTAAACTCACCAAAGTGCCCATGTACTCGTATAAGAAACGGTTAAATAATCCTTTTTTCTGGTAACATTTAACACAAGTGTGAAGGTGGCTAAACTCCACAATATGAAGACGTTGGGTGTGCAGCTAGCCGGAGGCGGCGGCGCTGCGGGCCGGGGGCCGGGGGCGGAGGCCGAGAGGACGCACTCGGATCTTATCGCATGTATCTGCTATATTGATTGCGCCTGCGCCCGTGTCGAAAGCCTCGCCTGACCAAAAGCGGCACGAACGCAGATTGAAACCCGAACGTATAAGATGATTGATTACAGCGTAATGGTGACTGACATATGGCTCTGGCTCACTCAAAATTTAAATGTGACAATGTTATATTTTAAATGTAGAATGTATTTTATTGTTATTAATAAATACATTTTAAACAATTTTTTTTGTAAATAATTTAGTTTTTGTAAGTTAGTACATATTTAGTTCACAATGGTTTCTGAGACAACCAAAAATAAACTTTGTTAGGATGACACTTACTGTACGGTCGACCGCACATCAGTGGAAACAAATCCAGTATTAACGGTCTCTCATAGTATTGAAACTCCATTATAGGCTAGGCCAGCTCAAGGTCAAAGAATTTCCTCTGATGTGCGGTCGACTTTACCTAGTAAAAATGTGAATGTTTTGTCGTACCTAAATAAATCATTAGCAGCTCCAAACGAATTTTAATTTCATTGCAAAATCTTAAATTTTTCATACGGAATATTAAAGATGTACCACAGTATTACAATTACCAAAATTTCACGCTCTTATCGACCCTTAACGGTGATATAATGAGTTTTAAAGAGCTTTTTTGACTCCGTGGAATTCAAAATCTGTAAACCGGCAGGATCTTAATCTGAAGCGTGGAGATGGACGGATACCGGCCGGCATGCGGCATCACGGCAACGTTTATCAGGCGAACGTATATTATATTTTCACTCAGCGAATTTCCGACGTTGAATGTGATTTATGTTCGTATTCTGAAAACCATTACGATTAACGGAAATCGTTGTACCAACGCAAGTTAATCGCGAAGGGACACTTTAAATCCATTTATCGCCTGTTATAATTTCGCCGTATAAATGGCAGCATATTTTTAAAAAGTTGAATTTTGATGGGGTTAATGCGTTGTCGCCGTACTGTATATTATTAAGAGTAATAACGGACGATAAAGCTGTAAATTGGGAGCGCGTGACACGTCGCCCGGGAGCCGCGCGCCCGCTCTACCTGCGCCTGCGCCGATTGATGGATATTGCTGCCATCAAATCACTTCAACGCATTTGCAAACTCGTGTCAAGAAAGCTCACGATTGACGCGGTCTGGTTCAGTGACATTTAAATGTAGATTTTGGTAACTACTAACTATACTCAATACCATATTAAGTATTTAGTTCAGAGTCATCAAATTTATTCATTGCGCATGTTATATGAGTTGTAGCACGAATAAGTCTATTTATATAAGTACGGAATGTATTACAATATACCACCGTTCCGGGTCGATGTCGTGAGGTGTTTGCGCTGTGAAGGAAGAAATTATAATATTGTATTATAATAATTTTCCAAATAAGGGCATCAACTTCTTAAAGTTAGCCCAGGATAAAATTCATATTTTTAAGAACGCAGAATATGAATATTTTGGGTTATGGCCACCCTACTATAACAGAGGGCTGGCCCATTGTCTCAAATACACCAACAAGCCGTTGATGCGGCAGGTACCCGTTTGTCATCAGTTTGTTTGTTAATAACAATATGTAGTAGGTGTAAGTGGCAAGTAACATGGAGTGCGCCTAGGCACGGGCGCAACAACAACGTAACGGCGCGTGACGTCCAGCACCTGTCGCCGCGCGCGAGGCGCGTGCGCCACCAACTGCCAACCGCCAGCACGCTGAAGCGTGGCCGGCACTTGCTGCCCGGCCTGGTGTCTCCAGACCCACCCACCGTGGAGACACCTCGCACCTGACGCTCGCTCTTTGCATTTTACCGCACGTAATGTTCCGTTGTCATAACGACACAAATATCAATCATACACAAATTTAAAAAAATTACCTAAGGTTAGATGGGGTAAGTAGGACACCAGCGGAAAAAAAGGGCGACTAGACCAGAGTAGACTGAAGGTCTATAGAGCTCTATACTTATACTTTGTCCCACTTAGTTATAGATATCTATAGTTCTTCAGTATAGTCACGCCCCAGAACGGGGAGAAGTGTTTTAAAAGAAAATGTAAAGTGTATGGAGTCCATCGGGAAAGAGCCTTTGGCGAGTACCGGTGCACTCTCAAGTGACTTGGCCCTCGTAACCGCTAGGTTGGAGGGGCCAGAAGGAGAGAACCTTAGTTCTACCTCCAGTCTACTCTGGTCTAGTCGTTCCTCTTTCCCCGATGTCCCACTTACCCCACCTTACATAGCTTAGAAAACAAATAATGAACAATACAACAAATTATTGCATCCGATGTTTCGACGTCTGCCCACTCAGTTCAAATCAACTTTGAATCATCGCCTTTGAATAAAATTCATTCTTTGACTATTTGATTCAATAACTCCATTTTGCCTTTGGCGTAGTAGGGTTAAAAGTACGGTTGCATCATCAAAATAGGTACCTACCTAACTTGTTACAATAGCCTGAAATTTGAGTAGATATTTGGTCGCAATTTTTACACGCGAATTAGTCTTGGTCTGGCTGGATGTTATGTTTTTTTTTTCAGATTGGACATTATTATCGTAAATCGTTTTAACTCATTTCATTTTCGGAGTGGTCCCAATTCCCATATAATGCAGAGAACATCCTTGTTTTGGGGTATATGCAAGATATTATTGTTTATTTATTGAAAGTAACCGGAGCGGTGTTGTCATTTATATGAATAATTATAAAAACAATCTAGCACTTATCTACCTAGATTCTAGGTAATAAAATCAAGAAGCTGACATGCGTAATTTGTTTGCGAAAATTCAATAATAAATACCGTTTTACAAATTTAAATGTTACCGATTTACAGATGTAATATTTTATAAGTATACAACAACAAACATTTTCAAAACGAAAGACAAAACCTAGTCACTTGTGTACCTGTTTTTATATTGTCGACAAATATGTATGATAGCGTAAAAACATACACCTGGTATTTTATGAACTCACGAATATTATCAGAACACAAAAAGCCAATGGAAGATACAAAAAATATTAAGGATATAATATCAACACACTGGGTGGCCACGACGAACATAACTAGATCGCCTACGCTGGCTTCAATCGAGCCAAAGGTTATCAGTGACCATGCAAAAGAGATTATGCAACAGACATTATTACAGACAGCGTTCGTTATATGATTAATAATCATTGATTATTATGTCTAACGGCTACCGTGTTGTGAGAAAAAGTTAACGGAGAGTTCAGCATGCGCTAGGCATTTATCGGCGCGTGCGCAGAGCATGCCAGCGCCCGTCAGCGCATGCATCGCTACGCTCCGCCGCACCCCACCCTCTACCCCTATCGCCATGACATTACCACTATTTATTATATTCGTACTAACACTCTTCTAACCGTCATGTGCACGCGACAGTTGGGAGTTAGATTGTGATAAGGCAATTAAATGTACCAATTCATTCAAACAAGGAAGAGTCATTTAAATTTATAATCATGGGTGTGAGCTATATGTTTGCAAGTAAATGTGCATTCATCGCCTCTATTTATACATTAGAAATGCAGGGTTATTTTTAATTCGACGTACTCCTTCCAGGCCGATACGGGGCAGCTCAAATGGAACAATTTAAGCCCCCTAATAAATGTATTTATTGAATTAATAAAATAAACCTGTCTTAGATTAAACACTAGATCAGCCCCCCATATGTATGGCCAAAATTCAAAATTCAACATTTTTTCCAGTTTTAAAACTACGACGACTATATACCGTAAGTATGAAACAATAGGACATGGCTTGCTTATATTAGTGTAGAGGTGCGGGCGGGCGGTGGCGGCGGCGGCGCGGGCGCATACGCGGGGGCGGCGCGCGCGGCGGCGCAGGCGCACCATCGCCGTATTTTATTTATAATTACGGACGACGACCCGAGACCCGGACCTGTCGCGATTTCACCTGCTATTATTGCCATTTTATTCATTGTGATTGCATTTATTACGTTGCTTGTTACACATTTTACTGTATATAGATTTTAACGAATGGTAGTTAATGATGATACTATATAATTATTCGTACGGATTTCTCCTTGTAAAACGCCGGTTTAACGATCTCGTATTTATACAGTGGTGCCGTTTCAGTTGATATGATTAAGTTTTAAATATTTGAGATACACAATGCAAAAGGAAAGTTAAAAAGAAGTTATTAATAACGTTTAACTTTCTTGTAATAAATGTTCATTTTTGACTTAATGAATATTTATGATTCATATTAAGGACAACTTTTTTAAAATAAATTAATTTCCGTTAGTGAATTAAATTGTTATTAAGTACATACCTAACAAACCTTAAGTCCAAACTTGTCTTATTTTCGCGTATTAGGTAGTATTAAGTGTTAGGTATGCCGGAATCTTTGAGAAGAGTCTTGTTGTATAATCAAATTCACCCCTAACACAACTAGTAGCCTGACTTTCGTAAACAAATTAAATGTTCAACATTTTAGTTTTAAGTACAATGTGTGTAGGTATATCCAGGGCTTTAAAATATTCGTGATTTATAAAGTTGAGGTGACATCGAAATGATGGAGCCTCGAGCGGTGCAATTTATAAACGACAAAAGTAGTTCATTATTCGATACAAAAGTTATTGCAAAACATAAAGCATTGCATTGTCTTAAATAAATTAAAATGTTTAAATGATGTGTGTGACTAAAGTGCTTATTATATAAATGTAATGGCATGTCACAGTTGCGTGTGCGGTTGATGGGTCGGAGGTGAGGGCCGGCCCGCGCGTGCGGTGCGCGTGCGCCGCCCGGCCGCCGGCCGCCAGCCGCCGGCCGCCTACGCGCGGTACCGTTACACACCGGTTCATTTTTACACCGGCCGAGGATTATTGCATTAACGCCCGCGCCCTCTTGCTCTCCACCATCAAACATCCGCGAGAACAATCATACCATTGATTTAATTGAAACTAAAATAACCAAAATAAACCCACTTACTGACCCTTAAATTAATATTGTATTTATTACACGTTTATTATTAAAATAGCTATTCAAATGAGATATGCTGCCAGTGTCTTTTTTACTTAAATTAAAAAATAAAATTAAAAATTAAAAAAACCCCAAGACAAAAAAACTTCCAAAAAGCTAAAAATAAAATGTGGTGGCACCCCTTTAGCTTTAATATAACTAGTAATAATATAACTATGTCTTCGTTTGTAACCGAGTTACCAAGAAAAAAAATTCTGATCTTTAATTTTTCTTAGTTCGTAGTTATAGCATGTCCCGCCGTGTTTGTTTTGTAACCAGTCACAAACGAAGTTTTTTTGTTTGTAACCAAGTTACGTAACAAGAATAATTTAATCGTCGGCCCTTTGATATTAATTTCAACTTGATACCTCCACGCGGTCCTGAGAAATTGGGTCTTGACTCTTGACAGACAGACAGACGGACAACGAAATGATCCTTTAAGGGTACCTTTTCCCTTTTGAGGTATAAGCCCTAAAAATCAAATTAGAAAATTATCATTTTGGTTATTTTCGAGTTTAAGGGCCTCTTTCACCACTTGATGATAAAGTCCCAGATACCCTATCTTCAGGTTATCTGATAGATAGCCTATTTTTTTGGTTTCACAGGTATCTGATCGCCTATAACTTTATATTTTTATATAGTCTATCACACAGATTTATCTGATAGTAATCTATCTGTAACAATATCAGGAAGTGGTGAAAGAAGCCCTAAGAGTTAAGTTTAGTAAGGAAATAGCCAGGATGTATTTTATAATGCTAAGAACGGGATACAACTAAAAGAGTGGAAATGTCAAAAAGCACAATTTTCGTTGTTTTGGACGATTCAATTAAGTATCTAAAAAAGTAAGTAAGCCAAGTGGTATACATGTCCTTCCATTTTTACTCTCATAATTTTGCTATATAGTTATCATTTTGACCGAGCCTTGTAGATTTATAGGTTTAAAAGGATATTTATCAGACTGATTTATCAATTGACGAAAAGCATACTTTTTTAAAATTCCACTTAGACGAAGTCGTGGGCAACAGCGGGCCTAAATGTAAATGTTTTAATTTCTTAACTGATTTAGCTGTAACAAAAATTCAGAAATTATCACATTAGTGAAGGTTGGCTGGTAGAAATCTCTTGAAGAGAGAAGTCCACCTTCGTACACATTTTTCTTATAGATTTTTCGTTTTTTTTGTGCAATAAGGAATATTACATAATGTCATACTTACATAATACTGGGTCATATACTAGTATTTTGACTCATAGGCAAATAACTTTCAATGACAACTGTGTTGGATTTCGAGTGCAACTTTTGTATCTGTAGGTAAATATGTATATATGATTATTTCTTTTGCACATGTGTATTTTTGGATGCTTTCTCTTGATATAATATATATTACATTGCCTATGAGTCAACTCTGTCTTCCCACACAGGGCTGCAGGGTTTGCTCGCAACGACACAGTTTTGTAACTCTTGAATAAAAATCATAAATTTTTAGTAAGTGCCGTTCTGATATTCCTGCCATTATACTCTCATTAAATCGTGGTAGCCGAGGGCACTCGCTTTGCATTCGTAAGGTTAAGTGATCAAACCCGGATGACCAATGAGTTTATTATGACATAGGGCACAGGCTTTATACTCGGTAGTAGAAAAAAAACATAAGGTTTTTTGATGTATTGAAATCGTCTTCCTATGCCGGAGAGAATAATTTAAGGAGCATGTGAAGTATATATTAGTCCACCAACCCGTATGGAATGTGTCAATTTGGGTTTTCTATGGGGAAGTCTATGCCTAATAGTAGTAGTACTCTACTGGTATTTGTTAAACAGGAGTTCTGAAACTGTGGTAAGCGCTTCTCAAGGCTTCTTCTGACTAGCGACAGATAGGTCAATACTTAAATGGTTCCCAAAAAAGTTTCAGAACAGCTTCTATAAAAGTTAATCAATGAGTAAAATCTCATTCAAAGCAAAAAGCTCACCTTAGTCAAATTGCAGAAGAAAAGACATCAACGCGCTAACAAGTCACTCATTTTAACAACATTATTTTATGCACCGAGAACGATGTGTGATATTCAAAAATGGAAATTCTTAAATACGAGTAGGTATAGTATTTACGTTTAGTTTACGGAATAGGGATTTTTTAATAAGATAGATCTTTAAGTTATCGTCTCCATAAAAACAATTTTAAACGCAAAAAGATTATGCAGTAGTCAATTTACAGGAACAAAAGACATCAACGCGCCTCATTTAATAATTTTCAAGTTTATTTTTTCAATTTCATAAAAAAATATAGTACTTGTTTAATTTACTACACCTAAGTATTATATTTTATGTGGGTATAGATAATAAGGAGACTTTAAGTGGAACACTATATTATACTAATACTAACTAAGTACTATTATGTATTAATGTTTTTCTTACATACTAGCCCGGGAAGGTATCAGCTTTTGGCAGTAAAGAATCTAGCTCCTACTTATCTCGTCATAGACAAGATTATGGAACAACAGTGCGGAGCTTATAGAAATAAAGCATCGGAATCCATTTACGCGAATCTAGAAACCATCGCTACCAGTGAATAATCTTTTTAGAGTCGGTCGGTGAAGCGCGACGCGCCCACGCGCCTCCGCCTCCCGAGTGCCATACCTTACTGCGTCGCGTCGCTCGCAGCTATGCCTCGTTTGTACCACACATATATCCATAGGTACGGTTACACATCTTTATTGTCTTTGTTAAAACTATAAATTTATTTTTAAGTGTGTCAATGCCCATTATAGCTTTATGTGCTAGGCATATATTGATACAATTTAGGCCTAGGTTTTAAAGTATACGTTTTCTTTATAATTTTGTTTCCAAAACCACAAACTGCCAGATAAGGACATACGTAGGTTTTAAAAAACAAAGACATTTATTGCACGTCAAAAACCTAGATATAGCATAAGCTAGATTTTTTTTTTAATAATTTGAGGCCGATAGTACGTACTATAGCTTAGTTTAAATATAGTATAAATATAGTTTTCTCGCAATGGAAGTGAAAAGCAGAGTGTTTAACTCGGAACTGAAAGACACTTAAATTATTTATGTCTACATTCGCTTCGTTCGGGTGGCTATTTTGGTCACAATCTCCTATTTTAATTTTATTCTTTAAATACATCTGCTAAACTGTAAAATGCCATGTTTATTATAGATTCATAACTACTTATATGTCTAACGAAAAAATTATATCGCGAATTTCAAATGTTTTTTTTTTTTTTTTTTTTATTTCATTTGTTTATTTTTTTTTTTCAAGGTTGCCTGGAAGAAATCGCCTTTAAATTGTACTTTAGTTTATTAAATTACCGTAGTGTAATTTTTTTTAGATTTAATATTGGTGCTCAATAAAGAATATTTGATTTGATTGATATTTGATTTCTTATATTTATTTTAATTTAATTTGTAAATTTTTTTATAGCTATTTATGGTAAAAAGTGTTTATTTTTCTTTAGGCTGTACTTACAAGCCTGAAATAAATACAATTTGATTTAATTTAGTCACTTGTTGAACATCTACTTACTATAATTTGGTTACTACTGCAAGTTATACAACTTTGATTAAAAACAGGTATTGTTATGTACTTATTAAAACACACCATAATACCTATCAATTTTTACTAAGTACCTGCTTAGGTAGTTAGGTATCTATTTGGTAAATGTAAGTTATTTGGTATGTTTGTTTGGAGTATCTACCAAGTACTCGGAAGATATTTAGTTTCGCCATGACTGTTTTATTTCGTGTGAAGTCGAAGCGTTGACAGGCTTGTAGTTATTGGCACGGGATCTCGCGATTTATCGCGTCGAGTCGCACCTCGCGACTCCACTCCACTCCACTCGCTTGACAGGCACATGTGCCGTGACATTAGCACCTTCACTATTATTGTCTGCTCTAACAATCTCCACTAGCCCGATGTAACCACTGAGTCATATAACAATTATATTATGTCATAATATGAACCATGCTGAATATGCATGCAAGTCGTCGTCGTACCGAGATTGTTTTAACTATCACTATGTGTGTGTATATTAAAGTAGGAAGGGCTTGCTAGGGTTCTCAATAGTAGGAGTTCTATAGTATTAACATAAACTATGAGCCGCCTTACAGGGAACTGTCCGGGATCCAAGTTGGATCATCCAACTTACATTATAAACATGCCTGATAAAACAGCCAGAGGGTTAATTTACACTATAAAAAGGAATTCTTTTGTTGCGTGCGACTTCGTCCGTCCGTCTGTCCGTCCGTTTGTCACAGCTAAATAATCACAATTTCTTAGTTGCATCGAATCATGTGATCCGATGGGAACTTTTTGTGTGATCAGATGCAACTCCGAACGGATCATATGATTCGTTGGGAACAACCCTATTTATTTCAGCAACTAATGTAATCGACTTGAAATTTGAAATCAAATAGGAAAGGGCTTCTTTTGTACATTCTAAAATTGGTTTCATTTTATTTTATGGGGCATAACTTTCGAATTATGATGAAAATTGTATAATAATAAGTACCTACTAGTAGTTCCGTGAGAACAGTAGACCTCGCCAGCCCTTATAAACCAAACCTAAAAGAAACCAACAAAAGTCAACTTTGGAAACAGAAAAAGTACCTACTAAAGTGACAAAAATTAGCACTTTAAAGCTTAATATTTCGCAAACGGATCCCTGAATCGAAAAATGTTTACCACACACCCGCGATATTTTTGAAAGACCCATCCAACGATACCCCACACCATGGATATCACGCGGAAAAAAATAATTTTCCATTTTACGTATGCAGTTCTATGAACATAATTTATTTTTTCAACTTTCTTAAGTCGTATTACTCAAAAACTAATAGAACCTACTTAGCCGTAATAGTTTTCCTTGTAACTACGTTATATATGCTACTGCCATGAATTTTTTCACATTTCCAGAAGCAACCGTTTAGCTGGCAGGGGGGGGGGGACACGTGACTCTAACAAAAATTACCGCTTTAAAGCTTAATATTTCGCCAACGGATCCCTAAATCGAAAAAATGGTATTCACACACCAGCAATATTTTTGAAAGACCTATCCAACGATATCCCACACTATGGGATTCACAAGAAAAAAAAAGTTCACTCCCACTTTGCGAGTATGGTAGGTACTCTAAAAAAAATGTTTTTCAAAATTTTATTCTACTCATTTTGTAGGTTTAATTAATTTATACATATGCCAAATTTTCGTCAAAATCGGTTGAAAAATGCGACCTGTAGAGAATTACAGACAGACAGACAGCCGGACAAGAGCATTTTTGGCCAGTCTCGAAACGTAGACGCTTCGCTCGCTTCGCTCGCTCGGTCAATAACATTCACCCCTTATAGAAATATGGTATCTGCATGGAGATGAATATGATATATGTAAACATGAAAAATAAAACGATATCTCTAACTAGCACAGTTTTTACCCGACTGTTTAATAATCAGCAAACCCTTTTATACCTAATGGTTTTAAATTCACTATCTACTTATAATAGTTAAAAATATTTTTGAGTTTTGAGTGGCTTGTTGCTCACTCTGTTCGGTTAATTGACCGAGCGAGCGAAGCGAGCGAAGCGTCTACGTTTCGAGACTGGCCAAAAATGCTCTTGTCCGGCTGTCTGTCTGTCTGTCTGTCTGTAATTCTCTACAGGTCGCATTTTTCAACCGATTTTGAGGAAAATTTGGCATATGTATAAATTAATTAAACCTACAAAATGAGTAGAATAAAATTTTGAAAAACATTTTTTTTAGAGTACCTACCATACTCGCAAAGTGGGAGTGAACTTTTTTTTTCTTGTGAATCCCATAGTGTGGGATATCGTTGGATAGGTCTTTCAAAAATATTGCTGGTGTGTGAATACCATTTTTTCGATTTAGGGATCCGTTGGCGAAATATTAAGCTTTAAAGCGGTAATTTTTGTTAGAGTCACGTGTCCCCCCCCCTGCCAGCTAAACGGTTGCTTCTGGAAATGTGAAAAAATTCATGGCAGTAGCATATATAACGTAGTTACAAGGAAAACTATTACGGCTAAGTAGGTTCTATTAGTTTTTGAGTAATAGTGGATCGACTTAAGAAAGTTGAAAAAATAAATTATGTTCATAGAACTGCATACGTAAAATGGAAAATTATTTTTTTCCGCGTGATATCCATGGTGTGGGGTATCGTTGGATGGGTCTTTCAAAAATATCGCGGGTGTGTGATAAACATTTTTCGATTCAGGGATCCGTTTGCGAAATATTAAGCTTTAAAGTGCTAATTTTTGTCACTTTAGTAGGTACTTTTTCTGTTTCCAAAGTTGACTTTTGTTGGTTTCTTTTAGGTTTGGTTTATAAGGGCTGGCGAGGTCTACTGTTCTCACGGAACTACTAGTAATTAATTGTTTTATTCGAAGTTACCTATTAGTTCTCCTTTGGTGACAACCCTGCATGTATACGGCGTATGATTAGCGTCCGTCAGACAAACTTTATTTGTCATGTTTACAACTACCAAGTAATATGTATGTGATTTCTAATTACCATTTAACGGAAAATGTACATCATTTGTTTGGTGATTATTTGTTTAGTTAATACTTTATTGTAACACACACACACAAAAACATTGCAATACAATAAAACAAAAAAATAAAATTCACCTGCGTCTAAGAATTTCTTCTTCGGCGTATGCAGGTTTCCTCACGATGTCTCCCTTCACCGTTTGAGAGCAGTCAGTAAATGTACTGAAAAACCCATTGGTACATGGCCCAGCCGGGGATCGAACTCGGACCTCTCGACATGACAGTCCGCGTCTTCCCCACGACGCCACCGACGCTCTATTGTTCGACACACAAAATTTCATCAAAATCCGTTTTGCGTTTTAGGCGTGAATAGATAACAAACAGACAGACAAAGTTACTTTCCTATATAATATGCAGAGTAGTGAGATGGAATAATGTCAACGTTTCATACGTTGCAGTTTACACCCGTTAAGCAGCCGTCACATCATCATCATCAACAGCTTATTAATCTCCCCACTGCAGGGGCTCAGGCCTACCCTCTCAACGAGGGCGTGCGGGCTATAGTCCACCACGCTAGCCCAGTGCGGGTTGGTGGAATTCACATGCGCCTAAGAATTTCTTCTTCGGCGTATGCAGGTTTCCTCACGATGTTTTCCTTCACCGTTTGAGAGCAGTCAGTACATGTACTTAAGTTTTGAGAAAAAAAACCACTGGTACATGGCCCAGCCGGGGATCGAACCTCGGACCTTTCGATATGATAGGTCGCGTCTTATCCCCGAGGCCACTGACGCTCTTACAGCCGTCACATACATTGTATATTATATGATAGCTATTTTAGATATTGGAAAAGATCATGGAGGTTTACATAGTGTAGTAGTATCTCATCTAACACCTACTTCTGATCTGACAGTATAATATAATATAGGTTCTCAAACTCACATAAACATAAGAAACTTCAGAATGTCCTGAATGTGAGGACATAATAAATTGTAACGATGTCATATCAAGAGTGGGTTAGGTAATTTATTGAAAGGTGCGCATTGAATTCACGTTTATTTGTGCGCACGCGCCGACGACGACGAGCGACGTTGCAAATCATGCTTATCGCACCGACTCGACTGCTCCATTGCCGCCGCCAGCCCTAAATCTAGACAGATGTAGATATTTACCTACGAGGTATCCTCTTCGTCAAGATTCTCATTCCCATTCATACCGTATTAGGTAGGTGTCTTAACATATTCATTTAATCGTACTGATTGATTCATACTTAATAACAAAAATCCCATGCAGGAATATTACTTTAAGTTCATCGAAAATTATGGTCCAGATATTATGCTGTGGCTATTAAGTGGAATTTCTTTTTATTATTTTAGTCCCAATCGAAGTTATTCAAGTCGTGACGGAAAGTCAACGTGAAATCAAGCCATAAACTGTGACCTTTACCTACCGCATTATCTAATTTTATCTTCGTTCTGCGCTAATAATGTTTTCGTTTATAAAATATAATATGTAATTAAATATAACAATAACAAAGTTCTTCATTTATAAACGAGGTCGAATTAGTGTCGAAACCAGTTGCGTTATCTTTAAGGCAATCAATTATAACTAATAGGAAAGGTTCAAAGTTCTATTAGACTATTAGGTGTGAATTCTAATTGGTACGGCTTATCGGCACTTGATCTCGGATTAGATAATCACGCACGATGCAAATAGGAACAGAATTAATTAATGAGAATGCATTGGATTGGCCGTGGCGCGGAGACGCAGCGCACGCGCTCGCACGTCGGTGGTCGCCAATCACTAGGTAGGTAAGTACCAGTAGTGCATGGTAGTCGCGCGCTGTTACATATCTTTCTAATTGGCACCCGCGTCTACCCGTTAGTTATGTATTTATGTGGAGGTTTCTTCTGCTGCGTTTATCCGGCAATGACAATATGCGCCACAGTCACAACTTTCGTAACCTGATATGATAAACTTATTTGCACTTCACCTGTCATCATTTCGCTACTTGTACCTAAGCATTTCATTATACTCACATTAATATAAATATCACTTTAATTTCGTGTTGTATTGTACAATTAATTGTTAAAAAATAATTAGGTACTAGGTCAATTAAATTAGACACCTTAAAGATTATATCTTAATTCCAAACATTTCGATATAAAAGTGCCAATAGTTAGGCTCTTATCGTTTGAAAAACGTGCACTTGCTTGACAGGGTCGGAGGTTAACTGTGGAGGGAGATCATATCTTATTGGACAACTTTCTTACTAGTAAGCGACACGATAACTTTACGTTCTGATTTAGATAAAATGTATTGGATTAAGGTTTGCATGAAGGATAATAAATATTGTTAATCACGTCATATTTAGGTAGGTTTGTACGTTAGATTGTTATTATTTTTATGTATTAGGTACTAGCTTTTTCCCGCGGTTTCGCCCGCGTAGAAAAGTTTTTCCCGAGGTGTCTATCGCCTATTAGTAGGATACAAAGGTGGCATTGTGAAACAGTGCCATCCTGTATTTGCTTGTAACATCAACCCTCACAAACATCTAAAATTACTTTATACTTATACTTTTCGCCTTTATAATATTAGTAGTACCTATACAGTAATTTAATTTGGAATTTGTTTAATTTTGTTTATTGGACTACATAATTAATACTAAAAGCCAATTTATAGGTATGGATTCTGTCTATTCTTAGCCTATATTAAGCATAAAACAAAGTTATGCCGTCGCTTCTGTTTGTATGTTCTGTCGGGGTAATGTCGCTAACTATACTGAATGGATTTCGATCCGGTTTCCCGACAAAAGTAGGTACTTACTACTACATACAATACGATGCAATGCTACCCCGAGATCGACCGCGGCGGCGAACGGCTACCACATAGGCAGGCGGTACTCAAAATTTGAATAGTTTAGTGTAGGTGTAGGTATCTTATATTAAATCAAAACTTTACCAAGTTTTATAACAAAATTCGTATGTATTTACCAAATTCAGTCCAAAGTTGAGTTCAGTGGTTTCGTAAAAGTTAGTAGTAGCGAGCAAGCCTGGAGCTCGGGTACTGCCGGGTGGTGACCTCGTGGCCGGGTGACCGTCGCGCGGCGGCGGGGGGCGCCCACCGTCTAATGCCCGACCTACATCCGACCGGTGCCGGTGCTCGCTATTGTCTCGCCGTCGCCGATAAACCGCCGCCGCAGCTAAATGATTACTTAGTCACAAATTGGAACTAGACACCTAGCTGTATGCAGGTACAGTGAGCGCAATGCGATACCCTGAATAGGCGTATTATAGGTATACAGTACGTCCCACGGCCATGCCACACGGAGGGAAAGTACATTAAATATTCAATAAAGAATATTTTTTGAAAGAAGACGTCGTTTTTATTTTTAATAATAAGTAGAACTGCATTCACAGATTTTTTTTAAATCGCCTGCCTCAACCGTGAATCGAACCCGCTAAATGTGAAAAAAAGACCCAATGTATTATAACGAGAGAAACAACGGTCGAAAGGGTTAATTCATATGGATTATTTTTTCCTAAATAACAAGAAAGATCATGAAATTTAATATTTTATTTAAAATAATTAAAATATAATTTATCAATTGCTCAAAATGTGATCCTTTCTGCAGTATAAAATTTTTTACTCTTTTATTAATTTCTCTTCTTTCTCGATTTACTTATCTTTGCATGATGATAAGTAAATCGACAGGGAAAATTATTATAAGAGTGAGAATTTGTACTACAGAATGGACCACATTTTGAGCATAATTGATAAATTAAGATGATCTTCCTTTCATTTAAGATGTTAAGTTATTTAGGAAAAAAATATCCTTATAATTAAACTAACCAATAAAGAAGACATTTTGTATCTTTAGATTGTTTTATTTTCTGTGTATTACAAAGGTAACAGAAAGGAACGCGAATCGGCATACATTCGGCTTAATTATAGCCTCATGAATAAGTATGTACTATTTTATGTACATTTAAAAGTAATAGCTTCTTATGTACTGTTATAATTTTCAAAGAATATATTAATCATTTATAATTAAGGCACTTTGTACATGGCTTAGGATACAAATATATACGTTTTAATAAGTGTATGACACTCGGCAAATGCCACATGACTAGTAAACCCGCGGCTAGCGCGACTGAACGTAATCTAAACATATTCTAACTTAAATCTACGAGTCGGAATTTACATTGGTCCCTTTCACGAGACTTAAAACTAAACCACACATAACAACAGCTTATTCTACTCTACAGATCTACAATGTAAACAAGTACTTAGAGGACAGAAGTTGAATACATAAAATAATTTAAGTTTAAATTAAGACATTGTACTTAGTTCTAAACGCGAGTGTAGGTAAGTAGATCTACATCTAAAACGAGATCGTGAATCCTGCGGGACTGTCAGTCTTTTCAATAGGCGTGTATGGATGCTGGCGGCTGGAGGGGCGGGTGCGGGAGGGGTTCGGGCCGGTACTCGTAATGCGCGCTGCCGGGGGCTCCGCACCCACCCTCCAGGTGCTTGCTCAGTAGAGACATGCGCGAGAACGTTTTCCCGCAGCCTGAACACGAGTACTTCTTGACGTCTGAGTGAGTCTGTAAGTGCGCCCGCAGGTTCGATCTATCAGCAAAGGCGCGGCGGCAGTGGTGGCAAGAAAAGGGTTTCTCCCCAGTGTGCGTGCGAATGTGCCCCTGAAGTAGCCAGGGCCGCGAGAACGCTTTGCCGCACAGGTGACATTTGCATGGCAACGTGTGCGTGCGAATGTGCATTTTGAGTGCGCCCAGAGATGTGTACACTTTCGCACAATACTTGCAGCTGAAGGACTTTCGCGCCAGGCTACCCTCCGCTGCGGCGCAGTGGTACTGTTGATGTTTCGATAGTCCAGAGTAGGTGGAGTAAGATTTCGCACAGTCCGGGCACTGGTAACGTGGACGTCTCGGGGCCGACACGGAGACGCCTGAGTCTGAGGAAACGGAACCAGGCGAGCGGAGGTCTTCGGGGCATGGGGGAGGCGAGCAGGAGGAGGGCGGCGAAGCGGGCGAGTATCTGGCGTAGAGTTGCGCGTGCGCAGGGGGCGAGAGCGCGGGCGCCGCGGGGTACAGCTCCTCGAGCGGATACGGCGCGTAGAGGGTGGGCAAGTAGGCGTAGTGCGGCGTGGGGCGGGCGAGCTCTGCGGGCGCGGGCTCGAGCCGCGCGCGGCACGCGGCCAGGTACTCGAGCTGGTGCGGCGGCCACTCGCGCGGCTCCACCTTCACCGCGGCCGCCGCGCTCGGGGACGACGCCTTGCTCGGGTAATTTCCGGTCTTAGACAGATCTTCAGGCTTTGTACTCAGGTTCTGGGGCTCCTCGTTCTCTGTGTCACCTATGAGCAAATAAATGACACCGGTCAATTTTGATTTAGCATTCGGATCTTATTTTAAACTGCTTGAAATTATATATAGCAATAAACTAAATAGCTGTAAATAAGAGCAAAAAATACAATAATAAATTAATTTAATTTCAGTTATAAATTTCATTAAACTTATAAATGTATTTTTTTCACACAGGCAATATCTAATGATTAAGGAAAAAGTTTAATATTTAGAAAGTAATTTTAAAACAAATCTAGAGTACTTACATTATAAATATTATTAGTACTTTAGAGAAAGTCGTGAATTCGGGTCTCAGTAACTACTTTTATATTATATTTACATTTTTGTAAGACTTATCATAGAATGTTATGTTTTGATGGAAGTAATAGTAAATACTTACAATGATAATCATAATAGAGTCGCGTGGCGAGGTGGGCGTGGTGCGGCGGCGAGGTGGGCGGCGTCGCCGGCCGCTCCTCCCGCACCAACACCGGCCGCTTCTTCAGCGGACAGTGCGCATACTTCTTCGTCATCAAAGCGCGAGAAGTCTGCGAATCCTCCACAAGCATCTTGCACTGTTCACAAGCACTCAACTTCAATAATGTTCAATGGTAGGTTCGATATCGTAATCACTAGCTCACAATCCTACAACAGTCCAAACATGGCAAGTTGCGCCGGAGTCGTGATGGCAGTGTCGGGATCGGAACGCGTTGACGTGCGTGCGCACTGGCCGGGTACGGAACTCGGAGTGGTGCGGCGAGGGAAGTGGTGCCGGCTTATATGCGCTCCCCGTCAGCGCCGGGCCAGGTGGCGGCGGGTAGGCCTCGCACGTGCGTCGTATCCAATCGGCGGAGTGCGCGGGGCCCCGGCCAATGGCGGCTCGGCGCGGCGCGGGGGGCGGCGGCACCTGCGCCTGAGCACCCGGCGAGCAAGCAAGCAACGCAGCCTCCAGTGCGATATGCTCAGCTTCAGCACAGCACCGGTTGAAACCGTCGTTGCAGCCAGCACACTGTTTTTTGTGCAGCTCTTGGGGTTAAGCACCTTTGAACCGAACCATTGCGTCGTCATTTAGAGACCCACCGCGACCCAGCATCTTTGTTAGCCACCTGTATTAAAAGTAGTTTTTGGATTTTGTTCTCATCGTTTATTAGATACGATTATTGTCTTATAATCAAGACGGTAATGATTTCAATCTTTAAATGTGTAATTTTAAAAATATAATCTATGTATACACATGTTACATAATTAAACATTATAGCAGCCTACTTAGCGAAAATGGTATGTCACTTGAAACCATGACACGATGACACATGGACATTGGTATTATGACACGGGGTAGACTGCCGTCTCATATAACCTTGTCCTACTCTTTTCTTTATGAAGCAGAACCTACTCGTATTAAATATCCAGCTACGATTTAACAAATTTAAGGCCGGAGCACACCTTTGCGTACAGTATAGGTTGCGTCGCGTGCGCAGCGCGTGGCAACAGATTTACTTGGAGCGTTCACGCTCACACCACGATCGCGCATCTGGTGTACTCCGGCCTCTATTACTGTATGCATTTTTTTCGTTGGCGAAATTGCTTTGCAAGAACCCTCTAGGTTTTAAAATCAGAAGCTCAAACTTTTTATAATAATTAATTACTTATTATAAAACCGTTGTACCTTTTAAGCAGTTTTATTGCGACTCGCCATGCAAATGCTTGTAAGTCATTGATAAAATAATTCTGCGATATCGATTTTGCATCTGGTTTGCATAATTTTCCGCGAACCAGCTAATGGTCAACAAATATTAATCTTCCTTCCTTTTTCATAGAGGTACGAGTAGATATATTATCGTAATTTCTCACTATATTGATACCAGGAATTGTAACTTCCCCTACGAAAGGAAGTTGATAAGGTACCGTACAGTACCCATTTATTGACCCTTTATCGAACAACTCACACACCACAAGTTCTCAAGGATTTGCAGGTGATAATAATAATAAAATATTTATATGTAACCGGAAAGGTACAGAACCCGTTTACAGTGCAAATCGTTAACAATGAGATTTCCTTGTGTGTCCCAAACCAAACAAATACGTACGGAACCCCTTCCTAACGCGGAAATGTAACGTCCATAAGGTTCTTTGTTATATTTTTTATGGAACCAGTGTTAATTCCCACAGGTCAGACTGTTCCCTTGGTATTTTAGGCATTCTCACAGAAACAAGTTCGCATCATGCAACCAACTATTATTCTGTGGCAATACGTACAGTCGACCGCACGTTAGTGGAAACACTTTGACCTTGAGGAGGCCAGTTTATACTGGTTTTGTTTCTACTGACGTGCGGTCGACCGTACATACATTACAAGTAAAGTATAGGTACATATAGATATCGCTGGCATCATGCAACATTTCGTAAGGGCTACGATCTCATTGTACCTAATGCCCATTTATGGGAAAATGGCAAGTGCAGTCAAACTACTAGTATACAGGGTGTACATTTAATCGCCTGCAATAATTAAGATATTATTATACTTACATACACATTGATACACCATTATGAAAAATAAATTCATTTTAAACTTTATTTTTGGTTATTGTTTAAATTCCAACCAACAAAATTGTTTAATATTTACATTTAATGGCGCCGGCGTAAAAATTACATTTATGACTACATAAAAATTAAATGAATACAGAATTAAATGACTTAATTATTAATGTACAGCTCGCTCTTACCACAGAGGAATTATTTGTTAATATCCTCTACCTACGAGCGATATTATGAAATACTTATAGGGCTATAAATAATGGAGCGTATCTAGAACGATGGCAGGGCTTTTGTAAGGTGTATGTAGGTATGTACGTACCTACACTTTGCGAATCCAAAGATCGCCCATCATCCGCATCACGATGACGAGGGCCGAGTGTGGTGAAATTTGCGTCATGACTCAGCCCGCATACGTGTCAAGGGATCGACATGTAATGGACATCAATTGGTCCATTATATTATTTAGTACAACTGTGACTAATCGCGCTGATCAACGGTCAACAATAACAATGTAACGTGATATATCTTGATAATCATGTCACTTCCAACTCTCGACAGCATAAGTAGGTGGTAAAACTTGGTTCTCAATAAACAAAGCATCAGTCATTACCTAATTAGTTTTGAGCCTCTGTGAATGAATTCTTTATCTTGATTTACGCTTGGGAAACGTAAACAAATCAACGGAAGATGATTGATGGTAAACAAAACAACACATTAGGTAAACTATCCTATCGAATGAATGACATGACTATTGACTCGGTTGGCGTACCTACTTATTTCAAATAGATTGTTGGTAAACAAACTCTCTAATACATGATTTCAAAAAATTGACCCGTAAACTTTAATGATTTATTTTCCTATAAAAATGCTATATTATGTAGGTAAGCATTTAATAAAATACCTGATATTGATACCAGTTACAGCCACGGAAAATAAAATTTCCGTGGTTACAGCGGTGCTCAGTATTTTAATAGATTATAGATACTATTATTATAGATACTGAACATACCTATGGCCACTTTAGGAATGCAAACAATATTTTTTACTTTTCGTCTAAATTGTAAAGCTCGACAACTCAATTTGTATGAAAAGATGTTACTTAAATTTATTTTTAAAAGTCGCCATACAAAAGCTGTTAAGTATTCGATGCTGAGTGCTTCTGTAATGGGGTCATTTACTTACTACTTACAGGTATTCAATGTATGTACTTACCTATGTATATTATTTTTATTTAGAGCGAGAGTTACTACTGAAATAAATGACTAACTTTTAGGTACGAAATACCTAAGTAAATGAGAAAATTTGCTTGTTTGTTACTTATTGAAGTCGATATGGTAGGCCGCGTCTTATCCCCGACGCCACTGACGCTCCTAGAGAAACATAATAATAATAGGATACCGCCCAGGGCGTCCGCTAGTAATTGATAAAATAAAAACAAAAGTCAATGTGATGGCCGGGCAACGATTTGGTGTTGACGGGTGTCACTTTGTGTCACAAAATACATGTATGTGCGAGTGTGTAAGGGAGGGAGGGCGCGGAACGAGGCGGCTGCGTCGGCCAGGTGGTTGGTGGCGGGGCGGGCGGGCGGGGGCAGGGGCGCGTGCGTAACGGTCGCGGCACGAGCGCGCTGCGCCGGCGCAGGGGGACGTGGTGCACTATGGCGGAAATAGCGATGGACAGGGGCGCCGCGCGGGCAGGTGGTGCGTGCGATACGCCAGCCAGCCCGCCAGCCAGCCAGCTCTCAATGTCGCACAATTGGCGGTTAATTCTTCGCATACATTACATTGGAATGAATGAAATTAGTGCCGTAATATGCATATTATGTATCATTAAAATGCTATTTGCTCCTATACATATTTGTAACTTTCATACACCATTAATTTTCTGCGATAGGAATAGAATAGTTAATTGACTTTTGCCCCAAAATTTATCAAGACAATCAGCCATCTATGATAACATGTTCCTCTGGGAATTTCATATAGATTATAGTTTTGGAAAGGAGAATAAATCTTTTATGTTCCCAAAATACGAGCCAAGACAATATTCTTTTCATCAAACTTGCTCGTAAATGGTCATATTTTATGCATGCATACAGAAACACAATGGCAAATCTTTCTTTCTTTTCTTTCTTTCTATATTATACACTTCCGAAAATCAGTACAATATTATACCCCTAGGGCTGTAATGTGTAGCTGGCTGTACATTAAGTTAAATTGAGTAATTAACTTGACTAAACTTGACTAAATTGACTAAACTGACTAAATTGACTAAACTTGACTAAATTGATTTAGTCAGTCAGTTAAAAAAAACACTGTATATCTCCTATGTCTAAGACATCGTCTTGTTACGTTAAATGATTTATCTGTAAATGACGATAACTTTTTTCGCTGTCATCCGATTTCAATTAAACAAAGCCTATAAGTTGCTCCAGGCTGTGCTTAATCTACCTGTGAAAACCGCAAAAAAATCCGCTCAGTGGTTTCGGAGATTAGCGATTACAGACAGACAGACAGACAGAAAGACAACAAAATTAAAAAAAACTTTTTTGTGTTCTGTTACTCTTTTTTTATCGCCTACACTCATTTTTTAATAAATTTGTTCAAAGTACAGACACAAAATTTCTACTCCTTTATTATAAGTATAGATAGGAGATTATTAGTTTTGCACAATCTTTACAAACAATTGATAAACCTGATTGCGGAAGTTTATTGCGCCTCTTCTCGGCACTTTAGCACCAAAATTTACGAGTATAAGGGCTTCTTTCACCACTTCCTGATATTGTTACAGATAGTAATCTTACTGATAAACTAATCTATCAGATAAATCTGTGTGATAGACTATATAAAATGTATAAGATATAGGCAATCAGATACCTGTGAAACCAAAAAAATAGGCTATCTGTCAGATGACCTGCAGATAGTGTATCTGGGACTTTATCAGCAAGCGGTGTAAGAGGCCCTAAATGTACCCGGTACTCATGCAATAAAATGTTTCGACTTTGACTAAGTAAACCTACATGCACTCTAACGCGGTGAGTTGTGCTACCATATGTTGCTATGACTCAGAGCTAATTTATTTTCAATTATAAATACGTCATTAGAATCAGAGGGTAAAACTGTAGGTAAAACTCACCTAAAGCGTCAAACAATAATTAACGCGTATAAAAATATCACAGATTTATAACTTTAGTTTATAAATCTGTGAAAGATATAAAGTTATCAGTTATTATTACAATTTGAACAACCAAAAGACCGATGGCACACCTGAACTGAACTTTACCTACAATTGTTATTGTTGGGTATTTGTAACTTTGTTTGTTGAGCTTACATATAAAACGTTACACACACAAAGCGTAGGTACCTACCTAACAGTTGGAACCGATCTTAGTCGAAAGAAATAAGGACTGCGCATTATGTTTTACCCACGATGATGCTGATCGCAGCAGCAATAGAAATAGAATGAGTGAGACAAATTTGCCTCCACTAGGTAACTTAAAACATACAAGAGTAGTCGTGTGACATCATGCGTTCTCCTTGAGGTGAGCTATTAGGTGGATGCGTTCGACCCTACGTCAAATTGAATCAGTGCACAGCTATGCCAGCAAGCAGCTGGCTGCGCGTGCAGAATCACATGTCTCTGTACCCGAATCTCACATCTGCAGCGCGCCGCCCGCCCTCGTGCTCGCAAACGGCCTAACCGCCACCACAACCCCCTCCGATCACTACCCAACTTCACGCAACATAATCCCTTTTAGTAGCGAGCACCACGATTAGGGTCCCCCATTCATTGTTTCGTACACTCAGTGACGAAACGCCATATCTTACTATTCCGATAGAGGCATCGATGACGTTTCATCAAAGAGAAATAATATTCAGTTAGTGCGCATCGAGGTTTAGTGAAATGCAGCTTAATTCTTTCGATTAAGGTTTTAAATTAAGGTCGATGTTTACCTTACAATGCCGTTTTGTGGTTACCCAAACATATTTTAGACATACGTCGTTTTAGAGCGGAGAAGTCGGAGCTTGCATCAGGTAGGTGAGTAGTTTAATTTTAAATAATGGTGTAGCTATAGGTAGAGTTTTCTATGTGTAAGTAAAGCGCACAGGGCCATTCAACGCTTTTATAAACACTTTTAATACAGATGGATTGAGTATTATATACAGGTTGTGTTAAAGTGTAAAATCTAAACTGAAAAAGAAATTTGTTATGTAGTTCGGATAACTTTTGCTTGCGCATATTATTAATAAGTAATAGGTAGGTTTAAGTAGATAATTCCATGCGTGCATAGAACTTTTTGCATGCAGAGAATCGTTTTGCTTAATGTAGTAGGTATTGTTTTATTATTAAGTAATGATTTTTGAAATTATCGATGTGTCATTTCATTTTATTTTCCTATTTTATTATTAAATTCTGTCACTTTTATTTGAAACAAAAAACTAACTAAGATTTTTGTTTTGGTTACATAGTACTTTTGTTGAAAACCTATCGTTAAACAATACATTCGAGAAAGGTTTGATGACAGTTATCAAAATTATAGAAATAATAATAAATATAGAAAATACTTTAAGTTAAAAAGATCAGTCTGTATAGCGGCAGCCGGCAACAGCTGAGATTTCGGCACACGCTATGCGAGGCGGCGCGGGCGCAGTCGGTGCGCGGGGCGGCGGCGGGGGCCGGGGAGCCGGGGCGCCGTCGGCCACCTTTCACCCCTCGTGCGTTCCATTTGCGGCCTCCTCATATACATACACGTAGAGTACATTAGTAAATTATAATTTAAGACCAATCTTCCTGTACATGGTAAATGGTTTTGCCCGCGCGTATGTTTCTATTAATAGGTGTTGTTAAGTAAAGTAAGGAACGCTAACAAAAGAAAGTAAATGTTTCCATTTCAGAGTAGGTAATAATTGAATTGTTACATAGATTTATTTGATGCGATGGTAGGATAGGATTGTTTAAGTAGTGAATATTAAATTTCAAATTATAAATCTAAACGTTTATATTATACTTTTAAATTAAATAAATTATGAGTAACGTCTTAATTAAATCTAAACTAAACTATAATATCTTTATAAACAGTAGTTCCGTGAGAACAGTAGACCTCGTAACACAGAGCCCTTATAAACCAAACCTAAAAGAAACGAACAGAAGTCAACTTTGCAGTTGGACACAGATTAAGTACTAGTTAAAGTAACAAAAATTTGCACTATAAAGCTTAATATTTCGCAAACGGATCCCTGAATCGAATAATGTTTTACACACACCAGTGATATTTTCGAAAGACCTATGCAACGATACCTACTTACTCCGTGGAATTCACGCGGAAAAAAATCATTCCCATTTTACGTATGCAGTTCTATGAACATAATTTACTTTTTCGATTTTCTTATGTTGATCGACTATTACTCAAAAACTAATAGAACCAACTTAGCTTTCATAGTTTTCCTTTTAACTACGTTATATGCTACTGCCGTGAATTTTATCACATATCCAGAAGCAACCGTTTAGCTGGCAGGGGGGGGGGCTGCCAGCTAAACGGTTGCTTGTACACGTGACTCTAACAAAAATTACCGCTTTAAAGCTTAATATTTCGCCAACCGATCCCTAAATCGAAAAATGGTTTTCATACACACGCAATATTTTTGAAAGGCCTATCCAACGATACCCCACACTATGGGATTCACAAGAAAAATAAATTCACTCCCACTTTGCGAGTACGGTATGTACTCTAAAAAAAGTTTTTTAAAATTTTATTCTAATCATTTTGTCGGTTTGATTAATTTATACCCATGCCAAATTTTCGTCAAAATCCGTTGAAAAATGCGACCTGTAGAGAATTACATGACAGCCGGACAAAAGCATTTTTGCGCAATCTCGAAACTGAGACCCTTCGCTCGCTTCGCTCGCTCAGTCAATTACCATGATTTTCTATACGAATTACCATGAAACATTCAGTACTTAAAAAGCCGACAAATTGATGAAAATCTCAATGAAGCGGTACTTTCGTAAGTCTAAATTGTCATCGTTAAAAACTTTGAAGGTATACACTCGAAATTATCATTTATGTTGAAATCCACGGAAGAAAGAAGGTCTTCCGTGTTGAAATCTCTTTCACTCGAAAAGTTAGTATTTCCCACTGGTATTTCCATTGTAATTTGAGTTTTACAAGTTCGACTGTATTGCACACTACTTTTTGTAATGTGCTTCTAATACCTTTATCACGATGCATATCACTTACGTACCCTCGACGTATTTCTATGTCTATTTCTAAAAACAATTTGTCGGAGAGACAAAATAAGTTGTCCAAATTTTTATAGATTCAACAATATGACTTTATTTTACATGTTGTATTAAATAAGATGAAGATATTCGTTAAATTATAAGTAGCTAGTTGATAAAATTTCACTGAACTGGAGACTATACTTTTGCAATCCAGGGAAACGAGAAACGCTTCTTTCCCACATTTTTTCAAATCTCACCGTTATCCCAATTTTTTGCTTTTCTTAGCGTCGAAAGGTATTTATAGTATTATTGTAAGAAGGGGGATCGAAGACCTGGGGTCGCAGCGAGGGCAGCTGCAACCAATGCAGGCCCAAACTAGTTGATCGCTCGGTGCGGGATTAACAACCGTATATGACGGGTAACGGTTCCATTATTATTTTTAGTCTATTGCTATACAGTTAGATGGGTACCTATCGCATAATAATATGTAGGTAAGTTTTGTCAATTGTCTATCTTTAAGTATGAATAAGCTGAGTTCCTATTAGTAGATCCTAATAACCGCCGGGTATCGATCAATTGCCTATGAAAACCTTAAAGATTGTGAAAATCTTGATCCGAACTTTCCTAGTTCTAGCTTCACGAGTTCCTAGTATTTCGTGTTTATATTAGACCCAATGTTATGATTTACGAGATCCATTGAATACAACAGTAAATTGTTCATATATCTTGGTTGGTTCTCGTGGAACAAACAATATTTGAGAAGTTATTTCCTAGCGTCAGTTGTTGCCATAAGCGTTTTCCGCTAGTGCAAAGTACCTATAGCTTTTCAAATTGCTTAAATATGGAGCTCTCAATAATAATAATAAGCACATTAATGTGATTACTTCTATTATAGAAAGTGAATTAGGTGCTCATTTATATGGTATACTCGCCTCTATATGTCGAATGAACGGCGACCACCCGTTCCGGGACACCTTTTCATTTAATCAAAACTTGTTTGCACACCCAACAAACGGTGTTTTGTTCGCGGAGGGCGAGCGATCTACGCAGAGCGGCGCTGCATAGCTGCACCCGAACACCGGTTTATTTTGCGTCGACATCTTTTGATAGAACTTTTTTTTAGGTGTATATTGAAATTTATTAAAAGCGCAGTGAGGGTGCGCGTGCGCGGCGACAACTGCCGAGATTGTTGCACCTGGCTCATGCGTCGAGAGATATAATGAACATAAATAAAATATGCTGTGCGCAATTTTACATCCTTCACGAGTGAAAATTCAACTGGTATACATATATACTCACATATTTAACTCAGCTGAAACTCCTGTCTAAGAAGGGTCAACTTAGAAAAATAGATAACTGTTATATGTAAATAAATGGGCTTTGTCTTTGATGCTACTTGTCAACCACCGATCTTCTGACAGTAGGAAGGAATCATAGCCGAAATCCATTCCTCATACTTTATCGCCTTCTTGTCATGACTTCATGCATGAGGTATCTATAGATATTGTATATATCGTTACTCATCCTGCTTCAGATATTTAACGTTAACACATTCAAAAGTATAGTTACTTATTTTATGCCACCAACAATTGAAGTAGCTATGTATTAATTGACCGAGCGAGCGAAGCGAGCGAAGCGTCTACGTTTCGAGACTGGCCAAAAATGCTCTTGTCCGGCTGTCTGTCTGTCTGTCTGTCTGTCTGTCTGTCTGTCTGTAATTCTCTACAGGTCGCATTTTTCAACCGATTTTGACGAAAATTTGGCATATGTATAAATTAATTAAACCTACAAAATGAGTAGAATAAAATTTTGAAAAACATTTTTTTTAGAGTACCTACCATACTCGCAAAGTGGGAGTGAACTTTTTTTTTCTTGTGAATCTCATAGTGTGGGATATCGTTGGATAGGTCTTTCAAAAATATTGCTGGTGTGTGAATACCATTTTTTCGATTTAGGGATCCGTTGGCGAAATATTAAGCTTTAAAGCGGTAATTTTTGTTAGAGTCACGTGTCCCCCCCCCCTGCCAGCTAAACGGTTGCTTCTGGAAATGTGAAAAAATTCATGGCAGTAGCATATATAACGTAGTTACAAGGAAAACTATTACGGCTAAGTAGGTTCTATTAGTTTTTGAGTAATAGTGGATCGACTTAAGAAAGTTGAAAAAATAAATTATGTTCATAGAACTGCATACGTAAAATGGAAAATTATTTTTTTCCGCGTGATATCCATGGTGTGGGGTATCGTTGGATGGGTCTTTCAAAAATATCGCGGGTGTGTGATAAACATTTTTCGATTCAGGGATCCGTTTGCGAAATATTAAGCTTTTAAGTGCTAATTTTTGTCACTTTAGTAGGTACTTTTTCTGTTTCCAAAGTTGACTTTTGTTGGTTTCTTTTAGGTTTGGTTTATAAGGGCTGGCGAGGTCTACTGTTCTCACGGAACTACTAGTATATCAAGTTGCTACCGTCATTGGCAGGAACACAAGGCCGGTGGTCTATAGGTACTCACAAGCGGTAAACCTTCAAGGCCGGCCGTCAGCCCGTTTCAGGGAGATCGCGTGCTTGAACTGAAATGCGACGCTGTGGTCTTTGCGTAAAGCATGTTGATGCGTGTCGAACACGGACCGCCCAGTGAGACCAGCCTATGTGGTCTCGTATCTATTCGCATCATATTATGTATAGGTACATTAGAAATGTATAGTGAAATTCAGGAAGGTTCGAAGTCGCGGGGGGACCAAAGAGATTTTAGCTATATATTTTAGCTATTTTAGCATTATTTTGTAAAAGCTATCAATCAAATGGTATTTCGACAATCTGCGTGGGCTTTAATCCGAAAGTTATTGGATCCTACGTAGTGCATTTCAAATCTATGTTAAAATTACACTTATCTTTGTCCACGCGAACGAAGTCGCGGGCAACGGTTAGTGATACTATAAAATTTTGAACAAGCTATTACTCAATAATAATTTGACCACAGGATTATTATCGAAGAAAGTTACATGGAATTTGTGGAGACCACTGAAAAGAAAGTTAATGTCTTAAGTCCCAGCGATACTACGGATATACCGTTGACAATATACGGTATGTATAAAAAGTTCAATTTTGTGGCTATGTACGCATTTATTTACAACTTCATCTTCCCAAACATAAAACTCGGACGTGAGCTGGGTTGCGGTACAAGATCGCGCTTGTATAATAATAAAATGTGGTTACCGTCCAACCAACCTCAATAACGACGGAAAGTATTTTCTCCAGAACATCGTATAAGATGGAGTGACGTTTAAATTATGTACCTACACGTTGACCTTAGCTTAGCCTAGTGATTTATTTACTCAGGGAGGTAGGCCCAACATCCGATGCGCTATTTACTACATTCGAAATATTCAAAAAAGGCCAAGAAATTCTGTGCGTTTCTAGTAATCCATGGCCGCAACATCTATCGCTAATTCAAACATACGTAACGTAAGGTAATAAACCACCCCTCGGCTCCCGCTCTATGCTGCATTATTCTGGTGTTCATTATTACGACACCAGAGACAGGAAGTTATGAGTTCAGCAATCGAATCAGTTCGTAGAATCGAACCGTATGTCAGTGGAGGTCGGCTCCGATAAGTGGGCTGTTGCAATGGGTGTCTTTGTTCGTCCGCGAGTCCGCGAGCCATCAATGTCGTCCTCGATGCTTGCTGGCGGCTGCGCATGGCGGCATAATGCGGAAACAATGCGCGGACCACATTCGTGCATCGCGACCGCGGCCGGGTCGTGTTCGCTGCGGCCCGATGTTTGTGCTCGTAAAGTGTCATTATGGTAACAGTACCTCATTGTTGTTTTCGGCGGTGCCAGTCTCCCTATTTTCTCCGCTCGCCGTGTAAAAGCTCAGCGCGTCATGGCGAGTTATAACCAAAATGGGTTACGACCGACTCTTGCGAAACTTTTACGGGCCATCGTCTCCGACGAAATCTCGTTCCGTTTAATGGCCTTCGAATTTTAAGTGCCAAAGAAAGGTAAATCACTTTGACGTGTCTTGAACTTAAATCCGTGATTTGACGAGGACTCCAACTTTTGAATTGGCGATAAATGATGCCAGCCAGCACTTTTAAATGTATTCTTATGGCTTAAAATGCAGGTAGGTACCTGTTCATAGGTACTTAAATTCAAATAGCTCCTGTAGAAATCTCGTAGACTATTTCTATACCTCATTTAAGTGGGGTAGATGAGTCAATGTGAGATCTCAAATCTATAAATTATGATTAGGTTTCTTGGGTTCCGTGGTAGTACAAACCTACCCAGGTAAATCCAGTTAGGAATTGTCAAAATAATTTTGAATGACGTAGGTGTACGAGTTCGTACAAAGCATACTCTGTCATTGCTGCAGAGACAGGAAATTAGGTCAAAAAGTGTTTGTGTTCAGAAAGGACACATCGTATAAGGTTACCGGAGTTTCGAATTATTAAGAGTATTTTGTTACTTGCTTATATTTAAAATCACGCGTTACAATTTACGCCATTTTTTTATTTAATTCGAAAAAAAAAAAATTATACTTAGTGGGTATCTATTTAAACAGGAAGGTAGACTTGCCACACTAGAAGTTTAGACATTTTATAAATAGGTACTGTACCTAAAGGCACAGTTACCTATTGCAACATTTTATTTACAAATAATATGTATAATTATTGCATAACGATTTTATGTCTGCCATTGACCTTTTTGATTGTGTCGACCCAGGGATTTTGTTTCATGTCATTGAGTGGAATCGGTATAATATGTACAATCGATGCCAAACTTATGCGAGGATCGTATTTTTTGATGTCTTGTGTCTCTTATTGCATAAAATGAAATATTGAATACCTACATCATGTACTTACATTGCATTATGTAATAACTGTAAATATTTTTAAAATTAATACGAAATGTTACGCAATACAACCAATTCCATCCCGTCGCGTCTCAACTATTAGTCGTCAACAAATATTCAGGTAAGTAGTTAAGTTCATGTCTTAGGTTATGACTCATAACTGTGCCCTATGACCATAGATAGGTATATCTATGTATGTATACTTATGGTCTTAGGGCACAGTCGGTTTCCATCTCGATGGTACGGTTGGTTTGGTTGGACGATTAATAAATCGAAGTTCAAAGATAGCTTTTGAGTTTTCATAGAAATTCGTAACGAACTGAGTGAGGTTAAAAATATTGTTGGGGAACTTTCCAAAAACATATAGTTACAAATATGTAGGTATCTAAATCTCGCATTTTACCAATCTGCATTTCCAAAGCAATTGAAAAGAGAGTAAATACGAAATGAAGAAGACCTAATTTGTAAGACAATAGAAAGCGTACCCACTTACATTCTACGTCCTACGTAGGTAAGATAGTTACCTACTCCAACATTACTTTCATTCCTTTAAAACAAATTACGAAGAGTGGAGGTGGTTATTAGCATTGTGATTACTGCTATTGTTCATGAATCATAAAACAATGATTATTGAAAATCATTAAGAAGATGTCAGCCACTGATCAAAGTTAATAATAACAAACGATAAAAGCACGCCTGAGCAAGCAAATATAATGGCCTTAATATCGGAAGACAATGGAGTTCCTTGCAGGCGCAGGCGCAGCGTCCTCCGCTGCGTACACGCACTCACACGCCACCATTTCATTGGAACTTGACTCGCTCTAGTGGACCTGATGCTATGAAAAAACTGTTTTTTTCTTTGTTACATACAGCAACAACTATTGGTAAATTATAATAATTGACTGAACTTTCTTTGCATATCGTTCTTGATAACTTCGAGTTACATCTGCATTCGACCTTATTATCTTATCTTGTCTGACTTGCCCTTGCCGGTAAATAGGTATACTATTCTCGGACATTTAACTTTTGGCTATGGCTTAGCTGCATTTAAACCACCTACGTGTTTGTGTGTGTACTCATCAATGTTTATAGGTAAATAGGTACAGGTACTTATATTATTATTTAATGTACTTATAGAGACTTACGTGGACTTATGTAATCGATTATTCCCAGTAGATTCATTGGCCAGATCCATGATGGATCTGCTGAGAACCTTTTTTCTCACAAGATCCAATTTTGAAGGTCAACTGAGCAAGCATATGCTATGTAAAATCAGTCGGCGGAAATCAGACTGGTAAATTTCACGATGATGCTCTTAGTAGAACCGTTAGTAACGGCTTTAATTAAAATGTTGAGTTGGTAAATACATAAGCAATTATTTAAAATTAAGGGAAGGTATATGGGGTAGATATTGAATCAGGAACAGGTTGTCCAGGTCCGGTACAACGTTGAATGGAAGTGTAATCAGCGCTATTTAGATTGTCGTCACCTGCAGAACTTGTTATATTGTGAGCTTCGGCGCTGAATGAGGCCCTGGGGCCCGCACAGCCCGGGTGCTCCGCTCACCCATTCATTGCGTGAAAACCGAACAAATACTCAACACTTATAAACGAGGTCACTTCAAACTACAGCGAACAAAAGAAAATGGGAAACAGTGCAATGTACTCTGTACTGTACCTACGAGTAGCTATATAACTCTATTTTACCTACATAATATGTTATTCGCATGCCATTTGTGGTTTTTTTCCACCTTTCTTTCTCAGCATTTTAAAAACTAGGTAGGTAGAACTTATAATTTTAAACCTATAATTACAAATGTTTACTGTTTTTTCCTTGAATTCGAGGTAACCGTATGTATGTATTTTAATTTTACAGACTGGGTTTAAATTTTACTGTAAGTACGCACTGGATTAAATAATTTGTACAGTCGCCGTCTCGGTAAAATATGCCACAAGTTAAATTAGCACAATCTAAAATGTACCTCGATTTAACACCATAGGGTATATTTTAGATTATACAAAATTCAACAGATGATAATACCTATACCCCAAATGATACAAATTTTAATATTACTAATCTGTGCATACAGTATCCGTTATTACAAAGAATTAAACAGTAGTTAAGAATAAAGTATTATTTACACAATACATATAATTTACTTTTGACACGCACAAACAAACAACACACCACAAAAGTGAGAACTCGCCATCAGCGAAATTGATTGAGCAACCACCGGATGCAGACAGTACGGAAACACTTGTTTGTGCGCTCCGCAGGTACCTACATACCCTACTAAATACATCGGCGTCCGTCATCGCTACTCACACAATATACCTTGGGCAAGGAGACTGGTCCCCGGGCCCCTTCCGACCCGGCACACGTGCACTCACTCTTTGCTCCAAATTGTAATTCAAATACATACTCAACTCACTCATCCCCTCCTTCAGATCCGGATCTTATTGCGCGTCGTTCATTTTCCAGTTTAAGATGTATGTACTGTCATTTTATATTGTTATCTATCAGTGTATCAGTTAGGTACATCCATAGAAATATAAGTCCATCGTAGCGAGCGGGAGCGTAGCGAGCTTTTTCAGTGTTCTGTGGGTACATCTTTACTTTACCCGTAAATAGGGGTTTCTTTCTACGTACCTATCTATTCTAATAAATAAAGGATTACAATTACATAGACAGAGCATAGTCATATTTAAATGTAATCATTAATCAAATGTAGGTAACCAAGACAAGTAGGTACTTATTTACGTCTACCGTTTAGTAACCTGCAACATGAAATTGGAACAAAATTATTATCCCAAATAGATGAAAGATATAAGCACACAGATTTATTAATCAAACAATAGACAAACCGTGAAACAGTATGTCGGCAAGATGTTCGATAAGGGTCCGGTCCGGTAGCTGGCGGGCGGTGTAACTGTTGCGGCGCGAACCACTCGGTGCGCTTACGCAGTGACTCAGACGCACAAGGCATTTCATAGTTCAATGGTTTAGAATAATTGAACAAGTTATTTATAAGTTTCCTCTTTAAAAGCAAATCGTGTGCGCGATCGAATCCGGATGCCGCCACCCTTCGGAGGGCATGCCTTCACAAAGGCATTTAGTCTATTTAAAGACATCCTGCTCAGTGCGAGCGGCGGCGCGGCGGGGGGAGCCCGAGTCAGCTCGCACGTGCGTCAAGTGTCCTGCGCCTGCGCCCGCGCCGGCCTGTCAATTAATGTCACCCTCGCCTATCTCCGCGCCTTCAGCGTCTCCACTGATAAACTAGTGCGCTCCATCATTCCCAATCTCGCCCGCAGCTCGCATCGCGTGCTGCTACGTCACTCACACAACTTGAAATAAAGGCCGTAGCCCGTACAAATATAATGTCAATTGTTCTACACTCGTAAGAATAAAGTTCTATAGTTATTACTAAACTCACTACAACCTAAACAAAATCATTTATAAAGAGCCTGATTGAGGCGAGGTGCTTTATCTTAAGATGCAAGACGTGGCTTTACTATCAACTCCTCAGGAAATTGAGTATCGGTTCCGCTCAGTCGAACGTGATATTGCTCAACGTTTACTAAATTTATCGGAGGAGCATATCTGACAATATAATGGAGTTGAAAACAATACGGTGCGATTATAAAGCGCATTGGAGCGGACATTATGGCGTTCGTATGAGACAAGCGCGGGTGCGGCCGCCGCCGACCGCGGAGACTAATGGGCCGGACCCACTTGCGACTGCGGCCACCTTCCAGGCATAAACATCATCATCATGATATCAGCCGGAAGACGTCCACTCTTGAACAAAGGTGTTGCGCAGCCCAGATCCAGTTAGTTCCTGCACTTTGACCAGATCTTCGGTCCATCTTGTTGGAGGCATGCCCACAATACCTGCGTTTTTCGGTGCATGGTCGCCACTCGAGATCTTACTGCCACAGCGGTCGTCGGTTCTGCGAGCGATGTGCTCTGATGTGACTCAATAAAATACATATTTTCAATTGAGCAATCGCTTCATGCAGTAACTGAAATAATCCTAGGGTTGAAAAGATCGCCCGCAGTAAGTAGGTAGGCCTGAGATAATTGTCAAATATTTATAAGTACCTATCCAAAACTATACGACCGAAATTATGCTATACTTACGCTGTTCTATTTCTAACTACATAAGTACATAATATTGTAAATAAACCCGAAAGTGAATTTGTTTGTTACGCTTTCACGGCTCGACTATTCAAGCAATCTCCATGAAATTTTGCACTCATAAAGCTTATGACATTCATGAACAGGCTATTTATTTTCACCGCGAGGTAGTTTGTTTTCGCGGTATTAAAAATTGTTTCCACGCAAACGAAGCCGTGCGCAACAGCATGTATGGTCATAATACCATCGGTAAGTGCCATTCGAGGAAATCTTCTATACGATAAAGGTTGCTCATACGCACATCTAACCCTTTATCGTCCGTTTTATTGCCCAGTCTCTCAGATCATAGCAAGACATCAATATGCATCGTAAAATTTACAAACACAATAAATCACAATAGTAATTCTATCAATAAACATGTTTATCCGAGATCTGTTTATCAGCATGCCATGCAAAATTTTGTCGACAATCAAGTCGACTGAAAGATGATGGTAACCGTAACCAATCGAAGTGTTCCAATTTAGCAATTGAAATCAAACGTAAAGCGGAAAATTAACAGGTAAGTTTAATTATGAATTGTCATTAGCTCCTACAATTGTGAAATTTACTTTTAGTTTCTCTGGGGGCTCTGCTAGAGGCTAGAGGCTCTGCTGATTTATTTGGGGTTTCAAAGAGACGCCCCTCCCGGGCGCCGGCGGCGGCGGCGCGGCGGGCGCGGCCACCCCTCACCTGCGCGTGCGCTTCCCGCCGCCCGCCGGGGTGCGACGCTCACATGAGGCGGCCCTCTTTACATTTCTCACGTAAGGCGACATTCTCCGACGCACCGGTGTCAACCCTCCATATCGTCAGCCGGTGCATTGACCTCAAACCAACTGCTTCCCCTCACGAGTTTCAAAAATATCGGAACCACATGTTCTTGACCCTCCACACTCATTCTCTTTAACTTGCTGAGAGGTAATGTTCGTTTCCGGGATCAGAGAATGAATAATAGTACATTGTGCATTTAGGGTAATAAGTACGATATTACAAACGAGAGTCTGTTATAAGCCCGACGCCGAAGGCGGAGGAATTTTAATAACTCGAATATGTAATACCCTTACTACCCGTGATGCACACAATGTTTTTCATCACATTTGCGAGGAAATAAATACCTACGACACAAGGGAACAAATCTATTTTCTTTGACTTTGCTGAAATTATTTAAGTTTATTTTATTAAATTAATTATTTTATTAAATTAATTTAGTTAAATTAAAATAAATTTAGTTAAATTTAATTACCTTATAATTATAATTAATATAATACTCAGACAACACTCAGTCAACACTGAGACAACACTGACACAACACTGAGACAACACTAAGAAAGTCCCCCTCACTGGCATCCTTTAAAAATAAAGGAGACGTTTCACGAATGTATGGAGCCCCGGCCTGGACCTTGTACACATATAATTATGAAATGTCAATATTATATAAAAGTGGTTTAATGATCATTTTGGTATATTTTGGCTTAGTTTTTGTGTAGAAATGCATTAAACGTTATATTATAGGCAACACTTACCCTAAAAATAAAGATGGCTGCCACTGTCAATGACATATCATTTGACGTTTTCCACGACGTTTCTATTGGTTTACCATTCCACATTTTTTGTCGTGATCTGCAAAATAACTTGTGCCGTGTTGTTCCCAGCTAGATATTTACATAGGTATAATTATTTTCATTACAGTGCAAAAAATAATTTTTAAAAAAGACGCTGGTCTACCCTGTCTATGATTAATAATTCATAGACAAAGTAGACCAACGTCGTCTTTTTTCCAAGGCTCACGCAATGCCTAGATGTGGAAGGAACGATTTTAAGCCAGATCTTTTATAGTCATGGAAAGCTGATTTCAAGTACCTCTAGTCAAGTATGTTCAGATACGCATCAATTATTTATAATTCATAAAACCGATAATCGGTTCTCATCACTAGTGACGCGTGACTGATGAACGCAGTCACATCATTAATCTGACGTCAATCTCACTAAGACTGACGAAAAAATCAAAATATTCAGAAATCCATCCGTCCAATCTATCAATCCGTGGGTTAGATGGTCAGTTTCGCGTCAATATAACCAGACTGATGGTTTGGACTAATATAAAACGATTGCCTAACCGACGTCAATGAAAGAACGAGGAAAGAATCGGGATAAAGGGATTAGTCAAACGGACCGGATTTGGCTGTATGGCTAGATACCTTTACCTAAAAAATGCTTTTATAACAATCAATGCAGCCATCAAACCAAAATCATATTCAATGCAGCCAACAAACCAAAATCACATTCAATGCAGCCAACAAACCAAAATGATACTCAATGCAGCCAACAAACCAAAATGACATTCAATGCAGCCAACAAACCAAAATGACACTCAATGAAGCCAACATACCAAAATGACATTCAATGCTGCCAACAAAATAAACCAAATTCGTGACATTACAAAGTAGGTACGTTCAGAAATCACAGCTCGAAACTTCGACACATTTTTATGCAATGAAAAATAGTTGGTGTATAGCTGTTTTATGGAAGTTAATAACCAACTGACGATCAGTTTTCCCATTTTTGTTTTTTTATATATTTGTTTCTTAGGAAGATAATTTAGTTCATGATTGACAGTTATCCCAAAACTCCGGACTCAGTTTCGGAACGGACTCGTATTAAACGTACATGTTGCCAGCTTTGTCATCTATTTAATAAAATATTGCTTTTCTACCAGAAAAATACTGCAAATATTTCAATTTTAGTATTATTTTAATAACCTTCAGATTTTTCCTCGAATTTCCCAAAAGTGTACATAGTGCAGGCCGGATCTGAAACGTCTCCTTTAAAAAAAATGAACTCTGGGTTCAATATCAATGCTTTGAGCTAATAGGTATATATAGTTTATCATCATCATCATCATCAGCCTGCACTAGTCCACTGCTGGACATAGGCCTCCCCCAAGGCGCGCCACTGAGTCCGATCTTCGACTCTCCGCATCCAGTCACTGCCAGCCGCCCTGCGCAGGTCGTCGCTCCATCTAGCCGGGGGGCGTCCCACACTACGCTTGCCTAGTCGTGGTCTCCACTCGAGAACTCGTCTACCCCAGCGGTTATCGGTTCTCCGACAGATGTGACCAGCCCACTGCCACTTCAACGTGCTAACCCTTTGAGCTATGTCAAAGACTTTGGTTCTCTGGCGGATCACCTCGTTTCGGATCCTATCTCTCAGAGAAACCCCGAGCATAGCTCTTTCCATAGCCCGTTGAGCGACTTTGAGTTTTCGGACTAGTCCCACTGTCAGTGTCCACGTTTCGGCGCCGTAGGTCATTACGGGTAGGACGCACTGGTTGAAGACTTTTGTCTTCAGGCATTGTGGTATATGCGACGAGAAGATATGACGCAACTTCCCAAATGCTGCCCAGCCCAGCCTGATCCTCCTATCGGCTTCCCTCTCGAAGTTGTTTCTACCTAACTGCATAGTTTGCCCGAGGTAGACATATTCTTGAACAACTTCGAGAGTCTTACCGTCGACGGTAACCGGTCCCGGAACAATGTGATCGTTGAACATGACCTTAGTCTTGTCCAAGTTCATTCCGAGACCCACACGTCGGGAGGCAGCGTTGAGGCTGTCCAGCATTTCCTGTAGGTCCTGCAGCGATTCTGCCATGACGACGATATCATCGGCAAAGCGTAAATGGGAGATGTACTCGCCGTTTATATTTATGCCCCGTCCGTTCCATTCCAGCGTCTTGAACACATCTTCCAATGCGTTTGTGAACAGTTTTGGGGATATTACATCCCCCTGTCTCACTCCTCTGCGCAATTGGATAGATTGTGTTTGCTGGTTTTGTACTTGGACGGACATTGTCGCGGCGTCATACAGACATCTCAACACTTCGATGTACCGCCAATCTACTTGGCACCGCTGCAAGGACTCCAGAACAGCCCAGGTTTCGACGGAATCAAAAGCCTTCTCATAGTCCACGAATGCGAGACACAGGGGCTGATTATACTCTTCAGTCTTCTGTATAATCTGCCTCACTGTGTGTATGTGGTCTATGGTGCCATATCCTCCTCGAAACCCGGCCTGTTCAGGTGGCTGGAAGTTGTCAAGTCTTTGTGCGAGACGATTTGTGATGACTCTCGAAAACAGCTTATATACGTGGCTCAGGAGCGAGATGGGCCGATAATTTTTGAGAAGGGTTTTGTCTCCTTTTTTGAAGAACAAAACTACAATGCTCCTGTTCCACGCCTTCGGAGTACTCCCTTTGTGAATGACAGAGTTAAAGAGCTTCTGTAGCTCCTTGAGTACAGGTGCACCCCCTGCTTTTAGAAGCTCTGCAGTAACTCCGTCTTCGCCAGGGGCTTTTCCATTTCTAAGCTGTTTGAGAGCCAGCCCAATCTCGTCTAGACTGACTTCTGGCAATTCGTCGGTATAGTGGCGGGTTAGCGTGGCTCTGGGATCTGTCGACTGGGGCTCTGGTTGCGAGGCATGCGATGCGTACAATCGACCATAGAAGTCTTCAACCTCAGCGAGTAACTCTGGTTTAGAGGTGACGGTTCTACCATTCGAGGTCTTAAGTTTCGTCAGATGGCTTCTCTTTAGTTGCTGAACGAATACTTTTGACCCCCTGTTCTGCTCAATGGCCTCTTTGATGAGGCGCGTATTGTAGCGCCGGAGGTCGCGTCGTATTCGTTTGCGAATGCTTTTATTGAGTGCCCGGTGTTCTGACGATGTGGCCTCTGTGTCTTCTCGTCTTATCCTCATAAGTTCCAGAGTCTCATCTGAGAGTTTCGACTTCGTGCCCGTACGTAGTTGTTGGCAAAACCTTTTGCCCTCATCCCGGATGGTTTGAACCACGTGCTCGAGAACCTCATCAACGTCGTCGACTGCAGTTTCCAAAGCAGCAAACCGATTTTGCAGTTCCAGTTGGAACTTTTCGGAGCCAGCAGCGGTCTGGTGCAGAGTTGGACGGAGCGTAGACTTCATCAGACGGCTTCTTTCCAGCTTATAGTCGATATTCAGAGTGCCTCTGACTAGTCGGTGATCGCTACCAGTGCTGAATCTATTGATCACTGAGACATCTCTGAATATATGCTTCTGGTCCGTCATGATGAAGTCGATCTCATTTCTCGTCCTATTGTCGGGGCTTTTCCAGGTCCACTTTCTCTGGGCCTTTTTCTTGAAGAAAGAGTTCATCAAGAAGAGCCCTTTCGACTCCAGAAAGTTGACTAACATTTGGCCCCGGTGATTTCTGCGTCCATAACCGTGTGGTCCTACCTTCGATTCACTGCAAGTCTGTACTCCTACTTTGGCGTTGAAGTCCCCCATGACAACATTGAAGTGCGCCTTGGTGGTGTCATTCAAGGCTTTGGCTATGTCTTCATACATGGCCTCAACTTCATCATCTGAGTGTGTCGAAGTCGGTGCGTAAACTTGCACTACCTTGAGGGAGTACCTCTTGGTAAGCTGAAGGACAAGATACGCTACCCTTGTCGACACACTCGAGATTTCTACAATGTTGTCAGTGAGGGCTATATAGATATATAGTTTATGTAGTATATTATCAACTATTTAGTAAATATATATACGTAATACATAATATATATGTATATATTACGTAAGTATAGTATGTATATTAAATATGTATGTGTATTGTATATGTATTATATATGTACTTACTGTAGTAAATAAATAATCTGTGTAATAGTATGATCTATGTATTTGTACTGTATCATTTTGGTTTATGTATTTTGAGGGTAAGTTTACAGGTAGTTCATTCTCCTACTTTACTATCTAATTTTGGTACTAAACACGTTTAAGCTAATCCTTTCAGCAACTCTAAGGTTGACTGGAAGAGATCCCTTAGTGGGATAAGTCCGCCTTTGTACTTAGTTTTATTCTTAACTGTCTGTATCTGTAAATTTTTAGTACAATAAAGTGTTAACATACATACATACAATGTTTCTTTAGGCACCCATACAATAAGACCCTTAACGAGCAAGTGTAATGAAAAAACATTTTATATACCTACCTATCATTTTAAAAAGGTCTAACTACTGGGTGTCGTATGGAATGATGTTGTAGTTATCTAATTTAACGACCATTAATTACGTTTGTTTGTTCACATTAATTAGAGCTGTTCTACAGATTGGAATTAATGCCTTGTGCTCTGTAATTTGTTGATTAAAGTAATAGCCCCAATTCCATTACATCTCAATATTATTCGGGCGACTGAACTTCACAGTAACTGGAATTTTAGTATTAGAAACAACTAAAAAAATATTGACATTTTCTATGATGCCTAACTTTTACGAAGTGATTACTGATTATGCACATTAGTAATGTACCTAGGTAATGTGGGCTGATAACCCATGTATCCACGACTTCTGACGAGCTTCGACGTCTGAACCATTAATCGAAATCATATGCTATTGTACCAGTAAAACTCTAAAACAAAAACCATTGATCGAACTAGATGTAAAATCTGCAATCATTGATCAATTATTTTCAAACAAAATACAGTACTGACATTGTTTCCGGTATTGGTTGCGTAAGCAAATCAATCGAGTTCAAATATCGCACGGGCCATCTCATTTTCTAATCGAGTCACTTGCATAATTGGACCGATTTGCACAGCAGCAGCGGGGCGGTCGCCTGCGCGCGCTCGGGGCATCGGGTTGAGCGCAGGTCGATCGTTGCGCAATCGGACCGTAATTGATGCTTGGCGATGAAACAGTGAAATCAATGCTTCACCGCCCCGGGCTGCCGTATCATTTGCTCTACATTTAACTGATGTCTTCTGTGATCTAATATTCAACAATATTTACCACGCGCAAGGCAGTGCACATCCGAAAGAAAGAATTATGTTGATGAAGCAACCATCCAGCCAGCAACGTCCTTCTCTCAACTCGTGTAGGTATACCTTGCCTGGTAGGTATACCTGGAGTTGAAGGGCTAAGTAGGGGTACGGGAGCTGCGCAAGCGCCGTCGTTTCTCATGATTTAATTGAACCACACAGACAGTGACTCGATAACGGGTCTTACTCCGCTCGCTGCACAATTCCAGGCCACTGGCATGTATGCAAAACCTACACTATTTTCACGTCACACTCTATCACTTCAGTGCTTGCTCGTGTCTAAGATTTTAAAGGTAATTAGATCAGTATCTCATAAGACATAATTCACATGCAAAATTAAACTTACGTACGTTAGCTGCTTGACTCAGGTTACATTGTAGGAGCAATTGGGCACGATGGCGTTTAATATACGTTAAAAATACCAGCATCGCCTCAACAGGTAATGCTTATACTTTTTACTTTTGTTCGGAGATTACCTCTAAGGTTGGAAGCGTATTTTCTAATAGTAGCACACTAATTGAGACACTGCTCACTACAATATCCGCCCCATGTTTATGGATCCCATAGAGCAAGCTATCAAATAAATTCCTTACATGCAAGAGATACTGCCTCGCGTGTAAAGATTATAAGAGCCTCATTTTGTTATCTCAGCATCTGGCAGTCATAATGTAACATTATAGACTTACATGTACACGTATAAAGATTAGTGTGGCCGGCAGTCCTGCGATTACAGTATTAAATGGCATGGAGGTAAAACATGTCATACATAGACTACCCGGCAGTGGTGGGTAGGTAGATAACTTATTAGGGTTGCTTCGCAGATTGCGTGAATGCGTTCCTGGTCGTGTTGCCTTTGTTGGTAGGAGCACACTCGTTGGGTGGGCCGCTCTATCGCATGCTCCACATTGCACGCCCGCCGCGGGTACGGCACGGGCATGCACGGGCGCAGGTATACCCATTGCACCAACCACCACACATTATAGCAATGCAAGCCACACATAACACATATTGCGCAATTTGCCTCGCTTTCTTAGTAATGTTTACTCAAAGGATTATGGCCAGTGATCACGAATCCATTCACGATCTCACTTCGTCATGGTTACAGAGGATTTCACTCGGTTATATCAATATTGTATGATATCTGCTCCGGTCATGAAACTTGAGAAAAGCTTGTTTGCGAAATACATCATGTGCATTTTATGAATTGAAAGTAAAGTTTTTGAAAATAAAACTGTGACCGTGAACAATATACCTGCGTATTTGAGGATATTCGTTTTATGGAGAATATGAAGGTGCGATGAGATAATGCTTCAGACTAATGTTCCAAATTTCCAAAATTTCTAAATTAAAATTTCTTCAGGTTCCAAATTTGACGCAATATTAGTGCGAGGGTAGGTAAATCTTTGGGCCGCTAAATTTTAATGGTCGCCAATATACTTGGCATGGCATTTTGTCTGTGAAATAAACCAGGCAATAGTAAATTACTGCAGCGGCCCGCAACAGTTAGTAATGATCGTTCAGTTCAGACAGTTCGAAATTTTTATAAAACTTGATATTTTTTAAATATCCGCGCATTATTTGAGAAAAGTGCTATACAAGTCTTGACCACAACTAGGCATTGATTTCATCCATCAATGCAATTTCATGCATCATTCGAAATTTAAATTATACTTTTGAGATTAAACATATTCTGTGCTTTTGTTTAGTTACCTCCGTGTTTACCATGTTTAGTAAAAAGTTCATTCCATTATTAAACTACACGACAGATATAGATTTTCATATAACATTGCCGGCCGCCTGCTCTCATATTTGACCAGTACAGAATTGTCGATTTATCTCAAAGAAGGGTATCAAAATAATGCTCACATTTCCAAGCATGTTTGAGAAAAGATAATTTCTCTTGTCTTTATGTCCAACCGGTATTATGAGTCAGACGTGATTGTTTAATTCAGTGCTTCTAAACGTGTCGTGGCGCATGCGCCCAGTCACAACAAGCTTGATTCATGTTAAACAAACTATCTGCTCTACAATTGCATTAAAATGCACCTACACGATTATTTGCAAATAAAGTTTGACAAAGAATACTGCCCTGATAAGAAAGAAGGCCGCTATGTGCATAAACTGTCTATGCACATAGCGGCCTTCTTTCATAACAGGGCAGAGTAGGAGTAGGTACCTACCTGTTATAGGCATCTCATTGTACTTACGTAGGACCAAGATCATTTTTGGCAAAACGGCAGATCGTCGCCTTTGATTCTATAAACAGACACAACATCTACACTCCTTGAAGATTTCAACATCACCCTAAGGTTGCCTGGAAGAAATCGCTGAAAGCCTTAAGGCCGCCTTTTGATTGTACACAGTTTAGTAATACATATTTCGTAATGTAATCTTTTGATATAATTTGGTGTTCAATAAAGTATATTTGATTTGATTTGAACAGAAGACCACCTTTCTATGATATTCATCTCCTATCCAAAGGTTATCTGAAAGTAATTAGCTTTTAGCTATAAGATCGCCTAGATGTAAGTACAAAATGTAAGACTGTATAATGTATTCTGCGTATATTTTTTGTGCAATAATGAGCAGTAATAATGAAATGAAGTGAAAGACAAATTGAAACAAAACCAAAACACATCGCCTAACTAGAAAGGCTCTCGCTATGGGTACGAGCGTGCAGGTACCCACTATAATAGTTCGGTACCTCCTACCTGTTGCGTTATGCGCTCCTTACATGGAGTATTCTCTTGTTATAGAGCACACGTCACAATGCCGCAGCGGGTTTATCTGGACGCATTATGAGGAGCATCTCCGCTCCCAGATCGCGCGATAATACCCGTCGAGTCACAAAAGTGTATTCCGTTCCGTCGGAGGTAAACTCACGATACGCGGCGAGGGCGGCTGCGACTGCCTGCCAGCCAGCAAGTAAGGTGATCTCGAACCGCGTTGACCTTTTGTGCGCTACGGTTCGGGCAACCTCTTTGTGTCGCGCGCGCAAGGCACGGCTGGCTTGTCAGCATCCACTCAAGAAGGAACTTTGTTGTGTTTCTCGAAAAGAAAGTGGGTAGAGATATCGGTGCAAGCATTGTTCCGTCTTAGAGTTAATTCAATATAGTGCTGCTGTCTATCGAACGCAATTTTTGTTTAACGTTTGAATAGGCAGTATTGTACTCGCTTTTTGATGTTCTGAATGGTGAATTGGTGAGCAGGTGTGTCTTGGGTCGTCGAAGGTTTACGGCCGCTGGCCTTAGTAAATGTTCTGTGCATTATACTTCTTGTTCCATTTTTTTCAACCTATCTATATAGTTATGTTAGTTCCAGAGTGCGTATGAAAGGTATATTAATCTTTATTGAAAAACAAATTGGCTATAAGGCAGGACAACGTCGAAGTTAGGACAACGATCGATTGCCAACTTTAGCATACATAACTTAACTATGACGAAACTGCATATATGTGTAGGTAAGTTGTTGATTGTTGAAACCTAATAATTAAAGTCATTGCCCTTGCGAAATTATCTACGATAGAACATGAACGGTTAAAATGTATTTCACTCTACCTTTATCAAAACACAATCAGTGCAATGAACTTGTAAATCAAGAAAGAGTGTTACATTAACACTGCAATCTGATAGAAAGCGCTTTGGTGACTGGAATTGAAGGAAGTTAGTGGGCTATTGTGAAATAATAAAACGATAAAATACCACTGAAGATTATCATTTTTATATGGTCACCCGTTTCAAATAAGTGGTGTAGAGATGTCATCGGAATTCATTTCACTATAGAGCAACATGTTTGTCAAACTTGAGGCTTTAGTCGCACCGCGTCGTGAGACCGTCCGCTCCTTTCGTGCACAAGCATTTGAATAAAGGCTTATTAACTTCATTCACAAGCTTGTGACTGGTGGCTTTATATCTATTCAGTCTCCAAGTCATCTTACGTAGGTAGGTACCTAAGTCATCTTAATCTTATTGCATAAAGTTCTTAACTGTGTCTATCCATTAATATATTTTCATTCATTTTCTAATGTGAACCTGTGAGAATCTATAGATCTATCCTATCTTTGTTTTGTTGAAATTAAATGACACATGGTTACCTGCTGCCTGGAAGAGCCTATTCTGACAGATGCGCCAATGTGGTTCGTGTCACATCAACCGACCTTCCCGTAACAATTAACTGCAACTAAAGTATATGAAACGGTCAGCTGGTATATTTTTTTAGGTTATCTGGATCAGTTGGCCACCTTTTATGCGTCTGCTGACCCATATGTCTCACAATTGTAACGAATTTTATCATAGGTCTCACACACACAATCGTACAGTTAAGAATGTGTGTGTAAAAAAATATTATATAATTTAGCTCATTCGAGATAGTTCAGTTACATTGATCGCAGGTCGAATTCTAAACTTTCAGTACAAAATAAAGGATATCGATAAAATTATGTACAAAAACAGTTTTCACAAAATAAACGTTGGCACATTTTCATCCGGCTGTGTCAATATTTTCGTCTGTTGCATTAAACTTCACTAGCTGTGAGTCACAGACTTAGCCCTAATCATTTTTGCTTATCTTACTTTTAGTTGCGAAGTCTCAATACAAAGTACCCTCTTACTTACTTAGTAAATAGCGGGAAACTGAAAAAACATTTCTCCGAGAGACTCAAAGTATTCGATGAATGTGTAATCAGAGAGTTTATTGATCGCGGCAAGATTAACACCACTTCGCATTGTCTGGGCTGGCACGTCTTAAATTTTCCCTTTTTGTGCCAATAACTTAAGGAATTCACGAATTAATTTTTTTCGTCGCCTTTATGAATGTCGCCATTTATCACATCGGGAGAGAATTATTCCTTCTTATGTTGCGCTTTCGTAACCGCTTTTCAATTGTAAATTGTCATGTTTTACGGCTATCTCTCGCTCGGACCCAAAATAGAATACCTTTATGAAGTCTTGAATATATCATGCGTGACCTCACTGATGCGAAGAAGAGAAGTAGGTACCTACTATACATACGGCCATATCTACCTATAGCTTAATAGACTTGTTAACTATAAACTACAAATATAAAGTCGGCAAGTTCCTAAAATTTGAAATAAATTTTCGTTTTGAGCAGTTTTACATTCTGTTCCAAATTTGAACTCAATCGGTTATCGAGTTACCTGACGAACAGACAGACAGACGAGCAAAAAGCTAAAAAACATGTAAAATACATGTAGATACATGATAATTCGTTTCGTTTGACTTATTTCGTCAAGATAAGAACTTTTTACGAAATATGACTAAAAGTTAAAAAAAAGCAACCAAAAAGGCAAAAAGTGATTTATTGCAATCTCAAGCTATAGTACCACAATTTGGGACATTCGGTAGTGGGGTCTAACGACGAACAACTCACAGCAGATTGCATATTTTTGTCGCATGAAAACAATTACGAGTAACACAAACATTTGTTGACTTTTGTTACAGTCCAGTAGAGATACGAATTTTTTTCCGATAACCTTTAACAATTCTAAAGATTTTTATTTTTGCTGAGTGAATATCATCGTGTATAATCAATAATATAAAATTTTAATTTAAATATTTTACTGTATCTTTATTAGGACTAAGTATTTAAACTTCATATTACCGAAAATGCTAACAGACAATGGAACAATGGAAAACTGAAAATGTCCCGTAAGTCTTTCAATAAAAAATTTTTGAAATCATAATCTTTATGCTTAAAGGGTCTAGTTATACGTGATAAGATAATGATATATAATCTATGCAGATACTGTAGAGATACTGAGCTTTAGAAATTACATACGTGTAATAGCATTCATTGAGAATTAAGTACCTACTTTACAAGATTTAGGTTACACCCAGTATAATATTGTATAATCTAACAATTTAGTGATTCGAAATACCGGAAGGGTGTCCTTGACGCATATGCACATCCTGCGACGCACGTGCCTGCCACGAGGCCGGAAGTACCGCCATCGGCACACTTATAATGACCTTCGCGGATATTTATTTATATGTACATCTCTCAATGCTCCGTAAACAAACTTTCGCCGCCAAGTAGTGTACCAAAGTGTAAGAAAATACATCTATTCAAATGACACCAACAACCTCTCAAACATCACAATTCATAGCACAAGCCAACACCGCACGATAAGTTTCTTTAGTATGGAAATAAAAAGTACGGCCACGCCGAACAACTTTCTCACTCTCTCACTAATCGAATTAGGATTTAACTCTTCCCTTCTCACTTTCCTTGGAAAACAAAAACAAACAACCTATCTATAGGTAGGTACCAAGATAAGAGTCTTTCTGATAAAATAAATTACCTTCATTTTATTGTATTCTGTTAAGTCATGAAAAACCCATTTCGTCAATAACAGGTTATCCATTACTTAACGAACACCTTGCCTTATGTAAATATACTTAGTTATTTTATTAATAATAGGTAAATAAACAAAATAATTCAGTTAAGTGCATCAGAGAAATCAACCGCTGCATCAAGGGGCGCTCACAAGCAATCCGTAGCGAATAAGTTTTGTATACGTTGGGTCAAAGTGTAAGTTTAATTGTCTACTACCAAACAGTATTCAATAAAGTCACTTACAGCACCTTAAACAATTTCGTTCATCTTATTTTTTAACTTGACAGTTATCTAAGACTTATCAGTATCTCTGAAGCTGAACCCATCCCATTTCGTTTTTTTGCTCATTACCTGCCTTGGGTCGTTTCAGGGTGTCTGGTTATTCGGGTCATAGTCCGCTTGAACTCAAAATTTATGTCACGTGTTTCAATATTTTTAGAGTTAGCAATATTATCTATTGCTTAATTTGCGTCGTCTCTCTCTGTGTCGTCGCTGATTCAGTAAACTACGCAGAGCGACGAGTCACGTGTTGCATGAACTACCTACCTAACCTACCTTCATCTATTACCATATTGATAGGTGATCGATTGAAAATTTTGCTAGTCAAAAAATAATTTGATTGACTTCCCAGGTCAGGAAGGTAGGTATTACATACTTAATTACAAAATTTAAAAAACTAGGATCTTTTTGGTTGGCGCACGTAAACCAGGAAGGATCGAATTTAGCTACTACTACTAAAAAGATCCTAGCTTCATGGTGTAAGTAAACTATACACACTCGTTTTCATAGGAAGTGAATACCTTAAAGATAGTTAGCTGTATAGTAATTTGTTCGTAAACTATAAAAATGCATTTTATCACGTGGTGGGCGATACGCGGCGCCGTCTTGATCGGGGATGTGATATCCAAAAGTATGTTAGTAGGATAGCGCACGTCCGAGCAAACGTGCGGATGTCCTCGCCAGCAGATAAGCCACCTCAACCTGTCTCTTATCGATTTATGTACTGTACAGTCAACAGATCCTAGGCAAACATTATGTAGCCAGAAACATATACATCTGTTATTAACAAATGTTCACGAAATCCGTTGTAAGAGACTCGGAAATGAGTGAGAAAGTTGTGCGGTATGACCGTAATGAAACAAAATCAGTATAAACTGGACTCTCATAGTATTGAAACTCCTTAACAGGCCGGGCCAGCACAAGGCCACAAGTTTCCACCGAAGTGCGGTCGACCGTACGTACCTTTATTAATACTAATTTATTCTTTATTTGGTGCAGATTGTCTAATGTCTCACACATTTATGATAGCCACGTGTTGATAGAAAATACTATAGGTATAATTACATTTGAAATTGAAATCTTAGCATAGTGACGTAAAAACTGTTCATTATAAATAATGAACCACCAATAATGAGCTACCTACCATTTTTCCTTAGTTCCAAAATGTATTATGGTATTAGCCTATTCTTATAATGAACTGGTAATATGTACTGATATACTACGGGTTAGCTTAGTCTTACAACAAGACCGATTATCAAAGCAAATTCATAGGTAGGGTACGGAGCGCACTTCGTCATGGTTAACTGGAAACACAACAGCGCAATTGTTCCTCTCTAAAGTCTGAACAATAACCTGTTCGAGAGCGGCGACGGATTTTTTCCAAAATCTTCTTTTATTCGCATTCAAAAAGTTTAATGGAATTTCGCGTTGCGCCAGCCAGCGTATTGTACAACGGTGCGGAATGTGGATAAAATCAACAACGCACTAAATCACACATACCCGATTATACAATAGCGGCGTGAAAAGAATATTTACATTTCGAAGTCGTGAAAAAATAAAATGTATTTTTGTAAAAAATAAAGGTACTAATGTTACCTAATTTTACTTCCAAAATTTACAAAACATTTTGGAAGTAACATTAGGTGTTTCTAGTGGTAATAATACTTGTGTGATTTTTAAGGTATGCTGCAAGACAAGTGTGCAGGGGTACAGTATTGTCGAGAGGTACGTTCATAAATTTATGTGCTAAGAGCGATGTTAACGCCTACGGCGGCCGCGGGTGCGCGCCCGGTGCGCACCGCAGCGCGCATATACGCTCCCCGATCTGCACGTTCTTAGCATATCTGAATCTGTCTACATGCGGCGGCACATCACCGGTGCCAGATATGGGCAAAAATTGAAACACGGACGGAACGTAGGTACATGTATCTGTGTGGGCCTCTGCCTACACATAATGTGGTTCGTGCTTTCTTTATGTTTCGCCTCCGTCCTCTGTATGGTGAAGAAATAAAATCTTGCCGTTGATCTAAATATCTCACCGCACAAAGACAAAATTATGAAAACTTTCAAGCATCCTCGTTCCGATAGCAAGAAATACATATTATTATGTTATGTTGATCAAACTTAATACTGAATTTATTTTTATCCAATTTACCCTAGTTAGAACTTATAATAATTGAGCGACTGCGAGCGATTATTAAAGATGTTAAATAAGCTCGCATGTGAAATATGCGGTCAATTCTAATTCAAGGTACCTACCTACAGTACAATGTCGTAGTTTTTGCGCGTGTCTACCTGCCCCGAGTCCCGCGGCGGCGGCGCGGGCGCGGCGGGCCCATCTACAGGTGCGCACCTGAGAGCAATCGCGCATTTTCAAGCACACACATAGCGAGCAACATGCTCGTTTGAGAATGATGCTCCCATTCATTCATCCTTCGACATGGAATGCTTTTATGCATGTTGGCCGAACTTGATCTTTTTTATTGCTCAGTTCTCATCAGTTCTCTTGGTAGCTTAGCTACACAATCTAGGTAATAATAACAATTTAGTAATGTCCCATGGGCTGATAATGTGCTGTTAATGATACTGTGTTATAGTTTTTACCTACTCTTGGATTCACATATTTTTCTAATTCCTGTGTCTAGGATCATATTGTACTCTCTGAAAATAATGGGACGTTTTATATGTCCCGATTCGCGGTTGTTCCGTCTTTAATGTAAGTAATTAGAACTCAGACAAGAAACATAAGCCAATGCAATAGCCTGAGCTTTTATTTATTTGATCAGTGCAATACGTCATATTTGATCAGTAAATCTTTTTTTGTAAAGTTCTAATATCGAAGAACAAAACTTATCTCTAATTTTGTCACGACATTTGTGTATTTTTAACCACTTTACGATGTACGATTTACCTTCTGCATTATTATGACATCGTTTTGGTTTCACTAAAAAGTCGACAAGTTGCAGTTATATCATGTCTTGGCCAAAAATATTTGATGAATCGGCACACGTGACTTGTTAGGCTACTGCGTCCAGTGCAATAATGTGCATTACACATTACGTATAAGCAGCGTATTAGTTGAATATCGCGTGCCCAAGCCGGACAACCAACAACCTTGATAAAGTGCTGGTAGACAAATTTCGCGCAGGGCATTGTCGCATACCGATGGCCTATATTACACCTGACACCGTCGCCACTAGCCACTGGTATGTGTAATATCATTCTGAAGAGATAGACACTAATGTTATTCAATACTTACGCCTCGCCTGTTACCTGCCTACAGCTACTGTATTGCCGGTGCGGTCGAAACACTTTGATTTATTTAAACGATATAATTAAAGAGTTACAATTTGTTGTTTTTACGATGTAAGCGCCAAACAGACAGATGGTTAGAGATTACTTTTGCCTATAAACATCTGCAAAACCCTGATGGACTGCTGCTCCTCTAAAGACCACGAGCGCGTTGCCACATTGGCCGTAGGTTGTGAGGACACACCGTAACAAACCTCGACGACTTCTGAGGCCATTTTAATAGGGCCGTCTGCATCAATGCAGCATTTTCTATTATTGTGCTTGTCCACACCAGGGTTTTAGTTCTTTATACTTACCACCTTATACAAATACAACCTACACTACAATTTATATTTTCGCAATGAAGTAACATAGGTATTTTTTAATGACGGGGTCCTGTGTCGTGTTTAGTTTTTTTCTAAAAATCTATGAATGCATTTTTTTCATAACTCTAAAATCGACGTCATATTTCCATAGGACATGTTACTCTACTTATGCCTTAGTTTCGGAATTCCCGATAATAACCGGTGATATTATATTGATAATACGCCCTTTACTTATAGGTAGACAGAGGATGGATGTGTTTTGCAAGTCTGTTGCAAAGAATCATATTATTTATAGTACGAATTATATTATACACATTACTTCCTCTATCTTTCCTAGAATTATTAAATATTCCCGCTGATTCTAGAACGTAGGTAGCTTCGATTTAACCTTGAACAATGTTGACGAGATGTTAAATATTTGTTCTATTTATTTACATATGCATAGATATCTGTGAAATATCTTGTACAAACACACCAACAAGTCGCACTATTAGCTTTATACCATCTTATCTATAAATTTGTTCTCGATTTCAGAGTCCATAAAAGATAAATGCAGCCCTAACCTTGATCTACTCGTACACAACTTCACACAGATATTGGAAGTTATTTAAATAAAGGTGTGTATGATCCACATTCCTCGAAATATTTGAATATGGTGATGTGACACATTGAACATATACCTAGGTAGTTACGTAATAGGTACTTGTTTGTTTGTTTTCTCTACTTTCTTTCCCATGACCCATCAAGGATTGAAAGACTTAGTTCTCACGGTATATTAAATAAAATGTTCCAATGCACCTTTATTTCATTTTACCTGATACCAGCTGATTTTGACTATTCAATGATCGTATTCCAGAAAAAAATGCAAAGATTAGTCCCCGCTATTGTGTTCCGATTGCGTGAAAGTTTATATGCTTGCCTGCCTGCCACCATTCCTCTCATACCAAATCTAAACACACTTGCTCGCACACATTCGATGATGTAAATCTTGCCTTTGTAAGATTTATTTATATATACGTAGGTACACATTTATCTACATAATTTTGATACATGCATATGAGTATTTTGTTTTACCATAACACAAGATCAGGAAAATAAAGTCGTGAGGAAAACTTTAAATTAAAGCCGCGATCACCGTTCACAGTAATTTATTTCTCTCAAGGTTTCATTCCCGGAATTCAATACGCTGGCCGGCTGAACATTGTCCACCAATAGTTTTTATTTTATTTAAACTTTATTGCACATTTATTGTACAAGAGGCGAACTTAATGCCGGAGGCATTCTCTACCAGTTAACCTTTGGGTCGTGCTGATAGATTGTGGTAGGTGCGAAGACAATAAAATTAAAAAGCCATTTGAAATTATGAGAGTTCCACTTGATATCAATGAAACTTTTAAAAATTCAATAGTTCAGCGAACAAAACAAACAAAATTAAGATATTCAATCTTAAATTAAATTAACCTATAACGTGAAATAATATTAAAGGTTTATTTACTACTACATTTAAGTCACCCGCAGTAAGTAATTATCTGGACGATTTTGACCAATCAGTTAATAAAAACTAGTAGTTCCGTGAGAACAGTAGACCTCGCCAGCCCTTATAAACCAAACCTAAAAGAAACCAACAAAAGTCAACTTTGTAGTTGGAGACAGAAAAAGTACCTACTAAAGTGACAAAAATTAGCACTTTAAAGCTTAATATTTCGCAAACGGATCCCTGAATCGAAAAATGTTTATCACACACCCGCGATATTTTTGAAAGACCCATCCAACGATACCCCACACCATGGATATCACGCGGAAAAAAATAATTTTCCATTTTACGTATGCAGTTCTATGAACATAATTTATTTTTTCAACTTTCTTAAGTCGATCCACTATTACTCAAAAACTAATAGAACCTACTTAGCCGTAATAGTTTTCCTTGTAACTACGTTATATATGCTACTGCCATGAATTTTTTCACATTTCCAGAAGCAACCGTTTAGCTGGCAGGGGGGGGGGGACACGTGACTCTAACAAAAATTACCTCTTTAAAGCTCAATATTTCGCCAACGGATCCCTAAATCGAAAAAATGGTATTCACACACCAGCAATATTTTTGAAAGACCTATCCAACGATATCCCACACTATGGGATTCACAAGAAAAAAAAAGTTCACTCCCACTTTGCGAGTATGGTAGGTACTCTAAAAAAAATGTTTTTCAAAATTTTATTCTACTCATTTTGTAGGTTTAATTAATTTATACATATGCCAAATTTTCGTCAAAATCGGTTGAAAAATGCGACCTGTAGAGAATTACAGACAGACAGACAGACAGACAGACAGCCGGACAAGAGCATTTTTGGCCAGTCTCGAAACGTAGACGCTTCGCTCGCTTCGCTCGCTCGGTCAATTATACCTTAATTTTAATGTTTATTTTATTTACCTAATTTCAATTCAACCCTAGCTGGTGTTGTACGGCGAGGGGGCTGTCAAAACTGCGGGGGATAGGTTTAAGTATCATTTATGCATTAAACAATTTTAGTGGTAAGTACTTAACATTCTTTGCATTGTTTAATTATTTCAGATGACTAAATCCACAGCGACCCTGTAAGTATACCTATCATCATTTTTGTTGCATGTCATCAATTTATACAATCCAGTATAAATGAATTGGATAGATTTATTTTCTAATTAAAGCGGGTGTGTAGGTTGATTTAGGCGTACATTGTGGTGTCTGCCGGTTGCGCAGGCGCAGGCGCGCGCGGGAGCTCCGCGGCCGGCCGGCGGCGGGCGGCCGCCTGCCCGCTGTATAGCCGCTATCGATACCTGCCGATCGCGTCGTGTTAATTACTTTCATTAAGCGCAATTGTCCTGCTCAATCGCTCTGATCAGTCAGTTTGCCGCCGCTCAATATATCCACCCATTGCCATTAGACCGCCTCAAAACGATCCAACTATTGCATGAATTGTGCTACCTACCTGTTCTTATCGGCCTTAATTGTGGTTGGGTATAGTTTATGACCTAGATTACCATTTTAATATCATTTATTAAGAGCAATACATTGGTTACTGAAAATTATTTTAATCTACAAATGAGCGTGGTATGGTAGATAATTATTAATAGGTACTTGTTGTTTTATAGGAAGTTTTGACTAAGCTACTAGACTTTTAAGCCATAACTTATTTAAAATGAAAAGAGTTACTAGTTTGTAATAGTACATCGTTACCCCAGGGGTGAAAGTAACTTATTTAAGTCCCTAGACGGGGTTTGGCGCCCGACGCGTAGCGAGGGCGCCAATAGTTCGAGGGACCTCTAAATAAGTCTTGAACCCGAGGGAATCACTGTGCTTTTCATTAAGAATACACTGAAAGTAAAAACAAACAAAAAAAAGAGTGTTAATACAAATCTCTGCTATACGGAAGTATAAACAAAACTCTACAACTCGAAAAAACAAAAGAAGATCGGATTGCCGCTTTCCCGTCTATTTTTTTTTTCTGTGGCCGGCCAGCTATTCTGCCATTATTTTTCATTTCCATCATTGAAAAAATGATAAATATTTTGCCCAAATCTATGTTATTTTAAAGAAATAGTTGACAGTAATAATTATAATAAAGTCATTTAAAAAATGATATTCTTTAATTATTACATAACTTTATGTTATTTCAATTTTACATCGCGCTGTATAGACAGTTTGAACATGGTCCAATAGAAATGTCAAAATAGTACTAGTTTTTTTTTATAATTTGACAGCTGTCAGTTGAAAGCGATTCTCCTTAGGGCTGAGATGTCGGTATTACTTTCAACCCGCTACTCAGGCAACTTCAGACCTTCTTTCAGAGTATGAGTAATAAAAAGATGTTTGGATGTTTATTACCTGTCTACTCTTTTATGCAAAAAATATAACATAGGCTACAACTCTCAAAAATATCTCAGGAAAAGCTGTTCCTGGCTGGCTGTAACTGACATACAGGCTGTAATAAAATACAGGCTACAGGGGCACTCAGTATCGAATACTGCGTACAATTTTATGTACAGATATCTGTAATTGTGTGTGTATTTCAGGTATATACCTGAAATTTAAATAAAAGGCCACGACGCACTAATTTCTCACTCACTCGCTAATCGACTTAACTTTTACTAGAAAATAAGAGTATAAGTAAGTATACTATACTGTGTACATACCATCCTGTATAAATAAGTGTAATACAGTCTATATACTCTATATACTATACTGTTATTTTTTGTACGATTAAAAAAATTCTTATTTCTTCTCTTCAGGTACTTGTTGCAAAAAACAAAACTACCACAATTTATTCTTACATAATAGGTAGGTTTACATTTAAAAACCCACTAAATATATTTGTTGGAAAAATTAAGGTAGAAAAAACCTTTAAAGAATCCCGCTAAAAAGTCCCTAATAATATTCTAAAACCCTACAGTAAATAAAACTAACAGTAACATATAATTAAGAGAAAGATCTGTATTATTAATTTATGCCTATAAAAAAATTTTAACGAAATATAGGTACTACCTAGCTATGTAGGTATAGCATTTTATTAATGAATTTGATTCGGAAACGGGAGCGCGCGCACGTTTGTTAGGGTTGTCCACAGTTGTCAAATTAGAATTATGTTTATAATTAAATAGTTCGCAAAATATTAGTATCATTTCATTCTTATAATCAAAATTTTGACTGATTTGCATCACAAAGTCATATTGTTATTTAAATATATTTTTAAATTATACCTTTATTATCGATAGGTAATTGATTTTGTAATAAAGATTATAATTTTCTTCAGTTGAAAATTGAATTTATCGTATAGTAATTTGTTAAATGTGATAATGATAGATCACGTGTCTTCGACCTTAGTTTAACCGAGTTAAGTTAAAATCGTGGAAAATAGGTCCAATAGTAGAGGTACATACTCCAGAATTGATTAGTTTAAAAGACCTATACTCACACAGAAAAAGATCGAAGTGAAAAACTCAGCAAAAAGTGACGTTTTTGAAAAAAATCCAAAACTATAATTTTTTAACCATTTTTCTTCACCATAACATCCCGTCAATGCGACAATCTTTTGACACCTTTTTAACTTTCGTTATCAGGGGTTCTCGAGTAATCTCGAAGTCGCACTTTTTCGCTATTGCGCATCCAACCGAATTATTTTTTAAAGGGTCGACTCGGCACAGCCAGTGTAGAGGCCACAGAAATACATTATGATAGAATCATGATGGAACTATGAAATGGCGAAATCCGAAAAATAAAGTTAATTTAGTTTAAATTATGCTTGAGGTTTATGAATACGTAACAAAGGAAAATTAATTTAATTTAATTTTAATTTTTTTATTCAGAGAACCAACAGCTTATTAAAATTAAATTAACTTCGCGTGTTGTCTATCCAAAACTTTGACAAACAAAAGAAAACTAGAAGACGCGTGGTGGAAGTGTGGCTTATCCGAAAAAGCTGGCACCCACGAAATTCAAGTAAAACAATGATTATGTTATGACCGTTCTATCTTGATTTTCTGTGGAAGATGACGTACGTGGCCGACACGAGGTGAGTCAACCCTAGAGCTTACAGCCTCCAGGCCGCCACCGTGGTGTGCGTAAAGAAACACAGGTAAAGAATGAGCAGTGAACAATAAACTATATTTCTCGATAGGCCATTAACATATCATTTTGCTGCGCGCTAATCGAATGCCCCCGGGCCGCATGCGCCCGCGCCGCCGCCACGTGTGCCCCTCGCGATAGTTACTACCACAGCTACACCCACCCACGCCACTGTTAATAATGGCGTAGCGCTAACTAATATGGTATTTTGCTTATGTTTAAACAATCAGGCATATTAATTGGTACACTCAACTCGTGATAGCTGCTTGCTATAGCCACAACTCCGTTTTACATATTGACCATGATTCGTACCGACCACACTGTAGTAAGTACCCGTAGTATATACTATTTGGAGACGCCTCCATCTGTAGGTACATACTATTCTGCAAAACTGCACGTAAAAATATCTAAATGCTTATCACCCCTCACTTGAGGTAGACCTCATACTAATAGGCCCATAGTTTCTTGCAGAAAAAACATAACTTAACAAAAAGTATAAGTAAGTAGGTAAGTAGTAGTTGGAACAAACTAATTGAATACTGTAAAAAACATCAGTTGGCTAACTAAATAAAATATAGGTAAGTAACTGTCTGGCGGTTAGACGTTACACTAGCCGTATGAATAGTAATAGGTATGGTGATGATATGATAAGCAAGTACTTATACGCGTTCGGTCTGATGTTGGTAGATGGAAGAGGAGGATAGGCTGAGTCGCGGGGGCGGGGGAGGCGCTGTAGCAGGCGTACCGTAATTTCGTGAGTCAGGCCTGACGCTCCAGTGGCGCAATTGGTTAGCGCACGGTACTTATAAGACAGTGTTCGTGAGCAATGCCGGGGTTGTGAGTTCGAGCCTCACCTGGAGCATACTTTTGTAAAACGGTTTTTCCTTTTAATAGCCCTTGTTAGGGAACGTCGAGCAACACCTACAATAATAATTATAATTAAATATTGAGTGACCCGATGTGAGTACATTGGACTTAATGTGGCCATTGGCCATGTAATTAAAAATACTATCACAGAGTATTTAATAGTTACTGCGCTTATAAGACATATAAATATACATGTAAATATCACTTGCCTATTAATAACTTTTATTTAAGTCGACATACATATTTGTTAATTAATCTATTTATTTTATTATTATTTAACAGTTTATTGCCAGTATTGCACCACACACAGAAGGACAAAACAGAAAGAACATGTACAAATGGTGAGCTCTTTATGAGATTTCTGCCAGCCCACCGTAATCTAAAACTAGATGAAACTAAAACAATCACTATCAGCAGCCTGCGTTCCTGCTGGACATAGGCTTTCCCTGCGGGCCAAAAATAATGTAGGTATCACCGTCGCAGGAAGGGGTACACTATTTTCGAATATTACCATTTTTACGAGCACGGCTTTTGATCGATTGGTCGAAACCTTGATTTTTGTGTTAACTCATTACTTATTTAAGTCCTATGACAATAAAATGTCGCAAAATTCATAGAACTCATTTAGCCAGAAGAAATTGAAATTCCTCAAATACCTGTTTTTGTGAGGTTTTTTTGTTGTTATATAATCGACCCGACCCAACGACATGGCGACCCCAAGAGTCGTGAGGAATGTAAATCGCTGACCGTGCGCGAACAACCCTCTGACACAATTATTACCCTTTCATTTTTTCTTTAATAATTAGGTAGGTATTACGTGGGTCACGGACAAGGACTTGTTGGGATAGTACGTGCGTAGCCAGAATACAATACTTCGCCTTCACCAAAAGGATTGCAGTGAATCTAAGGCCGCATGTATATTATACATCATATCCGAACTCTTTCCCTGCGGATAAAGCTGGAAGGGCTTTGTCAGGGAAACACACATGTTTGTTATGTGTATTCTAAATGTATTGATTATGTCATAAAAATATATACAGGATGGATTTTTCAGGTACGAAATCTGTGGCAGGTACCTACCTTAACCGTTGTAACTAGACTATTTTAAATAACTAGACTATCTAACAAACCTTTATTATGAATTTAATGCGGAACACTAAAGTCAACTTAAATTTTAAGATATGGTATTGTATTCAGTAGGTAATGCGTAAATGTGAACTTACCTAAAATACTTGCCGAATTATTATTTTGACAAATATTGACGAGACGACTAATCAAACAAGACATAAGTATTTGCTAGAACTTGTAGATAAGCATTGGAAATTCATAATAGGTACGTACCCACTGTATAGTATACAACTGTGTTTAGCATCGATTTGGAAGCACCGTTGATCACGAAGTGGTCTGCTTTCGTCACTCAGAGCAGTCGATCAGCACTAACTAGTTAACTACCTACCTACTACACCACCGTTCAAGATACATTTTACGAGCTATGTAAGTACATACTTATATATGCATACTACTATATGCATACTATAACATGGCAATATGATTTTCATTGCATGTAGAGTACAAGCTCATACGAACATAGTGCTGTTAAACGGAAGAGAGAGAGAGTTGTTTTTCATCGCGGGTATGATCGTATCATCGAATCATTCTTTCAAAATCTCCAGCCAGGACAGGACGTCTTTCAAAAATGACGAATTTCTGTCTACTGATAAATCCTCCTCTGCATTGTTATTTTCCTTGCAACATCGCATTTCTCATCCCGACTAAAAAAGGCACAGAAAAAATAATAATTTGAATCATTAACTTAAGATGACCAAACGACAATCAGGCTTCAATTAGTAATTCATTCCTCCTACTAATATTAATGGTCCAGTGAACTAAAAAGGTACCTAACGGATAACTGTAATTAGTACTTTTCTTTTTGGCACGGTTAATGGCTGTCACAATAGAGTGGAGCGCTGACAGTCAGCGGCGGGCGGCGCGCGCGCACGCGCTGATACTATCTGTCAAACGGGAGCGTTTGTTTGTGACGGGCGACGCGCTGTGCTACCGATATACTGTCCGCAACACGGGTATTACACCGGCTACCGGCTCTGCTCGCTCCGTGGTAACTGGTGCACTCCTCTCTTCACTACCACCACTCCTATCTATCGCCGCATCTATCACCTGTCTATCAACTCATACGCACATACCTCGATACGAAAACTGTTTCGTATCGCTTTCTATATCTGAACGCGCAGAAGACAATTTGCATAAGTATTTGGGCAATAATTATCACTACTCAGATTTATAGTAAGTCGGTACATGATTGACAATTGTCGCAAATAGTTCGTGCATGTCAGATTACTCTTCGAATTTGAACAAAAAAGACTAGAAAGTAGTTCAATCGGGATCGAAATGACAGTTATACTTAATTTAATGCAAAGTGGGTGGCCGATGATCTTGCATTGAAGTTACTTAGTCGTTATCCATCAATCAGCCATCAACAACCATCCTATAGTTCAAACTGAACGATTGCCTCTCCCTAAAATGATAATAAGTAATGTAATAAGTATGTAAACCATTATAAATAGTTTTGATATATTTTTTTTATTCTACAAAATTGCGTTTTAGACGGAATGATCATAACCACTCCAAACGTGTCATTGCTCCAAGTACGCACCTAAATGTCCTAGGTGGACACACCTCTTAGACATGTAAAGGCAAGTGTATAGGTATTTTATTTTCTCAGAAACAAGCACACAAACATAAACAATGTTACTGACTCAAGATGTGGTAACTACCTACCTACGTATTACGTAGACTTGAACAGCCATGCATCCATTAACTGATGTCTCAAAGGCCAGCAGCTAAAATCCTATTCATTCATATCACCCCACAGTCCACTTCTGGGCATAGGACTAATGAACGCCGCCACACCCAGTCTTTCGGTCTGGTCTCCGATCCGTTCAGCCGATCTGGCGGAGGTGCATCCGTCTCGTTGCGACATCCACGCAATGATTAAGAATGGTATTATTTTGTCCTGGTATACCCGTCATGCGAACAGTTGGGATTTTATGTAAGTACGAGTATTTATGGTTCCAAAGCTACGAACTAGCTACAAATATAGTTAGGTATCTACCTATTCCTCACTATAATAATATTGGTAAGGTCTTAAATTAACATTTAATATTTCATATGTTTTATTAGCTGTAATACTTAATTGTGATTCATGTTGATATTAACGATTCAAGAATTACTTAAGTTAACCGTAGAGATGCGTCGCGAATCGCTAATACACTTTAAAGAGTTTGCCTAAACCGATTTATCACATTAGGGCAGGCACGGGCTGTATATACCCGTACGTACTCCACGATCCCGACAAAGAACTGAATCATAAATATTAATCAAGATCGCAATAAAATCGGTGTAGCTTGTACCAGTCGATTCTATACATATATTAATATTTGTTTGTTTGTCATTATGAGACTGAGCAAACGCCATAAATGATCCACTCTACATAAACATTCACTTGTTTTATTTAAACAAAACTTATCTGTTGAAAAATAATCAAATCCGAAGCCTAATATGGCACGGAAAGTGCTGCGAAAGTTTTAATATAGACAAATGATAGGCAAATATGAAGTGCACAATAGTCAAACGAAATCTGTCATCAGAACCATGTGTGGGTTGGTACCGGATCATCTCGTCTCGACATTGAGCGCAAACAATTTTCTACCTCTTACTTACATGCATCGTAACTTTAACATGCGTAATCAATTCATACTAATCATTTAAGTTACTGCTACAGGCCAACTTAATATAGATTTATTTTTATTGTGTATTTAATGTATTGTAGGTACCTACACCTTACAATAAATTAAGTTATAAAATCACGTGTTTTTAGAGGTTTATTTTTCATTTTTAGGCTGAACAATTATGTCGGCCGTAAAATGGACGTAGCGCTGTACTTACTACGATTTTCAAAATAAATTTGAACATTAAGTAAGCGTTGATCTGGCGTAAGTCTGTGCATGGTAAAATGGCAAAACATGATCAGCACAAATCATCAGAGAACTGTCAAATTGACTGTCCCTACAAATAGTGTTGGCCATCTGAAAAAGATACCTCTGAAAACACCCGTTACAACAAAACTAATGAGCAATATCGACTGTCAAATGTAGATAATCGTGTTACAGTAATGGAACATTGACAAGGTTTAGAAACAAGACGCGCACGAGACAACGGCGGGCGACATTAGAAGGGAGGTCCCTATTGACACACGGACATTAAATATTTAGCTACACATCGCACAGCCCTTGTAACGATATGACTATACGATAGACTATACCTACTGATATTAATTATGATATTGCCGCTCTTGATGACAACGATATTGCAAAGAGATATGTAGGTAGGTAAATGTACCTATAGGTAAAGCACCATAATATAAGTTCTCAGATTAACATATAAAATGTCAGGCCTATGTGCAGCAGTAGACCTCGAAGGGCTGATATGATGATGTACTGTCATACTTCAATGTAAGCTTCAATGCAACCAGCAGTATAATGCGCTACTAAAGCGGAAGTCCTCTTTACTTAAAGAAGAAAGTTCAAGTCCTATCCTCAATACGAACAAAGCGTTGAGCGGCCGCCGCCGACAGTAATGTCAATTATTCGCAGAAGTACTTAGTCGCAAGTACACAATGATAGTGTTGCTAAGTCGTCGAGATTAACGTCCTAACCCAACGCTGACATTTATCGCCAAACAGTAAGTTCAAAGACAATGCGTTGGCAGATCGTTTGGGCATAATGTTAGTGATAGTACATGGCCCGTGTAACACGAGGGGATAGGGTTGCGTACTAAAGCATTTCAAGCAAGTTTCAGAAGTAGCATCCTTCAATTGCTTGCTGTATATATTATGGTAAGTACCTCCTCGTAAATAGAGAAGAATTCGGGAGAAGATTATCTCTGAAGGTTAAGATCCGTAACGAGAAGATCCGACGAAAAACTAATCACAGGTCACATCTGTCGCAGGACCGACGGCCGTTGGAGTAGACGAGTTCTGAAGTGGAGACCGCGGACAGGTACGCGCAGCGTGGGACGCCCCTCCTCCGGGTGGACCGACGACCTGAGGAAGGTGGCTGGGAGCAGCTGGATGCGGTGTGCTGAGGATCGGGTGGTGGCGTTCATTGGAGAAGGCCTTTGTCCAACAGTGGACGTTGAAGGGCTGATATGATGAAGATGATCATCATCTCAGCCGGAAGAGGGCCACCCCCAAATTCTTCATAATGGTTTTCGAGTGGCGACCACGCACCGGAAGACTTATTGGGGGCAGGCCCACAAGAAGTCGTGGGAAATAACTGGACGCGGACAGCGCAGGACAGGTCATTAGGAGACAAGTGTATGTATTTGCATATTGAATGATGAAATAAAAATTATATAAAACCAGATATCCAAACCAGAGTGGAAGTGATATGTCAGCCCTGGTGGTAGGTACGGAACTGGAATCCATGGGCATGAGTCAGGCGAATGGTGCGGGTGGCGACGCTCGCCGCGTGGCGCAACACGCGGCCGCCACAACAACGAACGTAGCGCCGCCGCCGCCGCCTGCCGCCCGCCGCCCGCCGCCTGTCGCGCTCCATGCCGCGCGCCGCTCTACGACGACATGAATACTACAACACTATACCTATTATTACAGCAAATAGTAAATCCGCTATCCTGTATTGTATTCTGTGGCATACGGGTAGCTATGTAAAAATATTACAACAAAATTTAACCACAAGTTTTTTTCTTTGAACTAACGATAGCATCAATCAATCAATGGTAGAAATTATTTTTTTGTAATTGGTATTAAATTTCTAATTAAATTTGTTATTTTCTGGTTATGATAAAAAATCCACAGATTTTACACAGTACACAAGAATCTTAGTACATTGAAAATGTACCATAGTAGCTAGACGGTTAAGAGCGACTGTACGTTATTTTGCGTCTCGTACCTTGAAACTCCGCTACGCTCAGGATTCTATCTGAACAAATCTTAGCACCCTTCGCTTGCTCAGTTTTCGGCGAACTATAACGTCAGCACAGCGATATTGACAAAATGTCCCAACTTTGGGGTCACATATCTCTGAACCTATGAAAGATAAAATTTCAAAAATATATATTTGGATAGTCCATCTAAGCGCAGAGGTGGTTTTTTTTCATTTTTTCGATATTCCAAATAGATTCGTTAAAAAAAATCTTTTCGAAATTTCGTCCCAAAAAATCCCGAGATTTTTTCAAACTTTTTCGATTTTCAAAAAAAATTGCCAACCGATTTTCAAATTTTCAACGCTATAATGTGTCTCGATAAAATCTGCGCCTTTTGAGCTCTCGTCTGACCCCGTAGCCCTAAATTTCTAGAACTTATCGCAGATTTTGTTTATTTCGTGAAATCGATCCAATAAACATTTTCAATGTTAAAAAAATACACATTTAATATCATACATTCACAAGTTTTTCGCGATTCCTGTGGTCAAGAAATCCCCCTTTGGTTTATTCCCATTGCGCAATAGATAAAATTGGTTTAGGTATTCATATTAACTGCACTCCAATACCAAGTTACCATGAAATTGTTGTGTGACTTTAAACATAGGAGTTTCTAAATTATCTAGATTAATTTGTAACGTGCCTTAACTTTTGTCTCTGAAAATATGGGAGGCATGCAGATTTTACCCTATATATAAAAGTGTTGTATACCCATGGCCCTAAAAAGTTAATTTAATTGTTCGTCGAAATCAAAACCCAGTGCACCTCGGTCTACTCACGGCTAGCCGAACGTAATATGATATTGGTTTCTGCCGAAGAGTCGCCGCGTCGTCGGTTAATGAATGCGGAGCACATTTCGTAATTTCTCACGATACGTTTGGGAACGAGATTTTTTCTCGTTTCATTTCTCTCGACAAACAATAGATCACCGAGCTTGGATGGAGGGTTGGAAGTGCGTTGTCGGCACGACGGTGGCGCCGAGTTCCTGCCCTGCAGTGACGACTACTAGTATTGGCTACTAGTTTACTTTATCATAAACTAGTTCCGATGCCATATTAGTTAATAATAATAATACGTGAGAAGAGATAAATACAAGTAAGTAGGTACATACTTAACAAAAAAAATCCCTAACACTAATAGGATTGAAAGTTGAGTTCTCTCTCATTTTACAAGAATTAAGTATTGCTCAGCATCTGAGTTATGTATTTTGTCTCTTTCATAGTCATATTTAAATATGTATGTACAGTAGGTAGGTATCTCCTAGATACATAAAGATTTTAAATTACTATCACATGTTCCTACTCTGTTTTGGTAGTGTATCTGTGAATATTTCCAATAGTTTTATAGTGTTAGGTATATTTATTCATACACCTACTTAGTAATTATTTTTTGGTGGTAATAAATATTTGAATTAATATTTTTATTTAATAGTAATTAATATTTGTTGATACCATAAATTAAATCAGTGAGCCAATTCACAAAGGCGGCAGTATACTATGCGGTCGAGTCCCAGGGCGCTCCCAGTTCCGTCTACTTAACTACCTCAATACAACTTGTTGCCGTGAACCAGTTTCGAATATAACCTGTCAAATTACTTCCTGAATTACTTATGTTAAAATATGATAAAGATATTGCAATATAGTACACACTGCAATGCATTTAAATAATAAAAGTATTTAATTATTTTTTTAGACCCGAATTCAAATAACTTTTTTAAGAATTCTGTTTTTTGCAACAGGGTAGGTATTTTATTGTATAAAGTTATGCTAAATATTCTATTGCTGTTATAACTTAGCAAAAAATGTTTCAATGAACTGAACCTTCTTTTACGAATAATTAAAGCTTCAAAAACTATTAGGTATATCTCTGATAATGGGTTATAAAATGTCTACTCGTATTCTGGTATAAAAACTTAATTAATAAAAAGCTTGTTAAATAGGTACATAATAATATAACCTCATTTTGACTCAGCTGCAGCTCTCGAACGAATACCTACGTAACTCTACCTACCTGTTCGATACAGTTACTGACACTGCATTGCATACAATACAACAATAATTATCCCAATTTAATAAAAGACTCAACGGAAACAGCTACCTGTTTCGTGAGAATTGACAGCGGATGTTCCAAAGCTGCTCCCTTTTTATATTCGTGCATGCGGTTCGTATTGGAAATTGAGATTAAGGGTGATTCCGTCTCTTGCGCAGACGACATGGGAACATTTTTTTGGTAGATATTTATCTTGTTTTTGCAGATATTTTTATTAAAAAGGGTTACTTGGTTTAGAATGTAGGTATGTATGCGTTGTCTGAAAAATAATTATGGTGATACGCGTAAAATACCAACCGAATAATAATTCGCTGTTGTTCTCACTATGCACTATACTGTGTATCGTACAAAATTGACTCATACGACCAGTTACACCTTAAATTGATTTTATTTATTTACAAACAAGTCAAACAACATGTATGTCTAAAACTACGTACGTACTAACATGTATGTACCTAATACGTGGGTACAAGTAGATATTTAAGTAAAACATTGTGTTATCCATGTGTTCATCTTGCGTTTCGCCTTCAGCTCACGTCGAAACTAGCTTCCTCCCTCGGGTAAGAAAAAGCGTCATTTTGTACTCGGTACGAAATATACTATTATATGCAAGTACCTAACAAGTTCATTTAAGATTTGTATTTATTCTTGTTTTAACATTACATATTCAAAAATTCAAATTTGATTTATTTAAAAAACTTGCTTTGCACAAAACTAGATTTATGCTAAGGTTCTCTTGTTAAGCATAAAATATATACCTGTGTTGGAGGACCTCCAACTTCTTGCAATTTCAAAAGCCTATTTAAGATATAGTAAGTACATTACTGCAGCGGCCCACAACTGAGGCGTGGATGGATGGAATGCGCGGAAATTCAAACTATTACCCTATGTAGAACATTTTATTTCATACATTAGGTATACATACATTTTGGCAGCAGCAAGTTTTCTATAACGGTATTTCCACTTAGATTGGAAGTGAAGTGGCGTCAATGCATGAACATCCTTTGACGCTTTATCAGTCATCACATCACACTCACTTTCTTCACTTGAACTCATTTTGTCAAATAAACCAACAATTATTATATTAAATTCCAAAATCAATGACGCACAACAATAATTTTCCACGCGCCAAAATGTTCATTTGTTTTTTTTCCTCTAAACAGCTTTCAATTTGCAAGGCAGTTCGAAATTTAAATAAAACTTTTGATAAGTTACCTCCGTGGTTGCCATGGTCACACGACAGATATGGATTTTCATTCAAAAAATGATTTGGCCCCCTCATGTATTTGACCAGTACAGCATTGTCGATTTATCTCGAAGGATGCATTTCCAAGCATGTTTGAGAAAAATTTAATATAATGGACTAAGGACAAACTTAAACCACGCATGTATCTCCCAGGGGAGATAGGTAGATGTTTCAATAAAAACTTTAGGCAACTGCCTAATATCCTACCACATTACACAACATTTCTTGCAACCTGTTTCCGTGTGAAATTTCCGCTCCCTACACCTGCTACTGTACTTGAAACATTCGAAACAAAAAACGCGCTTGTTGTGTTACTGCATGAGGATCTCACAAAACTGAGTGTATGTGGAACGCACGTTTACGCGTCTTGTTCCCACACTAATCGATCATACATCAGCCATCCGTGCACTATTGTGAGTGCTCTTATTTGAAGCGATAGAAAGTTCACCAACCTTGATGTTGTTATCTGTATCATAATATTAAGGCATTAACAATATAGAAGCAATCTATCATTTGAAATTAATACGATCAGTGATCGGCGGGCGGCGGCGGCGCTCGCTATCTGCATAGCTGGGCTGAATGGCGGAATGGCGGTTAATCAGGCGGCCCGTTACATTACATTGTGCTCGTCGTGCGTCCAACCCGACAGAACAGGTTGCCCCAATGACAAAGGAGCAGCAGTGCTATTCTGTAAGCGTATTTATACAACTCGATCCTGAATCCGCAGTGAGATTACAAATTGGCATTCTATAAAATTCAACAATAATCGAGTTCTACGTCAGCGCTACAGTTGCGTGCGTGGCGGCGAGTTGAACTACAGCCAGGTGAGATTTTGACGTTTGTTAGTATGGTATGACGTTTAAAGTGGAATTCTGTAAGGGAATCCCGCGCTCACTTCGACCAACACTACGCACTTCATATTCGAATTAATCTGTCAAAAGTGCTATTCTGTAAGCGTATTTGTACATCGATTTCGACCTCGACCTCGATTTCTACAACAGCGCCGCCGTTGCGCGCGTGGCGGCGAGTTGAACTACAGCAGGTGAGATTTTGACGTTTGTTAGTATGGTATGACGTTTATAGTGGCATTTTGTAGTGGAATTCTGCGCTCACTTCGACCATCACTACGCACTTCTATCTCGAATGTATCTGTCAAATTAAAAGTTAGTGTTTTGTAAGCGAGATCATTGTCGAGACGTGAAAATTTTTTTAAAATGCAAGTTTTGTGGCTTTGTAAGCTTTTAGCAAACCTAAAGTAAGTATTATACGTGTTTTTAAAATTGTTCTATTACCATTTTACCTACGGTTAGGTACAGGGTACAGTGTACCAGAGCCTAATAAAATCCTCTGTGCAAACAACCTTTTTACTCCTTTGGGTGGGTTTGCTATACTATCAAGAAGTTTCAAATCTCTTTGGTCGCGCGCGTGGGAGTGGCAAAATTTTTTGATTCATGACTAGCATCTTAAAGGACAATAAATTTATGTAATGGTATTTTAAACTTCTTGTAGGTTGTTTTAAAATGTACTTAAAATTTCAGGAACCAGAGCAGCTTGATGACCTAATATGACGGAAGACGCCTATATATAGCCAGGAGAGTGAATTAAAATTAAATAAAATTTGTAAATTTAAACTAGAATAGAATTAAAATAACAATATAGCCTATTAAAATTACAATATAGCAGATTAAGTTTTTGACATGTTTTATGTACCTACCTACTTAGCTTAGTTTTTTATATGACAGATTATTTTGTTTAACTGATTAATATACCTATTACTCAAAGTAATACTCCTGATTTTTTGTTGTTGCATTGATTTTTAGGGTTTCGTACCTCAAAAGAGAAAAAAGGTACCCTTACAGGATCACTTCGTTGTCCGTCTGTCAAGACCATTTTTCTCAGGAACGCTTGGAGGTATCAAGTTGAAATTATTATCAAATACTCAGGTCTGCAGTCCCTTAAAGCTGTGAAAAAATCAAACTTCCCGTCCCTTAAAGCTGTGAATAAGTCAACGCATATGTCAGAAGATATGGCCGATTTTGCCATATTCTTTAGAATCTTGGTCATCAAAACCTATGGGGTATTCCGGTTGACCTAGATTCTTGAAATTTAGCAATAAGCAAGGTCTTATAGCACAAGTAAAGGAAAAATTCGAAAACCATAAATTTGTCTAAAATCTTTTTTTCTTGTACCAACAAACGTAACTTTGCGTAGGTATGAAATTAACGATTTTCTAATTATTTCTTTAATTAAGTTTGTAGGGAACCCTCAGGGCGCGAGTCCTACTCGCGCGCGTCGGGTTTTTTAATTAGATTTCTACTAGGTAATAAATGCAAAACTCAAAATTGTTTGTTACTCAGCTCAGTCGACACTCAGTTACAATAAATTATAATAAATAAATGTATCAGACTATTGGCTAAACACTCTGTTTTTATTCTACTGCATGAGTGTGCAGTGCAGTCCAGTCAGTGGAGGCATCCACGGACTGCACTGCACACTCCTCGATACTGGTTTTCTATTATACTTATTCATAATACCTTACTGTACCTACCTTACTGTTGGTGAATCAAATAAATAAAAAAAACAAATTATAAGTATGTGATCAATTGCAAAATATTAACTTATAATAAACTTTATTATAAAATTTTAACAAAAACATTATTTTTTACAAAATATTTCAATGTTTATTATACACACGCCATCATAATAAGTTAGGTACACAATCACCACTTTTTATATTTCTTTATCCCAATACTCTATGTACTATGCATCTAAAACGACCTTTTGAAACACCAATTGTACCTTCCACCGGGTCCAGTGTCTCTGATTATGAGATGCTTCTGGAGTGCAGTCTGCAGTATTTTCTTGGACATTTAGTTATTATAGGCGTCATGAGGAACACGCTCGCTGTGCATAGACCGAGGTAAAATGCCAAGAGTCACCTGAAAAATACATTGAACAGTTATAGTTAGGTGTAGTGCACAAAATATGTATTGTTTAACAGTGGTCACATACCTAGGTTATTGCAAGGAACTTTACCTTTATTCGAGTCGAAATTCCTTTGCTTCGACGTTTCATAGGTTTCAATAGAGGACTTATCATCTTTATATAGTGAATTAATCCTTGACATGATAATTTTTGCATTCCATCAGCTTGTCGGCCGCATTTGGTAATTAACTAAAGCACGCTCCTTTTCTAATACAGATTTAATTAAAAACAACTGAGCATTAATTACACCAAAATCAAAGAATTAAAAGGAAAACTGATCAAAAAAACAAATGAAATCAAATTGGACTAGGTATGTTTGTTTATATTGTTTTTTTTTATTATTTTTAGGAGGCACAAGCTCTATGCTTGACATTACAATGATCACATTATTTACTGTTTAAAGTTAATTTGCACTATCATTTATCTAGACTAATAAATTTTAAACAAAATAAAACATTTATTTTGAAGATCTATGCATTAATTTTTCGAAATTAAGCAGGAAAAGATAAAATCGATTCATCGATAACATAAATTCTGTAATGTGTCAGTCCCTACCGCAACGATTCACAATTCTACACCCACTTCACTTCGCAGTTGGCTTGTTTTGTTTACAGAATTCGGAATCAAGGTCTTTCATGATCGGATGCGAAGTGTAGTGACCAGTGACTTGCAGTGTTGCCATATCTGTAACCCGTAATTCTGTATTGGATAGTCTAAAAATCTGTATAAAATCCACTGAAATCTTCTAAAATCTGTATATTGATTTTTAAAAATCCAATGAATTAGTAGTAGTCTTTTGAAACGAACTTTTTTCGAACGAAGGCTTTTCATAGAAAAAAACGCCACCGGTTAGGATTGCCATAATAAAACAATTTAGTACCTACCCAAACAAATAATAAAAAAAACACCCCAAAACTAAAACGAATCCTTATTTCCAAATGTAAATCACCGTGTAATCCATGTATTCTATTCTTTACTTCTATTTTAACCATATTTAACATAGATTACGTTAAATTACAAAAATCTGTATAAAAGTAGGGCAAAATCTGGTATCTGTATCGGTAGTCGAAAATCTGTATAGATATAGATAAATCTGTATATATGGCAACACTGAATTGCAGATTTTCATCAATAACTGCATTAGACGATCATTCATCCGTCACTCACCGCCTAACCTTGATATAACTGACAGCATAACCTAGCGTGTACGGGGTGCCTACGCCGCCATCTTGACAAACAAAATGACAATGACAGCTGACAGACAGAAGTCAGCCATCTTGTCATTCGTTTTTTTTTTAATGGTTTAACGGCCAGTTGGAAACAAGTCACTAAAGGCCATCGTAGTTTTAAACCACGAATACATTACACCGCAGTACGGCCTCCGGCAACTAGGGCCATTTGGTAATCCACACTGCAGCTAACGCCGCACTAAACTGATAGTAGGTGTTGTGTCGATTTAACAAGGGACTATTTGGAACAATTCGGTAGAGTCGTTACACGCTTTTATTTAACAAACCCGCACAATATACACTTTCAATATACATTTTTTTGGAAAACTAAACAAAAATGACAACCGTCTCCGACAAAATCCCGCCAAAAAGCCGCTAGGAAAATCTATGTTTTTTTTGCTTTTAGGCGGGATTTTGTCGGAGACTGTTGTCTTTTTATTTAGTTTTCCGAAAAAATGTATATTGTAGGTTTTGGTGTATATCTGTGATAGTTTTATATGCAACAAGTGCCTATTAAAATGTATATTGTGCGGGATAGTTAAATAAAAGCGTGTAAACGACTCTACCGGATCGTTTCAAAATGTCACTTGATAGACTTCATTAAACCTACTATCGGTTTAATGCGGACATGAACCTGCAGTGTGGATCACCGAATGGCATGCACTAGTTGTGCCCTCGTGGAGGCCGTGCTGCGGTTTTATTGAAAATCGCCTACTAACTCTAGTCGTGCTCTGTTTTTATGGAGGCCGTGCTGTAACCGCCACTGGTTTAAATAAATATAAGAAATAATACTTTAAATAAGACAGGGCTGTATGGACGAAGCTTCCCTTGCCCGTCCTCAATAGAGGACAAACCAATGACAATGTCTATGATTTTTGTTTTGTTTTTTTAAATTGGGAGGCAAGAGCTCTGCATTGCATTACATTCATGCTCATTTATCACATTATTTATTATTTGAAGTTGATTAAACACTATTTTATCTAGACTAAGAAATTTTAATCAAAATGAAACATATATTTTGAAGTTTCACTCCATTATTTTACCAAATTATGCTGAAAAGATAAAATCGATTCATCGATAACCTAAATTCTCTAATGTGTCACTCACTATTCTTCTCTTCACAATTTGATACTCACTTCACTTCGCTAGTGGCTTGTACTTGTTTACAGAATACGAAATCAAGGTCTTTCATGATCGGGTGCGAAGTGTAGTGACTTGGCGATGTGATTATCGAGTTTTAACTGTTACTTTACAGAATTGCACTGCAGATTCCATCGTCCGCAATCCGCGTCTGCGAGGCGAGCCCCACATTATAAATAGTCCGTCGAAATAATCCGTTGCTGCATGTCACTCCGGCGCCCACCAACGTAGGCCGGTACACTTCCATAGTTAATGATAACTAACACAAAAACAATTCATAAAAAACCGCTAAGAGAACGTTTTGTTTCCGCGTACATCTTTGACCTTACCTAGTGATTAATGATTTACAAATTTATTAATAGTTTGTATACGTAATAGCTGCCTATCGATTTATTAAACAAACAAGATTACTGTGTCATCTTCTAATCAATGTTTTTTGAACATAATGAAGAAATAAAAAGAACCGTCGAAGTGCGTATCCGACCACGCATAGTGCAGGGTTCCGTATTTCACAGATTGAATAGATTTCCCTCCATTTAACTCAAAACGTGTTCATCGCAGGATACTTATCGTTGAGTGTGATTACAAATTTCTGGGTCATACAGTTTAGAAATTACAAGGGTGGACACAATAATTGATAACGACATTGCCGAGGCATATGTCGCAAAAGGCATTTTAGTTAAAAAAACACATCTTCCACGACACCCCACACGAGGTGATGCGCTCAAGAATATAATTCATTATACACATTTGTACTTAGATGAAAAGCCACGAAACCTTTTATTAGTTGGAAAATAAGATCTAAGTAGATCAAAAGTGTCCTTGTACAAAATTTTATGCATTTCGGTTACGTAAAAGTGCAAAAGTAATCAAACTGATGTGAGAGACTTTAACCACTTGACTTGCGCTATTAGGTATACAGGGTGTAGGTAACATTTGGATGGGTCAGTACGCGGAAGTCCGAAACTATACGAGATACGAAGATCTGTTCTCAGGAACCATGTCATCGATTTTAGTAAAAAGAAAAACTGCATTCATAGATTTAAAAAAAACTCATACACTACTCGGGAATCGAATCTGGACATTTTGAAAAAAAAACTTATATTATTTTAATATGGATATTGGTTGTGTAGGTTACTTGTAAGCAGTAAATGTTGCTAAGAAACCTTGTATCTAAAATTAATAGAATGTGATGTAAATAATTATTTTATGCAATTCCGGAAAAAATGTATTGGTACAAACGGCCCCATCAAATGGTCCGCGAAATCACCTGATTTAAGTCCACTAGATTATTTCATGTGGGGTTACATTAAATATGAAGTCCACAACACAAGCTTGGACACCGCTGAACATCTAATAGCAGCCAGAGGCCATTCTAACACAATTACACACAAAACGCAATAACAAAATTGTTACCACGAGTTGATTAATTCGAACATTTATACGTAAATAATTAAAATAATATTAAATACAAGACCTTCTATTAATTTTAGATACAAAGATTCTTAGAAACATTTACTCCTTACAACCTACACAATCAATAGCCATAATAAAATAACGTACATAAGTTTTTTTTACAAAGTGTCCAGGTCACCGGGTTCGATTCCCGAGTAGTGTATGAGTTTTTATTAAATCTATGAATGCAGTTTTTCTTTTTACTAAAATCGATGACATGGTTCCTGAGAACAGATCTTCGTATCTCGTATAGTTTCGGACTTCCCCGTACTGACCCATCTAAATGTTACACCCTTTATATTCTGTACTACTGGACGGATGGACAGCAGGCGGACGATCTATAAGCGTTCCTTGTCGAAGAACCATAAAATATGTCCGCCTAAATGTTATAAAAGCCACGTGATTTTTGACTGCAGAGTGGACTTAGAATCATGCATGATAATATATGGACCGGATCTTTGCATTACTTTAAAAAGTGTGACACAAATTGCGAGCAGTTATTTATATAAGCGGTCCAAACCTTCATGACTCCGAAACGCACTCGGAAGTAGACTGAAAAAGGTTTTATGATAGTAACATTTAAACAAAAGAAAAATAAGTACGGTTCGGTAATATTTATTTGTGCTCATCATAAATCGTAAAATCTTTGCCTAATAACCGTAAAACGCAAACAATCGATTTTCGTTTGAAATAACTACGATATGCGCACCACCTGCGCGCCAGCCGCGCCTGCGTGCGCCCGCGCCGCCGCCGCCGCCGGTGCACAGCGCGGGCTTTACTGCCGCCGAAACAATGGAGCAAAGGCCAGTCGTGTTCCTTACCATTGTTGTTTAGGGCTCACGGTGCAATGCTAACTTAGTAAACACAATATGTCTGGCACCACCTGATTTAAATTACTTTATAAGTCAGACTGCGTGACTCTGCCGCTTCTAAGTTCGCACGACCGACAACAATAATTTCGGTAAACAGATGTTTACTCGGCTTTACGAGTGTTTTAAATACTATTGACAAGTGACGATGAACAAAGCACTGCTACAATGTTTATAGTCTTATAACACGAGGCTGATTCACCATTACGGCGCTTTTATTAACAAAATTGCCGCATCAATAACTATTTTAATAATTTTACGGTTCGTATACCAACTTCGTATATTACTACAAAATATAGAAAATGTAAATCATCTCATAATCACAGCTGGTGTGTCGAGACAAAGCAACAACGAAGGGGAGTCGTTATCATCTGCCGACGAAAGTGCGGTCATGCGAGGTATCAATGTTTACTATTACGTATGTTGTACGATTTGTTACGTGACTGTATTGTAATGGCTTATTCCTTGTAGAAAACCAAGTTAGATGATTTTCCTCACAGAACATTCCTGCTAGTTAACCAGTTTCGAGGATGTTATATGATCAAGGATTATTTTCCTCCTAGAATACTAGTTGTTTATCTGGGTTTCAGCGTGAAAGTGGTACATGTGTGTATAGATTTTTTTCCAGAATATTATGTTGCATCGTAAGAAAACGCTATGGAGCGTACCCACTCCGGGTTGAGCCGAGGGCCGTGTGGCTTTAAGGGCAAGAGGAACCCAGAGCGTCAGTAGAACCGCTATCTAATATCTATACGATTACACACTATTAAAATATAAATGCTTATAACGCCCCGGCTGAAGGGGTTAGCCCGTGCGGCGGAAATTGATTTTAATTATGTTATTAATAAAATCAAAATTATTCAAGGGTAGATTTTTTATTCAAAATATTACTTCTGGCTGGACTGTTTTTATTATCATTAAATTAGAGATCACATTTATACTGAAATAGATAATTATATGTGGTTATTGTTTTCTTATTGTAGGTAGTTATTTAAATCTAATTAATGGTTTGGTTTTTAGCATTTTTTAAACAAATATAGATAATGAAAATTAAATACAATTTAAAAGTAATGTTAATAGTTTTTTAAGGTATTGTGAGAACGACTGTACCTACCTACCGATTATATGCAAGGATGCCTTATGTTCGTCTGTCTATGTATGTCGGACGGATAACTACTGTACTTAATGTAGACTTTTCTATAAGTGTTGGCTCGTCCAGATAAGGGGTTAGGTACCAGGTTACATGACTTTTTTCCAGAATATGTACGTACGTTTGTATATTTAGATAATTGCATTATTTTCTTATCACTTATCTACATATGTGTTCCAAGTTTCAGCTTAATTGGTCTAATAGTTTTCGAGTTATCCGTCGAACAAAACAGCTCGCTATTAAAAACCCATGAAACGACGATTGATGTCTATGATGCATCGATGGTCGGGTGAAAATGAAAAATTCCATTTAGGTACACGTATAAATAATCTCATATATAAAAGGCGAAACTGACTCACTCACTCACTGACTGACTGACTGACTGACTGATCAACGCACAGCCCAAACCGCTGAACCTAGAGACTTGAAATTTGGCACAGAGGTTCCTCATATAGCACTGACGTCCACTAAGAAAGGATTTTTCGAAAATCAACCCCTAAGTGGGTGAAATAGGGGTGCAAAGATTGTATGAAAGTCCCTCATTTTTAAAGTTGGAAACCTGAAAATTTGTATTTAGGCTATTCGTTAAAAACCAATGAACACGTGTTTCAGCGATTTTGAAAATTCCACCCCTAAGTATGTAAAATAAGGGATGAAACGCGCACAGCCCAAACCGCTGAAGCTAGAATCGTGAAAATTTATATTTAGGCTTTTAGTTTAAAAACAATAATGACGTGTTTCGCGAATTTTGAAAATTCCACCCCTAAGTATGAAAAATAGGGGATGAAACGCACACCCCAAACCGCTGAGCCTAGAGACTTGAAATTTGGCACAAAGGTTCCTCTTATAGCACTGACGTCCACCAAGAAAGGATTTTTCAAAAATCATCCCCTAAGTGGGTGAAATAGGGGTGCAAAGATTGTATGAAAGTCCTTCATTTTTAAAGTTGGAAACCTGAAAATTTGTATTTAGGCTATTCGTTAAAAACCAATGAACACGTGTTTCAGCGATTTTGAAAATTCCACCCCTAAGTATGTAAAATAAGGGATGAAACGCGCACAGCCCAAACCGCTGAAGCTAGAATCGTGAAAATTTATATTTAGGCTTTTAGTTTAAAAACAATAATCACGTGTTTCGCGAATTTTGAAAATTCCACCCCTAAGTATGAAAAATAGGGGATGAAACGCACACCCCAAACCGCTGAGCCTAGGGACTTGAAATTTGGCACAAAGGTTCCTCTTATAGCACTGACGTCCACCAAGAAAGGATTTTTCAAAAATCATCCCCTAAGTGGGTGAAATAGGGGTGCAAAGATTGTATGAAAGTCCTTCATTTTTAAAGTTGGAAACCTGAAATTTTGTATTTAGGCTATTCGTTAAAAACCAATGAACACGTGTTTCAGCGATTTTGAAAATTCCACCCCTAAGTATGTAAAATAAGGGATGAAACGCGCACAGCCCAAACCGCTGAGCCTAGAGACTTGAAATTTGGCACAAAGGTTCCTCTTATAGCACTGACGTCCACCAAGAAAGGATTTTTCAAAAATCATCCCCTAAGTGGGTGAAATAGGGGTGCAAAGATTGTATGAAAGTCCCTCATTTTTAAAGTTGGAAACCTGAAATTTTGTATTTAGGCTATTCGTTAAAAACCAATGAACACGTGTTTCAGCGATTTTGAAAATTCCACCCCTAAGTATGTAAAATAAGGGATGAAACGCGCACAGCCCAAACCGCTGAAGCTAGAATCGTGAAAATTTATATTTAGGCTTTTAGTTTAAAAACAATAATCACGTGTTTCGCGAATTTTGAAAATTCCACCCCTAAGTATAAAAAATAGGGGATGAAACGCACACCCCAAACCGCTGAGCCTAGGGACTTAAAATTTGGCACAGAGGTTCCTCTTATAGCACTGACGTCCACTAAGAAAGGATTTTTCAAATCATCCCCTAAGTGGGTGAAATAGGGGTGCAAAGATTCTCATATATAATTTATAACTCAAGAACGGATCGACGGATTTTGATGAAACTCGGTACATTTATAGCTTATATCCTGGAATAACATGTAGGCTACTTTTTACCGCGGTAAATTGTTCCCGCGGGAAACTCGATAACGGCTGAACGGATTCGGATGAAACTTGGTACAGTGACAGCTTATATCTTGGGATGACATATGGGCAACTTTTTACCACGGTAAACTTTTCCCGCGGGAAAAATATTTAATTTTGATGAAACTTGACACAGTGATAGCTTATATCCCGGGATAACATATAGGCTACTTATCACAGCAGTACACTTTTCCCGCGGGAAAAATATTTATTTTTGATGAAACTTGGCTAACCTAACCTAACCTAACCAAAACCAACCTAACCTAATAGTGATAGTTTATTGTTAATCTGTGGTACCAAAATACGATATAGCGCCATCTGTGAAGTCAGTGTAACAACTTTGTTTTTTTTTAATAAACTTCACTTCGATTAAGCCATTGCGAAAGAACGTGATTTATTTATAGGTTATGGGCGAAATATCCCGTATTTTTCGGTTTTTTGATTGTAATCAGTTATAAAACAGTGAAATCGAATCGCAAGTATGTCTACAAATTACATACAAAGTGTTCCGAAATTAAAAGGTCGCGAAAATTATGATGAATGGTGTTTCGCGGCGGAAAACTTGCTTGTCTTGGAAGGCATGGTTCAGTACATAAAACCAAGTGCCAACAGCGAGAATAAACCCAGCGATGATGCGAAGACTAAGGCGAAGTTAATTTTAACAATAGATCCAGGATTGTACGTACACATTAAAAGTGCCAAGTCGTCACAGGAATTATGGGACAAGTTGAAATCGATGTTCGATGATTCTGGTTTCAGCAGAAGAATCACCTTACTACGCCATTTGATATCTATCAGAAGAGAAAAATGTGATTCCATGACCACATACGTGACGCAGGTTATAGAAACGGCGCATCGTCTCAATGGTACAGGATTTACAATCAGTGATGAGTGGGTCGGCTCATTGTTATTAGCAGGTTTGCCTGAAAAGTATTCGCCGATGATCATGGCTATCGAACACTCGGGCATACAGATAACGGCAGATGTAATCAAGTCAAAACTGTTGGACATGGAAATTTCGACGGAAAACACGACGAATTCCAGCGCTGCATTCGCTGCGAAAAAGTTTACATCGACAAGGAAAAAGGGCGGGAACACTTACGCTAAAAATGACATGTCAAAAATGTCAGATGGTAAAGCAATTACGTGTTATAAATGTAATCAGAGTGGACATTATCGTAATCAATGCCCATTATTACAGAGAAATAAGCAATCTAATGCTTTTAGTGCAGTGTTTTTAAATGGAAAGTACAATAAAAACGAATTTTACATTGATTCGGGCGCGAGTGCACACATGACAGCCAATAAAAACTGGATAGTGAACCCAAGTTATTCACAGCCATTTCCAGAGATTATTGTGGCAAATCAATCGAAATTACCAGTGTTATGTGTGGGAAGCGTGAATATATCAACAGATTATAAGTACGATATTACAATACAGAATGTGCTATGTGTGCCAGGCCTAACAACGAATCTGTTGTCTGTAAGTGAACTCATTAGGAATGGAAACAATGTTATATTCAAAAAGGATAATTGCTTCATATATAACCAGAAAAATGAGTTGGTCGCTACAGCAGTATTAACAGATGGAGTATACAAACTGAATATACAGATCCGAGATAGTTTGTTGGCAGCTTCAGTAAAAGTAAATGGAGAACTGTGGCACAGACGGCTAGCACATATAAATAGCAGTGATATGAATAAAATGAAGAATGGTGCTGTAGATGGATTATCATTTCCAGAAAATTTTGACACATCAAAGACAAAATGTGTAACATGCTGTGAAGGTAAACAAATGAGGTTACCTTTTCCTCATGTCAGAGAAAGGAGCACTGAAACACTACAGATTGTACATGCAGATGTATGTGGAAAAATGGAAACCAAATCGATTGGAGGTGCGCAATATTTTTTATTATTCATTGACGACTACAGCCGCATGACTTTCATATATTTTTTGAAATACAAACATGAAGTGTTTCAAACATTTAAACAATTTAAGTCAATGGTAGAAAATCAGCAAAACAAAAAAATTAAGATTTTCAGAACAGATAATGCAGGTGATCTATGTAGTCATGAATTTGAAAATTACCTCAAAAATGAAGGGATAATACATCAGAAAACAAACAGCTATACACCAGAGCAAAACGGAGTTTGTGAAAGAGCGAACCGAACCGTGGTAGAAAAAGCAAGATGCTTGTTATTTGATGCTAAACTAGAGAAGAAGTTTTGGGCTGAGGCCGCAAACACAGCTGTGTATCTAAAAAATAGATCACCGACTTCAGCATTAAACAACATGACACCCTATGAAGCATGGTATGGGAAGAAGCCAGACGTAAGTCACATTCGTATATTTGGCAGCCCAGTAATGGTACACATTCCCAAGGAGAAGAGACTAAAATGGGATAAAAAATCCGAAGAGCACATACTTGTTGGATTCTCAGAGAATGTGAAAGGATACCGGATATACAATCCGAAGAAGAATACCATTACTACCAGCAGGGATGTAATTGTGATGGAACAAAGGACTGGAAGCTGCGATACGGGCTCCACTATCTGGATTCACGAGGAGAAGGAAGTTTCAGTGGGGGAAACTCCAGAATGCACTGAAGATACCAGAGATTCAGTGGGGGAAACTCCAGAATGCACTGAAGATACCAGAGATTCAGTGGGGGAGACTACAGTGAATGAATCTCTGCTCTCAGACTCCAGCACATCTGTATATACTGATGCAGAAAGTGAAGATAGTGATGACACAGTAGTACCATCCAGCCATGACACTACGGAAATAACGATTCTTGAGGTACCAGGAGAGAGCAGCAAGAGGACCAGAAGGGCCCCTCAGAGGTATGGTATGTCTATGTGTGTTTCCAGCAGTCCAGAAGTCGAGCAGATTGTCTTCTCAGAGGCACTGAAGGGTCCAGAAGCACTCCAGTGGAAGCAAGCCATGGAGGATGAGCTGCATTCTTTTGAGTGCAATGATGCATGGGAGCTCGTTGACGTTCCTAGTGGTGCGTCCATAGTGCAGTGTAAGTGGGTTTTAAATAAAAAACTTGATGTGAATGATAAAGTGCGATACCGTGCTAGGCTTGTGGCAAAAGGATTTACACAAAAACGTGGAATTGACTATACAGACACTTTTTCCCCAGTTGTGAAACATTCAACTCTTCGAATGCTTTTTGCCTTAAGTGTACAAGTAGGTATGGACATTACTCATTTAGATGTTAATACTGCTTTCCTAAATGGTCATTTAAAAGAAGATATTTACATGTCTATTCCAGAAGGTTTCATTCTTCAGATTCTTTCTTTCTTTCTTTCAGAATGTAACGGAAAGGTGTTAAAACTTAAACGAGCTATTTATGGATTAAAACAATCTTCATTAGTATGGTATGAAAGAGTAAAAGACCTATTGTGTAAACTAGGATTTAAAAATAGTAAATATGAACCATGTCTATTCACAAAAATTGATAACGGTGTGAAACTTATTGTAAGTTTGTATGTCGATGATTTTTTGATTTTTTCAAACAACGTACTTGAAACAGAAAAGTTAAAGGCTGCTTTAAGCTCAGAGTTTAAAATGAAAGACCTAGGTTGTGTCAAAAGATACTTAGGCATGAGAATTAATGTTAACAAAGAATGTAACACCATAACTGTAGATCAGCAACAATATATTGAGATGTTATTGTCTAAATTTGATATGTCTGATTGTAGACCAGTAGATACTCCTATTGAATGCAAATTGAACCTTGAAAAGTCTGAAAACTGTAAAGCTGACATTCCATATCAAAAACTGATAGGAAGTTTAATGTATTTAGCTGTTTTGACTCGGCCGGATATTGCATACTCAATTAGTTATCTAAGCCAGTTCAACAATTGTTATAATGAAACTCATTATAATTATGCTAAGAGAATCTTAAAGTACTTACAAAAGACTAAACATTACTGTTTGAAATATAGCAAAGAAAATGATGTAGAGTTAAAAGGATTTGTTGATTCAGACTGGGCTAGCTGTGAGTTAGATAGGAAGTCATTCAGTGGTTACTGCTTTATTATGTCTGGTTCTATAATTTCATGGCAGAGTAGAAAACAGCAGACTGTCTCGTTATCCAGTACAGAAGCAGAGTACGTAAGTCTTTCAGAGGCTTCCAGAGAGGCTATATATTTAAGAAATTTACTGTATGAATTAACGGGAAAGCTATGTGCCATTAAATTGCATTGTGATAACCAAAGTGCGCTGAAATTGGCGACAAGTCAACAGTCAAATAACCGCACAAAACATATTGATGTTCGATTTCATTATGTTAGGGATGCTGTTAAAAATAACTTAATTAATGTTTTGTATACTTCAACACAAGATATGCCTGCTGACTTGTTGACAAAAGGCCTACCATCTGTAAAGCATTACAAATTTATAAGAATGTTGGGTATTGTAGATTAAAAGAAGTTAATATTTTGTAATAACTTTATTTTGCTAAGTGAGGGTGTTAATCTGTGGTACCAAAATACGATATAGCGCCATCTGTGAAGTCAGTGTAACAACTTTGTTTTTTTTTAATAAACTTCACTTCGATTAAGCCATTGCGAAAGAACGTGTTTTATTTATATTTATATCCTGGGTAACATATAGGTAACTTTTTACCGCGGTAAACTATTCCCGCGGGAAAAATATTAAATTTTGATGAAACTTGGCTAACCAAACCTAACCTAACCTTAGCAAACCTAAATAACAGTGATAGTTTTCCCGCGGGAAAAATATTTAATTTTGATGAAACTTGGCACAGTGATAGCATATATCCTGGGATAACATATAGGCTACTTTTCACCGCAGTACACTTTTCCCGCGGGGAAAATATTTAATTTTGATGAAACTTGGCTAACCTAACCATAACCAACCTAATCTAATAGTGATAGTTTATATCCTGGGATAACATATAGGTAACTTTTTACCGCGGTAAACTATTCCTGCGGGAAAAATATTTAATTTTGATGAAACTTGGCTAACCTAACCTTACCAAACCTAACGTAACCATCAGTGATAGTTTTCCCGCGGGAAAAATATTTAATTTTGATGAAACTTGGCACAGTGATAGCTTATATCCTGGGATAACATATAGGCTACTTTTCACCGCAGTACACTTTTCCCGCGGGAAAAATTATTAAATTTTGATGAAACTTGGCTAACCTAACCTAACCTAACAAAACCTAACCTAACCTAACAGTGATAGTTTATATCCTGTGATAACATTTATGCAACTTTTTACCGCGGGGAAAATATTTAATTTTGATGAAACTTGACACAGTGACAGCTTATATCCCGGGATAACATATAGGCTACTTATCACTGCAGTAAACTTTTCCCGCGGGAAAAATGTTATAAAATATTATAAAAATATTTAATTTTGATGAAACTTGGCTAACCAAACCTAACCTAACCTTAGCAAACCTAACTAACAGTGATAGTTTTCCCGCGGGAAAAATATTTAATTTTGATAAAACTTGGCACAGTGACAGCTTATATCCTGGGATAACATATAGGCTACTTTTCACCGCAGTACAATTTTCCCGCGGGAAAAATTATTAAATTTTGATGAAACTTGGCTAACCTAACCTAACCAAACCTAACCTAACCTAACAGTGATAGTTTATATCATGGGATAACATTTATGCAACTTTTTACCGCGGTAAACTTTTCCCGCGGGAAAAATATTTAATTTTGATGAAACTTGGTACAGTGATAGCATATTAGTGTGGCTGACGGAACGGAAACCTCCGTGGGCGACCGGATTTAATATTTAGGCTTTCAGTTAAAAAACAATAATGACGTGTTTCGGCAATTTTGAAAATTCTACCCCTAAGTGTGTAAAATAAAGCGTAACACACACTGGGCGGCGGCGCTGCGAAAGCGTTGCGGCGGCGAAGGTTTGTATGAAGAACGCGCCGCGCCGCCGCCGCTTTGATGTAAAGCGTTTCATACTATTTCGAACATTACAGAAAAAAACCGCAACGCTTTCGCAACGCCGCCGCGCAGTGTGTGTTACGCTTTAGTGATGAAACGCGCACAACCTAAACCGCTGAGCCTAGAGACTTGAAATTTTGCAGAAAGGTTCCTCTGTGATGTCTACTACGAAATGTATTTTTACCGCGGGAAAACTTGCGGGAAAACCTTTTTTACGCGGGCGAAGCCGCGGGCAAAAGCTAGTTATGAATAATATGAGAGCGTCAGTGGCCTCGGGGATAAGACCCGACCTATCATATCGAAAGGTCCGAAGTTCGATCCCCGGCTGGGCCATGTACCAATGGGTTTTTTCTAGGAACTTAAGTACATGTACTGACTGCGCACAAACGGTGAAGGAAAACATCGTGAGGAAACCTGCATATGCCGAAGAAGAAATTCTTAGGCGCATGTGAAGTCCACCAACCCGCACTGGGCTAGCGTGGTGGACTATAGCCAGCACGCCCTCGTTGAGAGGGTAGGCCTGAGCCCCAGCAGTGGGGAGATTAATAGGCTGTTGATGATGATGATGATAAATAATTATGATGTTCATTCACAGCTTTTCTATCCTACCTATGCCTTAATGGGTTTTAAGTTGAAATCGACAAACATTTCCAATATTTGCTTGATTCTAACTCGTTTAAATGAAAAAAGTTTAATTTGGAAAACAGTGTGTCGGCGGTCAATTACTGACCCAGCGGGCGTTATCCCGATTACGATTCAACAGATGGTTGTTTTTTATCAGTCGGCGGGCGGCGGGCAGCGGGGCGGGGCGGGGCGGAGAAGCGGGGCGCTGATGCGGGGGTGCGCCCTATAACCGTATAATTACACGTTGTATAGTTACGCGCGCGCACGCCACCTCGCACAATTGGCTCAACTCAAACGAGTGTTTGCTTTGATGTGCCGCCGACCACAGCGGTTATCCACGTGCGGTCGCCTTAACCCGTTCTCATGTTAGGCTTATTAAGAAGGAGCTTCTCGTTTTACGGTTGTTTATGCAATAAAAACTCTCTTACTGTCGACACTGGCGTAAAAGGCATCTGGATAAAAGCACTTAGTTATTTCCAGTCGCCTAGTTAAGTTTCTGTGATTTCTTACTCTTACTTACTAAGTACTACACCTTACGCTACACCTACTTATTATATTTAACATGGAGAATTATTAAATGTTACAATGCAATGACTTATTTCTCAAAGAGCTCGATCTGTCCGTTCCAGGCAACTACCTACCTGCTCGCCTGTGCTACTGTGGAATTCTCCAATCTTTGTTTCAACAGTTTAATCAATTTAAATATGTATCAGTCCAACATCTCGCTATTGATACCATCTACAAAGTAAGTAGTGTACGAGTACAGTTATATCGCACAAATGCCAAGGGCTACATCGATCAATCCAGCGTTGTCGCAAGTGATTCTTAATCGACGGCCGAAGTCGAAAGTTGAGTAGCGACGTCGTGATATCGAACTTAGTCCCCTTCTTTTCGCCGGGGCATACACATCGAACGTTGTGAAAACGCAATGTCCGCCTGTCTCAATAATCGCAGCGACATCGCACAATACAAAATATTAATCTTCTGATCGTGACTAACGATTTTGGTTCATCGTTTACTCGAATGGAGGCTGATAGCCTGCATTGGTTCTGGCTGGAGCAATTATTCGCGCGATATTGCATGTCACAGTTGACGCACCGCCCGCGCCCGCGCCAGCGCCAGCGCCAGCGCCATGCATCGACAGTGCCTGCGACACCCCATCCCGGTATCATAGCATAACGTCCAACTCGTATTTATGTCCGTCTGTGAACAAACTACCAAAACTCGATTCGTCAAAACCAAAATAGAGCGATGAAAAGTGTCTCAAAATGCATAGCAATAAAGCAAATCAAAAATGATTCTAGGTACAGTCACGAACCGGGATTGTTGAGCCACTAGCTTATCATCTTAACTTGGTAGTGATACACGAATGCCGCCGTTTTTCGTTATTGTAATGTGACCATAGCAACCCTTTTGTAACCCGATTTGCATTACACGGCCAAAATACGATCAGTGGCAAGCGGCTCAACAATCCCGGTTCGTGACTGTACGTAAGTACCTAACCGAATCAAAAATATACAGACTATCCATGATAATAATTGGCAGTAGGTAAGAGCATAGTAATGTTTAATAATACTTATTATTTTCCTGAGTGCCGTGGATTTTGTGAAAATAAAAATAGAATAAATTGAAAAAATTGGCCGTAATCGTAATGCAACCTAGACAATTATGCCGCGCCGCGAACCCAAACACCCCGGCCGGACTTTAGAGGCACTATCGCTTGACAAATTCGTATAAAGGAGTTAACGGAGGTAGAGCATCATATTCAACGGTAGAGCATCATAGTATAACACTACTATATTCTTTTTAGCACAAATGAAAAACATTTAAGAAAATGTGTACGTACAAAGGAGGACTTATAAAACAATAAGATCTCTGATACTCAGCTAATTATTAATATATTTGAAATTAAATACTAGTAGTTCCGTGAGAACAGTAGACCTCGCCAGCCCTTATAAACCAAACCTAAAAGAAACCAACAAAAGGCAACTTTGTAGTTGGAGACAGAAAAAGTACCTACTAAAGTGACAAAAATTAGCACTTTAAAGCTTAATATTTCGCAAACGGATCCCTGAATCGAAAAATGTTTTTCACAACGTACACCCTCGATATTTTTGAAAGACCCATCCAACGATACCCTACACCATGGATATCACGCGGAAAAAAATAATTTTCCATTTTACGTATGCAGTTCTATGAACATAATTTATTTTTTCAACTTTCATAAGTCGATCCACTATTACTCAAAAACTAATAGAACCTACTTAGCCGTAATAGTTTTCCTTGTAACTACGTTATATATGCTACTGCCATGAATTTTTTCACATTTCCAGAAGCAACCGTTTAGCTGGCAGGGGGGGGGGGGGGGCACGTGACCCTAACAAAAATTACCGCTTTAAAGCTTAATATATCGCCAACGGATCCCTAAATCGAAAAAATGGTATTCACACACCAGCAATATTTTTGAAAGACCTATCCAACGATATCCCACACTATGGGATTCACAAGAAAAAAAAAGTTCACTCCCATTTTGCGAGTATGGTAGGTACTCTAAAAAAAATGTTTTTCAAAATTTTATTCTACTCATTTTGTAGGTTTAATTAATTTATACCTATGCCAAATTTTCGTCAAAATCGGTTGAAAAATGCGACCTGTAGAGAATTACAGACAGAAAGACAGACGGACATTAGCATTTTTGGTCAATCTCGAAACTTAGACGCTTCGCTCGCTTGGTCAATAAATTTCCATGCACCTTTATTAAGTGTATTTCATTCAAGGTAAATCACTCAAACAGCTGCATATAGCTAATAGCCTCACTAATACTCTAATACTTATTAATTTAACACACTAAATGATATACTTAGGTACATGTATGTTAAGTTAATAGTAAGTATTATAACATATAACAAACGCGATGATTTGATTCGAAGCGATGACTGGTATGAGTACGCAAGCAAGTTACGATTGGATATCAATGGCAGGTGTTATATATTATTATAGAACAGATGATGGGCGGCGGTGCCTTGCTTGCTCGGAAACGACTCTCGATGATTCTACTTAACACCTTGATGGATCGATTTGACGGCACGAATAGTTAACAACTCTAATGAAACATAATAACTGTCGATAAGTATCGTAAGGTGAACTTAATGGAATTAATCATGGCTCATAAACGCTGCGCTGGCCCAACTGGGTGCGTATCTCTAATCTGTCAGTGATTTATTTTCACCTGCTTCAAATGTAGTTCAGCCTCGGTGTGATGCTGAGTAATTTACTACACCTATTATGTATGAGAGTGAAGTCCGTCGCGCACGACGCTTTAATAATATATTAATATGCCAAAATATATCGTGTTATACTTATCACTAGCTATATTATTATTGTTTTTATTTTTTATTGATCCTGGTCTGGATAAGTCAATATGAAGATGGAGGATAATGAAGTTAGGACAGATAGAAAGAGAAATAGGGCTAGCTGAATCTATCAAATCTTTCCACCCACCATACTTTATATTATAGGACAACTATTAATATATATTAATACATACCTACTTATTGTTGTATTACCGTGCAATTGCCAATGATCTGCGAGCTGAGTTAGGTTTGTTCGCATGCCTGATGTCGGTGTAGTACAGCTAATCACTATAGGTAGTTCCCAAAAACTGTGTGGTGAACCTGTAAATTCTACCATTTAAATTTTAAATTAGAGCTCACAGTTTTCGTGTTCCTCAATAGTTCTGCCCAATTCAATAATAACTGCCACTCTACTAAATGAATTAATTATTGTACAGTGCCTACATACCGAACTGTCAATTATATTATACGCAGGCTTTACAGTACCTACACAACGAACATTCCCTTTCTTTGATCGTACAAATCTATTGTAAGTAACCTCTAACCGTGAAAGACAACGAACCACAATTATAGCGACTCGAGTTACGCAACTTATCGATCCGGTTCATTGCGGGTTGCGGTAAGCATTAGCTTTATTAAAAGTTTATTGTTTTACCGTCCATATTGCCACATGCGTTATAGAATACCGCCGGTCCGGTCCCGTTCGTATGTACACTGGCGAGATAATGATAGATAATAGGACACAATGAAGCACGCGCCGCCGCCGCCGCCGCCGCGCCGCGCCCGCCGACCGCACCGGTTCGTTAGTGTAGCTGTTGAGTCACTGCACCCAAAGATCACCTGACGGGGTGCCTTTGACAGCTCGCGATGTAACACCACGCCTACCTCCACTCACCATACCTACTTATTACTTGTTACAATTTAATAACCAATTAACTACGCTTTTGTAAACTATTGAGATTAGACAGTTAGATCATTTTATTTAATCGCAGTTTAGTCAATATAAAACTGACGTTGTCGGTTTTATTCTTCTATCATAGTATACTTCCTAATGCCCGCGGCTTCGCCCCTGCGTGTTTAATAAGCTGCTTTATGGCCCTAAAAGCAATGCAATAAGGGTTTTTTGGCGGGATTTTGTCAGAGATGCTTGTCTTTTCAACCGACAGAAAAAAAAAGGACGTTCTCAATTCGACCCGTATATTTTTTTATTTTTTTATGTATGACCACGCATAACTTTTTACAGAGCAGTCCGATTTTGATAATTCTTTTTCTATTGGATAGGGTATACTTCGAAGTTGGTCCCATTTAAATTTGAAGAAAAAAATTCCACCCTAAGGGTAGAAAATTAGGGGATGACTGATCGTTCACCTACAAAATTTTCATCTTTGAACCGATTCTGTTGAAACTAGGCACACTTAGGTAGTTCTAATGACACTACAACATGACAGAGACCATGACGGTGAAGTTGATCTGATGACGGAGACGGAAGACAGTCGAGGGAACTCTTCAACGGTGTACAGCAGCTACCTCGTGTTTGGGCTATTCATTCATCTTAATGAGAACTTCTCTGGAGACGGAAGACAGTCGAGGGAACTCTTCAACGGAGTACAGCAGCTACCTCGTGTTTGGGCTATTCATTCATCTTAATGAGAACTTCTCTTTCTCTGAGAGATAGGATCCGAAACGATAGGTGATCCGCCAGAGAACCAAAGCCTTCGAAATAGCTCAAAGAGTTAGCACGTTGAAGTGACAGTGAGCTGGTCACATCTGCCGGAGAACCGATAACCGCTGGGGCGGACGAGTTCTCGAGTGGAGATCACGACTGTGTAAGCGTAGTGTGGGACGCCCCCCGGCTAGATGGAGCGACGACCTGCGAAAGGCGGCTGGTAGTGACTGGATGCGGAGAACCGAGGATCGGGTTCAGTGGCACGCCTTAGGGGAGGCCTATGTCCAGCAGTGGGCTAGTACAGTCTGATGAGGGTGAATGAGAACTTTATACTTAACTTATGATTTATGGATTATGACTACCATCGATGGTTAATGATGGAGACGAAAGGCGGTCGAGTGTAATAAATAGTATATTTTAGTCACAAAAAAGTAAAAAATAAAAACTTTTTAACAAAAAAATTAAACCGCCGAAAAAATGCAACTGAAAAGCAAAAAATAATAAAAAAGAACCTTTTAGTCTAACGAAACTCCTACACTAATTAATGTAAATCTAATTAATTTTGAGTCGGCGCCAAACAAACAAGCAAATTAATTAAAGTTATTACGTAAGGCGAAATGATGGCAGCCAACTAACAAGCAATTAATGAGAAGATCATTAAATTACTAGAAATCAAATAATTAATTTGCACATGTGTTTGGCGCCGACTCAAAATTAATTAGAGTTACATTAATTAGTGTAGGAGTTTCGTTAGACTAAAAAGGTTCTTTTTTATTATTTTTTGCTTTTCAGTTGCATTTTTTCGGCGGTTTAAATTTTTTTGTTAAAAAGTTTTTTTTATTTAGTTTTCCTAAAAATGTACATTGATGAAGGTTTTGGTGTAAATCTGTGATAGTCATATAAGTTTAGTGCGGTGTTAGCTGCAGTGTGGATCACCGAATGGCACCAGTTGTGCCCTGGAGGCCATGCTGCGGTTTTATGTATTCGTGATTTTAAACTACGATTTAGCCTATATGAACTTGTTTCCGATTGGCCGTTAAACTATATTTTAAAAAGAACAATGCAATAAGAGCCACTTTACGAGCAAAGTGTGTTGAAAAGAATTTCTATCAACTAATAGTCAAAGTAATTATATTATAACATATAGTATTATAACATCTTATTTTTCTTGTATTTAGAGAAAATATCAAATCAAAAACAGATTAGATTACCTACTTACTTACTTCATTTTTGTACCTAAACATTTTACTAAAGTATCATTATTATAATCTAAAGATATCAATTACGGTAAATCTTCGTATAATGTTAGATTTTACATTATACGAAACAAAGCACGAAAATTCACACCTTGTTATTTTAGCTACCAAAACACTATAATCAAAACAAAAGGTAGCAATTTAACGTTTACACGCTAAAACATAAAGTTTAAAAAATAAATAACCGAGGCTGTTCACATGATGATAAACGACAGTAGAGTTTTAAACTAAATTTATCTTTAGGAGAGTAGGTGTTATAGGTACACCTAATTTAATTCACTGTTGCAACTACAGTTTTTTTGAGATTGCACTTTGACAGATAGAATGCGCTAGCGCTCCGTTCTCGACATCTGCTTTATTTAATAATAGACTCTATGACGACCTTCGGCGGCGTGCAACCGCTTCACGACCTAACACAAAGGGTGTCAGGAATAATTAAAGTAATTACTGTTTACAGTAATTAATGACCCACATATCGCGATATGGTTTGATTGATCTCGGACTTGTGACGAGATGATTGTGGCTTGCTGAGCAACGCGAAGTATTGCCACACACCGCGTATTGCACTCGCTTTTCAATTAATGAATACACCAGTACATGCTTCAGCACAATACTTTGCCTATCATTGTGTGGTGCAACATATTATCTCTATAAAATCTATTATATTTTATATTGTCTTAACTATGAAAAGTTTATACAATGTAGAACAACTGTCGACATTGGTTGTGGTAGGTAGTTGATGGTATAAATAATTTAATTGTGCAATGAAATGCTACCTACTTAAAAAAGAACTAAGTATCTTGCTGAGGTTTTTTGGGCTGAAAACCGATAGAGTTAGGCCGCTGGAAAATTTTGTTTTTTTTGCTCAGCCTGCGATGTTTCAGAATAATTGTGATAGACGTGCCACAAGGTTGTAAACTACTCAATAGGATTTTTTGTTTCGAAGAAGATTTTTTCTTGCTTCGTAACTGAATTACGGAACAAGAATGATTTCATAGCGGTCTCTTCTTTGTTTTCCGATAGGTATGTTCCGATGGAAGATTTTTTAATGTATTTGTTTGCAACCGTGCTTTATGAAATGAATCCAGGGTTACGAACAAAGAACAGTTGTACTTGGATCATAAAATTCTTTCAGAATGACTTTTCGAGTTTTCGTTCTTATTAAAAATCGTATCAGACATTGACACTAGTTACTAGTTTTAATTGTTGCCAATTGTAATTCAATGTGAGTAGTAACAGAGAGGCGGCGGCAACTGGCGTTACTGGCGGCGCGGGCGCATAGGCCAATGCGCCGCCGGGCTGCAGATAGCCGCGAGCTATCCGCGGACATAGACACTGCATTAGAGAGCCCCTGCGCCCGGCCGCGGCCGACGGCGGCGCCTTTGGTCCTGCCATAAGCGCATTTAACATGTAATCTCACTTGCATTTCTCTCTCTTTTGTTTGCACAAAACAGAAGAACAGAATAGCTTAACAGGTATAACAACTTAGGTAGTTAATTAAGGCCTGACCTTATGGGTTGTCATTTTAAACAGTAGTTAGGGTACATAGTTTCATCGTTAATACAGCAACACATTTTAAGGCACTCCTTGGTGACATTAACAGACAAAAATGCCCTAATTAAATACTCACCGCATGTGAATTTTATTTTAATTATCGACGCATTATTACTGACTAGTTAAGTGTAATCTGTTATATTACATTGTTTAAGGTAAAATGCTGAACGGTTGCGGCGAGGAGAGTGCGCGTGGGCGCGCCGATTGACTCGTCAGCGGCTATCGAGCAGAGCACACTTAGCGCTAACTCAGGCGCGCGCTTTATCGTATACAGACAGTCTGCGCCTGCGCTTCGAACATTCAATTATTTCTGGTTTCACAAACCTTATCATTGAATTCAGCACTGAGTTAGTATTTACAATTCCTTTGCCCCTTAGATCATAATTATTTATTAAAAATGATTCCTTTTATGAGTATCTTTCATGTATTTGGACAAGCATCTAACGTCACGGTTGTTGTTCTATTCATGTGGTTGTGGGAAAATGATTCATTAACAAATACAATTCTCATCTCATTCTCATCTTCTTCCCGGCGCCTTCCAACCTTAGAAGCGGTGGTAGATAAAAAATTGACGTTGCCTATATATATATGTACCCATTGTGCATACATGCAATAAAATATTTTTTTCATCACACTTGCTCGTTCAGGGTCTGATTATATGCGTACTTATAGAAATACAATGGCCTATATACACCCGCGGGAGAATAATGAAAATCAGTACAATATTATACATCTAGGGCTGTAATGTGTAGCTGGCTGTACTGAACTGGTTTATTAAATTAATTAAGTTAAAAATTAAGTTAAATTATTAATCTCGACTAAAATCGACTGTGCTCGAATGTGGTCGACTGTGCTCGACTGTGCTCGAATGTACTCGACTGTGCTCGACTGTACTCGCCTGTGCTCGCCTGTGCTCGACTGTGCTTGAGTGTGCTCGCCTGTGACAGACTGTGCTCGCCTGTGACAGACTGTGCTCGCCTGTGCTCGACTGTACTCGACTGTATTTGACTGTACTCGCCTGTACTCGCCTGTATACGACTGTATTCGACTGTACTCGACTGTAATCGACTGTACTCGACTGTACTCGATTTGACTCGACTTGAGTTAAACTGAGTTAACTTGAGTTATGTTAAGGTAATTAAATTTAACTAAATTTAACTAAATTAATTGAATGAACTTAAATAATATCAGCACAGTCAAAGAAAATTTGTTCCCTTGTGTCGTAGGTTTTTATTTTCTCGCAAATGTGATGAAAAACATTGTGTGCATCACGGGCAGTAAGGGTAACAAACTCGAGTCATTAAAACCCCTCCGCCTTCGGCGTCGGGCTTCTAACAGACTCTCGTTAGTAATATCCTACTTACTGCCCGTATTGCACAATGTACTATTATTTGATTTGATGTATCGTCTCAAATTTCAACATTATGCCTCTTCGAGCGCTGGTTGCGTCGCCAATATTACACAATGAAATATGTATATCACTATGACCGTATTGAATATCTTATAAAAATATCAATTTGTATAGTCAACCGCACGTCAGTGGAAACACTTTGACCTTGAGCTTGCCTAGACTATTAGGAATTTTCAAGATATTGAGGGACCAGTTTGTACTGGTTTTATTTCCACAGACGTGTAGTCGACCTTGCCTTATGTGTATATGGATAATTATATGTAAGTAAGTTTGTATAGAAAATCAAAAATAATAAAAGGGTGCAATTTCAAATTGAGCTTTCTTCAAATGTTGTATAATAAGCTAATAATCGCTCTCCCCTGTGAACTTAAAAGGAAGCAATTAACATCACAACTCGAAAGTAGTGGTTCATAAGAATATTTTTATTTATTTTATTATTCAAATATTCGATTGTTCCCTAATGATGGGATCAAACTGTAATAACAGTTACCCCTTGCTCCAAATATAATATTATACATTGTAAACCTATAATATCCAAACTATTTTACTTTCCTACGAGTAACTCTAATCTACTTCGGTCTCAAAAGATTGGTAATGTTACGATACCCCATGGGAACAATGTCTTACAAAATGGTTTGAATGTGAATAGAGTCACTTGCTATAACGATCTTTTCTAATAATAAAAAAATTATTATTTGCAAAAAAATATAACAGTAGGCACTCAGCGCCTACTGAATTACGTCTAATTTATTTTTGCTTTACCAGGGCAAGGTATGCAACACTCTAGGTTAGGTAGTAGGTACATGAGTACAAAATGACCCTAAACTCATTTGTGAATGTAAATGGCCAATGGGTAATGAAAATTAATGAACCTCGGTTACGGTGTTAGTATACGGGGTAACACGGGGTAATTAGGGGATGGGAAGTAGGTAAGCCTACTCTATTACGTCACGAACAACAGGGTGTGATGGGCGTCCCTAATGCGCCCACTGTGCTGTGCGCCTGCGCATGTATCGCAACTCAGACCACAGGCTTTCCAACTTTTGGTTTAGGTAAATTCCTCCTATTCGTTTGTGCAGTTAAGACGAGGCACCCTGTATTATATAGCTGTTTCTCGCGGCTTCGCCCGTGTAGAAAAGTTTTTCTCACGGAAACAGCTTTTCCCGAGGTATCTACATATAATTTAAAGTTATTCTGATGTAATATAATCTAAAGTCTTATCAAAATCTGTTCCATAGTTTTTGCGTGTAAGAGTAACACACATACATCCAAACATCCATATTATTTATAATATAAGCAGGACAATACATAGACACTGTTTACTGTATATTTGGCAATAGTGACGTCACGCACACAACGCGTTCACCCAGATGCGCACGTGCGGGCGCAGGTGAGGGTCGACGACGCCTCATGTCTCACTGGACCTATCTATAGGTATTCATCACGCTTTTTTTACTACAAAGCACAGAATTCATTGTGTAAACTACATTCTAACGGTCCCGACCCCGGGCTGCTGATGGGCCTAAAGCACCCTATGTGTAGGTACATTTCAGGTAAATTTCTTCTACATTTAGAGAATTTTGATATTTTTTGTAGTTTTTGAGATATAGCGTAGCTCTGCCAACGTGACGGCATCTTGGTACCACCGGTGGTACAAATTGGTGGTACTCCTCTTAACTCCAGAGCTAGAGGCAACACGAGTTATAATAGATTCAGTCTTTGAATTACATAAAGTATACACACTTAATTTGTTTTTATAAATGTGTAACAAGTAAAGAAACCAAGCTTACATTTTAACATAAATAAATACTGTAAGTAGGTATATTATACCTACCAATTTCTCGAACCAGTTGTTTACTTGAGCTTTGTTTGCGTGACAGTCTAGTGATAGTTGTGCTAAGGACCGGTGTACCGAAACCATTTATAACTTGCATTTATCTTTGCTGATAACTGGGACACTTTAAACCTTATTCCTTGATAATACAACTACTGAGTTTGTGATATTTAGGTTCCAGATTGACAAAGATACCTGTGCCGGGTAACTGCGAGCTTACTCACCGGCTGCGGCTGGCTGCGCACGTGCGCGCGCGCCGCCGCCGGGACCGCCGCGCGCTAATCGCCCCGAGATTAGTGCATCACCTTACATCTTGTCGATAACTTCAAATAACACATTTTATTACTTGCGCTAACCAATCAATTTACAATCACTTCCTTACCGGACCTCTAAATACGCTGACCCTGGGGTGTTGTTGAGACGCGTAAGTGATTACATGGCTTCGCGTAAAAAAGCGGCTAACACGTCATTGCAGCGTATTTCAAGATTGGCACTTAGAGGTAAAGTTAATTATAAGAATAATCAAACATGACACTGGCAACTTATTATGGAATGTATCTAAATCGAAATCATAAATAAAACATTTACCATTCAAAAGAAGTCAGCGTATTTTAAGCTGCTGTGTGGGAGATACGCGTGACGCAATAAGCGCGTCACGACGCAATAAGCTTCAGTGAGGAGAGGATAGGTACTATAACTAAACTAACTAACTGAGATAATCTAAAACTTTGATTTGACGTTTCGTTCATACAAAAGACTTCAACGAGTACTGCTTACAATTTATGAAAAGACTTTTAGATAAAAAAAAACATTCCGCGTACTTACCTGGTTACTTAACTTATGGAATACCTTCTAACATGAACAACTTCGCGGGCAGCAACTACTTAGTAGCCACATATAAATATTATATCTTCATACAATTCAAAACTGTTATAGTTTTTTTAGCAACGTAAGAAAACACGAACTGTTTACAGTAAATTACTTAATTAAAATAATTTGAGGACAATATCGATAACACGTTAGTGACTCAATCGGCAATCACTAGAGCCGGCGTCTCCTGCCCGCGACCCGTAATCGTAAATATCAGACATTTAACACACAGTGGTCTCGCCGGCCCGTGATTATAAATAGATTGTTGCGATACAGACGACGTGTTTACAGGCAGTATCTGTCGATGGCCGATCCAATACCCACAACTAACGTCATCAAATTAACATCGCAATTTAGACTGAGCAAATAAGCTAATGAATGTAATTGAGATCTTACATTATAAAGTACTGTAGATCAATCACAAACACGGACGGAGCCGCTGTGGAACTGACCGTAGATTAATATAGGTCAGTTTAACATTATCAAAATAAAATATTAGTTTCTAAAACTTTTGTATTTTTACTGGTCGTGAGCTATGGTAATTTTTTTATATATTGTAAATGCAAAATCCCACATATTTAAGTCATGATTATTTAGGTACAACTGTGAATTTCAGATACTTTGATAAACATGATTTAAAAGATCATGTGAAAAGATGCTGTAACTTCATGAGGCTTTCACTGATGATAGAAAAGCTAACAGGAGGCACCAGAAGTTTCTGCTGCTGTAGTGTCAAAGGACAGGAGAATGGCTTATGATAACTTTCAAGTTTTAACGCTGGCCATAACTTTTATTAGCAGGAATTTCAGAAAATGTATCATAGAAACAGAAAAGAAAAAAAAAACATGAGGGTCACGCTCTATTACCTACTATCTGAGCTAGGTATGGTATTATCTGGTACAAGCAGCAATATACTAATACATAGAATGTTATTGGGATTTTCTTGACTTTTCTTTAAAATAAATATTTATTTCATAGTAGCAAAAAGTAACCTAAGCACAAAACAGTAAAACTTTTTAATTACTGCCCTTTTAATTCTCGTTTTAATGAGTAACCACTTTGTGTAAAATTTTCATATTTTTAATTATTATTTTTTGTTTGGTAAGTACCTACTCGTGTGGCAATAAATTTTCTTTCTTTCTTTCTTTCAAAACTACTTCTTCATTTCGAGTCCATATTTCGATGATAATTATGAGAGAAATACATTTTTAAACATTTGTTTAAAATACTTGTATAAAAGTTATTAACTGAAATGAGTAGGTTCTTCATATTCTGACCAGAGTACCAAACAACATGTACCTACCTACTACGTTATGTTGATCTTTAAATTCATTACTTCGATACAAAGTCTGCTCAAATCGAACAGGCGCCGCGCAGCCGGCTGCGGATTGTTCTACTGTTCACGTCGCGTAGGTACCAATACTTGGACAAGCAGTCATCTACTGCAACTGTCTAGCAAAGTGTGCAGTAATAAGCTAGATCATGAATTATGTACATAAATTAATTTTGATTCACATCATAACTCAAAGAAACGGACTTTTGGGATTTAAGTCGTAGTTCTAGTTCAAGTCGTGATTCTTGAAAAATTGACGTATGACACTTACACGAGCGAGACCAGTTCCATGAGGCGGCGGCGGCAGGCACGGCGCAGGCGCAGGCCACACTAATGACTAGTTGTAAATTATAAAACGAGTCGCCACTCGGACCCCGCCCTGCCACTTGTTCCATTGTTTGTAATACGCACAAATTTGCGGAACTGGTACACTTACATTACAGTTAAGTCAGGTCGCGATACTTAACGCATTTATAAACAAATGTATGAAGCATTTTTGAAGTTTTTACGTATATTCTTAGTAGAACAATTTTAGGTTAACCTGGCTAACAATGTCGATGTTAAAAATACAATAAACGACATGAAGAGTCCACGGGAAGAACGATCAAAATCACAAAATCAACAAGCTTCATTAAAATTTTAATTTTACTTTAAACACCACAATGTAATATACGTAATAAGCTTTATAGATTTATGATCATAGTTAATTTTGTGACTCTGATCGTTCTTCCCGTTGACTCTACATAATTGTACTTAAATAACCCGTAAATAAAGTTAAGCTTAATTGATTTGAGCAAATTTGACCCCACACTGTTTTGCTACAGATGAGGACCTAGGGTAGCGTGAGACAGTATCGACTTGCTATTACTATGCTATTGCTACGATACGAATGAAATTTTGTAAGAAGCGATTGTAAAACGGTTCTGGTCAACCTGATCAATGATGTGAAGCGTGCGCGGGCGCCGTTTGTCAATAAGATTTTGCTGGATTCAGGGCTAGGTAGGATTTATCTCCATTCCACTATAAACAGCCCATTATTTTATAATAGTACATTATGATATAAGTGCGGTAATTTTCAACGCGCACGTATGTCATACGACGTTTTATAACATATTTGCGAGTAAATAAATAAAACTCGGAAAACGAATAAATGTTTAATTACTTGTTAAAGCAGTTATAATCACTACTTGACGACATTTTCAAATAAAAACAAAACAATACAGAAAAAGCGCATGAAATTACATTGATTGCAGGCTTGTATAGCACTTTTCTCAAATAATGCGCGGAAATGGTTTAATAAAAAAACATATATACAGGGTGTTTTTTTATATTATATTCAGATAGATCTCGTCGAGCCCTTTCATTTGAGTACCATGAACAAGGGTCTAGCACCAGCCGTTCCGGAGATATGGCCAAAAGAGTGTTTTTTTTTCATTTGGCCATATCTCCGGAACGGCTAGTGCTAGAAGACCCCTCGTGTTTGTACTCAAATGAAAGGTATCGACGAGATCTAGTTGAATATAATAAATAATAAAAACACCCTGTATATACAATTTTATATGAATATACAGGGTGTTTTTTTATATTATATTCAGATAGATCTCGTCGAGCCCTTTCATTTGAGTACATGAACATGGTTCTAGCACTAGCCGTTCCGGAGATATGGCCAAAAGTATTTTGATTTGCCCAAAGTATTGTGACAACCCTAAGTCGTGATCGTTCAGTTCAGACGGTTCACAATTTTAATAAAACTTGATATTTTTTGGATTTCCGCGCATTATTTGAGAAAAGTACTATACGAGCCTTGGCTTCAACCAGGCATTGATGGACTCACGTATGCACGTGACTTCACACGACTTCACACGCTCATCCATCAATGCCTCTGTTGCGGGCCGCGGCAGTAATGTACTATTGCTAATCATTCGTTTTTAGACGGAGAATCTTGATAAACTGTGCGTTTTACTTTACATTACCGCACAAGTGCGTAATGAGATACAAAACGATATTGAAATTGGTAAATTAAGTGACCCTTTACGAGCAAATATGTTATAAATTTTCTTTACATAGCATATTTTCTTCTTCATGGAGAGTTTGTGTTTAAAATGTTTTCGCAATTAGTATTTTTTTACATTTTGATGTTCGTAACTAGGTGTTACATGCAGAAGTAATAGAAAATGAGTTTTTTTTATTGTGGAAACAATCTGTAATCGCGATTGCATTTTATTTTACCGTACTCTACTACCACCTACGGAACTATTTCTAGTTTATTCTTATTTTAGTGTTGAAATAATATTTTTATTTATAGCTACAGCTATTAATATTTGAAAATTTTAGACGTCCGTGAAGCTTTAAATCACATGTTTATTACTTAGTAGACATTCATATACAATCCGCACGTATATGTATACCTAAGTGAAAAAAAAATGTACGTCTACAATGTCGCCAATATATTATCTCAAAAATCCGGGCAGCTGCAACAAATAAAAGCCGAACTTTGTTCAGCGCGCGCGCACAATAGAATCTCGCAGGTTGATGCGGCGTGTGTGAGACGCCCTTTCAAAGAAATATGCCCTGACTGGATCGTCACATCAAAGCCGTCTGTTCACAAAAATGTGCATTGAATTGCTCAATCAGTAGGTACTAGGTAACTGGCTGGAAATCATAAAATAAGTCCTTTTTTATATAGCTTTACGGCCAATTGGAAACAAATCCTTATGGGCCAAATCGTAGTTTATCACGAATACATAAAACCGCAGCACTGCCTCCAGGGCACAACTAGTGCAATTAGGTGATCCACACTGCAGCTAACACCGCACTAAACTGATAGTAGGTTTAATGTCGATAAGAGACAATTTGAAACAATCCGGTAGAGTCGTTGTTACACGCATTTTTTTTTAACTATCTCGCACAATATAGACTTTAATAGGCACTTTTTGCATACAAAAACCATCACAGATAAGTATATACCAAAACCCACAATATACATGTTTTTTGGAAAAACTAAAAAAAAGCGAAAACCATCTCTGACAAAATCCCGCCAAAAAGCTAAAATAGGTACTAAAATCTGTATAAAAATACTTTATTTCAAATGTAAATCTTAGACAAAGTAGAATAGCTGGTAAGGATAGGTGGAAAGTCCGGTATGAACACAGAAATTAAAGTAATATCGAAACACGTTATCCATACAGGTAAGTACTACCCAAGACGTTTGAACGTATGTATTATCAAATCTTTGAGTTGCACAAAGCAAAATCAAGCAGGCGTGGTTTAATGTTACTCTTGTGGAAACAGCTGTGCGCTCCCCCTTTACCTGAACACCTCGATATATACCGAGCACGTGTTATATGTGCCCTCGCCTCCTGGGTAAATATGATTTGTGTTTGGAGTCCTCACATCCGGACTCGGGCCAATGTAAGTACCGACGTAAGTACCTACAACTGGATATTGCCTATTTGCATAGGTACCGGAGTATCGAGGTCAGGCGATAGATACATAAAGCACAAAGATTCAAGTGAGGGCATTATGTATGATAACCAAAGGACTTGCTTATTCGAGCACACCTGCCACCGACTTCCGATATCTTATTGACATTGCAACTTGATCTATGTATCAACGATTTGGACTCTTCCAGTTGATAGTCCAGGGTAACTTTAAATATGTTTTGTCCCTCTTATTCGTTAGCAAAAGAGAGAGTGACACTATTAATTTTAGATTAAACTAATCTAGTAGGTCTAGATTCGTACATCTATTATTCAATACAGTAGTTAAACGAATTTACGCCTGTACTCCAAGTACGCATTTACTCCTTAAAATATAATTTTTTGACAAACAGTTAACTAAATAAAATAAAAGCTTACTAAAAATAAATAAAGAGAGGTTAAACGGAATAACGACTGTTAAACACATCAAATCTATTTGGTTATTTAAATGTTATATTTTTTTCTTTTTATATCGACATTTGTCGTCTTAATATTTTGTTTCTCACATTTTTGTCAACTTTCAGTTCCATTACATCTAATTTTACGTTTTACAATTCTTTTCATTTAAAAAACCTAACAGTTCATCGTAGGTTATACATTTTTTGGTGCCGAAACCCTTATATGACCGAGGACTTTAATTCCGAGGCTACATCTTTCGAGTTCGAAGATACGTACGAACAAATGCCGAACGAAGGTGATTCCATGTCCTGCCCTGAGGATACATCAGGTAAATTGAAGTTTCTAAGGATTGATAGAGGTCAGCAAAAACGAGCTCTGACCAATTTGGAGACATTTTTAGAAACTGAGTCTAATATAGACTCAATTACATTGAAAATTCGCAAAACCGCGATACTAGAAACATTTTCGAAATTTCAAAGGATTCAATCCGATATTTTGTACATAGATGAGAATGATAATGATAGCGACCTCTTCGAAAGCCGGTACTACGACGTGCTTACTAAACTCGAACGTCACATCAAACAGAATGACACTTCAGAAAGGTCAGATAATTCTACGACTTACGAAAGGAAATCTACATTTTTGAAATTACCACGGATTGAAATTGCTACTTTCAATGGAGAATTAGAAAATTACATACCTTTTATTGACCTTTTTGAATCGCTCATCGACAAGGATGAAAAATTATCGGATGTCCAGAAGTTATACTATTTGAAGCAGTATTTAAAGGGGGAGCCTCTTGAAATTATAAACAATTTGCCACTTACAAACGAATCTTACAAATCTGCTCTTGATTTGCTGAAGGGCAGATATGATAATCCTTCCATTTTAATTAAAAAACATATCAACACTGTTTTGGATTTGCCAGTTTTACTTCGTGGTTCGGCGGAGCAGCTAAGATCTCTTGCTGTGAAGGTTCGACAGCAAATGATGGCTTTAAAAAACCTAAAACAGCCAGTGGAGCAGTGGGACTCGATTTTATTCTGCATTGTTTCCAGAAAGCTTGATACATTGGCATTACGATTGTATTATTCAGAAATTACCAACGATCAGTTGCCGAGTATCACGTCGCTGCTTAATTTCATTGACAAACGTGCAGGTTCTCTAGAAGCTAGCCCATCGAATACTCCACCGGTAAAAGGAAAGGTTGTCAACATTGCCAGCGAAGCGAAAAGGTACAACAGTTGCATCATGTGTTCAAAGGACCACAAGCTTTACAAGTGTCCAATATTTATTTTGAAATCGCCGCAAACAAGGCTGGAATTTGTTCTAGAAAAGAAGCTGTGCCAAATATGCCTAACTCCGCATGAAAAGGAATGCCGTTATAAATTCAAATGCAACATTTGCAGCAAGGCTCATAATGGTCTTATTCACATCGACGAAGAGAAAGATAAGTCTGATCAGGTTTTACATACTTCTAAACCAAACGAGCACAACGTGCTTCTGCCCACCGCCAAGGTGCTTGTAGCTGATGCACACGGCAATAAGTATATTGTGCGCGCTTTGCTTGACTCCGGAAGTCAGACATCTTTTTGTACGGCCAGCCTAGCTTCAAAATTAGGTATTCAGACATTTAGTCAAAACAAACATGTAGTGACATTAGGCAATCATGTTAACAATTCCAGCAAAGGCATAAATTTACAATTACATTCTATTACAGAAAATTTTGATATTCCAGTTACATGTTCCATTATAGAAAAGATTACAGTGAACTTGCCACAGCGCAGTTTTGATATTTCCAAGTTTACAATTCCAAACTTTGTCACTCTTGCTGACAATGAATACCATGTTTCAGGAGAGATTTCACTTCTTCTCGCGGCCGATGTCTTCGTCAGAATTTTGAAGGATGGAAAGGTAGAGGGCGGTCCGAACGACCCGGTTTTAATCAACACACGGTTTGGTCACGTCGTTTCCGGTAATGTACTTCCATCTACTAATCTATCTGTTTCTATGCATTTGAAGGAAATATCTGATCAAGATTTTTATATAAAGAAGCTATGGGAGACTGAAAAGGTCCCAGAAGTATTTATCGAGTCTCTACCTGAACATGATTACAGTGAACAGGTTTTTCAAAATTCTGTCACTTTACAAGATAAAGGATTCCAAGTTCGAATGCCGCGTAAATGCGATTTAAATAATTTTGATTTGACTGATTCTTTTTTGCTTTCTTTACAAAGATTTTACAATCTAGAAAAACGTTTTGCAAAAGATACGTTATATCATTCATTATACACTGATTTTATTAACGAGTACCTAGCATTAGGACACGCGAAAATCATTGATATGGACCATTGCTTATCAGATGACATGCCTCTTTATTTTCTTCCACATCATGGAGTATTACGCCCCGAAAGATTAACAACTAAACTACGAGTTGTGTTCGATGGAAGCGCGAAGTCTGGTAAAAATCCGGCTCTAAATGATGTCCTTTGCAATGGACCAGTTGTTCAAAAACCTTTATTTGACATTTTATTAAAATTTCGTACCCACAAGTTTGTATTAACGTGTGATATCAGGCACATGTATAGCCAAATTTTGATTCATCCCGAGGACCGTGCCTTACAGAATATTATCTGGCGCGAGAATCCAAACGAAAGATTACAATGTTTACAATTACAGACCATTACGTATGGATTAACAAGTTCAGCATTTTTAGCCACTCGTTGCTTAGTCGAGTTGGCCCACCGTTACAAAGACATTTATACATTGGCCAGTGAAGCTATTTTGACAAGTTCATACGTAGATGACGTATTGTGTGGTAGTTCCAGTTTTGAAGGAGCGTTGCAATTAAAACAAGAGCTTTTACACTTGTTAGAACAGGGTGGCTTTGAGCCACATAAATGGTGTTCAAATAACATGTCCATTCTAAACGATATTCCAATAGAAAAGTATGGCTTCCAACAGAAAGATCTTGATCAGGATATTACCATTAAAACTTTGGGTCTTTATTTTGATGTTACAAACGACGTATTCAAACTCAGTGGTCAAGTTATATCGGATCCTGAGATTCCAACAAAACGGACTGTTCTCAGTTCCGTAAGTAAATTATTCGATCCTATGGGATATGCCGGTCCTATTGTTGTCAAGGCAAAAATGATGCTTCAAAAGGTTTGGCAGCAGAATCTAGGCTGGGATGCGCCCCTTCCTTCCGAACTTCAAAATGTCTGGAAAGATTTTCATATATCCATTTGTAACATGGATGACATATGCATAACTCGTGATTTACATTTATATGAAGCAGAACATGTAGAATTAATCGGTTATTGTGACGCATCATCAGATGCTTATGGATGTTGTGTTTACTTAAAAGTTAAAGTTCAAGATATGTTTTAAGATATGTGCTAAATCACGCATTGTTGGTTTAGATTCCAAATTGACTATCCCAAGGCTTGAGCTTAATGGAGCATTACTTTTATCCAATTTAATGTTTAAAGTTACTTCTGTTTTGAAAGACATTCATAAAATTACATTGTTTTCTGATTCCAAAATAGCTTTGGGATGGATCAACAAAGCTGAGACAAAGTTACCTTCGTATATGGCTAACCGTGTCAAACAAATAAATAGTTTAACTGTAAATATGTCATGGAAGTTTACTCCAGGTTTTACCAATGCTGCGGACATTTTGTCTCGTGGCGCAGATCCCAATGAGATTAAAAATAATTCATTATGGTGGCACGGGCCAGAATATTTAAAAAGTGACAATAATTCGTATGATTTCAATTTTTCTGAGCTTGAATTACCACTTAAAATTTTTGATACTGATGTGTTTGATATTGATGTTTTTGATACTGATATTCAAGATGTATCAAACATTTCTTCCGATAGTGACGTTATCCCATTTTTCACAAATATTTCCAGCATCAACAAGATGCAACGAATTATGACTTATGTCTTAAGGTTTATTTCTAAATGCAAAAGACAATTAACAAATACAGGGTATCCTACAATCGTTGAGCTTAGGAATTCTTTGCAAATTATAATACGATACGTACAGCATGATCATTTTTCCAAGGAAATTAACAGCATTAAAAAGGGAACGGATTATAGCACTTCCAATAGTACTTATTTAAAATCATTAAATCCGTTCATTGATGCTAATGATATTTTGAGAGTAGGAGGGAGATTACAACATTGTAACATTGACTATACAAAGAAATATCCAATAATTCTGCCTAAGAAATGTCATGTCACTAGACTTATAATTTCAAATGAACATTTGATGTTATTGCACGGCGGACTCAAACTAGTTTCGAGTAGTCTCTCGCAGAGATTTTATATTTTAAATGCTATTCGGGAAATAAAGTCTGTCATTCATAAATGTGTAACATGCGCGAGATTTAAGGATGAAACGGCTAAACAACTTATGGGCTCTTTTCCCACAGAAAGAGTTACACCAAAGAGAGTTTTTGAGAAGGTAGGGCTTGATTATTGTGGTCCCTTTGATATAAAACAGTCAATTATCAGAAGGAGTGTTATTACTAAGGGCTACGTAGCCGTATTCGTGTGTATGTCTTCTAAAGCGGTGCATTTGGAAGTTGTGTCAGATATGACGAGTGACGCGTTTTTATCTATGCTCAAACGATTTGTATCGCGCAGAGGCCTTCCTACAGACATATTTTGCGATAATGCGCAAACTTTTAAAGGCTCTGATAGACAGCTAAAGGAGTTATACCGCCTTCATAATACTTACGAGTTCCAAGATTCAATAAATAATTATGTTTCTTCTAAGGGAATTCAGTTTCACTATATCCCGGCTTACAGTCCTCACCAAGGTGGTTTATGGGAGGCAGCTGTAAAGTCTTTTAAATTTCATTTTAAACGCATTCTTGGGTCAAAGTTATTCACTTTCGAACAGTTTGTAACGTTAGCAACAGAGATTGAGGCAATTTTAAATTCGCGTCCGATTTGTCCAATGTCTAGTGACCCATCTGATTTTTCTTTTCTTTCACCTGGGCACTTTATAATAGGTTGTCCTTTAACTGCCGTTCCGCAGCCGTCTGCAATAGATATTCCAAACAATCGTTTAAGTTTTTGGCGTTCCGTTGAACAAACGAGGCAGCATTACTGGCGGGCGTGGTCAAAGGACTATCTAGTCACTTTAAACAAAAGAACAAAATGGAAAACTGTTCAGTCTGATATTAATATAGACGACTTAATATTATTAAAAGACGATTGTACTCGACCTCAGTTTTGGCCAATGGGCCGTGTATTAAAAACATTTGTGGGTAAAGATGGTAAGGTACGAGTAGTACAAGTCATAACGCCAGATAAAAAGGTGCACTGTAGGTCAATTGCCAAAATTGTTTTATTGCCTACAGGTGATTTTTAGTTTTTTTATGTTAATTATTGGATTTGTTTTGGTTGGGATTTTATACATTTTGCGAACCATGCGCGGGCGCAGTATGTTAAACACATCAAATCTATTTGGTTATTTAAATGTTATATTTTTTTTCTTTTTATATCGACATTTGTCGTCTTAATATTTTGTTTCTCACATTTTTGTCAACTTTCAGTTCCATTACATCTAATTTTACGTTTTACAATTCTTTTCATTTAAAAAACCTAACAGTTCATCGTAGGTTATACAACGACAATGAAATATAGGAAAAGTGTTATTATAGTCAGGAAAGTTCAAATGGCGCGGGCGCCCACCAAAGCGATTTTATAGTAGGTAGGTAATAAAAAAAATAAAAAAAATCGAAATTTTATATTACATACAACCTGTTCAAAAATCCCTCGAGGTTTGTTCAGTTAATTTTGAATGGTGTTATGTATAAATCTGCATTAAAACCATACCTATATAAGTGAACTATATAATCTACATTAAAACCATACCTATATAATTGTCTAACTATGGCGTATTTGTCCTGCAATTCATACAATTATATGGGTACTAACGTATATGTTAATTTTGCCTTTATATCCTATATTGTTATCAAACTATCCCACCAGAGGTATAGCTCCGATCGGACGCATGACAAAAGAAACAGGGTCACAAAACTAGTGCATATTTATATTGAATTCATTATAAACTAGTTTTCAATTGTACTTTATAAAATAATCGTTGACTGAACCGTGAACCGAACAAGTCTCCCTTTCAAAGTCAATAAGCAATCGGAAGCTGTTGGCAGGTGTGCCCAATCCGTTTCCCACTTATATGGAACACTTACACCGTAATACGTTACACTTTTTGTTCAGAAAATAAAGATGATAATTAACACAAATATTCAATAAATCAACATTTTATATTCATAAACTATGTTAAGCCTTCCCACGGTAACTTATTTTGATTCTATAAGAGTTTGTGTGAAACTAGGAAAACGCGGGTTACAAGATCATAATGTAACATACACCCGCTTGTCCAGTCTGCAGAGACTCTGCACGACAGGACGCCTTGCGAGTCCCGGGTTCGATTTTGGACAACAAACAAATGCCTGGTCGTGTAAAACTTGCCAGTTGCAACGAAACATATGTTTGCTTTTTAAAAAATAATTGCAATAGACAATTTCTTTAGTTAGTGGTTCGTCTGGGTGAATACTACCTTCATACATAATACTACTACTTTCTAAAAATACAGATTAATATGTTAAAGTGTTCTTATAAAGTCTATGTACATATAGTTGCCCACATAATTAGTGTAACACGTCGTGTCGTGCTATCTAATCAGGTGGCTTGAAAGGGCCCAATGTGTCGCCGCGTTCGCGCACATGTGATGCGCACGCGTGAGCTCACGTGTACCTTCTCGCTTGTAGTTACAAGTACCACCATTCCGGTTCCAAAAGGGGATCTCGCAATTACGGGAAAGGACGTAAAAATGTAATGACGTCATCAATCAATACTAATATATGATCTAATGCATTCCTAATAGGATCAAATGGCTCACACAAATAGTTTTGTACAGGTGTCCAGTAAGTATGGATAACCTACCTATTTAATTATACGATGGGGTTTATCAAGACCTATTTATGAATATAATTAATTAGCCTACCTTAGTATTATTTTTACTTTCTCGCACCCCAGTAGGTACTAAGTTTTTAGTTTGCAGATATACTTACTAAAAAACCGGACAAGTGCGAGTGGAACTCGCGCCCTGAGGGTTCCGTACAAACTTAATTATACAATTATTTCGAAAATCGTTAATAAAAGAACGAATTGGCGAGCTCCCATATCAATTATCATAACCTCTGACTTGGCTGTATGGACAATTTCCTTTGTCTTTCCCGTAAGGGATAAATAAAGCGAATGAAAAAAAATATTACTTAAGTCCTGTGCAAAAAGAATTTTTGGCGGGATTTTGTCGGAGACGGTTGTCTATTTTATTTAGTTTTCCTAAAAAATGTATATTGTAAGCTTTGGTGTGTATCTGTGATAGTTTTATATGCAACAAGTGCCTATTAAATGGTATATTGTGCGGGATAGTTAAAGAAAAGCGTGTAACGACTCTACCGAATTGTTCCAAATTGTCCCTTATTAAATCGACACTAAACCTACTAGTTTCCAATTGGCCGTTAAACCATTAAAAAAAAAGATCAAGTCCTGTCATTTATGTCAAATGCTAAGTCACGTTAATGTATAATGATCAAAATATGTTATTCATTTTTTAAGTGATTTTATTTCCAGACCTAGATAGACCTTTAGTATAATTTGTAAAATCTTACGAAATTATTTAATATAGATTTGTAATGATGAAATTTCTATTTTCTTCATTGTACTAATTACGTCATTGTACTAAAATGAAAAATGGTATTGACAGACGGACAGACGGACAACCGAGTGATCCTATAAGGGTTCCTTTTTTCCTCTTTTGAGGTTCGGAACCCTAAAAAGTTGACCAACCAATAGCATTGTTGGAACAAACCATTATTTTCAAATTTCAATAAATAATTTCAAAAAATCACCTGGCCAGTATGATTAGCGGGCCCAAGGAAATGCGATAAGGCCCTACTATTCAATCGATCTCCATAATGAAAATTTGTATAGAAGCTGTGTCATTGAGATCGACATATAGGCTATTTTATACCGTGGGAAAGTCTGCTCTCCGGTAAAGAAAAACTAGGCATGTGAGTTTAATAATAACTAATTCAATCAAGCACAGTAACCTTAGAGAATCTACATAACCGGATGTAGGTACCTAGTTCTTGCATACCCCCAAGGAGATTCGAAACTCTTTTGTCGCGCGCGCGCTACCTGTGGAGATCGCATCTTGCAAATTTAGTATGGGAAACGATGAAAAATTCTGTGTCAAAATAAGGGGGGGGGGTGCGGACAAATGAAGCGGATTAGCGGGAGGAAGTTGCTCATACAAATTTATATGGAGTTTGAAAATGAGAATGTGTAAGTATCAATTTCGATATACATTTGGTACGATTTTGGCACCCCCTAAAATGATTTTGTTACTCATCCATATGGGAGTAGCTTTTTTTTTAAATTCATGCATACCCCAGACCCACTAAAATAATAAGCCATATGGTGCTGCAAAATGCAAGTATAATATTGTACTAATTCATTAATACTTCTCCAATTGGATGGCATGCAGGTAAAATTAACAGTAATTTATTCGATAAATTGGGGTAGCGTATCAAACAACATACGAATTTTGTAATTGTTGCGTTTTTGTTGGGTCATCTCCATCGCTACAACACGACGACGCAGCAGTCGTTAATTTCATTAAGAGGGTATTAAGCGGGCACGCGACTGCTGACAGTTGCGCCCGCGCCGCACCCGCGCCCGCCGCGCCGCCACCCGCTCCACAGTCGACACGCGTGCGATGTAATCGAAAAACTTATGGTCCGTGACGAGACTCTTTTTATTTACGTACTCACAATAATATTTGACAATAAAATATTTAACAGGACACAGTTTTTAATAAAGTAAAGATCATTTAAAACATATTTGCTCGTCACTTATTTCACCAATTTCAATATCGTATTGTATCTCATTACGCACTTGTGCGATATTGTAAAGTAAAACGCACAGTTTATCAAGATGCTCCGTCTAAAAACGAACGATTAGCAAAGAGTTTATATGTCAGAAAAGTGGTCAACATTTTATGAATAAAATTAACTTTAGGAGATAAAATATATAAATATTTAATCTTTACATTAATTTTGACAATATATTACAACCATTTATCTGTAACAAAAACACAAAAATATTAATTTACTTTATAAGTAATACTGGCTGTTTTTTGTGCCTTTGCCTAAAAAAAAAGCGCTGATGCGCGCGCATCGCTAATTTGTGAACAAGTAAAACTAGTAGTTCCGTGAGAACAGTAGACCTCGCCAGCCCTTATAAACCAAACCTAAAAGAAACCAACAAAAGTCAACTTTGTAGTTGGAGACAGAAAAAGTACCTACTAAAGTGACAAAAATTAGCACTTTAAAGCTTAATATTTCGCAAACGGATCCCTGAATCGAAAAATGTTTATCACACACCCGCGATATTTTTGAAAGACCCATCCAACGATACCCCACACCATGGATATCACGCGGAAAAAAATAATTTTCCATTTTACGTATGCAGTTCTATGAACATAATTTATTTTTTCAACTTTCTTAAGTCGATCCACTATTACTCAAAAACTAATAGAACCTACTTAGCCGTAATAGTTTTCCTTGTAACTACGTTATATATGCTACTGCCATGAATTTTTTCACATTTCCAGAAGCAACCGTTTAGCTGGCAGGGGGGGGGACACGTGACTCTAACAAAAATTACCGCTTTAAAGCTTAATATTTCGCCAACGGATCCCTAAATCGAAAAAATGGTATTCACACACCAGCAATATTTTTGTAAGACCTATCCAACGATATCCCACACTATGGGATTCACAAGAAAAAAAAAGTTCACTCCCACTTTGCGAGTATGGTAGGTACTCTAAAAAAAATGTTTTTCAAAATTTTATTCTACTCATTTTGTAGGTTTAATTAATTTATACATATGCCAAATTTTCGTCAAAATCGGTTGAAAAATGCGACCTGTAGAGAATTACAGACAGACAGACAGCCGGACAAGAGCATTTTTGGCCAGTCTCGAAACGTAGACGCTTCGCTCGCTTCGCTCGCTCGGTCAATTATTCAATTTTTAAAATTGTTCAAATTTTTTAAACTGCTATAACAAGTAATTAAACCTTTATTCGTTTTCCGAGTTTTATTTATTTTCTCGCAAATATGTTATAAAACGTCGTATGACATACGTGAGCTTTGAAAATTACCGCACTTATATCATATCATAATGTACTATTTATTGTTTACATGTAGTTAGGTAAAGTCATTACATCATACTGAATGATGAGCTGTCCCAAGTTCGTCAGGTATACGTCATCTCATACTCGTAGAATGGAACCCATTTGATTGTAAATTGCATGATTGTATGAAGTCTCATTTTTTCCTTTCTCTGTAAGTAGAAAAATTTAATTTGAATAACTAAAACAATGTTCTTTTTATCTACCTAGGTTATAATAATATACCTGAACAGTTATTGTATATAGCTATTTAACATTAATTTGATGATGATTAGATAGACATGCATGTAACATATTATGATACAAAACGGACTGCGGTCACGCAGAGTTGGTCACAGTAGGATCACCTTATAGGCGTCAGGTGGTTGCCACAACCAACCACCCTCCATGAATATCATAACGAGCGGGCGAGGGTAGTGCGTTATGATGCACAATAATTAAACAAAAGGTCAAACTAATCAGGTTTTAGGTAGATCCTATTAAATGCGCTTTTCAAAATACGAGTGTGGCTTAGCAGCGGATGGGTGGTTGTGGGGAAAGTAGGTACCATGAATATTTTTTTAACTGTATAATATTATGTAAATGTTCTTATATTTCCAAAAGATAGAATGCAACTGTATTTACCTACAGAAAATTTGAAAATCACCTGAGGGAATCGAACCTGTCTATGTAAAAAATACCTATACTTTTAAGGTACCGAACGAAAGAATAGATTCCAAATGCTTCAGTATTATGCTTCAAGTCCAAAAAAAACAAATCATAAAAATAATTGAAAAAGAAACTATGTAGGTAGGTACCTACCTAACCAAACCATCCATACTTAACTAAAGTCTATATTGGCGCACGAAGACGCGGGCACAGCTAGTTATAAAAAATATAAAATTCAAATAGGATTGACGCATCAGTGCCGGTTCCGGTGTGTGTGCACTGTGCATCTATTCACAGTCCGTACCCATTATCCCACCCCACATCGCTCTCGAGCATGGTTTGTTTAGATTTAGATAGGGATTTGCGAGTGATATTATTAATTATTGAACGGTTCCCACAGCTTCCAGAGGGGTGAGTCCTGCTGGTGACCTGCACGGTCGCCTCGTTGATTTGTGTGTTATTGTTGGCAGTGCATGCAGCGCGATCGGTTTCCGCACACTCCCACGACGGGGAACACATGCCCCGGGTGCGGGGTGCGCCCGCGCAGCCACCACTCTTGTCACTTACAATATTGTCTCACGGGTGCGCGAGGGTCACTCACTCACTCACTCACATGCTAGGGGCGCCGTGGGAATTATTTTTACACAATATAATATTGGGTAACCCATCGAATTAGTTCTACGGAAGTTTAGAACTTAGAAAGCATATATAGGTACTTTATCTACAGAATACTCTTATAACCATTTCGTTTTTAAGGAATGTCTAAATGCCTAAGTTGTTCAAGTAGGTACGCTCACCATCATCATATCAGCCGGAAGATGTCCACTGCTGAAGAAAAGCCTCCCTCAAAGATCTCCACAATGACTGGACCAGATCGTCGTCGGTCCATCTCGTGGAAGACCTGTCTACAGTATACGTCTCGCCACTCGAGTAGGTATATTTCTGCCCCAACGGCCGTCGGTTCTGCGAGCGATATGCCCTGTCCACTGCTACCAGCTTGGCAATAGCTCTCTCAATTGCCCCTAGGATGAACTTGAGCACCACACACAGTTTTCTTTTACCTAGTTAGCATAATACCATTAGTTATATACACTTAAGAGTACAAAATAATATCTACCTACCTGATTGTGATGCAATAAACAGACACTTGACCCATCAAACAGCGCAGTATTCAACAAGAGACGGATTAGCATACCATTTGCCTTCCAATAGCCGCTGTCCCTCCCGCCTGCCGCCCGTCACCAGATGCTACATTAATATTTTATAACGCATACATTAGTCACAATCTGTAGTCCGGTTGCTATATAAGTAATGTAGGTGCCATCAAAATTTTCATCCACACATCTGTCTCTGAAAACATGGAAATTTATAAACTTTAAAACGTTCAACGTTTACATTTGTAAAAACGCCTGCGGATGTCTATCAATATCTCCCTATGTTCTATTCAGGAAGTTTAGACATGGATGAATTACCTACTGTACTAAATTATCCGATTATCATTTTATTAAGCGTATGTTTACGAATACTTGATTGTAAGAGATTCTTACATCACATAATTTAGACCTCCGCATTCAACCTATGCCTATATAATAGTACCTACGACGAAACAAATGCATAGACATATAATAAAAGTTAGGCCACGCTGCACAAGTTGGTCCTCGCTCACTAATTGACTTTTATTTAAAAAAATAACGAGTTATAGATAAATGTCCTATCTGGCTTTAACAAACAAACAAATCATTGTGATTCATTTACTGTTTGAAAATGTTTACAAATACCAAAGTCGAAAACACATGTACTATTTGTAGGCATTGGATATTTGATGAACCGCAATTTCGAATTTTTTTTGACTAAGTATATTTTGTATAAAATAAAGATGTGTACATCCTATCCTACCACAGATTTACGAAACCTACTTGTCTATAGACACGATGAAAATGTTAACAACTTTCATACATTTCGTTCTGCACTGTATAATGTTACAATTTAAATGGTTGAACGAAATAAATCAATGTTAACAGTTTCGGTTATCGAATGGTAATATCTACAGAAACAAATGCTTTGTTTTTGCAACCAGGAACGGAGATTGATGTGCAACAATTACGGGATGCTCCCGGAGCATACATTCAGAATGTGTTGCATCGACAACTAGCTTTTTTGATGTTTGTGATGCTAATACGTAAATGTAAATAAATGATACTCGAAACGAACCATCCATCGTTCCACTTTATCAACATTTAGCTCTAGAATGCATGTATGATTTGTGCGATGGCGATAACTTGGTAATACCATTTGAAAAATTGCAAAGCTAAATAAAACAAGCGTGTTCTTTGCTATATATGTTTTAATAATTTAGACGCCACGCCATTTGAACTAATATACAGGATGGAAAAAAGACGATAGTTGAACCCGTCTTAAAGAGGACAAATGTGGAAAAAAACACCTATATTTTTATAATCGATAACTTTAAATATAGTAAGTATAATAACATATCTATATCTATACTTATACTATAGCAGTAGAAATCGTTTGTCTGTACTTTGAATAAATTTATCAAAAAATGAGTGTGGGCGATAAAAAAAGAGTAACAGAACACAAAAAAAGTTTTTTAAATTTATTTGTCTTCCTGTCTGTCTGTCTGTATGTAATCGCTAATCTATGTCATAGACAGGAGATATTTTAAAAAAATTATATGAGGGGTCATAATAAGTGCAATGGAGGACAAAACAATAATTTTTTCATCACACTTGCTCGTTATGGGTCTTATTATATGCATGGATACAGAAACACAATGGCCTATATTAATACCCGCGGGAGAATAATGACAATCAGTACATATATTATACCCCTAGGGGCTGTAATATGTAGTTTAAATAAAATGAAGACAATTAATGAAAGGTCTTCCTAAATAGTCAAGTTTATGTCATAAAAATGGGATTATAATTTATTTCTCTGATCAATTTTTGTATTGAATGTCAACTACTTAACCACTACCTATATGATTAGTCAACTATAATCTAAATACATAAGATAGGTACATGCCGGCCGAATAATGCCGATATATCGCTGGGTAGATGTATCCAGGTCTTGGGACGTCGCAGATCTACCTTAGGTCTTGCACTGGTTGACGTAACTGCTTTGTACAATAACATTTAACTGTTAATGTTGTTAAACAAAATAACCTCAAGTACAATAGCTATGAACGCGATCGTATCATATTTTATGTGATACCATACGCAAGGTATCACACACTTTCATCTGTACGGCCGGCCGGTGCGGCAAGCGCCGGCGCAGGACGCGTCCAAGTTAAAATCGATTACGCCTCCGCTCTAAAGCTATGAATATTTTAACTGATCCGCGTGATTGACTCATTGTTGTGATTCGGTGTCATGGAATATGATCCGAGAAGAAAGCGACCTATTGTATTAAATGGGTGCGAGTAGGTAGGTACATAGCGTTAATATACCTAAAAATCATATGGATCATTCTATTTTCATTTAGGTACTTATATGTAGGTACTTATAAACTCGTTCGTTACGTATTTGCAAAAGCATTTAGGTAGGCTAATCCAATGTTACTATCAATATATTATGACGGCGATATAAAGGTGTATGTCAATTTGGATGTAGTATGTTTGGATGTACTCTTTCTCGCAAAAACTACGGAACAGATTTTAATAAAACTTTACAGTAAGTAGGTAATATCTGTACCTGAGAAGCATGAAACTGTAAGTGCCCGTGGTGTATACCTACTGGTATTACCTACTAAATCAGTAGGTATACACCACAGGCACTACAGTTTTATGCTTCTCAGGTACAGATATAGATTAATATAGATATAGGTAGTACATCAGAATAACACATAGTCTATAGATACCTCGGGAAAAGCTGTATCCGCGGGAACAAAATACGCGGGATTTTTTTTATACTTATCTGAAGTTTCTAGGATAAATGAAAGAATTAAGTAGTAATTTTGGGAATTCGTTTTCATACTGATGCAGGGCAGGTTTTGATTTTTATTTTAATGCATTTAAATTAGCCGGAGAGTTTTTTTAAGTAAGTAGAGTAACATTTTATATAGGGTTTGGCGACTAAAGGTGATTGGTAAAATTCAAGTCAATAATATAGGCAGGTATACCACCATCACAAACCCACCTGCCCAGCGTGGTGATTAGGACATAAACTGGATAATATTTTGAAAGAGGGAGCCCTGGTCCCAAGAAGCTATGCTCTCGTGGAAAACTTGAAAAACCGCGCGCAACGGCGCGTAGCGACAATTCTCTCGCAGGGTGCGGGTACTGAGTACGTACCTGTTTGCTCGTGGGAAAATCAAACGATAGCTCGATGTCTTGTTCATTTTTAGGGTTCTCTCAATACGTATACCCGTATATATTTTTTGTTAGGCTGCCTATCCTCCAGATAACTCGAAAACTACTGGACAAATTGAACTGAAATTTGAAACAAATAGGTGTGAAACTGCACGGCAATAATGGGAAAACGCTAAAGCTACAACTCTGGACCGACCGATTGAGCTCAGATGAATTAAAGTATACCTGGTAATAAAAGAAAATTATGAAAAATCATCGACTTGGGTCATATAATAAGTATATTGAAAGGAAATATTCAGAATATAACAAAATTGGAAATTTGGGAAATTAAAATAATTAAGGCGTATAATTGACTGCAGAACCCGCACCTTGTATACGACGTACACTTTGCTGACTTTTTGGTACCTGTGAGAGAGCGGTCGGTAAAATGATTTCGTGACCGCTTTTATATATACGCGGGTCATGGAGGCTGCGCTGTGATTCGTCTCGGCGTGCGGCCGCACAATGGCCGGTCGTGCCTCCTGCCCTCGTCACTCGCGCTCAGCCGGCCCGTGACACTTGACACAGCCAGGCCGCAGGAGCCTCTCCACGACCTCCACATTTTTCCGCGTACAATTTTTTCCCCATTTTCGGAACGGAGCCTAGTCACGTGGTATTTTTTGTAGATTAAAATTCCGTGCGAGGTTTTCGAAATCGCATCGCTTAACTTTTTAACACCTAGAAACAAATTAATTTATTTTCAACATTAACTAGGAAATTTAAACAGAATGCTTTTTACTTAGCATAGGGAGTACGTGTCGTGTGTATTTCAAGGCGGTCGGTCGGTGCAGAAAGGGCAGCGAATGCGCGACAGGGCAGGAAGAATCACTCGCGACCTAGCTTCTCGGGCCAATGTTTTCCTTTTCCGGTTTTCCCTAATCTTAGATGTTATACTGTTTTTGCCATTTGTTAATTATTAATTTGTACCATCACCACGTATCGGAAGACGCAGTGTAAGCAGGCCTCCCACGAGGTGGACCGACTATCTGGTGAAGGTCGCGGGACCCAGCTGGAAGAGGTTAGCGCAGGACCGGTCGTCGTGGAGATCCTTGGGGGAGGCCTTTGTCCAGCAGTGGACGTCTACAGGCTGGTATGATGATGATGACCATCACCACAGAATAGATATATAATAGTCCACCGTAACGGCGCAACTAGATGGACGAACTAGATGCACATATATTCGCATTAATTCTTACGAATCTACGCCATTTAGCCAACTTTTTCATACCTTCATTCATACTTTTAGTATTTTAGTTTTCTATCACACCATCTCCCGCAGGTCATCAGGCTGACACCTCCAGGACGTCCTTCCCAGCATTCCAGGTTCTCTACAATCCCAACAACGGTCCTCGACGACAATCAGATAATTCTTTCCTAAGACACTCATCTGGGTTCATCATTTCCTCGAATCTATCACAACCTATGTCGACAGTCGGTCAATCAATAAGCAGTTGTATAAACATACTTAAATGTTTCATTGCGTACTTAGTGTTTCCAACACAATGGCGAATGAGAAAAGGTGAGCTCGAAAACTCAATATTTAGAATGAATCTTGGCTTGGGAATACTCCAATAACCTATTTGAAAAAAAAAACATAAAATATTTATCAGTATAATATTTTTAATATATGCAACATCTATAATTTTGTCTACACGAGGGGTCTCTTGAATAAAAGATGACAGTTCAAACCAACCTACGCTGAGACGGTATAATGTTCAACAACCCGAACGTCGAATTTTCAGTCTATCAAAGTACCATTCCGTCCTTCTCAATCGTTCGGAGCTTAAAGTAAATATTAATTAAAATTTTGATTATGGAAGATATCAAGCGCGCTTCGTTAAACAACTTCGTCAGGTTGTATGCTGGACGCTCCATCAATTTGCTATACTTTTAGGTATAGTCCACGTAGAGTTTTTGGCGGCAGTGAGAAGTTGGCAGATTTTTGCGCAATGACTAATTTTAGGTGTCAAAGGGGAGCTGTGCGGGGGTTCACTAGATATGCTCATTCAATTTCAAGTAATAGTTTTTGATTCGATCAACCGAATCAAACATTTAAGTTTTTGACCATCGTATCGCTTACGCACACAGACTAACACTGTCAGCGATGTGCAATCTGTGACTATATTCATTCAGCCGCCAAAAAATTCTACGCGGACTATACCTACTAATAAAGAGTACACTTATGATCGTCAGTTAACAGAATATATATATTTAGGTCTATTTCCAGGTCATGGCATCGTCAATACAGTCTTGGTTTTGTTGCAGGGTTTTAAGGAATTAACTTAGTTTTCCAAGTAGAAAGTCATATTTTTCAAATCGTACGGCGCGACTCAGTCGGGAGCTAGGATTTTTAAATTCTACTCTTCCTAATCTTTTACAAAAAATATTCTGCTTGTCTAGTAAGAAAAGATATCCGTCTCAGCCGTAGACTAACGACGTACCGTGCGACCATATCTTTACTCTAAAATTTATATATTATTTATAATACCTTACCAACCATAATTATAATAAATGTTACTAAAATTTTGCTAAAAATAAAAAAGAAACCTTCAAGGTCTTAGCTATAAGTCTATAACACATTATTATATTGGTAAGGCCGATCTTAACTGCCGCTGAAAACATTTTCAGAAAACTTGTTAGTTAACTTGGTATTAATATTAATTACTAAGTACATCAAAAATGAATGTCTAGGAATATTTCACGATTAGTGTATTTAGGTGCAAATTTGAAACCGTCCAATGTCTACTATTATGTATTCTGTGCCAATGTGTAAAATACGACCAAGAAGAATGTATATACCTATAATATGTATAAACGTTGGAGCGATATGCACTATGCATAACGTGATATCAAGATTGTGGTCACGATACCGGGTCAAGACGATTTTTTATCAGTTTCCATATTTTTTTGTTTTTTACCATAGAACTGAATTTATTTCAAATACATTGATTTTTATTTAAATTTATGGTAAAGTTGTTTGATACACCAAGTTTGAAACAAATCTTTACATATTATTTATAATTCATGAATAACTGATATCCCTAGACAAGTTGATGCGTGTACAGTAGTGTACGGAACAGTTACACAACAGCCCATAGTGACATTTTCATACATTCGAAGTCAATCGAAGCCTTAGTCCGCCACGGAACGATTTAGATAAGGTGTTGAGGAAGGAATCCAGAAAATGAATTAAAGGGGCCCATAATGCTCAGATACTTTCGTAATTGATATTTAAAAAATAATTAATCCATATAGGTACCTTCAAACATACTACCTACTCTTATGTTAGCCTCAACTAGGATTTTCTTTTGTAGTATGGGAATTAGACCACGACAATACGAGTTATTCCCATTTTCCAACCAGTCAATAAAATGGAGTATAGTCACAAAGTAACTTTTTAAATCTGAAAACAACCTCTTTCTGCTATTTTTTTGTGACTGCATGCATAGGTAAAGTTGGAAGATGGTAACAAAAACAATACAGATGTTTATATTCCCATTATCCAACCTGAGGTAGGTTAGAAGGTGGCACATAAATCTCCCAATGTCCAACCCGGAGGTTTGAAGATGGAAATGACTCGACAATGCACATACATAACATCCAGTACCCAGACCAAACAACTCATATAGTCAAATTAACCATCGAATGTATAATAATGTCGCTATGTGCGGATAATTCTATGAGTGTATTAAACTCCATCGGTACTGAATCTTAACTAATTATTACAATTATATATATTATACATAATCAATACACAACATACTAAATTATAATCTTGCCACCATGGTACCAATCTACTCTGACTTGCTTTTGACTGTGTATAGTATTTGATTTGTCTGGTGAATCAAATACAAAGCGCTCACAAACACAGCATTGGCCCTGAAAAAATGAAAATACAGCATCAATATTATGTCAGGGAGAAAACCTTTTTTATTAAACAATTTCAGATATGACATGCGATATGTTAATAGGCTGTTGATTTGATTTGTATAGTTTAATATCAAAGGCGGCAATATGTCGTATTTGCCATAAATGAGTTTTTTTTTGAGTTGAAAGTTCAATGACAGTTTGAAAGTCAAATTGCCGCCTTTGGTATTAAACTATTTATAATATCAGTATGACATGTAACTCACTGTCCCTCTTTAAAGTACTCCTTCAAAGTATTGGAAAACCTCTTGGAATATTTGACGAATTCTCTTTTTCTTTGTTCCAGCACTTGTTTCCCAGGCCCAGGCGTGTAGGTCGACACTTCATTCACAGCGTCGAGAAGCTTCTTTATTGCTGAAGCTATTTCCCTGTTACATAAGAGTTTTTTTTTCCTTTAACACACATACAAACATTGACATTATATTACTGGCATACAAACCCAGTTTGTAATAATAATATTATGCCTGGAAAACTTATTCGTAGATCGGGGGACACTGACACTGGTGATTAACTTAATCATCTTATTCTCCATTCCAAACAAATGGTACTTGCGTCTAGGAAACAAAATATACTTGTATTGTATGGTTTAGATGGCGGCCGAAGCAATATGAAAAGAACAAAAGCAGCAAAAACAAGTTTGTATCACGTTTTTGTAGTCCCATAACTATTATTTTGTTACAGGGACTGATTAGATTATATTCATTAATTTTAGAGTTAAATTCATCATAGGTACTTACGTGATTATAATTGTAATAAAAAAGATCGTCATAACTTAACAATATTATGTCAAAAGATCAATATTATAAAAACAAATTATGTACAATGTCAAAAAGCACCACATAATAAGTCATTAGGCTAACAGTCTTGTAGGCAGAGGTTAAATGGAGGCGAAAGAAACAGGACCGCCGCATGGAGTGCAAGTAGGGCCGTGGCTACACAAAATCCTGCCGTTGATGAAGAGAATAGGCCTTATGTCGATCTTGGCCAACTGCAGTATTATCTAATCATACATAACGTGTAAAACGGGCGCCAGAGGCCTGACTTATGTAGAGCAATAACATTTCCAGTCCAAGAGCAGTAACATTAACTTGGAATTAGCAAAATAACTACTAAATTCCAATTAGTAAGCTATTTCTTAATGAAAATAATTACTTGATAGTTTCAAGGAACGTCTTTCTGTCAGTTATTTCATCTGGAATGCGGCTCAATATTTTCTTTAAAGCTGTAGATTTCTTATTTAGCTCTTGGAATGCCTCTTCAGACCTATTCAGTCGTAAATCAGCACCTGAAATAATATTAGAGGGAATATTGTGATTTTTTGGTATAAATAATAATAGAAAGTTAAATATTATAAACGGGAAAGTTTGTAACGATGTTTGTTACTCTTTCACGCAAAAACTGTGGAACAGATTTTAACGAAATTTTACATTAATTAATAAGATTATACATCAAATTATCACATAGGCTATAATTCAAAAAGCGGATAAAAATTGTTACTCTGGCGAAATTGCGAAAAACACTAGTATAGCTAGTAACTCCCGCATTCGTGCAGTCAGTGCAGGGAGCGCCGCCCCGTCTAAGAATAAGATACATACATTCAGCCTCTGTAAGTGTTCCTTGAAGCCGTAGCAAGCTCTCGTTCATGTTAACTGGTATGTCAGCCCTTCTCATTATTCCAGCCACCAAATCATAATTTAATCCTGGTACTGCAGCCTCTGCCTTAGTAAGTGCAGCACGCAGCGTCTGTGACGCTCCCAAGTCATACTTCTCTAGCTGAAACACAAAATATTGTATTAATAACACCAAGTGCAAAGAATATTATGTTATTGTGGTGATATCTGGTTGGTCTACAAAAACCTCCTGTATTATGGGAATTAGACAATACCTACAATACACAAATATAAGGAAATTCCCAGGCCAGGAACAACTTGAATCTTTTATTTAACTTATCATACAGTTGTAGTATCAGTATATATAGTCTAGCCAATTCGACACTGCAAGCACTTGCTTGGTACAAATTGTACAATGTTAGTTGTCTCCTGAAGAAACTTAACCCACGACCTCTGGCGTTCAAGCCTTACGACCAAGCCAATGCGCATCTGTGCAGTGCCCAAGAGATGACACTACTAACAAATAGTTATTACACTTAAGTCCTTCTTCTTCTTTGTTTAATGGCAATTGGTCGTCAGATAGTGCGATCAACCATTACTGCCAGTGTCAAGCTACCTACCTACGTTTATCTATTACAAACATTCAGATATCGACAGACCAAACATCAAAGATGTAAGCTCATATCAGTAGGTACCAACAAGGAACAAGGTCATCAACGTAAACGCCAAGGAACTGGACTGGAGCTGGATTCAGGGTTAAACTCGTATGAATTTTGAAACATCAACATCACTTATGAAGCCATTCCAGCGTAAAGGTACATACCTGACCTAGAACAGGACGTATAAGCACAGGCAAAACCAAAGAAGTAACAGGCAGTTCATCGCCCATTGTCATGGTGACGGTGGCAAGTTGCTGGTAAATAAAATAAGAATTTAACTCTCCGTTCCTTTATAAAGTTGTAGACACTTGTTTTAGCACTAATTTACGCTAAAATATTTGCAAAGCAAGCAAGCAAACCCATCTGCAGTCACAAAGTAGATAGATAGAATCACAAACTATAAAGTATGTGGATAGAATCACAGACAATAAATAATGCACCTTGTGAATAATTGTGATCACAGACTACTGAGAAGATGATGGATGAGACGGACTCTTTTGGCGGCAGCGAAATGTCTGTAGAGTTTATTTTATTTTCTAAAATTATGTATTTCGCTGGTTTTATTGTGTAATGGTGTTAGTATTTTACACATTAAGTGGTTGTGCATGCATATTGTGCGGAAATTAAAATAAAAGCGTGTAACAACTCTTTCAACCTCGAGCCAAAATTGTCCATTGGAAATCTTCAATAAAGTTACTATCGATTTAGTGAGGATATTATGAACCTTAGTGAAAATCACCGACTAACTCTAGCCGTCCTCTGTTTTTGTGAAGGCCGTGCTGTAACCGCCGGTTTATATAGATATAAGAAATATGACTTTAAAATCAAAATAAGATATGGCTTATAGATCTCGTTACCAAGCCAAAACCTACTAAACGAAGAGTATTTAGTTAGTGACACCGTGACAGTACTGACAGTGACAGTAGCCTGTGGTGTGGTTTGGTTAGTGAAGTGAGTGATATCTAAAAAAAAAAAAGGGCGCGAACTTTGCAGGGAAAGGGCGCTTTAATTGAATTTAATTTAAAATAATTATTTAAAAACCCTTTGCTGGTTCTTTTTTGCGAATTATCTTGTTTTTTAACTAATTGCTGGAAGTGTGATATGAATGAATGCAGTGACGGTGTAAATCCCTTAAAAAGACGAGGTGATGGTGATCTAAAGGAATTCCCACCAACGAAAATGGCGGCAAATTTCAATCGAAGTCGTAGAGGTCTCTTTAAAGATCACAATCATATTTATGTGGAAGAGAAAAATGAATACCCAGTTCTGTTATCTTCAGACTCTTCAATGGAAGAAAATGGTAGACAAAAAATTGATATTTTCCAAGTGAACTTCATACTTAAAAATAAAGTACCTGGAGTAAAATTTGTTAAACAGATTGGAAACTTTTTCCTAAAAATATTTTTCAACACCAAAAAAGAAGCCAATGCTTTTATATTAAACAAAACTTTATTGGATGAAAATAAATGGACTGCAAAAATTCCATTTGATCAATTGGAATCCCTGGGCATAATTTCTGTACCCGTTTCAATTACTGAAGAGGAATTGCTGACCAATCTTGCTGCTCCATGCGATATAATAGGTGTGAGAAGATTCCAAAAAAAGCTTCCGGATGGTTCATTTGAGCCTCTTCGTACAGTCCTAGTGACTTTCTTATCATCTTCAAGACCTGACCATGCTACATATGATCACATTTGGTTCGACGTTCGTGAGTATGTGCGTCCTGTATTGCAGTGCTATACATGCTACAAATTTAATCACGGGAGCGGCAGTTGCAAGAGCAAACAGCAGGTATGCTCTGTCTGTGCTGGTTCCCACAGTTTCAAGGATTGTGACAACAAGGACAATATTAAATGCATTAACTGCAGCGGTCCCCATTTGGCTATCTCATCAGCTTGTCCTGTAAAATTAGCAAAAATTAATGAAATTAAAACTAAGATATCAGGCAACTTATCATATGCCGCAGCGACTGGGGGAAATTCTAAAGCCTCCTTTCCTCCATTGAAAACTCCCTTAGACAATTCAATTAATAAAACCAACATTGATGCGGCGTCATCAAAAAATATAACTCCTCAAAGAAGAGCAATGTTCACAGATATAATTAACTCGGACCTCATATTGGAAACTATTTCCAAAACCATTATCGATATTCTTCAGAAAAGGGAGGAGGGTGTTAAAATTTCCTCTAAAGTAATTAAGGATTTACTTATTACTAACTTATCTCAATGATTAATAAATTAGCTAATATCAACATATTACAATGGAATGCACGTAGTATAACTCCGAAACTAGGGCAATTAATTAGTTACATTCATGATATTGATATAGACATTGATATTATTTTATTAAATGAGACTTGGCTTGATCATAGAAAGAAATTCAAAATTCAAGGCTATAATATTGTGAGAATTGACTCTGACCACCCTCATGGGGGAGTAGCAATAGCTATTATGAATAAATATAATTATGATATTATCAACACTTCATCACTACATTGTTTTCAAAATATATTGGTGACATTACATTTAAGCACCACCTTCTCTCTTGATATTATCTGTGCATATTGTCCTCCGCCACCAAATGGGAAATTCAACATTAATCTTCTGAGTGATCTATTCTGTAAAGTTTCATCCAGTCATTGTATAATAATAGGCGACTTTAATGCCCATCATTCGTCTTGGGGTTCCAATAAAAACGATAAAAGAGGTAATCTGATTCACTCTTTTATGGATAATCATAACATGGTATGTTTAAATGATCACACTGTCACTACATTAGCTCCATATGGCCAAAATAGTAATGTGTTAGATTTAGCTTTTGCATCATCTGCACTGAGTTCCAGCTGTACTTTTTTTGTTTCTGAAGATCCACTTAGTAGTAATCACTTTCCGATTCATGTTGGCTTTCAGTTTATTGATCCATTACTCAGTACCAATAATACCTCTGGCACCTCATCTCAAAGCACATCTGTAACAAATTTTAATAAAGTAGATTGGTCAAAATTTACAAAAGAGTGTGATACAGTTTTCTCATCTTATCACTTAACTAAAGATCCCATAGTTGATTACAACAATTTCTTAGACAGTATTAATTCTGTCCTGATGTTGTTTCCTAAGAAAAATCTTTACAAGAACTCAACTCAAACTAAGAGTAGAAAAGCCTTGGTTTGGTGGAATGATGCCTGTCAACAAGCTGTAAATCGCTCTCGTCTAGCTCTTGATTCATATAAAAAATACCCTAGCTTAGAAAATTATCTAATTTATAAAGAGTTTGATGCTAGAAAAAAGGCTACTATTTTAGACCAAAAACGTACGAGTTGGATGAATCTTTGCTCTACATTTAATCGCTGCACTCCGTCTAAAATCATTTGGGACCACATTCGTAGGTTTAAATTTTCAAGTAAAAGTCAAAGTTCTAAAAACAGTCACTTTTTACAAGATAATAACAAAGCATTGGAATTTTTAGACAAAATCTCGCCTGACTGTTCTAATACTACTACAAATTGTCATAGATATTTTTCTTCTACTGGACATAATTCAGCTCAATGGCTTAATGATCCTTTTAAAATTAGCGAACTCATTGCTGCATTACATAATAAAAAGAACACATCCCCAGGCCCAGATAACATGCCTTATGTTTTAATTAAAAGTCTGCCTGATAATGGGATGAAGATCCTGTTAGATATTTTTAATCAGTTGTGGTTTTCTAAGTGTATTCCTCAAAGTTGGAAGATACAAAATGTCATTCCTATTCCGAAACCCAATAAAAATCCTAGGTCCCTAGACTCATACAGACCTATCTCTCTGACATCTTGTTTCTCTAAAGTTTTTGAAACAATGTTAAAGGCTAGGCTAGAATGGTTCATTGAACATAACTGCCTCATTCCTGAAAATCAATACGGATTTCGTAGAGGAAAAAGTACCATTGATAGTCTTAGTTGCTTAATTGGTGACATCAACAATGGTTTTAAAGATAACATGTATACTATGGCTGTCTTTTTTGACATTAAAGGTGCTTTTGATAATATTGATCATGAATATTTGATAAAAAGTCTCAGTATATTGGGATTTCCAGGATCTCTTTTAGAATGGATATTTAATTTTCTTAATAAGCGTTGTATCTTCCTTAAAATAAAAGATCAAATTTATGGCCCTAAATCCTCTTTCAAAGGTACCCCTCAAGGTTCTGTCATATCACCATTAATTTTTATTCTAAGTTTGGTAATACTAATGAAAAAGATCCCAAATTCAGTTAAATTCTTACTTTTTGCCGACGATTTGGTTGTGTATCTTCAATGCCCTAACATTAAGGAAGGTGAATCAATCTTGAACTATAGTTTGGAAATTTTACAATCTATTTTGACTAAAGACTTGAAACTAGAGGTTAATACATCTAAAAGTGCAGCTCTTGTATTTTCTAAAAATGGTAAAATTAATCCTTCACTATATTATAATAATCAAGCTCTACCAACTTGTTACTCGTATAAATATTTAGGTATCATTCTTGACTATAAGCTTTCTTGGGAAGAACACATTAACTACACATGTAAAAGAGCAGAATTAGGATTAAATATTATGAAGTCTTTGGCTGGGCTTAAGTGGGGATCTGATCCAAAAATCTTAAAAACACTGTATGTAACTACAGTACGTAGCTATTTTGATTATGGGTGTATGTTTTATTTCGATGCTGCAAAACACTTGCTCAGAAAACTAGACCTAATTCAAAACAAGGCCTTACGTGTGATCACTGGGGCTATGATTTCATCCCCTATAAATTCTCTTGAAGTTGAAGCCGGAATTATTCCATTGAATATCAGAAGATCTTACATTACTGACAAATACTGTCTAAAGCTTGTAAGTCGTGACAATGTGATTGTTTCTAGATACCTAGACAACTATAATATTCCTAACTATAACAATTGCCCTTTGAGAATTATTACTTCATTAAGCGAGTCAATCTCATACCTAAACTTTGAATTTCAAGACATAATTTCTTGGTCTAGTGTACTTCCTTGCTTTAATAATGAATTTGATATCAATATGATGGATATACCTATAATTTTAAACAAATATGAAACTAAATTTGATTTTCTACAGTTCTTAGATTCTAAAAAGAATTCTATTAAAATCTATACTGATGGTTCAAAAACTGATAAAAGAACGAGTTTTGCATTCTATGTCTCTGCTACTAATCTAGGTAAAGTTTACAAATGTCACAATTTATTTTCAATTTTTTCTGCAGAAGCTCTTGCCATTTTACATGCCCTTGAATTTATTCTAATGCAAGTTAATTGTATTAATAAAACATATTTAATATTAAGTGACTCTTTAAGTGTGTTAATGGCTCTTACAAGTAAAACTGTTTCAGCATCAGCCAACTATCTAATTTATAAAATAAGATATTATATTTTTAAGTTAAATTGCAGAAATGTTACTGTCGAATTAGCTTGGGTTCCTAGCCACTCTGGCATTCTTGGCAACGAACTAGTAGACTCATTGGCCAAGTCATCAGATAATAATATTGATTGTACTTACCTCGTGCCTTACACAGATTTAATTCCATTTATAAAGCTTAAAATGTTAGAACGTTGGTGTTTATCATTAAACTCTAGCAGACAAACTAAAGGCAAATGGTTACAAGAAATTGTACCTACCGTATCCACCAAAGCTTGGTTTGAAAAAAGCTCCAAATTTTTAGGTAGACACTTTGTTACTGTGTTGTGTCGATTGAGGATAGGCCACTGCAGAGTGCCGTCTCATTTAAGTAGGCTAAATTTAGATAATGCTTTGTGTAAATATTGTACAAATGATTTCTGTGATCTTCAACATATTTTCTATAATTGTAATAATTTTGTATTAGATAGACTTTTATTATTCTGTCAATGTCAAGATTTGATTGGAAGCGTTCCGCACACTGTGCAAGGTTTGCTTAGGTGTAAGGAGTTGTATGGTGTTATTTTTAATTTTGTAAAAAATACAGTAGGTGGGGTTTAATATGGGTCGCTTTCTGTTTATTTTGATTGTAACAATGATGTTTGTGTATGTTCATTTATTGTATATAAATATGTTTGTGACATTGATATATAAGGTTGGGCTGATGGAATTTTCCAATGCCCTAATAAAATAAAAAAAAATAATAATGAGTGATATCTAATTTGTGGAGTGCTCTTTTCTTTGAACACAGACTCAGACCAGACTAATTTCTTTTATTTCAGAAGCAAGCAAACTCAGATCTAAATAATGTCTAAAAATACTTCAAGTTCAGCTTTTCGCAAAATAGACATTGATCAGTATAACGAAGACAACTTCAAGGAAGACGAAGCAGAGCAATCCATACCTACTGGTCCCGATGAAGGAGAAGTTTGCGCATTACTGAATCAATATCCTTTTTTCCGTACTAATATTATAATACTTAGTTTATTTAATACTTAGTATATACTGTGCTGTAGTTATAATTCTGAGGTTTTATGCAGTTTCAATGACTCATCTTGGCAATGCCTACCTTGTTCTAATCGCCAATTCTTCACTAATAATATCAGTGCCGGACTAAGAGACTTGATGCCTTAAAAAAAAAAATAGTCTTAAGTGGAGATGGTCTATCTCTTCACCATAAAAATTGTCTATCCATTGTCATTATTGTCTATCTTCTTTCTGGGGTAATCTCAAAAACGAATAAACCTATGCTGTAGTCATGATCGCAGGATGTAGGTAGTACTTTGACAAACCTAAACAGGCATTTAGTGCCTACAACAAAGGCTTTGTTTCATTATCTGAAGCATTTTGGAAATATCACAAAATAACTTGTATAAATTGGGTCATTGAAGGTCCACTATTACACTATTTGATGTCCTCGGAGTTGTAATGCCCTAAGCAACTGCTTACTGTGCTTATACATTAATCCAGCAGTTAATATTATTCTTACCAAGACCTGCCTACTATAATCATACATTTCCCTAACTAATAAATACAGGGCAGTATGTTGAAGCCCTCAGACTAGTGTTGAGCAATGCTCCATTGGGTTCACCAAATCAACAAGTCAAAGTAAGTTGTTTCTAAGTTTTTTTTTCGACAAGGAAACCTAAGACCTAGCGAGTGGGAGCGTAGTGCGCTTTTTCCATGTTCTGTGCTTAAGACAGTGGATATTGGGCGAATAATGTACAGATGAGCGAAAACTAAAAGTTTTCACATTCCACTTTGTCAACACTTTCAACTGGATTTTGTGAAAAAAAAAGTTATATTAATATTTTTTATCTCTAAGATACAATTTAAATGATGCAAATATTTTGTTCTCTTCCAGGATGGTGCTTTGGCCCTGACATTGAAAGTTCTACTTGCCATTAAGTCTGGACAGATTGAAGAAGCTGTTGGTAATCTCTCACAAGATGACATTGATATATTAATGAAGTACATCTACAGAGGCTTTGAGTATCCCTCAGAGGGATCTAGTGGGCATCTGCTGTTGTGGCATGAGAAGGCATACAATGTTGGAGGCTCTGGATCAATAATAAGAGTTCTTTCTGATAGAATGAGGGTTTGATGCTGCACCTGCTGGGAAAATATGTTTTTTTGTTACTGTACTGGTACTTTTATTGTTTGTTACTTTTGTAAAAGCAGCAACTAAACAAATCAATTCATAATAATATTATGTAAAGACACATTTACATTGGCACTCAAGTTTATGGCTCGGAATCCACCAAAGCTATACAGTATCCGTAATATGGTTGCGCTATTTCCTTATTTTCCTACCTCCTCTCAGCTCCAATAAACGTATTGATTCATCTACCCACACATCGTCACTTCACTCGGCATTGGTTGACTGACTCTGGGCCTTAACATATTGTAACGAATGCTTACACAAGCAAGCTACATTATTCTCGGTCTATGTTCACGTCATACTGTTCTTGGTAGTAGTGTGAATGTGCCTTACGACTCAAACGAACATTCTGTGTACCTTTTACATTCTATAACTTGTAAGTATTAAATATTAAAAATAGTAGTTGCTGTATTGTTTGTATGAAATTGGCTGATGGGAGGCTGAGACTGGGGTGACTGTTAGTCATTATGTACTTACTACACACTGTACACACCTTAAAAAAACTTGTTCCTGCGTCCGTCTCGACTGTTGTACGCCTTTGGACGCTGAACTGCTGGGTCTATTGAGGCCCAAATTTTGATTGAAACTCTTGGAGAATTCGTGCGACAGAAGTACCTGTCGTACGCACCACAAGGACAGAAAAGAGTCAAAAACAGCTTCAACAATCTGCTGTTAATGACGACTCATCTGAAAAATAGATCATTTCATAGGGTAGTAGGGCTTTCACCGTGCATCAGACAGGACAAGTTCTGCCCTGCATTATGTCCATCTGCTCTGCTAATACCGAAATCAAAGTGGCCGTAGCTGGACACAGATGGAACCGTATACATACTTAAATGAACCGTCTGCTCAAAAAGAATTGCTAAGCTGAAGTGGCTGGGCACATCGCTCGTAGAACTGACACCCGTTGGGGCAAGAAGTTTCTCGAGTGGCGACCACAAATCTGAAGACGAAGCCGCCGTTTCCTGGTAGTCATACTAATTTATCATATCAGTATGACTACGAGGATATAATTGTCCTCCTAGATATAAGAGGATATAATTGTCATACTCACTTTTCTGAACCTCCTGTAGGGGAAAAACAAAGAAATTATATAATAGTACATACAATGCGTAGGCAGGCCTCCCACAGGGTGGACCGAGAAGATCTGGTGCGAGACCCAGCTGGATGAGGTTAGCGCAAGACCGGTCGTCGTGGAGATCCCTGGGGGAGGTCTTTGTCCAGCAGTGGACGTTTACAGGCTGATATGATGATGAAGATTAACAAAGATTCAGTCGTCTCGTCAGTATGTGGTCGGTTTCGCAAATGATCGGTAAATGATGCGGTGACAATATAGTACCTTAGTTATCTGGGTTTATGGGGTGCCTCACTTTATATGCGAAATGGTGGAGCACCCTGAAAGCTTTGCTAAACTGCTGAACAATCGAATAGACAGGTACCTACTTACTTAAATATTATTATAGATAAATAGGTTTGTTGTAGCTAGGTATATGACGTGAGGCACCATCAAACCGGGGAGGTAGCTAATTACGTAGCCTCTATAGTCTATACTGTAATATGCCACTATACTATACTTATTGCCAGTATACCAACATCCAGTGCGAGAGTTGTCGGAACAGACGGTCCATCACGCATATCCTTTGTGTGATCCGTAAGGTAGCTAACTCTACGTGTGATCCTAAGGGAGCGGCGTCGGCACCCAGCAAAGTAGCGGAGGTCGATGACAAAGCTTTCCAACATAAGACTTGGCAGTCTGAATAAGCATGATTGTATATAGGTATCTATCTACATACCTACCTATTTAGATTTAATATATGTATGGCTCGCACGCTAGAAAATATAAAAGCACTAGGTAGGAACGTATAGATTCACCAAAAATTTTTAAAATTCCTGGCTTAAGTAGTGTACCTACATACCTATGTCTGTACTTTTTCTGAATATGTACAGATACATTTTATTACAATTTCATGTATGTTCCGGTTTGATGGTACCTACCTAATCGTATGTATCTATAACCACTGCGTCTGCGCCTGGACGCGACTGCCAAGGAAAGTAATGGTGCGGCCGCAGCCCGTCTCCGCAAGCCGAGAGAATGTGCCTTATAAAAGCGTCTCAGCACTGTTGTCGCTCGATAGTTTTATTACTGCCGCGGACGCACAAACAATATAATGGACACACCGGTCAGTATAACTAGATTGCTCTTATTTCGCCGACGAAAATTTTTTCGCTCACGTATTTATTCACGACCTCTTATTTGTCATTCATCATTACATAAGTATTACTTCACTTCCTATTTTGTAATGCTAACTAGAACGGCAAAATGATGTAAGTACCTACTTACTTGTTAGATGCAAGTAGTTAGGTACTACTCATAACTTTTTAAGTAGAATTAATAAGTATACGGTACTTTAAAAAAACAAATATGGTACCTACGTACGTAAGGTACCTACAATTATCAACTTCCGCTTGAACTGTTTGTTCGATAAAAATGTTTCGATATACCTACCTGCTTACTCAAACATCTGAGACTAATTTTTGTAATGTTCTTGTAATTCATATCGCGGCCGGGTGAGATCAGAAGTCGACCATAAATCTTTTAAAGATACATACCTAATTACTTACATATCTTCATGCTGTGTCCCTGGCGGGGTAGGCAGAGAGAACGGAGCTCCAAGTATCACGATCTTTTACATATACTATAATAATTTTAATTTGTTTCAGAAATTAATAATATTACTGTGCTACACATACCACAGCCTGGCATCTGAACATTCGCATACAATCCCAATAGAACACTACGAAACAGAGCTGCAAGATCTTGGTCAACATGTTGAAATACCAAAAACTCCCGTTAAAGTCATCAAAATCACAAAGACTATTGCGGTCAAAATACCAGTGCCATATCCAGTAAAGGTGAGGGAGAAGGTGCCCTACCCTGTGCACGTGTCGAAGCCGTACCCGGTGCCGGTGCCACAAATCGTGCACGTGCCCCACGCGGCCCCAGCTAAGCCCCACCACGACCACGGAGCCGCCGGCGACGCCCACGGAGCTCAGCCTTACCAAGTACAGGAAGCTCCTGCTTACGAACACTCTTTCCTCCCAGAAACGTCTTACAACGGACACTCGGAACATGAACAAAGTTATGCACCAATCGGTGACGAAGAGCATTTATCGGATGGCGTTGGTAATTCTTACGACGCTCCCAACAGCTACTACGGTTACTCCGCCGACAGTGACGGCAAGGGTTCAATCGAATCCAAATCTTACGATGAAGCGATAAAAGAATACCTCAAAAAGCATAATCCAAGTGGTAGCAGTGGAAACTCGGGATACCACTACACATAGCCATCTGACATAGTTTCTGTGACGAAACCGTAGGTGGTTCACTGTTAATGTCTACAATGGTACCTGACTGATACTTATGAAGGTTGTGATAAAGTACCTACGTCCATTTATAAATATTTAACCAACGTGTGAAATACACTCATAGGTACATTCTTTAAGAAACTGTTAATTAATCATACTGTTTGTTGGTCTGTTTTGTTATTACATGTGTAAGGGTAACATTGTTAATTTCGTTATTCCATAATTATTGTAAGATTTGTCAAATGTATTTATTTCACCAAATAATACATAAAATATTATATAGAATTTACTTAGTTTACACTATCATTCTATTGTGTACAGCAGACCACCGCCATTGCTTTACGACTCTTCAACAAACGTGCGGACGTCCGTTTTTTCTCCGACTTGGTAACATTCATTAAAAGATCTGCAGAGGCCATGTTACCGATCGGCACATGTAATCGATTACTGGTGGTAAGTACCTGATAGTGGTAAGTACCTGGGTACCTGGGAACCATCTTTTAGAAATTAAAAAAAGGTTTAGACTTCCCACCCAATACCGAGGAAAGTACACTAAACATTTTTTGTTAGAAGTATGTATTACATAATAACAGTTACTGAAGTGCCCCTCTGTAACCGGTTGGTAAATGTGTTTTGTCACATTCTTTGTTTATTCCTTCTAGCTACTAAACTATCAGTACATGCGTATTATGCAGTTACAGTCTTTCAACGTCCACTCCTGGACATAGGCGTTCCCAAAAAAACGCCATCACACCCTGTCCTGCGCCCTCCGTATACAGCCGCTACAACCTTATTTAGGTCATCGGTCATCTTCCGGGCCATATGCAGTTGGTAAACTAAATATTTATGTTGCTCAAGTTCGTCCGTTAGTTGGTGCTTGCATCCGCCGGTTTGCATCTGGAGACTAAGCTAGTGCGACAGATCTGATGATTAATATGTACACATATTAATTACATCTAAGGTAGTTGGACTAGGTGGGGTGGTCTGTGTCACAGATAATATCTACTCTAAATAGACGTATCAATAAGTTGTTGACATGAACAATAGCGAAAGCTGAAAATGAAACTGCGAGTTCGTTACATAACCGTACAACTGTTACACAGACTATTTGCCACAAGCTGGACACAAAATATGTTGAGTGGTCGCAGAATTATTACCGCACAATGCACGAATCAGGTTCTTCGTTAGTCTTTATGATCCTGATAATTGAGCGCACAATAATATTTTGGTAAAGGTAGTACAGTTTCTTCCCATATTACAAAATTCCAAATGTACCTATACATACCAACACTAAAATAGAAATATTATAAGTTCTAATCTAAGTAGGTAATCTTCCGATTCTGAAAGGACAAGCGAACTGTATAGGTACTTAATAAAGTTCGCTGGAAGGGACACATTTAAAATTTGATACTGCGTGACGGGATTAGAATTTAGTGCTGTCAGATTTTAAGATTGTGCGAGGCGACGAGACGACCGGCGGCCGCTCGCCGAGACACTCTCGTGGTTGCGTTGCCTATATACAAGAAACTAATGAGTTCGCTTATTCTTATTACAAATACTTAGTTATAAGGTGCGTCCAGACCGGCCGAGCCGCGGCGGCCGCGGCACGCCTAGCGAGGCAGCGCGGTCGGTGTGGACGCGACAGGCGCATGCCTCGCCCGAATGCTCGGCCGCGGCATGCGCCTGTCACGTCCACACCGACTGCGCTGCCTCGCGAGGCGTGCCGCGGCTGCGGCGGCTCGGCCGGTCTGGACGCACCTATAGACATTTAGTCACATGCAATAATTTAAACAATATTATTATGTATTCTGTGACAATGCAAACAGTTTTGAGTGCTAAGACCACAAAAATTTTTCAATGCTCTTTGATTTGATCGTCGAACCAACCAACGAGCGCAAATCACTCACCCCTCTACATCGAGCGTAGGAAGGTTCGGCCAACATTACACTTCGCATCAACAGGCTTCAAGCATCGTACTGTCGACCGCAAGTCAGTGGAATTAACACTTTGACCTTGAGTTGGCCTAGCCTTAGGGAGTTTCAATCACAAACTATATAGGGATACTATATCAATACCATGAGAGACCAGTTTATACTTTTTTTTTTTTGTTTTTTTATATATTTTTTTTTTATTATTATTAATATTCTGCTGTCTTCTTCCATGCTGCTGTGATAGAAATCTTAGAAGTGTCGCAGCGAAGACTTTTATGTAATGTATAAGGGACTAGGGCACAGATTACATATTAGTTCCTACGGAACTAGGGTTAGTTTTACTAGTTCAAAGTTTGTTTGTCGGCTTGGCAAAGGTCAAAATCGGTTTGTGATAAAGATAAGTAAAAAATGAGGAAATAACAAGATAATAATTTATTTCCACTTACTCAATAAAAATGCATGTAGGTACCTACTTGCCTACTGCCTAATTAATATCATTTATATTAACCTACCTTAAATTACATGGAATCTTCTTTACACATTTTAGGTCCGTCTCTATCGAAATACCCACATGACAAGCAAAACCTCTACATCTCAAGTATAATAAGATAGGTAACGCCCTAGTTCCCAAAAACGGGTTTTACATTGTTTGTGTAGACATCAACTTTTGTTAACTACCATCACTACTCACATATTATAATACTCGGAATCTGTGATCGCCACGTTGGGAGGCGAGTTATCGTGTTTCGGGCAGAGCGTGGTCGGTGCGGCGAGGCGCGCGCCACTCGCCGGCGACACTAACACATCCTTGTCTCTAGGAAGCAGCGGCACCATCTCTACATCGTTGTCTTTCGCTGTCATCGGAGTACTGTAAACAAGTCACACAAATCAATAGCTGTATTTTTATTAACTCTGATTCACAGTCTACTGCATGTAGTAGTATGACAGCTAATTAGTCTCATATTACCTGACATTGTCAGTAGTAACCTGACCTGACCTAGTAAAAAAAAGTTTTTGTGTCACAATGTCAGTGTGTCTGACTGACGTCAGATACGTCCGAGTTGCAAAGGTATTGCGCTCTGAATCTCGCTAGCCAAAGGGTTAAGAGATGCTTTCAATATGAACGTTACTCGGAAGTAGGCTATGTAAAACCCCGAATGCGGTAAATCTTTATTTAAGCACTTTTAATTATTTAGTGGTAAATTTTTAGTTCGGGCTTTTCTGCAAAAGCCTAACTGTTAGCGACAACGACTCGTATAGCTATAAGTGTTTAGTGTATCTTGTTAATTATGTAGTATAAATGACGTTTGTGTTGTTTACTTTCATTTACATTTATACTTGTTTGTCATTATAAATAGTTTGGGTTTATGACTAAATAAAGTTTGGAAGAGCTCTCGCTCTCGGTAGGGTGTTGTTCGCATGTGGTCACTTACTTTCTCTTTTGGGCTTCCGCCCGCCGCCTTGCCCGCCGCGTCTGCGCGGGAACACGGCCGATCGAGCCGTCCGCGTGGCTTGGGTTCTATGCGCGGGAATTGTTTGGATAAATAGGGGTGGGCGGCGCCATATTGACCATTCAATCTCAAAACACACTAAAGCGAACAACGCTCTACCATTGCGATCTCTATATTGACATTTGTACTACTGAGTTCTTTATTACTCACCTGACTGAACCAGCATTCGCCCAGTTTATTAGTTGTGGGTCAGCGAAGGGGCCCACATTTATGGTCCTTCGAGCCGGATAAGAAAAGTGAAAATTCAAGAATGCCAGTCACCAGGAGTGCAAAATCTGTTCCCTTCGTGCTTCCACGGTCATCACCGTCGCCTGTCCATCTGGATGGCGCGCCTACAGAAGTAAACGCGCCCATCGACAACGCGACAACGACCGGCGTGACTACAGCCACCGACGTGATTACACCTGCGACCACTACAGGCGTCACAAGCGACGCGACCGCCACTACCACAAGAAGAGCTAAATCTTGCCACTCGTCGGCGTCACGGAATCGACGCCTCGAGTTAGCGAAGGCAAAGGAGCAGCTTATACAAAGGCAAGTGGAGCTGGCAGCCGCACGCATCGCTGTCTTGGAAGCGGAGTCGGATGAAGAGGAGGTGACAGACGAGGAGTCAAATAGAGAAGAGCGGACGAGAGATTGGATCCGCACCAGTGGTCTCGCACTAACGGCGGAGCCGCGCGAGCATAACGAAACTACTCCGGGTGGTCCTGTTGGAGAAGGGGATTTAGCGTCGCAGCCACAGCCGCGCGGCGACGCACTCCGACGGGACGGATGTGTCATCACGGGGGGCGCCACGCCGATGTTTCCTTTGTTTAATGCTCCGGGTCAACGCGAGGACGAGACGCGCGCAAACAATGGCGCGACAAGTGCGACAGGGATAGCGACACGCACCGTCCCAACTCCACCGACTGCACAGCTACCTGCGTGCTACGAACCAGATGTGCGAACGGAACGCTTTAACTATAGCGAACTCGCCACGGCTATTACGCTCGCGGCACGCGCTGTCCAGCCTATGAATACGCAAAGGACGCTTCACGACTTGCCGCCATTTAACGGTTCGTCGAGCGATTGGCTACCATTCAAAGTAGCTTACGAAGAATCTGCGAGTCAGCTCACCGAGCAGGAAAATTTGGCAAGACTACGCAGATGCCTAAAAGGAGCCGCGAAGGACGCGGTACAATGCTTATTCATTGGCGCTACAAATACCGAAGACGTCATGAAGCTTCTTTCATCAAGATTCGGTCGTCCAGATGCATTAGTCATGGCAGAAATGAGCAAACTACGGGCCCTGCCACGACTCACCGAGAACCCAAAAGACATCTGCATCTTCGCCTCCAAAGTACAAAACGTAACGGCGACAGTGAGGGCTTTAAACAAACATCACTATTTGTACAACGCGGAAGTGGTGCGTAGCGTGGTCGATAAATTACCTTCGGCGCTACGCTATCGATATTACGACTACTCCGCCGAGCAGTCAGAAGACCAGCCCGATCTTATGAAACTGTCGCTGTTCCTCGAGCGTACGGCCGAACGCTGCGGCAGCTTTGCGCCCGTCGAGTCGATACCTACCGACGACCGGCGGGAGCCGTCAGCAAAGAAGCATACTGTGAGAACATACCACGCTCAAGATCAGAAGCCCGCTCCCAGGCCAACGAGGTGTCCAGTCTGCGACAAAGAGGACCATCAAGCACCTGCGTGTACTGCGATGAGGAATGCAGAGGGACCTGCGAGGTGGGAACTAGCCAAGAATAAAAGGCTATGTTTCCGCTGCTTGCGAACCCGCAAGTTCCGACACAACTGCAAGCCGAGGAAATGCCTCATCGACGGGTGCGAGTACATGCACCACCCTCTGTTGCATGGTACTTATCCGCTTAAGTCAGAGACAGAAAAGACTGCACACGCCTACGACGCCGACGCATCCACAGTCGATATTGTTGCGTCAGGTACAGAAAAAAGGAACACAACAGCGCTACTCAAAATAGTTCCGATCCAAATAACGGGACCCAAGGGCGCCTGCGATACTTACGCCCTATTGGACGACGGGTCTACGTGCACGCTTATAGAAACGGCAGTTGCTAATAAGATTGGCGCCACTGGACCGTCAGAGCCCTTATACATAGAGGGCGTGGCCGGCGCTAGAATAAATGCGGATAAGTCAACTCGCGTCCACTTCTCCATACGTGGGCGTGGGACTGATAGCCACGAGATATCCGCCCGGACTATGGAAGATTTAAAGTTATCGCCTCAGTCGATACCACGAGACGTCGTGCGGTCATGTCACCACCTGCGTGATATTGAAGAGCAACTTACATACGAAGAGGGAACGCCGACGATATTACTAGGTCAGGATAATTGGCACCTGCTACTCACCCACGACGTACGCCGAGGCGATAAAACCCAACCGGTCGCTTCACGTACCGACCTCGGCTGGGTTCTCCATGGTACAAGAGAAGCGAGCGCATATAGTAAGGTGCAAGTCCACAGAACAAACCACCTGACTTCTACAAGCGACGAGTCAATGGAGGCCATGATGAAGGATCACTTCGCCCTCGAATCACTGGGGGTTGAAGCGAAAAAATCCTTCAATGATGCGGAACAACGAGCACTGCGCATTTTAGATGAGAAAACTAGAAGGCTGCCGGCAGGAGGCTTTGAAACTGGCCTCTTGTGGAAAAAAGATAACCAGTTCCTGCCTAACAGCTACGACGCCGCGGTGAAGCGCTTAGAGCATTTAGAAAAAAAGCTAGACCGCAACGAAGAGATGAAAAAGCGCTACAAGTCACAATTAGAGGCGCTACTGGAAAATAACTACGCTGAAGTAGCGCCACCTGGAAAATCACAAAGAGTTTGGTACTTGCCACACTTCGCTGTCATCAACCCCCAGAAACCGGAGAAACTAAGAATAGTTCACGATGCCGCCGCTAGATGTCGTGGAGTTAGTCTAAATGATATGCTACTGTCGGGTCCCGATCTACTTCAGTCATTGACGGGCGTGCTTATGAAGTTCCGTCAACGCCCGTTCGCCGTAACTGCCGACATACGCGACATGTTCATGCGAGTCGACATCATAAAGGAAGACAGAGACATGCAACGGTTCTTGTGGAGAGATGATCGTCGCGCGGGGCCGCCGACCGAATACCGAATGAAGAGTGTCATTTTCGGCGCCACGTCATCACCCTGCACGGCTATTTACGTGAAAAACAAAAACGCAGAACATTTCCGCGGAAGCTACCCAGAAGCTGCTGCCGCGGTCATCGAAAATCATTATGTTGATGACTACCTGGCTAGCTTTAATACGGAAGAAGAAGCCGAACGAGTTTCACAGCAAGTTACCTATATACATAGTAAAGGAAACTTCTTCCTGCAACGATGGGCGTCTAACTCACGTCAGGTGCGAGCCGCGCTAGCGCCCGGCATGAAGGAAGATATAGTCCAATTGGATAAATCAATCAGTCAGTCAGTCCAATTGGATCGAGAGAAAATCCTGGGAATGGTATGGCACACAGAGCCGGACACATTATCATTTAACGTGAACCGGCACAAGATTCCTACGGACATACAAGAAGGAGAAAGAACGCCTACGAAGAGAGAAGCTCTACGCGTAGCGATGTCCATTTACGATCCGCTCGGCATTGCTACACCGGTAACTTTACAAGCCAAGCGAATTATGCAGGACACGTGGCGTTCTGGTATCGACTGGGACGCCAAATTACAAACCAACGAGGATGAAGCCTGGAAGAAATGGATGGAGCACGTGAGACGGCTACCACAGCTTTCGGTGCCGCGCTGCTATCCTAAATTAACAAGCGCGCGCACTATACAGTTACACACCTTCGTAGACGCCAGCTCGACCGCCTACGCTACCTGTGTGTATTGGCGAGTAACGGACTCCGTCGGACAGATACACGTCTCACTCGTCGCTGGCAAGGGAAGAGTGGCGCCACTGAAAACAGTCTCCATACCACGCTTAGAGCTCCAGGCGGCTGTGCTGGGTTGCCGCCTAGCCCAGACCGCCATTGATCAGCACGACATGAAGCCGTCGAGCCGCTACTACTGGACGGATTCACGCACGGTACTCACCTGGCTGCGCACCGGCCCGCGAGCGTACAAACCATTTGTCGCTCACCGGGTCGCTGAGATCGCAGAGAATACAAAAACCTGCGAATGGAAGTGGGTACCGACGAAAATGAACGTAGCGGACGACGCAACACGTGACGCGCCTCACGACTTTACCTCCGAACACCGGTGGTACCGAGGCCCGGAGTTCCTGTACCTACCCGAGGGCGAGTGGCCTCAAGAAGAAAATAATACTGCTACTACAGACGAAAACACCGGTGAAGAACGCGTGCACACCGCCACGATTCCTGCGCGACCGTCACAAGTGCTACCCGACGTGACGCGCTTTTCTAATTGGATGCGGCTTATAAGAGTTACGGCGCGTGTCTTACAATTTATAGACCGACTGCGCGCCAAAGAGAAGTGCGCCGCTGCATACAAGCGCACGAAAAGACATGAGGGCGATGACCTCACCTGGGCGCGAATAAAGGCGAAAAACCCACCACAAGGAAAGCCGGGGGCTACGCGAAGCGTGCGAGACGATGTTAAACTCGCACCCCTCCCGGCACATTACCTGCGTGATGCGACACAGCTGTGGGTTCGTACGATACAACGAGAGGTGTTCGCACAAGAACTCATCGCCCTACAGAAGCAGGCCCCCCTGCCCCCCGCCAGTCGACTGTCACCGCTATCCGTCGTGCTCGACGGAGAGGGCATCATACGCCTACGATCACGAGTAGCCGTCGCCGCAGACATTACTACAGCTCAGCGTGAGCCTGCCATTATCGACGGTAACCACCGATGGACCCGGTTGTATATTACCTGGGTACACTCGCGGCTTCATCACGGCGGTTTTGAAACGACTGCGAACGAAGTGCGGCAAGAATACTGGGTACTACGCCTCCGCCACGCGGTACGATCCGCGGTGAAGCAATGCCAGACCTGTCGTGTCAGAAGAGCCGAACCAGCCCGGCCGTCGACAGGCAACCACCCCCGCGGCCGCCTCGCACATCATCAACGACCGTTCAGTTTCACTGGACTTGACTACTTTGGTCCACTGACGGTCACCGTCGGACGCACGCACCAGAAGAGATACGGCGTATTGTTTACGTGCCTTACTACCCGAGCTATCCACTTAGAACTCGCGGGTAGCTTAAGCACCGACTCTGCTATAATGGCACTACGGCGTTTCATCAACCGCCGCGGCTGCCCGACCGAGCTATGGTCGGACCAGGGGACCAACATGCGAGGCGCTGACCAAGAGATGCGACGAGCCGCCGAGGAAGCGATACATGAAGAAGCTTCAGCCCGCTTCATTTCGTGGAGATACATCCCGCCCAGTGCCCCATTCATGGGCGGGGCCTGGGAACGCCTCGTACGAAGCGTGAAGACGGCCCTACACGTCACGCTCAAAGAGCGCGCCCCAAAGGAGGAAGTTCTAGCGACGCTGCTAGTGGAAGTTGAGAACACCGTGAACAGCCGTCCTCTCACTCACGTGTCCACCGCCGCCGATGACAAAGAGGCGCTCACGCCTAACCACTTTCTGTTGGGTGGACCGTCACGGATCCCACTGCCGGGGGCCTTTACTGAACGGGACGCAGCCGGGCGCAAGGAGTGGCGGGTCAGTCAGAGACTGGCCGATATGTTCTGGGCGCGCTGGGTGCGCGAGTACTTGCCGGAGCTCCAACACCGGCGGGAGCCGCACGCGACGAAGGGCGCCATCCAACTGGGCGACCTCGTCCTCATTGCTGACGGCACCCTACCGCGCAACTCTTGGCCGCGCGGGGTAGTCGTGGCTACCTACCCAGGACCAGACGGCGAGGTTCGAGCGGTCGACGTGCGCACGAACAAAGGAACCCTACGACGGCCCACTAAGAAGCTAGCGATCCTACCCGTTACCCCGGCAACGGCATAAAATAGCTACACATAGAGTCGGCAAACTGCCAGATTACAGCTACAAGGAGCTGCGACGGGAGTATGTTAGCGACAACGACTCGTATAGCTATAAGTGTTTAGTGTATCTTGTTAATTATGTAGTATAAATGACGTTTGTGTTGTTTACTTTCATTTACATTTATACTTGTTTGTCATTATAAATAGTTTGGGTTTATGACTAAATAAAGTTTGGAAGAGCTCTCGCTCTCGGTAGGGTGTTGTTCGCATGTGGTCACTTACTTTCTCTTTTGGGCTTCCGCCCGCCGCCTTGCCCGCCGCGTCTGCGCGGGAACACGGCCGATCGAGCCGTCCGCGTGGCTTGGGTTCTATGCGCGGGAATTGTTTGGATAAATAGGGGTGGGCGGCGCCATATTGACCATTCAATCTCAAAACACACTAAAGCGAACAACGCTCTACCATTGCGATCTCTATATTGACATTTGTACTACTGAGTTCTTTATTACTCACCTGACTGAACCAGCATTCGCCCAGTTTATTAGTTGTGGGTCAGCGAAGGGGCCCACACTAACATACAAACCTAACAAACCAAAAACTTGAATTCTGCAGGGTGCTAAATAAAATAAAATAAAATAAGCCTTTAATACTGTTTACAATTTTATGTAGGTTTTTTATTTTTATTTTTTCGAAGGACAAACTCGTTGAGCAGGGTGCTAAGGCATTAATAAATAAATACAAATGAATATTATTGTATGTGGGTACCTAATTGTGCCGCCTACAACATAAACCGCCTCACCTATGCTCACATACCCCTGTCATCCTACTTTAAGCCTGGGCCTTGGGTACTTGCAGCAGAATTGCTGGCTGGTGTGACACCGGAACGGAACGGATGTACCCAATTATGAATTAATGACTAAATACTTATTATATATAACGGTATTCTAATTATTTACCTTCTTAAATCTGAATATTTTTTACAATCTTGGGACTTCTGCACCACTTCCAGCCAATTTTGCGAGTTCCCTTCATCCTCTTCACAATCCAACGATGAATCTGGCCTAAAATGATTATAAACGATCTGATAAACTGGCTCAACTAGAAAATATGGGTAGAAAATATACCCTACTAAATCATGGATTAAAAACCACTTACCTCGGTGTCAAGCTAACCAAAGCTGCGAGATGCTCCTTTTTGCTTGTTTGACTTTCAGGAGTGTCCACAGCGACGGTGTCCCTCGTGTTATCCAACACGTTCGCAGCACCGCTGCTCACGGTTAAGTCGTCTAGGCTGAATTTTAATTTAGCTATAACAAAGAGTATCAAAAGCATTAGTCATCTGCAATAATCAAACAATGCAAAGAATTTTGAGTGCCTATATGTTACTTGGTGTTTAAATAAGCTTACGATTAACAGTCAGTGTTTCAACCCTATTAGCACGTCCATCCGTCCTCCCCCGCCGCTGCACACTACTAGCGATTGTTGGTATTTAATAAAAAATAAGCAAAATTCTTCCCAATTATAACGAAATGGTGAAAAATTTTGCTTCTTTTATTTAATACCAAACTTTTCTTATTGATGTGCACCTCGAAGACAGAAAGACAACCTGCCATGCTACCAGACCCGATTTGCGTCATGGTCAAAAGTAGAGATGGTGTTCGGAAGTGTACCGCAAAGTTAACGTAATGCTAACTTATTTTTGCTGCGAGTATAATTGGGGGGAACTAGGTAGTTAATCCTGCTATGGGTGTCATATTTGTGAATTGTGTTGACTTATATTGTAATGACGATTTAAAGCGTTCGTGAACTCCAATAAGCTGTTTCAGTTCAAACGCTAAACTTACAGATATCTATAGGAGAAATTTTATCCGCTACGTCATACAGAAGGCGAGCAGTCCAGACGTTTGGTATTCGTATGAAAACTTTGCCGGTGTCGACGGGCATGTGGAACCCAAGCTTGTGCAGCAGCTGCAAAAACGTCGAGTCCTTGCAAATACAAGCTTGTTCGCAATTCCAAGGCACCAACGGCACGGACTGGTTGGCATCTACAATATATTTCACACAACAATTACAATAATCATCCATCACGCAGAAAAACACGGTAAATGGTATGATACGCCAATGAACTTACATAAAGAATGATAGGCTACTGGAGACATGGCCGGTAATTTATTGGACTCCTTTTTAAATAACCCAAAGTTTAATATTCGGTCTGTGTTTTTATGCGCAGCGCCATTTCCTACATTATTTAAATTCTTCTGAAGGTGAATTTTTGCTAAACACGTTTCAAGCAAAACGCTCTGTACCCAATCCAAAAACTTGGACTTCCCATCTTGAACCAGTTGGCTACAAAGCTTGGCCACCTCGTCATCTCTGAATTCTTCATTTACTTGAGTAATTTTGGAATTTCTGTCGTTTTCCCCCTTCGATAATTCCTCATATGCAGTTTTATTCACAAAACTTTGTTTGTAAAGTTCTTTAATTATGGAGTCCCTTGATTTAGTTATACCTTCTTCTTTGAGTAACTTGACAATTTCATCGATAACATGTGGCGAAGTGTTATTCCGCATGTAGCTCCACCTCAGCGACGAGAGCTCGTCTTCCGTCCAACTGCGGCAACGGCAACAATTACATTAGGTACTCTCAATAAAAAATATGTAGGTAGGTATACAATATCTATAATACTTCCATATCTGTGCGGATATGGAAGCATACATTGGAGTAAGTATTTAGATATTATGAGTACTAGCTTACCGGCCTGCGCTGTGTGGGAAAAAAACTTTTTTTGTTTGTTTCAGGGAAGTAGTTCGATTGTTTGGTCCGGTACCGAAGCACTGAGCCTTCTTTAGCGATAGACTGGATGTTACAAACAAATATCCATACTTCTGCATTTACAATATTAAGCTGATGTCAATTGAATATTAATACAAATATGTCAATTGATATGGGAATATTACCTATCATTAAGGAGGTTACTGTCGGTGACGTTAGCATTTTTCATATCTTTGTCTTCACTTATTATGTGAGCATTTAACTGCTTGTCCCCGTCGAAACTTTCCGTGTCCAAGCGGAAGTTAGCTGGACTCCGTAGCGTGTCTGGTTTCTTTATAAACGTATTTATGACGTACTCTATGAGATCAGACCAATCCTGAAAATACAGAACACAATTTACGTATTTAACTGTGTTCTTGACACAATGGCTAAATTCGAACCTTAATGCGAAATTCGATTATCTTAAGAATAATCATTTTAATTGAATTTATAATAAAAATATATTATACAAAACAATAAATTAATTCAATTTATTTTATTTTATAGTCTTCTTTTAATCGTTTCAGTATTTTGCAGCGTCATTGGTCCCGATCAGCCGGTGAGGATTGAAATTTTACAATAAATGCATATTTAATTTTGAACAGATGTAACTTGTAAGGCGGCTGGCAGTGACTGGATGCGGAGAACCGAAGATCGGGGTCAGTGGCGCGCCTTGGGGTAGGCCTACGTCCAGCAGTGGACTAGTACAGGCTGATGATGATAATGAACTTGACAACGGTGCAACATAGCTCCTTTGGGAAAAATATTACAAATCTCATATTTTCCGGACAGTGGGTCCCACCCGGTATATATATTATGGACACAGTTTACACTTACATCACAGATTTCGAATTCGGATTTCCATATAGACGTGAAAGTTTTCAAAATCTTGGGTTGGAATAAGGATATCAGACATCCGAGCTCGCCCCCAGCGTGGTGCATCACCGTAAAAATACAATCGTTCACAAATTGTCCATTACTCGCATAGTCCTCTAGCAGAAGCCCATACTTATACATTATTTCTGGTGTGGCAAACCTGTAATCAACAATCAGTTAATTAATAATAAGGACTGCTGCAGATAGTCGATAGATAGTCTACCGATTGTATACCGGTTGCAGTCCGACTGCAACCGGTATTCTGCTTCTGACTATCGGAAGAAATAAGGTATTACCGGTTTAACTAACACCGGTATTCAACAAGTGTCACGAATTTTACCATTTATATACTTTACTAATATTATTACTTCTAATGAAATTCTACCGGTAATAATATCTACGGTTCGATTATTCACGTCTATATATTCATTAGAATGTGGCTGTCGTCATATTTTGGTTTTTGAAAAAAGAATTCTATCTAGACTACATAAAGTTTAGTATTTGAACTACATTTGAGACCCGAAAGGGTTTTATAACACTCTAAGGGCTATACGACCATCGTAGACAATATGACAAGTCACAAGACTAACTTTAATAATGAAAATGACGTAGCTTATGCTCATGTGGTTCAAAAAGTCAGAAACTGTGTCGTATCTAATTATTCGTAAGATCCCCACCGTCACATCCCCACCAGTGGAAAGCAAAATGAAATTAGTGGGGATTCACGTACCTAACCCCAAATTAGGATTTCCTTCTGTACTAATATGGGAATTTGGACAAATATAACATCTAGACCAGGACCAACTTATACTAAGTTGTCTGCCCCTAGTGGGAATCGAACCAATGTCCTCTGGCACTCAACCTTTTGAGTTATCCGGCAGACAGCAGACAGACGGACGAATCTTTTTAACGCAATCCTAAAAAATTCATTGCTACGTACTGTTTCATATGGTCAAAAATGGTCGTACATCCATTGTACTCCGGTAGTTTCATTACTTTATCGAGGAACTCCAGTAATATGTGGTTAGTTACGACGAGGTCCTGGAAAAAGTACGTTATAAGATATACAGGGTGATTTGGAGATGGATGCATAACTGTTAGCCGAAGCTAGTACAAACCATTAAGAACTATTTGAGACATGGTTCTCGTCTAAGAAGACGAAGTCTGGCTATTTTTTTAACCTGATTTTTGTTTTTTGGTTAAAAACCGAAAATTTTACTGTTAACTACTTCATCATCATATCAGCCGAAAGACGTCCACTGCTGGACAAAGGCCTCCCCCAAAGATCTCCACGACGACATCAACCAGCCTGTTTATTAAAATGGCCAAATATTGAATGATAAGCTAATTCTTTTATTTTAATTTTAAAGTAATGCAATCTAACAAAATTTATAAGCATCTGTGTCATTAGACATTTTTTTCAGGCATTAGAATTGAATCATGAAAATTGTCTAATTTAAGAAAACAGTACCTGAAGATAGTGCTTTGAGTGGTATTTCGGGTTATAATGTCGCAAAAGCAATACCAGAAGGGAACGCAATTCCTCTGTTTCACACATTTTTATTTGCAACTTGACTAATTCCTGTTGATCATCGCTACTTATATGAGGAAAGTTTTTATATACTTCAATAGCTTGCACGAACTCTCGGATGGCCGTAATAACCTAAAAATAAAAGCATAGTACACATAGATAAAATTCGCTTTTAGATTTTTAAAATTAAATTGAATTTTAACAAAATAAGTGAATGAATAGAAATAAGGGCAATAAAATTACCAAGTGAAGTCTTCTTAAGCTAGGTTTCAAGTCATTTCCATCTAGTTTGATTTCGAGTTCCAACTGTTCATCCAAATTCACACCTTCAGCCGTCAAGTACGATACAATGTCATACGATAATACGAAGCAAATATGCTTCAAATCCAACTCGATCTGTGTGGCAAACTTTAGGAAATAAGTGACGAGCCAAAAGAAATGCGACTTGTCTATTTCCAGCTGTAGATTGTTTAGTATCTGATTATGCAATGTTTGTACCAAAGAGTTATATCCCTTCAAAAGAAAATCAACAGTGAAGTCTTTCAAAATGTTGGTTATATGGTCATCAGTTGGTGTTTTATGCGATAATCCTTGCACGTAGATACTGAAAAAAATTATGGCAATTTTAATAAAGAAGATATTTAAATTAGAAAATCTAGCATCCTCTGCTATTTATCTCCTATTTACATATTTGCTGTTCCTCTCTTCACAATCTTCTTGCGCCTTTTCTCGTGTGGAGTGATGCCCACTGCGCGCACTTTGACCCTGTGCTTGGCATTGTGAGGTTTCTGGTGGACAGGCTTCTTCACAGGCAACTCGTCGTCGTTGCTCGAAGTCGATATCGACTCTTGATTTTCGATGTGCGTTCCATATCCACAATCAGAATTCTCAGATATTACAGTTTTCTTGTCAGATTTGTGTCTTTGATTGCTCACTTCGAACTGAGACTGAATATCAATACTTTGTGAAATCTAATAAATAAAGAGTTAATTTTAAAATATGCACACCATTTAACTGAAAATTAATAATCGATAGTACAGTAGGTACGTACACCCGTGTGCTTTGCAGTATCATCGTTAGGTATTTTATGCCCCGCACTCCTTTCTGCTTCACTAGTTTGATTGTCTGCAGGCGGTGGCGGATTATCACTTTCCATGGTAGTGTTATTGACGGTACATAACTTCCATCCGGTGTCGGCAGAATTTAGTTTGTCAATAGTTTTGACACTGCCTCCAGTGTCTGAAGAATCGGACGCCATATCCGAGGTTAACATTGGTGAAGAACCTTCACTTCCTGAAATATTAAAGCAATTACTATACAAAGCTTTGCTACTATTGTTTTCTGGGAGATAAGTGCTAGATGATTTATCTTTAAACGATATGTTTCGTTCTTTTGAAATTGATTTAAAATACTATAGGTACTTCTATATCTTTATTAGTAATAAATCGGCTTTGCTTAGTTGGTAGCGCGCTCGCCTCACCTCAAGAGATGAAATCGAGGGTATAAACATTACTAACCAAAACATACCGAATCGAATACTCAAAATCGAAACTCTGGACATTAAATAAAATATTATGATAAATAGAAACTGATACCAATGTGACCCAAAAACAGCAGTGTTAAAAGGGTGCGTGTGTGTGTGCCGTGTTAAGTAGATATGTAGGTGGAGTGGGGTTAACGTTGTCTGTCACTTACGTCTATTAGGTGGAGAAGTGTTGCTCTCGTTATCTTCCGAGGTCTCAGTAAGAGATGCCTCCAGCCACGCATTGAGCATCTTGTGCAGGGTAACGACGTGTTGGTCTTTATACAGTAAAGCAATTAACTGGACCATTGTCACTGCCCAATTGTTCTGTAACGGAAAACAAATAAAAAACACAAATATCAATTCTTACAACAACGGGAATCTTAAATTGGCCTAATGATGGGATAACAAAGGCCATGCTTATTTTATATACAGGTGGAAACGATAAGTGATGTCATGCGATTATTCCTAAACTATACAAGACATTGTAATTTTTTTATCAATATTGAAACTACGTTTTAATTAGTTTTAATTTAACTTGATAAATTGATATTAATCATCTCAAAAAAAACTGCATACGTACAAAATATTTGACATTTCCTACTCCTATATATTTACTATGCTATGGCATATGTCGCTAATCACATTTTTAATTACTTCTACACAAAACAGATTCATGAATCACTCAACATTCAACGAGTTACTTGACTAAAAGCTAAAGGCTGGCTGACCTAATAGTCAGGTGATTATAAACCCACGATTCGAAAGGCGTCGCTTCGCTCTTTGCTACCTAATTGACCTAATCCGTAGTTTTTAAAAATATTACAATTTTGGGGCCTGCTCGCTTCGTTCATTCCAAAGGTGCCATAACAACACATCATAATTTCATTTAAGCAACAAAACGGCTAAACGTCGTGTAGCATACTAGTACTTTAAATCTAAAAATTTGCACTACGGTAATATAAAAACTGTGTACAATGGCGGCCTTATTGCTTTCAGCGATTTCTTCCATGCAACCTTTGGGTGATGGGGAATTTTTCGAGGAGTGTAGATGTATAACGATTTGTCTAGTCATTCAATTGAATGCCGTACGACCGTAACATTTCTGTCAATGACTGACCATCTGACCACCATGCACCTAAAATACGACATTGAGGATGTTTCCATAAAACTAAATATTTGTAACTTTTAGCACCCATCATAAAAAAACGCTGAAAAAAAAATTCTGTTATCTCGAACGGACAGCGGTACGATTATGTATCTTATTAATATTGAAAATGTAAATTAGGTAAAACGCAAAAACCCTATTGCAAATCTTGGCAAAATTACCTACATAGGTGGACGGATAATTAGAAACAGGGCAAGATTTTCATACAATCGAGGTCTGTTTGAAGCCATGGTTCTCCGTGGAGGATTGTTCGGGGCGACTGATCAGATGAGCCGTCTGGAAACAGCATCGTCATTAAGAAAAAAACACGCAAAAATACATTAAAATGTATGAAAATTTTTAAGTCTAGGAATCATGACGATGCTGCTTCCAAACGGCTCATATGATCAGTTGGGTATGTATAACGATCTAAAAGTCCTCCATCTACTCTCTCGATGACCGCCATCAGATCATGCCCCGGTCAATCCTTCACGGAGAACCATGGCTTCAAAGTGACCTCGATTGTATGAAAATCTTGCCCTGTTTCTAATTAACCGTCCACCTATGTATATGTGAAAATACCAAGAACAGTCACAAAAAGAAGCGCTCTTTTGACAAGAAAACATTGTGGCGATCAGATTCAAAAAATAGATCCTACGCATCATGGCTTGTTTGTATAATTTTTTTATTTAGGAGAGGATCTTATCTTCTGAGGGGGCCAGGAATACCTGGCGACACTTCGACCCTATGGGATCTGTTGTGCCAAACCCCTGTCCGCCAAACGGTGCCCCAATCCGTTTTTGGTGGACTTCACATACGCCTTAGAATAGTAAATACCAGTCTTTGGCGTATGCAGGTTTCCTCACGATGTTTTCCTTCACCGAACAGGGGTACTATTTATTTGATCTAGGTACTATTTGGGTACTATTTATTGGCACTAAAACTAGCCCAGAATCTCTTATGTGTACGCTAGGTGAACGGACACAAAAACCTGTGGTATTTTCATAAACCGTACTTAAGTTTCGAAAAACTCATTGGTACGGGCCAGGATCGAACCCACGACCTCATGAACGTGAGGCGAGTGCACAACCAACTAGGCTACCACGTCTCTTTGCAACTAGGAGAGGATAATTATATGTATTTATAAAAAACAGTAGTACAGAATACAAGCAAGGAACTTACCGCATCTGGAATAGTCATCAACTTAATGAGGATTTTATCAATACCTTGGCCGAAGGAATTCCACAGAATCTGGTTTTGCACAGAATGGGTGGGTTTATTGTTCCTAGCACTGCAGTTATTGCTGTACTCGGGTATGTGCAAAACATTTCTAAGCAGCAATAGACTATTGCTAATGTTTGTACGCTGCTCTGAAGACAACTTTGCTTCCTGTTTCACATTTACATTGTTCTTCATAAATTCAAAGATCACTTTAGTCGTTCTGTTATCAGTGAAAGCATTTTTAGTAGCGGCAAGTAAATTATTTATTTCGAACAGTGTATGCCTTCCGACATCAGTTTTGGCGATAATATCGACAGACAGAAGACATTCCACAGGTATAGTCAAATTAACTAATATTCTTATTAACAGTTCTATTGTTTTATCACTCCTGGCATGAAATAAGAGAGGTATAAGATCTTTCTGAACATTTTGTCCAAAACTGATACATCTTCGATATGTGCGCAAATATTTATCTTCCGTTAAAATATTTTGTAGTATTGTTTCCAATGCAGCTGCAATTAAACACAAAACTTATTGAAAAAGGCTATTAGGCCAGTCGGTAAAGTAATTCTATGTTGCAAAAAAAGGTGGTGTAGTAGATTTTATTTTTTATCTTGTATATAAGACACGATTTTTCAAAAATCATCCCCTAAGTGGGTGAAATAGGGGTGCAAAGATTGTATGAAAGTCCCTCATTTTTAAAGATGGAAACGTGATATTTGATATTTAGGCTATCAGTTAATAAACAATGAAAACGTGTTTCAGCAATTTTGAAAATTCTACCCCTGCTACGTATGTAAAATGGGGGATGAAAGTTCGCGTGTGAGTTCCGGCGCACAACTCAAACCGCTGAGCCTACTATATGTTGTTATGATGCCACAAACGAAATATTAAAAATATTCTCACCGTTGCAGTTTTCATTGACGTGATATTCGTTTCCGTGTAAAAAGCCAAGACTTCCAAACGTGCTGTGAATCTGCGGACTTCGAAGGACCCAATCCATCTTGTAAGTTGTATGTAACTGAAAAATGAGAAAAATATTTTAGTTCAACGATAATAAACAGATATTAGTACGGCTCCATAGCTCAAAAATTTTAAGAATATGATCCCATCTGGCAGAAAGCATGATACTTGGCACGCATGTAGCTTTTACTTAAACATGTCGCACGGCGATGCCACACGGAGGGAAAGTACATTAAATATTGAATATAGGATATTTTACTGAAAGAAGACATCGTTTTATTTTTAATAATAAGTAGAACTGCATTCACTTTAAAAAATCGCCTGCCTCTACCGGGAATCGAACCCGCCAAATGTAAAAAAATAAACACCACGTATTTTATGATAACGGTCGAAAGGGTTAATCATCATAAGGATTATTTTCTCCTAAATACCATAGGATCTTAAATGAAAGGAAGATCATGAAATTTAACATTTTATTTAAAATAAATAAAATTTAATTTATCAAATTTTACAAAAATATAATAAAATACCCTTACTGTCCCGTTTCAAAAATCCACCCTATATTAAAAACCTATTGTATTTTCATTCAACACGTGAGAGTTACGAACGACGCGACGCCAGCTATATTTACGGCAGCAGCAGGTCACGCGTGTCGCGTGCACGGAACACGTGCGTCGCGTCCACGACACGCCCCCCCCCCCCCCCCCCCCCCGCACCAACCCACCCGCCACTACAGCGACATTCATTTCATTTCAATGGTTCTTCGATCACCATATACTATATAATTCCCGATCGCCGCAATGGTTGCTTCCATGTTGTTTTATGATCGACGTCATCTTTTACACTACGTTGCGACACGACTCACTCAAATTCGTAGACATGGTATCTTCTATCTACGCTCAAATTGAGGCAGCATGCGTATTTTTACTTTCTCGACCGTAGCGTAGTACTCTACTCATTCATGAATATGTACTAAACTAAGGGTAGAGGAAGTAAATATTGTAATAACAAAAAAAAAACATATTTCCCAAAAATGTATTCTTTAACGTGATCGTTACCGAAAAACCGAATATATCACAATTCCGTACGTCCGTCGGTCGGTCCGTCACGTTTAGCTGTGGTGGCCAAACCTTTGGTTCGATTGGGATCAAATTCCGAAGAGCATTAATTGAACCAAAGAGAACCTTCAAACCAAAGAGTAGCTGTCATACAACAAAAAGTGATTTTTTGTCTCAAAAACGGCTCTAACGATTTTGATCAAAATCAAATCAAAATCAAAATGTCTTTATTGTGTTGATGAAACTTTGCACGTCGTAGTTGCTTAAGTTATTGACCGAGCGAGCGAAGCGTCTAAGTTTCGAGATTGGCCAAAAATGCTTTTGTCCGGATGTCGTTCCTTCTGTCTTTCTGCCTGTAATTCTCTTACAGGTCGCATTTTTCAACCGATTTTGACGAAAATTATATTCATCACTCCGACAAAAGGGGGACAATAAAATCTTGGAAAAGTTTTTTTTTGAGTAAGTACGTAACCATACACGTAAAGTGGGAGTGAACTTTTTTTTCTTGTGAATCTCATGGTGTGGGGTATCGTTGGATAGGTCTTTCAAAAACATTACAGGTGTGTTAAAACCATTTTTCGATTTAGAGATCCGTACTGCATACATAAAATGCGTGAATTCCATGGTGTGGGGTATCGTTGGATAGGCCTTTCAAAAATATTACGGGTGTGTGCAAAACATTTTTCGATTTAGGGTTCCGTTTGCGAAATATTAAGCTTTAAAAATTTGCAAATTTTTGTCACTTTAGTAATCTGTCTTTCTGCCTCCAACTGCAAAGTTGACTTCTGTTCGTCTCTTTTAGGTTTGGTTTATAAGGGCTGGCGACGTCTACTGTTCTCACGGAACCACTAGTTTATTACCTATTCATATCATATCATTCAATTTGAGATTATACAAACAACCAGATCAGTGTTTTTTTAAGAAATGGCTGTTCTCCTCCATCTGTACTCCGGACAGTCATCATCAGATCGCAAAGGGAAAAATTCATTATACACCTTACCTTTCAATTGCATCCAGTAAGTTTTAACTACGAGAGTCAACTTTACTAGAACAATCACCCACAAATTATATAGTATACGTCCACAATCACCACGATACAGACTTAAATTGTATTGGTACGGACCTCGTACGGACCATGAAATAAATAAATGCCCATCCGAGCCAAAATAACTGTCTGCACTGATCTGCAATGCAAAATAATGCAATGCAACGCACGCACGCACCCTCGCGCACACGACCATCCACTGACACTGACTAGTGACTCCCACAGATTGGATAGTATACGGGTGGGTGACTATTGACTGACAGCACTGACATCTGACGTAGTACCTATCCCTATATAGTTTGCATGGAATTATTAAGTAAACACACAAAAATAGACTTTAATATTAATAAAAGAAGGTTTGTTTAAATAACGCAGGAGCAACGAGCCGATAGAGACCGCAAGAGCGTGGTCCCTATGTCCCTTTCTATTATTGCAACAATACTTAAATTACCAAAATGGTAATTTATAACGTTGTAAAAACTATTATTAAAAATTAAAGTATAGGTAACAATGCGTGTTGTTGTCATCGTTTCAGTCATCAATTTAGACAGAAACGTAACATTCTATGATCATTTAAACCAATAAACATCGTAAAATGCGTAGGGATTTTAAAATCTAAGCATATAAACTTTTTGGTAGGGATTTGGAACTTAGGTGTTGCAATCTGAGATCAATCTGGTTGTTTATACTGGGGATAGGGTGCCAATAATTTATTAGTCTCGTTCACACGCATCCTACCAGAAACGCAAATGACCTTACACGCGGATGACCAGAATTTCATACGTAAATTCCGTGATACGCATATGACCTGAATTAAAATGAAATAAATCAAACTTAAAACCGCTGTTACTCGGACACTAGTGATCCTAGACTACTAGTTCTTTTTCTTCTTCTTTGTTTAATGGCAATTGGTCGTCCGACAGTGCGATCGACCATTACTGCCGGCGTCAAGTTATGGAAAAGGCACCATATGGAGATTGACCGGTTGTAAAATGTGCCAAAATTCCAAAAAGGGGTTGAGTTACCTGAAAGAAACACTGCATCATGCACACCATACAAACGACACAAGACAACACTGAATAGAATATATATCATAACTTTATATTATACACCTTAATATATTTACATAAAAGGTTGACAAATGGGGAGTCCGTGAAGAGGAGAAGGGATTTCATATTAATGGGTATTGGAATTTTAGAGGGGATAATATCATATAAGGAAGTAGGGTAGTTAGGGCAATTTAAAAATATATGGTCTAAAGATTCCTCCTCCATACCGCAGTCACACAAAGGGGAGTCGCGCACTCTGATTCTGTTAAGAAATATAGGAGAACAAATAGTGTCCCAGTCGCAGTCTGCATATAACGGACGTAGTTCGTTTATCCACAAACCGGTGTCGAGAGAACCAAGGTCTTCGGGGAATCAGTGGTTGAATATCGGCATAATGTCGGCCTTTAACCGTACTTGTCCGGTTCTATACTAATTGCCAGGCTTCACCTATATCCGCCCTAGACCGAGAGAGAAGGTCATGAGAGAACACATGGTAGTGGTCCAGCAATCCCAATCTAACGGCATCCTTAGCAAACGAATCAACTTCTTCATTGCCCCGGATTCCAGCGTGGCTAGGAATCCAGGCCAACACAACGTCGAAACTAGTAGTCTAAGATCTCCTCTTTAGAAACTAGTAGTCTAAGATCACTAGTTTCCGAGTTACAGCCATTTTAAGTTTGACAGCTGTCATCCGAAATGAAGATATCGACGAGATCTATCATTACACATTAGAAACTAGTCGTCTAGGAATACTAGTTTTCGAGTTACAGAGGTTTTAAATTTGACAGCTGTCATCCGAAATGAAGATCTCGACGATCTCGTATCGTTTAATTAAAATAACAATTAAATAACTTATTACTCGTTACTTGCAATTCCTATTTTTGGTCAAATATTTTGTCACCCTAGCAGAGTGAGATACAAAGGCCTCGTACTTACTATACCTCTCGGCTCGCTTTTTCAATCCAGTGCACATTCCGGTAATACCTAATAGTTCCATGATAGTTTGTGCATCTTACTGACAACTGACACAAGTTATAAGGCACCATGTATACTAGTTCCATGGGCACCATGTAGACGATCAAGCAAACGTCATTCAAAACCATCAGTCATGACTGATGGTTGAATGATGAAAAAAATATAGTATGCAGATTCTCGTCACTCACCGCATTACACAATCATTCATCCGTCAGTCACCGCCTGACTGTGGTAACACCATAGTAAAACTGACAGCAAAACCTAGCGTGTATGTACGGGGTCCGACTGAAAGGCACCCTGTACTGTAGACGGTCATGCAAGCGTCATTCAAAACCATCAGTCATGACTGATGGTTGCATGATGCAAAAAATAAAGTATGATAATTTTCCTGATTCACCGCATTAGACGATCATTCATCCGTCAGTCACCGCCTGACTGTGGTAAAACCATGGTTAAACTGACAGCAAAACCTAGCGTGTACGGGACGCCAAACAGGATTTTCCGCCGAAACCGGGTCCCTATAATGCACGACATTGTTTAGCACATACCAGTAATGTACGACATCAGCAATGCACGGCACGAGAATGCGCGACACGTATTTTGAATTCCAATGACGCGCATTTGATTGTTATGTCGTGCATTCTCGGCCCGGACCAAGAGACCGGATTATCTAATCTACTTTGGCTGTCCTTTGGTATTTCTGGTAGCGATTGCTGAAAGGGAGAACTCCGAAGAGGAGATACCTGTAAAGGAAAATTCTGTTTATTCATTTCTATTTCAATGATATTTTTTAAACTTTTCTTCTCTTCATCTTTATTATCATTTTTTGTATGATTTTCATAGTTATTTTGTATTACATCAATATTCAGATACTCTTTCTTTTCTTCATTTTCATAGTACATCTGATTCACGACTTTAACATCTCTGCTTACTACTATTTTATTTTGTGATGGCACCCAAATTCGGTAACCTTTTGTTATTTCAGAATAACCCATGAATATTCCTTCCACAGCTCTTGACGGAAATTTCTTTTTGTATCGCTTGTTCAGTACATTTATATTTTAGCACCGAATGTATGGAAATGTCTGACTGACGGAGTATATCCAACCCATTTTTCGAATGGTGTTTTGTTTTCAGTCGTTTTGGTAGGTATTCTGTTTGTTATGTAGTTAGCAGTGAATACGGCTTCAGCCCAATATTTTTCAGGAACGTTCGATTGTATCAGCATACAGCGCGCTTTTTCGATTAATGTCCTATTTTTTCTTTCAGCTATCCCATTTTGTTGGGGAGTGTATGGTGCTGTTAGCCTTCTTCTTGTGCCATTCTTTTTCATGTAAGTATCAAATTCTTTATTGCAATAATCTGTTCCATTATCAGATTGTAAGAATTTTATTTTATTTCCGGCGAATCTTTCTACTTCCCGTTTGTATTCGATGAATTTCTGAAGAACTTCATTTTTTGTTTTCAAAAAATATATTCTGCAGTAGCGAGTATGCTCATCAATGAAAGTGACGAAGTATCGACTGCCTGCCAAACTTGTGATCGGCATTGGCCCACACACATCTGTGTACAGTATGTAGTTTTTCTGTAGCTCTCATGTCATCCTGTCTTTCAGTAGGGAAAGGTAAGCGTGACAATTTTCCTTTAATACAGGTCTCACATTCTTGTAACTTTTCATTTTTATTAAAGCTTAGACCTTGAACTGCTTCATTTGATAATGCTAGTTTCTTTACAGCACAAGTTAGCTTCTTTTTTATTTTTCTTAAACCAGCAGTCTTCAGTTTTATGTGAATTTTTCTTTTGACAATTTTCACATTTCAGATTTTGTTTGCTGCTGTTCGGTTTTTTATTTCTGTGTTTTCCTTTGGGAAATTTTCCATACAACGCTTCATCGTCATCTTGTCTTTTAGTAGACCTTGCAGCGCTTTCTTCTACTATTTTAATTTTAAGATCTTCAGGTTTAGGTAAACAATCTCTTGACTCAATGGCAACTCTAAAATTTTCGTATGATGGACTTAGGCTATAAAGCATCATAATGCTCAACAAATCGGTATGGATGTTTATTTCCATATCCTCTAATTTGCTTACCGTATCCATAAACTCATTCAGATGTTCTCTGACATCTTCATTTTCTGCCATTTTCTTTAAGATTAATTTCTTAAGGAGAGTTGCTTTCCTTGCGGGGCCTTTGCTCTCGTAAATATTTTTGAGGGTGTCCCATACACTTTTAGAACTGGTACAATTTTTTACCTGCTTCAATTCCGGCGGCGATATGATAAGCAATAATTCTGCTTTTGCTAAAAGATCTTCGTGATCGTATTTTTCTTTCGCCTTAGCCTCTTCAGGCTTTGTTTTCTCGCCGCACACGTATCCCCACAGGCCGTTTTTAATTAGCACAGCCTGGGCATGGATTTTCCATGTGTCATAATTTTCTCGCTTCAATGGCTCGATTCTGTACGACGAAGTCGCCATACCGGCCATTTTTTGAATTCGAATTTTAAATTTCACTTTTATTTAACTATATTCTGCTGAGCCCCATAACCTGTTAGAATTAATGAATCATTGCAGTGTAGGTATTATAGTTTCCCTTTATTGCTAAAGACGGAATACAAGAACAATTATATAAAATATAAATTCACGAGCACTTTGACATCTTGCGCACGGGGCGGCTTGCCGGAAGAAGAATGAACTTGCGCGCGCAGGCGTAGGGATGTACTCATTGCATTAGTGATGTGTCGTGACCGATTGGAACCTAACAGACGATGGTTGATGGTTCACGTTGCCTAACGTTCTAACTACTGTCGCTCGCTTCGCTCGCTCCAAAAGGGTTTACATTGAATCTAACAGCTCGTCGCTTCGCTCCTCGCACCTAACCTTCGGGGTGGGCTGACTACATTTCTGGATCTATCTATGAAATCGACTCAATGCAATCAATCGTCTTTCGGAACAGCACTACCTAGTATCCAAGCCTCAAAATTCCGAGTCACCTGATTGGCCAACCAATCGGCCAATCACGCGATGTCGCCAAATACGGTGCTGTACTGTACACTCTCGCTCGGCTCGGACGAGCAAGGTACAGCGGCGTATTTGGAAACATCCCGTGTTGTGCAATCCGTTGTCGCGCACTGCTGGTGTGTGCATTCTCGTGTCGTGCGCTCTCGTGCCGTGCATTGTTTTGTTGATGTTGTGCATTGCTGGCTCCCCCGAAACCGTATGGCACCCTGTAGACGCTAGGTTTTGCTGTCAGTTTTACCATGGTTTTGCCACAGTCAGGCAGGCGGTGACTGACGGATGAACGATTGTCGGGTAGTAGATCTTGTTGGCTTGGAGTACGTAGTTAATATCCTTAAATTAGTTTGTGCTTGGAATTGTTTAAAAATCATCCTAACCGCAAATTATGAATAGCCAAATAAGTTATGAGAAGGCATTAGAATACTGGGCGGATATTCCTGCTACCGTTGATGGAGTACTTGGAGGATTCGGTTACATATCAGATGTGGATATTGACGGTTCAAAACTTTTTTTTAAGTCTCTCATATCGTCTCAAAGTGCTCCAGGAACTGAACTAGCGCTCGACTGTGGTGCCGGCATTGGTAGAATTACAAAATATATTTTAATACCACATTTCCAATCAGTGGATATTGTTGAACCAGATGAAAAGTTTTTAAATGCTATAGAAGAATTTGTTGGAGAAGATAGAAATAAAATTGGCACCCTTTACAAAGTTGGCTTACAAGAATTTAAGCCTGAAAAAAAATATGATGTTATCTGGAATCAATGGGTGTTAGGTTATTTGACTGATATAGATTTGGTTTCACATCTTATTCGATGCAGGTAAGTAAAAAATGGGACATCATCATCATCAGCCTATTAATCTCCCCACTGCTGGGGCTCAGGCCTACCCTCTCAACGAGGGCGTGCGGGCTATAGTCCACCACACTAGCCCAGTGCGGGTTGGTGGACTTCATATGCGCCTAAGAATTTCTTCTTCGGCGTATGCAGGTTTCCTCACGATGTTTTCCTTCACCGTTTGAGAGCAGTCAGTACATGTACTTAGGTTTCGAGAAAAAACCCATTGGTACATGGCCCAGCCGGGGATCGAACCTCGGACCTTTCGATATGATAGGCCGCGTCTTATCCCCGAGGCCACTGACACTCTGGGACAAAAAGTGGGACATAAGTACAATATATTTAGGTACCTACATAGAATGGTAATAATCAGTCTGATTTTTCTTTACTTACATAACCATAGATAGGCATTTCATATTATTTATAAACCTAGGTATATTAATCAGTACACATGTATTTCAGAAATGCGGTGTCAGCCCATGGTGTCATTATTGTAAAGGAAAATGTAACATCATCAGGTAAATCAGAAAAGGATGAACTGGACTCATCAGTAACAAGAACTCTTAAGCAATTCACAAAGATATTCAAACAAGCTAACTTGAAGAGAGTCAAGCAATGTAAACAAACTAACTTTCCTAATGGGATATATCCTGTGTATATGTTTGCTCTTGTACCCTGTAACACCACCAGCAAAGAACAAGAACCAAGTGATGTTAAGTAACAATATAGATAATCATTCTCTGTATTACTCAGTTATACAGTGAATGGCAATGTTTAACCATTTGCCTGCGATGGTTGTGGTCCTGAGTTGGAGGCAAGTCGTTATGGATGTCATCTTCCTTCATTCTTGGATGTTGGTAATGGAATCGTAAAACCATCCAAATCATATTAGTTTGGTATACCATTAACAGTTACAGTATGTACATACCATAAATTAATGTAAGTATTAATTATACTTGCTATCTGTACCTACCATTATTTTATTCAATCAACCTTTCATGTTTAGCTATGCCAGCATGGTAATAAATGACTGTGTACTTTAATCTCAAACATCTCAATTGCTCCAGCCATCCTGATGGCCATTTTATATCATTATTATGAGGCCAATAAGTTGTGTGATTAGGTGTCTTTAATCTAGATAAAACACTGTATGTAGCTTGACGCCATACATCTGTTATAGGCACCAAGGTTACGCTCCCTGATCATTAATATCAAGTCACAATTACCAGTTGGGAAACAATCAGTATGCTTTAGTGTTGAGGAGTATACAAAGTAAATAAAATTTTGTGTCCACAAATTTATTAAACAAGTCCAGAAAAAAAATCTGATGCGTTTTTCACACTACTAGAAGGTAAATTGTTGCTCATATCCTTTTTCTTATTTTGTTTCCGATTTACATCAATGATTGAATCAATAGATTCAAAATATGTTATATTCCAGAACTTGACGTCGTTATCATGCGAGCATGACGCTATATACTGACCGTCATGGCTTATATCTAGGCATTCTACTGGCAAACGATGTTGACCCACTATACCGAGTTGGCGTTGTGGAAACATATGAGCAGCTCGCAGTATGCCATCCTCACCTGAAGTTACTACTATATTTTGTGTCATAGGTACCATGCACTGAATTGAGTGCTTTTGTCCAATATATTCATCACTATGCAATCCAAACTCCTTCCAATTAAATAAGTACAGTCTGCCCTTTGAACATCCCACTAATAATTTTGTATCTGAACGGAAAAGTCCCATGCAAGTCAATTCCGAATCATATTCTTCAGACGTCGTATATATTTTTCTGAAATATGATAAAGAAGAAGGATTTTGAGCCTCATAAATAGGTGGAGTGATTCACATTTAATAAAATTATACCACACATCTAATGCAATTGCCAAATAAAAATATTTATATATATTTGTTAGTTGGATGGATTACATGCAGGCTTACCTTCCTTTTAGATCAATTGAAGTCAACACACCATCACCTCCAGCGCATACTAAATATTTCTGTGAATCATTTGTGATCAAATCTGCAACATGTTCGTCTCCAATTTTTATACTAAACACAGCATTTGGTTGCCTCAAATCCCATAACTTTACTGTACCTCCATCGTCACCTGAAATAATAATAGAATCATTGGGACAAAAAACACATCCAGACCATAATTTTGCAGCTGGTCTGTCTGTCTATGCCCTTATAATTACCTGAAACAATCTTATTATTGTCTAAACAAATTAAAGAGTAGACTGGTTCCTCATGTGAATTCTCATAACATCTCTTTAATTTTCCTGTTTCCATATCTGTGGCTATGATAGCCTTGTCCTGTAATAAAATTAATTATATAGATAGGTACATAATTATCCAGCATTCAATATCTCTTCTAGGGTGTAGAGGTACCTTCTTCAGTCCAATGATGGTGGTATAGCTAATATAAGACAAATGTTGGGCAGCTGCATCTGTATTGCGAAAGACCTAGCTCATGAATGGTCACATGCTTGACTGCTAGCAATAGGCGCGTTACAGGCGCGTACAATTCTACTTAAGCCTATTATATATTCTGTGCTTATGCAAGTGACAGATACCTAATTAAATGAATTAAACTTGTTTGCAGCACGCTACAGAAGATTCTGCTCACACAAGTTCAATCCTACTAATATTATAAAGGCGAGTTTATCCCTTGAGAGTGTTAAAAAACCCGTTCGGGTCTCAAATGTAGTTCAAATACTAAACTTTATGTAGTCTAGATAGAATTCTTTTTTCAAAAACCAAAATATGACGACAGCCACATTCTAATGATTATATGTTTGGATGTTGGTGAATTGGATGTTTGTTTGTTACCCTTTTTCATGCATAAACTACGGAACAGATTTTGATGAAACTACAGTAATAACATCAGAATAACAAAGTATATAGATACCTCGGTAAAAGCTGATCCCGCGGGAAAAAGTTCTACACAGGCGAAAGCTAGTAGGTAACAAATAAATCCAGTTATTCCTACTAATTCAGTTGACCAGTTCCGTTCACTGAACCAGTGAGATTTTTTCCCACTAGTTCAGTTCAGAAATTAGAGATTATCCCAAGTCCATTGCATGAGTAGTTACCTACTGCTTGTTTTACCATAAGTACTTACTTTACCATATGTTTGTATGTACTTAGTTAATTTTTGTTTTAACATTGCATTATAAGGTAATGTTTGTTCCAACAATGGATGTCTTCCGCTGATATAATACATACTATATTAATATAATTTCATGAGGTGTATATTTAATTGATGTTTGATCCAAATCCATCTGATATTTGTTTGCTCTTATGGTACATTAGTTCTCTATGTAAGTAACTTAACTAACCTTAGCTGTTGTGTACATGGTATCTCCATCATTATCAAATTCAACACCTCTACAAGCCTTTAAATGTAATTCAAGTGTGTTAATGAGTTTTGTTTCTTCATTGCTATACTCATATAATAATACATCACCCATTATATTAGCTAAGGCTATTAAATTTCTAGCAGGGTGAAATGAAATGTCCACAATGTAGTCATCACATGTGATTGCTGGTGGATGATCCCGAGGCTTGTCTCTTTCTGCCTTAATCGCTTTGACAACTTCATCTTCTGCATCACCTTCCTCATCTGTTGCTTTATTTTCACTCATGTCATCATCAGTACCATCTAAAATATTGCAAGTTATATCTTACATTGAAAATGTTGAAAAAATGCATTTGATAGGCAAATTCTTGAGGAAGGTTAAAGGTAATCATGCTACGATCCTCAGGGGCAGAGCAAAAAGAATAAAAGTCAGAATCCTACAAACTTTTGCGTGTATATAATAAGTTATAAAATGCAAAAACTACGCAATAGATTTGATGAAACTTTACAGTAATATAGATTACATCAGAATAACACAGAAAAGATACCCTTCCCGCGGGAATAACTTTTCTACGCGATTGGCGGTATCGGCGCCAGACATTGTCCTGATAGCCATATCGGTAACGCAGGAACTGGGAACTAACTAACCGTCAGCAGACTGATATTCTTCATCATCGTTGGAATCAGAGTCATCATCACTAGAACCTCGTTCACTCCCATCTGATGTATCAAAACCCTTATAGTCTAAAGTCATGGCAGATTGCAGATATTTATCAAAAACAATATATCAAGTAAACCGAATAATGTAGCCAACCCAAAACCGAATGCAAAACACAATTGCTAAAGAATGGTTAGGAACTTGTGAGTGTGAGCACAAATTATTTAATATACGTCGAAAGTGTGAGTGGAATTGACGCATTTACATTTTGAGGTAAATTTTTTTTAACTAGGCTTTGGAAGCAAAGTCTTTTTGAGACATACATTTTGAGGTTAAATTCAGTGTTTCCAACTTCTTTGGGATGTCTGCGCACTAAACAAATCTCAAACAAAAAGCACCAAAGAATCTTACTTTACAAGGTACGGTCGACTGCATGTCAGTGGAAACAAAACCAGCATAAACTGGTCTCGCATAGTACTGAAACTTCCCAATAGGCTAGGCCAGTTCAAGGTCAAAGTGTATCCACTGACGTGCGGTTGACTGTACAATCAAAGTCGAAAAGTTAATTATATATCCTTGGGCCCAACGTTTTTATGAGCTTCTCTGGAATTTCATAGATAAGGTGATTGAAAATGCGATAAAAATAGCACTAAGCCAAGCTGAATTTCGAGCGCTGACATCTACAAAAATGCAGATGATTTAGTGCCGTAAAACTAAGTTTGGCCACACACACTGGTTAAACTTTTTTCTGAAGTAGGTTTTGCTATGTAGGTCAGAATGAAGTAATAGGCGACTTTTTTGGCCGGAACCGACGTGCATGTTCAGCTAGTCTGTGGCAGATTCACTATTACTATTTCCAAAGAAATTTGAATAGCAAATTTAGCTATTCAAATTTCTTTGACTATTTCCTATTTTTCTCCATGAATTTCACGGCACGTCACGTCTTTTTCACGAATCGAATTGAACACGCATGCATAGTGCACAAACGCTCTTAAAGTGCCCCTAAACGATCATGCTTGCATGACATGCAACGTTTACGTGAATGTCATGCTGCATGATAGACCATCATGCTTGCTATCAATAAGGTACAGTAAAGCAACGGCCAGCACGTAGTTTGCATGTCATGCACGTCAAAGATGGAACTAATATACATATTTAAAACATGTACTACGTACACTACGTATGATCACTACAATAACAGCTAGACGGTCATGCATGAGTGACAGCACGTAATGCGTGTCATGCAAGCATGATCGTTTAGGGAGCCCATTTTACTTAAATTCGGTTTGTGTTGTACTGGAGGTACCTACTGTTTTTTAACTTGAAGTATATCATTTACTTAACACGAGTTAACCGTCTGTATTGTGTTTATCAATATTTCAACCTTTTAGCGTCCACGGCTGGACAAAGGATTTCCCCAACGAAAGCCACCACACCCGGTCCTCCGTTCTCCGCATCCAGCCACTTCCGGCCACCTTCTTTAGCTCGTCGGTCCACTCCAGAGCTTGTTTGCCCCGTCGGTTCTGTGACAGATGTGACCTGCCTATTGCCACTTTAGCTTGCTAATCCTTTCCGCTATGTCGGTAAACTTAGTTCTCCGTCGGATTTCCTCATTACGGATCATGTCCTTCAATCTCCGAGCTCGGAAACTCCGAGCATAGCCCTCTTCATAGCTCGCCGAGCGACCTTAAACTTGTGGACCAGGCCCACCGTCAGTGTCCACGTTTCTACACCTTGGGTCATGACTGGCAGGACGCACTGGTCAAAGACTTTCGTCTTTAACGATGGTGGAATAGGCGACGTGAAGACTTGACGCAGTTTTCCAAATGCTACCCAGCCCAACTGGATTCTTTTGTCAGGCTTCCCTATCGAAGTTGTTCCTACCCAACTGTATTGTCTGTCCTAGGCAGACGTACTCCTGAACAACTTTGATATCGCCATTTTCGACGATCACTCCCGGACGATCATGTGTTAAAAACACACTAATATCAGCACAGCATACATTAGAAATTGTATATTCTAAATAATAAGTTTCGGTTTCGGCCGAAACTAAGACCGAGGCCGAAGCACTAGGAGACTATTAATTCCTATGTGGCCGAAGGTTCGGTTATGGTTTCGTTTCGGCTGAAAATCCTTTTCCATCGGACACTACTTAAAGCTGCGGGTTCACTTGCCACACGGACCGGGCGCGCCGCACGCAACGCATTTTCGTTTGCTTTGTATGAATTTGTATGGAGCGCGATTTAATTCGAGGAGAAAATTCGCGTTTACAATACTTCTTTAATACATACCTACACCTGCGGTATAGTCCCCGTAGAATTTCTTGAGGCTGAATGAATATAGTAGTGCCCGTTAGTAGAGATTCTCTAGTAACCCGACTATTAATTCCTCTGTGGTAACCCCCAGCACAACTCCCCCTTTGACACCTAACATTAGTCATTGCGCAGAAATCAGCTAACTTCACACAGCCGCCATTATACTCTACGGGGACTACTCGGGTGCGAAAAAGTAAAAATTATTAAAATAAACTATGAGGTTCTGGCGGGGCATCCACCCTATATGCTTTATTTATTTACAATTACAAATTTCAATCACCACACAATCAATCAATCCTAAACATTAATCAATGAACTCAAAGACATTTTACTAAATAATAAAATGTTATTTGACCGAGCGAGCGAAGCATCTGTGTCGAGATTGGCCAAAAATGCTTTTGTCCGTCTGTCTGTCGGAAATCCTCTACTCTACAGGTCGCATTTTTCAAACGATTTTGTCGCAAATTTGGCATGGGTTAATCACGCCGACAGTGGGTAAAATAAAATCTTGAAAAACATTTTTTTAGAGTACTGTGGTACCTACCCTATGTAACATACACGTAAAGTCGGAATGATTTTTTTTTCTCGTGAATCCCATGGTGTGGGGTACTACCTATAGTTGGATAGGTCTTTCAAAAATATTAAAAGCCATTTTTCAATTTATGGATTCATTTCATTCTCCAATTGCATTTAGGGATCCAATTGCGAAATATTAAGCTTGCTTCTGGATATGTGACAAAGTTCACGGCAGTAGCATATTTAAGAAAGTTCAAAGGGGTCGAAAAAATAAATTATGTTCATAGAACTACTGGGAATATTTTATTTCCTCGTTAATTCCATGGTGTGGGGTATCGTTGGATAGGTCTTTCAAAAATATTGCGGGTGTGTGAAAAACATTTTTCGTTATGGGATTGTTTGTTTTTACCTTACAGATAAACAGAAAGGATTGATTAGCCTTTATGATAAATTGTACCTAGGTATGTGAAAACTGAGGCAAAGTCAAATCTTGAGCTTCAATAATCACAATTTAGGTATCTGGTTTGTGTAACTAATTCGACTGTTAAAATTAAAGAAGTTATATTTTCCTACGCATATTCTTAATATGGAACTTAGCTCCCATTTTCACATTTATGTTTTGATGGGACAGATCTTCTAAAAATATTGCGGGTGTGTGAAAAACATTTTTCGATTATGGGATCCGTTTGCGAAATATTAAGCTTTAAAGTGCTAAGTTATTGCATGGTTATAAGGGCTCGCGTGGTCTACTGTTCTCACAGACCACTAGTAGTAAAATGTCTTTAGTAAAAAATAATTAATACCTACCAGGCACATAAATGTCAATTTCAAATCACTGTATCCCAGACACACGCGGCATGCGGTGGCGGCCAGTCCCTTGCAATGTGCTTGCAGTGTTATGTGGGTATTCAAACACGCGCGGTATTGTCACAGAATACAAAATAATACATAATGCGGTGGCGGCCTGCGGTAGACCGCCACAGCAGGCCGCGTGTGTATGGGAAACGCTTAAAGTTCTTCGTGCTTTGTTTTCCTGCGATGTGGAAATGACCAAAATTCTGAAGGCAAACCTCTAACATCCCTTTCTCTTTTTACAAAAGATGAGAATGATGAGACACAATTTCCAATAAAGTAATTGGCTTGGCCCAGGATCGCCAAGTCCATATGTGGATTCGCTGGTTGCAACCGGACCACTGTTACTTCTGAATGATGCAATGCTGTGGTTAATTCATCTATCATATGGTTAGAGTCAGATGCAACAAACACATATTTTAGATCGTTAACCTTTTTAAGGGCTCTTTTCACTTGTCTAAAAGGAAATAAGTTATAAGTTAGTATGCCATCCACAAGGTAGGTAGATAGGTACAGTCGACCGCACGTCAGTGGAAAAAAACACTTTGACCTTGAGGTGGCCTAGTCTTTTGGGGAGCTTCATTACTATGAGCATGGAGCTATGATCTCTGGTGTGCGCCCGCGCTCAATGTTTCCACTGACGTGCGGTCTACCGCACAAAAAGTGTTAAACTATTGAAAGTGCAAGACAACGAAGTTGCTAGGTAATAATAATGTCTGGTACGTTAATATTTATTCTGTGGTATTGTTCACAACGACACACCACACAGGCTCATTATGTGTCGTTTAATCTAAGTAGACTCTGAGTACCCCCGGCCGGGAGATTAATCTGTCACATTTAAAGATTTTTTAATTATTTCTTCTTCTTGCATTTAAAGAATTTTGATATCTTTTGTAATTTTCGAGATACCCCTTTAACTTTTAAACGGCTGAGGTACTAATAATAATTTTCGAGTACCTAATAGTACGTATTTGGTACATTTCTTCTGCCTAGTCAGATTATACAAATCAGAGGCCGTGGCTCTGCCGCAAGAATGAAACTACGTGAGCCCACCTATAATAAAAACAGTCCCACTGTTGGACTTGTGACCATCTTCACAAGGAGGGTGATTCACGTCTCTTGGAAATTTCCAACTACAATACTTATAGAAGAACTTACTTGACTATTTCGGTTTTTTGTGGTAAACACATAGACTCTGTCAGTGGTCCTCTTTCATTTTTGTATCCAACACATTGTGGAGCTGCAAATAATGTGGTGCTGCCGTGCACGTGTTGACACGCTTTCGACCAGTCTCGCCCGTTCCTGAGGTGGATACCCAGGAAACCGCCACCGCTCATATTCTTTTTTATAAACAATCTGGACCTATTTATAATATCATCATTCCATTGCAAATACTTTTGTAAAATTTGATTGCCATTTTGCACAGGAAAACTGGCTGGAGCACCTGCAATCGACAAGTTTACGGCTTCAAAACGCGTCAGTTACTTACTTGCAGATAGAGACAAGTATCGAAAATAAACATTATGGGCCGTTGCTTAGCGGCGACTTTTGCAGCGATACAGTCGTGATCTTAGAGTAAGTATAAGTAGGTGGTACTAGATATAAAGTTATAAACTCTCTGGTCGTGATACTGTGCCGCCAGATCTGTATCGCGATGGCGCAACATCCTGGCATCTCAAAAGCTAGCTAAAGAGAACTTTATCCAACATAGACATCTTCCGGCTGATATTTTAATTTAAGTCAATTTAAGATGATGGTTGTTCAAGATATGCAGATAGTTGAAGGGAAAGTACCATAAATATTGTTAATACTGGAAAATGATTCTGGAAGGAACATTCATTTATTTTCAAAAATAACTAGAACTGCATTTAAATATTTTTAAGAAATCACCTGTCTGAAAAGGGAATCATCATCATCATATCAGCCGAAAGACGTCCACTGCTGGACAAAGGCCTCCCCCAAAGATCTCCACGACGACCGATCCCGCGCTCACTCATCCAGCCTGGTCCCGCGACCTTCACCAGATCGTCGGTCCACCTTGTGGGAGGCCTAGCTGCCTACGTTGCGTCTTCCGGTACGTGGTCGCCACATTGATTCTGATGTTTGACCCTTTCAATTGGTAGCATAAAATACAGGTGTGTTTTTTCTCCATGTGTCGGGTTCGATTGTCGGTCTCGATTCATTTCTACATATATTTAAAAATAAAGGAATGTTTCTATGGAGTAGAATTTGCTATCTTCAGTATTTAGGGTATTTTTTCTTATAATTTCCACCCTGTATAATGTTCTATTTATGTGTAGACTTTTATGGGCAACAAAATAAACAAACATTACCTGTAAAAGCTAATACAGGCCAATTTTTGGAGGGATATTGGTGTTTCCACTTGTCCATCATAACAGTATCATGTGCATCATAATTTAATGGTCCATAAAATTCTGACCCAAGGAAATTTACATCAAAGGTATCCCAAAATGGGCCAAAGGGATTACCAGATTTGGCATTACAACTATTTTCAATTTCTCCACTTCTTTGTGTGTAGCAAAAAGAGATCCGTTTATTGCTTGGCCAGAGTGTAGGCGCAATTCTAGCCATGAAAGTCTCCATTGTGATAACTCTGTGGTATTCAGCAAATGCATCAACTTTAAAGTATGTATCAAAAGGAATTTGCATTGACTTTGGTTCTCCATATCTGTATTCAACCCATGGCGGAAGAATCAATGTTCTGTTTACACCTTTACTAAAAGCTAATGCGCCTAAAAAGTGGTCCGCCTGATTGCCAAATCTTCCTAGAAACAATAAACAAAAGGTAAAAAAAACTTAACATCATAATGGTCTCCTATATGGGGCACAGCTCTAACCTCTATGAGGGTGTATGGATTATAGTTCACCTTGCTGTGGGTTGGTTGGTGGACATTACTTAGGTCAGTGTGGACAAAAGGGGGCGCAATGAAAAAAAACTTAGAAAAATTTCACTTTTTTGGAATCCGACGCTGTCCTGGCGTTGTTGGCGTTAAAGTGGATCAAAGGGGACGCAAAAAATTTTTTGATCTGGACTTTGTTTGTTTGAAAGCATGTGGACTGACTGAGTTAAAATCTGGTGTACTAGGATTTTTTAAAATCCATAGTAGGTATTTTTCCATAGTAAATATCATAATTATCATGAGCACCTCCTACTTAATTACTTACCCATGCAGGGACAGTATACAATATAGCCATTGGTATCAAGACTTCTAAGTCTATCAAAGCTACCTAACAGTAGCAACGTCGGTAACCAGAAGAACAAAAACATTGCGATATCGTCCCTTCCCTTGAAATGTAGTTGTCAAACTGCAAAGCGGCACTGAGGTTCAAGAAAGGAAACATAAATTTTTTGTGTAATGCAGACAAAGAGCGTATAACCCACGTTTAACCACTACGAAGACTCAGTAAAACTTTTAGAATTCGTGTGTGAAGGGCAAGGGGGAGACAAGGACTTCTTCAGTCCAGCGCTTTCACGCATTCGTAAGACCCAGGACCCAGCACCGCACAATAGACTATTGAACAACAAACCACGACAAAACTGAAAAACTCTAACCCCTGGGAGAATCAAACTGTTGATCAAAGACACTTTAATAACGACAAATTAAATAAATAGTATCCTAGCTTTAAATCATTCCAAATCCACAAACTAAATAGGGTTAGACCTCGGTTATACAAACAAATCCAACACAAAAACAAACAAAATCCAAATCAATCCAAAATCAATCAACAAACAAACAAAAAAAAATTAAAGTTGAATTCGTCCGTCCAATTAAGAACCGGCAAAAGTGGTTAACTATACAGTCATGTCATATTTTTATGCACAAAATCGCAAATTATACAGAGTGTAGAACATTGAGATAGGTCAGTATGGGGAAGTCCGAAAATAAAAGAGATAGAATAGAAAAATATTCTCCGAGGAACCACGTCGTCGATTTTAAAGATATGAAAAACTGCATTCAAAGATTTATACACTAACTCGGGAATTGAACCAATTTGAAAAAAAAACTTCTATTATTTTATTATGAATATTGGTTGTGTAGGTTGTAAGCAGTAAAATGTTGCTAACCTAACGGAACCAGGTCGATGGGGTTAGCGCGGGACCTGTCGTCGTGGAGATCATTGGACGAGGCCTTTGTCCAAGGGTGGACGTCTTTCGGCTGATATGATGATGAAAAAGTCGGAGCGTAAAATTACAGTGCAGGTAACTATTATAATCCTCTTATCTGTGGTGCAGGTCACAAACGATGTATAGAAATGTATGGCCTGCTAAATCGGACCGTAAAAAATCTGAGTGACGGTTAAGAAAAAAGCGAATGGTGCACAAACGCCCTTAGTTAGATTTTCAATAGAAACGCAGCGCGTCCTCTACGAGGGCACATAATTCTATGCTTTCAACTGCAAAGAGACATAGACTGCATAATTTAAGGTGCTTTTAAATAATAAATAATAAAAATTAAATAATAAAACGTCCTTAGTTAGATTTTCAATAGAAACGCAGCGCGTCCTCTACGAGGGCAAATAATTCTATGCTTTCAACTGCAAAGAGACATAGACTGCATAATTTAAGGTGCTTTTGCCTTACATTTTATAAAAGTTTCTAATGGATTGATTGATTGATCAATTTAGTCTTCGTTCTTTTTCAGTAATCGGCATATTGTGATTTCTTTCAAAATGGTTTGTAATTTTTAATCTTATTTGTTACTTGACATCGAGCCTTAATTTGACTATGTTTTTTAAATGGCGCATACCCTTAGCTGCATAAATCACTTTCTAAAATGTATTTTATTGTTTCACTGCCCTGTGCCCACACATTTCTTGTTTCCAAAATTCTTTCATGTAGGAATTGCTTTTATTCCCATTTTCCTCTGATCTATCTCAGAATTGTTCTATCTATAAAACTACCATTTCATTCATGAAACCATTGCTGTAGGTATTATAAAGAAAACACCTGTAAAAACATATTCTAATTTTACAATAATATGTATTTTTTATAATTTTTTAGGGCAAAGTTAAGTGCTCAGAATTGCGTACGAAGGATAAGAAGGAGCTTTTCAAACAACTAGAGGAGTTGAAAACAGAATTGACGAACCTTCGAGTTGCTAAAGTTACCGGAGGAGTTGCTTCGAAACTGTCTAAAATGTAAGTGTAACAATGTTCTTCTAGAGTAGGTAGATCAATAAACCATGCTATAATTTTTAGCCACCTCTACACAAGCGCGGTGTAAAAAAATTGTACCGCAGGCCGCGTCAGTATGGGGTCCTCCCATTACAATTTGATTACCGCCACACCAGGTAGGGGACTTAATTGTTTCAACTAAACTTTGTCGTTTTTAAAATAAATAAGGCTCCCAGAGGCTTTGCTGCGTGTCCATATTTTTCACCTGAACTTTTTTTTCTAAATTATGAACAAAGTTCTTTTATAATGACTGATGGTCATCTCTTAATAAATTGTCACAACTGTGAACTGACCTGAAAAAAAAACAACGCATGTCTTCCCTAGCCTTTCCAAGGGACATTCCTACAAAATTTGGGATAATAAAACATGACTTATTTAAGTATTTATTAATTTATATTAAATGTATACTGATTTTATATAAGTCCTTAGCTTTACTGCAGTCTGGTAAAAAATATTAATTGTATTTATTACTCAAATTAATATTAATTTGTTGACAAAAGTAACTAATTTGATAAAATGAAATGTTTATCATAATATTTATTATATTAACTCTATTCAAAAAATGTTGGTACTGGTAGACATAAAAACTCTTTGCCTAGAATTTAAAAAATCTGTAAAGTAAAACGCACTTGTATGTTAATTGACTAATGAAAACGCACACGTGTTATATAAGCTGTTTTATGAACCTAAAAGCGGTGCAAATTGGTGCAATAGGAGCTACTTTACGAGCAAGTTTGTTGAAAAAAATTTAATGACATTTGAAGTCGAAGGTAACTTTCTATTTAAAAAAAAACCTGTTTCCAAGTTGTTTCTTTTTTTTCTTCAGTCGTGTCGTCAGGAAGGCCATCGCCCGTGTCTACATAGTCTATCACCAGAAAATGAAGGTCAACCTCCGCAACCACTACAAGAACAAGAAGTACAAGCCATTGGACCTTAGGGTCAAAAAGACCCGTGCTATGCGCAAGGCTCTTACAAAACATGAATCAAAAATCAAGACGAGGAAGGAGATCAGAAAAAAATCTCTATTTCCCCCTAGAGTTTACGCTGTCAAGGCATAAATTAAACATTATTCTTTAAACATTATTTTAATTGCAGCCATCTACTAACCACATACCTATACAAAATGTAGGTTTCTTGTTATCGGGTGTTTTTTAGAGGTATCTTTTTCAGATTGCCGACACTCATTCTAGGGTCAGTCAATTTGAGAGTTCTCTGATGATTTTTGTTCTCTGGGCTTAGTATGTTTGCCATTTTACAATGCACAGACTTACGCCAGAACAACGCTTACATATTGCTCAAATTTCATTTTTAAACTCATAGTACAGCGCTACGTCCATTTTACGGTCGCCTTAATCGTCCATCCGAGTGTTTTTCACAAAAACTGGCTTCGTTTTCGCACCACACACTGGTTGATAATTGTAAAATGGCAAAACCTAAGTACCATGAATCAAAAATTAGCTACTAGGGAGCGCTCGCGCCACCAAAGAGATTCGAACCTTCCTGCTAAGTACAAATCATCAGAAAACCAGAGTGTCGGCCATCTGAAAAAGATAAGATACAATACAATTGTACTAGTTGTAGTTATTTCCCATGGTAAAATAGCCTATGCCGAGTGGAGAACACCGACCACACATACAACTGCGAGTGAAAGATTTTTTTGCCGGCGCCGCATTACGCCACAAACCTACGCCAACGCCACAAACCCCTAGTATGTATTTGCCGGCGCCACACGTTCGCCGCATTACGCCACAAACCTACGCCAACGCCACAAACCCCTAGTATGTCCGTGACCCCAGCGGGCCACCACGTAATTTCGGGTCTCCTACTTGTACGTCAATAACTAGTAGTTCCGTGAGAACAGTAGACCTCGCCAGCCCTTATAAACCATATACCTAAAAGAAACGAACAAAAGTCAACTTTGCAGTTGGAGACAGAAGTACTAAAGTGACAAAAATTTGCACTTTAAAGCTTAATATTTCGCAAACGGATCCCTGAATCGAAAAACGTTTTTCGCACACCCGCGATATTTTTGAAAGACCTATCCAACGATACCCCACACCATGGAATTCACGCGGAAAAAATAATAGTTTCCCATTTTACGTATGCAGTTCTATGAACATAATTTATTTTTTCAACTATCATAAGTTGATCGACTATTACTCAAAAACTAATAGACTTTTAGTTAGGTTCGTTAGGTTACTGGTGACCCTTTGAGCGAGCGACATTAGTACTCCAAAAAAGTGAAAATTTTCCAAGTATTTTTCCATTGCGCCTTCTTTTGTCCACACTGACCACCGCTAGGTGAACGGACACCTATTTAGGCTCAATTTACACCGCCGCGGAATGGAAGTTTTTCTACATCGCATAATGAACTTTATGTCAAGTGTATAACAAACAAACTGAACTAAGTACATGCCAAAAAAAGTCGCGCGTCTTCCGCGGAATTCTCGCGCATTCTCGAGAATTCTCCGGTGCCGTCTGTGGAACCCGCGGGAAGTGGCGCGACTACGAGCCAAAAAAAAGTCGCGCGTCTTCCGCGGAATTCTCGCGCATTCTCGAAAATTCTCCGGTGCCGTCTGTGGAATCCGCGGGAAGTGGCGCGGACGGGGACTTTCGACTCTACAAACAACGGAAATGTACTCAGGAATTCTCGAGCATTCCAGCGAATTGCTGCGTCAAGGCGAAATTGACGCTTCTATTCCGTTCCATTCCGCGGCCAAAGGACTCGGGGGAATTCGCGGGAATGCTCGAGCATTCCAGCGAATTCCTGCGTCATGAGGCAAATTTGACGCTTCCATTCCGCGGCGGTGTTGACCCTTAATGTTTTTGCATTAAATTTATTGTAGAAAAGAACACCTCCCACCTCACGAATTTTTAAACCAATAGTGGCAGGTGGGCGTGGTTTGCACAGTATCAAATGTCTTGAAAAACGGGCCGAGCATACTTCGTCTGAGCCAAAGAAATTGCTATTCAAATTTCTTTGGTCCGAGCAGCCGTCGCTATAGGGAAGGGATTTGGATTATGGTCCGGACATTACAGGCTGAGCAATCTCGGCCGGGCATCCATGTTCGACACGGTAATGCACGGACCCGTTTTGCTCGGCTTGTAATCGACGCACCGTGTGTGTCTTCAATTACGGGCTGGTTTCAGATTGAGCAAAACAGGCCGTGCATTTCTGGCCGGCTAATAGAGGCAGAGACCCTTTTGCACAGACTAGACTACTATTACTAGCTCAGATTACTAGTACTGTACCTGAAGGATACTTAATTTGACAGAGGCGTACCGTACGTACACCTACCTAAAAAAATACACGACTCGATGTGTACTTATTAATATATTATATTATTTCCTCCGCCAAACAGGACAAAGCATTACAATTTGTGTTACCTACCTATCTATTAGCTCACACTGCTTGCCGTTTTGTGTAGGTAGTTGATAGCTGTTGACACGTAAGCTGAAACTCACGATGGACCCGAGAGCTGCGAAGTTAGCTTTAGCTCGCAAAAAGGTACCTACAGATATTTGTATGGTCTTGATTTCTTTTTCTGTGCCTACTAGTGAGTGCACAAAATTACCATCGTGTCACCCTAAATTTGAATTTGTACCTATAATTATGTAGGTTTGGTGGGTTTAGGTCTATTCCGGTACTCAACTCAGCAGTAACTAAATAACCTAGGCGGAAATCGATAGTAACATAAATTGGTTGTATTGTAACAAAGATTTTATCAATATTACAGCTGAAAGACCACCAAGAAAAAAAAACGATTATTCAAAAAGATGATGACTCAGATTTGTTTGTACTGCATCAAAATATTGAGAGAGACAACAATGTTGTAAATGAAGAAGCTTCTGTTCCTAATACGGATTGCCAAAATGACAAAGATACTGAAAGTATTAATCAAATCATAACAGAAACACACCATTCAAGAGATAATCAGAATTTGCAAGCGCCAGACACTGATGTAAATGTCACAGAACTTCTTATTGCAGGTAAAAGAAATCTTGAGTTCCAAATTGTTGAACTACAATCCAAGTTGGCTCAATTTGAACATAATCAAGGTTCATTGTTAGATATCAATAACGACAATAAAAAACAAATAAATTTTTTGGAGTACCAGGTAAAAAGTTTAAATGACAAATTTGTAATGGCTTCTGAGCAAGTCCTCCTAAAAGATATGATTGTTAACGAACTGAACTCTATAAAATCATCACTATCTGATGAAAACAATAATTTACAAGAGCAGCTAGAATTTACTAAAAACATGTTGACATCAAAAGAATTGGAAAATGCTTCTCTTCATAATCAGCTAAGCAATCTGCAAAATCAACTTGATGTGACAAATTTGCAGTTACAACAGTTAAATGGAACCCATACTTTGTCTCAAAATAATGAAAGCACTGATGTAGAAAATGCGAACATTTTGGTTCAAAAAGTATCTAGTTTGGAGCAGCAACTGAATGCATTGCAAAAAGAAAAAGATCAAATGAATTTACATTATGAACACTATGTTGCTGAATTAAACAAGCAACTCAAGTCAGTTGTCCTCAAGAATGAAGAATCGACAAAAGAAATTCTGATTTTATCGAATAGAGAAAACAGTCTCCTCGAACATATAAGTCACATGGAAACCAGACTTCAAAATTATCATATGAGACTCGAGTCCGTAAGTGTTCCAACATTGAGCAGTGATAACAATGAACTGCAACAAAATTATGAAAGTATTCAAGTAAGTACCTACCTATAATCTTTTGCTTCTTTTTTTGAGTCTGTCATACATACTTAACTCAAAAACGACTACCTAGACTAATTAAGCAAAAAAGTAGTAGAGTAGCATGCTAAAATATATATGACTAGCTGTTTCCCGCGACTTCGCTCGTGTATAAAAGTTTTTCCTGTGGGAACATCTTTTCCCGAGTTATATATCCTATTAGTAGAATACAAAGGTCACATGGTGAAAAAGCACCATCTTGTAGTTTAATGAAGTTTTATCTATGTATTTTATGTATCAGCGCCATCTGTGACTATTTGGTTTGTAAGTTTACACGACATCCGTAGCGTAGTTTCACCCATCGCAGTTTCACCCGCATTAAATTTTGATTTAATGACCAATTTACTTATTACCTATCTAATGAATGTGTATTATATTACCTATGTCATATTCTGATGTTTAACCTATAGGTAGGTATTACTGTAAAGTTTCATAAAAATCTGTTTGGTAGTTTTTGCGCGAAAGACTAACAAACATCCTCACAAATTCACAAACATCCTTACAAATTTTCGCCTTTATAATATTCGTAGGAAGGATTTAAATATTATTATGCTTTTACTTAGATCGTTAATAATTATACTAATAATGGTTGTTAGCTATTCCAACAAAGAGAATACAATACTGTGTAAGTTCATTACACATTCCTTTTTTTCTAGATAAAGTTTGAAGAATTGAACAACAGGTATAATGAATTACAAAGAAAATATTCTGACAGTGAAAGCAAAATCACAGAGTTAAATCAATTTAAAAGGTCAGAACTTGACAATGACAGCATAATAAGTATTTCAAAGTTAAGTGCAGATATAACAAGTGATAAGGTTGCTGTACAGAGGGCAACAGAACAAAATAAAAAGTTAAAGACTGACCTTCAAGAACTGGAAGAGGATTTTGTGAAGATTGTAAGTACATAAGAGTATGGTTTGGATGTTTCAATTGTGTGATGAATGTATTCAAAGGCAACGGAATCCTATCTTGCGAAGAGCTGTGATGGCAATGACAGTAGTACAGTTTTCGTTTTGACCTCAATAAAAAAAACGCTTTTTTGTTCAAACCTATTTAAAAACATGTTTGATTATCGCTCTTTCTTTTGAGGTATCATCACGGAACAAATTACTATTAAAACTCATACCTGCAGTGTAATTCAAAAAACCGGATAAGTGTGAGTAGGACTCGCGCCCTGATGAGGGTTCCGTACAAAGTTTATCTACGACCAACAAGGCCAGCGAGGCGAGGGGGGAACAACGTTCCTGATGGGCTGGCGGCCTTATAGTTTTTCTTGTCCGCCTAAAATACGGTACAAACTTAATTAAAGAAATAATTCATCATCATCATATCAGCCTGTAGACGTCCACTGCTGGACAAAGGCCTTCCCCAAGGCCAGAAATAATTAGTTGATAGTTAATGAAATTTGTAGTTAAATCACATGGTACTAACTTATATGCATAACTTGCTCTTACGCAAAGTTAAGTGTTTGTACAATAAAAAAAGTTTTTTTTTTGTGATGTAACTAGATACCTACAAATTTATGTTTGTCGTATTTTTTCCTTTACTTCTGCTATAAGACATTGTTTCTTGCCAAATTTCAAGATTCTAGGTCAACCGGAAGTACCCCATAGGTTTTATTACCAAGATACTCAAAAATGCGGCAAAATGGGCGATATCATCAGACTGCGTTGACTTAGAAGTTAGATTTTTCACAGCTTTAAGGGATTGCAGACCTCAGATTTGATACGAATTTCAACTTGATACCTCCACGCGTTCTTGAGAAAAAGGCTCTTGACAGACAGACGGACAATGAAGTGATCCTATTTTCCTGTTCCTTTTTTCCTCTTTTGATTTTCACATATCCAGAAGCAACCGTTTTGCTGGCAAGGCGGGCAGACACGTGACTCTAGCAAAAATTAGCACTTTAAAACTTTAATATTTCGCTAACGGATCCCTAAATCGATAAATGGTTTTCACCTTGAATCACAGAATAGATAATAGCTTGATTCAAAAAATTACACATTCACACACCCGCAATATTTTTGAATCGTCCCTGTATTGGACGACGTACTAAAAAAAAATTTTTTTAGATTTTATTTGACCACTTTGTCGGCGTGAATAATATGTATACCCATGCCAAATTACAGCTTTCTAGTACCTACTAATAGTCTCTGAGCTAAGTCGCGGACGGACAGATGGACATGGCGAAACTTTAAAGCGCGACACAGACAGCGCGGTATACCGCGCGGTTTTGATGTGAAGTGAAAAAAAAACGCCACCGCCACGCTTCCGCACCGCTCTGTCTGTGTCGCGCTTATTTGTTTACTACGAAAACCTAAAAACTGATTTTGAATGGACAAATTTTTTAACTTAAACCTAGAACGATTTAAATTTTAGAATACCATCTGTTTTACTTATTCGACTGACCTATTTGTTTAATTTGGTTTCAGAGTAAAGATAAATTAGAACTAACTGAGAAGTTAACTGCAGAAAAATTTTTGAACAGAGAATTAACCATAAAACTAGCTGAAGTAGAGGAAAAAGCGAAAGCCATGCATACTAAATTGAATGCTAAAGATGATGAAATGATAAGATTACAAAAAAATTATCGAGAAATAAAATCTGATTTTGAGAAGTTAACAGTAGAATCAATAAATGTTGTCCAAGCGGAAAATGAAGAAGAGACAATCGCTGAGCAAGATTTAACAGAGGCGGAGAGTGAAAATAAGATCCGTGTTAAACATAATATCGACAATGGACATGGTCAACATTTAATGAAATCTGTATTTGAAGTAAATGGTGCAAAGATCCCGAAGGAGGATGCAATGCTGAAACTTCAGGAACGCTTTCTTAAAATAATGGAAGAAGTGGCCGATTTGTCAGACGAAAAACATAGACTAGAACATATTATTCTTCAGTTACAAAATGAGACTGATACAATATGTGAATATGTAGCATTGTATCAACAACAGCGCAGCTTGTTGAATAAACGGGATGAAGAGAGAAGTGCTCAGATAAAAATATTTCAGTCGGAATGTCAACTCCTCAAAAACCAAGTGGAAGAATTGAGTTCTATCCTCATAAAGTTAACTAAAGATCCAGAATTATCTTCATATTTTCATGTTGAATCCAGGTACAGTGATGTAGCTAAAGTCATGACATTACTTTCTAAGCTGAACAATAGCTTGTTAATTGATCCCAAAAGGAATTGTTCTGAATTAAAAGATTTCTATCCATGTAGTTGTTGTTCTGGTAAACTCATTGATGTTTAATGATATGCATTCGTATTATAAGAAAAGCCTAATGTATTTGAGATAATCAGAAGTTGAAAAAAGATAGCTCAACAAAAACAACAGGGAATCCCCCAACGCAATATGTGAGAGATACCTACCTATTTTTAATTTTATTTTCTGTGTTTAGTGTTGTTAAAAATATAATCCTTTCTAAAAATATAATTCTTCCTCCTTTGTTTGTTGTTCAATTCCAATACCGTGATACATGTCGTACCTTTGGCTGACTCGTAAGACAACACGACGACGCACACATTTGCAGAGCCTATACAGAGTGGAAAGTTTCAGACGCCACCTGGAAGGAAAAGTAGGTAGGTACCCTAAAATTATTGAAGATAGCAAAATTTTACCATTCTTTTATTTTTAAAAAGAAGCTAAACTGCATATAGAAAATCGAAAAACCACCTATACTCCCCGTAGAATTTTTTGGTGGCTGAATGAATATAGTCACGGATTGTTTGCACATCGCTGAGTCTGCGTGCGTAAGCGAGATAGTGTGATAAATAGAGATGTCCAAAAACTTGAAAGTCGGATTCGATTGATCGAATCAATGAACTATTTCTTTAAATTGAATGAGCGTCTAGTGAACCCCCGCACAGCTCCCCTTTGACACCTAAAATTAGTAATTGCGCAGAAATCAGTCAAAATTACAAGATCGCCAAAAGAACTACACTATACCTGAGCCGGGAATCTAGGACAAATAAAAGAAACGTGTATTGTTATGATGATACCTACCATTCGAGAGTCAATCATCAGAATAAATCCCTTCTAACTATTAGCTTAAATTAGAGGAAGACCATGAAATTAAACATTCAAAAAAACGATTTAAGGTCTTACTAAAAAGTCAAGTATATGTCATAGGAAAATTCTAGTAGGTACGTACATATTCATTTTCCTGAACATTTTGTCCTCAAGCGAGGCCGTGGGGTCCCAGGAGGTTAAGTATTCATGTCCTTCCTCTAATTTAAGATACTGTGAAGTAATCGAGTCTGATGATTGAATATATTATGACCCTTTCGATCGGTATCATGAAAATAAAGAATTGTGTTATTTCTACAATGCAGTTTTACTTAATTTTCAAAATAAAGGGAATTTAAGGTACTTTCCCTCCAACTACAGTCTTTAATTTCCACCCTGTATATTAAGTTAAGCAGGAAGGTAGAATTCGCGCGCGCGCCCACCAAAGAGATCTTAGCTCCATGAAGTTAGGTAAGCCTGTTTGTCCCCAGATAGGAATATTCCTTTCAGAATAGGCACTTTTTTTCGGTGTTCGGGAGGTAGAATTAAAAACAAGTCCAGGTTACCCAGTTTTATACTCATTCAAGCCTTACAAGCTCAACAATCATAAAATTAATATTTGGCATAGTTTCATTCAACTTGCACTACAATATGTACATCAAACATACACAAATGTACTTGAAATAAGTTACTTGTATTCATATTCGACAATTTCGAAATTCACAACTTTGACTCACAATGATGCGACAAGAGCGGTACCCTACCTATTTTAGATGCGCTCCGCTCGCTATACCTGTCTACCACCCACATATTACGTACATTAAATGAGAAATAGGTAGTAAATCCAATTTCTTTGAGTAAATCAGTACCTTATTGAAAAAAAAAATCTCGATAGATGGCACTGACTGTATCATAATAATATGAATTCATAGTCATTAACATATGTCATTTAATTTATGGCGGTCCTTTCAAATAATTACAATTTCAATTGTCACGATTACGCTTGTCGCCCCACCGTGAGTTTATATACCTAAGTGTCACATCCATCACACCACAAAACGTCGAATTAACTACCTACACTTGGAAAAGGTCCTTGCTTTTCTACTACCTAAATATCTGAAACAAAAAAATTCATTTTTAAAGATCGATAAATCAGAAGTAAAAATGAATAACTACTGAATGACGCTGACCCGATTACGTTAAACATTATCTTATTACAACTGACAGGCCAGGGACAAAGAAAAGAGAGCCAAGTATTGAGGACATCTCTCGCTAGGTAGATATAAATGTGATGGGAAAATTAATGTCCTATCATCGTCAGGGGGACGACTGGGAATAATTCGAATATTGTGTTGTTAATAATATGGCAAAATTAACTAGGTAGGTATAACCCGTCGGTAATATCTGCGGACCTCGCTGGAATGCGGTTCCCCCGCGCTGGACCACACCTCGCCCCGTGTTCGCCTATGTAGTACCGTTGCCAACGCCAGCGCGGTCGAAAGGTGTATTATTATCGTTTTCAAAGTTCATTTTCTTGTTATTTTAGTTAATTTTAAGTCGTATTTTTTGGACTGAATTACCGCTCAAAACATTTCCCGTGTCCCGTTCAAGTTTTCCACTTTTTTTATATATCCATATCTTGAATTTTTTGCTGACTCTCCAGTTTGTATGACGTCATTTGGTCAGGTCCACAGATATTTCCAACGGATTATACTTTAAATAAAATGATTACCAATTTAATTGTCTTTTTTAGGGCTCTCTGTATTTGACTCCCGGCTACCCTGTAAATAAGATTTTTATTAAACTTTTTTTAAGTACATACTATGAATAAACAAGGCGAGTGGTGGAACGAGGGAATCCTGACAAAGAAGCAGGTGATAAAGAAGCCGATTCCCATTCCATAAGTAGGTACCTACAAAAAACATCATTGAGATTTTTTCCTTTCTTTAAAAGGAATAATTTCCATTCTACATTTTACGTAACGCTATGCTGCGGCGTGACCGCCCCGCCCGCATGCGCGCGCTTCCCAAAATGGGTCGTATTTTAGAAAATCGCGTAGAGGTCGCGTTTTTAAAATTTACTGTGATTTTCCACCTGCCACCCCTGTATAAATATCGATGGTCTTTATCTATTTCTGAGAGAATCGCATAAAAATGGGTAAATTTTAATTTTGTATGGGTTGGTATGATTTACCGATTTTTCCCGCTATTACTGTTCTGTTACACAGGTACAGTCAAGCTCAGGTCAAGCGTTATGGTACCACTCAGTGTTGCCATATATATATAGATGTATCTGTATCTATACAGATTTTCGACTACCGTACAGATTTTGCCCTACTTTTATACAGACTTTTGGAATTTAACTTAATCTATGTTAAAATATGGATAAAATAGAAGAAAAGAATAGAAAACATGGATTCCACTATGATGATCATTTGGAAATAAGGATTCGCTTTAGTTTTAGTGCGTTTTTTTACTATTTAGTTGGGTACCAGATTGTTTTACTATGGCAATCCTAACCGGTGGCGTTTTTTTCTATTCAAAACCTTGGTTCGTTTCAATAAACTACTACTAATTCATTAGATTTTAAAAAATTAATATACAGATTTCAGTGGACTTTAAACAGATTTCGGCTTATTTGGTCTCATACAGATTTTAGACTATCCAATACAGATTTACGGGTTTGAGATATGGCAACACTGGTACCACTGAATAGTTTGACGTGTTCAATGACTATACCTGTATGGATATTTGTGAATTAATCTTATTTCTTACCTCAAAATATCGATCATACAGTACCACTCCATAAACACAGCCTACTGATACTAGAATTTGAATGACTAGCCATACGATTACGTTGATCACTTGAGCTTGGCCAAAAAGCTCTTTGCCATTTTTTATACAAAGCATGGATTCTGTAACCATTATTACTCCATAAACCCAACACTGCGTGCCAACTCTCTTACATTTCGGATCTGTCACATATATGTAGTATTGTCTGAAATATAAATGATTATTTATTACTTAAAATAACAATACCTGTAAATTAAAAACTAATCTAAATAAAGTAAAAAACCAAAAACTTATACGAATTTAATAAAATAGGAATAAATAAAATAACCTCTACTTAGGAATTAAATGCAAACATCGATTACCTCACCGAAGGAGCAACTATAACTCCTATAAGACAGAGACGAGCTATGACCAGTGGATGTGATGGCGGCATTTCAAATACGTGTTTCAGGAAAAATGTATTCAGTTCAGATATTTGCCAAAACACAACAAGTTGACTCAGTGCAAAGAACCTCATATATGTGCAAGTGGGGTCTAACCACCGAACTGGTGTCCACTGGACCGGTGTGAACTGCAGTATAGCTCTTTTAATCTTTCCTGTAGTGGAAGAAATATCCCTAGAATTAAAAAGAATAAATAGTTATATACTATACTAGACTATTTTATGTGATATAAAACATTATTTTTTTCAATGCATATACAACAAGAAAGTTAAATTCCTTACCTAATACTGACCCACTTATATTCTCTCATTTCAAGAACTTTACATATTTTAAGTCCACACCATATGCCTAAACCATTACAAATCAAAACATCCAATATAATAGAATCCCACCAACATTCTAAGAAATTGGGCAGTAAATGAGCAAATGCTATTTCAGTTATTTCCCACATAATAGAGATAGCCCACAAAAGGCCCGCATGTCGAAACAAAATAGCCTTGAACATCCATCCAAAAAAATGGCCCCATGCAAACACATCAACATGAGACCACACTTTAGCTAGACTAAAATCAGAGCAATTTACAGCATATTCCTGAAAGATAAAAAATAAGTTTTAGGAGAAGACAGAACAAGACTAGAATAGAAAAAATTATCTTTTCAAAAACATATAGGCACCTTGTCCATATCTATGTGAAAGTTACGAAGGTTTGGATCCACCCAATACATTATCTCATAAACTGTGGAGTAACTTTGAAACAATAGGAACAATAATGCAAGCAGGTATAGAACCGACATGCCAAACACAATCCTCCAAACAGCTGGATGTGGTCTTGTAAAAGGTCCATTGGGGAAAGTTAGTACTGATATTATTAGAAAGAAAAATACAACACAGCAAATTCCTGACCATATATTCTCTTGAGTTCTGGATTCATCTCTGTAAATAAAGGCAACAGTTGCACTACGGTCAATGATGTCAAAAGAAAGATAACAATGTCAAAGCAAAAATGGGAGTATAGGTTAAAACCAAAAAAATAAAATAAATATAATACCTACATACATTACATACACTTGTCAAATTTAGTGATTTTCTCCAGTACTATGGGAATAAAATGAGGATAGTATTCAAAAATATGAAGAGACCTGGAACAACTAGTACAAAGTTGTCTGTTCCTAGTGGGAATCAAACCCACAACCTCTGGCACTCGAGTACAACAACCAAGCTATTATGAAAATGAGGTGATAAAAAATATAGGTCCTATTATATTTATACTATAAAAAGTCTAAAAAAGTAGGTACTAAAAATATTTATTTTTATACTATACCTACTATGAAAATATACTATATTATATTATAATGAGGGGGTCAAATGGTGTTTGACATCTATAGATATTCCCCAAATACCTACTGCATTTAGATATTGATCCCCAAATCACTCTTGCAACTGCAAGTAAATATTAAATTAACCTATTTCAAATGCGTGATTCTAAAGACATTTACAATGTACTAATAATTCTATCCTTGTAAAACATTATTTAATAAATAAATAAACGCTATTTGAACCAGACCATAGGCTATTTATATTTTTTATTTTATTTATGTTTTACTCATAACCTATTTATTTATTAAATCATTTTAAAGAAAAATAATAAAAAACTGCACATATAAAGCGAGCGAGTCAAGCTATGACAATAATAGTTAATGGCTGGCAAAAAAATTATGGTTTGTTGAAATAACCTTAAATATGTTGCAAATTGTTTTAAAATACCTGACAAATGCTGTGTAGATAACCGATGCAATGGACACTGCCAACAGTGTAATGGTATGTGGTTTGTAAAAGAATTCTAAGGATATATCATCTACTGGTCTTTCATTAATGGAACTAAATGCATCATTATATTCATGTAAGGGTGCACGACTAATCCCAGTCGGGGACTTTTCGCTGTTTTCTTTCATTGTAGAAACAATTAGCCAGATTACAATAGCATTTAAAATTCCAACAGCATACGAGCCTTCTTTCAAAGATATGTCCTTTTTCTACCATCAGACATCAGGATCTCTACTGTTATCTATTGTATCACCGTAGGTATTATCTTCTCTCTGTGTATCACACAATTTGAATGTATTTAATTTTCTCATGAATGAATTTTTTCTAATATTCTGTATCTGGCCCGCCTGCCCTGCCTGTCTGACTGACTGCTGTCCAGCCCAGGCAGCCTCACCGTGATTGAATCACAAATTAAATTAGATCTATAGAGTATTTGAAGTAGTGGAAGTGGATAAATTCTCCTTCTGTCTGACCTCCTTCGTCCCTGCCTATATATATAATAATGTACTCTGTGACTTGACTGACTACTGATGACTGACGTCACTGTCATCAGTCATCAGTCAAGAGCGGGTTCACGACAGACTACAGAGGGATGGGGTGCACACTCTTCACAATACAGTTCACATCATGGTGGGTTCACACGCTCGCGTTCAAAGCGACAACTGTGAGCAGGCTGATGTGGATGCGCCCGTGCCCGCGCCCACGCTTGCCGGTGCGTTCACAAAATCACGTTCAAAGCGACATTCAATTCAATTCTATACACTTGATTGCACATTTAAAAATTACAGACAAAAAAGAAATGCAGATACATTAATGTACATCTAGGTGGTCTTATCGCTAAGAGCGATTTCTTCCAGACAACCTTTCTACCACAAATTATATAGAATACGTCCATTTAATTGTACTGGCAGAGGCACTAATTCACGCACTAAATATGAATAAAATAAAGAAACGTTCGCTTTCAATAGGACAACAACACGACTTTATTGGGTACACTCGGTACACTGCTACTTGGGAAGTTCTATGTTCAATAACTCCGTTCAGAAACGAAGATATAAGACTTGCTTTGCAATATATTTTTTTTATTATTTTTTTCGATCGCTTTATTTGACAGAATACCTGTACCACATGTAACTTTATACCCGTGTCCACAGTGTACCAATAGTAGAGAGGACAAAGATTATGAAAAATAAGGTTTCAAAGCAGGATCGATTAGCCTTAGCAATATTCCTATTTTAAAACTAATTAAAAAAGACAATTATATATTTCTCCAAATCCCTCCAAAAGTCCTTGTTTAGGCCCCTATTACACTGTACTTTAAATATATAGTATATATATATACTATGCAGACTAAAATGGAGATGGGCTGGCCACGTGGCAAGAACAAGAGACGGCCGATGGAGCCCTGCCCTGCCCTGCCCTGCCCTGCCCTGCCCTGTCCTGTCTTGTCTTGTCTTATCTTATATATGTTTCCTTAAACTTGCCAAAACTGAAGTAGTTCCAGTCATCTCACACCTAACAAATCTATGTTTTCTAAAGGGAGTTTTCCCCTCCCTTTTAAAACAATCTATTATAACTCCAGTGTTCAAGGGTGGCGACAGAGAAGATGTAAATAATTATAGACTGATCTCAGTCTCACCTTGTATTTCAAAGATTTAGAAAAGCTAATAAATAAACGACTAATTAACTATTTAGTAGTTTAATATTCTATCAGACCGACAATTTGGATTTAGACAAAACAAGTCTACAGAAGATGCCGTTCTAGCAGTATCCTCCCTAATTGTTGACCAATTAGATCGCGGCAACAAATGTCTAGGAGTCTTTCTTGATCTAAAAAAGGCATTTGACACCGTCTCTGTCCCCATACTTGTACAAAAATTGGAAAAAATAGGAATTAGAGGTACACCCCTGGAACTCATCAAGAATTACTTAAGCGAACGGCAACAAAGGGTAAAAATTGGGAATTACACTAGTGGAGATGCTGGAATAAGTTATGGCGTCCCTCAGGGTAGTGTCCTGGGCCCGACCCTGTTCCTCATTTACATAAATGAGCTATGTAACCTCAAAGTGTGTGGATCCCAGGTCTTCTCATATGCTGATGATACGGCAGTGATTTTCTCTGGCGCAACTTGGAGTTCTGTGCGCGAGAAAACTGAAAAAGGAATTGCAACAATCGCCCGGTGGCTTGGGACCAACTTACTCACACTAAATCATCAAAAAATGTGCTTTACACTCTATAACCGAACACAACCTAATGCGGAATATGATATAAAACTACATAACTGTGATCTGTCCCAGCCCCGAGATGATACCTGTACCTGCCCAAGCATTTGTAAAGTAAACACTACCAAATACCTAGGAATTATGATCGATCAAAGGCTATCATGGCATGCACAAATTGAACTAGTTAGTAGCCGAGTTAGAAAGTTGATTTGGATTTTTAAAACCTTAAGGCACGTAGCTTCAAAACCCCTGCTAAATAAAGTGTATGTGGCACTGGTTGAACCTATTATAGGGTACTGCATTCCCATTTGGGGAGGGGCATTAAAATCCAAATTCCTAGAAGTGGAAAGAGCACAGCGGGTGCTACTAAAGATTATGCACTTTAAACCATACACTTTTCCAACTGAAACGCTCTATGGTACATGTGATGTATTATCGGTAAGAAAACTATATATCGTACGCACAATAATAAAAAAGCACAAGTCACTTGTTGTCGATCCCAAAATTCTGGATAAAAGACGTAAGGACATTGTAGCTACAGTACACAACATCAAATCTGCTTTCACTGGTTATCAACACCAAAAACTGTCAACCCATTTATACAATCAAATTAATAAAAAAACTGATATATACACAAAGAAACACGCAGAATGCAGAAAATTTGTAACAGATTGGCTAAAAACTATTGACTATGACGAGGTAGAATCGCTTTTGCACTACATCACCTAAAGGATACATGCTTTCACACCAACACCAATACACACACACACACATCCACCACTATAAATTTAATATTGCATGAACACAATAACTATTCCTAAGTAAATACTAAAATAGAATAAATACCTGTTATAATAATATAATATAATATAATATAATATAATATAATATAATATAATATAATATAATATAATATAATATAATATAATATAATATAATATAATATAATATAATATAATATAATATAATATAATATAATATAATATAATATAATATAATATAATATAATATAATATAATATAATATAATATAATATAATATAATATAATATAATATAATATAATATAATTAATAATAAGTTAATACTTTAAAACCATACCATGGCTATGGAAGAGCGAGGCCTTCTGGTACAGGTGTTCTACCACCTAATAGAAGACCTAGACCTAGACCTCAACCTATTTAAGGAAACACTTTATTGGTTGCCTAATAAACAATTTTTCATTTTCATTTTCATATATATGATTCTATATTATGTATCATATAATATACTAGTAGTTCCGTGAGAACAGTAGACCTCGCCAACCCTTATAAACCAAACCTAAAAGAAACCAACAAAAGTCAACTTTGGAAACAGAAAAAGTACCTACTAAAGTGACAAAAATTAGCACTTTAAAGCTTAATATTTCGCAAACGGATCCCTGAATCGAAAAATGTTTATCACACACCCGCGATATTTTTGAAAGACCCATCCAACGATACCCCACACCATGGATATCACGCGGAAAAAAATAATTTTCCATTTTACGTATGCAGTTCTATGAACATAATTTATTTTTTCAACTTTCTTAAGTCGATCCACTATTACTCAAAAACTAATAGAACCTACTTAGCCGTAATAGTTTTCCTTGTAACTACGTTATATATGCTACTGCCATGAATTTTTTCACATTTCCAGAAGCAACCGTTTAGCTGGCAGGGGGGGGGGACACGTGACTCTAACCAAAATTACCGCTTTAAAGCTTAATATTTCGCCAACGGATCCCTAAATCGAAAAAATGGTATTCACACACCAGCAATATTTTTGAAAGACCTATCCAACGATATCCCACACTATGGGATTCACAAGAAAAAAAAAGTTCACTCCCACTTTGCGAGTATGGTAGGTACTCTAAAAAAAATGTTTTTCAAAATTTTATTCTACTCATTTTGTAGGTTTAATTAATTTATACATATGCCAAATTTTCGTCAAAATCGGTTGAAAAATGCGACCTGTAGAGAATTACAGACAGACAGCCGGACAAGAGCATTTTTGGCCAGTCTCGAAACGTAGACGCTTCGCTCGCTTCGCTCGCTCGGTCAATGATAGTCCTACTTAATAGTACCTACTTAAGAGTACCTATAGATAAGATCCTATTTTACGACATGCTGTCAAGTAGGATAAATATATGACGTAGACAGATAGTAGTCTCAATTATGTTTGTATTAGACTATCATTGATTTGATTGGATTTGATTTGATTTATTCTTACATAGCATTACAGAAAAAATCCAAAGCGCTATGAGATACAATTTACAAATAAATAATTAATATAACATATTCATTAAATAGTTATACGGCTTTGGAAACGAGTCCTTTCTAGCTACTTTTTATTGGTTTTATTAAATTACTTTATAAGTGTAGTTTAATTACGTATTGTATGTGACATGTGGGTTTTTTTCACGTATTGAATGTGAATCGGAAACGTATAGTGCACAAACGGCCTTAGGGTTAATTAGGTCTATCCATCGCAATAAAGAAAAGGTGAAAAAAGGAAGTTGGTTCCAAAGTACCACTATACGTAGTATCCCTATATAGTTTGTGGTCCCACTGTGTTGCTTTGAACGCGAGTGTGTGAACCCAGCATCACGAATTGAATGGCGCGCCGCCCCGGGCTGCACGGCGTGTGTGTGAAAGCCATGGAACTAGTTCCATCGTGAAAGCCGGCGCGCGTGTGAGTGAACGAGCGTTGAATGTCACTTTAATGCGAGCGTGTGAACGTACCAGAATATGTATCGGAAACGTTTGTTTAGTGCACAAACACCATAGTGTCAGCAAAGCAGAGTATGTTAACCGACCTCTCAGATGGTGGGTGACTGACGACAATATCATATCATTAGCAGACGATTTGTCAAGATAACACATCGATGAATATCTTTGTTCGTATTAGATTAACGTGTTATTTTGTTCTGAACAAAGACGAGATGGCTCTACCGTTGCCAATACCACCCTGTGCAAAAAGAGACGGTCTCAGTGGCTTGGGCTGTGAACGTTTTGATTATGCGAGTAGTATGGGAATGGCTACAACGTTACTGGCGCCGGTGAAGACTGAACGAGAGATCCTTGAGCATTCTATGTCCGAGGATGATCCGAACGCGAACACCCAGTTACCGAGCGAGGTGGGCACGGAACCCCGTTGGGGCCCCCAACATAGAGGGGCACAAGAACTCGCTGAACTGTATAGTCCAGGTTTGTATTCTCCAGTTCCACACTATGAGAGCACAAATAGCACAATAGCGGACCCGAAGCCAAAAATAGATTTTTAATATTTGGGTTTTTAGAAAAATAAAACAATGTTTATTTTTTTTATATTACCTATGTATTTAGGAAAAAAATAGTAAGTACTTACCTGTCATCTCCAATAGTACAGTCTCAAATTTTGACTTTGATTCCATTGAAATAGAGTATTAGGTTATTTATATATTCAACGCTAAGCATCACTTTACATAGAATACCTTATTTCTGTCTTTTTTAAAGTATGGCTAAAAGCTTCTACCACCATGTCTCAAACAAAACATTCCATTCAGATTTGGTTCCACTTAATTAGTTCATTATGCCAGCTATAAAAAGGGTTTTTCATTCAAATTATAAATCAACATTTGATATTTATATTCTACTACTGTGGCTTTGCCCGCGTCGAATAAGTTTTTCCAGCTGGACCAGTTTACCATGGTAAAAAGCATGCCTTTATGTTATTCCAAGATATAAGCTATCACTTTACCAAGTTTCATTAAAATCCGTTCGTTTCAAAATCCTTGAGCCGTTACAGTGAAGAAGAGTAATAATGTGCATCCTCACAAAGTCACAAATATCCTTACAAATTTTCGCCTTTATAATATTAGTAGGAAGGATATCCAATTGACATACTTGGGGTTAGTATACTATTAGTAATTGTAGAATTATTAGATTTCCGTTTCCGAGCGCAAGCTCGGCAACGCAAACCTATTGCTTTCGCTAAGCCGTCCGTCTGTCTGTCTGCCCGTCCGTCCGATGTTCTAAGGGCTGTATCTCTGCAACAGTGATACGTAGCGAGCTGAAATTTTCACAAAAGACGCGTACCTGCGTCGCATCCAACGACAAATACTCAAAATTAAAAAAAGTCAAAATCTAAGAAGGATGGGGGGCCAAAAACCAAAAATACGACATAATACGACATTTCGGGCTGGATCTACCTAACGGCAGCACCTATACGTTTGAAATTTTCGCACAATACGCGCCCACATACCGTTCTTATCAACAAATACTAAAAATGTTAAAAAGTCAAAACCCAAAAAAGATACAGCCAAAAACTTGAAGAAATGTCAAATCTGTTGTAACGGTCTCTATAAATATTAGTAGTGGTAGGTAGCTTTATAAACAGACACAGAGTAGGTCCTATGACAGCCTCAGAACATGAATGATGGAACATCAATGCTATCGAGTAAAAGACATTTTAATATTATGATAGTCCTTTATTTAATACCTAATTAGTGACTATACATACAAAATCTAAACATCATTTATAACTCAAGAATGGCTCGAAGGATTTTGATGAAACTCAGTACAGTTATAGCTTATATCCTGGAATAACATGTAGGCTACTTTTTACCGCGGTCAATTGTTCCCGCAGGAAAGCAGATAACGGCTGAACGGATTCGTATGAAACTTGGTACAGTGACAGCTTATATCTTGGGATAACATATAGGCAACTTTTCACCGCGGTAAACTTTTCCCGCGGGAAAAATATTTAATTTTGATGAAACTTGGCACAGTGATAGCTTATATCCTGGGATAATATAAAGGCTACTTTTCACCGCGGTAAACTTTTCCCGCGGTAAAAATATTTAATTTTGATGAAACTTGGCACAGTGATAGCCTAGCGGCTAGGCTATCACGCTAGGCCCTAGCCTAACCTAACCAAACCTAACAGTGATAGTTTATATCCTGGGATAACATATAAGCAACTTTTTCCCGCGGGAAAAAGTTGAATTTTGCTGAAAGTTGGTACAGTGATAGCTTATATCCTGGGATACCATGCATATAGGCTACTTTTCACCGCGGTAAACTTTTCCCGCGGGAAAAATATTTAATTTTGATGAAACTTGGTACAGTGATAGCATATTTGACTGGCCTGTTGGCGTAGTGGTAGTAACACTGCCTACTGCGCCAAAGGTCGTGGGTTCGATTCCCACCCGGGACCAACATTTGTGTGATGAGCATAACTGTTGGTTTTCGGATTCTGGGTGTTTGTATGTATTTATGTATTTATTTAAAAGTATTTAAGTATGTTTATCAGTTGTTGAGTACCCATTTACAAGCTTCGGCTTAGTTGGGACTCAACAGCCGTGTGTAAAATTGTCCAAACATTATTATTATTATTATTATATTAGTATGGCTGACGGAACGGAAACCTCTGTGGGCGAGTCCGACTCGCACTTGCACATGTTATTAGTCTTACATGATGTAATTAGTTTTAATTTAAGTGACGTTTTTATAATTTTCTCTGCAACGTAAAATGCTTATGAGCATCGCTTATATTATAAAATGTAGTGTCAGGACAAGAGAAATGACTTAAATGCCACTTCTTGATAAATTCAGGAAAACATGAACAGCTCAAATGAAAATCAGTTTGAATTTTGTGTAGCTCAACTTCATGAAACTGCAACCTTGAGTAAAAACGCGAAATCAGTTTCTAAAATCGAACATTCTGGAGCCCGATGCAAAATGACTGTCAGGTCGTGACGAAATATGGTATAAAATTTCATTTCATACTCGGTTAGGTTCTTTTTGAGGTAAGTTTGTCCAGACACTCGAAGTTATCTCGCCGCTCCGTAGTTGTTGCGAATTTTTCTGAAAGTGATTCTGCTAAGTAATGTACGTATTTTGTTATTTTTTTAGAACTGTATTGAACTTTCAGGTAGTAGAAAAAGTATAGTTCGTACCCAGTACAAAATAGCTTTTCATATCCCTCGGAATAAGCTTCCTCCCTTGGGTATGAAAAGGCGTCATTTTGTACTCGGTACGAAATATACTATATAATGTACCTAGTCCCTAAATTGGTATTGTTTGAAGCCGGAAAATAGTGCTCAGATATGGGTCAATCAACTATTTTTTGTAGGTATTATTATATATCTTGTTCATTTTAATAAATAAATAATATAGTACATTATGATTTATGTGCGGTAATTTTCAAAGCGCACGTATGTCATACGACGACGTTTTATAACATATTTGCGAGGAAATAAATAAAACTCGGAAAACGAATAAATGTTTAATTACCTACTTGTTAAAAAAGCAGTTATAAAAATTTGAACAATTTTTAAAATTGAATAATTTTACTTGTTCACAAATTACCTATCAGCGCTTTTTTTTAGGCAAAGGCACAAAAAACTGCCAGTATTACGTGGTATTACTTAAAAAGTAAATTATTTTCTTTTTGTTTTTGTTACAGATAAATGGTTGTAATTTATTGTCAAAATTAATTTAAAGATTAAATTATTTATTTATTTTATCTCCTAAAGTTAATTTTATTCATAAAATGTTGACCACTTTTCTGACATAAAAACTCTTTGCTAATCATGCGTTTTTAGACGGAGCATCTTGATAAACTGTGCGTTTTACTTTATTAAAAAAACTGGTACGATTTACTTTACAATAACGCACATAAGTGCGTAATGAGATACTTACAATACGATATTGAAATTGGTGAAATAAGTGACCCTTTACGATCAAATATGTTATAAATAGGCCTTTGTCCAGCAGTGGACGTCTACAGGCTGATATGATGATGATTATGTTATAAACATATACATGTCGCAAAACCCTCGCTTAAAACAATTAGCCTTTCACGTCTCGAAAGCACTAAAATAATCATTTGAAAGAAACTCAGTTAAATACCTACAATAGTTCGAGGGACTCTAAATAATTCTTGAACCCGAAGGATACACTGTGCTTTTCATTGCGAATACAATGAAAGTAAAAATAAAAACATGAATTAGCTAACGATAAAATGAATGTTAATGCAAATCTCTGCTATACGGAAGTAACAAAACTACGACTCGAAAAAACAAATAAAGATCGGATTGCCGCTTTCCCGTCTATTTTGTTTTTTTTTCTGTGGCCAGCTATTCTGCCATTATTTTTTATTTCCATCATTGAAAAAAATGTAAATATTTTGCCCAAATCTATATTATTTTAAAGAAATAGTTGACAGTAATAATTATAATAAAGCCATTAAAAATATATATATTCTTTAATTATTACTTATCTATAAGTTATTTCAATTTTACATCGCGCTATAATTGAGTGACTGTATAGAAAGTTGGAACATGGTCCAATAGAAATGTCAAAATAGTACTAGTTTTTTTTATATATAATTTGACAGCTTCCCCCGCACCCCCCGGGGGTTGCAGGTGTCTATAGGCGGCGGTGACCTCTTAATATCAGGAGGCCCGCCTGCTTGCTGCCCCCGTAGCAATAATAAAAAAACTGTCAGTTGCAAACGATTCTCCCTAGGGCTGAAATGTATCATGTTCAACCCGCTACTCAGACAACTTCAGACCTACTTTCAAAGTATGAGTAGTGAAAAGAAAATTACGTAATTTACGATTTTATAAGCTACATTTAGCATCACATCACTATATTATCATTATAATATATTTGCTACGCACCTGCTTTATCAAAATTGCATCCCCTCCCTATATTGGACAATATGCATAATTCAAGGACATGTCATAGTAAAAGATGGAGTTAATAATAGTTATTTGTCATGCAAAGCTGCAAAGTTGGTTATTATTGTTTGTACTTGTATTGAAACCAGAGCAAGCGAAGGATTCTAGGATTGAGCCACGAGCGAAGCGAGTAGAATCCTGAGCGTAGCGTAGTTTTCAAAGGTTCGAGATGCAAAATAACTTTGCTGCCGAGCGCAACACACAATTTTTAACCTCACTACAGCGAGGAAATTGTGGAGGAGTGAAAGCAAAACAGCTTAGCGTAGTAAATTAGTGTTTATTTTTTATTAAAAATTTAAAGAAATATTATTACAGTTGGTAATGTTTAAAATTAAATCTTTTTTTTAAATCGATAAAGTTGGTGTTTGTGACTTGTGAATTAAAAAAACGTACGCTTTTTATGTACCTACTTTTCATTAATTAAATAAAAAGTAATAATAATTAAAAAAAAAAAATGGATTGTTTTGGAAGAAAACTCCATTTGGCAATAAGTACCGCTTGCACTAACTCTGTATCATTGTGTGTTTTCATCATATAGGAAAGGTTCGAATTTTGAAAACCTTCTCTACAGATTAGTTAGTAAAAAGTCCAAAGGTCCAAGGTGTTGTCTTTTGCACGCTAGCGGTTAAAAAGCATTTTTGCACCCAGATTTCGACTGACAAAGTTTACTTGAAAAAGTTTCGCTTATGCACACATAGACTATAACACTGTCAGCGATGTGCAAACAATTTGTATGTCTTATCCTTGCTAAAATCACAGGATCCTGCAAATCTGGTCACACTGAAAGGGCCTAGGCCCTCTCAAGGCTTTTGGCGACTTAAGTCTACGGTTTGTACGTTTTATACCAGAATAGCAGAATGTCAAATTAGCAAAATGCCAGATTAGCAAAATGCCAGATTAGCATAATGTTAGATTAGCAGAATGTCAGATTAGCAAAATGCCAGATTAGCAAAATGCCAGATTAGCAAAATGCCAGATTAGCATAATGTCGGATTAGCAGAATGCCATATTGATCTCTCACACGGCAAATCCGTTCTGCAGAATTAATGAATAAAAGGAAAAGGCGTCAACGTTAGGGTTACCAGGGGACCTTAACTCCCCACCATACCAAATTTCAGCGTTCTAGGGTTAAAAAAAATTTGGTTGACCGTTTTTGGAAATTTTGGACTTACTCCGACCTTGAAAATTTGACCAAGGTTTTACACATTTTAGTTAAAACAAAAAACTCTGTAGGGTTAACCATTTGACAGGCCGTTGATCAGGTTTTTTAACCCTTATGGTCTGTCCATTTTCAAATTTTTCCCATGGGGCAATCAAAATTCTCTATACATTTTGCTAACTGCTAATATCGAATAAGATGAAAATAATAAATAATTACTTAACTATGAATAGTTATGCGTGTCATTATGTTTGGCAGTAAATCTGTCAGCCAGTCAGTCAGTATGTCGGTGTGTTGGTCAGTGTGATGTGTAATGTGAAATCAAATCTGACATTATGCTCATCTGGCATTTTGCTAATCTGTCATTATGCTAATCTGGCATTTTGCCATCTGACATTGTGTCATCTGACATTATGCTAATCTGACATTATGCTAATCTGGCATTTTGCTAATCTGACATACTGCAAATCTGATATTTCGCTAATCTGACATTGTGCTTTCCTGGCATAAAGCGTACGGTCGACCGCACGTCAGTGGAAACAGAACCAGTATAAACTGGTCTCTCAAAGTATTGAAACTCCCTAGTAGGCTAGGCCAGCTCAAGGTCAAAGTGTTACCACTGACGTGCGGTCGACTGTACAAACCAAGTCTACACTGACCCACCGCGAAGCGTTCAGCAGTCAGCACTATAAAAAACTCGCCTCGCAGCAAAGTTACGGGCAACTATCGCGCCCTTTGACCTGCCACTAAAACAAACGATAGCTTGGATAGATAGGTAGACGTTCGTGGGTTAATAAGAACTGAGATTGCGTTGTTTAAGATTAGAAGTAATTAAAACTTAAAAACAACAGGGCTGTGAAGACTACCGTACCGTACGAATACCTTTGAAGTATAACCTACGACGAGCGAGAGATCTTCAATTATATAACGTTCTGGCCGATTCAATCACGGAGTGTTTCAATGCATTTCGAAAAGTAATATAGCTATCATTGTCGCTTGTTGATTTCCACTTGTGGACATGGTATTCCCAAACGCACGTCGCCACACCCAATTCTCAGGCCCTCCGTATAAATCCACTATACAGTGGATTTTGGACATGAGAGCGTCCCACGCTGCGCCGCCTTCTCCACTCAGAACTCGTCTAAAGCCCTTTACACCCTTGCTGGCCATCCGTGCACAATGCAAAACAAAGGATAGTGCATGCGTAAACTTGCTGTACAGCAAATCCACGATACTTTGCTGTCCAGCAAGCCTACGTACTGTCGTTTTGTATCGTGCGTCGCGCACGGACGGCCAGCAGGGAGGGATTAGTGCGTAAAGGGCTTTACAGCCATCCAGACGTAGCCAGCCTCGCCTTCCTTGCTTACTAATTATTTCAGCATGTGAACAACCCTGCAACATGTTTAATTTTTACTCATTTATTCACCAGTTTTTACCTCTTTATTATTAGTAAAGATAGATAGTTCAATGATAAAAAGTTGTTTTTTATCATTGACCGCGAGAAAATAAATAGTAGTAAGTACCTAACTATAGTAACTGAATCGATAATTACAAAATGGGCACACCCATCATGGACGTTTTTGCCGTATTACCTGCCCTAATATCATAATTAATTGAATAAATGTGGCGTACTTGCTCTTTTTGCAATTATTGATTCAAATCGACGCGCGCATGCGTGCCGCCAATTTCATACAAACGCCGCCGTGAACGTGAAATTGGCGCCACGCATGCGCGCGCGGCCAGGACGCGGGCGCAAACACGCGTGACAGGAAAACGGCCCTTCATGCCACCCGCACGCGGGACCCGAGGCGCATGCGTACGCGCCGCCAGCATGCGTGCAGAGGTATACTGTATACAGTCAACGTCAAAGATATACTTAACTTAAAACCGCTGTAACTCGGAAATTATTAATCCTAGACTACTAGTTTGTAAAGCAGAATGGTACTCGTCGACATCTTAATTTCGGTTGACAGCTGTCAAACTTAAAACCGCTGTAACTCGGAAACTATTGATCCTAAACTACTAGTTTGTAACGATAAATCATAGATATCTTCGAGATCTTTATTTCAGATGACAGCTGTCAAACTTAATGTGAATTACCCGTCCTTCATTCCTACATTATTTCGTACATTTCGGAGAGTTCGGGTCCGAAACCTTCCCTTGTAAGTCCATAGTAAATTCATTTGAAAATACTACTTAACAATGACAAAGTTCTATCCTAAAGAGGTTTGAGTCGGATCAAGGTTATAATTATATTCGCGCTTGTTCTTAATTCAAAATGTATTCTCTCACTCAGTAGAGAAAGGGAGTTTTTCTCACTTGCTTTGAACCAAATAAACCAAATGCTTTCAAATGGCAATGGTAAAAAGGTACTAGTTCTGCTGTTAATTTTTAGATTTGTGACATTCAGGACTTTCCTCTTAAAGTAATCACTCTGTATAATATAGGTAGGTACCTATATAATATTTTTATTTTCGCAGGCAAGAGACTGCAGGAAGGCGTGTGTGTAGTTGTTTGTTGCACTTTGTGCATAGCTGCTGGCGTCCTCATGACCAAACACATCCGAGCCGATGCCTCACTATGTTTAGCAGCAATTGCTGGTGTGTTGACGGCAGATTTCGCGTCAGGCGTTGTACACTGGGCCGCTGACACTTGGGGCGCAGTGGACCTACCTCTTATAGGCAAAGTAATGTACCTAGTTTACATTGTTATTATTTTTAAATTTTCATCAGCCTGTACCAGTCCACTGCTGGGCATAGGTCTCTCCCAGGGCGCCACTGAACCCGGTCTTCGGTTCTCCGCATCCAGTCACTACCCACCTTACGCAGATCGTCGCTCCACCTAGCCTAGTCTCCCCTGTGTCTCCCCTCGAGAACTCATCTACCCCAACGGTTATCGGTTCTCCGACATATTTAACCGCCCGTGGCGACTAAAGTTTCGAGCTTGTCGACAGCTTAAAATGGATCCCTTTATGATCAGTTTTTTTTATATAATATTAGATGGTGCGCGCTTACCCAGAAAGAAGGTTGCCCATTCACTATTCCTTTAAAGAGGTCCGAGTTATATATAGCGTATATTATTTACTAACTGTTTCCCGCTGCCTCGCCCGCGTTTTATAAGTTACCTAATTCTGACTTTTTTTTTTGCTCAGCTGCTGAGGGTCGCAATAGCGTGATGTTAAATAACCTTTCTCAAGAAATGGGCTATCAAATGCAAAAAAAATCTAATCCGGCTGGTAGTTCCATTCAAACAAAAAAAAAACAAATAAGTAAAAAAACTCTTCAGCTTTAATTATAATAGTCTATAGTACTTAAAGTTTATAATGCAGTAAACATGTTTTTTTTTTAATTTTAAGTATCCGGAAACACATAAGCTGGCAAAAAAATCCATGCCTCAGTAGTCCGCATAATGAGTGATACCACAAGGGTGCTTTCCCAGTCCCACACTGCGTCTTGTAAGCCGTTACTTTGTGGAAAGGGGCTAAGGGAAGTAAATTGTACAATTCCTGCGCACAATAATGTATCTGATAACAAACCAATAAACAGGTCTAAGGTATGACTAAGGCTCAGAAGCTTGGTGTACAGCAGAGCATACGGCCTGGGATACGGTGGGTCTGCAGTGATTTCCGATGAGCCTTCGGGCGCAAATCAATATGTTATACCAAAACGCCTCTCTGCGTAAACGGAACCGGATCTCTTCGCTGCGGGCCTGTGGTTTGGATACATTGATACTTGGTTTTGTCATAGGTATCCGATCGATGGTCTATTCAAGCCTTTTCAAGCATACTACATTATTTGTCACACTGCGCTTACAAAATACCTGCAATGAATGACGTCAACTAATAACTTGTGTGATTGATTATGACTATACTTACCTATCCTAAACTAATTTGTCGAGAAGCAAATAACTGAAAGCGGAAGCTCCTCTCCGCCTGTTGTGTGTGTTGTCTCCGTTAAGTTTCAATTTCGAAGCTCCGCGACGTCATTTGGTCTTATTTGGTCTATCCCCGAGGCCACTGACGCTCTTCCTTCTGATTCTCTTCTATTCAAATTTATTTGCTCTCGTGTCATGAAATAGTTTTTTTTGTTTGTTTTTGTTCTTGCTAAGTGTGTCGTTTATTTGCTTGTTTTGTTTAGTTAGGTACTTACTCGCTCAATATGGAATGTTCAACCGGGGGTGTAACCTTCCTAATCTAACTATATAACCTTGATAACCAGCTATTAAACGAGAAAAAATACTTCCTTTTTCGAAGGAATTATGAAAAATAGTTACGATAACGGAATAAGGTTTCTTCCCAGCGCTAACACCTTGGAAGCGGTGGTAGACAAAACATTGACGTTGATTAAATGTACCCGTGTACTTACATGCAATAAAATAGTTTGACTTTGATCAATATTGGGTAAATTTGAAAAGTTGTTAATTCGCTTTTATTGTCGTATCTTAGTATAATTAACATTGTGAACGGATGATACCTCCACGGGTTGGCCATCCAAAACTTTGATAAACTAAAAGAAATCGATAAAGAGGCGTGGTGCTGGCGTGGTTTATCCATTAAACCTTATTCGCACAAAATGCTTGTAAACTTGTAAAGCAATGATTATTGCCGTTCTATCTTGATTTATTTCTGTGCTCGAAACTCTACACATGTAGCTCCGAAATGGTCGTTGTACTAAACGAACAAAGCTATTATAAAGAAAAAAGTGTATAAGTGTGTAGTGTACAGGGTGGAATTTTCAGATGCCAAATGGAGGAAAGAAAAGTACCCTAAAAATTGAAGATAGCAAAATTTACGCAAAGGAAACATTCCATTATTTTCAAATTTAAGTAAATCTGCATTCAAAGATTTATAAGAAACCACCTGTCTGAGTCGGGAATCGAACCGGACGAATGTATAAAAAGCGCACCTGTAATTTTATGATACTAATCGATAGGGTCAATCATCAGAATTAATTCCTTCTAAGTAACATAGTACCTATCTTAAATTAAAGGAAGGTCATGACATTTAACATTTCAATAAATAAAAAGGATTAAAATGTCTTCCTAAAAAGTCAAGTTCATGTCATAGGGAAAAATTTTATATTAATTTTACCGAACACATTTTTTATTTAAATGTTAAATTTCATGACTTTCCTTTAATTTAACATACTGTGTTACTTAGAAGGAATTAATTCTGATGATTGACCCTATCGATTAGTATCATAAAACTACAGGTGCGCTTTTTACACATTTGTCCTGTTCAATTCCCGACTCGGACAGGTGGTTTCTTAAAAATCTTTGAATGCAGATTGACTTAAATTTGAAAATAAAGGAATGTTTCTTTTTGACCGAGTGAGCGAAGTGTCTCAGTTTCGAGATTGGCCATAAATACTATTGTCCGTCTGTCAGTCTTTCTGTCTGTAATTCTCTACAGGTCGTATTTTTCAACCGATTTTGACGAAAATTTGACATGGGTATAAATTAATCAAGGCGACAAAATGAGTAGAATAAAATCTTGAAAAACATTTTTTTTAGAGTACGTACCATACTCGCAAAGTGCGAGAGTGAACTTATTTTTTTCTTGTGAATCCCATAGTGTGGGATATCGTTGGATAGGTCTTTCGAAAATATTGCTGGTGTGATTTTTTCGATTTAGGGATCCGTTGGCGAAATATTAAGCTTTAAAGCGATAATTTTTGTTAGAGTCACGTGCTACGCCCCCCCCCCCCCCCCCTGCCAGCTAAACGGTTGCTTCTGGAAATGTGAAAAAATTCACGGCAGTAGCATATATAACGTAGTTAAAAGGAAAACTATTACAGCTAAGTAGGTTCTATTAGTTTTTGAGTAATAGTCGATTAACTTAAGAAAGTCGAAAAATTAAATTATGTTCATAGAACTGCATACGTAAAATGGGGAAGATTTTTTTTTCGCGTGAATTTCATGGTGTTGGGTATCGTTGGATAGGTCTTTCAAAAATATCGCGTGTGTGTGGGAAACATTTTTCGATTTAGGGATCCGTTTGCGAAATAATAAGCTTTATAGTGCTAATTTTTGTCACTTTGAGTAGTACTTAATCTCCAACTGCAAAGTTGACTTCTGTTCGTTTCTTTTAGGTTTGGTTTATAAGGGCTGGCGAGGTCTACTGTTCTCACAGAACCACTAGTGCGTATAATTTGCTATCTTCAATTTATAGGGTACTTTTCCTCCAGGTGGCATCTGAAAATTCCATCCTGTATATGGGCAGGGAAGGCAAACGGTTAATTACATAGATGTTGTATTTGAAATTTGTATCCACTAAAAGTTCATTTACAAGAAAATGAAAAATCACCCCTTACGCCTTGATAACTATGCTAATTGGAAACCCGTTGAGATGGGACAAACCATTAGCTATGCAACATATAATATTGCATTGCGGGACCGTGGTAGGCTGGCATTCCAGCAGCATAATATTAAATAATAACAAGGCCCAATTAGTGACAACAGCGCTTCTGTCTGAGGGCCGAACAGGTTCCAATCCTGACTGACATTTCAATCTGAATCAAATGAAACGTAGTCTCTTTCACTTCGACTCGGCCACGACACAGATTGCTAAATTCCATTTCTACAAGCTGATCTCTCGTTCACTGACTTGACGAATTCCGTCCTTCGGAACAAATCAGTTATAGCATGGTAGATCCATGCACATATCGACATAACAAACGCTGTAAAGTAACAATGCTGTTGTAGAATTAATTGTCATCGTCTGTTCCAGAATTTCCTGCGACCATTCCGTGAGCACCACATCGATCCGACGTCAATCACACGGCACGACTTCGTGGAAACCAATGGCGACAACTTCGCCATCACCATTCCCGTACTTGGGAGAATCGTTTGGCAGCTGCTCACTTACGAACATTCAATGATTGATGAGCAATTCCACTGGATAGCCTATTGGTATTTGTGTTGCATTTTTGTGGCAATGACTAATCAGGTAAGTACTAATCCTAGCTCTGTCTGGTATTACGGAAGCAGTGCAAACGGATGACTAGATGTAGTAGCTAAGGGTGCTTTTCTGGAGTGCAATGTGATGAAGCTAATCAACCTGATTCGTAAATACCCGACGCGTTTTAATATGTCCGAATTAGCATCGTAACGTAAATACCAGACGTGTCGGTAAAATACGTCGGTTTTTCGGTATGTGCTTATCGATCATTTTCGCGAAAATTGGAAAAAACCTTGTTCGCAATTACAAATACTTCTTCTACCTTTAGGTAGTACCTACCTAGTACCTACGGTACTGGTGTGCGAAAAAGTGAAAATGAATGAATAGAAAAACGACTTATAAATGTTCCTACCAATAAAGTTACTTGGTTTTTAGGGTTCCGTAGTAAAAACAAGGGACCCAAGTTTCGCCATGTTCGTCTGTCCGTCCGTCCGCTTATTATTTCAGAGACTTAGTACTAGAAAGCTGTAATTTGGCATGGGTACCTAGGTAATCCTGCCATGATATAATAAAATCATTACTTACTCTGTGATAAAATCTTGAAAAAAAAATTATACAGGAAGTCATCTACTCGTAAAGTGGGGATGATTTTTTTGTATCGTAGAGCCAGTGTCTAGTGCCAGCTAAACGGTTGCTTCGTGAAAAAATTCACGGCAGTAGCTTAAATGTATAATGAAGTTAAAAGGAAAACTATGACAGATAAGGTTCTATTAGTTTTCAAGTAATTGTCGACCAACTACAACAGTACAAAAAAGGAAAATAAGTTCATAGAGCTGCATACAAGCTAAACTAGATTACGCTTGTTCTAGTTGTTGTTGTTCGTTGTTGAACTAGACTACGGAACCCTACACTGCGCGTGGTCCGACACGCACTTGGCCGGTTTTTTTGGGTTAGGTTGCCGATGACCATGGAGTGAGCAAAGCGAGCGACAGGCCCATGCATGTATGCGGTTACTTTAGGTTTAATGAATGGGCTACCTAGGCTAGTTTCCTATGACTATGTAGTTACTTTCTCATTACACAATACTGATCAAACAAATGGGTGGAAATGATAAATAGGTGACGTATCCTCAGGAGTCGTCTGGTTTGTGTACCTAGCGTAATAATCAGCCCAAATATCCCGAGGGAACGTGTGTGTCGGGTGTTTTCGAATATAGGTCCGGGTCGCACACAAACTCGCTGCCCGTTGCCGTTCGTAGTAGCATAATATACACAGTACCTACCAGTGTCACGTTACCACCCACTCAGGGTGGTCGCTCACCTGCCGCGCTGCTTCCCACGCCAGTGTATCATTATCCTACTAATCCTACTTCCTACTAATATTAAAAACGCGAAAGTTTGAAAGGATGTTTGGATGTTTGTTACTCTTATAAAAACTACGAAACAGTTTTTGATGAAACTTTAGAATAGATTATAGGTACATCATAATAAAACAGCCTATGTTTTAATTTTAATGCATAAAGAAATAATGTAACTTGTCCAATCCAAACGCGGGTGAAACCGCGGACAACAGCTAGTACCTAATTTATAACTTTTTCTCCATCTACACTACTTTTACATAATTTTAACCAATTGTTTTTAAATATACCTAACAACCCGGTTAGAGTTGGCCACAGCTACCCTCACTTTTACTTCTGATGAGTACCACCTAGGTTTTGGAAAAAAACTAAATTTGTGGATTATAATGGCCAGGTGGGCTCTACCCCGCCCTACTACGGGTAGGTAGGGCTTATGAATAATTAAAGAGGAGTGCGCCGTCTGCACTGAACACATGCACACTTTCACACGAACACTTAGATCTATTTTAGGATTCCGTAATACCTCAAAAGGAAAAAGGAATCTTTGTAGTCGTCTGTCAACACCCTTTTTCTCATGAACGCAGGGAGATATCAAGTTGAAATTAATATATTATTTAAGGGGGGCTGAAAATTTGCATGGGAGTATCGGTTTGTTTCTATCAAATCAAATACATTTTATTGCATATTATGAGTTCACTGGGTACATTTAAACAACGTCAATTTTATATCTACCACCGCTTCCTAGGTATTACCGCTGAGAAGAAGCGGCGCAGCAAACTTCCGCAACACATCTTTTAAAATCAAGTTTTTACTTATCATTATTATTGTAAAGATCGTGCGAGACTGAGTAACATTAACACCAGGCATCTTTGTCATTCAATTATTCGACTATTTTATATTAAGTTTTTCTTACAACTTTGTTGTTTGATGCGAGCCTTAAATTTTCTGTAATTCATATTTAAGATTTTTTCTGGTCGTTTGTTGTAGAAGCGATTGCCCCGTGAACTATTCACTGACTACTAAAGCTGGAAACAAACTATGGGACGTGTCCATAAGTCGCGGCTGACGGACGCGGCTGAGTAGTGTGCACGGTTGTTCGGACGTCCGCGTCCGCCTGCCAGATTCTATTCGGACGCCCGAACGCTCAGGGAGGGCTGAAGTTCACGTCCGCGACTTATGCCCGATAGATTGCACAGCGTAGTGTATTTGTACTGTCCTGATGCGAGCAGCAGCAGCAAGGAACTGTGCAAACAAAGCGGAAATTTGCCCGCGCACTTTTTGACGTCATTGTCAAATGAACCATACCACTATAGCCTAAAGAACAAAATCGTATAATGACTTCTGCACGTAGGCGTCGCCTAGCGCTCGAGATCATTCATACGATGTTCTCTAGTATATAGTGATATGGTACATTTGACAATGCCGTCAAAAAGTGCGCGGGCAAATTTCCGCTTGGTCTGCCTCGACTCAAAGCCGCGTCCGCCAGTCAGTCGCGACTTACGGAGACGTGTCCGATAGTTTGTTTCCAGCTTAAGTCTTAATGCTTATTGACCACTGATTATACTTTTGTTTGTTTTTGAAGATTCACAAGTGGTCGCATACGTACTTCGGTTTGCCGAGGTGGGTGGTGTGGCTGCAGGAGTGGCACTTGGTGTTGCCTCGCCGCCACCACCGCATCCACCACGTGGCGCCGCACGAGACTTACTTCTGTATCACCACCGGCTGGCTCAACTGGCCCTTGGAAATCATTCGGTTCTGGTCCACGCTCGAGAGATTAATTGAAGCTCTCACCGGGTGCAGACCCCGGGCTGACGACATGAAATGGGCTCAGAAGCGTGCATAGAATAAACAAATACTTTTACGTCGTTAAAAAATATTTAAATTATACAAATACGTCCACGTCTACAAAAACAATTTTAAGAATAATAAAGCGTTTTGCTAAGAGAGCTAGTCGTTTGGACCAGCTAGTGCTATAAATTAATATTGCTTTGCGACTATATTATGAAATAAATATTGCTAGTTTTTTACTCATTGATTATATTTTTTTGTCTTCCTGATCCTGCCATTGTTCCTTTTCCACCACTAGTAGGTACCTACTTGTACTATTACTAGCTAGCCAGGTTGAGGTTACTTATAAGCGACAAGCAGTTAGAAATGACAAGGCCCCATTCGCACGGACGTAATTTTATTGCGCGGTTTTTTTACGCCTTGAAATAACATACAGAAAAAATCGTTTCCGTGTGAACGGATTAGGTATTGAGTCAAGGCCCATCTTAGCTTATCTATACTCTAAGAGGCCCATAATTAAGGGCCTCTTACACCGCTTGCTGATAAAGTCCCAGATACCCTATCTACAGGTTATCTGACAGATAGCCTATTTTTTTTGTTTCACAGGTATCTGATTGCCTATATCTTATATGTTTTATATAGTCTATCACACAGATTTATCTGATAGATTAGTTTATCACTAAGATTACTATCTGTAACAATATCAGGAAGTGGTGAAAGAAGCCCTAAATGTTCTATTTCAAGAGGTAAGAAATCGCTTCAACGCGCGTTAAAGTTACGTTCGTGCGAATGGGACCTTATTATTTTGCAGCTTGCGTAGTATGTTTCTGCTTAAAGCAATATTTCTACGAATATAGTATAGTCCAGTCTGTGGGGACATTTTATAGTTTGCCTTACAAAAGGTGGAGTAGAAACGGTTTTGACATATGTTGTTAAGCTATGGCGGCTTAATAAAAATCCAAGTTTTCGACCTTGACCTTGACCGGCTCGAGCCGCCAACTTGACTTGAAGGTGCCAAAGTTTTGAATAAAATCTCAACAGTTTACTTTATGACAAAAGTGTCTATGAATAGTTCATAGAAGACAAAATTACTAACATTTTGGTGTATACATTTATTCTGTTAGTATTATAGGTAAAAAGTTACAAGCTACGAAAAAAATATTTTTTACAAAAATAGCCCTTTTTAGAATCACCCGGTGCGGGCACAGTGGGAGAGTAACCGACATTCATCGCGGCGTGCCGGCCGACAACAAAGACGCATGAGATTTTGCCATTCCGTTTTCTCCGATTGCGCGAGAGAGCGAGACGGCATCATGACTTGAACTCGCGGACCTGTTTTTTTTTAAACTTGTTTTTTTTTGCTTTAGAAATTGTGTAAACAAAAAGCAGTGGTACTGACGGTACCGATGAGTAACGTTTAACAAAAAAAAAACAAATAAAGTGTACGGTGGCCCGCACTAAATTTTCTCGCCATTTGACAAATTTTTATGGACAACACACGCTTGACCAAAAAATTTACTATGCTAAAATTGTTATCAACAAAAAAAGACCTAATGGTTCCTAATACAGTTTCCCTGTATCTCCTATGGTTTCGGTTTTGCCCATACTGTCCCATTAAAAAAAACACTCTGTATATGGTCCTACAACATGCATGACTATAACAGCATATATGTTTAATAATAAAATATGTTAGCGAAATGACGAATCAGCATCAGTTTCCTCTTTCTTTTTAAATGGCGAGAAATTTTTTGTTAAACGTCACTCATCGGTACCGTCAGTACCACTGCTTTTTTGTTTACACAATTTCTAAAGCAAAAAAAACAAGTTTAAAAAAAAACAGGTCCGCGAGTTCAAGTCATGATGCCGTCTCGCTCTCTCGCGCAATCGGAGAAAACGGAATGGCAAAATCTCATGCGTCTTTGTTGTCGGCCGGCACGCCGCGTTGAATGTCGGTTAATCTCCCACTGTGCCCGCGCCGGGTGATTTTAAAAAGTATATTTTTGTAAAAATTATTTTTTTCGTAGCTTGTAACTTTTTACCTATAATACTTACAGAATAAATATATACACCAAAATGATAGTAATTTTGTCTTCTATAAACTATTCATAGACACTTGTCATAAAGTAAACTGTTGAGACATTATTCAAAAAATACCTAAGTTTGGCACCTTCAAGTCAAGATGGCGGCTTGAGCCGGTCAAGGTCAAGGTCGAAAACTTGAATTTTTATTAAGCCGCCATAGCTTAACAACATATGTCAAAACCGTTTCCACTCCACCTTGTGTAAGGCAGAAGTACCTATTGACTGTACTAGTAGGACTCCCAATATAACGAGCCGAACACGCTAAACCAAGTGCCACTATAATTATAACAGGAATATTGTGTATTTTCATTGTTCTTCCACCACTTTTTGCCACGCCACCAGTGGACGCCAGTGGTACTGGTAGCCCACCACGACACAAAACTGCTGTAACTCGGAAACCATTTATTTTTGAACCATTGATATTAGAGTAATAATTGGTAAAGAGAAATGATAGATCTCGTCAAGATCTGCATATCCGATGATAGCTGTCAAACTTGAAGCAGCTATAACTCGGAAACTATTGATCCTAGACTACTAAAATTGTAAAGAGAAATGATAGATATCGTCGAGATCTTCATATCGGATGAAGTGTGTAGGCGTAAAAAAATCGTTTCAACGCGCGATGAAATTACGCCCGTGCGACTGAAGTCCGTGACCCCACCACCGCGAAATTCGGGTCCTACTGTACGCCACGAATTAGTTCTTAATTAGTGCCCAAATATCAGAAACCACCTTCAAACCGTTACTTATATCTCCGATACTCTGCCCACAAATTCTGATTTTTGGGCCCTAATTGTCACAAATTGAGCACTACTTCTTGGCGTAGTTACAGTAGGACCCGATATTTCGTGGTGCCCCGCTGGGGTCACGAACACGTGCGAATGGAAAGGGTAGGTTCATGAGGATTTTTTGTGATTTTTACTTTCTCGACCTCAGTGTACCGGTAGTCCGGTAGGACCTACTAAAACGAAACGGAGCGTGGGATTCTCATCAGACCTTAGACACATAATTAGTGCTCCGAATCACCGAATTAGTGCCCAAATTTCAGGATCCTAGCTATAGTATTTAATGAAAAAATCGATTTTCCAACTTTTCCATAGAAAATTCACGCGTATAACCCGACCAAATTGAGTTGATTTTCATTCTCGAACATTCGTGGCGACCGACGACGTCTTGTATAGTATATGAACAATATCATCATCAACAGCCTATTAACATGTACCCAGTGCTGGGGCTCAGGCCTACCCTCTCAATGAGGGTGTTCGGGCTATAGTCGACCACGCTAGCCCAGTGCGGGTTATTGGACTTCACATGCGCCTAAGAATGTTTTCTTCTTTTTGGTATGTTACTTCAGAGAGCGCGCGTGCCCGTCATGCCAGTGGATAAGGTACAAATACTATTTTTTTTATGTAAATTATGGCTTGGTTACGAGACCTTTAAGCCATATCTTATTTGAAATATACTATCTTTTAAACCGGCAGTTACAGCACGGTCTCCACGAAAACAAGGCACGACATCTCTGTCAAAAGCCAAAAAGCACAAATTACTTTGGACTTCGCATGCGCCTAAGAATTTCTTCTTCAGCGTATGCAGGTTTCGTCACGATGTTTTCCTTCACCGTTTGAGAGCAGTCAGTAAATGTACTTAAGTTTCGAGAAAAAACCCATTGGTACATGGCCCAGCCAGGGATCGAACTCCGGACCTTTCGATATGATAGGCCGCGTCTTATCCCCGACGCCACTGACAATAATAACGTTGGAAACGTTTTTGTTTTCTCTCTAATGAACCTCTTGCAATTTTCTATAGAATCTATTTTTCTTTTCATTATGTATTCCTAACTGACTGGTACTTACCTAAGTATATGTCGAAACTTAATATTGTTATACAATACATTAAAAATTATACTTGGTACTTAATATAAGTACAGTCGACCGCACGTCCATATATTTAAATGTTAAATTTCATGACCTGCCTTTATTTTAAGATACTATGTTACTTAGAAGGGAGATGATTGACACTATCGATTATAGTATCATAAAACTACTGGTGCGCTGTTTACACATTTGTCCGGCTATTCCTGACTCAGATGGTTTCTTAAAAATCTTTGAATGTAGATTTCCTTAAATTTGAAAATAAAGGAATGTTTTCTTTGCGTAAAATTTGCCATCTTCAATTTATAGGGTACCTTTTTTTCATGCAATAATTTTTTTATGGATTTTTAAACTTATACTGATGAATTCCCGTTGTATGACCTATACAGGATGGAATTTTCAGATCCCACCTGGAGACTCTAGGTGGCATCTTTATCATATTCTTAACATACCTATTATTTTTTCATACAATAATTTTTTTATGGATGAATGAAAACCAACTCAATTTGGTCGTGTTATACGTGTGAATTTCTTATGGAAAAGTTGGAAAATCGATTTTCTCATTAAATATTATAGCTACGATCCTGAAATTTGGGCACTAATTCGTTGGTTCGGAGCACTAATTATGTGCTTAAGGTCGGATGTTCTCCGACGCTCCGTTTCAGCGGAATAACGTAATGTTGTTTTTCCACCGTGACTCCAGCGGGAGCACCATTTCCCATGAAAGTACTGGAGCTGGAGCTCTGGTTTTCGGGAACTAATTCCACGTTATGGAGCACTAATTCTAGGCGTTGAGCTGATGGTCGTAAGTCGCTCCGTTCGCGAGATCCAGGTGGTCGCTCTGGCGTCCCGGTGGGAAAACCTATGAAGCTGTTTTTCTCGGCTAATAGAAGAGCTGGAACTCTGGATCTTTTACCACTGGAGACACCAATTGGAGCACATTTTTTTCCCAAAGGCGGAATAGGTGTAGCATGTATCGATATCGCTCGACAGAAAACGACCTTGACGGAGAGCGTGACCCCAGCGGGACCACCTTCTAACCGTTTATATCTCCGAAACGACTGGGGCACTAATTCTGATTTACGGGCACTAATTGAGCACTAAATACAGTAGGACCCGAAATCTCGGACATGAGTTTACCCTCTTTCTTTCTTTAAAAAAATAAAAGAGAAATGGCTGGCGAGGTAGCTCAGTGCGGACCGCCGGCCGCCGCCGCCCGCCTCAGCCGTACATTTTATTTTGATGATTATGTGGAATCTAGTTTCAACCACTTCCTTTTTCATATTGACTTTCTGTCTAATTAATAATAATAAAAACAATTTTGCATAGAAGACAATTTAATTTACCACAATTTTTATCTAAGTTATATTAATTAATTCATTGTCACTGCATCAGACATAATTAAATATAAGTTACAAAGGTCAAACTTTACTACAGTGAACAACTTTACAATGGCTTCGCAATGGGCCCATTAATGTTTAAAACAACATAATTAATACAGTTCGCGGCACACAACTTGTAGTCGTGTCCGTTCCGCTAGCGTACACATTTGGATTTTAGTACCATTAAATAGTACATAGATCATATAAATAGTACCCCTGTGGTTTAAGAAATAAACAGCATTTATTGTGTACGCTGGGGCACAGAAGAAATAATAGTACCTACCAAGTGGCTGGGGCAACGTTCTGCTAGCGTTTTAGATGGTTCTCGTGTGAATTTACTTATGGGTGGGATGGGAGCACTATTTTTGTGTTTAAAAGTCGTTGCTGTAATATAAGCCGTTTTCGAGCTCGGCCATGCGTATGCTAGCAGAACGTTACCCCAGCATACACTAAAACTGCTGTATATTTCTTAGACCACAAGGGTACTATTTATTTGACCTTGGTACTATTTAGAGCTTCACTATAATGAGCGACGCCGCCGCTCTGTACGACGTTACATACAAGTTTGTATTCGTTAAAACTCACACCGCAGTAGCGGCGGCGCCGCTCATTATAATATAGCCCTTAGGTACCTACTATTTAATGGCATTAAAAGTAACATTAAATCCATATGTGTAGGTACACTAGCGGAATGGACACCTTGTAGTCTGGGAGAATGGAGTGGTGGTTGGCATGCAAATGGTTCCGGGAATGTACACTTCAGGATTTTATTATGCATTGTTTATGACTTGAGGTACAGGTAAGATGAAAAAGTGATTGATTACATCAAATCTAATTAATTATTAGTCATTCTAATAATATATAAACCCACACTTTGTTGGTGTTTTTCTATTCTGCTTTTTCAGATCTTTGAAGCAACATAAAATGACATGGTACTTTCCAAACCAGGCAGTGTACATAAGGAGATGCATGGGTTAGGTGTGGGAAGGATGGCTGAATAACAGACTAATTGCAGGATTTTCTGCAGTGCTGTCACACCTTACTTCACACCACCAGAGATGCAAGCGAATGCCAAAGCTCATGTCTTGAACTGTACTTGACAGCTCCAAAATTGTTTAGATAATACTAGAAAGATACAGAGAACGATTTTGGAGTTGACAAATTTAAATTGTGTACATAAAATTGGGCCTACAATCTTACTGACATCTAAAATCTTAGACATGAATGACTTTCTAAAATTGACATGTAATATTCAAACATCATCTATAGTAGGTAGCCAAAATGCCATGTTGGTACATGCAGAAGCCAGCATCATGAACTTAGGATTGAACTGAACACACTGTATTGGCGCTGGATGATCTCCATTCAAAACACATACTTTGTAACCTGTGTCTGCATTCCATACATGCACTCTTCCATCTGTAGAGCCGCTAAATATATACTGTGAATCTGGACTAAAGGATGCCTCTATGGGTATTCCCTTATTATTCAGATGGCCAGTGAATGTTTGAAGTGGTGTGCCATGATATGCATCCACTAACCGGATTATTGAACCATTCGTACTTATTAGCATTGTTTTGCCATCACGCGAGAACTTCAACCCAGTCCAGTCGCATTCCTTTTCCTGATTCAACTTAAACGTCACAAATGGTCCCTTATCGAAAGATCTTAAGTCATACAATTTAATGCTTTCGGAGTTAACACCTGCTGCAAAAATAAGCCCTTCAGGATCGTAGGCCGCCACAGGTCTTCCAGATAAATGCATGAGCCCTTGGCAGTTTGGAGACCGCAGGTCCCACAAACGTAATGTTTTGTCTAAAGATCCTGATAAAAAGGTGTCTTCCACAGGAGACAAGCAGAGGGTCACAACCTTTTTGGTATGTCCAGGAAAGTATCTGATGTATTTGTTGTCGTGAAGTGACAGATACCGTATAGTGTCATCCACTTTTGTCGAACTGTGTATAGCAGTATTTTTTGCATGTGTGAAATGTATGAGATCCACACCATACTTCTTGCTGTTAACAGTGATCATTTGCGTCCCCTTCTCACAGTCATAAATAACAATTTGATCATCTTCACTACACGATATCAATGTCTCGCCACTTGGAGAGAAGTCTATACTGTTTATTTTGTCCGTATTTTCTCGAAATACTTTCGCTACCTTGAAACTCCGAACGACTGGGTCAACTAATTTAATCATTGCTAAATGAAGTGGACGACACACACAACTCTATAGAGTAATACAAAATTAATTCATTGTATTCGCATCGGCAAACAAAACAAGCAGGCAGGCAGGCAGCCAAACAAATAGTTTTTTACAAAAAAATACGGCACAGGGAACGTGTTTATTAAGCCTATTTGACACAACTTTGAAATACATTCGGTGATTCTACATTCTATTCTGGTTCTACCTAGAAAGAACGGGTTGTTCGGTGGGAGTCATGTTCGGCTTTAGTCATAATCTGCTTTTAGTCATGTCTGGTTTTGTCATATTCTGGTTTGATCATATTTATTCCCCTTTGCATTACACGATCATCCGTCAGTCACCGCCTGACTGTGGTAAAACTGACAGTAAAACCTAGCGTGTACGGGGTGCCTAAGGCATGGCTTAAAAGTCCGGTAACCAAGCCAAGCAAAACCTTTAAAAACTACGTGCAAGCAAGGAAAACAAAATGGACGGTGTGTGATAGCGTTCTCGGTAAATTTATTAGTGCTTTGAGAAATTTCCTGCCTGATTGTAGTTTTCAAAGTTAAAGTGGATGCTAAAATAGTAATCGAGTGGATTTACCAATTTAGTATCACGAAATTGTTTGTCTTTCATTCACTTCAACTCTCGTAAGCCATTTGGAAAATGGTATCCATTTTGTGATCGACGTTGTGTGGCGCTCTCAAGACTGTGAGTATTGACTGCATTCATTATCTTACTGAATACAAATAATGTTACAATCTTAAGAATTAGAATGCGTAACAATATTGAATAAGAGAGAACAGTTTAATTTATATTTCGCAGTGATATGATGCGGTCTCCTGTTTGCCTTTGTCAAGTGATAGGAGATGATATGGTTTCTAGTTGTCGTGGAGATACAAAACGTAATTTTAGTTCTACTTCTAACTATCAAATAATAAATACCTTGACACCATGACTTTCTACCCTGCTATATGATTAAAAATGATTCTAGGATCTAATAGTATCTAGGTACAAGTATATTTAGGAATAGGTCATATCATAGCATATTGCAGAAAAACATCAGAGGTTTGATTGGAATGAGATTTTATGCTAGCTGAGTATTGTTCAATTTAGTCTCAATGACATTGCTAATGAAATAATCTGATCTGGTGACTGGTTTAGTAGCCAGCCACCAACTGCCATAACCCTTCCAATACCAAGTGCCTGTGGTCAGGATCTTGTGATATTTTTGTATAGATAACACAGTTTCAAAAAACTGCATACAACCATTACATTTTGTTCTCTTTGGTGAGTACATACTTCGTACATATACGTCGTTATAATTCTTATTTACCACATAAACTAAGTGATATATATAAATATAATAATAATTGTAGATTTTTATTATTACCTTCCTACCTTAATAGTCGAATTATTATTGTTACCAGTAATAGGCGAGCAGCTGGTATGCGTGTAAATATAACAGTAGTACATAGTATATCATGCTCATTTTTTAGTATAATATCTTTAATAATAATAAAAACTATAAAAAAAAAATACTTTTTCCTTGTGTTAAGGGAAAACAAAGTATATTATAACACTAAACAGCCATAACATATAAACATATAAACAAATAATGACTAAACAGCGTGTGTAAATTTGTCCAAACATTATTATAAACTTGTAATTCGACATATTCTTTCCAGGCAGATAATAGAGGGCAAACCAAATGCAACAATTTAAACCACCCTTATGTATGGCAGAAATTCAATATTATTCGAGGTATAGAAATTCAAAATTTTCTGTCAATTATTATCCCATTTTTTCTTAGATATAAAAAAAATCTTATCCAATTTCATTTAATTGAAGCTAAATTCATAATTAATACTTTGCCAGAGATTTTGTAAATGTGATAATGTTCACACATAATAAACAGTTCAAAATAAATCAATAATAATGGCAGTTATTTTTAGAAGAAAATTTAAGTAAAAAAAAGGCCTTTTTAGGTTTTCGTTCTCGAGCTTGGCTCGGCATTGAAAACCTATTGCTTTCGCTACACTCTCTGTCCGATTTTCTGAGAGCTGTATCACCGCAATGGTGATACTTAGCGGGCTGAAATTTTAACAAAAGACACGTACCTGCAGCGCATCCAACGACAAATACTCAAAATTTTAAAAAGTCAAAATCTAAGGGGGGTATTACAAGGAACCAAAAATACGACATATCAGGATGTATCTACATAACGGTTACACGTATTCGTTTGTCGCACAATACGCGCCCATTCATGACAACAAAATGTCAAAACCCAAATAAGATACAGCCAAAAACTTTATGAAATATCCAGTCTATAATTATATAACCACCATTTATAACTCAAGAATGGCTGAACGGATTTTGATGAAACTTGGTACAGTTATAGTATAGCTTATATCCTGGAATAACATATAGGCTACTTTTTACCGCGGTGAACTGTTCCCGCGGGAAACTCAACGCCTGAACGGATTTTAATGCAACTTGGTACAGTGATAGCTTATATCCTGGAATGACATATAGGCTATTTTTTACCGCGGGAAACTCAATAACGGCTGAACGGATTCTGATGAAACTTGGTACAGTGATAGCTTATATCCTGGAGTAACATTTAAGCTACTTTGTACCTCGGTAACTCAATCACGGCTGAACGGAATTTGGTACAGTGGTAGCTTATATCCTCGAATAACATATAGACTACTTTTACCGCGGGAAACTCAGTAACGGCTGAATTTGAAGAAAAAAATCAGAGCAGCAGAAGTTAGTCAAATTTAATAAAGTGTTTTCTCATACAACCGACCCAGTGCAAAGTACCTACTCAGCCATGCATGCCACCTCTGCTGCTGCGATTTATTTCGTCAAGCACGATCAATTAGAAATTGATCACCAAGGAAAAAAATCATAATTATAACAAAAACACTTGTTTAAAACAAATTTGAACTGTTTGTTTTCAAACTCTGGTTTTGTTAATGATGATGTTAGAAATTAGGCTTACCCTGTCATTTTTGATGATATTGGTAGCTTTTCATTTCAAGAAGGACTTTTTGTGAAAACTTGGTGCTGAATGAATTTTTTTAATCATAAGCTTTTTTTTATACTATAGAGTCTTGTACAAGAAACAAATTATTTTATTATGTAACTTTCCTGTACTCTTCTCTCTATAAACCTTTTAGCCATATTTATGGAAGAAATATTGCTGTCGAGAAAAAGAAGATCAATGCTGTTTGACTGAACGGGAGAAGTTATAACGCTATATGTTTTAAATAGTCATAAGCGTATAGCTTTTCCCCTTGGTCAAGTAGAAATCAACACCGCAGGAATTTAATAATGAAAATTTATATTATATTTGTAATTTTTGGGCTACCCTAGACATTGATCCAAACTGTTTCTAGGTCCTTTTCTTTTCTATTTACTTCCCGGACACATAGACAATATCGCTATAATAAGCATGGCTTTGATTGACAAGTCCCTGATGTACTAGGCCTCCCCCTAAATCTGTAGGTATCTCACCAGTAAACCTGTAAACCCCAACAGGATTGATGTTTTTTATTAAACTCTGTTACTGTTTATATCAAATGTCTGGGTAGCCTTATAAACTTTGATTTAATATGCATGTTTCATCTAACTCCCACAAATGTTAATTCTAAGAATTACTATTTTAGTGTAAAATGGGCGTACCAAGTCAACACTGGACTCCCGAAGGAAAAAATATTATAATTCACTCTTAATAGAGTGATGGACTCATACAATTTGTTTGGTGATGATGGAAGCGGTATGTTGGAAGGACTTACTGATCTTGGTGGCACAGACAGCTTTGCTGGTAACTCTGCATCAGTTGTAACTGGAGACAGTAAGGATTCTGCTGAAAATAGGTAAATAAATTAGCCTTAATTTAATAACTAATAATAAAATATACAAAATTATGAAATAAATCAAAATATCTACTTTAAATAAATTAAAATTATTAAATGGACTAAATGCATTAACAGTCATTGAATCCAACATAAACAAAGAGACAATTCAAGACCCTAAGGAACTGCGCAAACGAAGCGGAAATTTGCCCGCGCACTTTTCAAAAAGTGCGAGTCGTCAACGTCATTGTCAAATGAACCTAAAACTAACCTAAAGAACAAAATCGTAAAATAACTTCGGCGCGGCGTCGCCTCGCGCTCGAGGTCATTCATACGATTTTGTTCTTTAGACTATAGTGATATGGTTCATTTGACAATGACGTCAAAAAGTGTGCTGGCAAATTTCCGCTTGGTCTGCCTCGACCCTAATTAGTTAAAGTTGTGATGTGACTAACATACTCTGAAAGATACTAGAAGTATGAATAGTCTATTTCAATCAGTTCGACTGACTGTTCTATTAGTAGAACTATGTAAGTATTTGGAAAAAATATTCCTAGTTGTATTGTCTTATAATTTCAATTTTTTTTCTCAGTTACAGGCAACCTTATACCCAAAGTAGTGTTGCTCAAGAAGGATCAATCCAAAAACTGGCATCTTTTGGGGGTGGTGGTACTAATAGTGCACAGCCAGTGCCTACTCCTGGCGGGGGACCTCCAGCACCGGAATATCATGATTATGGCGGCTATCCACCACGGCCTCGTATGCCTCAGCCACCTCACGCTCCGCTTCATCCGCCACACCATGTTCATCCGTCACATTCTTATCCCGGATATCATCCAGGACCAGAACCCATGTATGCGATGCCTGAACAGCCAGGTTTGTATAACAATATCTACTTTGAAGTATATTCCGCATCATTAATTAACTTAGTGGGTAAAGTCACAGATTAAACGTACAGTAAATAATAGATTAGATTCATTTATTTCACCTTTACAAAAAATAATTTCATTAACATGTCATTATTTTAGTAAAAAAAGATCGTCTAACTTTAGTCAAAATAAAGATACCTAAAAATAATTTATGTAGGTGCAATGTGAAAGTTATGTCAAAAAGAATTAAGTACCTACCTACATTCACTTTGTATCTTACAAAATAATAATAATTTAATTAGAAAATGAATTCATCAGAAATATATATTCATTTTCCAACAAAAGTCTTTTTAGTCATTCACTAAATGTTTCGTCATTGGTCTCATTATATGTCTGCGGGAAGGTGTTTGTGTACGTCACAACTAAAGATTACTCGGTGCATTTTTATAGACAATGAGAATCCACTTACAAATTAGAGTAAAAATAGAATCAGAATCCAGAAAACTTGGTATGTGGTGTCAGATTGCCATTCTCTGAAAGTAGTAGTCATTAGTAACCCAATACTACTATTTATGAGTTTAATGACTCATTACTATACTGTGCCTTTGATATGTATTATCTTTTATTTTGTTGCATATTTTTAGGTATTGGAGACATGTGGTCTGGTGCCCCGGGAGGTAATAGATATACACCTATTACACCTGGCTACCGCCACTCATACGAACATCAACAGAAAATGCATCAATACCCCCCTCAACAGGTATCTATAATATTCTTTTACGTAAGGAAAAACGGAATAAAAAAAGGTTTAATTTTCTTTAAAAATTTTACTAAGTACATATTTTATTTTCAAAATCATTGATTTAAATAAATATTTTATGGGGTGTCATTGAGGCATTTGATTGTTTTAGGGACCCGGTATAGGAGGATTACAGGCACAAAATGGTGCATATATACCAAGACAACCTCACTTTGCACAGCCTCCATCTCAGCAAATTTATGGACAACAGCAGGTATTTTCTTTTACTTACTTTTGAATACTCTGTAGGAAATTTTATTAAAGAAGTTTAATTATGATTTTTATGAATTGCAGAATTATCCTAATTATACACAGATGCATCCACCAGCTGCATCTAGAATCAATCAACATCCAGCATATCACCAGCAAATGGATGTTAATCCTCATCAATATGGGTTACCCCATGGACAACAAAATCATTCTGCTATACCTCAACACCAGACTCATCAAAATATGGCAAGTCATGCAGGAGGCATTGGCCCAGGAATGCAAGGACATCCAAATGTTCATCTACATCACGCAGGAGCGCCCTCTATTCATCACGTATCGCGTCAAGCTCCAGTTCCGCCGTCATCTGTTGCACCTTCACATCCAGTTCCTTCACAAATTCCATATGCATCTCCTCATCATTCTGTTTCCATGAACTATCAACCCCATCAAGTACAGCATCCCCTTGATGTTAACGTTACCAATCAATATGCAACTGTAAAACCTTCAGGTATTGAAGCAAGTAATCCTCAGTATCGTCCACCATTTCCCCAATTATCGCCTCAAATGTCACCAAGAGCACAGATGTCTCCACGACAACAACCACAATCTCAGCTATCGCCACGACCTGTAATGTCGCCTGTTAAAGGGCCTAGTGCTTCACCACATGGTTCTAGAAATCTAATACCGTCACCTGTTTCTTCTGGTCCTCCACAAACTCCTAATTCATTTACATCTCAGAATACACTTCAAGCTTTAGAACAAATGGTTTTACCAGCTGGTGCAGAATATCCATATCAACGCAATCCAGCGTCACCAGTCGTTGGACATGTCGTATCTTCCCCATCTCAATGGAGCCAAAATAAAATCCAACCCGCTATAAACAATGTTTCTCAAATGGAGTGCAGTGAACAATCTACAAAAACATCAGAAACTGGACCGTCAGCACCGCTAATTAAACCAGATATGGCACAGGTTAAAAGTGTACCTATACCTGTTACAAATGTTGAGACAAAGAATGTAGAAAAACTTCTGCCTGAAAGTGATAGACAGGTTGAAAATGTAACAACAATACATACCTTTACACCACCGGCCAATATAGTCAGTAGTATTCCAAAAGATATTACTACAGTAGATAATTCTAACAGATCTTCAGTGGCGGCAAACACTGACAAATCGTCTCACACTTTAGTTGAGCCATATGATAACACACCTCGTGAGATCAAAACCAGTGAAAACGATTTGCAAGCTTTACCGATTTCAAACGAAGAGGAAAACATAGACAAAGAAAAAAATAACTCTAACAAAAATGATCCAATCATAGATACCAAACCAAATTCAATAGAAAGCTCTAATAGGCAAAGTAATAACGAGCAATTAATATGTCAGCCAAAATCATTACAAGCTTCGATATCAAATATGAGCACTCCTCCCCTAGACCGTCAACAAATTTCTCAGCGTGGACACTTACCACCTGCAAACACAATTGTGAATCCGACGAGTCAATATGAAAACATATCTACAGTGAATGTAAACAGGAATCAAGGCTACCAAAGTAACAACATACAAAATGTCAGTGTGCCTAATATTATTCCTCAAGGTATGCAACCGAATATTCCCCCGAGTGTGCCTAGTAGTTTGCAAAACAATACTACTCATAACATTTCTACAACTTTTCAAAGTGAATCCACACCAGTGTCCCAAACGGTCCCAACCAATGTACAGTCAAATCATTCTATGCCGCATTCAGGTCTTTTAAACACAGTATCATCCAGTATATCTGTTCACAATTTACAAGGTAGTTTAACTTGCGTTCCATCTACAATTCCTACCATACAAGGAAATTTGCAGTCAACTGTAGCTAATGTGCCCGGTAACCTGCCTATGGTACAGGCTAATGCTCCTAATGTTCAAGTAGGATTGCCGATAGGTGTACCAAATATGGGGCCAAATATGCAACCAAATGCAAGTAATATTATGCCAACCATGCCTCATAATATAAATCCAAATATGATTATCATGGGACCCAATACAATGCCGCACCCTAATATTCCAAGTATATATCCAGCATCACATCACCAGGAGAGAATAACATTACAACAACAAATTCAAGAAATATATTGTTTGCCTCCTTCAAATGAAAATCAAGAAAAAGTTAGATGTCTTCAAGAAAGACTGGCATTATTGCAACAACATGAAACGAACGACAAATGTAATGGTGGTCCCAACTGTATCTTACAAAATCCAGTATATGGTTCAAAAATGGTCGAAAGCCCTCAAGTAACCAGTACAACGGGACGTGGACGCGGAAAAGGGCCTGCAAAACCAAGAAAACCACGAGCGAAAAAGGAAAAATTGCTTCCCGCAGCACAAACTCTTGACCATTTACCTGTTTCAGAAGACTGTGTAACTGCTGGCACTGGATTGCAAAGCAATTCAGAGCTCGACATAGAATTAAACGAAGATATTACAAATTTAGATAGCAGCGCGCTTTCTATAGAAGATCTTGGTGGAAAAATTAAAAAGCAAAGAGCCCCACGAAAAACTAAGGAAAGAAAACCACGCACCCCTAAAGAACCTAAACCTCCTAAAGAAGGTGGAGATAAACCAATTAAAGAACGCAAAAAGCGCGAGCCGAAAGATCCCAATGCTCCGAAAAGAAAGAGAAACGTTAAAAAAGACGCAGCTGAGGTTTTAGCAGACACCACTAGTTGTTATGACTTCACAGACAAAGATGGAGATAGTAAATCTTTAGAACAGTTACCAGTTAATAAAAGTTTATCTGACACAATGAATATTGGAAATACATCAGAGCTACCGTCTTTAGACGATTCTAATGTAACTGATTTTGATGACATTCCTGTTTCAAAAATAGCCATTAAAGATTTATTAGAGGAAGCAGAAGCAAAACGTGAATTGATTGATAAGGACGATGACACGGATTCAATAAGTCTAAAGAGAAAATCAAAGAAACGAACATCGGTTGGTGGCAGTAGCAAGAAAATGTTAAGGAGAACACCTGGTGGCAGAAGGAAGAAACGTGGCGGATTGATACCTGATTCAGACGGAGAACCTGATGATATGATGTCTACACCTCCCCCATCTCCGCCACCAGAAGGTGACGATAGTCTGAAAAGGCGTTCTGCTAGAAATACTCAACGCAAGAAATATACAGATGACGTAATGCTGCGACTTTCTGATGATGAATTTGCTATGACAACTTCAAAACATGAGAAAGAATTTAGATCGGAGGAATTAAGTGTCGAAACCAAAGATTGTAACCGGCCAGAAGGAACTCCGAAACCAAATTATATTTATGTAAATACCACAGAAGAAGATTCTATGATTGTTCAACATGTTTTGGCGTGTCGAATGGGGAAACGTGAATTAAGAATCGAACCACCTACCATTGATCTTGCATTAAAAGTAGAGAAGGAAGAAGAACCTTCAATAGGTACTACGATTAAAGCTGATCCTATAGAATCAGAAACTACCACTGATGAATGTCCTAGTGTGATTGCAGATATTGAAGTTAATAAAGAAATAAAAGACGAAAAACAATCAATTGAATCAATCGAGTCTCCAATTGAATCTGAAAAACCAGAAATTAAAGAAAATAATAAAACGGAGACCGCTGAAGATATCCATAAAACAGATACACAACAAATTATCAAATCAGATATTGATAAAGATAATGAAGCTAAAAACAAAAAACCTGTTATGGTAGATGTTGAGGAATACTTTGTTAAATACAGGAATTTTTCGTATTTACATTGTGAGTGGAAGACTGAAGAAGAATTGTATAAAGGTGACAAACGAATATTTTCGAAAATTAAACGTTTCAAGCAAAAGCAAGCACAACAAATGAACATTTTTGAGCTACTAGACGACGAACCGTTCAATCCTGATTATGTAGAAGTTGAAAGGATTTTAGACATGTCTGAAAATCAGGACCCCGCAAACAATGTTGTAGTTAAGCATCATTTAGTAAAATGGAAAAGTTTGCAGTATGAAGACAGCACGTGGGAATTGGAAGAAGATATTGACGTTGACAAGATTAAGCAATATAAAATATTCAGTGAAATTCCGCCTAAAGAAAAATGGAAGTATAAGAAAAAACCATCTCCAGATAACTGGGTGCAATTGAAAGAATCCCCCTTATACAAAGGTGGTAACACATTAAGAAATTACCAACTAGAAGGGCTGAATTGGTTATTATTTTCTTGGCATAACAATCGCAACTGCATTTTAGCAGATGAAATGGGGCTTGGAAAAACTATACAAAGTTTAACCTTTGTTAATTCCGTATGGGAATATGGCATAAGAGGCCCTTTCCTCATTATTGCGCCATTGTCAACTATACCAAATTGGCAAAGAGAATTCGAAGCCTGGACAGAAATGAACGTTGTAGTCTACCATGGCTCTCAACAGAGCAAAAGTATGCTACAAGAATACGAATTTTACTATAAAAATGAGAATGGTGAACCAATCAAAGATATTACTAAATTTAATGTCCTTATTACAACGTTCGAAATCATAGTTACAGATTTTCAGGAACTAAAATCCTTCAACTGGAGAATATGTGTTATTGACGAAGCACATAGACTTAAAAATCGTAATTGCAAATTGTTAGAAGGATTAAGACAACTTCATTTAGAACATAGAGTTCTGTTGTCTGGCACTCCGTTACAAAATAATGTGAACGAATTATTTTCATTACTTAACTTTTTGGAGCCTTCTCAGTTTTCGAGTAGTGACACTTTTTTGAATGAATTTGGTCAATTAAAAACTGAATCAGAAGTAGTGAAACTGCAAGCTCTACTGAAACCTATGATGTTGAGACGATTGAAGGAAGATGTGGAAAAAACCCTAGCTCCCAAGGAAGAGACAATAATTGAAGTTGAATTGACCAATATTCAGAAAAAATATTACAGAGCTATATTGGAAAGGAATTTCAGTTTTCTTCAAAAAGGAATTGCGTCTGCTGCAAATATACCCAACTTAATGAACACTATGATGGAACTTAGAAAGTGTTGTATACATCCATATTTATTGAATGGGGCAGAAGATCAAATCCAATTTGATTACAAACAAGCTAACGGAGAAGACAAAGAAGCTTATTACAAGGCTCTCATTCAGTCTTCGGGTAAAATGGTTTTAGTTGATAAATTACTTCCGAAATTGAAAGCTGGCGGGCATCGTGTTTTAATATTCAGTCAAATGGTACGATGCTTGGATATATTGGAAGATTATCTGGTATTCAGAAAATACCCATTCGAGAGGATTGATGGTCGTATAAGAGGAAATTTGAGACAGGAAGCTATAGACAGATTCTCTAAACCCGATTCTGATAGATTTGTGTTTCTCCTTTGCACCAAAGCTGGAGGCCTCGGCATTAATTTAACAGCGGCTGACACTGTTATTATTTACGACAGTGATTGGAATCCACAAAATGATTTACAAGCACAGGCTCGATGCCATCGTATTGGCCAACAAAAGATGGTAAAGATATATAGACTGATATGTCGTAATACTTATGAAAGAGAAATGTTTGATAAAGCATCTCTGAAACTCGGTTTGGATAAAGCTATATTACAAAGCATGAACACATCACAAGGAAAAGAAGCAGGGTTAAAACAATTGTCAAAAAAAGAAATTGAGGATTTGCTAAAGAAAGGTGCTTATGGTGCAGTAATGGACGAAGATAATGCTGGAGACCAGTTTTGTGAAGAAGACATAGAAATGATTTTAGCACGTAGAACTCAAGTTATACAAATGGAATCAGAAAAGGGATCTACGTTTTCGAAAGCCAGTTTTGCTTCTGCTGATCAGAGATCTGATATTGACATTAGAGATCCAGATTTTTGGAATAAATGGGCAAAGAAAGCAGAAATCGACACAACAGAGAAGAAAGAAGACGTAGATCTGATAGTCACAGAACCAAGAAAACGAACGATTATTAAGAGATATGGGCACGACGAAGGCCCCATGGAAATGTCTGACATGGAAGTGACCCCCGACTCTGACGACGATGAAGAAGGTGAGTACTCGAGAGAATTTGTATTGAAATGCAAAAGCTGGTTTCTGATTCTAAAAATTGGCCTAATTACTAAATTTTGCAATTTCTGACTTCTTGTCGTCTCTAATTATTTAGGTAAATTTCATTAAAAAACTTGACTAATAAGGTGTCGTTTGCAATCGAAAAAAAATCTTATCCAGTAGATTCAAATATTCAAAATATACCAAGTTCACAGCCGGCGTACTGACATTTCACACACATGCGGGTTCCCACTGTTTTGGTCATAATTGGAAATTTAAAATTTTAGGCTTGAGCCTAAGGAGTAAGAAGAAAAAAGACAAAATGGGTAGAAAAGGAAGAAGATATGCAAGCGATGATTACATACCTCGCCATGAAGGTGTGCCGGTTGACGAGGAGGTTGTTTATGGATCATGGACTAGGTCAGAATGTTTCAAAATAGAAAGAGGACTACTTACATTTGGGTATGTATTTGATTGGATTAATCAATTATAGTAATTTATTCTGCTGCTGCGACTGTGTATCATCATAATTACTATAATTATGATACACAGCCCAGATAATTGTAAGCTTTTGTTGATCAATGTGGCACAAGTACGGAGCAATGGTAGTAAGAAAAATAATAGACTTATTTGGTATTTGCATTGCACTTCTTTTTATGACATAACTTTTGCCCCTGTGAGATAAGTTTCTGTTTCCCGTGGAAACCGTTGTACTATAGTAAAAGTTTGCTTAGGGTGTGTGTGCAAAATTTTATTTATATTAGTTGCATAGTCAAGCCATGAAAGGCGTGACAAACTAATTCTAGGATTTATTATAATAATATTAGGTAAGATATCCAGAGAAAGGAGCAACTGACTATGATCTCTCTAATTGAACGTTCGCCCTAGTAGCTTTTCTGGTCGCAGGTTTTCGGAAGGGAGATACATTTAGAAACTACTACACAAAACTGATACATAATGTAACAAAATATTTATACCTCATTTTATGTTTACAGCTGGGCGCGATGGGAAGAAATCGTCGATAAAAATCAGTTTAGAAAAGGTTGGACTTTGCCAGTAATTGAAGATTGTGCACGTATAATAGTAAGCTCTTTATTTAAATGCTATCCCACTTTAGTTAATGAAACATTGTACTCTGAATGATGACTTGCCATGCTAATACCGAGAAAGTTGTAGATTTTCGCTGAGTTTAATAGTAAATTTACTGATTGTTAACTACATGTTTTAATTTCTGGATTGTATAAAGTAATAATTTAAAATACTCGTGTTTTTTTACATTTCAGGTATTGTATTGTTTACGTCATTACAAAGGCGATGAGAAGATTAGAAATTTTATTTGGGATTTAATCGAACCATGTGAAAATGGTGAAGTAACAATTTCTAGAAATCATAGTGGATTGCATAATCCGGTGCCACGTGGAAGGAACGCAAAGAAAAAGAATAGACCAAAAGACTTACCAAAAGCTAACGATCTTCAGAAGTGGGAGGATGGTAATCATTGGAGCTCCATCGAAAAATATGACTGTGACACATATCTTGAAAGTAGTTACAAGAAACATTTATTTAGGCATGCTAACAAGTAAGTTATCTTTTTTTTGAGGCTTGTTAACTACTTAAAGAAGTCAATACCAGCCTCGTAAGGAAACACTGTATTCCATGTTAGGTTTGCAGCTTCAAATTTCAATCTGATAACAGTTTGTAATTGTTCAGTTTGGTGTACAATTATTTACTTTAACAAAAACTAGTTACCTTAACCTTATATGTATTACAACCTTACAATATTTTCAGAGTGTTATTGCGAGTCCGTATGATGTATTATATCAAACACGAAGTGATTGGCGATTATGCCACGCAAATAGAAAATGGAACACATGCGAGGTAAATATTCTAGTTATTAAAACTCACTATACAAATTGCTTTCATAGTTAATTGCTTTAGTCGGACCGACTCAAGACCGGCTGTCCTACCTTCTTATCGACTTTTTGACCGGCTCAACGCTCACGGTCGTCAGATTGTCGGTGAATTTAGAATTTAGATGGGCGGTCGGGTTCGCCGCCGATTGTCGGTGGGCCTTGTGCGTTAACGCATATATCATGTCGAACGTTTACTTTTCGACCGACCATCGGATTGGTTGAAAATTGTTCGAGCGGTCACCGGTTTTTAGTATCGGACGTGTGCGTTGCGACAAAGGAATTCATTAACTCTCCGACAAAACGTCGGGCATCGATTGTCGTTCGTGTGCGAACAGTCGAGCACGCTTGATGTTGTAGAGACTTATGGGAATATAGCATTTCATGTTTGATATTTGTTGCAGTACGTTAGGAATGCGTGTACCCCGTGGTGTGGATAGCGCGCCACCGCGGTTGTGGTGGGACACGGAATGCGACGTGTCCTTGTTAGTTGGAACCTACATACATGGCTACGAGAACTATCTGGCGATGCGCTCCGACCCTCAACTTTGTTATGTTGACAAACTGGGGCCTCCGGATGACGCTGAATGCACGGACATTAAGTAAGTTTCGTTTAGCTTGCCTAGACTTGCCTAATGTGGGGTTTGGCACTAAGTATGTTGACCAAAACAGGTTAGCATCTCTTGGTTTTTTTGCACAGTGACGCGAGAGGTAGGAGAGAGATAGTAATATGTTGTGTCCCTAAATCGTGGTTTACCATTTGTTAATCTTAATTGTTTAAAAATCACGCAATACACTTCTCTAACTTGCCAAAGTGTGCTGAAGTTCCTAACGGATGCAAAGCTGAGCACTGAACTAATAGTAAGGCGGCGATGATAAGTAGCTACAATTCCAAGTTTCAAGTTCCTGCCTTTTAAAAAAAACCGATATTGCCTTACAAACTTTCATCCCCCCCTTCCCTTAAAATGTGAAATTTCAAAAACTGTAACACGTCATTATTTATTCATGCTCACTATCTGTAATTCAAATTTTAATGTTTCATTTATAAAGTGCGGGTTCCAACTGTATGCTTCATAAATTGTTAAAATCATTTACGTCAAATTAAATGTTATAGGAGTGAAGAAAGAAAAGTGCGAGGTGGTGCGGTCGGGGATGAGGAGTGCACGGACGACGTGTCGAGCGGCGCGGGCGCCACGTCGCCGGCCGCCTCGCCGCGGCCCGACGACGACAGCACGCAGGGCAGCGGCGGCGGCGGCCACCTGTGGCCCTCCATGCAGGACCTCAACACGAGGCTGCGCAGGCTCATCACGGCCTACCAACGCAACTACAAGCGAGAGGAATTGAAAATGCAGCAAAGGGCTAAGGTAAATACCAGCATGATTTTTCTTAGAAAAAAAAACCATTGATTTTATCTGACAATTGGGGTAAAAGTACAGTACAGATGTTCAAATCGACAGACTCGAACACTTACTGACACTTTGGAACTCGGTGCATATCAATTCACTAGCTGTTTCCCGCGGCCTCGTCCGCATTTTATGAGGTACTTCCGACTTTTTTCTTTTTGTCCGACTCCTAAGGGTCGTAGCGTGATGCTAAATAACATATAACCTTCCTCAAGAATGGGCTGTGAAATGCAAAAAATATTAATTCAAATCCGACTGGTATTTTATATATTTTATTAGCGCGTTAGATTTACTAAACGTTAGTTTTCACAAATCATTGGATACTTTGAATGGTAGTCTAGAAGGTACTACCAATTAGGCTCTCATGCCATCCGTAATGTTGTTTAATGCTTTGCTTACCTTTGAATGTGACCTCAGATGGAGCGACGTGAGCGAATGGATCAGCTGGCTAGAGATGAAGTGTCACAGTGGCGGTGGACGCGGGCTGACGAGGAGGCCTTCCGGCGCACGGTCGCCTCGTACGGGGTGGAGTTCGACCCTTCTACCAAGAGCCTCCGCTGGAGCCGGTTCAGGACACTGGCGCGGCTCGACTCGAAAAGTGACGACGCGCTCACTGATTACCTCAAAGCGTTCATGGCAATGTGCAAACGTCAATGTGGACTATCAGTTGGCGAGGCGGAGTTGCCTACGAGGGCCGATTTAAAAGCTGAGCCTATCGGCGAAGAGAGAGCTATCGCGACGTTAGAAAGGTAATTTATTATTGGATGGGTGGCTACTGGCTACACACAATCATGTGAAGCTATTACTGTTATGTACGGGGAATTTGCATGTTTGGTTTCCTCTCACTTTGTTTTAGTGAACCTTATCATGAGAGCAATATTTGTGATATTTAAATGTTTTTTTGTATCATATTAAAATTAATGAACTAATTTATAATGTACTTTTGCAAAACAATATATATAAAAAAAATCTTCAACTGATTAAACTGTCGCTGGGACGGTGGCGCCTGAAGGCTAGCTGTGATAATGATAATATATGGATGTGTTTGAGATTCTAAAAATATATAATTTTATGATTTACTTCTTTTGCTCGGCTCCTAAGGGTCGTAGCGTGATATTAAACAACAATTGGGCTATCAAATGCAAAAAGAATTTTTGAATCCGACTGGTTAGATTAGCGCGTTCAAACAAAGAAACTTACAAACTTGAGCTTTATTATATTTGTATAGATATAGCGTATGACGTTGTGTGTGTTGCGCAGGATCGATCTCCTGCGCGTGCTGCGCGAGGAGGTGGCTCCGCACGCGGCGTTAGACGCGCGACTGGCGCTGTGCGAGCGCGCGCCCGACACGCCGCCCTGGTGGCAGCCGGCCCGACACGATAAGCTGCTCATTATAGGAGTTTGCAAGTAAGTCCAATTTATTGGTTTAGAATAGAATAGAATTTATTTGACGTACACAATTACAATACACAGCGAGGAAATAAACAAAATAAAAAATATAAACAAACATTAATTACACAGAGAAATAAAACGTAATAACAAGAAACATTCAGAATCGTAATAAGTACTAGATGAGGTCGCCAAGTGATTGAGGCACGACCAGCCCCCACATAGGGTGAGACTGGCGGCATCCCCCCGGCGACCGCATCCTCGCTTCGTGTTGAGTGTTACGTCAAAATGGTCCCCAGCTCAGCTTTAGGCTGCAGCAAGAGCTCCAGCGCTGATTTTCAGTAAGGCCACCAAATGACGCACGGACGCATCACGAATAAATAAAGAGAGAGAGGAGAGGATCAGGAGAGGTGTAAATACATGTGTGTAGTGTAATATTATTATCTGAAAAGTATAAGTACAAATATTAATATGTTAACAAAGAGTAGTGATGTGCAGTTAATAGTGTAGTAGTTGTGTGTGAATGTTTGTCTAGTTGGTGTGCGCCCAACGAGGTGTCTCATTTGATTCTAAATTATGTAAATGGAACATACTACAATGTGATATGCAATAAACATTAAGTGCGCCTTCACATTAGGTCGCGGGTGGTGCGGTGCGGCTGTCGCGCGACAGCAGCGCGACACGTGATTTTTCATAGCGGACGGCAGCGCGGCAGCCGCGTGCGATCAGTCGGCTTCGAGCCAGTGTTGCAATTGCACGTTCGAACATAAATTTCACAATGAGCGAATTTGACACAGAAACACACTGAAATTTGGGAAATAATTCGGTGGTTTGTTATGATTATTCTGTCTAAAACGCAATTGGTCTAAAACGCAAGATGCCTAAAATTAATACTTAAAATTTTAGGCATTCTACAATTTAGACATTGATTTTAGGCATTTTGCGTTGTAGTCCAAATTGCTTTTTAGACGTTTTACAACTTAGACAATTTGTGTTTTAGGCCAATTATGACTTAGGCATTCTACAATTTAGACATTGATTTTAGGCATTTTGCGTTTTAGACCAATTGCGTTTTAGACAGAATAATCATAACATACCACCGAATTATTGCCCAAATTTCAGTGTGTTTCTGCTTTGCTTTTTAGACGGAATAATCATAACCGGCCGAAGGAGAACCAACAAAAGCAGGAGCAACAACGATGTTTCCTCGTTGGAGTCCATTATTGAAATAAACTGGCCTCCCCAATCTAAGCAAGTCGCGCGGCTGTATTTGTAATGAGAAAGCATCCGCTGCTGTCGCGCGACAGCCGCACCACCCGCGACCTAATGTGAAGGCGCTCTAAGAATTATTGGTTAAAAAATAAATTTTGCAAGTAAAAAGAAATTATATACATACATTTTGTATATCAATATATAAACGGATTATGAGTCGTCTGCCAACTTGCTCACTTCGCCCTTAGGCGCATTTCGCTGACTTGAACTATTCGTCAACTTACACCATTCGCATACCGATGCGTTGTAATAGGGTCGTTCTGTTATCAGACGAACCGATCTTAGAACATAAAGCTCTTTGATTAAATTAGTCTATGAGACATTGTTTTCATTCGTTATTTTGTTGGTATATATATTTATTGTTGTATTATTGAAATGTTTTTGTTTTTTGGCACCATCATTTACCAGATAGGTATTTACCAGATATTGTCACCAATGGCTACATGCATTTGTTCATGATACGCCGTGTAGAGTGTATATATATTTTTAAAATATTATTTGGTTGTTTGTTCTCAGGCATGGACTGGGCGATACTTTTAACAAGTTATTCTGTGACCCAAAATTGCCTTTTGCTGATTGCGCCAGCAAATGGTATGCACTTCACAAGGGCGGAAAGAAGAGCGAGACACAAAAAGTGTCCTCCGACGAGGACGACGAGTCCGTTAGTGAGACGCGAATGTCATTGCGGCGCAGCAAGCGTACGAATCCGTGTGACCAAGAGGAAGACGACACTGACGCCCTTTCGGAACTAGAGACGTTAGCCAAATTAGGAAGAATCGATGAGTCTCTTTCACCAGAATACTGGTTTTCTGAACGGGCACTCGAAACGAGGCTACATCACATAGCACATGCTGTGCAAAACTGCGAATGGCCCTCCGCTGCGGTCCCCCCAAAGGACACTGAACGGAGCGGTCAGCCTGAGGCACAGGATGTTAAGCATAGTCAAAAGCGTCACATTGCTATTGACGTGGAGACCGAGCGAGCTAAACTGCACGCGCTGCTATCGTCGCCCCAAGCGGCGCATGCGTCGAGCCGCGACGCGAGCCGCGCGGGTGGCGAGCGCGACGACGCGTCCAGCGACTCAGGCTCGCGCCGGTCGACGCCCGCGCCGCCGCCCGCGCACCAGCGTGTCGCGCCCTCGCCCGCCCCCGCGCCCACGCCCTCGCCCTCCGCTGCGCCCGTCGACTTGTCGGCGCCGCTAGATCTCAGCGAGGCGCAGGACTTCTCGATGGGGCGGCGCACTCCCCAAGCAGCCGATGGCTCCGCGATCTCCTCAGCCCCCACACGGAGCAGGCTAGATGACACACTCACAAGACTCATGAAAAGGAAAAATGTGGCAAGTATTTCTACATTCTGATTGGTAATTTTAGTGTATTATTCGCACCCTTTGGTCAATATACTGTATTGCACAACATATACAGAGTTATAAATTGTAACTTAAAATTTTTGGAAGTTGCATCTACAATCTAATCTATCCAATGAATGCTTTTGAAAGCTCTGAACTATTGCATTGTTTTCTTCTAATGTGCATATTTTATTTTTACAGCCTGCACCTGAGCAGATTGTTGGGAAAGAGAAGAAAAGGAAGAAGTTAGATGAGATCGTTCTCGGGTTGTCGGCGGCGAAAGGTCGCAGCCCGAACACTAGCGCGTGCGACGCGCCGCGCGGCAGGAGCTCCACCATCCTGCCCGACGTGACCGTGACTCCCGCCGCGCCGCCCTCGTCGGCGCCCGCCCCTCCCTCGCAGAAGCCGTTCTCCGTGACACTCACTAACGTTACATCCCCTCAAACATCTTCGAAAGAATTATCTTCTTTCCTGCAACAATCGCTAGAACAGACTGCCAAGGGGCAAAAGGCTTCTTCTGCAGTCCCTATGAAATCTTATTCCCATGAAGCTAAAGTGAATAAATGGCTAGCCGAGCAAGCTAGCGTGGAGACGCGCCGGCGAGGAGTGGCGCCTCGGCTCGCGCCCGACGAGCACGTGCCCGTGGTGCACCGCGTCACCGGCAAGCGAATAGTGGGCAACAAAGCACCGCAATTAAAAAACCTTGCCCAGTGGATAGCTGAGAACCCAATGTATGACATCGATTCTAAGTGGACAGAAGGTATAAAAGAACATGTAAAATTACCACAAGATGTACGCAGTCAAAGACATTCGCCGATGCAGCCGACCAGTTCCATGGGTGAACGTAAGAAGGGTCGACCGCCGACGCTTGATTCACCTGCGGCAAATTTATTATCTTCGACTTCTCATCTGAATCAAAATATGGCAAGTTTGAATCCCGCTCTTCTTGCCAGCTTGTCTAGTTTAAGCGCATTTGATCCTAAAACACTGGCTGCGACACTATCTAATTTAACAGGCTTCGATCCCAAGTTACTTGGCTCCTTTGATCCAAAATTGATGTCGAGTTTAAGTGGTTTCGACCCAAAAAATAACCCACTATTGAACTCTTTCAGCAGTATGCCTAATTTATTAGGAAATATAACCGGAGGGAATATATTTGCCAATCTGGCTGGCTTAGGTCTCCCTGGTTTTTCTTCCCTTGACATGAATAGTATTGGTGGAGCGAGTACTTCAGGAGACAATAAATCAAAATCAAGAAAACCTGACGGAATCTCTTCTAGTTCCAAATCCAGTAACTCACAATTTCCGTTTGTATTTCCGAATCCTAATATGCTGTATCCTCAGTTAGGATTAAGTGGTTTGAATCCGTTTGGTATGCATTCTGGAATGCCTTCGGCATATGACGCATTGGGACTGTTAAGTAATAATTTAGTTGCAAGTTCGGGCACATCCACGATGCACAGTTCCAATCACAGTTCTTCTCGAAGCAGCACTAAAACTACCACACCTAGATCTTCTACTGTAGTGACAAATTCGTCAAGTACGCGCCAACAAAAAGTATCCGATCGCCAACAATCGACGAGTCAGTTGTCTCAGATACTGTTACCACCAGATCCGTATCTACTGGAATCTTTATCAAAGCAAACATTGAATTATGAGTCAATTTTACGAGGAGATAAAAGAAATCGTGACACAGAAAGTCATGAAGCCATTGCAACAGATTTATCTAAGGCTGATAAAAAGAAACTGCCTTATGATAATTTGAGGTCGCATGTACCACCAGAGTTCGCAGCCGTACAAGAAAAATTATTAAAAGGAGACAAGAAAGATATTGATATAAGTAAAATGTTATTAGAACAAATGGCTTCTGGGGCGCTCAGTGCCAGTCTCGTCAGTTCGGCGGAAGCTAAAAGAGCTAAAGATAGCGAAAAGGATTCGTATGAAAAACTTGGTAAAAGTTCTTCAGAATATATAGCGCGCACATTGTCATCTGAGGTTGGTACATCAGGTGTTTCATTAGCACACAAAAGGATTCATGAAGACATTAATGAGCCCGAAAACTTAGCATTACACCCAACGGAAATACCTCCCGCAAAGAAAATGAAGGATACTACCCCGCCAGAAAGTATTTCGAATGTTGACAAGCAACCAGACCCAGCAGCACACACTGGAGAAATGGACCTTGAAGATTTAATTGCGCCATCGACCGTCATAAAAACTGGCATGAAAGCTAGTGACTTTGAAACAAGTGTACAGAAACTGACACCCGAACGCACTTCTCCATTAATTTCAAATATAGAAAGAGATGAAAAATCACAATCAAATATATCTAACCTCTATCATGATGATCCAAATATGCAGAGCAGCAGCGACATTGGCCACTGTAGTGAAAGTAACGATAATTCGCTGGACATACAAAGCAAAGATATTAATGCTCACGCTAATGAAGCCACTAATATTGGCGATAATTCGAACTGTGATTCTGGCCGTAGGGGAAATAAAAAGAAAGGTCGCAAATCGTCGGAAGAAATTGCTTCATCGGGTCCGCGACGCGAATTGAGATCAAGTTCTGGGCGACAGTCGATTGACACTAACACAGCAAATCATTGAACACGTCAAAAAAAAACACAGCTGACTGCCACACACAGACAGTCAGACATGTGTCAATATATTGAACCTAAAAATACTCGTGGAGGGTTTTTATCCCTGACAAAGTCATTTTAAGCTTGACATAGTATTAGCATATATGTTATTCACGAATCCTTTTGTTTTGTGTAGTAGCTAAAATATTGTGTCTATCCTAGGTCTTGCAATCATTTGAGTCGCCACTGCTGCAACTCCTCGGTATCCATCATCGGTGTTAAGATATCGCTTCTCCGATGGTTCCATACTTGACATGTAGTTTGTTAAATATTCTCGTGATTTTAATATTCTTTTATATAAATAGTTTCACTAAGAGACTTGTCTCAAACTGTCCTACTCTATGGAGTAAACAAAAAATGATAAAGAAACATATTTATTCACAGCCATAAATGGCAAACACAAAATGTAATGTAAGGTGAAAACAAAAACACAACTCTAATATATTATAAAAGTATGTGTGAGACGCGGCCGGTAGCGAAAGGGCAACCACTCGGCATATGCCTAGCTCAAAGAGCTGGAGCCAGTTGCACTTACTAAGGAAAAGTGTGTACACTGCATGCACATGAAATTGTGCAACAGTTTTAGGCGTTTTTAAATAATACTGACGATGCAGCTACGTAGGTGACGTGGCAACCGATATAGAAGCAGCATTGCCAGTCGCTATGTCGCTACTTAAATATAAACATGGAGGTATGTTTCTTGATCAATATGTATCTTAGGATTTAAGCTGCGTAGTTGTAAGAATAATATTCTTGTTATAAATTAGCTACTTATATAATAATGTATTAGAAGACTGGATCCTCATACTCGATGTATGATTCATTTACTAACATCTGACATTTACATAGTTATTATTTTGTTAGTGGCCCATTAGAGCAGACATTCAAATATTTCCTTGGTCAAATAAATTAGAGTAGAAGCTATATCAATTTCTTTCATACAGTCGGTCATCGAAAATGTTTACCGCACATGCATGCTTGGCTCGCTTGATACATTTGTTTTCAATAGTTACCCATAAATGTATTATTTAGCTTCCTGACATTAAAATGAACAACTATTAGTAAAAGGAAACAATTTCAATCCCTAACCGCCGACTTAACGTAAGCGATAAAACATTTGCAGGGAATGGTGAATCGTATCGTAACCAATGAGGGTAGGAAAAGTGAAAGAGAAAGTTAGTTTTTTTAATAAATTTACAAGTTTCAACTTTCTCTAGTACTTAAAATAGTTTCAAAGATTTGTAAAAATTATTTCTTGCATTTTTTTCTTTTCGGCCAGTGTGACGTCATCGTTTTCTATCTTGTAAACGTCAGTGTGTAGCGGGGGTGTGCGGGACGACGAAGCCGTACCGCTAGGTTAATTCGTGTAAAACGATGACGTCACACCGGGCGTAAGGAAAATTTGTGCGGAATAATTAAGACACGACTTTAAAAAATATTGTGAAGCTATTTGAAATGCTGGAGAAAATGATGGTATATATTAAGTTGATTTATAAAAAAACCGTTCCCATTCATTGTGAAAGTTCAACATTTAAATATTTTTTTGTTGCTTACGATATGTCGGCGAATTTTCCTCTTAAATTGTGTATAGCAATAGCGTGGCTTATTAAAAACGCCAAGAAACTAGATCTCGCTATGCTTAGACATAGGGTAAATTCTTTAAGTATTAGGACAGCATAGGCGACACTTAAGTTGTAAGAAACAAGCGCTATATGCTATAAACAAATACATTACTGTGCCCCACAGTTTATGATAATGTTATAGTTTCATTATTATTATAATTATTATGTAAAGCTCGACTTATATTTATAAAATGCAACATCTGTGTTTGTTTGCCTAAACAACTATAAACACCGGACAGTTTTTGATGATGTTTTTAATCTATTCGTAGAGAATTTTTTAATATGTACATTTTGTAATTGGCGCATACAACTATTTAAGTAGGTAGATACCTATTTGTATCTTTCAAGGGGTTTATTATTTATGTTCATTGTTCAAGAATCATGACACCTACCTACACCATATACAATACCTACACTAAATTATAAATTGGGACAGACGCTCCTATCAACTTTAATGTTATCTTATGATAATATTTTGATCTAGTTATCAATACATTTATTATTAATATAAATTTTCTATTGATTTAATCTCAGAAAATAAACGTGGGTCATTCTGGCAGTTACGCTTTGGATTCGGTATTCGCAAAACGTCATAGTATAATAGTACATTAGGTATTGCAACGGCCGGCAACAGAGGCATTGATGGACGAACGAACATGTAATCTATCAATGCCTGGTTGCGGCCAACGCTCGTGTAGTAGGTACTTTTCTGAAACAAATAAAAAAAAGTAACTTTATTTGATACAATTTAGCTACTTACATACATTTTGATGGCAACGAGTTTTCTATTACGGCTCTTGCCGCCTCGATTCTTCGATTTCGATGTCGATTCTACTGATTTTTGTATCGAATGTCGAAGGAAAATTAGTAGAATCGACTGCTCGAAGCGAGGCGAGCAATTCAAAAATAGGGCTCCAGGGCCGTTTTGCTCTTATGCGTGTTTGCGCCCGCGTCCTGGTCTGGCGCGCATGCGTGCCGCCAGCATCCTCCTTTCGCTGGTGGTTGATGTGCTGTTTTAAAGCTTGTATCACATGCCTAAATCACGGAGAGCGTATTCAGTAAAAAAAAAACTGCCATCTTTTTTCATTATACAGTTTTCTATTTGCAAGTCTGATCGAAATTTAAATAAACCTTTTATGTTACCTCCTTGGTTGGCATGTTTCGGAGAGAAAAGATCGATTTTCCACGGCAGATATGGATTATCATACCACATCGCCGGCCAGTGCTTGCATGTATTTGACTAGTACAGCATTTTCTATTTAAGTCTAAGAAGGTTATCAAAATAATGCTCTTACATTTTCAAGCATGTTTGAGAAATCACATTACCTAAACTATTACTTTTTGGTGTTCTATGGTATAGGTAGTAGTACATTTTTGACTTTCGCGCTTTGTATTTATTATTTAATATTCACGGGTCTTACACACGAATAAATGGTAGGTGTATATTCATTCTATAGTATCGGTAGCACGGTCTGCATTATATTTGTAAGCAGTCGAACCGCCTAGTTAGGTACTTCTGAACATTTTTGGTGCATCCATTATATGCGCCAATCAATACTATGAAAGATCCATGGAGTTTGATACTGACACTGTTGCTGTTTAGATTCTAATGAGCACCAAACGTGTTCAGAAATATTTGGCCTTCTTGCTTTTAAATATTTGACGCTGACTGTACTTGTGATTTTTAATCTATCGGCATTATCGATATTTACCTACTATTGAAAGCATTTAAAATTACTGTAGCATTATTTCGATAGTGTGTTGTTAAATAATTGAGGTGTTGGCTTCCACGAGGAACCCTTGTTTATGCCGATTTTACCACTTTGACGGCGTTTCATTTATTACGTGCGTGCGTATGCAAACGAAGTTACTCCCGAAATATGTACGAAATTAAAACCATGCCTCGAGGTTTCCGCCAAACATACGTGTCGCCGTTGACTGGCTGGCAATACTTTACAGATGCGCTCCACACCCCGGTCCTCCGTCGGAGCCGTCCATCCATCCAACTGCTTTTCAGTTCGGTACCTACAATCTTGCCGCGCTGCATCGAAAAAGTAGGAGAGGAGAGTAGGTAATTTGAACTATTTTATCTAAAATACCTAGTGACTGCCAGAATGGCACGTAAAAATGCACTTGCTGCCGGTCACAAATATTAACATACTTACTCGTAGGTATTTATTACCCCAAACGAACCTGACTGGAGTGTCTCCATCTAAAATGATGGTGATTTTGACTCATTTTATTAAATTTGTAATTGTGAATTTTTTTGGTTTATTTTATAAGTATATTTTAATTAGGAACTAAGTCAAACACTGAATGTGATGAAATTATTTATTACATGTATTCATTATTATTTTGATTGCTAGCTCGATAATTTGTATAATAATTATTGTGACAAATCATAAATAAAAATAAAATAATATTTTGCATTTTATTTACTTTGCCATAACTTATCACAGAGGCTTCTTCACTTTATATTAGGAAGCTCAATTAATATATAACGAAATGCACAGTTGCGACGTTAACAAAAAGAAAATAGAGCATACAGTAGGAACCGAAATTACGTGGTGCCCGCTGGGGTAACGGACATTCGTTTTCTGTCGAGCGATAACGGTACGTGTTACGCCTATTCCGCCTTTGGGAAAAAATTTGTGCTCCAATAGGCGCCTCCAGTGGTAAAAGGTCCAGAGTCCCAGCTCTATTAGCCGAGAAAAACAGCTTCATAGGTTTTGCCAGCGGGACCACATGGATCTCGCGAACGGAACGACTCGCCTTAACATCAGTTCAACGCCTTTAATTGTTGCTTCACAACGCGGAATTAGTGCCCGAAAACCAGAGCTCCAGCTCCAGTACTTTCAGAGATAGAAGTGGTTCCGCTGGGGTCACGGACGGACCACGGTAGAAAAACATTACGTTAATCCACGGAGCGTGGGATTCTCATCCGACCTTAGACTCCTAATTAGTTCGAACCACCGAATTAGTGCCCAAAATTGTGTGCGCTTTTCTAACCAAAAATTTATTTAAACGTCCAATTTCTAACTTTTCCATACAAAATTCACGCTTATAACTTGACCAAATTGAGTTGATTTCATTCTCGAACATTCTCAACGATCGAGTCTGTGTAGTTTGGAAAATGTAGTCTAAAAGTTATAGTTCATGTATGGAATCTACGATTATGGTTCTATGTATGGAAGTGAAACAGGTGTGTCTGTCTGCCTGCCTGCTGCAATTTCTCTGTCTACGGCCTGCAATAGTGCAATGGAATCACTGGACCACACCTGTGTCACTTCCATACATAGAACGCTCGGCATAATATTATAGGTACCTAACCTACCTAATAAATAACAATAAAACATGAATAGAAAAATGGAAATCAGAGCGGCGATCTACATTCAGACGACTACTTGGCCGAATGGCTAGATTGTCATTGCCATCAGTAAAAAAAAAGAGTTCTACTACATTCTGGTGGTTAATCTGAGTCTGTATCTTTTAACGTAGTAATACATTGTACACTCAGATTAGATTCTAATCTGAGGTTGTACATTAGTTCCATGGTCTATACCAAAGAAATTTGAATGCTATTCAATTTCTTTGGTCTATACACTATTTAATTTGTGATTGTCTTGGACGTATACTACAATATAAGTTACTCTATGGTATACTATCTAATTTGTGATTGGTCTGTGACTGGGCTTCAGGGCAGGGCAGGCAGTTGCACTCAGATTGCAGTGTGCTTTGCATTTGCAGTCACAGAATAGATGATATATTGTCTTCGACATTGCAGTGTTTCTGGACGTATTACTATCTAATTTGTGATTTAATACATTATACTATCTAATTTGTGGATTTAATTGGTACGTAACTAGAAGTTTTGTATTTCTTTTACACAAGGTTAACGAGTGAATGAATTGAATACCTGATTGACTTGACTGCTCGGAAACCATGGTCGAATACAAAGTCCTACCGCGGTTACACAGTACACTGCAACTTTCACTTCAGGTTCTATCTGCTTTAAATGTGGCTTTGTGGTAGCCATCAAATTGGTTTAAATGTGGCACTATAGTTCCTATAGTATCACTTGCATGCAGAATGCAGAGTAACAGGAGCTTAAAGTAACATAGATACAACAGGTGGTTAAGTGTGGTAAGATTACTTCCACTATTTATTAGATAATATGGATCAGATTATAGGTCCTACACACCCATCTAGGTCCCGTGGAAGTGATTTCTGGTGATTTCTGAATATTTTCAAAAAAAATTTCCTTGGCGCCCCCTTTTGTCCACTCCAACCCCCATCTATTAAAACCCATAGTTCCTAATTTCAGGTATAGACTTTACCTACATTCATTAGGTAGATTGCTATAGAATTGACTCTTGTTAAGAATTTCACTTCTATTTTATGCATTTACTGATTCATCAGTATCATTCATTCTTAGCTGAATATAATTAAAGCAAATATCTCTTAATTCCAGGCTTATTAAAATGATGCGCGGAATGCAGAAAGTAGTGAGTATACTGTTCAAATTCAAGATACCTATATGATTGTTATTTTCAAACTGGCCTAAAGTATTATAAAATGAATAAAAGAAAAATGGAAAAAATCAGAAGCTAGAAAGTTAGCATGGGTGGAAAGTTCCCAATTTTCTGATGGATGACTGTTTGTATTATGACTGGGTTTGTTGCTGTTTCTTCCCTACTGCGATATATACAGGTGGAAACAGAGTAGTTTCAGACAGAATTGACGTCAAAAAGAGAATATTATAGATTAAAGAGGTATTCCAATTTTGAATAAACAAGTTTTCATTCCAACAGTTGGATTTTTTTTTCACAAAATCCACAGCAATAAGAAAAAATATACATAGGTACCATGTATTATTTTTCAGTGTGGACACAATAAAGCCATGTTGTTTGAGCCATATGCCAGTTCCTTTCATGTGACTTGTCATCAAACAAGTGCAAAACCTTCTGCCAACATTCAAAATCTGCCGAAACTACCAGTTCCAAAACTCAATGATACGCTGCAGAAATACCTTAAAACTGTGAAGCCTCATTTGAATGATGATGAATTTGCTGTTACTTCAACTCTGGTCAAGGATTTTGAGAGGGGCGTGGGACAGAAATTACAGGTAAAATTCCTACATAAATGTACTTTATCATCTCGGGTCATAGGTGGGCAGGTATAGTATACAAGGTGTCCCAAAACTATGGGCCATCCAGGGAAAGTACCTTAAATATCGTAGATAGGATATTTTGCTGAAAGAAGACTATATCTTATTTTTAAAAGTTAGTAATTCTGCATTTAAAAATTTTCTAAGAATTACTTGCTTCGTCTGGGAATTGAACCGACTTAAATGTGAAAAAAATCACCCCTATTTTTATGATGCCAATCGAAAGAATGGACAAAAAATAATAATTCTTCTTAAGTAACATAGTATTTTTAAAAAGAAAGGAACAACGTCAAATTAATCAATTTAATCAAATTAAAACATACCTACATGAAACTGCCGAAGTCAATTTACAATTTTTTTGTAAATTAATTTATTAAATGCTCAAAATCCTCTTGTCTTACGCAAATCGCCAATCTTTTAATAAGTCCGCATTGAGCATTTAATTAATTAATTTACATAAAAATAGTAAATTGACCTTGGCAGTTTCATGTAGGTGTATGTTTTTAATTTGATTAAAATGATTAATTTGACGTTGTTCCTTTCTTTTAAAATACTATGTTATAGGTGTCGCAACGATTAATGAGCGCTCGGCAAAAGTGGTGGGGGTGTACAGTCGTGCACAAAAACCTTAATACCAAGACTTTTACAATGAGTACTAAAGGCCTACTTCAGCTCGTTTCTTAGTCAATTTTTGAGATTTGACTGTAATAAATATACCTACTTCTCATCAGAAAAATCGAAACACCCGTTTTTATGGTTTCTGTTTTTTATGGTTTTTATTTGTTTCTGTATTTTACCAACAATACACGACTTACTAATAACAAATAAATCAACAAAATAAACAACAAAAACAAACAGAAAACAACCAACAGTTAATAGTTAAACAGTATGTGTGCGCAACTGTACTTCAGGGGCGTGAGACGTGCTAGCGGGGCGCGGGAGCGGGAAGCGACCGTACGAACCAATAAAACGCGTTGGCGCGACGTGGGGTTCTACCTCCCCGCGTCGCGCCTCAGTCCCCCCGCCAAAGAGACCCAAAAAATGAATTCTGCGCATTCAAGGTCACCGCTCATAAACCGCTGCGATACTTGTACTTAAGAATAAATATTATTTTTGTCCATTCTTTCGATTGGCATCATAAAAATAGGGGTGATTTTTATTCACATTTAAGTCGGTTCGATTCCCAGACGAAGCAAGTAATTCTTAGAAAATCTTTAAATGCAGAATTACTAACTTTTAAGAATAAGATAGTCTTCCTTCAGCAAAATATCCTTTCTACGATATTTATGGTACTTTCCCTGGATGGCCCATAGTTTTAGGACAACCTGTATAAGGCAGCCCTATATATCTGGGATGGTGTATTTATGGGTGGTGAGATTAATTTCAACTTGAACCAATTTGTGAAATGATTTTCTTTCAGGAGTTATTGATGAAAAGAGTCCAAGGTCGTGTGAACTGGTTAGAAGAGTGGTGGCTGAATGCAGCCTATCTGGAGTACCGGGACCCGGTGGTTGTATATTCAAGTCCGGGCTTGGTATTTCCTTTCCAACATTTCAGTAATCAATATGACCAACTAAAGTATGCAGCCAGAACATTGCTAGCTGCACTTGATTACAAATCTTTAATAGACAGGTGAGTATTTATGTTTTTAAGAGTACTGATGCTGAGCACGATCTGAAGAAGCTCACCATTTTGGGCCAAGTGAAAGGCGCGCGTGCCAAGTACCGAGGTAGACATAGACATAGACTGGTGAGAGTTGTTGCTCCTGCATCCTTTATGAAACAGAGCGGATGGCCAACGAACGCAATAGAATGCAAGCGAGGGAACAACTGGGAAGATGCTATAAGGTTGTCTGGAAGAAATCGCATATAGTGATAAGACCTCCTTGTTTGTACAGCATACTCGTAACTTTATATTATGTTACTAACTATTACCGCGGTTTCAACCGCGTTAAATTTGCATTTTACAATTTACAGAACATCTTTATGAATTACCTATCATCGTCATATAAGCCTGTAGACGTCCACTGCTGGACAAAAGCCTCGCCCAAGGATCTCCACGACGACCGGTCGGAATTACCTATAGCATAGCTAAAATATTATTTTCTGAGGTATAATTCGATAGGTAATAGAGAGCATCAGTGGCCCTGGGGATAAGACGCGGCCTATCATATCGAAAGGTCCGGAGTTCGATCCCCGGTTGGGTCATGTACCAATGGGTTTTTCTCGAAACTTAAGTACATTTACTGACTGCTCTCAAACGGTGAAGGAAAACATCGTGAGGAAACCTGCATACGCCGAAGAAGAAATTCTTAGGCGCATGTGAAGTCCACCAACCCGCACTGGGCTAGTGTGGTGGACTATAGCACGAACATCCTCGTTAAGAGGGTAGGCCTGAGCCCCAGCAGTGGGGACATCTTAATAGGCTGTTGATGATGATTGATGAGGTATAATTATAATATTACTGTAAAGTTTCATCAAAATTTGTTCCATAGTTTTTGCGTGAAAGTGTAACAAACATCCTTACAAAATTCGCGTAGTGTCAGTTATACCATTGAGTAGTACCATTGATGGTACAAATGACACAACTTTGTATCACTAGCACCATGAAAGAATTAATATAGATATTCCGATTTTGGTTAATTTTATATCATCATCATATCAAGCTTCTGGACTGGATGGGACTTGGCATCAACATCAATGGCGAGTATGTCACTCATCTTCGATTTGCAGATGATATCGTAGTCATGGCTGAGACCCTGGAGGACCTTGGCACAATGCTCAATGGCCTCAGTAGAGTCTCTCAACAAGTGTGTCTAAAAATGAACATGGACAAGACGAAAATAATGTCGAACACCCGTGTTGTACCCACTCCTCTGAAGGTTGGAGACTCTACGCTCGAAGTTGTAGACGATTATATGTATCTGGGACAAACGGTCCAGTTAGGTAGGTCCAACTTCAAGAAAGAGGTCAATCGTCGAATCGGACGGACGTCTACAAGCTGATATGATGGTGATGATCTGCCTGTAGACGTCCACTGCTGGACAAAGGCCTTCTCCCAGGGATCTCCACGACGACCGGAATTTTATATATACCTTAGTAGGATTAGTGCATTAAATGGTTGAATGGATTTAGTCTTAAAAACACAACTTTGTGAAAACGGAAAATCGATGTAATTTTACTTATTACAATGAGCATGTCATGAGAAGCTGGTTATTCTTGTCTTTTTGTTGTTTCCAGTGACAAGATTCCTTTAGAAATGATGGGCAAAAGTCCACTGGACATGGCGCAATACAAGAAAATATTTGGAACATGCAGAATACCTGGTGAAAAGAGAGACAAACTGTCTTACAATGATAGCAAATATGTAACTGTCATTCACAACAACCATGTAAGAACATAAGTTTATAGTAGGTATTATCAAGATGATTTCAGCACTATTACTTAGGTACTTACTACTTTTTTTAAACGACGTAAAAATTCAATACTTACAAAAAATAGATAAACCCTGGTTTACTAGCTTGAACATTGCACTCGAGCGCTAGAGGCCGCGGTTTTCGATTCCCACTAGTGATACGACCACAGATTATTTATAACAACTTTGTATAGTAGTATTACGTATAGACTACGCGGAGATTAATGGCGGCTGTGTGAAGTTGGCTGATTTCTGCGCAATGACTGAACATAGGTGTCAAAGGGGAGGTGTGCGGGGGTTCACTAGAGATGCTCATTCAATTTTAAGAAATGGTTCATTGATTCCATCAACCGAATCAAACTTTCACGTTTTTATACATCTCTTTGTAGCAAACTATCTCGCTTAAGCACACATAGACTGTAAACACTGTCAGGGATGTGCAAAGAATTTGTGACTATATTCATTCGGCTGTCAAGAAACTCCGTAGGGACTATACATATTGACCCTGATAATTTTAAACCCTGATAGAAATAGCAACAAACTCGGTTCGTGGTTGCTCGCTGACGTCTGGAATCTGGAACCACGCGCTGAGCATCCACAAGAATGGACGTCTGCCATACATTTTCATACATAACTTGAGCTGGTAATGGTATGCTCAGCTTTAATTTTACTTATACTTTCAGATTTTCCACCTGGACCTGTGGGGTGAAGATAATGTGAGGCTCAGTGAAGAACAAATTGTTCAGCAACTGAAACAAATATTGGAGTCATCACAAACTTGTTCACACGATTCGGTCGGCATACTCACATCAGATAATAGAGACAATTGGGCCAAGGCATATCAACTTCTTATTAAAGGTAATATTCTGGACATACATACGCCTTCCCTCCTACCCTGTCTTTGGCTATTATTGATTGAAGCGTCCACACTGGGGCGGTTGGTAAAATAGACCCTATAAATTTGTACCACGGGTCGGCCTTGCCCGCATTCAGCTTGTCTCGTGTCAACAGTACAACCAGTCACCTCGCGACAGTTCGAGGTTGGCTTTATCTATGACAGGATGACGTCCGACCTTCCGGTACTGGAAGAGGATAGACCCCCTGGAACTTACCCCAGTGACAGACAGATATTTGTATGTACCTATTAACTGCCCTACATTTCGTTTTCGGCTAGCTTTACATTCTTTGGACCATATATATTAGGTTAATAGTTTAGTCTAATGGTCTTATGTTTAATTCCAGAAAATGTGAACAGAGAATCGTTGTTGGACGTAGAGAAGAGTCTTGCAGTCTTGTGCTTAGACGCGTCTGTGTCTTTGTGGAAGTCTCCGGACCGGGGGGCGCGACAGAACTTGGCTGCGGCTCAAACCATTCACGGCGGCGGCTCCGCCATCAACGGAGGCAATCGCTGGTTCGACAAAACTATACAGGTATGTGGCTTATAGTTTCATTTGTTGTACATATACTTACCTAATTGTTTCGCTTTGCAAGAACGCCATTATTATGTTAGTTTTATTTTATTTTCATAGAAATTTGCGTAGAAAAAATTTCCCGCGGGAACAGCTTCTCCCGAGGTATTTATAGCCTGTGTTATTCTGATGTATAATCTATATTACTGTAAAGTTTTATCAAAATCTGTTCCGTAGTTTTGCGTGAAAGATACAAACTTTCGCGTTCTAATATTTGGGGAATGGGATGGGATAGTAGGATTCTCTCGGTGCTTCGAAGTAGCATGTGATGCTTTTGCTGTAAAATGACTGAAATCATTTCACGTTTCGTATTAATAAGTAGTATAATGGCCCCCCCATACTGGCGCGATGGTGGCCTGCGGGCAAGGCGTGGCTGTCTGGGCTCAATACACCGCTGGCCGCGCCGTGCCCGCGTCAGTGTGGTGTGAATGGTAACACAAATAACATTTGCAGTTCATTGTGGGCGCGGACGGCGTCACCGGCCTCACGTACGAACACTCGCCGGCCGAGGGGCAGCCCATAGCTGTTATGACGGACTTCATTATTGATTATTTGTATGATTTACATTTTTGTTTTTTCGATTTTGTATATTTTTAATTATTCAGAGAACCAACAGCTTAAAATTTATACAATTTAATAGTTTATTATAAAAACAAAAAGCCAATAATGGGTTTTCTCAAATTAAATGGAATTAATATTATCAAATCTAATCAACAGCCTAGATATTACTGTCCTCAGTGTTGGGGCATGACTTGAGGCAGGACGTAGGGGGCCATAGTCCTACACGCTGCACTGGCTTTACTCGCAAGTGTGTTGAAAAACGTCGTATGAAACGCGTGAGCAGTAGCCATTACACACTCAGCTCCATAACACCCTCGCCTTCGGCTCGGACTGCGAACTTCAGCGTCGAGTGTAATAATGAATCACCAACTTACGTCACTTGTATCAAATGTACTATTCTAACATAGCTTAGGGCATGCTATAAGCATACCTAGCGGTTACACCCGCATATCGCACAAAAAACCTTTGCTCAAATAATCCCTTACTCATATTATCTCTCAGCTCTATCAATCCATCAACAGCTTGTTAACATGTCCCCACTGCTAGGGCTAAGGCCTACCCTCAACGAGGACGTTCGGGCTTCGGGCTATAGTCCACCACACTAGCCCTTGCGGGTTGGTAGACTTCACATGCGCCTAAGAATTTCTTCTTTGGCGTATGCAGGTTTCCTCGCGATGTTTTCCTTCACCGTTTGACAGAAGTCAGTAAATGTACTTAAGTTTCGAGAATAAACCAATTGGTACATGACCCAGCCGGGGATCGAACTTCGGACCATTGGATATGATAGGACGCGTCTTATCCCAGACACCACTGACGCTCTTCTATACTGAGCTACTAATCGGTAATCTTTAATGTCCCATCCCACCAAAACTAATTTATAAATTATAATACGTAAGTAGGTACACCTAATATAACTTAGATTTTTGTTTCAGAGGTCAAAATAAGACCAACGAAGCGCCATCATCAAGCCCCAAGGAACCAATAAAATTGAAATTTATTGTGAATTCCGAAGTTGCCGCCATGATCAAAACAGCTCAAAACAATTTGGACGGGTTTGTTGTATTCTAGCGGTTCCCTACGTTATGGTATTAACCACTTTCGCCCTTAAGCACCTGGTACTTTAAAAGACTAGACTGAATAATGATAACTTTGAAGAAACTATTTATTGGTAACCTAAAAATTCTCACCAGCAGCCGAAAACTAACCTTTAACTTTTTGGTACTAACTGCCGACCTTATTTTCTAGATTAGTTGGTGATCTGGAGTTGAATTGTTTCACATATGAAAGATATGGAAAGAATTTCATCAAATCACAGAAATTGAGTCCCGATAGCTATTTACAAATGGCGATGCAATATGCTTTCTATAGGTAAGTTGAGTTTTATGTCTATTGGTATTTGGTACACAGCCGTATGGGTTCCGTGAACATTTTGTTTCATTTCCTCCGTCATTGCCGGGGAGTTCTACATATTTACATGTTCCAAATTTTCTTCTCAATCGGTCCAACCGTTTTCGAGTTGCTCGGTGGACAGGCGACAGAAAATCTACGCTACAACTGAATCTATTCTGAAGGAACCCTCAAAGTCAAAGTCAAAACTATTTTATTGCATGTAAGTACACTGGGTACATTTATACAACGTCAATTTTTTATCTACCACCGCTTCCAAGGTGTTATATAGAGCTGGGAAGAAGAAGCGGCGCAACAAACTTCCGCAACACATCTTTTAAAATCGAGTTTATACATAACATTATTTTTGTAAAGGTTGTGCGAGGCTGAAGTAACATTAACACCAGGCATCTTTGTCATTTAAATAATCGACTGTTTTATAATAAGCTTTCTTACAAAGTTGTTGTTTAATGTGAGTCTTAAATTTTCTGTCATTCATATTTAAGATTTCTTCTGGTATTTTGTTGTAGAAGCGTATACATTGCCCCGTGACTATTTACGATTACTAACCTTACTAAGCCTTAACTGTGGTGGTACAAGTTTGTTTTTGTTTCTTGTAACATAAGCTGTGTTCATGTCACAGTGCCTCAAAAAGAGAGATATATTTTTACGGACATACAAAATATTCTCAAAAATGTATTGACTGGCAACGGTTAATATATTAATTTCTTTAAATTTTTCTCTTAATGATTCTCTACAACGCAGATTATAGATCGCCCTAATAGCTCTCTTTTGTAAAATAAAGATGGTCTCTATATCTGCTGCTTGACCCCACAGTAGGATGCAGTAGGATGCCTGAAAAGAAAAACTATCCAACGGGGGTCCCGGGTCACCCTGGCGAAGAATCGTTTGCCTTCAGGTTTCGAGTGGGAAAGCTTAGTGTGAACACGCCTCCCGGCTAGATGGAGCGAACGATCTGCGTAATGCAGCCAGTTGGATATCTATAGCATAAAAGTCCTCCATCTACTCTCTCGATGACCGTCATCAGATCATGCCCCGATTAATCCTCCACGGAGAACCATGCCTTCAACGTGACCTCGATTGTATGAAAATCTTGCCCTGTTTCTAATTACCCGTCCACCTATGTAAGTATATTAGACGCCTCATTAGTTCCGACCAATCATGACTTGGAGCGAGCATAATACTCGATGAATGTAGGTACCTAAAGTAGGTACTTAGTACCTAAATAATATTTTGTATGCAGGCTACACAAGAGTGCCGGAGCCCATTACGAGTCGGCGGCAACCAGGATGTACGTCGGTGGTCGCACAGAGACCATACGCTCTTGCTCCATAGAATCCATAGAGTTCGCGAGAGCGATGTTGGATAATAGACGCAGTCACAAAGAGAAGCTTGCAGCGATGCAAAAAGCTATATCGGCCCACAAGGACTACACGGTGCAGGTTTGTCATATTTATCTTCATTATTGTGGACCACTGCCACTTCGTCCGCGGCGGCGCGGCGGGCGCACGTAACATTAGCGCGACACAGACAGAGCGGCGCGGTGGCGTTTTTTTTTGTAATGTTTTGATGTGAAGGGCTTCATACTATTTCGAACATTACAAAAAAAACGCCACCGCAACACCGCCGCGCCGCTCTGTCTGTGTCGCGCTTAAACTTAGAACGTAATAGTACATTGTTACCCCAGGGGTGAAAGTAACTTATTTAGTCCCGAGACTAGCGAGGGCGCCAATAGTACGAGGGACTCTAAGTGTAAGTCTTGAATCCGAGGGAAACTCTGTGCTTTTCATTACGAATACAATGAAAGTAAAAATAAAAACATGAATTAGCTAAAGAAAAAATTAGTGTTAATACTAATTTCTGCATACGGAAGTATAAACAAAACTCTACAACTCGAAAAAACAAATGAAGATCGGATTGCCGTTTTCCCGTCTATTTTGTCTTTTTTCTGTGGCCAGCTATTCTGCCGTTATTTTTCATTTCCATCATTGAAAAAATGGTAAATATTTTGTCCAAATCTATGTTATTTTAAAGAAATAGTTGACAGTAATAATTATACTAGTCATTTAAAAATATATAATCTGTAATTATTAGGTATAAACTACTTATAAACTACATATAGGTTATTTCAATTTTACATCGCGCTGTAATTGAGTGGCTGTATAGGAAGTTGGAACATGGTCCAATAGAAATGCGAAAATTATTGCATTGTTTAATTATTGCAGGCGACTAAATGCCGCCTCATCCGCTCCAGTGCACCCCCAGGGCTTAAGTTTGTTTTGTAAAAATAATTGTTGTTGCAGGCATTACAAGGATTTGGCGTGGACAGACATCTGCTGGGATTGAAGTTGGCTGCTATTGAAAATGGAATTGACATACACAAATTATATTCGGACCCAGGATTTGTACGAAGCGCTCATATGCGTATTTCTACTAGTCAGGTGCGTTAAAGTTTCGATCTATACCGATCATTTCCGCCCAAACAGACGGTTATATTATTCAATTAGTTTTACCAACATGTGGTAACGTCGTTTATATAAATATATTCTTTATAAGCGGCTCAAGACGAAAGTCTTCGACCAGTGTGTGTTGCCAGTGATGACATATGGTACCGAGACGTGGTCCCTCACTATGGGTCTCATAAGAAGGCTCAAGGTCACCCAGAGGGTAATGGAGAGAGCTATGCTCGGAGTTTCCCTGCGAGATCGAATCAGAAATGAGGAGATCCGCAGGAGAACCAAGGTCACCGACATAGCTCAAAGAATTGCGAAGCTGAAGTGGCAGTGGGCTGGGCACATCGCTCGTAGAACTGACGGCCGTTGGGGCAGAAAGGTTCTCGAGTGGCGGCCACGTATCGGAAGACGCAGCGTAGGCAGGCCTCCCACAAGGTGGACCGACGATCTGGTGAAGGTCGCGGGACCCAGCTGGATGAGGTTAGCGCAGGACCGGTCGTCGTGGAGATCCTTGGGGGAGGCCTTTGTCCAGCAGTGGACGTCTACAGGCTGATATGATGAAGCGGCCATAGCCCCTCCACAGTTCGCTGAGGGACTAGTGGATCGTGGCACGCACGTTCCTGCGCCGTAAGTTGTATCGTGATACATTGTCTTGTTCAGGTGGCCTGCCGATGCGACGGGTTCATGTGCTACGGCCCGCTAGTACCCAACGGGTACGCGACGTGCTACAACCCGCGGAACGACGACGTCAACTTTGCCACATCCGCATTTAATTCCAACCCGGAAACTAGTTGTGACAAATACAGATCCGCATTGGAGCAATCCCTTCAAGATATGCATGACATACTGCTTCTTAATACTCCTTCGAAACTTTAAAACTTTTTAGGCTTTCTGATCATAACTCGTTCGTAAAAAACATCCTTTAGAACCACAATAAAAAATGACAACTTGAAATGACCACTTCTACAAATGACAACTTCTATACAGTACTATTTCTTTAAATGACCACTTCTACATGTCAAATTTGTTTAGGCATTATTTAAACGATAATCGATTATTCAGAACAGTGCTACAAGATGGTTTTATTAAAATTATTTTATTTTAGTATATGTCATCATATATACTGATAGCACAAACTACTATGACCAGGAAGGTTCGAATCTCTTTGGTGGCGCGCGCGCCTAAATTTTTTCATTCAAGACTATGACCTTAGGGAAGTAAACAGGAAATAAAACAGCATTAAATTGGGTTTTTTTACTATAGACAACTTAATGTAACAATACGAGTTTATTTACTACTCAATACAGTAATCGAAATAATCTAAAGTAAACAAGAATAGTAAAGAATAATCTTAGTGGTAATTTCAAAGTGGCCATTTAATGTGTTTAACTTATTTAATTTAATGTTGTTTAATAGTGCTTAACTCAAGAAATGGACAAATAAAGAAGTGGTCATTTCTAATTTAAGTTATTTTTAATAATGGTCCGAAACGAAAAATATTAATCATTGTCAAAATTGTAAAATATCTAAACGTCTAAATGTAAATTGCCTTATTTAATACGTTTAAGGTGCAAAACGTCCAAAATTAAAATGAAGGAAAAATTTAGCTACGCGGCCGGGCGCCAACCAAAAAGTTTTTAGCTTCATGGGTTTTTCAATGTAGGTACTGCCAGGACTATTATGTAATCTGTGATATTGCTTCAAAGTGGTAAAACTTAGATTACGTGTGCGGCTGAAGGGGTTCTGTTTATGCGTCTTTAGTCATACTGCATTGTAGACATTTTGCTTCAGAGACGTTCTGCCAGTTAGGCTCTGTGATCAACAACAATGGCCAGCACCTACAGCAAGTTTCTTCACGATCAAATAAAAACAGCATAGTACACTATACAAACATTTATTTAACACGTGATTTTTAATACAATGTAATATAGGTAAGATGTTAGGTGAACGATAATATAGTAAGTTCGTGAATTTACAAATTATTCTTATTCTAAAGATACCCTATCAAATTTACTTGCAGTTTAGTGAACTCCTAAAACCCGTAGGTGTATATCCACGACGCGACGCGCGGATGTGATGCTGGGAAAAATCTTACGGCTAAAGCCCGAAAGACTACACCTATATGTATAGCCGCTGATACTACCCCGATTTAACGCGTGCACTTCCAGTTGCCAGCGCAAGATGCCCGGCAGCATGGTAATACTGACAAGTCTGCGATCCACGTGGATCTGATGGTGATTGAACTGGCCGAATCGATCCGCAACCATATTCGCTAATCCTAATAATTTTGGGTTTAGGTATAACAAATTAATTCTTAAATAATTCATAGCTTAGTGGCCCTGCCTCGCTTCATGGAATACATCTTAACATCGATCGTGCCTTACACTTAGATGCCTAGTCTATATTTAAGTAGGCTACATAAAAAAAATACTATATTGTGAATTTGCTAAAGATTTATAATTATGTAGACAGAAAAAAACAGGCTTTCAGACAAAAATAATCTAATAGCGGATTTTAATTGAAAACATATTTGGCGTATGAGCTATATACCTATTTATGTACACATATATTTCGCTAACTGCTCATCTTTTATTTATTTATTTTTAAGATTAATTCTTACCTGAATTCATCAGGTTATAAAGAGATAATGTAATGAATAACTGTAGGTAGATCAGTTTAAAACTGTTAGGTACTTTAGTATCTAAGTCAATTTGTATCTTTCGTGGCCAAAAAATAAAATAGCATTTGCTTTCATTGTAGGTAAGTATGTTATATTGTAAATTATTACTTTTACTGTTATATTTTCTAAATCGACTACTAAGGTTCTCAATCTGATATGGGTGTATCATCTAAAACAAATATTTTATTTCCTACCATTTGGCTTGGTTTGGTATCGAACTTTTATCACAAGTTAATTTTGAAAATCGAGGAAGTAGTTTTCTTTGATGTAAGTATCATAATCATTATTATATTATTTTTATCATTTAAGTAGTACAATATTATGTATAATTTTTCTTTTCCTGCTCATAATTAATTAATAGTCACTCTATAAGATAGACCTTATGTAATATATTATATTATACTTTTAAAATTACAAATACATAGTTACATAATCTACGGTTCTAATTTATTACATCAATAGAAATGGGTGAAATTTTTATATACTCTGAAGCCATTTTGGAGCATTCTGGGAAGGAATGAAATTGACGGTGGCTAGACTTTGAAGGTTCCAGGCCCACCTAAATCGTTCCTTGGCCAAGAACCAAGGCTTTCAAATAACTTCGCATTTATAAAAATACTACTTTGACCCACTTTATTATTGACGAAAATATCTGCACCTGACTGGCTATAGATTAAATCAAGTCCAGATACAAGTGAAATCTCCACGGTTGGGAATAGTTTGGATTATTCTTCAGCTATTTCAAGTTGCATTTCGTTGCCTCATTCAATTTACTATTAACATTTTAAGTGGAATGTATTAGATGCAAGATACAAACAAAAACACGCCAAAATGAAAATGGGACTCACGATAATTGCATTTATTGATAATATATCGACACGTAATGATATAGTAGTGTAGCATATATAATAGTATAGATAGTGTGCATGCCCCGTGAGCGGTTAGCAGGCGCAGTTGTCGCGCGCGGCGGGCGGCGCGGCGAGCGGGCGGCCCGGCGACGCGGGCTTGTGCTGCACGCCAGACTCCGCTGCGTTCAAGTCTAACCGGCCGTCTTGAATACTTTGATAGATTTTCTTAGCTGTCTCGAGAAAAGCTTCCTCTACATTTTGCCCTCTGAAAATATTATGAAAAAAAATATATCTCAACTCTATACAATATTTTAAAAATGTTTTTCCTATGAATGCAGCAATGAAAATGTAAGAGAATAGCTTAAATAAAACCGACTAAGTAGTAGCCGGCCGGAGGCGGCGGGATGAGGGGACAGAGGACTTGGGTGGAATGACGGTCTTTGAAGCTGATCATGCATGATGGACATTGGATCTAGAACTGGGCCTGGGGGTTTGTTCCACGTAGATAACTAGTTTTCTACCTTGATTTTTGACATTGAAAATGTCTATTTTTCCAGGTAGGTAACCAACCAATTATGAATGTGGAAGTTTTCGTTCCAGCTACTTAACCAGTTACCGAGTTGGAATAATTTTACCGTGTAGGTAACTAGTTACCGACGTTGACTGGCTGGAGAGTTTCACATAAAATATAGGTAGATAACCAAGAGAAAATCTCTTTTTTTCCAGACTTAACAGTTAATCTGAACGAAAAAATTACTCCAGCTAACTAGGTAACTGGTTATGTATCTGGTACGAAAACTTCCATAAAATGGTTATCAAACTTGGTTATCTACATGGAACAAACCAGCCTGTTGCTTGATTGCTAGCTCAAAGAATTGCGAAGCTGAAGTGGCAGTGGGCTGGGCACATCGCTCGTAGAACTGACGGCCGTTGGGGCAGAAAGGTTCTCGAGTGGCGACCACGTATCGGAAGACGCAGTGTAGGCAGGCCTCCCACAACGTGGACCGACGACGATCTGGTGAAGGTCGCGGGACCCAGCTGGATGAGGTTAGCGCAGGACCGGTCGTCGTGGAGATCCTTGGGGGAGGCCTTTGTCCAGCAGTGGACGTCTACAGGCTGATATGATGATGATGATTTGGAGTGAGTGGAATGCACAAAACTCTAAAGCCTGGCAACCTTAAAATAAGAGAACCGATTATAGCTATTGGACTAAATAATACAAAATGAATACAAACGTTTTGGCGCTAGCTTCAACAAACATTAACCCGTTCTCATCAGCAAATTGTTTAGCTTCCTCATATGTTACATCTCTTTGGCCCTCTAGATCTGATTTGTTACCGATTAAGAATATCACAGTGCTGGGGTTTGTCAAGTTGCGCGTGTCAGTGAGCCAACTACTTAGATGGTTATATGTGGATCTGTAAAGTCATGTAATATGATAAAAATGCCATTCTTTTACAATTCAAAAGTCAATACAGTTCTTCACACTGCTATCTTTAATCATATAGCATTAACAGTAATCAATAATCAACCAGTATTTTGATATCAATGAAGGGACAAGTATCCTTCAATAGTAATAATAATGTAACTATCTAAATAATTTGATAACATTGATAAAACAAAAATTCAAAGCTAGATGCATTTAAGATTCGAGCCAGCTCATTATGCATTACCTTCTTGTTATATCATACACCATAAGTGCGCCAGCCGCACCTCTGTAATATGAACGGGTGACGGCCCTAAATCTCTCTTGACCAGCAGTGTCCCAAATTTGCAATTTGATTTTTTGTCCTGCAACCTCAATGATTCGAGTCCCAAACTCAACTCCAATGGTGTGGGGACAGTCGGCCATAACTGAAGAAAAACTGACACTATGAAACAATAGTTGAAATATCGTTGACATATAGTAATAATATAATTATAACTTACATTTCTTCTCAGTGAACTGATGTAAGAGACAAGATTTACCAACTCCCATATCCCCAATGATAATGTACTTAAAAATATAAGAGTAATTGTAGGGTCCAGACGTCATTTTGCTGAAAAGGAAATTTAATTGTGTAAAATAATATCATTACAGCCATATGAATCAACTAATGTCATAAATGTGAAAGTTGATTGTTGCTCAATCATCTCATAAGGGATAAAGGTATTCCTTAGGTATTCTGATTAAACTTGCTAAAGCCAACTGCACGTCAGTGGAAACACTTTGACCTTGAGCTGGCCTAGCTTATTGCGGAGTTTCAATACTATGAGAGAGCAGTTAACACTGGTTTTTTCCACTGACGTGAGGTCGACAGTACATACAGTGAGTGATCTAAGATATATCCTGGAATAACATAAAAGCACGTCAGTGGAAACACTTTGACCTTGAGCTGGCCTAGCATATTGCAGAGTTTCAATACTATGAGAGAGCAGTTAACACTGGTTTTTTCCACTGATGTGCGGTCGACAGTACATACAGTGAGTGATCTAAGATATATCCTGGAATAACATAAAACTTTTTAACTCAGACGAAGTCGCTATTATTTAAGTACCTAGACAGGTACTAGGTATTCTAATAAACATACAATGAGAATCTGAATAACTTGTCATATACATATATAAAAAGTAAAATTATAATATTTAAAATAAGTGCAGTCTTTTGGTGATGGCCTATAACTCTCTGGACAAGCTACAAATGGCCGATGTCATTTAAACCCTTACATCTTATCTTCTGAGGGGGCCAGGAATACCTGGCGACACTTCGACCCTATGGGATCTGTTGTGCCAAACCCCTGTCCGCCAAACGGTGCCCCAATCCGTTTTTGGTGGACTTCACATACGCCTTAGAATAGATAATTACAAGTCTTTGGCGTATGCAGGTTTCCTCACGATGTTTTCCTTCACCGAAAAACCTGTGGTATTAAAATAAACCGTACTTAAGTTTTCGAAAAACTCATTGGTACGGGCCAGGATCGAACCCTTAACCCATTGAGATAATGTTGTTTAACGTTGTGGCCATATGATGAGGACAAACAAAAGACATTACTGAGTTGAGTGGTACCCAAGAGATGGGAAAAGAAGGGGAAAACCAATCAAAAGATGAGAAGACCTGCCTGGTGGATGGCGCAGAACATCAAAGACCGTTACATATGGCGACAACTGGAGGAGCCCTAGGACAGCCTGACAGTAAAGTTGTTGATGTCGTCAACCAACATAAGTAATATATTTTGAAATGTAAAGTCAGCGATAAAGGCTATTTTTATTTATTTATTTGTTATTGTGTAACTGCAGTCCTATTCATATTGAAAGACAAAAAGAAATAAATAATCGACAATTTAGAAATGGTACTTGAAAATACAATGATACAAAAAGTTATGTACTGATGCAGTACTCAATAGGACGGGTTTGAGAGTATCCTTGGGGGCGCTATGAGCAGGGGACTTAGAAAATCAGAACTAGTTTCTTTTCAAATAATATTGTAATGCAGTGATAATTAGCTAGTTAATTTATATGATAGCACATATTAAAGTATAACTCCATAGTGTTTACTGCCTGATGATTGATTTTTCAATAAAATAGCTTTCACAATGGATTTATTTCTGTGACTCATCATCGCCTGTGAATGTCACGGAATAAAAACATCAGATGGACATGATACTGTAAAATATTTATGCAGCTTTAGTAGGGTGAGATAGCAACTAATGCAATGGGAGGAATAATTCATTTACTGCCGATTGGTAAACAAACAATGCTAGAGCTTGTTATGGACGGGCACCTACATACAATGACGCCTTCCACAAATTAGAACGATCTGACCAACCAAATCGAAAAAATCACAAACACTTAGTAATCTTACACTGCACAATAATCACAACAGGAAAAACTTCACAGTACAATTAATGATTTTTAAGCCTATTAAATGGCATCCGAGTGAAATGCAGGGTAATAGTTTGTATTGTTTGAATTGAATGAATATTAAAACTGAATAGAGAAAATACTAAATTCCCATCGGCCTGATTGACCATATAACTGAAGGATTTTTTAAAAGGTTTTACGGCCAATTGGAAACAAAGTCCTTTATGCAAATCTTATTTTATAATGTTCAGAATACATAGAACACCCAGCACGGCCTCCACCAGGGCAAAATAAAATGCCATTCGGTGATCCACACTGCATTTCACATCCACACTAAAGCGATAGTAGGTATATTAAAGATTTTCATCAACAGCCTATTAATCTCCCCACTGCTGGGGCTCAGGCCTACCCTCTCAACGAGGGTGTTCGGGCTATAGTCCACCACGCTAGCCCAGTGCGGGTTGGTAGACTTCACATGCGCCTAAGAATTTCTTCTTCGGCGTATGCAGGTTTCCTCACGATGTTTTCCTTCACCGTTTGAGAGCAGTCAGTAAATGTACTTAAGTTTCGAGAAAAACCCATTGGTACATGACCCAACCAGGGATCGAACTCCGGACCTTTCGATATTATAGGCCGCGTCTTATCCCCAGAGCCACTGACGCTCTAAAGATTTAACAAGTGACAATTGGAACGATCCGATAGAGTCGTTACACGCTTATAAATAATTATCCCGCACAAATTACATTTTCATAGGCATTTGTTGCTAATAAAACTATTACAGATAAACACCAAAACAACAAACATTTTTTAGATAAACTAAACAAAACAGACAGTCGTCTCTATCAAAATCCCGCCAAAAAGCCCCGAAGGATTGATTGTATAAATTGATGGATTTGAATATTTGAACTGTGGCATGCTAGTGTTACCAGTGTCGTTATTTCCTTTTTTTAGCCGAGCAATTTTTTATTGGTATCCGCAAATATTTCACTTCCACAGACTACTAAGAAGATACTTCACTTCACAGACTACTGAGAAGATACTACGAATAATGTGGGCCCCTCCGCGCTATAAAGAGGTTTCCGATACTCAAGTTAAAGACCTACCAAGTTATCTGTGAAGTGGTAGAATCAGGAACTACGCAGAATGTCATACGGGCGAGCCGTCATCGTCAGCACAAATTATATAGAACGATCTAATTTGTGAGCTATAGTCGTGATCAGTCAGTCATCTCTTCATCAGTCACTTCACTACTGTCACTGTCAGTCAAATGAATGACGTAGTATCCCTATAGTTAGTGAATGAATGGAATGGATGGATGGAATCTGTCAATATTTTTGGTTCATCATAATTTTTGTTCAATTGGTTGGTAGTAAAATCTGTAAAACTATTTTAGAATTTTACTTAAACCTATTTATTTCATTATTAAACATGAACAATACTACTAAATGTTTGTCGCCACTTATAAAATCTGCTGCATTGAAAAATTACCTACCCATACTGAGTCGCAATTTATCCAGTGGATCCGAAGATGTTATGACACATACAGGCCAAGTATTTCATGAAATTCATAATTATTTTTCATATTTTAATACTATTTAATCAAATGTTTTAACATTTTTCAGTAGGTATGCTATTCTCTTACATAATAATTAACCTACATCAAAGGATATGTCGCAGGATTTAGCAAAAATTCTAGTCATTCAAATCCGGGAGGATAGCATTTGAAGGTTATTCGTAAGCTATCCATCCATCCTAGGCGATTATTTAAATTCCAGATCGATTCTAGTAAAAGCAAAACGATTTTATTTATAATCTGATAAGATATTTGGAGTTAATTAAATAGACCTGCCTGTAACTGACAAATTCATTTTAGTTATACTCCTATAATCTAATTTTTACGTTTACAGCAATGGGATAAAAAGGACTACAGACTTGTCCGATATATGAATGCTCCCAAGCAAGTGAATCCAAACTGGGCAGTTAATTTGATTGCTGGAATTCCTCCACGTGAAGTCACTGATCGGGTTGTGTGGTGTGACGGAGGTAGTGGCCCAGAGGGACATCCTAGGGTTTATATTAATTTGGTAATTATTTTTATATGTCAAAAGCCAAAATAAAGTATTTTCCTGGCTAAATACTGCAGGCAGATGCCTAAACCTGGTCTCTCAGTTTAAGCTGTATGTACTGCGGTCTGCCAGCACTGAATATCTATAGAAAACTGCAGGCATTGCAACTATATTCTTGTAAAGTTATTAAAGTCAGTAATGTATTTTTTTTACAGGACAAGCCAGGCAATCACTCCTGTGGGTATTGTGGTCTTCGTTTTGTTAAGAAAGATGGTCACCATTAGAACATTTAAAGTATGATGCAAATTCAAATTAATATTATGTTATTAGTACCTACTTTATTTAGATGCTTGAAATAAAATGCAAGGATAAAATAATGTTTTTATTTTGTCTAACACAGGTCCTATAGATATTTTCTGCTGTACAGGAGTGTGTAAGATTAAATGAATAAATAATAAATAACGAGTGACCGCCTTAATTTATAACAAACATAATATTGATTTTAGAATTAACCCTTTGGCTTGCAGGATTTAGAGCGCAATACCTTTTAAACTCTGACATATATCATGTCAGTTAGACATCTGACATTATCACTCAAAAAAACTATGAATGACAAAGTCAGGTGTCTGGTCTGAACGACTGTGAACTGACATAGGTTTACTAGGTATTACCCAGCAGAATAACTAGCTAGCTGTCAAACTGCTACAAGTAGCAGTCTGATAGTCAAAAAGAGTTAAATCTTAAAAGCTAAACTGAACAACTACGAATCTGGTTGTGGCTACTTTATATAAGTTTTCAATAAATACATGTTGCAAAACATAGTGTACCTACATTAATGTTATTTTTTATTTAGATGTTCCTGCTTCTAAATTTTCATTTTTCAGTTGTTGCCTGATGTCAATATTGGATTGTAAAAGTTCCTTCAGTTTCTCATGAATGTCATCATTTTTTTGTTCCAAAAAGTCCAGAGCTGAATTCAACTCATCCAACTTAGAATCCAAGAAATCATACTCTGTAACATAAATATTTTTAAATGTCAATTTCAGTTGGAGTGTGAGAAAACTTTAATAACTAAACAACTATGCATGGTTATGCTCCTGACACACGGGACTTCCTATTAGAGGAGCCAGTGCCGCATTGTTTATATTTACAATTGTAATTGTGGATCAATAAAGATTATTTTATTTTTAGCTAAAGGGATGAAGCACAGAACACTGCAAAAGCTCGCTACGCAATGAATTGGAGTGTAGAATGTGGGCACATTAAAGAAATACTTTTAGAGCATTCTCCAATAAATAGGATATGAGGAGAAAGTTAGTGTAGTGCCCGCCCGAGTCAAATTTGTACAGTTTTCAGAGTGCCCCTATTTTGATGGATTGATCATAGCACTTACCTTCACGTACAATTTCGTCACTGTTTTGATTATCCTCCGTAGGATCGACCTCATTATTATCCACTGCTCCTTCTCCGTTCGTTTTATTATCGTCTTGCCCAGCCATGGCTACCAATACATGAAATACAATTGTCGAAGACACTCAATATTCTGTGAAATACAATTTACTTTGTGAAGTGAAAATGGAATGAATGAATGACTGACAGTGATATGTTGGTGTCGACAGAATTCATTCTTCATCATGTGACTGAGGCAGCTTTTTGGCGGGATTTTGTCGGAGACGGTTATCTTTTTATTTAGTTTTCCCATGGAAATAGTATACAAACTATACTATTTCCATTAGTTTTCCTAAAAAATGTATATTGTAGGTTTTGGTGTTTATCTGTGATAGTTTTATAAGCAACAAGGTGCCTAAAAAATAAATAAAAGCGTGTAACGACTCTACCGGATCGTTCCAAAATGTCCCTTGTTAATCTTCAATAAACCTACAAAACTATCGGATTAATGCGGACATGAACCTGCAGTGTGGATCACCGAATGGCACTAGTTGTGCCCTCGTGGAGGCCGTGCTGCGGTTTTATTGAAATTCGCCGACTAACTCTAGTCGTGCTGTTTTTGTGGAGGTCGTGCTGTAACCGCCGGTTTAAATAAATATAAGAAATACTACTTAAAATAAGACAGGGCTGTATGGACGAAGCTTCCCTTGCCCGTCCTCAATAGAGGACAAATCAACAACAACAAAAAAGTGACTGACATCCCGTGTTCAGGCATAATTTTAACGTTCCGCCCGCCGCCGGCCGGACTGCCTTTCCCGTATTTTCAATCTTAACGTTAGCACCGCACTACGGTTGACTGACAAGTTTTCAATGAATTTAACTGCATTGAATTTTACAGTACATTACAATTATGTAAAAACAAATCTAAAGCACACACTAAACACGTAAAAATAAGAACGTAAAATACACGTTTTACATTTGTCCCGGGGGAAAAAATTTAAATCCCATTTTTTGCCAGATTGAGCATTTGTCCCCTACATAATCAAAAAAAATCTGGCAACCCTACTGATTACACGGTAGGTTTAGGTCAGAGACGGTGACGGTGGACGTATACTATCTAATTTGTGCGGTGACTGACGGATGTATGATCGTTGAATGATGAAAATCTGCATACTTTATTTTTTTCATCATTCAACCGTCAGTCATATCTGATGGAATTGAATGACGCTGGCATGACCGTCTACAGCGTGCCAAACGCATAGGCATCCACCTACACCCATTTCATCAAACACCGTACAGCCGTGTCCTTAGATGTCTTCTATGCAATGCTTCCATGCATGCCTCAGGGTATAATGTTTCTAAGGTTTGGTCGCGGCGAATTTGTCTACCAACCCGCACTGGATTATCATGGTGAAATAGCCCATAAGATACGCCCTCGTTGAGGGTAGGCCTGAGTGAGCCCCAACAGTGGGGACAAATTAATAGGCTGTTGATTTTATTTGAATTTGTTCACTTTGGAACGTTTTCAAGTTTTGTACCAAAATGGTGAAGGACACCCCTGGACGGCAAAATGCACGATACTTTGCTATCCAGCAAGTGGGATACACTTCGCTCACTTAATGTCATTTGGCTTTTTTAATTTCCTTTTTTATTTTACACTTTTAGTTAAGATTAACCGGCAACGTCGTCTGCCCATAAGTGTCTGCCCATTCGGGTCGCTCACTCCGAAGCCCGCCCCGCTCCAAACTTTAAATCGTTAAGGGTCGTTTTCCTGTCACGCGTGTTTGCGCCCGCGTCCTGACCCGGCGCGCATGCGTGCCGGAAAATTTAAACAAGTGGCGCGTGGGGCGGCTTTTGCATGAAATTAGCGACACGCATGCGCGCGCGGCCACGTCGACTTTCATTTTTTCAGCCCGCACATTATCGCGCATTAAATCCGCCACTTTTCAGAATTTTATGTACCCACAGTGACACCGCGCTATCAAGACGAATCTAATGACGTATCATAATTTATCAAAATCGGTTGAGCCGTTGAGTAGTTAGAAATAGGAACAAACATACATACATACGGGTCATCAAACACGTAACCCTCCTTTTGGGCTTCGCCAGTCGGGTGAAAACACGGCTCAAGATTCGTAAGTGATGAGCGCTGTGAGTGATGATTCGCTGTAACCACAGAACACGTAAAAAGCTCGCTACGCTCCCGCTGGGCTGAAAAAACGTTACGCATCTAAGAACAAGGATCCCATAGAACAGCTGCTAAAATAACAATAATAATCAGAGAGGGACACACTTATTACAAAAGTAGTAAGAGTAAGCTAGACGGGTATAATATCTTCTCTCTCTATCTACGTATGTGAATTTTTTTGTTGGGGGGCAGTGTAACTGCCTACCAACTGCCCCCTAACAAACAACAGCCCGACTAAAATAGATAGTGTTTGTTCAATTTGACCCCGCCATATAAGAAGCGTCTTCTCAAATTATTGGGGTAAAAGACTATTGCTATTTCATGCTATACGCTGATTACGGTTCTATGGTTCATTCTTTTTCTAAGTTACGCATTGACAGTTGCGCGAACGACTCATAAATAGATTAACCGCGCGAATCGACTCATAGATTAACCAATCAGCGTTCAAATTTCCAATCGTCCTAAACAAACACGGATTTTTGCAAAAATCCTGAAAATAGTTCCGATGTTAACGAAATTCATTCTTACATTCCAATTATCCGGCTTTTTCCAAAAATCCTAGGATTTTCGCAAAGATCCGATTTTTTCAAGACATTTAACACAAGCCGCTAAGCCATGTTTACGTGTTTTACATACAGTTATCATTTAAGTATTTAAACAAGTATTTAAATTTATAAACATTTATTAGGTACTATTTAATAATAGGCTTATAATTTTCGAGGCAGCTAAAAAATAAAAGAGGCTTCTTTTGTAGGCATATAATAAAATAAAGTGGCAACGTATTAATATTTCGGCGCCAATAAATTTAGTTAAGCCTCAAAAATCAGCTACCATATTATTCAAAAAACGGCAGCGAAATCAAGGTAACAAAAAAATTAAACAAGCAAATAGAAATTATAGGTTGGCGACAAAATTAATGACTTGGCACCTAATATTGTAAAAGGGATAACTTTAAAAGTATTTTAGCGACAACTTGTTTCCACCTAAGAAAACCATTTTGGGGAATGTATTGCAAGTAGCATTAATTATAAAATGGGTAACTTTAATATAAATTGGGTGCTTTTACGTATTTAAATTTTTATTAATTAACAATTTAAATGAAATGAGCGATGCTCGGTAAATGACAACCGAGCATCGCTCGCGACGTATCACGTCACGCCCGCCGGCGCGGCGGTTATTTAGCCGCGTTGATAGTTTGGTCCACTTTAGCCTAGTTTGGTCCAAGTTATATAAACTAGACCAAAACAATATAACCGGGGCTAAACTGGACCAAACTGGTTAAAGTGGACAAAACTACAACTGGGATAAATTTGGACCAAACTATAAACTGGACCAACGCCTTACGTGAATTTTATCACTGGGTCTACGAGAATAATTTAGATGCGTTGATGGTTTGGTCCACTTTAGCCCAGTTTGGTCCGAACTGTATAAACTAGACCAAAACTGTATAAACGGGGCTAAACAGGACCAAAGGAAATTGGACCAAAATATCAACTGGGAGAAATTTTGACCAAACGTTAAATACGGGACTAAACTAGACCAACCAAACTATATTAACTGGGCTAAATTGGACCAACGCCTTGTGTGAATTGTACGGTCGACTGCACGTCAGTGGAAACAAAACCAGTATAAACTGGTCCCTCATAGTATTGAAACTGTCTAATAGGCTAGGCCAGCTCAAGGTCTAAGTGTATCGACTGACTTGCGGTCATTGTACCAGTGGGTCTACAATTTGAATACAAGTCATTTTTTATGTACTCTTTTTTACCTTTATATGAGAGCTCAGTGAAGTTGTTTGACACGAAAATTTTATATGCACATTTTACATTATTTGCGGCCCAACTATATTAAAAGAACTTCAATTGTGAATTATTTAGATGGCCTTTTTTAAATAAAATGGTCTCCTTAAAATGACTCCCATGCATAAATTCAGTTGCCAAAAAAAATACTTGATTCCCGCCTTTTAGGGTTGCCACCTGCCACTTCTTGATTTAAGGGTTACACGCATAAAAAATACGAGTTTTAGATTTTTTTACGGGGGACATTTAAAACAGCATTTTAATTAAGAATATACACCAGGGGATACCAGGGATGTTAGATACCACCAAATAATAACTCAGAAATTACGACAGCGGGCTGCAAAAATTATAATATTTCGGAAAAAATACTATGACACGGCGAGCGCGAAGCGCGAGCCTCAAAAATGTTATAGCGCGGTTAATTTTTATTGAAATTTACACATAAAAAAACCCACAACACGCACCAGCCAGCCAGAAAACGTCAGCGTTTGGTTTCGCCAGCCTGTTCCGGCTGAATTTGTTAAAAATACGGGAGCTTTGCTCACCCCGTATTTTGATTACCCAATTACGGGTTTTTATATTATCCTAGCCTGAAAAACGGGATAACCCGTAAAATACGGGGCAGTTGGCAATCCTACCGCATTTAGTTAAAAGGGTCCCACAACGGTATCAAAGTCAGAGTCAAAACTATTTTATTGCACGTAAGTACACTGGGTACATTTATACAACGTCAATTTTTTATCTACCACCGCTTCCAAGGTGTTATATGCATTAAAATGAAACCAAAATTGAGATATTATGATGCTCAAATTAGATACCAACCTATTAATTTTGATAGCCAATTCTATTTTTTTAGCTACCAAAATACGATTACTTAGGTGCCCGGTTAAATACATGCCTAATTATAATAGTAACAGAGACATCGGAAACATGCTGCTCAAACAGGTAAGTGCTTACTTACCTACTTTAGAAAAATAATAAACTGAAAAATTCCTTACTGACCAGAATTTGAAATTGCGAAATGGTCATATGGGCAAGCAGCTGGAAATCCACTCGTAAATTTAAATTGATATATGTAATTGAGCGTTGATCAGTTTTGTATAGCTCGTCACGTTTGTATCTGAAAGTTAACTCTAAGTACAGCTTTATAATGGTAAAAATAAAAAAAACTTCAAATTCCTAATATCTCGAAAATCATTGAATTATGGCTATAGGTACATATAAGGGGACTTTAAATTGTTGGGCTGCCCACGGCCTGGAAGGAATACGTCGAATTACAAGTAACCCTGTATTTAACTAAGAAAACTCAGAGAATAGTTTTGCAAGACAATCCTACATCTAAATCTATAAAACAAAGTCGTGTTAGTTGCACCATTTATAACTCAAGAACGGCTGAACACATCTTGGTGAAACTTGGTAGGTACAGTGATAGCTTATACCCTGGAATTTATCGGGGTCAATTCTGTCTAAAAATAAAACTACTCTGTTTCCACCTGTAGTCGCCGAAGGGAAGAAACGGCAACAAACCCAACAGCATAGGGCCCTGCTTTCATACGTAAAGCTTGTTCGTTACAATATTTATCTATGTAGAGCCATCAGGCACTCCATGGAATTTTGTTGGTCGTTGTTAGCCGTAGGTTCCTAGTTTCCGTAAATAAAACACAAAAGTCGATGTCGTTTGCGTGTGCTGCACACTAGTTGTGCAGTGTTAGTACCTACCTAGTTACAAGAGCGTGCCCTGTTGTTCCCGATGTCTCGTTTTTCAGATAATTATCATCGCAGAGAGCGCTGTCCGCGGTTTTGATACATTATTACTACTGTCAGGATTATATGCATTTGCATATTTAGCCCATTCTCACCGGTTTATTGCTTTTTTACCCGTTTTTTACCTAAAAACCCCGCCCCGCCCCTCATTCATACGTGCGAAGGGTGCATACGAATACCTACTAAGTTTAGCAGTGGATAAAATAAAACCCCAAAAATAATATCGTTTCTCTCGTGAAATAAGTGTTATTAACGATGCTAGTTGCGTGATTCACAATATTTTTTAGGGTAGGTCCTAGTTATTACAACTAGGTATTATAGTCCTCTGTGTTAATACGCAGTAGCCGCACAGCTCTTAGAGCGCACTTTCTATTGTTATTTTAATTATTTGTGCGAAGTTTAATGTCTACATGCCAAGTACATGCCTTCCGAAAAAAAAAAGTGTCTTCGTGCATAGCCGACTGAAAAGTCAGCTCCCGAAAAAAAGTGTATCTTCGTACATAGCTGACTGGAAAGTCAGCAGAGAAGAAAAAGAAGCATGGACTTGGCATGTAGACAGACGGACAGCAAAGTGATATAATAAGGGTTTCTTTTTTCATTTTGAGGTACGGAACCCTAAAATTGACTAAAAATTACCTTTTTAATATTATTTAATTTTGCTTGACACGTTATGCATATTTTTGGCTTTTTACGTTGCATATAAACCGGTCACTAGGTACTTATAACATTATGCGGCGTTCTATTCAAAGATCTACGAATTAATGTGCGAAGATAAGCTCTCCCTCACACGGGTACAGAAGCAGCTCGTCATCGGAGTGATAGCGAGAGTGCATTTTTTTGCCTAGATTTAAAGCGACACTAACACCCCAGGAGTCACTTGAGGATTTTTTTTTGGGTGGTTCATAATTGAAGATGGCGCGAATATCTGTGATAAAATGAACTGTAAGTATAAGACCTATTGTATCTAAGAGAGTAAGGGACTGCGGAAATTTTCCCGAGCACTTTTTGACGTCATTGTCAAATGAACCATATCACTTGACGAAATATATCTATATATATATTAATGAATCATATCGGTTGACTGGAAGAGATCCCTTAGTGGGATAAGTCCGCCTTTGTACTTAGTTTTATTCTTAACTGTCTGTATCTATAAATTTTTAGTACAATAAAGTGTTTACATACATACATACACTTTAGCCTAAAGAACAAAATCGTATAATGACTTCTGCACGTCGGCGTCGCCTCGTGCTCGAGGCCATTCATACGATTTTGTTCTTTAGCCTATAGTGATATGGTTCATTTGACAATGACAGTGTTTACATACATACATACACTTTAGCCTAAAGAACAAAATCGTATAATGACTTCTGCACGTCGGCGTCGCCTCGTGCTCGAGGCCATTCATACGATTTTGTTCTTTAGCCTATAGTGATATGGTTCATTTGACAATGACAGTGTTTACATACATACATACATACACTTTAGCCTAAAGAACAAAATCGTATAATGACTTCTGCACGTCGGCGTCGCCTCGTGCTCGAGGCCATTCATACGATTTTGTTCTTTAGCCTATAGTGATATGGTTCATTTGACAATGACGTCAAAAAGTGCGCGGGAAAATTTCCGCTTGGTCTGCCTTGACCTTCAATCTCTCTACCTCGAAGCTTCAATAAGGACTTGAGATCGAATTAGCTATAAATCTTTACAATCAGAAGGTGGGCCCGTCCTAACCATTGCCCTGTTTTATATAGTGGTAATAGTACATTCAAGCGAATAACTTTAGGTTATTAGTAAATTGCGCGTCGTTTTCAACGGATTTCCCTAAGGAGTCTGACGTGCCGAACAAATCCTCTGTGATTCCATCAGTTGTGTTCCTGAAACAATAATTAACTTGTTATTTTAAAAATAAATACATGCTGTGTATCAATTCTAGGCCGCCGCCTTGATCCAGTGGATTCGCCGTTTGACTCGAGCGCCAGAGGTTGTGAGTTCGATTCCCACTGGACAGACAACTTTGTACAAGTCGGTCCTGTTTGGATATTCTGCCCTTTTCTAATTTCCCTTTTTTCATAGTACAGAAGATTATTAATACTAGTTTTTGATATATTAAATATTGAACCCTGAATTTGGGGCATTGCAGGGCACTGCACAGAAAGGAAACTGTTAAGGAGATAAGACGTACGAACTACGTATGTCCAACAGCGGGCAAATAAAAGCTGATAAAGTAGAACAGACAGGGAGAACTAATTTCATAATAATAAATAATACTCCATATAATAGTCTGCCTGTCTATACGAACTGTATGCCACTAAAAGCGATTCGCGAACTCACCTGCTGTTAACACGATTACCATCAAGTTCTCCGGAAAAACTGTCCGAGTCATCGTTTAGTGAAGTTTGGGAATCTGTAGACAAAAATTGATATAAGATAACATACAAATACACTATATAAAGTATATCAGACTTCTTTCAATTTGATCATCGTTCAATGCGGTTGAAACATGTAGACATACAACATACAAACAATGACTCATGTATAATTATATAATTATTTACGGGTCTTACACACGAATAAGTTTTATTTACCTTGCCCGACGTTTACGTTTATGAATACAAAGCGCGAAAGTCTAAAATGTACTAATGACTCATGTACTTAGATGTGTCAATGCCATTGAAGCAATCAAATTGAAAGCAATATTGAAGCGAAATTCGTAAAAGAAGTGAAAAATTCTTAATCGAGAGATGCTACTATAGCGTAAAGGAATGCAGACTCGATAAGTTTTGACAGAACCTGCAGCACCTAGTTTAGTATTATGTAGTTTAGTTTTGTATTAATGTTCCATGTTTCTTATTTTAGTACTTATTTTTAATACATAATTAGTTTATATAAATATACCCTAACAAGGTGTCATATCAACCAGCATCTATGTAAATATATGGCAATGCAAAGAATAAAGAAATTGATCCATGTCAAATCAAATCAACAGCCTATTAATATGTCCCCAATGTTGGGGTTCAGGTGACCCTCTCAACGGGCGATCCATGTAATTTCTCCTAAATGTAATATGGTGTAGTCACTCACCGGAGGTGGTGAGCCGGTGCGTGGTGAGGTACTCAGCGGAGAGGTAGGGCGGCAGGTCGTCGGCCGCGTCCCCCGCGCCGCCCTCCGCGCCCAGCGTCTCCACCATCGACAGCCACTGTCCGTTGTGGCACCGGAACCGCTCCACCTACAACACCCAGGGCACTCATACAATCTAATAATAATCTCCAGAACATGACAACATTAAATAATCTCTTGACTTGGTTCTGAGAATTATTGTACTTATTTACTATTTATAGTACACAAAACAATTATTAATTAATGCTTTTAACGGTCTAAGTGGCAAAGGGAACACGGAGTGGTGGTAAGCGGTCTCTCTGTCGCCCATAAACCTGCAGTATTTCGCTGTTTCTTCATATCAGATTGTCATACTGCACATTGTTTTGATGATGGAAAGGCACGGAAGGATCACGATGAGATCTTCATTTCGGATGACAGCTGACAATTTTGATTTTTTTAACAAAGTCCCGCTTTTGGACAGCTGCTGCGATAAACAGTGCCACAAGTGCGTTGCGACTATAAATGTTACATAGAATTCCTTGTCGTGTGCCTGCAATTACATTAGGTCCCACCATTCGAATTCTATTTCGCTTTTTGGCTGTAGAAACAAAGTAAGCAGTGGCGACGATCTAGCTGGCGTTGAAAAAATAATGCACTAGTGCAGTGGCAGCTTTACCTCCCATTACGTCAAGTATACCTTTATTCTGATAGCCCACTCGTTCTTCATTTGCGAAATAATATCAAGACAGGAATCGCACATCTTCCTAATTTCCACGTTCTTATCTTGCATTAAATCTATAAGGTAGGCTGGTGCTTCTGCAAAAAAAGTTATAAAATGATTAATCTAAGTTCAATTAATCTTAAGTTTTGAATATATTTTTGGCTTAAATCTCTATGTATTATCTAAACATTAAATAAAGTTCCGTTTTCTTGAAAAGTTTTATTAATGATTGCTGTTCCAGAAAGTAGATGCAGAGAAGTGCGGTAATACATATGAAGAGGGGAAATTACATACGGTGTGAGTGCCAATTCGAATAGAGACCCTAGAGAAAAATAACGGGACAAGTGCGGCCAGTCGTTAGGGCGGACTGTAACTATTATTTATAAATCCGTGCACAGCGCCATCTATCGGGCCTATACGGAACCGCGCCTATAAATCGGTTCATTGTTCGTTTGTATAATTAGGAGCATTGGGCTTATTAATGTGTGTACCCGTCCGCGCGACGAGGTGTTCCGCGGCGCGCGGGTGCGACAGCATCTGTCGGAAGGCGAACACGGTCTGCAGCACGTGCTCGTCGTCGGCCTGGCGCAGACGCAGCAGCTGCACGAGCGCGGCGCCGCCGCCCGCGCGCGCCAGCGCCTCCGCGCACCGCCGCTCCGCACTCACCACGCCCGCCAGCACCACGCCCTCCAGCACCAGCTCCGGATCGCGCCCGCTCTCTAACACACCAACCAACCAACAAATATACCGTCTATTACACCACGCGGTATCAATCAAGTCTGTATGTTAACTAGCGTAGTGTAATAGAAATAAGCCTGTGATAATCGGTCTTAGACCGTTAGACTGGGCTCGGCCGCGCTTACTGTCTAGTTAATTGTCCGTCGAACAGACAATAATTTGCGTAATTCCGAACACACTGCGTGAGCGATTTAAAAACATACAGTCATCACAACTTTGATAAGGGATCGGACAAGAGTCCAGCTCGGCTGGGAATTATTTGGGAAACTGTGACAAGTATTCATATTATAGTAACTACCTGTGCGTTTAAAAACGGAAAAGTTTGATCAATCCATCCTGTGTCAAATTTACCTGGGTCCAAAATCTTCATAATACATGGTATTAATTTGTATCTCTCTTCGACGGCGTATATATCTATATCGTTATTGTTCAGGCTCAGTACGTTGCTGAGGGTTCCGATGCATTCCACCACGAACTCTTCGGACGCTTCACTGCTGGTAACCGCACCGGCGATATCACCCACGAATTCCTGTAAAAGTGAAGATGCGAGTTAAAGTAAGCTACATACAAACTTGTACCGCGGCGGTCGCGTCTTGCCCTAGACGTTGTGGGGTCCCCCATACATCACAACTGGTCGAAACCGCCCCAATGTGGGAGTGGCCTAACAAGAGATGACACTACAAGCGTGACGTATTCATACTGCCATGCACGCCTATTCTATTTCGCTTCTTTTCAGTTAGTTCATCATTCTCTTCACGCTTCGCTCGCCGTGTGACGGGCGGCAGTGGCGGGCGTAAGTACTCTTCACGTTTCCGTCTGTGGGCACTCGTTCTACTTGCTCTTGATACGTCATTTACCCTACAGGATTTCCCGGCTCTTACTTCCGCAAAAGCTTTAGAATTTCCCTACTCTCGAATTGTCGTAGTACTGACAAAGTTTCGATTTCAGGCCGCCAGGGGCGCTGGTGAGAATCATTCATCATCATATCATCCGAAGACGTCTACTGCTGGACAAAGGCCTCTCACAGGGATCTCCACGACGACCGGTCCCGCGCTAACCTCATCCAGCTGGGTCCCACGGCCTTCATCAGATCGTCGGTTCACCTTGTGTGACGCCTCCCTACGCTGCGTCTTCTGGTACGTGGTCGCCAATCCAAAATCTTTCTGCCACAACGGCCGTCAGTTCAACGAGCGACGTGCCCGCCCACTGCCACTTAAGCTTTGCAATTCTTTGATCTATGTCCGTGACCTTGGATCTCCTGCGGATCCCCTCATTTGTTTGTTTGGACAAATTCACATAGGGCTGTTTAGTCCCAAACTAAGCCGAAGCTTGTGGAGATGGGTACCCAACAACTGATAAACATACAAATATACTTTAAATTAATACATTAATACACCCGGAATCCGAAAACCAACAGATATGCTCATCACACAAATGTTGGCCTCGGGTGGGAATCGGACCCACGACCGCAGAGGCACAGTAGGCAGGGTCACTATCAACTACGCCAACAGGCCAGACAATTTGTGATTCGGTCTCGCAGGGGAACTCGGTGAGAATCATTGCTTCGCTAATATCATTGTGTAATATTACGTACTACGAAAAGCGGCTTGTTGTGAGCGTGATGCGAGAGGTTGCGCACGAGCTTCATGAGCACTGTGTTGGCGTGTCGGAAGGCGCGCGCGAGCAGCTCGCGCAGCCGGCCCTCGGCCGCCATCTGCTGCGCGGCGCGCGCGCACCACGCCAGGTTCACGCACAGCGCCACCAGCGCGTCCGTCGCGCCCGCCGCCGCCCCCCCCTCGCCCTCGCCGCCCTCGCTCGTCACGTTCAACAGCACCATGTCCGTCAGCTGGGAACAAAAATATAATTAAGGAAGTTCATTTGATTACTCTTTATTACACAAAAACTTCGTCAATCGGCTGATAGTTTGATCTGTGCGACCAGTATGTGTGATAGGCCAATTTTTTATTGGCGCGACAAATAAATAAACATATGCGATGTCATAACTTACTAATTTTACACAATCAGACTGTGTAAACATCAACTTGACGCGATCATCCATACTCAGGTGATAAAGAATTTTCATTGCCAAATTTATATGTTTGTCATCACCTGCAACACAACCATTACCCCATCTTTAATATCTACGACACCCAACACATATGAGTGCAAATGGATACACAATTAAAATTGTTGCTTACTTGTAAATTGAATAAACTTTGGCAATAAACCAATTTTGATTATTTTATTTCGCAGTTTAGTGTCAAAAGTTAAATTAAATAAAAGCTTCAATGTGACATTAACCAAATCTGCATTAGAAGAATCTAGTAACGGTGCTAATTTCTCAACAATTCCTCTTGAAGCCATACTGTTCTTGTTCTCAACAAAAACTGACAGCTTTTGCAGAAACGAAACAATCAGAATGAGTAAGTCCAAATTTGTATGTCTCTCCATGGCACCAACAAGCAGCCCCACAATATCCTTTCTGTGCATCTTCTCCTCAACTTTGACATTGTCAGAAATATTGAGCAACATGTAGAAAGCTACTCTCAGCAGCTGCTCCTGTCTCTTTGATAATGTTTTCAGTTTCCGCTTCATTTGTTCTTCGTCATTCTTTGAGAGGCAGTCATCAGAAGCATTACAAAGATCCTCATGGTAACTGGACACTAGAGTTCGTGATTTTTGCATATTGACATCGGCGACAGCCCAAGTTCCAGACTTTGGGCGACGCTTTGGCTCAGGTATACGACTTTTTGGAACTTCACTCTAAAAAAATATTAAATTAGATTTTTATGGTATCATGATTAGTACAAAAACTGAATCTAATTGAGCTTCATTACACCACAGACAAATTTAAGAAATCTTGTAGATTGACCCACCTTGTCAGGTGTAAGCACCTGTTTTTTTCCCTCAACTTTTTCCTTCCATTGATCGTATCTCTTTAACTCATAATCTATCACATCCATGCATAGAGATCCAATTTTATACTGAACTATTACTGAGTGAAATTCATTATATGTTGAGAAACAGAAAAATGTATACACAATGTTAGTGCTCAGTTCAATGCTTCGTTTCCACTCTTCTCTTAATACTCTTGAGAGAGCACTCAATAAAGCTTCTGCAACATTAAAAATAAGTGTTATAGTAAACTTTCTTAGCTATAAGATCTGGATAAAGCTAACGTAAAACTTATAAATAAAGAAGTTAGAGGAACTGATCCACATCCTGTCTACTTTAAAAAAACTGAATCCAAAACAATGCAATTTTCTAAAATACAACCATTTGTGAGCATACAACAATTCTCTGGAAGCAGATTGACATCTATATCAGAAGGACAAGGCGCGCCACTGAACACCATCCCCAATTCTCCACATACTTAAGTCACTACCACCCCCCTTACGCAGACTCTCACAGCATCTCAGGCATGTCCCACTCTACACCTGACCAGTCATGGTCTCCACTCGAACACCTCCATCCCAAAACTCCCTGCCACATATTTCAACATAAGTAATAACTTTTTTACCTATATTGAAGACTTTAGTATTATGGCAGAACCTGTCTCATAAAGAAATTTCTATACTAGTTCCATAGCTCATTGAAAAATTATATATTCTTTACCACTATCATTTATATAATAATAATAGGTATGTGTGTAACTAAATTTACCATTTCTGGCTAATTCTAATAAATTGTCCGGGTTCCTTGCAAGTTGCAGAATGAGTGCCGACCCTTTAATTTTTTCTGGAATGTCATCATAAAGCAGTTCCACATAATCATCAATACAGTTCAGCACTGCCACTGGTACACTTTCTACAGGACTCATTGTTCTGTCCTTAGCTTATTGTAGCCACCTGTAAATGAAAAGTAATGTTTGTAGATATATTGTGTACACAACATACAACCTTAATTAGGTAGGTTGTATATAATGTAAAGGTTTGAACTTTTGATTTGAATAAGCAATGATACCTACTAGAAACTACCTAAAATATGTACACATGTTTACAGGTCTATGTATGCATTTTCTAGCAAGGTATTGATATTTTAATAGACTGACGATTAGGTAGGAGTATTTATCACCCAATGGGTACTGTTCTTAGAAAAATTATGAAGTACTGTTTAGTTAACCTTGTCAGCGTGAAAGTAGTCTGCCCTCTGCCTCACTAAATCGCTAGGTATACTGTTCTGTCTGTTCTGCACCCTTTTTTCGTAGAATGACGATCCACATACGAAAATCTTCCTCACAATAAAAATGGTAATAGAAATATGTTTAGTGTTTTTATTCAAATTACAATTATTATTAAGCAAGGCAAGGCAGATGTTGCGTTTCTTGTGTACGTAGTTTATAAGAGTACCTATACATTTAATTAGAATAACTACCAACAATCGAAGGTCTAGCCCAAATCAATGGGCACATTCGTAATGATCTTGTTGAGTTGAAAGGTAGAATTGAAGAAAAGGTAAAATTGTAGGTAGGTACTTACGGTTAGTCACAATTGTTTTTTTCAAGAACAATGCCAAATACTGTAGAAAATCTGTGATAGAAACAAACAATCACAACACACACAATCAATCCCACAATACCTATATTTACAGAATACCGTAGTGATTAAATTCTCTTTGCAGAATACAATGAATGAATACAGAATACGTCCGCTCCAAGAAACACAGAGTACAGTAGATCCAGTATATATATTGTACTCTGTGAATAAATCCACAAACTATATAGTGAATATATCACAAATTAGTTGTTTTTGTTTTTAATGGCTTATCGGCCAGTTGGAAACAAGTCCTTAAAGGCCAAATCGTAGTTTTAAATCACGAATACATTATACCGCAGTACGGCCTCCAGCAACTAGTGCCATTTGGTGATCCATACTGCAGCTAACACCGCACTAAACTGATAGTAGGTTAAGTGTCGATTTAACAAGGGACATTTTGGAACAATTCGGTAGAGTCGTTGCACGCTTTTATTTAACTATCCCACACAATATACACTTTAATAGGGACTTGTTGCATAAAAAACTATCACAGATATACACCAAAACCTACAATATACATTTTTTAAGAAAACTAAATAAAAAAGACAACCGTCTCCGACAAAATCCCGCCAAAAAGCCCTCACAAATAGTATATATATTTTTTTGTTGTTATTGTTGATTTGTCCTCTATTGAGGACGGGCAAGGGAAGCTTCGTCCATACAGCCCTATCTTATTTAAAGTATTATTTCTTATATTTATTTAAACCGGCGGTTACAGCACGGCCTCCACAAAAACAGAGCACGCACGACTAGAGTTAGTCGGCGATTTTCAATAAAACCGCAGCACGGCCTCCACGATGGCACAACTAGTGCCATTCGGTGATCCACACTGCAGGTTCATGTCCGCATTAAACCGATAGTAGGTATAATGAAGAATAACAAGGGACAATTTGGAACGATCCGGTAGAGTCGTTACACGCTTTTATTTAACTATCCCGCACAATATACACTTTCATAGGCACTTGTTGCATATAAAACTATCACAAATAATACAAATATACACCAAAACCTACAATATACATTTTTTGGAAAACTAAACAAAAACGACAACCATCTCTGAAAAAATTCCGACAAAAAACCTTTTATTTTTTATCTTTTTTACTGACTGGACCTCAAGACTGGACTGGGTTTTGGCTGCAGAAACTGAGACTAGAAGTTGAAGTTTCTTTCGTTTGCTCATCAGTGTTGCCATACTACCTTGGCTCAATTGGAAATATTTAATATTACGTCTATATTCTTAGTAGTCTGTGATTACGTCTAGCAAGCAAAGTGACCTTGAGCCTTGAGCGTATACGCCCGGGAAGTATCGTGAAATAGTCCTCATTCAGCTGTGTGTGGCAAATTCATTAATTTCCCAATGGTCTGAACCTTATGCCGGCTCTACACGTTGGCCAATGTGTTCGCCAACGTTGTGGCACAGTTGTGTGCCAAGAAATTGGGACGGCGTCCACACGTTGGAAGGTCGATCAGTGTGCGTCGGGTCGGGCCAACATGCGGACGATGGATTGAGACGTTCACGGCTGCTGCGATACTTATTCTCAGCATATGTAAATGTGTATGTATATGTGTTAGGTATGTAAACACTTTATTGTATCAAAATTTACAGAAACAAATAAGAATAAAATACCTATGTACATACAAAGGCGGACTTATCCCACTAAGGCATCTCTTCCAGTCAACCTTAGAGTACTCTGAAGGGTTAGTATAATGTACCTAAATTTGAAGAGCTTCATTTCGTTCAGAGTTTCGAAAACAGAAATATTTTTCTTTATTCGAAACCTGGTGCCTAAAAATAAAAAAAACTCTAACATAGTTCAAAATTCGTTTTAAGTTGAAAAACCGACACCACACGGATCTCGGGCCAAGTTGTGGGCCAACACATTGGCGAACACATTGGCCATCGTGTAGAGCCGGCATAAGGTCAACACTGAGGCCACAAAAAAAGTTAGGTGGTGGCACAAACTATATAGAGCGGTCAGTGGTGGTTGGTACCACAGGTTAGTGTTATAGGGTTGGTACTTTGGTTTTGGTACCTACCTTTACCAATTTTGTTATCGAAAAAGTCCAAGCGATCCATTTATTTGATTCGTAGTTATTATTTTGTTAGCAGTGCAGTTTTATTATATATAAAGTGACAAATTTGAACTCTTATTTTCATTAGTTGGTGGGCAATGCAATCTGAATGTTACACATTTTAGTGCGCTATGATGATTCAGTACTTACTACTTCATGTTTTTCCTTTCAGTGCGATAAGGAGTTGTGATAATGAGCTAATCTGAAAGTGTCTTGTGCCTAGGAACATCCTGTAATATGGTAATACATAATTTTACTTTTTGTAAGGTAACATTGTAATAATTACGGTGCTGCTGACTAGTATGCAGGTAGGTAGGTACCTACATACTATCAATGTTTGTTGTTCAACATGTCTTCGGAATCGTAATTTATAGGGGGGGTAATAGCTTCAGGGTCACTCTCCTTCAATTGTAGCTAAGAATGAAGACACAGACGAAATAAAAATATTGCATTAGGTCATGCAATTCTCCCTCAGAGAATTTGAATCCGTATGTGGCTATGTCACAGGAATTATTAGTCTCTATATGCTCCTTATTGATGATCCTATAAATCTATAAATGCCTTCAAATGGCTACCTTTAATTTTACTTTATTTAAAAAAGTACATATTTAAAATCACCATCCATCCTCTTCATCTCTCGTTCCCAGTCCAATGCTGGACATAGACCCGTCCCTAGGTGCGTCACACAAATAAAAATATGGATGATAAATTGATTAAACTTTAAACTTTTTTAAATCAGTTAATTAGATGAGGATAGTGGTTATGGTTAATGAGGGTGACATGTTCTAAAAAGAACAAACCTCTATAATAAAGATTAAAATAAGTAAAGCTCCTCAAGTTTAAGGTATGGTACAATGTACGCTAGGTATAACAAATCATTGTGTGATGCTTGTTTTCTTATTGTCAGAACATAATTTCATTCCAATTGAACCACTAAAATATGAGTAACACTGTCATTACGTAGATTAGATTTATGTTAAAGATGAAAAGCTAATCAATAAAATTGACTTGTCAGAGCAGATTCATTATATGTTGCCGTGTTGGACTCAAGCAACAAAGGGCATAGTGGGTTCGATTCCCACAGGGGACAGACAAGTATGTATATGGTCTAGGTCTGGTAAATTGTTGTGTCTGTATTTGTTATATAATTCCTATAGTAGCCACTTTACAGATCAGATTAATTTGGTTATATTATTAACTGATCACTCTTTGCCATATAAAATTTCTTAAATAATATTCTCTATATTTTTAGGTGTCTATGATAAAGGTGCTGATTGATGTCAAACAGCTTATGAACTAGCACAATAATTCACTATGACCGAAAGCGTTCCTGCTCTTACTGCTCCAATCTCTTTGTCAACATACCACCAACTCAGTTTAACAGGTAAGATACTTACATTAGTTTGTGTCAAGTCGGTGAAAGTATTGTTACAAGGACAAACTGTATATTTCTTGCCAAGTTTCATGCTTCAAAGCTAATCTACAAAAACAAACAATTCCTACATCAAAAAATAAATACTGTTTGTTTACAAACTTTGTGTTACTTACTGCAGTTATTGAAATTGTATTTTTTGTTATGATTAATTACAGTTGAATCAGCAAGCATAAGAAACTCTGGACTTTTCAAACCAAATCCATACCTGCAATTGGTAATTGATGATAAAATTTCAAGAAGAACTGAGGTCATAAAAAATACATTACATCCGAAATGGAAAGAAGATTTTACAGTACTTGTGACTCCACTGTCTCAAATATTACTACGGCTTGCTGACCACCATAGCTTTAGAAAAGACAATATTGTTGGTGAAAAAAAGATCAATCTTTTGAAAATTCTGCTCTATTTCAATGGGAAATGTGAAAATGTTGAGTTGACTATAGGTACAATAGTTTTTGATGTAATTTGTTATCATCTGCATTAATTTAACATGATAAATATACAAATAATTGCTTTACAGATTTGATGAAAGCCTCTCAGGAAAATGCTTCTAATACAAATAATGAAGTTAAGACTGCAGAATTAGTGATACTACTGGACGGGCTGAGGTTGGATCCCGAGATATTGAGCCAGTCGCATGAAGTTCTGGGAGAGGGGTTCAACGCTCGCAGTCCCCTTAATGAGGGTGTGCGAGCCAGGATCAGACTGCGTAATACTCTTAATCCAGGTCAAGCAACTGTAAGGTCTATTCTACGCATGCAAAATATGCGGGTGAGTTTTTGAAATACATTTAGTCATTTGTATTATTTAACTATGTGCCTCTAACCAATCTATACTAATATTATAAAGAGGAAAGAATTGTATTTTTGTGAGTGTGTATGTTTGTAATGAATAAACTCAAAAACTACTGTGCCGATTTCAAAAAATCTTTAACCATTGGAACAACAAAAAACAGACAACAAAATTTTTTAAATAAAAGGAAAAAATATAAAAAAATCTTATGTCCACCCGTGCGAAGCCGGGACGGGCCGCTAGTGTATAATATATCAAGAAAAACACCTTCGTTTTAAGGTTTATTTTTATTAAATATCAACCCTCGCTATTATTGTGCGGCGGCGGGTGAGGACGGACGGGGCGTTCGTGCGGCGACATGCGCGATTGAAACGCTGCTTAAACGTAGCTAAGATATGCTCAGATTTAAACACCAAGTAACAATGAGCATTGAACAATGTTGTGGCCTGTATTAAAAAATCTTTGCATTGTTTAATTATTGAAGGTTGATGGTGAATAAATAAACTAATATTAAACATTAAAATAAAACAATATATAAATATCGTACTATAAAAGAAAAGTGTTTTCAAATGATACAGAATAAAAGAAAGAGTTTTTTGTTTGTTTGTATTTAACATAAATCCCTGAAATTTGTGCAGTTAATTTTGTTAGATTAAAGTTCCTCATATAGGTCTCTTTTATTTTTGTTATTATTAGTTACATGTGTCTATGAAAGTATTTAACATGGAAATAATGTAATAGATAGTGTATTGACTTACATCTTTTTATGCAAATTCCAGCCGCCACCGGGCCCTCCGCCTCTGACTAATGGCACTGCGCACATGGGAGCGCCAGCACTGGAGAGTGGGGCCGGTCCCTCCCACCTGGATCCGCCACCTCACACGCCGGAGTCTGGGGCACCGAACCCACCTGCTGCCACCGCCTCCGCCGCCGTCCCGGGTGCCACCGCTGCCTCAACTAGCACCGAGGAACCTCTACCGCCAGGCTGGGAGATGCGATACGATGTTTATGGACGAAGGTATGTACATACCATTCAATTTTATCTTACAGCCTGGATGGGATCATAATAAAGAATACAATACTTTTGCGATGATCTTTCCTTTTATCTTTCTTATAGGAAGACTGAAGATATTCTAGTGTTAGGTTACTTACTTTGATAAGACTACATAGTAGTTATCATCACAAATTCAATTGGAATAAATTAATGTTCTCACCAACTATTACATACCTGCTCTAGTGCCGCTGTCAAAAATCTAGAAATACCTAAAGTGTCGCTGTCAGGGGTTGGTTGTTGAAAAATGAACTTAGACAATTAAATAAATAAAGAACAATTGCGCGTGACGTAAGCGTCCCGGGGCCGGGACACCGACACTTGAAGCGGTTTTTCTACCGTCCCGGGGCCGGGACACCGACACTAGACTAGATACTAAGTTGGCTAGTTTTGATGATTATATGTGTTTCCGTTAAAATTCTTACATCAACTCATCAAGCTACTACAAATGAGAGCGTTATTATTTTATGACACACATACATACGTGGACAACCTTCCTACTAGCCATACTCCCCCTAAGTAACCGTAAAAATTGCATCGAACCTTGCCCCATTTTTAAGTATTATGTGGTCAGACAGACATTGTGTTTTATAGTGTACTGATTTGTTAATTTTTACATAATGTTGATAAATATGTAATGTGATGTTTAATATAAATATAGACTGCTTTACTTTCGAAAGTTATTAAGGGTGAATACAGTATTCAGGTATTGAGTTGAATTGAATCGATTTCTTTGTTAAAGGCAGTATAAGTCGTAAAAAATTTTTTTGTCGCTTGTGCGTGTGGGCATGGAAAAGTTGAAAAAGTTGAGCGACGTCGTCCTGCCTTTTTTAAATATTATTTTATTTGGGCACGTACTTGTTTTTTTTTTAAAAAAGATTAAAAACAACAACCGCATTCTATTCTATTCCCACGCGTCTGCCGACTTCGTCACCAATGTTGATAATTATAATTGTGCGTGTGTGTATGCAGGTACTACGTGGACCACACGACGCGGTCGACGTCGTGGGAGCGGCCGCAGCCGCTGCCGCCGGGGTGGGAGGGGCGGCGCGACGCGCGCGGCCGCATGTACTACGTGGACCACAACACGCGCACCACCACCTGGCAGAGGCCCGACACCGAGCGGCTCGCGCGCTTCCAGCACTGGCGCGGCGAGCGGCGGCACGTGGTCGCGCAGGGCAACCAGCGGTTCCTCTACCCCGTGCCCCAGGCGCCGCCGCCGCACCAGCCGGACGCGGACAACGAACCCGCGATAAGTGCGCTCCACATACTTCTCATATCAAACTCGATAGTATGGATATCGATATATCCACTTCTGGACCACACCCGGTCTTCCGCCCTCCGCATCCAGCCGCTTTGGCCATCTCCTTTACGTCATCGGTCCACTCGCCAAGTGGGCGTCCCACGCTGCGCGTACCGGTTCGCGGTCTCCACTAGTTTCATAATTTGGTTGGCGTATCATCGTCACAACCTACATTGTTTCCCCCACGTTCTGAAATTACATTTCTAGTGAAAGGAAATTAAAATAATTATCTCTTAAAACATTCACGCGCTCGATTTGATATCATCGACCATTTTTATCAGACTTGGATTAATCTGTTTATCAGTAATGCCAATATAAGTGTAAACGTAGGTATATTACATAAATACATAATTACAGCTGTAGGTATTATTATTATGGAATTTTGAAATAGAATAAAAGTATATGATTGGGGTATAATTTACTGGAGCACTCATGTAAAACAATAATAGAGGGTTTTGAACGCGAGAACTCTATCTGAACTAGTGTTATCTCTAACAATTCTATGATAAATAAAGCAAATTACCAAACAAAACTCGCCTTTATTCGGTCATTTCATTACATATTTAAGCCTTAAATAATGTAATGAATAAATATGAAGGTTACAGACATGAAAAAAAAAAATCTTTTTTTTATCATCAGCCTGTCGAAGGACGTCGCTGTTGTATTTTGACACCACATCCGGTCCTAGGCACACTCACTCAGCCACTAAACGGATACTTGGTTTTAATGTTACAGGTAGCAACAGTGGCGGCGAGATGGTGGCTGTGGCCACGAGTGGCGCGAGCGTGCCGAGCGCCGCGAGCGTGGCGGGCAGCGCGGGCGCGGCAGCGAGCCCGGCGGAGGACGCGCTCGGCGCGCTGCCGGCGGGCTGGGAGCGGCGCGTGCAGCCCGACGGCAGGGTGTACTACGTGAACCACAAGAACCGAACCACCCAGTGGGAGGACCCGCGCACCCAGGTGTGTCTCACTTAAAGCTATCTAAAAACTAGTTTTTACGTGCTGAAGTGGCTAACGTGACTAAGCCTAACAATAACCAGCCAGTGGCCTAGCATACACATATTTAGTCGCGCGACAATACTTTCTCGCGCTCATTCTGTATGAACAAAGACGAGGCAGCAGGAGCGACTTGGTTTCGTGGCGCGTCTTATACTATAGCATGCAGTAGGATCATCGTTCTTCTCGCGGACATCGTTGATTAGCCGGTTCTACTGTTCCCTACCGCTACCGAAGCTAGTGATATACAACAAATACATCTTCTCACGCTCCTGCGTTTGACTCTGTGCACAAGCCGCGGATCGTCCGCTGCGGCAAGTTGTGTGCTGATGTGCACTGGCGAGCGGTTGCTTCGTCGTTGAGCGACGTTCCCGCTACCGTATTTAATTGATCGGATTCCGCCGCGTATCTTTCACTGTGTATGTGCACAGAGCCTTAGCACACCGAAAATCACAGTAAGCGCCTTTGCTGCTAGCAGTTGCAGACTGTGGACATTTTGCTTTTCATTCTTAATTTTATGCAATTTTGTAGGGTCAGGAAGTGAGCGCTCTCGAAGAAGCGCTGCCACCTGGATGGGAGATCAGATTCACTGAGGAGGGTACGCGGTACTTCGTGGACCACAACACACGTACCACTACATTCCAAGACCCGAGGCCCGGAGCGCCGAAGGGTCCGCAGGGCGCTTACGGTGTCCCCAGAGCGTACGAGAGGTCGTTCCGATGGAAACTTAGTCAATTTAGATATCTATGCCAGAGCAACGCGTTGCCGAGTCATATCAAAATTACTCTGTCGCGACAGACGCTGTTTGAAGACTCCTATCATCAGGTCAGTTTTCGTGTTATGATTTAGCGTTATCTGTAAGAATTAGTAATGTGAAGTGGCAGTGCGTAGGCCACATTTATCGCAGAACGTTAGTGGTAGTGAAGACTGCACACACGCCCCCTACCAGATAGTCCGACGGCCTGATAAAGCTAGATTTGGAAGGAGGGAGCTGTGAACGTCGACAGGACAAAGTTATTCAGTAGCTTTGACGCACGTAACTGTCCTTGTCTTATTCCCATAGGGATCCTATTAAAGATTGGACAGATGTACGTATAACAAAAAAGTATATATGTATATCAAAAACTATAAACCTCTGAGTATTGAATTAGTGACAAGCACGTTTCGGTATCTATCCCTTTTATTCCAGGATTTTTGAAGTAAAAATAACTATTGTGCTTAGTTGTATGTCAAACATACCAAACTTTTATCAGCTTTTATCTGCAAAATCATATTATACCCAATGATGTATTATTTATTATCTTTGTTATCATTTTCAAACAATGCACATGCTCTGTTTTAGATAATGAGGCTTCCTGCGTACGAACTACGTAGACGGCTGTACATAATATTTCGGGGAGAGGAAGGATTGGATTACGGCGGAGTCAGCCGGGAGTGGTTCTTCTTGCTGTCACACGAAGTGCTGAACCCCATGTACTGTCTATTCGAGTACGCCAACAAAAACAACTACAGCCTCCAGATCAACCCGGCCAGCTACGTCAACCCGGACCACTTGCTGTACTTCAAATTTATTGGCAGATTCATAGCAATGGCTTTGTACCATGGTAGATTTATCTATTCAGGATTCACTATGCCTTTTTACAAAAGAATGTTGAATAAGAAGCTGACGATGAAAGACATAGAGTCGATAGATCCGGAGTTCTACAACTCGCTTGTGTGGATACGGGACAACAATATAGATGATTGTGGGCTGGAGATGTGGTTCAGCGTGGACTTCGAGGTGCTGGGGCAGGTCATACACCACGAGCTGAAGCCGCAAGGGGACAAGGAGCGAGTTTGCGAGGTAAGCCTTCGACTCCGCCCAGCCACTGGGGACACGCAGCATTGTGGAAAGTATTGAAACTTCATAAATTGTCTAGGCCAGCTCACGGTCGGTGTTTCTACTGACGGGCGGTCGACTGTATAAGATGGTCACATTGAGGATGCTTTATTATAATTTATATTTGAAGAGTACAGGGAAAGAAAGATTTAAGTCACAAAATTCTTATTCTAAGTGAAAAACCAAACAAGTGCGAGTAGGACTCACGCCCTGAGAGTTGTGTACAATCTTAATTTTTTTTTTTAAATCGAAAATCGTTAATGATTTGGTTTTACGCAAAATTAAGTTTGTTGGTAGTAATAGAAAAATTACTTTTTTTGTGATGTAACTACAAATTTACTGTTTTCGGATATTTTCCATTAACTGTGCTATAAGACATTGCTTCTTGCCAAATTTCAAGATTCTAGGTCAACCGGAAGTACTCCATAGGTTTTGATTACCAAGATACTCAAAAATGCGGCAATATCGGCCATATGTTCCGACTGCGTTGACTCAGAAGTTTGATTTTTTCACAGCTTTATGGGACTGCAGACCTCAGTATTTGATACTAATTTCAACTTGATACCTCCACGCGTTCTTGGAAAAAAGGGTCTTGACAGACGGACAACGAAGTGATCCTTTAGGGGTTCCTTTTTTCCTCGTTTGAGGTACGGAACCCTAAAAATATTAAAATTACGTTGTCACCAATTAAGGAGTTTAGTATAATCGCAATTTGAATATACCGTTCTTTTCGTGTACTGTTCATTTGTGAATTAAAAAATACAGGACTCTTAATAATAAAAATAAAATTCAGTACAGTAAAATACAGGAAATAAAATTCTCTTAATATTCTAAAACAGAAGAAAATCCTAGGTATCGGTTTAAAACTGGTAAAATATTGTTACAGGCTAATAAAGAGCAGTACATGCAGCTGGTCACACAATGGCGCATGACGCGAGGAATAGAAGAACAAACATCTGCCTTTCTCGATGGATTTAATGAGGTATTGTGTTCTGTCTTTATTTAAACTTTATTCTCAATGTCGAATAAGCTCAATTTATATTTCATGTTTTTATTCATCACCATAACAGATCTTTGATGTATATTGCTCAACTTAAGCTTTCCCCAATGAACGCCACCACACTCGGTCCCGCCTACCCTCTACAATACATTGTAAATTAGAATGGTTTTGTACAACCTGAGCTGTGTCGACCGTTTAATAAACAGAGTGTAACACGCGTAGTGAGAAGTACTGGTAGTGACCCATTACGTTAAATAATATTTTTATATATACTCGGCTCCGAAAGGTCGTAGCGTGCTGTTATATAGCCTTCCTGTAAGAATTGGGCTATCAAATGCAAAAATAACTTTAGTACTTCCAGCGATTAGCGCGTTCAAACGAAAAACAAACTCTTCAGCTTTATTTTATCAACCGACGAAAAGGAGGAGGTTCTCAATTCAACCCATATATTTATTTATTTTTACATATTTTTTTTTATGTATGACCACGCATAACTTTTTACAGAGCACTCCGATTTTGATAATTCTTTTTCTATTGGATAGGGTATACTTCGAAGTTGGTCCTATTTAAATTTGAAGAAAAAAATTCAACCCTAAGGGTGGAAAATTAGGGGATGACTGATCGTTCACCTACTAAATTTTCATCTTTGAACCGATTCTGTTGAAACTAGGCACTAAGGTAGTTCCAATGACACTACAACATGACGGAGACCTGAAGTTGATCTGATGACGGAGACGGAAGACAGTCGAAGGAACTCTTCAACGGTGTGCAGCAGCTACCTCGTGGTTGGGCTATTCATCTTTCTTTGAGAGATAGGATCCGAAACGATAGGTGATCTGCCAGAGAACCAAAGCCATAGCTCAAAGGATTATTAGCACGTTGAAGTGGCAGTCGGCTGGTCACGTCTACCGCCGAACCGATAACCGCTGGGGTAGACGAGTTCTAGAGTGGAGACCACGACTGGGCAAGCGTAGTTTCGGACGCCCCCCGGCTAGATAGAGTGACGATCGGGTTCAGTGGCGAGCCTTAGGGGAGGCCTATGTCCAGCAGTGGTCTAGTACAGGCTTATGATGATAATGAATGAGAACTTTATACCTAACTTATGATTTATGGATTATGCGATTAGAGCGTCAGTGACGTCGGGGATAAGACGCGGCCTAGCATATCGAAAGGTCCGGAGTTCGATCCCCGGCAGGGCCATGTACCAATGGGTTTTTTCTCGAAACTTAAGTACATTTTCTGACTGCTCTCAAACGGTGAAGGAAAACATCGTGAGGAAACCTGCATACGTCGAAAGAGAAATGCTTAGGCGCATGTGAAGTCCACCAACCCGCACTGGGCTAGCGTGGTGGACTATAGCCCGAACGCCCTCGTTGAGAGTGGGCCTGAGCCCCAGCAGTGGGGACATATTAATAGGCTGTTAATTATGACTACCATCGATTGTTAATGATGGAGACGGAAGGCTGTCGAGGAAATTAATTAGTATATTTTGGTCACAAAAAAGTAAAAAATTAAAAACTTTTTAACAAAAAAATTAAACCGCCGAAAAAATGGAACTGAAAAGCGAAAAATTAACCTTTTAGGTCTAACTACCTACGCTCCTACACTAATGTAAATCTAGATAATTTTGAGTCGGCGCCAATAAAACAAATTAATTAAAGTTATTACGTAAAGTGAATAGATGGCAGCCAACAAGCAATCAATGAGAAGATCATTAAATTAGGTACTAGAAATAAAGGAATTGATTTGTATATGTTTTTGGCGCCGACTCAAAATTATCTAGATTTACATTAGTGTAGGAGCGTAGGTAGTCAGACCTAAAAGGTTCATTTTTATTATTTTTCGCTTTTCAGTTCCATTTTTTCGGCGGTTTAATTTTTTTGTTAAAAAGTTTTTATTAGTGTAGTATATATCTCCATAATACAGTCTGAATCTAGATGTCTTAAAAAAAATGTTAACTTTGTGTAATGTGAGTAATTCGCGTAATTTTGTATATTCCAACGTGCCTGTGAACAGGTGGTTCCGTTGGAATGGCTGAAGTACTTCGACGAGCGCGAGTTGGAGCTGATGCTGTGCGGCATGCAGGAGGTAGACGTGGAGGACTGGCAGCGGAACACCATCTACCGGCACTACACGCGCACCAGCAAGCAGGTCGCCTGGTTCTGGCAGGTCGGTGCTCGGGCTTCAAACTAGAGGGTGGCTATCTAGGTGTCTGACCAATCAATCAATATATAAAAGAAGAAACTGACTCACTGACGACTGATCAACACACAGCCCAAACCACTGAGACTTGAAATTTTTGCACAAAGGTTCCTCATATAGCTGTGACGTGCACTAATAAAGGGTTTTCTGCGCGGGCGGAGCCGAGAGGAATAGGTAGAATATAAGACGCAAAAAAAGCAGACTGGGCTGAGTAAAATAAGAATAGACAATGTTGACCCCAATGACACTGCCGCTGTTATACTGTATGGTATTGGTTTTTGTAAGTTTATTTACCTGAACTTTTTGGCGGTATGGATGTTGGCACTGGTTGTGCTCTATTCTATTTTTGTTGAAGCCGTGCTGTAACCGCCGGTATTTTTTTGTTTTCTAATAAAAACTACTGGTCTAAAAGTACTTTGTTTCCAGAGCTGTAAAACCCATTAAAAAAGTGTATGTACATTTATACGAAATATTCTCGTGAATTGAGGCCTGAGTCACCCGTACAAGAAAGCGTTGGCGGTATGCGGGTAAGACGCGGCCTAGGTCCCATATGAAATCGCCCGCCTCTAAACCCGTGCCATAATACAATCCCATATTATGGGCGCGCCCCTTTTTGCAAAATGGTCGCAAAAAACAATGGATTACGATTGAGAATTGACAAGTGTGACGTTCTTTGTACATTTCTTTGTTTATGAACTGTCAAATTATTACTGAGAAAAATTGATTTTAGTAGCCGCCGCCGCGTAGCCAGCCGCTAGTGGCGCTGGTGAATTTTTGCGTCGTCGCCAAATGACTGACTTCTTTTGCCGTAGTCTGAATGAATTTACTCCTGTCTATCTATAAATATTACCTATACCTATCCACACAAAAAAAAGCGATAATGTAAGAAATTCAACTTTAAAATTACTGTTGTTTTTTTTTAGTTTGTGCGGCAAATGGACAATGAGAAAAGAGCAAGATTACTTCAATTCGTAACTGGCACTTGTCGAGTACCTGTTGGAGGCTTTGCTGAACTTATGGGATCAAATGGGCCACAGCGCTTTTGTATAGAAAAGGTCATTGTGCAGTTTATTCTTGAGTACCTACATATAGCAATAAACCTTTAATTAACTCAGAAGATTCTACCTAGTTTTAGAGGTCCGTCAAAATGAAGTTTTTTGACCATCTCTCCGCCGGATAACTTGGAAAACTATTGGACCGATTGAGCTGAACATGAAATATTGCCCGTCAGAGATCGGAAAATTGATTTTTAACAACGCTTTTTCGAGCTCAAGTTTTTAATCGATTCTCATTCTGTGGGCAACAAGGAATGAGAATTGACGACGAATTCAAACAGTACGACATATTTTTTTTTTAAACCCACGATTCAATGTAACTTTGTCGTTGTGTTTGTTCGTTTGTGGCGTCTACACTTAATGATTGTTATTGTTTTATTCAGGTCGGCAAAGACACGTGGTTGCCGCGATCGCACACCTGTTTCAACAGACTCGACCTGCCACCATACAAAAGTTACGAACAATTATGCGAGAAACTGAACTTCGCTATCGAAGAAACTGAAGGTTTTGGACAGGAATAAATAGAGCAATCTGTGTACTATTAGTAATAAATGTAAATTATTATATGTCATTTAATTGCACCACCTCATTATGAGGAATTATTTACCAATGGAATTGGTGCCGTTTTATCAGACCAACCAAATACTTATTTGAATATTTTGTTTTAACATTATTATGTAGATATCATTACTGTATGTCATTTGTATAAGAAATATTTTGTTTGAACCATATTTATGAAAGTTTGAAGGGTCTAACATTACGTCACAAGGTCAACTATGTTTAGGTAGCTGTGGAGGTAAACAAATAATTTGATTTCAATAATAATATGCCGTCTCGGGTCCCTTCTACATAATTTCTATTAGCACCTTGTTTACGTAATGTGAGATCTAGCTTCTGCAAAAAGTTCAATAAATGAATATTGAAACTAAATTGTATTTTTATGGAGTAGGTACCCTAACCCTTTGAGTTCCCATATCACCTTTCGTCTACAAAATACTTCTAGGACACCGTTAAAATACTTGTGTTTAGAGAATTAAATACCATTGTCAGGATCCCAATATAGGACGTAAACGTTATTGATTTTCCACTTGCATTATTTTTTGGGCTTTTCAATAAAATGAAAAGATGCAATCAGCAATGTTTTATTTATTTTGATTAATACATGTTGACAATAATATTAGCCTGTTAAGGGTATTTATGGCGGCAGTAAAGAAGTCGGCGCTCTTATTGGGCTCCCCAATTGATCATGCGGCATGACTTGCATACGTGCTGTCACTCATGCATGACCGTCTAGTTGTAGTGATTGACGTGCATGACATGCAAACTACGTGCTGGCCGTTGCTTCACTGTACTGATTGATATCAAGCATGATGGTTCATCATGCAGCATGATAATTTACGTAAACGTTGCATGTCATGCAAGCATGATCGTTTAGGGACCACTTATGAAAAATATCTCACTCTGATCTTTTAATCAACCAACCATGGTTGATTCACTATTTGACTTTATAAAGTAGGTACCTAACTACATATGTTCTTTGATTTTTAAGTGATATTTGTGCCAGCTTATTTACAATAACCCATTTAACAAAAACATTGTTAAAACTATCAATTTATGTAGGTACTATTATTTAAGTTACTATAAATTATTTGCTAAGTATGGAATCATTACATACATGAAGTTCCTACGATATCTTTAGACATTTAAATGTATTAGAAACTTTTAATATTTATTTAATAATATAATAATTTATTTAATCAAAAACAATACAGTACAATTGTTACAATTGAATACAGTATTTAGATAGCATAATTAATAGACCCTGACTCCCAAAACTAGGTCAGCCTGTAACTTGGGGGTAAACTATTTAGATAGAACTGTTTATTTACCAACACAACGTGATGGATACACCTGTTTATCAGTTTAGAGTATAGGTTAGGTACATGCGATATAATAATAATAAATGAAGCTGCAACATTTTCAAACAAAATAATTCCTAGTAGGTATATAGGTATTAAAAACGCTTTCGGCCGCCATTGCAACTGTGTTTCACAACCAGTTGTCAACGAGAAATAATCTTTTAAGGCAACCAGTTGTGATATTTTATTCTTGTTTCACAACCAGTTGCCAAAAAAGGCAGCACTTTGGTTATAGGCGCAATTTGATCTTTTCGAAACGTTGAAATGTGGTTTTGCAATACCTAGGACCATAAGACCATCAGAAATATAAAAAAAACTCGTTATATTTCCATGCCTAGGATGTATTCTGTGGCCTAGGACCAATATACTTTGAAGTACCTAATAAATAAGAAATGCTGTGTCTTCATAAATGTAAAGGTATGTACATAGGTAAGGTATGGTGTTTTGAGGAAAGTTTGAATTAAAATTAAATTACTAAACCATAACATTTTAGATTTGAAAAAAAATGCACTTTCACAAATTGACATGGAATTTTTGCAAAAAAACCGAAGTTTTATTTAATAATTAAGTTAAGTTTTTATTTAATTTCTCTTTGTGTTTTGGCACTTAGCCCATACTCCGAACTTATCCCCACTTTAACTTTTCACTTTTATGATAGTTTAGACTTTGCAAACTTGGTAGCAACATCAATGGCATCTTGAAGATTATTTGGATTGTTTCCGGAAGCTTGAGCAGATTCTGCTTTTCCACCACCTTTGCCTTTCATGATATTTACAATGGACTGAACCCATTCAGATGCCAATAAACCCTTTTCAATTGCATTTTTCGGCACTGCAGCGAGGCAATATATTTTGTTATTATCATCGTCTACAGAGAAGAACATAGCTGCTGTAGTTGGGCACAGCAGTTTCACTTGCTTCAAAGCACTGTCCAAAGCCTTTGTATTGCCGTAGGCCTTTAACTCAGTTACAATAACGTCCGAGCTCTGTTCCTGCAGACATAATTCTTTAGCTTTTTCGATAACTTCATTGATTGTTTGAGCCTTCGCAGCTCTTTCTTTGTCATCCAGCTGCTTTTTAAAGTTTTTAAGTAAAGTTCTCAATTCTTCTTTTTTCCAGTAAGATATTTGGGCATGGGAAATGTCATTTGTAAGGTCAACAATTTTTTTTACAATTTCCTTTTGATTGACATTATCTCCTTGGTCTTTAATGAAACTTGCAATGGAGTTTACTTCATTTTCTAAAATACTCAATTTATTCAAAGCTTTTATGGCTTCAGGCCCTGTCAAAGCTACAATTCTTCGAATACCTTTAGCAATTCCCTCTTCACTGACAATCACATACTCACCTATGTGCCCCGTTTTATGGAGATGAGAACCTCCGCAAAATTCTACCGAAGTCTCGTAAGCAGCAGAACCGTCGGGGTTATTTTCTAATTGTTCAACGGGTACACCAACAGAAACAACACGCACTGGATCTGGATAGTGTTCATCAAACATAGCTCTAAGCCCATTAATTTTCTTGGCTTCGTTCAAACTGGTATGTTTAGCATAAACAGTTTTATTTTCATTTATAATAGTCCTGATTCCATCTTCTGTATCCTTTATTTGCTTTGTGGTCATAGGACCCTTGTTAGTGAAATCAAATCTTAGACGATCCGGCATCACTAGTGAACCACGTTGGTCAGAATCATTTCCAAGGACTTTTCTTAGAACATTGTTCAATATATGTGTGCCAGTGTGATTATTCATGACAAGTCTACGTCTCTCAGTGTCAATGTGTAATGATAAGGTGTCCCCAACCTTAAGAGTACCCTCGACCATGCCAGTATGTAGAATATATCCACCTTTGACTTGTACATTTTTAACAGTGAATTCAACAGTGTCATCATCTACTTTGACCATAAAGCCCTCATCGAATATTTGGCCACCTTGTTCAGCATAGAAATTTGTACGATCTAAGATAATTCCACATTCTTGCCCTGTGGTTACTTCTTTTACAAATTGTTTATCTCTCCTAATAGCAACAATTTTTCCAGTGCAAGGTGCAAAGTTATAAACAGCTTCTTTATCAGTTGATGTTGGTATATAGTTATATTTGGGAGAATCGTCTGTTACAGCCACTCCACTGTCATGCAAGTGACTCATTGCATGTATGTCTAAACCCAGTAAATCTTCTTGTCCTGCAGTTTTTCCTTGCGAAGCTAACTGAGATTCCTTCTTCGCCTTTTCATAGCCCTCCATGTCAATTGTGAGCCCTTTTTCTTCACACATCAACTGTGTTAGATCGATTGGGAAACCATATGTATCATAGAGGCGCCATGCCACATCCCCTGGCACTACTTTAGAATTATCTAGCTTTTCCATTGTTCTATTAAGCAAATTTCTTCCACGTGAAAGTGTCTTCAAAAATTGAATTTCTTCTTCATTGATGACGTGAATAATAGATTCAGGGTCTTTTTTAATTTCAGGAAATACATCTCCTAATAATTCCACTACAGTATGAACTAATGATGCAAAAAATCCTGGCTTAGCATTAAGTTTTTCAGATGCATATCGGACAGCTCTCCTTAAAATCCTGCGAAGGACATATCCTCTGCCAGTGTTATCAGGACAGCCACCGTCTGATAGTGCAATAGTTATTGTCCTTGCATGGTCAGCTAAGACACGATATGCCATATCAATTCCATCTACATCCTCAGTGCCTACTTTACCAGAATAGGGTCTTACACCAGTACCTTTTTCAATGGCTTCAAACAAAGGTATGAAGAAATCAGTGTCATAGTTAGCTCTTTTGTTTTGAATTACAGAAACCAATCTTTCAAGACCTAACCCACAATCAATATGCTTCTTGGGCAACAATTTTAATGTTCCATCAGTTTCTCTATTAAATTGTATAAACACCAAGTTCCATATTTCTAACACATCTGGGTCATCCATATTGACAAGATGTGCTGCATTGCGCCCTCCAATTCTATCGTAATGTAATTCTGAACATGGACCACATGGACCCGTTTCTCCCATTTCCCAAAAATTATCTTTCATACTTCCAGGTAAAATATGAGATTCTGGAACCCCTAAATTCAGCCAAATATTCTTACACTCCAAGTCTGGTTCGAGTCCTGCTGAGGAGTCTCCACCGAAATAACTAACATACAATCTATCGGCAGGTAACTTGTACACTTCAGTTAAAAGTTCCCAAGCCCAGGAACATATTTCTTTCTTGAAATAGTCACCAAATGACCAATTACCCATCATTTCAAAGAATGTATGATGGTACACATCCTTTCCCACATCATCTAAATCATTATGCTTGCCTCCTGCTCTAATACATTTTTGCGTATTAACGACACGCACGTACTGCGCCATATCAGAACTAGGATCCGCCGACCCCAGAAATATTGGTTTGAATTGGTTCATACCAGCATTGGCAAACAACAAAGTTGGATCATCCAAAGGTATTGTTGATGACGAATGAACGTATTTATGCCCTTTACTGATAAAAAAATCAATAAAGGATTTACGAATTTGACTCCCTGACATTGAAGTATCCATATTGGTAGTTTACCTGTAAGGAAATATTAAAAACATTAGTGTTTAAAATATAAAATAAAAATGTGTTGCTAAATGCAAAACTCAAGAACTACCAGTCAGATTTGTAAAATTCTTTAGGCATTTGATAACCCAACTCTTGAGGAAGGCTATAAAACATCACTACCACTAACACGGTACTACCCTTAGAAGCAGAGGAAAAAAAAAGTCAGAAAACGGAGAAGAAACATAATGTGGCCTAATGTTAGAGGTCCATGCGCTAGAGGATAGTATAATGTTTATACATAGACTATAAACACTGTCAGCGATGTGCAAACAATTTGTGATTATATTCATTCAGCCATCAAGAAATTCTATGCAGACTATACCTACCTATGATTGTATTACAAAAATTTATAAAGTAAGAAATGCAAGTATCACAGAGGCGTTAGATGCAGTACTTATCAGTACCTATTGCATCATTATGTGTATTTCACTCAGCATGCCTAGATTTCATAATAAAAAAATTATAGGTAAGTACCTAACATTATAAATTTATTTTCACTATTTATCTCATTAGACAATTTCAAAAATATAAGGTAAGTACCTATAACCTATGCTAGCTAGCCTGATGTGATGAGGTGTGTATTTCTGAATGCACAAACATTATGGTTGGCACCTACTTTTAGTGATTAATACATGCGCTAAATTAACTTATGTACCTACAATTATTTATTGCTAGGTAGGTACATAACCTACCTGCTGAATATATACCATATGTTCTACACGTTATACAGTACGAAAGGAGCATGCCGCCGCCGTGAGTGAAAGGCAATCAAAGTGCAAACTGGAATTATTTCAGAGTTATAGAAGTAGGCAACTGATAGAAGTATACCCCACGTTAAACTGTGTAAAACCTACTACAAACTACTCACCCTCAAGTACAGCACTCGCAATAGTATACGTGGATTAGCAATTCCAATCTAAGGATCCTGCACTGTGGCGAACGAGCACGGCACGGCATGCAATCATGCAATGCAAGCAAGGCAGGCCAGCCCAGCGAAAGGAAAGAAAGATTTGCCAGACAAGAATATTGCCTGTTGTCAATGTCAAAAATTTTTTTGAAAAGGTTTTACGGCCAGTTGGAAACAAGTAATTTAAGCGCAACACAGACGGCGAATCTGCCTGCGGGAAGCGAATATAAAGCGGAGCCCTTCAGCGGCGGTATGTATGAAGAAACCTCCGCACCGCGGCCGCTCTGTGTGGCGGTTCTCATGCCGGGTCCACACGTTTGCCGCAAACCTCCGCAAACGCAAACGGCCCAACGCAAACGCAAGCCAATGCAAACCTCCACAAACCCCTAGTCCACACGTCGCTCCAGTGTTGATGGCAACAATGGGCCAACCCCTTTGGATGTCTGCGAACTAAACAAATCTCAAAAAGCACCAGATTTACAGGATTTTCATTATACAAGCACTAAGTTCGTTTAAAATAAAAATGCAACTTTGAAATTATTTAGCAAGATACCTACCTACCTACTTAGTTTACTAGATATGATCAATGTCGGAAAGTTCAATAAATATCCTTGTGCCCTAAAACATTGACTCGACACTGGCAGAAATGTCCAAAATGGACGATTCTCATTTGGACGTATACTATCTAATTTGTGATTGCCATTAGGACAAAAAAAATCCTTGTGCCAATGTGCCCGCCCAGCGTCGTTGTGTTGTGTTGTTGTCTAAAAAATAATAGGGCTTTTTGGCGGGATTTTGTCAGAGATGGTTGTCGTTTTTGTTTAGTTTTCCAAAAAATTTATATTGTAGGTTTTGGTGTATATTTTATGACAGTTTTATATGCAACAAGTGCCTATTAGAGTGTATATTGTGCGGAATAGTTAAATAAAACCGTGTAACGACTCCACCGAATCGTTCCAAAATGTCCCTTGTTATTCCTCATTATACCTACTATCGGTTTAATGCGGACATGAACCTGCAGTGTGGATCACCGAATGGCACTAGTTGTGCCATCGTGGAGGCCGTGCTGCGGTTTTATTGAAAATCGCCGACTAACTCTAGTCGTGCTCTGTTTTTGTGGAGGCAGTGCTGTAACCGATAACCGGTTTAAATAAATATAAGAAATAATATTTTAAATAAGACAGGGCTGTATGGACAAAGCTCCCTTGCCCGTCTTCAATAGAGGACAAATCAACAACAACAAAAAAAAATAGATCACCGCTTTCAAATCGTATTTTATTTTCTATTTTTTTACACAGTTCCAAACACAAATTAGATAGTATACGTCCAAGTTCCAAACTTCCATGCTTCGTGACACAGTTTGTGACCCTAGGACGTTTAAAATAGGTATTCTCTATTTTGTGTTAGACTGACGTGACCACCTGAAGAAAACGGAGAAAACCGCGACCGCGCTGATATTAAAAAATTGTGTTTATTCCGAATCAAATACATAGCACGAAAGGAAAAAGTACCCACCCTGGAAAGTAAAAAAAACTTCTCAGTACAATTAAATAAACTTAGCCAGCTGTTTCAATATTTGTGTGCGTGCACTAGTGTCTTCTATAGTTTTTAACGAAATACAATGTCTTCACATCTAATTGATAAATTTAAGCACCTAGATGCTTATGCTAAAACATTAGAAGATTTTAGAGTGAAAACTGCCACAGGAGCTGCAGGTAAAATAAACTTTATACCTAACTAATAATTCAGGGTTGGATTATGAAACGAGCACCCTTGATTTCGATGAACAGCCGCCCAAAACCTTTAAAAATGTACGCATTTCTGGCAAGGGGGCTCCTCTCCTCCCTTTCTCCTTCCCCTGTCTTCACCCAATCCTTATCGAGAGTACTTAACCCTAATTCATACCTAGGTAGGTAGGTACTTCGTTAGCACTGAAAATATTTTTTCTGGCACTAAATTGCAAGTTGTTACCTTTATGTACTTTCTTATCTATCACTAACAATTTAATTGTTTTCAGTGACTGTCATTGGAGCGGTTATCATGATTCTGTTGTTTTTGTCTGAATTATACACATATATGTCACCTAATATATCAGAAGAATTATTTGTGGACACTTCAAGAGGACACAAACTACGTATCAATTTGGATATTATTGTACCAACAATTTCTTGTAATTGTGAGTAGGTTTTTTTGACCACTGCTCAGCCTGCCCTCTGTAAAACTTCCATTAAATATAATTATTTATATATATTTTTTCAAACTGCAATCTACAATGTTAAATTTGTCAACAATGCAACTAAATAAGAGCCTGAATGCACAGGAGAATCGGGTGCTCTCACTTAATATGCTGAGCACAATTTTCTAGGTTTTATCACATTCATTAGTATGGGAGTGATGCTTCTACTCCTTAGAGCAACGCATGTCTATCTGGCTTAACCCTTCTATTTAGTTAAACTATTATTTACAAGCTTTTTCCCGTGGCTTCACCTGCGTAGAAAAGTTTCTCCCGTGTACATTGTGAAACAGCGCCCTCTATGTAGGCGTTTTGTAACTTAAGGGGTATTAGTGGACGCCCCGCGACTTTGTCCGCGTTAAAAAGTAGCCTATATGTTATTCCAGGATAAAAGCTATCGCTGTACCAAGTTTCATCAAAATCTGTTCGGTAGTTTTTGCGTGAAAGAGTAATAAACATCCTCACTGCGTGAAAGAGTAACAAACATCCTCACAAACTTTCGCCTTTATAATATTAGTAGGAAGGATAGTAGGATAGGATTAATAGGATTCTGTGCTGGGTTAACAGAGTTTACTTAATTGAGCCAAAATACATACTACCTACCTACAACTTAAAATATGCCAACAAACATGTATAACACAGCACAGTATTTTATTTTTAAAATAATGTGAATTGTTTCAAATGTATATTTTTTGTTCAGATTTGGTTTTAGATGCTATGGATTCATCTGGGGAACAACACCTTCAAATGGATCACAACATACACAAACGAAGGTTGGACTTGAGCGGAACACCTATAGAGGAACCTAAAAAGGAAGATATTGCTACTTCTACAAAAAACAACGCAAGTTTCTAATTAATTAATTTTTGATTTTCGAAGTCAAGCCAACGAAGCAAATAAGGCAAAGCTTATGCTACAATACCCATTTCATTTCACAGTAAACAACTAATGTCCTTCTATTTTAGATAAAACAAAACAATACGGAAGTAGCAAAAATAACATGCGGTAGTTGTTATGGAGCAGCATTCAATGAATCTCAGTAAGGATTTTTTATTTTCAATTGTTTACATGCTGCCCTGCCCTATTATGAGTATAAGAGAACACTGCTAAGTGTAAAAAAGGAATATTGAGGTGGTAAATTGATTTTCTAGAGTTATGAATTTTTCAATTTGTGAAGAAACTACTTCATCATTTTTATTCCTCTTTCCTTAAAACTTCCGTTTTATGCCTAGCAGCCTTCTCTTATTATTAGGACAGTATATTTATTGTTACAAATGCTATTAATTTATTATAGTAATTATGACGTTATTGATATTATAACAATTAGCACACATCAATATTACAGGTGTTGTAACACTTGCGACGAAGTAAAAGAAGCATACAGACTGAGAAGATGGGCGTTACCAGATTTGGCAACTGTTGAACAATGTAAAGATGATGAATCTGTTGAAAAAACTAATCTAGCGCTCAAAGAAGGATGTCAGATATATGGCTATATGGAAGTTAACCGGGTAACTTATCTGTTATTAGGAACTAGGATCTCTTTGGTGGGCGCCCGCGCCCTTACGAACCTTCCTGATTATTATCATCTAACTACAACTAGTTTCATGAGACATATCAACTACGTCAATAAGAAACGTCTAATATGTTTCCACTGTCTAGGCACAGGTAGGCCAAGGCCTACCGTCAAAGTAAGGGCAGCTTAACGGGTTAAGATTTTCTTTTGTATAAAATACACCAGCTCTGATTAGGCATACTAGCACAAATTACTGCTCAACCTATTACCCCACAATAATAACAATCATGGTACAATGGAACCTTTAAAGGTAACGGGGGGTGGGGGGCGGCGGCATTGAGTAAGGTCTTTGGCCAGTAGTGGACGGCAAGAGGGTTGGTGGCTGAGCGTGTGAAATTGACCTCTAATCCCAGTTGTCCCGTTGAATAGTCCCGTGGCGGGTAAATGGGATTTTTTTTCCCATTAGTCGCGTGACACCTAAGATGTGCTCTACTTCCAAAAACCTAAACCTGACCTAACTTTACGTTAAATAATAATAATCGCCGATATACGGGACTGGTGGGATATTTTAGTTCCCGGTAGTCCCGTTGTGGCCAAATAATGCAATACTACGGGACAACTGGAAAAAAAAACCCATTAGTCCCGCCACGGGACTACCCAACGGGACAACTGGGATCAGAGGGAAATTGAAGCAAATTTTTATACATCTTAATTTTATAATATTTCAGGTTGGTGGAAGTTTTCACATAGCTCCAGGAAAGAGCTTTACAATTAATCATGTCCATGTTCATGATGTACAACCATTTTCCTCTTCAGTTTTTAATACGACACATATAATCCAACATTTATCATTTGGGACAGACATCAAAAGTGCTACAACTGCACCACTAGATGGTGTCAAAGGCTTGGCAAATGAAGGTAAGTTGTAATAAATACGAAATCTTATGTGATGTGTTTATTTTATAGCATAGTTTTTCTTGTAGTCTAATGTTTTTGGACCCTGCTTAGTGTAAATTACTCTTTTTTCTCTTAACAAAGTAGAAACTTTTTGATCACATAAATGTTTTTCGACATCCTGATAGCATCCTGCATAACTTGTACTGTACACTATTTTCTTTAATCACCTTTTTACATTGTATTAAATAATACACCAAATCACAGCATAATGAGGTGGTATTTTTATAGCTATTCTTATAATGTTCACTCCACAATGGCAAATAAAAACCGGCGGCTGCTTTGCCCATGTTATGCACGTAGACATAAGCAGCCTCTGTGGTACTTAGAAAGAATATGAGGCTTATTTCATTTTGCTTCAGACAGATTCATCGACTTCTTTCACTTCTAGTTCTATATTTAGGGTCACATTTTAAAGTAATAAATACTGAAGTTAAAGTAACTGTTCTATTTTATTACAATAGGAAACAAAAATAGGTACATTCGTTTTTATCAAACTACGAAATTAGGTAATAGGTATTATGTTTTACACACAATCATTGAATCAATGTCCATAAAACATTAAATGCAACTAAACATTTAAAGTACCTGCATCTAAGCTATACAATGCTAAAAACCTGCCTTCCAGGTTTATACAGGTTTATAACAATGGTGGTCAACTCATCAATGGTTAAAAGAGTTATTCAAAACTAACAAAGATGGTAATATACATAGTCAACATTTTGAATAATCAGGTTCCCTATCAACAACGTACACCTGTTCCGATAGCCATGAAGGTACCAAATGTTCCACCGCCTTGCAGCATTACTTTTCCAACAGAATGAACCAACTCGCGGCCCCTTGCTCCGTATCTGAAAGTCCCATAATTCTGTAATAATTTAATCTTATTACTCTGTTTAAATGGATTTATTCCGAAAACTGTAAACAGCCAACAGATAATAATTTATTAGAATGATAATATAAATATTTCTTATATTCTAATCCCAAATATCTCATGTACTTACTACTAACGGGAATTAAATTAATATACTGACTGGGGTCAATTGTACAAAGTAGATCCCAGGTGGAAATCGAATCAAGTGCGAACCTACAGGTTGAGGTACCCTGGCGCTCGAGTCCAATGACCAGGCACGAATTATGACAACTGAATTTATCTTTGTACTTACGAAGTTTTAAATCACCAGTGCAGGTGTTGGAAAAATTTCGTAGCTATTTTTTCTAGTGACATATGTGGTACAATAAACAACAAAAATGGGAAAATAACTAACCTTAAAGCCGTAAATCCGCCAAATAAGCCCCCGCTAGCCATGCCGACACAAAATCCGATCATGAAACCCATTTTCATTTTATCAAAACAAGTAGGCCCTTGGCTTTGATATACACCACCGGGGACTGGCATTTTGACTCAAGATGTTTTTAGTCCTAAAGTGTTATGTAAAAGCTCAAAATCACAACAAATAATTCACCCTTCCACTATTATTCTGCTCCTTTGTTCGCATCGCAAGCAAAATGTCATTTCATGAGTTCAGTTTCATCCTGATGGTTGGTTGATCCAGCCAATCCTCCGTCTCCAATCGGCCAATCCCATGACAAGTTTAGTGTCAATGTCACAGCGTCACTGTCATTATGCAATTTTTTAAAAGTTGGTTATGGCTTGGTTACTAGAACTTTAAGCCATATCGTATGTCTTAATGTGTATTTTATTCTATTTTATTTTTTATGGGCCTATTTTTGCCTAAAATAAAGAATTTTATTATTATTAATGAACCTAGTTAGACGTTTTACGGAACTTTGTACGGTGACTTTAATTTAAGCCCGTAATACCACCTCGTTAGTAGGGTAGGTCAGTGTCCCAACAGTGGGGACCGTAGGTATTAAAAAGGCTATTGATTTATTATTTTCACCGACTTCCAAAAAAGGAGGAGGTACTATGTTCGACTGTATGTATGTTTTTTTTCCCTTTTATTGTATCTAAGCTATGTATGTACCTACCTACTTTGTGAATTTCAACATGTTAATTATTTTTTTATCCTACAGGTGCCGTAATGTTCCAGTATTATATCAAAATAGTACCTACAATTTATGTAAAACTAGACAAGACTGTATTACATACAAACCAGTTTTCTGTAACTAGACACCAAAAATCTGTGTCAAACATCAACGCGGAATCGGGGATGCCTGGAGCATTTTTCAGTTATGAACTGTCTCCTCTAATGGTGAAATACACGGAAAAGGAAAGGTATGTTTGCTGACTTAATCCATTCCAAAAGAAAACACGCTAGGTACCTATTTGCGACTCGGAAACAAAATAGAGCGTGTATCATCAAGACCAGTCAGTATGGGGAACGTATTTTATTACGCAAATTGATAGCTATGTTGCAAGAAAATAAATGTTACTATGGATCCCTGTCTACAATTAAAAGAAATTGCTGCACTAATTAAGTAACAGTACATTATGATATTAGTGAGCCAAGTTGGTCATTACACTCGAGGCTGGAATGTATACACGAGGCTTGCCGAGTGTGTAATGAAGCCAAGTATTGTAAGACCAATGCTTACGCTCACGCGTATCATACGCCGGTTTTCAACACACTTTTTAGCGAGGAAAATAAAAAAAATCAACTTATTTTTAAATATACTTATTTTCCTTAGATTTTTATGGTAAACGGCTATCACATAAGGCGTGCCGTACGTGATAGGTTTTGCTGTCAGATGAATGATCCTCTAATGCGGTGACTGATGAAAATCTGCATACTTTATTTTTTTCATCATTCAACCATCAGTCATGACTGATGGAATTGAATGACGCTTGCATGATTGTCTGATGTACGCCTTACATTTTGTGCCTCAGCACAGAATACATAATAGGGGGCCTCAGTAAGCGTCTGTTTACACAATTGTAAAATATGGCGCGCGGATTTTCTTTTCTCGCGGAGGTGGACGGAGAGGCAGGCGATGGTATTATACGTACGAAGCCAAACAGCCTAAAATACAATAAACATCTATTTTATTTGTATTTATTACACTATTATTGTTAATTGGTTGACAAATAAATAATTTGATGAAATGAAATGTTTATTCATCATAATATATTTAGAGTATTAACATAATTTTGAGTATTTGTCGTTGGATGCGCCGCAAGTACGCGTCTTTTCTGAAAATTTCAGCTCGCTACGTATCACCGTTGCGAAGATACAGCGCTTTGAACATCGGACAGACAGACGGCGTAGCGAAAGCAATAGGTTTGCGTTGCCGAGCTTGCGGGTTATTCCCAACGGATCAAATGATCTGTTCGGGGTTGCATCTGATCACACAAAAAGTTCCCATCGGATCACATGATCCGATGCAACTAATAAGTTGTGATTATTTTGTCCCAACCAATCATATGATCCGTTGCAACCACAGAACACGGAAAAAGCTCGCTACGCTCCCGCTCGCTACGGTTGCAACTGTTTTTTGAATTAAATATTTTCCCAACGGATCACGGTTACCTGAAATGAATACCACATTAATAAATATGCTTTTGCCGTAAGCTTTTTAAATACCTATGGTTTGTTATTCTAATGTCAATTAGGGGCTGGGAAATAAAACATGAAGTTACTATAATTAAACAATCTGTCTTTTATTTTCAATATTAAATATGAGTAAAATAGTATATTTAGATAAAACTATCAATAAACCAATCAACAATACTTATTTAAAAAAATATTTTATAATTCATACGGCAAAATCATATTCATCGGATAACGTGATCCAATGGGAACTTTTTGTGTGATCAGATGCAACCCCGAACTAATCATATGATTGGTTGGGAATAACTAGCTAGCGCTCGGGAACGGAAACCTAAAAAAGCTGCTATATGGCCCTAAAAGCAATGCAATACGAGCCACTTTACGAGCAAGTGTGTTGAAAATGATATATATGGTAGCCATTTTCAACCAACATAATAAAAGGAGGAGGTTCTCAAATTCGACACGTCGCTTAGATTTTTTTGTATGTTACGCGATTACTCCGCCAATTATCTTGAATGCAATAATCGAAAATGAAACAAATAAATGATTAAAGGACTTTGTAATGTACAATAATTAGCTGAAGTCGTCACCTAAAATTTAAATACCTATGTGAAATATCCGCCGTTTTGATTTGTAACTTCCGTGCGGAGATTTTAAAAAATATTTGCTTTGTGTACCTATTTTCAAATGGTAAATTTGAGATAAAGTGGTCTCTATTTTCATAAACAATACTTTTAGTAACTGTGCTGTTCTTTATTTTCAGGTCAATTGGTCATTTTGCTACGAATATATGTGCAATAATAGGCGGTGTTTTCACAATTGCTGGTATTCTTGACACTCTGTTATATCATTCATTGAATACATTTGGAAATAAAATTGTGTTGGGGAAAGCCGGATAAACAGCAATCACACTAGTTATATTTACAATGTTTTTAAAAATATATTGAAATCATTGACATTACACTTAGCATAATTTCTACAAAATTCAGTATCTGTATCTTCAACTAAAGCTTTTATTGGAACATAATTTTCTTTACTTGGAATAAACTGGGCTCTTCCCAATTTTTCTAAAAATAAATGTCGTTGTTTAACTTTGAAATTCCTACATAGAAGCACTTCAGGATACATCAGTATGGTGGAATGAGGGATTTTAATAACATTATGAATATAATTAAATCTTTCTAACAAGGCTCTCTGATCTGAAACAAAAGAAGTGTATTTGTTACCAGTCACGTCACTCCATGATTGTGCTGAAACACATGCATCACAATACTGCCCAGATACCAAAGACCAAAATAAATACTCGATGCGAGATACCAATGAAGGCTGCAGTGTTTGGCACATGTTTTAGTAAACTTCGGTAAATATTAGCAAACAGGTGCTTTCTAGATCTAGAATCACCTTATTTAACCCAATGGTTACCAAAATATTTACTAGCATTTAATATCAGGGCAGTGCTTCAGAGTTCAAAAATAATATTTCAAATAGTAAACAGGTAAATACTAACTTAGCATCCATAGTTTAGGTTTAGTCAAGATCAGTTGTTTTACTTCCATATCCACAAATCCCATCTCCTCTTTAATGACAAATGTATTTGTTTTAATATGATGGAGATTATATGTTATAATTTTGGGCTGCCTAGCTGCAAGAGTTCTCACATCCATACCAGATAATTTAAAATTTTGTTGATAATATCCCAGTCTATCGTCGATCCTTGTTGTGCTGTAAATAAATTTACATTATAACTTCTACAAAATTACAACTAAATGGATCTCACTGTTAGTATATTTATAATAGGTGGGTACCTGAACAATAACCAAAATGGATTCTTTGAAATAACTCGCTGAATTTGGCTCTGCGAAAAACATTTTGACTTCAGATAGTTTACCCTCACTTCAAGATCCTGCAGAGGCTCGCAAAGGATCAAAGGGTTTTTTGTTATAAAGTCTCCAATGCTCTCAGTATCCACATAATCTTTGATAAACATAACATGCTTTTTTATGTCTAATTCCAAATCCAATTTTAATATTTTTTCAGCGACATATGGTTTCTTCTCAATTTTACTCAAATTCACATTGAGGTGGACTAAATTCTGCAAAACTTCTGAGTTATTGACATACGCCGCCAAATTAAATGAACTAGGCAAATATGGGGTGATTGCCGACAAATCTTCGTTAACCGTTTCGAAAGCGTTTATCCCTTTTTGACCATAAGCATTTTCCCCTATACTTGGCAAATCAATGTTATTTGTTACAGTGACATTGGTGGTGTACCTTTTTCTTATTTTGACAATATCTCGAGAAAAAAATATTTTCATGTTTCTCAAAACGTGCATCGTACAGGTCCCCTCCGCTCGGGCACAAACAAACATGTAGACAAACTTCGACAGACACCAACCAGCCAAGCACGGAATACACTAGATCAATAACACAGACTATTATTAAGATTCATTAATTAATCTGTGCACCAAACAACCGGAGGTTTCTCTTTCTTGTAAGTAGGTTTAAGTATGATTCATTCAGTAATTTGGATGGTCTAATTCTCTTGACTTCGTTCGGCCGAATTTAGCTTATGTTTATCTACCCACGGAGCATTTAATCACTACCTACGTTTAACGTATACATTCGTAACCACAAAATAAATAGTATACGTCCAAATTAAATATTAACTTTCATTCAAAAGAAAACTTACATTGCAATGCAAAAGAGGCAAAAGTGGAATCCGATCCGTCGGGTCGGCTAAAATACTGGGCCGAGGCTATTTTCACTCAAGATTTGTTTTTAAAATAATTTGAAGGCAAAGGAAAGGGATGTTCATACATCCTTCAAAAACATTCCGAATCAAGCAAAACGTCTTGCTCTGATTAGATTTTTTCCAGTAGTTTGTCCCAGAGGTTGTGAAACGCTACGGAATCAAATTTAATTGATGTAGTTTTTCATGTTCCGTTCCCTAATATTAATAATGATGGCATCCGTATCGTGTAATTTCTTTTTTTCATTAAACTAATTAAAAATTCCTCGCATTTAGGGAAAAATACAGGCAGGCAACACCAAAATCTTGAGTGTAAAATTTTGTTTTTTTTTTGGTAATTTTCCCATACGTTTTAGGTTATAATTTAATTTGTTATTGCTATTTACACTCTATGGTAAACTACCTGATCACTTTATTTCCATGGCAACGTGGGGAAATTGTCGGGGTGGCCCGTCATAGCCAGCAATGATTTCCCAAAAAATATTGCATGGTTTAATGGTGACATTTTTATCACAAAAGTGGCTATATTTTCAGTTTCCTTGTGATTTTGAGGTTTTACTTAAAGAGTATGCTTGGACTTGGACTGAGTCGACCGACCTGTGGAACTCACCTCGCTAAATCGCCATAACTTGTTCAATTCTGAGGTTATTATTTAATTTGTGGGCTCCATCAAGTTGACGATGATGCCAATGTCACGGTGATCGACGAGACCTCATCCATGTGTGGGATTAGAAGGTGTAGGTAGATACCTCCTTTGTTCAACTTTCAACCTACTGCAGAAGTGTTTCCCAGTTGTAACGGGCCCACTAGTCACTGGACCTTGGGTCTCCTTGCTGCTGATACCACACACTGGTTCTAACATTCTTGACAATTGTTCCAGGATTCACCTACCATCTTGAATCCTACGCTACCGCCTTGGATGGCTATCATACTTTTACTAAACCTGCATGTATTATGGGGAAGCTGCCTTACATTGGATGGAAGCAGAACCTTTAACCTTTGACTTTTCTTCTGCAACCTTTTTAAGCTTAAGGCCTGTGAAATATTTTAATTAGGTATTTGACTTAGGGGAGGTGCAATTTTTATAAATAAAACATAATTAGATAAAGGTAGGTACTTAATTATTTATTAGTTTTCTTTATTGAACCTAGATACCCTACCTACCTGCCGGCTAAAAGCCAACAACAAAAGCCCAACCGCCCCACAGTGTCACAACTTGGTGTAGAGGCTTGCATGTCCACTAGAAGGGAAATAGCATCTATGTACCACACTGCTGCTGACTATATATCAAACCTACAACATCCACCTGCATACCTATCTACCTTCGGAATTATGTTATGAGCCTAGCCCCGGAGGATGCGGTTAATGCCAGATGCTCAGAAAAGCAGATATTTGTCATGGTATTAATATTTCATTTTATTCTATGGCAATTAGTGGCCCATAAACATATAAGTAAGTACATTAGCCTACTTAATATTTGAGAATTCTTACACTTAAAAATTCATTTCAAATTAATTAGCTAATGGCCCAGCTGGGATTTCGGACCTTTTGATATGATAGGCCCCGTAATTGTATTAGTCTGTCTCACTACCCTAAGCAGCGGGACATTACTCCTACTGGCCAAAAGTCTTCAGGAACACATCATTGTGTTGGGTTGAGACTCGGGAGTATAAAGAACCTAGAGTATCTACTTTCTTCCATAGGTGTTATATCCAGGCCGGGATTTCCGCCTAGGCCCACAAGGCCCGAGCCTAGGGCCCCAGCCATCCAACGGGTCCCCAGCCGTGCCCTGCGAAGGTCCCTGGGTCTCTAAGTCCAGGCCTGGTTATAGGTATCCAGTTCCTCCATAGGTGGATGTGGCTCCCGATGTTATGCCTATTGTCAGGATCAGTGGGACATCTGGGAATAAATAATCTAATTAATTACCTATTTAACAAGTTTAAATAAGTATGTTAAGTATCTACCGGTCAGTGTGGACAAAAGAAGGCGCAATGAAAAAAACTTAGAAAAAATTCTCTTTTTTGGAATCCGACGCTGCCCTGGCGTTGTTGGCGTCAGGGTGGACCAAAGGGGACGCAAAAAAATCTTAGAAATTTTTGAATTGGACTTTAAAAAATTTTCGAAAAATTTCGATGTCATTATGGCACACCCTACTTTTTTGATGCCATTCGACAGGGGACATCGAGACAAGCAACTTTTGTTATATACTTTTTTTTTCCTGCGCCCCTCCTCCGGCCGCTAGAGGGGGGTCAATTGGGGCGCCATTATCAAGGCGAAAAGGACTTAGAAAAATTTTCAACTAATTTCGATGTCAGTATAACACCCCACTTTTTTGATGCCATTCGACAGGGGATATCGAGACAAGCAACTTTTGTCATATACTTTTTTTTCCTACGCCCCTTCCCCTGGGCGCTAGAGGCGGGGGGTCATCGTCAATGTCATAGTGACCCCCCCCCTTTTTTTTGGGGGGGCATTCGACAAGTCGCATCATGGCCAATGACTTTTGTCTGAAACGTTTTGTTGTGCGCCCCTTATTTGGCCTTCTAAAGCGGCACAAAGTGCCTACAGGGTGCATATGTAGCAAAGAGGGCGGCCTTATATCTAGGCAAAAAGGACTTAGAAAAGTATTCGAAAAATTTCGATGTCAGTATAACACGGAACACCCTACTTTTTTAATGCCATTCGACAGAGGATATCGAGACAAGCAACTTTTGTCATATACTTTTTTTTCCTACGCCCCTCCCCCTGGCTGCTAGAGGGGGGTCCACAATGACATCGACCATGACCCCCGCCTGTAGCGCCCAGGGGTAAAAAAGTATATGACAAAAGTTGCTTGTCTCGATGTCCCCTGTCGAATGGCATCAAAAAAGTAAGGTGTTATACTGACATCGAAATTAGTTGAAAATTTTTCTAAGTCCTTTTCGCCTTGATAAGGGCGCCCCAATTGACCCCCTCTCTAGCGGCCAGGGGGGAGGGGCGCAGGAAAAAAAAATGTATATAACAAAAGTTGCTTGTCTCGATGTCACCTGTCGAATGGCATCAAAAAAGTAGGGTGTTATACTGACATCGAATTTTTTCGAATTTTTTTCTAAGTTCGAAAAAATTTTTCAGATATGAAAAAAATTTTTTTGTCCCCTTTTCTTTTTGTACCTACCAGGTCGCGTGGAAGTGTTTCTGGTGATTTCTGCATATTTTCAAAAAAAATTTCCTTGGCGCCCCCTTTTGTCCACTCCAACCGTTATTTGGTTGGTTTGTTCGCGCGTTTGTTTGCGCAATTGTTCGCGGGTTGGTTGGTTGGTAATAGGTTGGTTTGTTCGTGCGTTTCGCGCGTTTGCTCGCGCGTTTCGCGCATGTGTTCGCGGGTTGGTTGGTTGATCGGTCGGTCGGTCGGTCGGTGGGATGGTCGGTTGGTTGGTTGAATGGTTGGTTTGTTGGTTGGTTGGTTAGTTGGCTGGTTGGTTGGTTTTGGTTTGTTTGAAGTGTTGCATGCACAGCTCAATTAGTATGTCAAGTAGCCTTCTTTTTAAACGCGAATGAGGTCGCGGGCATAAGCTAGTGGCATATAAAACTATCACAGATATACACCAAAACCTACAATATACATTTTTAGGAAAACTAAATAAAAAAGACAACCGTCTCCGACAAAATCCCGCCAAAAAGCCTCCATCATAGTCACAAACGTGAATTTTCATAAAGGCCAAAAAATATTTTAAAAAAAACAGACTGGTCTATGATTAATAATTCATAGACAAAGTAGACCAACGTCGTCTTTTTTTTCCATGTCCAATACCTAGACGTGGAAGGAACCCTTTTAAGCCAGATCTTTTATAGTCATGGAAAGCTGATTTCAAGTACCTCTGGTCAAGCATGTTCGGATACGCATCGATTAATTATAATTCATAAAACCGGTAATTGGTTCACATCACTAGTGACGCGTGACTGATGAACGCAGTCAGACCATCAATCGGACGTCAAAAGATTTATGAAATAAGTCTAAATTCAAAATAATATATGGCTTAAAGGTCCCGTTACCAAGCCAAAATCTAATTTAAAAACAAATGTCATCTGTCACCACTGTGACACTGACGTGCGAGCTGTCAATGTCACTTATGACATTGACAGTTCGTACGTCTGTGTGCGTATGTGTGCGTGTGTGTGTGTGTCTTGACCTTGAGTACATATAGCCCTTTCGAAAATACTGTCCGTCAGGTCTGTCACTGTCATTACTGTCATATGGTTTTTTAAAACTTTTTGACATTTCCTACGTTTTTGGCTCAGATTAACCTCGCCACCTCAGTTCTAATCTGAGGTTTTTGGCGGGATTTTGACAGGTCACTGTACGTAGTACATATTAGTTCCATGCTGTCACTGTCTCGTTTATTCGTTTTCTACAATGTATATGGCCATTCGCATGGGCGTAATTATATTGCGCGTTGAAAGCGATTTTTTTACACGGACGTTATTTGTTTGGCCCTATTCGCGCGGACGTAAGGGCGTTTGTGCACTGCACTATACGTTTCCGATTCTCATTAAATACGTGAAAAAGACGGGTGTGAAATTCACGTCCTACCGTTTATTCATTAGAATAAACACTTCACTTGGTGTAGCGTATTTGCCTTATTCGCCCGAAAACGCCCAAGTGTAGAGGACATAGGTAGGTACCTATATTTGGTATATTTGCTTGCAGCAAATAAGGCGAATAGCAAATATCATTTTCATTACTCATACTCTGAAAGTAGGTCTGTAGTTGCCTGAGGAGCGGGTTCAAAGTAGTACAGTCTACCGCACGTCAGTGGAAACACTTTGACCTTGAGCTGGCCTAGCCTATTAGGGAGTTTCAATATTACGCGAGACCAGTTTATACTGGGTTTGTTACCACTGATGTGCGGTCGACTGTACATCTCAGCCCTAGGGAGAATCGCTTTCAACTGACAGCTGTCAAATTATATAAAAAAAAACTAGTACTATTTTGACATTTCTATTGGACCATGATCCAACTGTCTATACAGCCACTCAATTACAGCGCGATGTAAAATTGAAATAACATAAAGTTATGTAATAATTAAAGAATGTATATTTTTAAATGACTTTATTATAATTATTACTGTCAACTATTTCTTTACAATAACATAGATTTGGGCAAAATATTTACAATTTTTTCAATGATGGAAATGAAAAATAATGGCAGAATAGCTGGCCGGCCACAGAAAAAAAAACAAAGTAGACGGGAAAGCGACAATCCGATCTTCATTTGTTTTTTCGAGTTGTAGAGTTTTGTTTATACTTCCGTATAGCAGACATTTGTATTAACATTCATTTTATGTTTTTGTTTTTACTTTCAGTGTATTCTTAATGAAAAGCACAGTGTTTCCCTCGGGTTCAAGACTTATTTAGAGGTCCCTCGAACTATTGGCGCCCGACGCGTCTCGGGACTTAAATAAGTAACTTTCACACCTAGGTTAACAATGTACTATTCCGCCCGCTTGTCGGTATTTAATCACACATCAAAATACTCAAATAGGCCAAATATTCGCGATGGCTGGCCACACATGGTTGATTGATGGTTCGTTTCATTAGCGTGCACCGGCACAACCTGTTTAGACATTATTCCGTATAATATTACTTTGGTCCCAGTGTTTCATAAATCTTATTGGACTGGACAAACGAAACCGTTTTGAGATTTTTAGAATTATTTAAAATGAATCCTTGCAATGGGACCCCAAAAATAAAACTTTTAAACCTGTTATACCATGTATACCATGGTAGCGTCATCCTGAAATAGAGCAAACATTCAAGTTATTTGCTGTTTGAGTCTATTTATTTTCGCACGAATATTTGCCAAATATAGCGATACCGCTACACAAATACGCCTAAATACACAGACCAAATATCCAGTTGACTGCTTATGAGAAGGCGGCGGTTTAAACCGAACATTTAGTCGTTGAGACCTTAAACCGGCGTCGCGCCTTAATGGTTTTAGTGTGACTTTGATTTTGCCTGTCCCAAGAAATTGCTGCTATGTTCTGATGGTAGACAGTGGTATTTTATTTCTACGGTCACACCCAGGAAGGTTCGAATTGGGGGCGCGGGCGCCCACCAAAGAGGTCCTAACTCTGTGGTCACACCCACAGAACACCGGAAAAAGCTCGCTACGCTTTATTAAATCTGTGGTCACACCGGAGGGAATCCATGATTCCGAGCCCTATTTTTCAATGGCTCGCCTTGCTTCAAGTGGTCGATTCAAAAATGGGGCACCAGGAGCTCTATTTTTGAATCGCTCTCCTCGCTTCGAGCGGTCGATTCTACTGACTTTGTATCGGATGTCGAAGGAAAATTAGTAGAATCAACCGCTCGAAGCGAGGACAGCGATTCAAAAATAGAGTTCCCAGGTCCGTCTTTTTCACGTGTCGAATACGAAACGAGTGTACTATGTATGAAAGATACTTCTGGGACTTCCCCCTTTGATTGCTATTGAATCTTGACGAACAATACACAGCTGAACACGACTTAGTTTAATCACAGAATAGATAATTTTAATTTAATTTAGCCACAGAGCATTTAATGCGCATGCGCGGGCATCGCCGCCGCGAGGGGCCCACGGCCTCAGATGGACAAAAGTGCTTGTAATTGTTCTGAGCCTGAGTTCTGAGCCCACGGAGGGCGGTCGTTGTCAGTGTCATAAACCGTAGGTTTTATCATGGTTTTATCTTTGTTTTATCTCCTCTCTGATCATAAACTTCCAACCTACTTGAATTTAAACTCACTGAAATTTACAAAAATTTTTGAAAGATAAAAAGAATACGTGGTCCATGAACGATCGATCTCATAAACTGTCGACGTAATGAATGATCGATTTATTGCTATCGAAATGTGTTCGGATCATAAATGTCGAAGACGCTGTATCTGTATTAATCTGTGATCTATTTGAAAATTCATGAAACTGCTGCTAAACATTACTTTCCGCCAGTGTACAATGAAAATATCGGTAGGTACACTTAGGCACTTTAATTGTAAGGAATGTTTAGAAATAAATGTAAGTTCAGCATCATATCCAAATTTTTTTAATGTTCATAATGTTTCTTGTGTTAACCTAAATTACATAAAGAAACAATAATTAGTCTATCCATGCAGTTCAAAGTGTAAAGGCAGCATGCTTGACTCCCCTACAGACATCAACATAGCAAACAAACTTGTTGGTGAACTCACTAATGTGTAAATATTCATTTTGTTTACTTTATGTTTGATTAATTATGAGACATGGAGTAGTATTGTAATGTTGAATACTTACTCCAATTCACCTGCCGCCACATTCATAGTTAATTGTAATATTAACATTATTGAGTATTTATTTACACATGTACAGTCTTGTGAATATAACTTAAAGAGATCACTTCCTAACGTTGAAACCCTCTCCCGTCGGGTCTAAAATCCATGGGTAGTTGTTGGGACACTCCATGCAAGTGAACAGCCGCAGCGTCTCCCCGGGCAGCTCTCGAGTGGTCAGCGGACAAGCGTTCGGCAGGGAGCAGAACGGTTGCCCCTTCACGTCACATTTATCTTGCTTCCATTCTTGGAAATCTCTCAGTGATGATAACTCCGTAGGATTTTGCATCCACTGAATGACTTGTATCAATGAAGTGAAATAAACATCGTTTTTCTCCAACATTTCTTCTATAAATTTAATGAGTTCATCTCTGAACTCCTTCTTCGATTTGAGCCATGAAGCGTGGAAGTGAAGACCGAGTGGGGCACGGTTGGTGGAGTAGTGGCGATTGAAGTTATGGCGGAGAAGGCGCGCGAACTGATCGCCAGTCTGGATGTTGGAGCAGGAATCAACTACGTGGCAACCGGGCAGCGACTCGTCGAACGTCGGGTCATCCCTTCTGTCCAGCTCATTCATAACCATTTCCCAAACCGGGTGACTCCTGGACGGGCAGTTGTGGGCGTTACCATTGCACTTGTGTGGCATACGGAAGTATAGAGTGTAGGGCCAGATGGGAACCCTACCTAGTGGGGCAGTGATTGACGCGTCGTAGACGAAGTACTGATCGGCCATCATTTCGAATTGCTTGTTTCCACCGACGCGTAAGTATGGAGCCCGGACGCCGATGATTGAGGCATCAGTTATGTTAGCGAACCGCTCGGCGATGAGGCGCGCGCCAGCCATTTCCGCGAGCCAGTCGTCGTACGTTCCGCCGCTCCAATACTGCGGGTCATCTTTATGTGTTATTGAGAACACAGCGATCTCGTGCCCTTTGCGGTGTAATTCTTGAATACCCGCGTAATTGCTGTACTTGTGGGAGACAAAGAAAGAGCCACGAATTTGACAGCCGTTGGGATTGTGTCGATTTCCATTGAAAATTTGGTCGTATAAGTCCATGTTGTCAACATTGACAGCGCCGTTGAAGGTGATGGTGATCATCTGGGGCACTTGGTTGGGCTCGATGCCGCCTGGGATTCGGGTGCCGTCCGCGGAGCAGAAGCAGTCTGGCAGGGTGCACTGGTTGGGGTCGCAGTCAGGTGCTCTGTTCGGATCAACATCCACGGCTGCAAATACACATAAAATGTTTGTTCACATATTTATTTATTAAAATGACCAAGATATTATACATGGATAAGGGTCTATACTGGTCCCCACCACACATACCTCTTGAGATTCATCTGTGACTTCACATAAGAATAGCTCGTTCACTGATCTGACTGAACTTTATTGGAAATTCCCAATTTGGTGAATTCTTTGTTACAACTTTCCTTGTAATGTTGTTCAAATGGAAGAGCTCTATGCAAATATTGAACGCCTTAGTTAGAGCGCACAGTAGTGGGTACCTACGAGTATGTTTACAACAGGCCAAGAAAAATATTTTCTGGATCACCTGAGTGAGCGTCTCTGTAGGTAGCTTAATAAACAAATCTAATAAAGTGAAATCTATTACACAACGATTACCTACTTACTACTTAGGTATGACAAGTATTAGTAAACATGTGTTTATGATATTTAGTTTATACTTACTGCAAGCGTTTTCATCAGATTCATCTTTACAGTCAGGTTTTCCATTACAGAACAATTCTCTTTCTATACAGTCTCCACTTCCACACGCCAATTTCCCCTCAGGGCATATAGGCTCATCTGTTTTTAAGATGGGTAGGATCTTGCGTGGTTCTGGAAAACAATATTTCAAATAAAACTTTGTAATATACTGTATATAATAATAGTTGCGATTACGGGGACACGTGACAGGTGCATCTCCGGGCCAGCTTGCCCGTTCTAGAAGGTATTGTTCTGTGAACTCCGTCCGGGTGGCTTCCTTGTATTGTACGTATTAAGTGTCTTTAAAGGGCTCATTAAGAAAGGGGTGAAGAAAGAAACTTGGCAGAGCAAGACAGAATGACCAAGTTAACAATAGAAAGGAGTAGCACATAGATATTAATGAAGGGTTTATTATGTTGCTGGGTGATTATAAACACAGATTAGAGAGTACCTATATTGATTATAAAGATGAAAAGTGTGGGTTGATGACGTTTGAAGGTCATGGAGTGGGCAATATTATATATATTAAAATAATGAACTAATAACATTCTTATGGTAAGTATCTAGATGTTTTCGGATTCCATAAAACTATGAAAGCAATTTGAAGAATATCAACAAATATTACGCATTAAAAAGAAAGATTGTGTTTAGACAAACATACAATTCCTATTAAGAAGATAGGAGGTATTAAGTATTTGGTAAAACAGTAAAATTCTCGTAAGAATAACCAGCCACCCAATAGTAGTAGTGGATATGAATGGCAGTTTATGTATAATACATATTGCAATTTTCATGGGGGTGTAACAAAACGTTGGATCTTAAAATTTAGGATAAAAAAACATTTTAAAAAAGATATAAGGTCAGGTGGGGTAAGGAGAAAAAAGAACTAGAGACCAGAACTAACAAATTACAGAGTTTAATTCTATAGTCGTAGAGGTCTCTAGTCCCTCTTTCCCCGGTGTCCTTCTTACACCACCTGACCTTTAAATTACTAAGAAAAGTATACCTACCTAAGTAGGTACTAGTCCTAGTTAGGATTTGTTTGTTTAGTTAAACAATATATACCGAAGTAGGTATAATATTTTGTTACACCTCGTATGAGTCAATTGAAAATTAAATATTAGATTAAAAGAGTTCAAGAAGTGGTTAGCGAAATACCCTGAGAAATTGATTAGTGATTTCAATTAACTTTTTAATGGTAAGTACCTACTGAAGCACACAAGCATCTGATTAGTATTTAGAAAGAAAGATATGTGCAGTGTTGTTGTGATTAAATAGTAATCTGTAGTTGACTACAATACGTGTCCGTGCACAAAGGACCGACAAAGCTGATAATATTGACATTGTTGTTGGTTATGCAATACTGATATTTGTGTTGGAGTTGTTGTGAACAAGTGTATCTAGCGGGTCGGTCCAGTGCGGCGGGCGTGCCTCTGTCCGGGGCCTCATGCAATACACCTAAAACAATGTACAGTGCGACGCGGCCCCTTCACCCAAGCCGGATTGCTCGCTACGCGCGAATAGCTTTTATTTCGGCACTTACTCTCGAGTTTGTCACAGTTCGGCACTTTACCCTTCCAGTCGCAGGTTTGTTTTTCGAGATCGAAAGCCAGTCCAGACGGGCAAGTGATCTGTTTAAGACCTGACCTAGTGCACCTGTGTTGATAAGAAATTCCACATTAAATTAAATGTTCGCGAGCAGGAAGTGGATGTCCGGAAGGCTATTGAGTAGGTACGGCTCGTCGTTTCCGAGGGCGCGCTGGTTCTCGCCGGAAGTGTAGCCCTCCGCACCACCACTACCTGCAGTAGACACAACTTACTTTCTATTTTATCGCAATTCTTAACATGTGTTTTCCAATCACAGGTTTGACGGTCGATATCGAAGGCGAGGCCGCCGGGGCAGCGCACTGAGGCGAGCCTGGTGACACCATTCTCGCCGCCCTTGTCGCACCTGTAGGTACATATCAATGCTCTTAGCTCAAGGGATGCCGCCTTCCACTAACAACACACACTGTCCATGTAGAATTTTAAATATTTCCAGTCCGAGGTTGGAAGAGTTGAATCGTTTCTCGGTTGAGTAATAGGGCTTGAATAGACAAAACATTGTCGGGTCGCTCGCTGCTCCCAGGTATACCTAATATTTTTTATTGCTAACATACGCCTTTTAAAAGCGTAGCATTTACATCTGCAACATAACTATCATAATAATATTTTACCTACACTTGAAGTGTGTATTTTACTCAATCTTGCGCTATTGGCTGAACTGATTTTTTTGACAGCGATGGATGAAATATCCTTATCAGCACATACGGAAAACTGTTCCTACTTGTCTCGTTACATCAATCACCCATACTTAATATAAAAAAGTACATGAGTATAGGTACCTATGAGTCTAGTAGAATGTCATAACATAATACGGTATCTAACTATTTACTTTTACTAATGTACCTACTCGTACCGAACCACCTAACCTGCATTAAATAAGACAGGCAACTGTTGTTGTTTGACCTTAAGTTTAAGTCAAAAAACACAAGTTCGTATAATAATACCATTACCATTCAAGGCGCGACAGTGATTGTTCCATTCGCAGGCTTCAATATCAAGTATACCTATTTAATTGTATTGCATAGGTAGGTAAACATTTTAACTAGTTTTCGGAGAAAAATGATTAAACTGTAGTCTAGAAAGCCTACCATAATCAATGTCATGAAAAAAATGAAAGGGTTATTATTATTAATCGTAATACGAACAAAATAACGGTAAGATAAAGTTTGTGTACTTTACAGCACAACTGACAGTTAATTTTGAATGACCTTCAATCTTTACAGATTTCTTTGATGATTCTAGAAAAATAATACCACCTATACTTATAGCGATCGCGTCCTAATTTGCCTATTTTATTGTTAACTAATTTTTAAAGTTGCAATAAGCACTATATATATTATATATTATGTGAAAGTGCTTTCCCCTGGTTTGCTGAAAGTTTGCACGCTGAGAAGTATTACAGTCAGCGTCAAAAGTAGCTGAAAGACAACTTCCAAAATTACGGACTGTTCTTTTCACAACATCCTGACTGTTAAAAGTCCTGGAAGTCGCTGAGCTTTCTATTTTATATCAAAAAGTAGTCTGACAGAAAGAAATCGTAACATTTATAACACATAAAATAATTGTTGACCTTTAGTTTGACTCTTCAAATGATATTTTTAGGTTAAGTCAATTTCAAGTATTTTCAATGTCAGCACAACGCAATGGACATTTCATGAAAGATATGAAAGACAAACTAGTTAATCATGTACTTCAGAAAATTTAAGTTGTCGGTCTAATAAGACATGTTTAACATTGCAATTGTTTTGGAGCTACTACTTTTGAGCTAAGCTACTTTTGTTGCTGACTGTACTGACCTGACGACGTCACGGCAGTCCCCTTCGGTGGTGAGCCGGAAGTACTCGTCGGCCGGGCGGCCCTCGCACAGCTGCTCCGGCGTCGCATCGTCTCCACCGTCGTCTTCCTGCCTTTTCACTCTCGTTTCACCGCTTACTGCAACAAGTTGTTCATCAGCATATCAGCCATTGAACGTCCACTGCTGGACACACGTCTCCCTCAATGAACGCCATCACACCCCCTCCGCGATCCTTATTGTGACTGTAGTCTTCCCAATATTATGTTATAGCTTACACCTTGAGTAGGGAATGGCGCAAAACTTTCATTTCCGTCACGCCCAAGGCACAGGCCGCTTTTCCAAACTATTTTGCACTTGTAACGTTGAATTATTCATGAAATACTTACGGTGTCGCCACGACCGCCATCGATCGCAGTGATTTGATCAACACGATTCGAATCGTTTGGTGAGACGCTATGAAATTTATTACAATTTATACTATTTGGCAGTTAGTAGATCGGCAAAGTTTAATAACGAAATAATAATATAATTTATTGATCCATAACCCTGGTTTGGTTAGGTACAACAAAATATATAAAGTACCTAAGTAAAATAGTAGTCGTAGTAGGTATTGTAAGGGATTTTCATTATATCCATGTAGGTATATTATTACCTTAAACCTAAATATGCTCATTAGGTAACGTATGTAGTCAACATAAGCAGTTATTACAACACAACGAGCAGGAATGTAGTACCGTTTCAAGCGGCTGCGGCTGCGGCGGCGTTGAATGCCGTTCCGCGCATTGCTTGTAGGTACGGGGCTAAATTACGTTTATTACAAAACTGAACTAGGTTCATTGAATTAGAATGGTGTTTAGACTGGTGCTGCACCACGCAACAAATATCACGCAAAACTTAGATTTTGTTGTGTCGAAAAAATCTTATAATGTTTGTAAGTTCGATGGTAAGGCGAGTACCACTGCGTGAGCGGGCCGGCATTGAAAGTAGAAACGTTGAAAAGAAATCGAGGTCAAAACAAGCCACGTAGCGTCGCCAGCCGGCTTTATCGGGCGGGGAACTTAAGCTCACTAAAGTTGTCAGCTTCAATAAATAAGCTACAATAAATATTTTATTCAAGTTATTAAGTTATAATAAAAAAGTTGACTACTTATTGAATAAATAAAAGGTTTTTAATATTGGACACTTCGTATTCAAAAATTAATAATCGCAATTTAAAAGATTAGAAAAGTGGGATAGTGGAGTTATAAGAGAAGTCGAACTGATAAATATTTTTATGTATGAAAGCTTAACTTTTTTTACTCAATAACATAATAGAAATAAATAATTTAGAAACTTCTAGCCCAGTTGAAATATATTTGCGGAAGCTCACATGAAAACAGTTTTAATTTCGTTACCTATTTAACTATCAACAATCACTTTTTCTTTGTGTAAACAATAAGTTAGAATTGTTATTAAAACTAAAGTGTGGTAGGTATGTACTCACTGGAGTAGACTAGCACCAGCAGCCCGAGCCACAAGTACGCGTGTCGAGCCATGGCGCTCGGTGAGGACTGGCTGGCGGGCCTGTGCGTCGCGCGCTCTAAGAAAGTGCAAGCGCTCTCAGCGGCCGGCGGCCCCTCTTCACCTGTTTATATAACCGAGCCAGCGAACCGCGCGCACACACAGCGCCCGCACGTCCGACCTATGCGCACTGCACCTCCAGGACATATAAAACCTTACATCACCAGCGCAGCTTTTAATAAGCCCACGATGGAACCATTTTTAAGTGATTACTTGACGAGAATCATTTGTTATTACCATTTTAATTAATCACTTCAAACTTTCTTAAATTCACTGGTAATTATCGTTAATTATCATTAGACCAAGTTTTGCGCAAACTAAATGATTTTGTTATCTTCTAATGAATTACTTATCTAACTCTAACACATCACTCTTCCACAATCTGGGGGTCATAAAAATAAAAATAATTCTAGTAATTTTGAAACTCAGAATATAGTACCTACCTATCCAAAAAATCTCTTATATATAAACAATTATTAGTTATCATTAAAAATTAACACCATTTGTGAATAGCGAAGCTAGAAGGTTGATCGAGCCTTACCGTTTCATCCTACGCTATATCGACGGCCTGTTGGTAGTGACCCTGTCTACTACGCCAGAGGTCATGGGTTCGATCCCACCCGTGACCAACATTTGTGTGATGAGCATATCTGTTGGCCCCTTTTCGGATTCTGGGTGTTTGTATGTATTTATTTTAAAAATAATTACTATAATATGTGTCCTTATTGGTAACTTTTTAAACACACCGCGTAATTTTCATACAGTGAAATGGCAGTCGGGACTACTTACTGGTACGCACTAAGTAGGTAAGTCCCGTATTTAACACTAGTAGTTCCGTGAGAACAGTAGACCTCGCCAGCCCTTATAAACCAAACCTAAAAGAAACCAACAAAAGTCAACTTTGGAAACAGAAAAAGTACCTACTAAAGTGACAAAAATTAGCACTTTAAAGCTTAATATTTCGCAAACGGATCCCTGAATCGAAAAATGTTTATCACACACCCGCGATATTTTTGAAAGACCCATCCAACGATACCCCACACCATGGATATCACGCGGAAAAAAATAATTTTCCATTTTACGTATGCAGTTCTATGAACATAATTTATTTTTTCATCTTTCTTAAGTCGATCCACTATTACTCAAAAACTAATAGAACCTACTTAGCCGTAATAGTTTTCCTTGTAACTACGTTATATATGCTACTGCCATGAATTTTTTCACATTTCCAGAAGCAACCGTTTAGCTGGCAGGGGGGGGGGGACACGTGACTCTAACAAAAATTACCGCTTTAAAGCTTAATATTTCGCCAACGGATCCCTAAATCGAAAAATGGTATTCACACACCAGCATTATTTTTGAAAGACCTATCCAACGATATCCCACACTATGGGATTCACAAGAAAAAAAAAGTTCACTCCCACTTTGCGAGTATGGTAGGTACTCTAAAAAAAATGTTTTTCAAAATTTTATTCTACTCATTTTGTAGGTTTAATTAATTTATACATATGCCAAATTTTCGTCAAAATCGGTTGAAAAATGCGACCTGTAGAGAATTACAGACAGACAGACAGACAGCCGGACAAGAGCATTTTTGGCCAGTCTCGAAACGTAGACGCTTCGCTCGCTTCGCTCGCTCGGTCAATAAGACGGTAGAAAATTCCATAAAAACTTAATATTATTAGTAAAATAGTTCCATAAAGTGTTAGTTTGGTTTGTAAAAGGATGCTCAAAGTAAGGACTTGCAAGTAGAGGTTGGCATAATACTAAGTCAGCCAGTGAATGCTCACAATGCTTGCATTCGTGTGAGTAATACGAACAAGCAGAGAATCATCATAATACATATTAAAATTTTGGATCAAAGGATATCGGACAATGAAAATTAAAAAAAAGTTGTATTACTGGTATAAATAAATAAATACGAATAAATATATCTTACGAATAAATATTTCAAAAGTCACAGATCAATCTGATTTACAAAGTCCAACTGTGACAAAACGCAACAAACGTGATTCAATTAAATGAGAAAAACTTTTTTTGATCGACGTTTCTAAAGTCATATACCTAGTCGTGTTCTTTTTCTATGCGTATATAACACAATATATAGGTACTAAATGTTTTACAATTTGGAAAATTCTAGTAGGTATTACTCAAATAAACTTAGCGATAATCTCGAGCTGCATTATTTTATCTTATTTATCCTCCACTAAAATTATTACGTAAGTTCAGTTTGTCGCAAATGACGTTAAGCAGTCATAAATAAATGCTATTTACAGGACTGATTTTTAATTAGGTATATCGTAATTAAGCTATTTCAAATGGGAGAAAATCGTTTCGTAACACAAATACCGGTTTGTTCATTTTAGGACAGCAACAATATTTAATTTATTTATGTATTCCTAATGTATGTATTTATATTTTAACTACATTAATATATGGAAACTTAGGTAGGTGTAAGATTTTAAATTGAATAGTTCCTTCTTCTAAATTATGTGCTGATCAGTATTATAAATAAGTCATATAGATATCTAAATGCACACACGCCTCTGATGTACTTACATAGGTGGACGGATAATTAGAAACTGGGCAAGATTTTCATACAATCGAGGCCACTTTGAAGCCATGGGTCTCCGTGAAGGATTGATTGGGCCATGATCTGATGACGGTCATCGAGAGAGTAGATGAAGGACTTTCAGATCGCTATAGATATCCAACCGATCAGATAAGCTGTTTGGATGCAGCATCGTTATGAAGAAAAAAAAACACAAAATTGCATCAAAATGTATGAAAATCTAAAAGTTTAGGAATCGTGACGATGCTGCTTCCAGACGGCTCATCTGATCAGTTGGATGTCTATAAATCTAAAAGTCCTCCATCTACTCTCTCGATGACCGTCATCAGATCACGCCGCGATCAATCCTACACGGAGAACCATGGCTTCTAGGTGACCTCGATTGTATGAAAATCTTGCCCTATGTTTCTAATTATCCGTCCACCTATGTATGTACTACGTCCTTATCGACTTTAAATCCTAACAAGTGTTATAAATCGATATGTTAGCCTTGACTAACATATTTTGATTAGCTATGTAGATAGGTTTGAATATTGTGATGACCTCTGAATATGTTAACATTTTCACAAAAACTTTCAATTATTTCGAAATAAGTAGAAACGAGATCGAGAAATCAATCATCTTCTTTATATGAGAGCATTGTAATAAATATTAAATTTTGTCACTAATACATAACCTCCTCGTAAAACGTAACGTAAACCATATTTTTTTATATAAAATAATTGTATTTTTGACGTTATTTTCTCTTGAGGACTAAAAATTAAATATAAAACAAAACGTATAACATAAAAAAATTATATTTGATTGCTACTTTAGGTTATTTTAACGTTCCATTAAAAAGTCAATAATGATTATTTGGTAGATCTTCGTCCGACCTTTATCTGGCATTGACATAAATTAAAATACAACAGGTTTGTCATATCATATTATGTATAGGTAATCGAAAGTGAGTCTTGCTTGACAAGATTCCAAGATATGTAGGTACCCACTTACCTACCTTGTTAATTAAAATCACTTCATGGTATTATGCTTAAACTTTTCATGGACCTTTTAAGACGTAGTCATTACCCATAATATCTGAAAGTTGTGTCGTAAATATTTTTGAAAAAATTAGGTGGGTGGGTACCCTCGACGAATGATACCAAGGCCGAATATGAAATGTATTTAATTTTTGTCTGTCTGTCTGTTATGGCGTTAAAGATCTACCTATAGTGTCTTATCGTAAAATAAACCCCTGATTGACTGACAAATACATGGTGTTACTAAATACCTAGCGGTAGTGACCGGTTACAGGGGCACTCGGTATCGATTAAAGTACTTTATCCGAACGAATGAAGTCGCGGGCAACAGCTAGTAATAAATATAAATATATCGACGGGAAAGTGCTAACAACTCCTAACTTACAAAAACCAAATTTTGCGAATTTCAACTTAATTCATATAACAGTAGACGCGTTTATCGAACTGCATTCATAAGTCGTTTTCTTAAAAAAAAGGTAAGTTAGGAGTTGTTAGCACTTCCCCGTCGATATATAACAATCAATGGAATAAGTCAAGAGAATAAGTTATTTGTAACGGAATATATAGCCTATATTCTATATATCTATCCTTATATACCGAAAACCCGCATCAGTAATGGCAACCATAATGTCATGTCATGACAGAAAGCACCTAACTACGTATTCATTAATTATGTAAAGCATAAGTAGGAAGGTGAACTAACCGTGTCATATTTTTGGCGTCAGATTTGCTGACCACGATTTCATAGAATAAATGCATAAATAGAATACCTTATTATTAGATGACTGCAACAAATGCGAGCTAGAGTATAGTGGCCAGTGGCCTTGTGGCAATATCCGGGTGTCGCGGGTTATGTAAGTAATATTCGAGTGATCCGTGCCGGCGGGAGGGTGGCGAGACGGAGGGGCGCGGGAGGCAGCGGCGGGGGGCGGTGCGCCCGCGCAGCCTCGCTGACCTCTCCTCTCCTCACATAATACCCCACTGTGACCTCTTGAACGCTGACTGCGCCACGGACATGTTTTGCAAATCTTATATGATTTACGAACAATTCATCGACTCATTTGCCTTTTGCATTTAGTTTCTAGTTAGCCGAATATACACAGGAGTCAATAACATTACATTGTGTTACAATAAAACCATTTTAGTCAAGAAGAATAATAAGGTGGATGTATCCATGACAAATTTGTCTACGGCGCGGGCGTAGCGCAAGTTGTAGAACATGATCATTTGAAATAGAGTGAACCTCAACATAAGCAAATTAACATATACCTATCCAATTTAACTTTTTAACATAAGTAAAGTATTACTAAACTCATTCCAAGTGATATAAGTACTATAGAAGTATTAATTACGTACGTCATGATCATTGGTGCGTGTGTACTCTGCGTACCGTACAAAAGACATCAACGCGCTCGTGATAATTTTTTGTGGTCTTAAGAACCTGTGAGTCATATCAACTCGTATCCTATATTATTATTTATGAAAAATAAATGAATTACTATGGAAAACGCCACAAAATCAATGTAGACACATTATTATTTGATATCAATTTTCACATTACAATGCAAATTGATATTTAAATAGCTCTAGACATTTGCACTTTCGCGAGATGCGCTTGTTGTTTGTTGCGTAAAGTGTCTGATGATTTAACATTTAAAGTGCCGTTCGATATGCAGTCGTTACGTGCACATACGACCTGGATATAGACCTACTTCTGATTAGTGTGCTTTTGGATACATTATGAAACCTGCCGTTTTAATAGTTTCTCTAAATAACTGTATTTTTGCTATTAGTAGACAATATTGGTTTCAGTGACTAAGATGAACGTATCAACAATGATGCGTTGGCGTCCACTCATGCTCATTGCCCATGACCCATGTCTTATATACTTATATATACATAACAATGGAGAGTTATTGTTTGTTTCCTTTATTTTCATAATGCATACACATACATGCATAGTATGATATACCAACAGATCTGTAAATGGCGTAGTAAAGTATAGTGATATTAGTGAGATGAATTGTTTGTGTAGTTAGTGTAATCATGTGTAAGTGCTAGCTTGTATATGTAGAATTGATATAGATATTGATATAATATATAGTTTTTGTACTGACCTTTAAGTTTCAAAACTATATAGGTACCCCATAGAGTTAAGTATACTAGCTATAGAGCGCGCGCATCGCTCATTGCCCATTGTGCCAAGTGTAAGCAGGTGTTCTATGGACGCTTCTATATAGATTTTTTCTAGATCGTTCTTTTCCGTGAAGCTTGGCACTGCACATTTCACCATGATTACTCCAAATCTAAATAAATATCGGCGAGAGCAACAATCAGCGCTACTGACGTGTTGTGACTAGTAGCGTCGCCCCGAAAATTTCGAGACTGTTCAGACCCGTGCTTACAGTTCAGACTTGCTAACGCGCGCTCTATATATACTAACAACTCTCTGATATACCCTTCCAAAAAATGTTAAATGAAATATATTTTAAAAATATTTTTAGAAAATACTTATTTTCTCAAGACAAGTCAACACTAATTTTTAAAAAGAATATTGCTAAGACTTAATTCCACCACATGAAAGGATTTTAAAACACATTTCATAAAAAATGATGTCAGCAACAACCGTCAATTTTTCTTCGATCATTCATTCTGCTGTCCACTGAACGGAACGCTTCAAACCTTTCCGGCCATATTCGCAACCACGTTTCGTAACCAGTTGCCGTAGAAGTACTTTTCTTTGTTCGCAACTAGTTGCGAAAGAAGAATTTTAAAGCCTGGGATATGGGGGAAACTATTACTAGATGCGAATAAAGAAATAAAATTCTTCTTTCGCAACTAGTTGCGAACAAAGAAAAGTACTTCTACGGGAACTGGTTACGAAACGCGGTAACTTGTTCCCTATGCTCACGACCCTCCCTGTGAGCCGACGAGGATGTTATACGGCGTTGTATAACATGTTTCATGTCATTACACTGTGTCTTGATCGGCTTGATCTATGAGTGGTACTGAGGTTGAACATGGATCGTATATAGGTCGTAAGTCGTATGTTATTGTTTAAATTTCTAAAGATTTCAGAGTAGAATAGCATCGAAGTATACACGACGCGACAGGGCACAAGTCGCCGCTCGCAAGTCAAGGATCCTTCAAGATATTTCCTTTCACTTGCAATACATACATCTCTACCTATGTGCCTACATTGTTAGTATCGGTGTTAGCTGCTAACGAGCGAGCATAGATAATTTTATAGTCAAATAGGAGGCATATAGTTATTTACATCAATCATTGTAGAGAGTGAAAAGTAGTTACACCTACAACATAGGTATCCACTCCAAAGTTTCTCTGTGATAATGATAATTACCATGAACAAAACCCGTAAGTTTTTTCTTAACTAGCTGTTTCCCGCGGTTTTGCCCCGTAGAAAAGTTTTTCCCGCTGGAACAGCTTTTCCCGAGGTATAGTCTATGTGTTATTCTGATGTATATAGTCTATACTGTAAAGTTTTTTTAACATCTGTTCCGTAGTCTTTGCATGAAAAAGTAGGTATATTTTTTTTTAGGACTGCACTGCACTCTCCAAATATAAATATTACTATCCGCCGACAACAAGAGGTTCGCAATCTGGTGGACATACTCTTAAGAATTATATTACAGGTGTGTAACTACAAAATACATGTAGTTAGTGACTGGTTACAAGGGTACCTACTCACTCAGTATTGGATAGGTTTTAGTGGATGATTTCCAAACAAAAGATTCGCCGAGCTGCGCGGTTTGTGTTAGTATATGTATTTATTTTCAAAGCAGTCCACTATAGAATCGGTATTCAGTATCAGTATTTTCCCGAGGTTAATTTTCTTTTCTCCTGAAGTAAAATAGTAGATTATACGACAAGTGAATAAAAAGTGAATTTAATTCGAGGGACTAAGTTGGATCCCAAGAGCAGCGAAGGATTCTATATTAGAATCCTGACCGGAGCGAGGGAAACAAAAGGACCGAGTTAAAAAATTTTTTCATGAGCTGTGTACTCTACTTTATACTGCGAGAAAATAAATAGTAGTATGGTATTTAAATTTATCACATTTTATTATATGATAGGAAGGTTGTAAAAACCATCCTTATCTGACAGATAAAAAAATAACAGCCACTTGATCTTGCTGTTAGTTTATCAGGCAGCTATAAAATAAGGAAGGTTCGAATTCTCGGGCGCCCACCTCTAGCCAGCTCTCTAGCCAGCTATCTTTTTTTTATTTTTATTCTATAGTGACTAAAATAGTTTTATTCACTGTTTTTGAGGAACAAAATGCTAATTTTTTTCTTTCGTGACTAAAAGACAGTTTTATTCACTGTTTCACAGTAACAATGATTAAAAAAAAAATCTCTAGAATGAATTTCGATGAATAAAATGCTCTTTTTAGAGTGACATTGGTATAAAGTATATATATCTATGTCTAAGTCCAGGATATAATCTGTTTGTGCTATATTAAAAGCAGCTTTATGACGTTATTGAGTATCGAACGTTTTTTCAAACCTCCGCATTTATAACACTGTATAAGTAGGTAATTGATAACCATCGTTTGAGTGAGGTATTCTCGGAATTGTTATTTTTGTAAACGCATAAATAAACCACGTTTTTAGAGACGCACTGAAGTGTGTGGCTGCGTCGAGTGCCCGTCGCTCTGTTGTTGTTTGTTTCGTGGCACGAAAGGGCAAAAACTTCGAATTAATATTCTTCCTTGATCAAGTTCCACTTGGCTATACAGGAAAACGCTCTTAGGCATAAACAGTCACACATGACCTCGCAAACTGACATTGTGCCTTTCTGAAAATTAGCAATAATTATTATTCTCATACCTAGCTTATGTTGCTAATATAATAGTCAAATGGTGGCAAATGGGACTACTCGTTTAAATAAATTCACATTCTTGGTACAAATCTAACTAAATATTAAATCCGGCAGCGGCGGCGCGGGCGCCATGACCGCAATCGTAGAATTACACGTAATTTAAAGTGTTCGAGTTATCTTTGGTAAATTGCTTCAATCGGTTGAAAACTCTTGCCGGATAGCCTTATAACTATTAGGTACTTTCTTTTCGGTAAAATAGGTATAAGTACAGTCAAGCTATCTATACACTTTTGTGGCAATGTCAACTTTATTTTGATCGCGCTAAATAAGGCTACCACTACCACTGTATAGCTTCACGAGTTCTTGACTGTACAATGACAAATTGAATATATCGCTAAGATAGGTACCTACCGTGTATATATTCTTAATTTTACAGCAAATAATATTTTTATGACAGCAACTGCATTTATATTATAATAGCTGTAAAAAGAACTGCAGCTGCAGAAAAAAATGAATCAAGATATCGGTCAAAGCGAATTCAAAATAGTTGTATAGTAATGGAAATGACATTTTAGTAGTGTAACGAAGAATGCCACGGCGGCGGTAACTTCGCTCAGAGTACTTTCACTGCTTTCACCATCGCAATTGCATCGCACTTCTTCAAACCAAATACTAATATCTACGCTGAACGTAGCTCCAACTCTCTATTTATTTAGATGCCGCCAACAATAGGTACAATTGTTTTTCATTGTCCTTATTCTTACATTATACACACTGCATTGCAACACTGAATGGAAAGTTTTTGTAGTGATATACGCAATGCAGTGTTGAAGGTGATGATGTGCAATTGATCGCCCACAGATGTGTCAGGGGAGAATAGTGTTGGTGGAGGCTGCGCCCGCGCCCGCCGCCCGCCCCTATTGTCTACCTATGTGGTTATAGCTATTAGTATATATTAATATACTTACATAGCATGTCACAGCATGCGTCATGCCTGAGTCATTATTACATTTATGATATGTATTTATTTAATTACAGTATCCTGCGATTATTTATAATTAGTTATAACTATGTACAATAGGTAGGTATATATATAACGTGGATAACATTTATTCACATTCATTCTTGTTTTATGTAATTAAATATACCTACTACAAATTTAACCATTATTTTGAAGCGTTTCTTTGTATGACGCCATTTTACGTTATATTATAAAGTAGGTAGTTAGGTACCCAAATACGTAGGTATCCTAAGCTCCATATGATCGAAAAAGTTTGACAACATGGTCAATAACCTTCTCAGAGATAATTCACCTTTTTTAGTTTGAGTATACATAAATCTTATGAATAATTTTATTGGGATAAAACATTTGCATGTGTATTTTAAAATGGTCGATGAGGTTATCGACTTTTGACCAGGAACACAAACACTACGTGAAGTACCTACCTAAGTACTTCGATATATTTAATCAGTGATTAATAATCACTCATGCGGACATATATTTTATCTTTTGCACATGTATATTTTGACAAATTGCCCAAACGCAAATCCTCAAATTTCAATATTACCGGTTTTCGGGCAAAGTGCCAAAGTGTGACAATAGAGGAACTAACGTTACATATTAAGTAAACGCTCTCACATCATATTATTGACCGAAAGCCAACTTCATCTAGTTGTGCCTCTTGATATACCCACAATAAACGGTTGGCAGCGGTCCTTGCTGCTTTCGCATTTTCTTTAAAACTTTATTTGAGACAGACCATCATCAACGGAATGTGCTTACTATAAACGTCTATTTCCAGTACCTAACAAGTTCTGTTGTGTAGGTAGTATAGGCCTCTCCCAGGACGCGCCACTGAACCCGATCTATGGTTCTCTACCTAAATCAGTCACTTTACGCAAATGGTGGTTCTACGAGTATCATAGTGAATTCCAAAATCAAAAATTTTTTTTACCATAAAATATGTTATCTTATCTCATTTTTGTTTGTGCAATTGTTTAAGACGGTTTGTGGATGAGAAAGAAAATATACTTAGATGGGTTTTCACAAATCGGCATATCATCCCGTGACGGCCTGATGCACGCTACCATAGACGACCCTTCAGCTCCTTCCTTAACAAACCGTTTTCAGGTTATCGGTCCATCTGGCGGATAGTCTGACCGAACGTTGGACCTAATACCTTTTAGTAAACTGTGAATGACTGTGATCGCTTACGATCAGCTTAATTGCTGTAAGTTTGAGTGTGGCAGGAGGAAACATTACAGACTCCATTTCTGAGATCTCCTACAATGAGCTAACAAAACTACCTTCGGCTTTAACACATTAATTGATAAATATCGTTCGTAAATGTTTGTAAAATAGCTATTTAAATCTATCATACATGTTTCAAGAAAAAATAGGATTACACGCAATAACACAAATTAAAATATTTGGCAACACTAACCTACTTACTCGAGTAAACGTTTTTATCAAAAAATAGAAATGAAGGTTAACTTCCTTGATTTTCAACTCTCACGCCACAGTAGAAAAGTCTGATTCGCGTTCGCAAGTCGGAGAGAGCGAGAGTAACCCAATCTATGCACCTAGCCACAGACTACTCAAGCATTGGAGGCCGCATGCTAAAATTATTTTAGCATTTTAAATAAAAATTTTTTAATAGAAAAATAATTATTATATTATTATTTATTACCTACCTACCTAAACTAAGTATACAGTAAGCAACCACGAACTTTTAAATTGGCGGCTAAGCTTACGTGGAGGTCAACATGAAACGTGGGATGGGAAGTGACAAATAACACTCGCATTCAATTTTTGTAAATTTAAATTTATCAAACAGACTTACATTATAAAAATCACACAAGTATAAAACATACCTATTAAATATTGATGTGAGTCTATATTACATATAGTTAGGTAGGTACTTAGACTACGGACGGGATTGTAACCCGGTACACTTTGAAACTACCGGGAAACATATTCCAAGTTGGAGTCGGAGTTTGATCGTTTTGTTGCGTGCGACTCCGAATATGTCTCCCAGGCAATCTCTCAATCTCAATGTATTATCAACTAATTGAGCGCTGCGGCGGGCGCGAGATCTGGCGCTTAATAATGGCCGTCGCCCGAGGGGTCGTTCAGCCAGGGGTAGTTGACGGGGCACCTGAGGCACGTCTGCAGGTTGATGGTCTCGCCGGGGACCTCCTTGGACGTGAGCTTACACGAGTGCGGCACCCAGCAGGCGGGGATGCCCTCCACCGCGCACTTTTCCCTCCACGGCTCGAAGTTCTTAGCTTCGGTGACGGTGCGCGGGTTCTGGATCCATTGAATCACTTGCGTCATTGTAACGAAATATACATCGTTGTGACTCGATAGAACCTCATCGATCCAGTACAAGAAAGCCTCCAAAAATTCCGGATTATTTTTCAACCATGCAGCGTGGAAGTAAAGACCTAATGGCGCACGGTTCTGGTCATAATGGCGGTCGAAGTTGTGGTTCAAGAAGTTGTAGAATTGGTCCCCTGTAAGGATGTTAGAGCACGAGTCGACCATGGCGCACCCGGGCAGGTACTCGTCGTTGGTGGGGTCCTCGCGGCGGTCCAGCTCGTTCATGACCATCTCCCAGACGGCATGGCTCCTGGTGGGGCAGCTCTGCAAGTTGCCGTGGCAGCGGTGCGGCATGCGGAAGTACATGGTGTAGGGCCACAGCGGCGGGTTGGAGAGCGGCGCCGTGATGGTGCTGTCGTACAGGAACGCCTGCTCTTCCATCATGGTGAACTGGTTGTTGCCGCCGACGCGCAGGTACGGCGCGCGCACGCCCACCACGCTGTTGTCGGTGATGTTAGCGTACTTCTCAATGATCACCCTCATGCCCGCCATCTCCTTGCCCCAGTCGTCAACGGTGGCGTTGCTCCAGAAGCGTTCATCGTCGTTGTGCCTAACAAAATACATTAATGATTTCAATTACTTTTTAAAGATAGTTTGATGATAGTTTTTATTATATGAGTAGAATTAAACTTACGTGATTGAATGTACAGCGATTTCATGCCCCTTTCGGTGGGTCTCCTGCACCGCCGAGTAGTTGGAGTATTTATGTGACACGAAGAAAGTTGCTTTGATGTCGCAACCGTTTGGATTTTTTCTCTTTCCGTTAAAAATTTCTTTGTAGAGCTCGATGTTGTTGTTGTTGATAGCATCGTCGAAAGTGATGGTGATCATTTGGGGTACGTCCCGGGCGGGGAGATCCCCGGGGATGACGGTGCCGTCCTCCGAGCAGAAACAGTCGGGTAACACGCACTGCGACTGATCGCACGGTGGGGCCCTGTTTGGGTCGTTGTCGATATCTGTAACAAAATAAGTAGGTACCTATATTGATATACAATCACGTATATTGCGGCCATTCGGTCAATTATACTGGTTGCGTGTAGCTTATGTTAATTAGGTAATCATTGAACGAGTCGTTTAAGGAAATGATCTAGATTTTTGCATATATTTATAAATTTAACGAATCCGCAAGTAAAAGCAAGCTAATGTTTCTATTTACATAAATTCTTCAAGGTATAGTGTGATAATTTAGTGATGGGCGACAACGGCAGATATGTGCAGATAGGCGTCGATACTGGAGGCGAGAGTCGAAACCAGTATGGGTACTTTCGCTCGATCGAATCGCTTGGCACAGCTGAGCTGACACCCGTTTGGATTTCACTTTTTGATTCAGTAGATATACATGCAGTAGGTACTTATAGTAGGCACCTATATCTACCTTAGAAAAATAAAGTATCGGACAGATACTTATATAATCAAAATAAACATTTAAGGAAGTACTACATAAATGTTAACAGTTTAAATGCAAATTGAAATAACTGGAGTAGGTAGATTGATTTGTATGATATTATGAAATCGACGTTACGAATAGGATATTAACTATTTAAAGTTGCAGCGCCGCTATCTGCACTGCAAATTGTATATAGGTATTCTACATAACTATACTATTTCTATAGGGTAGAGGCTACTTAAATTGTTGACATGGCTCGTTTCCTGCTCTCGCTCTATAATAAACTTGGGCAAGTCAGACCTTCACTGACATGCCATTTTACATCCTGTAATGTTAATAAGTACCCACATAAATGTGTACATATGAGTATCCATGTAGGCATTACGTTCACATAGGTTTTTAAAATTCCATTCGAGGTCCTCGACAAGTGAACGGAACTTAGTATTCTCTACATCGCGTTATCGATATTGAATGTCTTGAATGCAAAGTGATGCTCAGATTAATTTAAAGGCGTACCTATAACCATGAACCAGCCAGAAAACTGTCTATTTATATTGCGGGCGGTGTGAGGAGTTGCCCGCCGACGCATACCGACATGTGCCAAGTCAGCAGCTGTTCATTTCATGTTTTCCTTTCCGAACTATACTTTCATGGGACCAATAGTCGGTGCTTGTTTATTTAGTGGTAATGTAAATCACACACAAATGAAAGTAATAAAATACCTTGGCGGTGAATTATTGATATTCTCGGCACATAGAAGTCGCTAATTAAAATGGTTTCAAATAACACGGACGGTCAGTTATTCTAAACTTCATAGAAGAGTACATAACATAATCCACTTCGGATCGAGTTGGCCGGTATATTATACACTTACAAGTATTTGTATAACGTAGGAATCTGAATTACTTTACTAAGTTCAAAGTTATAAGTACACCACTGGCTTGGGGCGTTACGACTTACGACATAGCATTGAGATGTTTTTTTAGGTCAAGTGATTGGTATTTCAGGTAGCTTATTCGTCACGCCTCATAGGCTCGCACTTAGTTTTAAAGATATGTTCAAGTTCAGTCTCGTATTTCAGTTTATATGACTATGAGTATGACTAGCTGTTTCCTGCGGCTTCGCCCGCGTAGAAGTTTTTCCCGCTGGAACAGCAGGCTATTTTACATTAGCCACAGCCCTTAGGAGCCGACCAAAAAAAAAATAATCCTGAATTACTTATTAAACGCGGGCGAGGCCGTGAGAAACAGCTAGTCTATTAAAATTTCAATATCTCTTACAAGTAAAATGACATGGACTATATAGTCGAATCGATTTTGGAATAGCGAGTGTCGGAGAGCCTTACCACATGAATTTTCATCCGAACCATCAGCGCAGTCCTTTTCACCGTTGCAGAACAGTCCACGCTCGATGCAGCTGGTGTCGCCGCACGCCAGGTACCCGTCTTGGCAGAGGGGCTCCTCGGTGTACAGCAGGGGCTTCACTTTGCGCTCTTTGTGCTTCAATTTGCAATTTTTAACGGCATCCTTCCAGTCGCAGGTCTGCTTCTCGATGTCGAAGTACAGACCGGCTGGGCATCGGATAGCTTGGATACCCTGTTACATTAAACGTATATTAATTTTGAAATTCGTAAGCGCTTTCACGTACACTAACATATTTATAAAATAGAAGAGTTACGATAGATTATTCTTTACTCTTTATTACATTGCCAAGGTGATTAAAAGGGGTCACTTTGCAAAGTGGACATTCTGGGAAGCGGAGCTTTATGTACCTACATCTTATTACCTCTATCCATAATATTATGTTATAATAAGTACTTACACATTAAACGTAAGTAGTTTAAATTAATGAGTTCTATAGATAGCATGCGAAGGGATCTACGTAGCAATGTCAAGGACATAAACTAATTTACTTTTACTACATGCGTTACTATCGTTAGTTAGAAACAGAATCCCGTGTTTGCTAGGTATTATAGCTAATTAGTTATATATATTCATTTTTGTCTAAATAAGTTTGTTCTCGTGGAAAATTTTGAGTCAATAAAGTTACCATTTCAAGGCTTAATTATAAGTAACATGTTCACAAAAGTGTTATGGATTAAAAAATTAGAATAATATAATTATTTACGATAATGCCTGAATGGAAACCGGCCGGCCGGCATATTTTAATGTCCACTGGTCACCTTGCAACCTTCTATCCTTCTGGCATTCTAAGTCGCATGCCACTATTCAATAAAAGCTGTGATAAATGATGTCTGTCAAGTTTAAAATGTCAGTTATAAAAAGATGTTCTTTTGGTACGAGTACCTAAACGCATCTACAGTATGTACCTATTCGCCTATTGTACAGTAGGAAGGTACTCACCGAGGCAGTGCACTGGATGACGTCGCGACAGTTGTCGCCCTCGCCGGCCACCAGCCGGAACCACTCGCCGGCGTCCTTGTCCTTGCATAGCTCTTGCTCCAGGCTTTCGTCTTTCTTGGCCGAGTCGTCAGCCTGCCGCCGCCATCGATGCGCATCGGCCGCCGCTGCACGAACAACACAATCACTTATAACTCTACCACAGAAACAAGCCGCAGTCAACTATATTCATAGGTACCTATCATCCGCATCATAAGTGTTTTGATCGCGGAAGTATTGCCGCAGTTGATTGCATGTGTTTAAAAAATAAGTAAGTGCCTATTTACTCAGGTAACTGTTTTTGGCATTCGCTTAGGAACAAAGTCTAAAATGTCACTTGGTATCGTACTTACCTACCTAAATGTCAAAGGTTAGGTGAGTGCACGTGACATTTGCCTGGGTTGAAATGTCAGCGCTTGAGCAAGCGACAAGGACGATTCTTTCTATGTTCTTCTGTCTATCGAATCGTACATTATGCATGGCATTTGTTTGATGCCTTTGTGTGCGGATTGTGCTGTCGAAATAATTACAATTCGAAAGGTTATGGAATATGCTGACGTACTTGAATTGGTACTGTATTTCAGGAAATCTCAAGTATTGTATTTCATCAGTTTATATTCAAATAATCGAGTAATTTAATTCAAGTTTCATATATAGTCAGTCAGGTATAAAGTATATCTACGTAAAATGCGTAAGAGACATCACACGTTCCCACAAGGTGTTGTGTAGGTGCTTTACAATTATATCCCTTTTTGTCAATTAACTTTTGCCAGCTTAGGTAATATTTGCTAACAGGTAACAAGAACTAGACGCGGGTTGTGTACTGAGCGAGGCGTATTGAGCACGTAACACGAGGAAACAGCTCTCGCAATATTATCTAATAATCTGGTTTGCGATACTCGGCCGTAGGAACGGAACCCTTAAAACTATGACGGAGCTTGCTCTCAAAATTTTCATGTACAGCAAGGTTCATAGGTGCAGTAGCACGCTAAAGAGTCATTTTTCTGTACAATGGTGCGCACGACAACACGAAAACCAATTCGATATAACTGACTACCCAAGTCAATAGCGTATTTTAAACCTTATTGTCATAGCAATAAGTTATCAATTAATCTTAATATCCAGAAATATTTTAGTGGATATGTGCGTGTGTGGGTACAGATAACAAAGACACTCGTAAGTGAAACTGGTCTCTCAATCTATTGAGTTGCGAAACTGCTACTGCACTTATGGACTTTGACCTAAGGCGGTCAGCGTAACAATATCAATTGTATATCTACATTAACTCCGGCAGGAAGAGGGCATAAACCAATGATCACTACATACGAGTATGCCAACCGTAACTGCATGCGCCACTCATAATGAAAATTAATCAGAATGATGACTCCACTCAAAGTTCGTGCAAACGAGACCTTGAACCAGTAACAACTCTACGAAATAATAAAAATAGGTTGGTACACAAAACTTGCAACCAACGTAGGTTAAGCTGAGCAAGGTTAGGTAGGTATGCTAAGCGAGGTTTCTATCGATTTTAAAGTCTATAATCGTTTCTTCGAATCGAGGCCTTTGTCCGGCAGTGGACGTCTACAGGCTGATATGATGATCGTTTCTTTCGAGTGAAACTTCAGAACAGACTCAATGATCACACACACTTGTCTGTTTCTTTAGTCTGCTATCTATGCCTTACCTCTTAATGCTGGAAAACATCATACCACAATTTGCAGTGTCATTGACTTTCAGGTGGTTAACGTAGAAATTTTATATTAATCATCTTAAACTTTGGCGAGCTGATAGGTGACTGCTTACTTGAAAACACTTAAAAAATATTAACATTCAGTAGTTAAGTACTTTGGGGACTACGCGGAAAAAATAGTACAAGGCAATATATAATTTGACATATTTAGGAAAGTGGGTCGTTGTGTCCCTCTCACTCGGTAGTAAGTATTTGATCAACAGCCTACCACTGCTGGGCCTCAGGCCTACCCTCTCAAGGAGGGCGTTTGGGCTATAGTCCACCACGCTAGCCCAGTGCGGGTTGGTGGACTTCACAAGCGCCTAAGAATTTCTTCATCGGCGTATGCAGGTTTCCTCACGATGTGTTTGAGAGCAGTCGGTAAAGGTACTAAAGTTTTCGAGAAAAACCCATTGGTATATGGCCCAGCCGGGGATTGAACTTTGGACCTTTCGATATGATAGGCCGCGTCTTATCCCCGACGCCACTGACGCTCTTTTTTCCCCGACGCGACGCCACCATTTAATTTTGTATAATGAAACTTGTAAATTAGGTATTGGAATAGGAACCTAGTCAAGTGTTAATTTCAAAATGTGAATAATGAAATAGATAAAACCATGACATAGAAAATGTTTATCACCGGCCGGAATGACAAATAACCAGTTTTCTTTGACCCGGATCTACCACGTGTTTGCCCATGTGATATGATTATATATAGGTATTGAATATGTTGATGAGAACTCTCCACATGCTCACATGAACCCTTAAATTAATTACAAGGTTATTTTGCGTACAGTGATACTTTCCCTATTACCTAAATATAATTATCAAAAGCGTAGCATAAATAGTAGCAAGAATTGACGTGTGAATAAAATTGACAAAGATCATAAATTGTTTACTATACAAGTATACATATACTGCTATAGCAAAAGAATTACAGAGAGAAGAGAATCAGTAAAGTCTAATGCAGAATTTGCACACCTGTATTATATTTAATTTCAAATGTTGTTCATCATATAAATCAACCCGGATTAGTTAGTCATGGTGAAAATGATAAATTTTAGTCAATTTGATGAAACCATAAATTTGATGATTCAGAATTACATTACCATTACCCGTAGAAACCCTTCTGGCAATATTCGCAATCACGTTTCGTAACCAGTTGCCGTAGAAGAAGTACTTTTCCTGGTTTGCAACTATTTGCGAAAGAAGAATTTTATTTCTTCATTCGCATCTAGTAATAGTTTCCTCCTTATGTTTCCCAAGCAACTAGATGCGAATTATAATAAAAAAATCTTCTTTCGCAACTAGTTGCGAACAAAGAAAAGTACTTTTTACGAACTGGTTACGAAACGTGGTTGAAATATGGCCGGAAGGGCAGAAACACAGTAAGTGGGTATGTAATAATGTATGCTTTCTTAATTCACCATGTCTACAAACGCTACGAATTTCGTAGAATCGCGCGCGTTGATGTCTTTTCTATGAAAATGATGTTATTTATTTCATATTTTTCCATTTAATCAACGTTTGTGTAAAATAACATATTCCCTCCCTGTCAGTATTAAGTTCTTCAGAGTCAAATAAGTATGTAGTTGGTTATATTTTTCCATCACAGCCCTTACATATTTCAATGAAAAATTCGTGTTACAAATAGTTTCGATCCATATCCGGATGTTTAGATGCCATTTGAATGTCACGTTTATTTTAGTTAGTATACCACCAGCTTCTATTTTATTTAGATTCTGATGGCCTTCCCACTATGATATGAGTTATGTATTAATATTATACCTATTGTAATTTATTATTTTATTATGTTGTTTGTTATATTGAAATGTCGGTTTGTTCATTGCCATCGCTATTATTTTATCAAGAGAATGCAACGTTTGTTATGTTGTTGTTTTTTATATTTTACGAAGTTAACATAATATATAATTAATTATGTATGAGGGTGTGCCTGCCTATTACTAATACATAAAATCATTTTTTAATTATATTCACTAGGGTTTTTTTGTAATATCGGTAAAATATGCGGTTAGTCAATAAAGAAAACAAATCGTTAATGAAAGCAGTTCACTTGACAGATTGCTTCACATGTGAATGCTAACAAACAATATTCTAGGACTGATCATTGATGGTGAATTGGTTAAAATTGTCTATTTAAGTATGACTTCAGTTGGACCATTTAAAGTTTAAACTCAAAATGGTGTTCACAAAAGAAAAAAAAAGAGAGATGAGAGGAAAGTGGAAGCACCCAGTTGGGAGCGTGCTTTACTGTTACCGTTTGTAAGGTCTCGAAGGTTCAAATTCGTTCCCTTACTAACGAAGTTGTACCGACATAAGAACGTACGTAAAGTATGTTGATAGTATTTCGATTAGTGAACATTTCGTTACATTTGTTTGGAATATTAATAGCAAACAGACAGTTATAAGGCGCAGAGCGGGCGTCGACCGCTCGCATACAGACTGCGAGTCCAGTACTCGTACGGCCTTATGAATATTTAAAGCTGCCTCTCGACTTTCCTTCTTTGGACATGCTCCCTTCAACACACATACTGATAACCGAAAAATAGTATGACGGAAGCACATTCACTAAAAACAAATAAAAGCACAACGCAAGGTGACGTAAACACAGCTTAACAAAAGCGCTGCGACTCGGAATCCGAAAACAAAGTGCTGTAAATGGGTCCCCATTAGGCGCAGAACTATTATTTATAAAAAATTCTGTTTATTTTAATTTAGTTAAAAGCATAGGTTTTTTTTACATTCAGCAGTAGCACAGAAGAAATAATAGTACCAGCAGTACACGCACGTTTATTGTTTTGTTACCTGAGTATACACTTGCAATAATTAAATGGGCTATTATGGCCAATTACATATCAATAAGAAAAGATAGCCTAGCTTTGACCTGGAGCTCTACTTTTGAATCGCTCTCCTCGCTTCGAGCGGTCGATTCTACTGATTTTTGTATCGGATGTCGAAGGAAAATTAGTGAGTAGTGAAGCGAGGAGAGCTATTCAAAATTAGGACTCCTGGCTAATGTTATTCAGTGGCGGGGAAGGGGGAGGGGGGGGGGGGGGGGACAGAAGCGGCGGGAGTGCGGCGAATAGGGTTGAAACGCGTTTGGTTCGTAAGATAAAAAAAGCTTGAATTTAGACACTAACAAAATGAGCATTGAACAATTGTTTGTGGACTTAGTAGTCAAAATTCTTTGCATTGTTTAATTATTAAGTAGGTGAAATGTACACCTTTTTAAAGTTACACGTAAAGCTAATACATTTACACTACAATCTGCCTAACCGGACCCTCAATTGAGTTTTAACGGGTATGCACCATCTCTTCTCAGATCGATCACCGTATTCAAGTTAGATTATATGTAATGGTATATTAGGAACGATTTAAAATTGCTACGTACGGAAATAGACCGAATTAAATTCTTCATACGAAACTGGTTACGTTCAAAAAAAAGTTTCATACAAAGAAAAAAATGTTTTTCTACAAAACCGGTTACGTGTAAGGGAAAAAAGTTTTTGTAGGAAACTGGTTACGTAGAGCGGGTTTCGTAGGCGGCCGAAGACGCCGAAAAAAAAGATTTACCTACTGTATTGATAAAACAATAGAAGTACGTAAAACGTTAAAAAAGTATGGCATCACGGTATGGCACTAATAAATTCCAGAACAAGACAATAGGATTTTATTATTTAAAAGAAACTAATATGATGTTCAAATAAAACCATACACAACCTCATTTAGGGTTCAAACTCAATGTTAAGGTCAAGGTCACCAGTTTCATCGAAAAAAAAATTATTTATCGACAATAATCTTTAAATTGAAAATGACGCAATTTGTTTAAGTAAAATTATCTATGAAATTTGTTGAATAAACTATTAATAAAGTTTGCGTCAGAAATTCGATTTTTAGGGTTCCGTATTCGATGGGTCGAAACGGTGCTCTTTAACTGAGGTAACTCTGTCTGTCTGTCAAGACCATTTTTCTCAGGAACGCGTGGAGGTATCAAGTTGAAATTAATATCAAATACTCAGGTCTGCAGCCCCATGGAGCCGTGAAAAAATCAGACTTCTAAGTCAACGCAGTAAGAAGATATGGCTGATTTTGCCGCATTTTTGAGTATCTTGGTAATCAAAACCTACGGGGTACTTCCGGTTGACCTAGAATCTTGAAATTTGGCAAGAACCAAGGTTTTATTGCTGTAAGAAAAGGAAAAAATATGAAGGCCGTAAATTCGTAGCTACATCGCAAACAAATCATTTTCTTGTACCAACAAACTTAACTTTGCGTATGAGCAAGTTATCCATATAGTTAGTACCATGTGATATAACTACAAATTTTATTAACGATTATCTAATTACTTGCTGACCTGACAGACTTCGTTCTGTCAAAAGCAAGTAGCTACAATTCCAATTTTATCTAATTATATTATAGATTATATAATTATTTAAGTTTGTTCGGAACCCTCAGGGCGCGAGTCCTACTCGCACTTGTCCGGTTTTTTTAGGTAGGAGTGCTCATTATTTAGACTCTACGTAGAATATGGCAGTACCTTTTTTTTCCTGGCTTTTTAAGTTAAATTTTGACACTGGCAAAGTAGGTATCGATTTAAAATAAAAATTGATAGGTACTGTATCTCGAAAACTATAATAATTAAGTACTTAAGTAAATACACAACTTTCAATAAAGCTAGTATTATAGTATTAGTCATAGGTAGGTACATCAAAAGCAAAACATAGGCCTAGCTTTTTGATTGGCAAGGTACGGTCTACCGCACGACAGTGGAAACACTGACCTTGAGCTGGCCTGGTCTATTATGGAGTTTTAATAATACTATGAGAGACCAGTTTATACTGGTTTTGTTTCCACTGATGTGCGGTCGACCGTACAACCCTCCATGCGTGAGCCCGGCTCGTACTTGACCCAATTATATTTAGATATAATATTATTGAACCGGATTAGAAATTAACTATCATCGTACTTACATACCTACTACTGAGTAAACGTATTATAACATTTTCTATTGGTCAGTATGCGACTCGCGTCTTCTCGCTTCCGCTTTCTTCTGGCATTTAGAAGAAGGGAAACTAAATGTGAGCAGGAAGTGTATAGCCGCAGAACCGATTTCACTCACAACCTTGAGTCTTGACGTCCGTTTAATGATAAAACATTGACCAAATCACAAAAATAAACTTATATGAAGTCGTATGTACTATTTGTTTTGTCAGTAACAATTTGTTTAAAAATAATCGTAATCTATTATTTGTCAATAGATCCCTGTATAGCTATAGGTTCGAAGCTGGTGTCGATAGTTTATTTAATCAGACCTTCAATGATCTTCATTAACATGTTTCGCTTACAAAATGAAACCAATGCCCAACCCCGATCATGCTCCATACCCTGTAAAGGAATGTTGATTTGCGTAATAACAGCATTCCTTGCTGGCGTCAATTTATGTGAGTCCTACATTCGAGGTATGGACCTAATATCGGCTGAGAGCGATATATTCCACACTACTCGTGGAGATATTGGACATGAGTTAGTCGGGGCGTTCCCTATCCTGCGTGTGTACCTCCTGTTAGCCATATAAATGCAGATATGCAAGAACCGCCCCAGTATGATACCATGTACAGGATGTCACGCAATTGAACGGCAGAGCTGCGAGGAATGAAAGAAGAGCTTTCAAGATAAGCTTGCCTCCTGCTCGGTCAGTTTTACAGCTGTATCAGCATTAGCTGAAGTACCGGTACATATCATATTCGAATTGTCGAAGTCAAAGGAAGAATTGTTTGTTAAATCAAAAAACTTTATATAAGTGAATACAGCAGTGCTCATAGGGTGGGTTGATAAGTCTGAGTGCACCTCCTACCCCCGGCCGGGCGCCGGCGCCGGGCGGAGCATGACGCCACTGACTGGCTGGCTGATGACGGCGGCGCGGCGCCGGCGCAGCGCAACACCCAGCGAATGTGAAAGTTCTCCGCGGTCTCAGTGCACAACCGCACCAGGTGTTTAACAGTTGTTTTTCTATTCTGCATCGTTAATAAGCAATCAAATATATTTACTTTATACAATTCGGTAAATTTTCAAAAACAAAAATTTCCTGCTATAAACTCCTCGCTTTTGTTATTAGGGTTTTCTTGTCTGTGTGTACCCCCATTACTGAATGTGCTGAATGCTTAACAAGTGTTACACGTACCGTGCTTGACCGATTACATATTCGCAATATCGGAACGTTTCCTCAATTAAACCACCGAATCAAAACGTTTAAAAACAAATAGTAAGTAACATAAAATCTAATTGAGTTTTTCACAACACTGGCACATAGGTAGGTAGGTATATACATAAGGCTCGATTCTTGTTCGTCAGAACGTGTAATTTGAGAGTATCCTTGAGTCGCTTGCAGCGCAGTGATATCCGTTGGTGGTTCGGTGCAAGGAGATTGCGTTCTGCCGCATGCATACCTATTAACTCTGTGGAGACGCGGTCTATCTCGCGACCGCCGACTTGGACTTGCTGCAACTTCACTGTTCACTTTGTGCGGCACTCGGTATTGACGCAATCACTGGTTATCGACAAGATTGAGGATGTGACGTCTCACTGGTGACGTCGCGAGATGGACGGCGTCTGGAGGCGTTAGATAAAGGTTAAGACTCACCGCAGGCGAATAAGAGACACGCGGCCAAAGTAGCGACACGGGCGTAGCGCGCCATGACGGGATCACAACAGGTCGTTGCGCGACCGCAGTGCGGTTAAATAGTGGCCTCAATCTGCGCCCCCCCGCCCGCCCGCCCTCCCCGCCCGCCCACGGCGCCTGCGCCTCCGCAGACACCCTTCGCACTCATCAGCTGTGAATCACCTGCGACACCAGAAACACCGCCCGATGCGTTTGAGTTTGGGCAAAGTTATTATACCTACTTGATGAATATCGCCAAATGCCTATGTCCCGCAGTGGACGTTGAAGGGGTGATAGATGATGACGACACATGTATGTCACAAACTAAAGCTACTGTAGAAATTAACGTCGTCGTACAACTGTTGCAAGAGTTTAAATTAATGATATCAAAATACAAATTTATCATCATCATGGCCCTAACTAGGTGATTTTATAAATATTACGAATAAATGCAACAAACCTCTCCGACCTTCATAGAAATAAATATTTCCAACAATAATAAATAATAATATCGGGAATCGAATCCAAGACGATTCTGTCTAAGGGCACGTCATAAACTTTGATTTCCGTTCCGATCTAAATAATGAATATTCCGATGAGCTTACATTTCGATGTCATACATTGCATGACCGTTTTTATGTGTGATGGTGATGGATGATCTGTCGATTTCAATGAATCGTGTTAGTAAACATTCGATAATGAAATTTCGATAATTTAACGTTCTAATTGGCGTAATGCAATAAAATCGATCTTATACTAGTCGAAATAAAATTGTAAAATAAAGATAATGTACTTACCTACAAGTAAAACACACTTGCGCTTAAAAATGGTATGTCGTAGATTTAAAATACCCGCTTCAATGTTTGTCGCGGCAAGAGTTTGAAATACCGTCTAGCTAGGTAGATACATAGGTTGGCCACGTTTGATCTGCCTCAGTGAGTTTAGATAATTTCTTACAGAGAAAAGTAATTAGGTAAGTAGGTAGGTATCTAGTTAAGCAGGTACAAATATTTTTCATAGTATTTTTGTTTGTTTGTTGAACTGATCACAGAATAGTAAAAAGTAAGTACTTAACTAGGTGCCTAAGCCTACTAGTAACTCGCATCGGTAGCAATTGTTCGAAAATTACTCTACGACTCTCAAAAGTGTAAATAGACAGACAAGCAGTAAACAGATCCTCTCTAATCCTCTTTACGAATACTGTAGCTTTATAATTTTTATCTGGATTTCATTAAGTATTTCAAGTTGTGAACAATGAGAATACGCAATAGTTAGGGCACGTTCTCATGAAAAAGACAAAAGTTTTTGTAACAAACATTTCATTTGCAGAACGAGTGACAACACAACTGATATGACCACTCATGCATGATTGTTCAATGTTCTTCAAAATTTCCCACAAAAAATATTCATATTACTGCTGTTTACAGTCCTTTTTCAATTTTCTTGCATTTTGGTGCAAATAACAATAAAATAGGTGGTAGATTTTTAAACATATTGCTTTATTTAATAAAAAATTATAGCCACGACAGGTTCAACCTTCGGATGATTGAGCTAAAGAACAAGTATAAAATTATTAATAGTCACGAATCACAGGAAGATAGTTACCACTAGACAAAAAATAAAATCATCTTTTTAATAAATAAGTACACCTAAGTAGGTACGTATTATTCATACATATAATATCACCATTGAAAGTCCTACACGAGGTCCTACATGATACAATTAAAAATAGATTATTTAATTTCACAAGCTACTCATACGTATATAACTCCAATGAAAATAGTAAATCATTATTTACTAACGATAAAGTCCATACCTACATTCAAATAAATACTTAGGCTAAAATAATTTAGACAATTTACTATGAAAGCACGTGTCAAATAATGTATGCTAACATCTAATTGTACAAGATTAAAAACCTGTTACGAAAGTTAACTATGGAATAAGTGAAGTATTTTATTAGCAAAAGCTGTTCTAATAAAGACAGAGTTACGTCTGCTCCAAATCATAGGCTAGTTACTATTACTATGTACACATTTAGCCTACGAGATACACAACACTGATACTAATAACGTCTAAAGACCTAATAATGAATATCACAATATAGCTACCTACATATACACATGAATATGTAAAGATGAGGCAACGTCAACTATAGATTATTTATCCGCACAAGACGTTAAGTAACGTGGCGCATCGCACGCGCATCACTGCGCTTCTCATTTAATCATCGAATGGTGTGTACCTCTCAAATAATTGATGCCTGTTTAATTTAAGCTCACAGACATGGCGGCGAAGACTATTTTATCAAAGATATCCTCCGAATGAAATATTGCTTTCTTTGCGCTATATTTTTGTACGTATGTATTTACTATTCTTAATAGTTAAAGAGCTGCTAATAATAACAATCTATTTGACACTAAATCACCTAATTAGAATGACACGCAACATTTATTATTATTAGGTACTTTCAATGCTAGAGAAGTGAATAAATGGACAACCATTCATTATTGTTAACTACTTACTTGGTACTAAATTATTTAGGTATGTTGTAATATGCATTAACGATTAACGCAACACTTTCACTTCACAATTATGCGCGTTAATCTAATGATAGGCTGTAATTAAAAGAAAGGCCCCTATAAAGGCATACAAAATTTAGTTACGCATTCCTTATTACTCGAGATTTTTTTTTCATTCAAGCTCTTTATAATTGTACTATATTTTAATAGGAACGAAAGTAAAACTGTATAGGTCCTCCTACTAGCTTATATCTATTCATAAATATCTACGAAAAACCTAAATATTAAGCAATGTTCTAAACATAGCTGGTGATGGTGTTCTTTGTCTTTGTTGTTTATTAACCAATACGTGTACGCACGACGTTTAATTATATCTAGCCCATGTTGTCACTTATATTGTCACAATTAATAAAGTTAAAAAAGTTAAAATTAAAAAAGTTGTGGCTCTAATACAAAATGAACAATAGTCCAAAGTGGACCGCAAAGTTGAATTGGTAATATAAACTTGTAGCTTGCTGCGGAGTCCCTTCCGTGCAGCCGAGACGCAAAAAGAGTTTGTTTTCGTAAGACTCCCAAGGAAAAACGGAATATAAGTAGGCCCCGCGACACTCGCACCAGTGTGTCACCTGTCTTTGACTTTCAAGTGTGAATACTCACTGTAGTGTAGAAGGTATACAATGTTGGTACAAAAATGAGTAGTTGAGGGGTGTAAAACAAAGTCGGCTTTGTCCACATTTTGAATGTTTACTTGTGAATGAAGTTTGACTCTATCGTTGTAACTCTACCTACATTATGATTAATCTTAAAGATATAAGCTATATAAATGCAAAATAAACTCTATCGCCTATCTTTAAGAGTATATCAAATTAAATCGCCTATAAAACTGAATTTCCCTTACATCTTAGTTTGACACCTGATGGACAGAGTCGACTTTCCTTTTGCCGCCCTCAATAAAATTATGGGCTGCGGAGGGGAACTAACACCTCCATTTTCCCCGAAATTGTAGGAACCTACTTAAATAAAATAAAGTTTACCGCAGATACAGGTGAGATGATATGTAATGGTGTTTCAATGAAGAATAAGATTCTAGATTCGGTTAGCTTTATCTGCGCGCGAAAAATCCGTCGTTTATGTTAAAGATTCACTACATGTCTTGGTACAATAACATACATAACAAAATACAAGGGCCCAGCCCTAAAAATCTGAGAGTAATATTTGTTATTATTAGTCAACCTTTCGAAACCCGGACGTTTTTTATTGTTATTATTTACTGTAAAACAGACGTCAGACTAATAATGGCATCAGTGCTAAAATATCTTCCAGTCAAATAATAATAATCAGTAATAGTCAACCACTATTTTAGTCAAACGATACTTTGACATTGGCTGAATAGAACAAAAACTAGTAGGTACTTAGGTATTTATGCTTTTCAAATTTTAGGAGTGGGTACCTAAGTGAATAAAAACTTGAGAAGGTTTAAGTAATATCGTAGAAAGCTGGCGCCCCAGGCAGTCAGCGGGTTTCGATAGGTAAATAGGTAATGGTATGGGGATGAGAGTATTTATGGTGGCAGTAGGGGACGGTGTGCCCCATCTCCGGGGGCGGGGCGCTGCGACGCGGGGCGCGCGCTCCCCGCCGCCGTCGCATCGCCGTTCGCGAGCAGCGCGTCGCACGCACCCGACTCGCACCCAGCCTCCTCCATCTAAATAAACACATTCGTTGTAAACTTACGCAACACTAGAGAATCAAAAATTTAAAGAAATGAAGAGCATCCTTCCGGGGCCGTCGCGTCAGTCCTGAGGAGGTCACTACAGAGGAGGTGTACAATGTAGAGTTGCGCTTGGATTACTTACAGAAAAGTGACAAGGGTTAAGCAACAGTGACGGCGGTCAGCGTTTGGGTTAGTTGGCCACCTTGCGCCGCTCATTCACCAGCCATCAAGGCAAGTGACTCTATAATATTCTGTGAAAAGAGATTCTATTATTCTACACAGTGTTACCTCGAAGTTGCTGCGAACTTCGTAGGAGGATGCATTAAATACATATGTAGATAAATTTATTTTTCTCGACATTACTAAAATGTACTTTAAAAAGGATCTGTTTTCACTGTTGCCTTCATAGAACTGGTATCTTATAGATCCCCACTCAGCGTATAGCATGAAATAGCAAGTCTTTTACCCCAATAATTTGAGAAGACGCTTCCTACATGGCGGGGTCAAACTGAACAAACACTAACTGTTTTAGTCGGGCTGTCGTTCGTTGACAGTTATGGTTTGTTGTTGGGGTGCAGTGTAACTGCAATAATTCAAAAAATGAAAATGCAAAAATTCGCATACGTAGAAAGAGATAGAAGATATTATATCTGTCTAGCTTACTCTTACCACTTTTGTAATAAGTGTGTCCCTCTCTGATTATTATTGTTATTTTAGTGCGTCCTCTATTGCTTTCTCTTTTTACGTTTTGGGCTGGGTTGCCTTCCTGCCACTTGCCAATTTTTCGTTATACTCGCTGCCTTTCATTTTTTTCAGCTAAAGTTTTTTCTAGAAATGTCAACTGAGTTCTTTTGGTAATGTAAAGCACAATAATATACTTGCCAGTATCAAGCGCATGTTTATTCTATTGAGTATAGGTACCTACATAAAAGAATGAAGTTTGCAGCGAGTTCAAAGTAATACTGTTCGTCAAACAGCTTTACCTGTCTGAACAAAGATGTTGTTTAACAAAACGATGCAGTAATACTCCAAGGTTGACACGAGATAGGGGGCACGATCCGGGCGGCCTGCCCTGGCAGGGCGACGGTGGGACGGTCGGCCTGTCCGGGTAGACTGTCCGCATCGTGTCGTGCGCCAGAAGTTCCAAGTGGTGACCATCCGATACTCTCTTCTTATCAGAATAAATACTATTTACTCGCCCGCGCCCCATGTAGCAAAATATGGAGACTGTCTAAGAAGACAGATGATTACTTCACTTTTGAATATTCTTCTCAGAAACTATTACTAAGTACTTAGTTATTAAACTTAACTTATCTAAACTTAAAAATAAAACATTGTGAAAGAAGCAGTTAGATACTTAAAGATAATTAGTGGTACAAGTATATCAACTCACCGTAGGTTTATCACGTTTGCCCTGCAGGTAGTACGTCATCAGCTGCCCCTTGCCTTTGACCGATACCAAACCACGTTGCTCGAAGTAGTACCCGAAACTCTGAAGTATTTGACAGGTCTCTTCTGTTACCTAAGTAAAGAAACAGTCTCAAACGGATTTTTTCCTGTTTATTTTTTAGTTTGTAAAGCTAGCATCAAAAGTAGCTGAACAAAAACTGACTTCCTGTTCTACTACTGAAATTTTAAAATAATAACCTTAATTTCTTTTTTCAACTCTTCAAATGATATCTTAGTGATACGTGGTGATACGTCAATGTTAGTATCAATCAACAGATTGTGTTCGTAGTATATTATGAATTATGATACAAGTGAGCTAAGTTGGTTATTACACTACATCTAGGCTGGTTTGCAGCCCGAGCCGAAGGCGAGGTCTGTCAAACCGAGGACCGGGTGTGGTCCAGCAGTGGACGTCGATAAGCTGACATGTATGTTACCTGTATGCAACCAGCTTTGCCGGTGCTCTCCATCCGCGAGGCGACGTTGACCGTGTTGCCCCATATGTCGTAGTGCGGCTTCCGCGCGCCGATGACGCCGGCCGTGATGGGCCCGTGGTTGACGCCCATGCGCAGCACGAAGTGGTTGAACGACTGCTCGTTGATGGCGGCCAGCACGCGCTGCAGCTCCAGCGCGAATTCCACCAGGCACGCGAGGTGCGCCCACCGCACCAGAACACCGTCCGACGGCTGTCAGTCAACAAGTTTTATTGCATATGAGTGTGGATACTACCACCGCTTCCTAGGTGTCAGAGCTGGAAGAAGCGGCGCAACAAACTTCCACAACACAAATCTCTTAAAATCAAGTTTGTATACCAATTATTGTTTGTAATGTTCGAGGCTGAAGTAACAATAACACCTGGCCATAGTACAGACATAGTCATCCACTGCAGGTTGGAAATTGGGAATTTTATGTGCTACCATCCAACCAACCTACCTCAGGTTGGAAGAAGGGAATGACTCGAATAACTTGCCTGCATCTGTCGGGTAGGGTTTAGGCCTGATGCAGCCATGTAGGTGGAGCTGATGGTCTTAATCTTTATAATATCCTTGCTAAATTTAGAGTCCTCCAGCAACTGCAAAGAAAATAGGTACCGTAAGTCTCCGTATAACAAAATACACAAGTTAAAGAAACTGAATAGTGTGCTGAGTACCCCTGTAACCGATCACTACAGGTGTTTGTTACACCCTGTATAATTAACGAGACAATATTAGGCAAGAGCATTTTGTTAATAATTGTTGAATATCATAAAATGTTAATTGTCTGTCATACAAGCTACTAATTAAAATACCACAATTACACAAAATCAGGTAAGTACATAACGAAAGTAGGTAAGTATTATAAGCAATTACCAAATCGAAGTCCGATATTACTTCGTTTAGAAATCGTAGGCATTCCAAACCTTGGTTGTTAACTGTTTCTTCCGAGTAGAACTCTGTAACAAGGAAAAATTAACTTTGTGCACACAATTGTAATATGATTTAGAGATAAGAATACGTGGTGACATCAGGTAGAGCAACCTGAATGGTGGCCATATCGTATACTGCAAAAAAAAATATCCCCTTTGGGAGTGCGTTAACCTGACAAAATTACCGTACCTACCACTTATTTTACTTTTCCAATTAACTCATTACATGAAAATGTGGTCAAGATTTTCTTATCTTTTAAGCAGGTATTTATTTCACCACATACACGTGTTTTCGGTGAACGAAAGCAAACACGATGTTTTGGTTTATCACAAGACATGTGTACGCAGAGAGATGGGCCGGTGATATTACGAAAGTCGACGTGCCACAACCACAAGTAACTATTCCCAGTTTGGAATACAGCTTCTAGCAAGATGATCAAGATGGGCAGCTCGATCGCAGCCAGGAGGGATACCACTATGGTGGTGTCACTTGGTAGTGCCACGGGGAATGAACACATGTAGTTAAAGATTACCTGTAAAGTTGGGCATGGAGGCGAACAGCACGCCGACCTCTGCGTAGCTCTGGCTGTAGAGGTCCCGGTGGTGGTGCCGCGCGCCCATGAAGTGCCGCGCCACGTGCGGCGGCAGCACGTTGTGGATGAGCGCCTGGTTGCGCCGCCGCAGGTCCGCCGCCTGCTCCGCCTGCGAGTAAACGAGCAAGCACGTTGCTCTCGCATCACTCACACTCTATGCAGGGTGGACGGTAGTTGGGTAGGGACAGTACCCTAAATACTGAAGATAACCAATTGTACACAAAGGACACAAATTAAAATTTAAAATTAAATTTTTCTATCTTCAGTATTTAGGGTAAAACAAATACTCCTGTGCCTACAAACAGGTTATCTTTAAAATTTTGCTAGCTGTACTAATAAACTTTGTTTTTGTAAACAGTTCCGTTTTTCCGGTAAAACATTGATAAGTCGATTAGTGAGTGAGTAAGGAAGTTGTACGGCATGGCCGTACCATTTATTTCTATTGTTTTTAGGTTGATGTAAAAGTCAATTTTCGCTTTTTCATGTTTATTATTCAAGAGTTCAATAGCATTCTGTTTAGTTTCGAAAACATTCGCGGTCTAGAAGTGGTTTTTGTTTACTATGCCTTGCAAAATTATTTACATAGAGGTAAACAATTAATCAGATGGCATGCACAAGTTTGTAATACCTACCTGAGCTTTCATGCGCTCCCCGCGGGAATGCCGCGCACGTTCCAATGCCTCGCTCTGAAATGTATAAACATTTCTTATAAATAGCATAACATTTAAACGCATCCAAAGATAACATAATCAACTTGCGTTTCGTGCGAGATCGATCACAGTATCGAACGACTGTTACGACTATTCTAGGAATAGAGTACTCACGTATCTGTTAAATATGAGAAGCGCGATTGCTATGAAAACCAGCATTATCATGTTCCGGCCGCCGTGGATCTGGCCTCTGAAACAATCATGGGACACTCAGTAATGTTTTCTACAGGACTGTATATACAATTATAAGTAAAGATACCTCGAATTCGCTGCAAATTTTTATAGAGATCATAAATGATCAAGGTTTAAGGCCAAGCACAATGCAGGACATCCAAGAAACCGATTGCTGCCGACTGACTGGCGATCATGCAAACCCATCGAGTTTGGGCTCGTTTGATTTGCAATATGCTCAAAACATAAAAAATAGGCAAAAAATTTAGGGCATGCCAATTTGTGACAATTGACAACCTATTTAAAATGAAAATTAAACGTCATACCTACTGTGTTGTGTGAGTCTACACTCTAAGAGCAATTGGTCTTATTTTTCGTAGTAGTGCACCGTTAAAAAATAGCCTATAGGAGGGTGGGTGGGTACCTAATGGTAATGTCTCACAGTATATGGTAAGTGTGTTGGTCGTAGTCCGTGGTGTCGTTGAAGGGCTCGCGGTAGGGGTGCCGGTCGAGGGAGGGGCGCGGCGCGAGCAGCGCGGGGTGCAGGGCGGCGGGCAGCGCGTGCGCCGCCGCCAGCGCCGCCAGCAGCGCGCCGCGCGCCCACCCGCCCAGCGGAGACACCCACAGCGCGCCGCACGCCGCGCCAGCGCCTACCTATACACACCAAACAAACAGTTTTACACTAATTAATTACATTCACTAATTAATTCAATTCAGACCGTAAGCGCGGCCGAGCTCAGTCTGACGGGATTACTAGAGCGACTTACTCTTATTACACTACGCTGAGTCTCGGTAAGACAGACTTGATACCGCGTGGTGTAAGGCCCTAAAGTCAAAATAAAAATATTTTATTGCTTACGAGTAGTGAGTACACAAAAGGCGAAAGTATGTAAGGATGTTTGTGAGGATGTTTATTTCCTACTCTTTCACGCAAAAACTACTAATAGACATCAGAATAACACATAGGCTGTAGATTCCACGGGAAACCTGTTCCCGTGGGAAGATCTTTTCTACGCGGGCGCAGCCGCGAGAAACAGCTAGTCAACTATAGTTATGTAAGGATTCCGACAGACTTTTTATTGGCTCCTCGTTTCACACGTTCACGCTAATTGTCATCAGCGGTGTGCTATTATTCACATCATTCGCACAAAAGGTCGTGAAAGTAGAAAATATTGTACGTGATAATAGTATGAGGGGTGTATGCAGCGGCGCGCGCCGCCGTGCGCGGGCGCGTCCTCGCGCAGCCCGTCCTCCAGTAACAACGTCTCCAAGTTGCCGCAGATGATCTGTAACCACATTATAAAATCAACAGCCTATTAACATGTTGGGGCTCAGGCCTACCCTCTCAACGAGGGCGTTAGGGCTATAGTCCACCGTGCGGAGTTGGTGGACTTCACATGCGCCTAAGAATTGCTTCTTCGGCGTATGCAGGTTTCCTCACGATGTTTTCCTTCACCGTTCGAGAGCAGTCAGTAAATGTACATAAGTATGTAAGACGGGGGATCGAACTCGAACCTCTCGACATGATACGTGTGTTCCCCACGACGCCACTGACGCTCTTACCAAACGATTTCATTAAAAATTACGTTTTTTCCACTTAGGGTCGAACGCTCGCCAGTGGAAACAAAACCAGTACAAATAAACTAGTCTCTCATAGTATTGAAACTCCCTAATGGGCTAGGGCAGCTCAAGGACAAAGTATTTCCAATGACATGCGATATTAAGTTTAGTTTCATTTAAATGTTAAATTTCATGGTCTTATGTTAATTTAAGATATGTAGTTACTTAGAAGAAATTGAATCTGATGTTTGACCCGTTCGATCGGTATCTTATAAATACAAGGTGTTTACTTTACAAATTTATCCGGTTCGATTCCCAGCTCAGGCTGGTGATTTTTCAAATTTCTTTGAATGCAGTTTTACTTAAATTTGAAAATAAAGGAATGTTTCCTTTGAGTACAATTTGCTGTCTTCAGTGTTTAGGGTACTTTCCCTCCAACTACCGTCTCTTTTTCTACCGTGTATATTGGTCAGAATCATGTCAGAATCTCCGAGTTAATTATTGCAGGTGACTAAAGTACGTATATGAATATATATAACATTATTAATTAAGTACGTAGATTATACTTAGATGGAATAGTAATAAATAATATTACATACCAAAGGTGCAATATTGGCTGCTACGAACATTGCTATGTTGAACGTGCCACAGGTCAACTTCCAATAAGGACTGACAGTTTTTTTCTGAAACAAATTCCTGTATTAATTATATACAACATAAATTTCTAAAATAGTACAAGATAAAACTTGTACCGTGTGCAAAAAATGAACACTTAATTTTAGATGCCAACCGATGTAAACCGAACCATCTTTATTACATTCGCCTCAGCTCGCAAGAGCTCTTATTGAAAGTAATATTTTGAAAGCTCACCCAAGACACGCAAGTCGTGTAGGTACCTACGCTACGCCAATTTGATAAAATATGCAGTAACAAACTTTGTTTCCCTTAAGTAAATTATTCAGAACCCTTTGTTGGGAAGTAAAGAGATGTGCTTTGTAATAATTAATTTAATATGAACCTTGAACTGTGCGTATCGAAAGTACGCGTAGTATACGACGTTGATGAGGCCGGTCTCGAGGATGAGCGCGAGGTAGACGGCGTGCAGCGACCAGGTCTGCGGCACGGCGAAGCTTGCCAGCGTGACCACGGAGGGCAGCAGCAGCACCGGGGGCGCCGCCACCACCAGGGGCCATGCGTTGCCGCGCCGCGCGAACGCCCGCTCCGCGTCGCACGACTTGAACGTCAGGCAGAGCGTTGTCGCGTCCGCTAGCTCCCTGAACGACAACACAGTAAAACGATCTCAAGCCACATTATTGAGCCCCCACCTACTATCTAGCGGGCCACGTGGTCTATGAAAGCTCTCTTATATATCGTCACATCCCGTTCTGTTTTCAGAACTATTATTCATTAACTCCTACGAATTAACAAGTATTTTCTCTCATTTCATAAAGTAATATCTGGTTATCTTATCACACGACTTGAACATCAGACAGAGCGTGACGACCGCTAGCTCCCTGAACCACGACACAGTAAACACCATCTCAATAACCAACATTATGGAGCGTTCGTAAAGCACGTCGTTCTACTTTGACTACTATTGTGCCCCCAGCCACCAGGCCACGTGGTTTATGGAAGCTCCCCTATATATCGTCACACCCTCTTGTTCCGTTTTCAGAACTATCATTCGTAACTCCTACGAATAAGGAATATTTTACCAATAATACTATAAAGACTGCCTTCGTACTGACTACATTAAATCATCATCATCATCATCAGCCTATTAATCTCCCCACTGCTGGGGCTCAGGCCTACCCTCTCAACGAGGGCATGCGGGCTATAGTCCACCACGCTAGCCCAGTGCGGGTTGGTGGACTTCACATGCGCCTAAGAATTTCTTCTTCGGCGTATGCAGGTTTCCTCACGATGTTTTCCTTCACCGTTTGAGAGCAATCAGTACATGTACTTAAGTTTCGAGAAAAAACCCATTGGTACATGGCCCAACCGGGGATCGAACCTCGGACCTTTCGATATCATAGGTCGCGTCTTATCCCCGAGGCCACTGACGCTCCCTACACTGACGCTGACTACATTAAATAATCATTGAATATAACTTAGTTATGTTAGTTGTTATTTCAGCCATTTTTCCTGTATACCTATATATTTAACATATTAGTATCATTACATGGGTACCTATTAATATAAAATAAAAATAATGTAATTGCTTTCTAGTTACTATATACATCACTATATCATTAGCTGACGACTGACTTCGTTGGGCGGTAATTTTTTATTTGTCTTTTCATTTTTCGAGTTAATACAGAAGCCTAATAATAGCCTATGACACTCACAAATAACGTGGCTTTCCATTGGTAAAAGAATTTTCAAAATCGGTTGAGTAGATCCAGAGATTACCCGCTACCATATTACCTCTTTATAATATAAGTATAGAATAAGTAAATAGTTTTTTGGGAAGAATGCATTGTATGAAGTTTTGTATTAGATAACCAGTGACTAAACGAGAAACATAGGTACTTGCTTATTCGTGAAGTTACGAAAAAGTTATGAAAACATAACAAAGGGTCACAGACAACAAACAAAAGATACACAACAAGCGAAACAAAGACAAACAAAACCGTTATAAGTTGAAACGGAAAAGTAAAGGTATACATACTGACAGTTTCATTAGGCGTAACAAAACATTTCTTCAACGCGAGATACAAACTAATGAAACCAAGTATTGTTAAAGCAGATGAAGTAAGCCGGAAGACGACAGAGTATTTAAGTAGGTAGTACAGATTAATATCGTTTCTACAAATTATCTAAGAAATCATGAACTCGATTAAAATTTTACATAATTGTAACTTACTTGTCGTCGTCCCTGTTGACGAGTTCCTCTTGTAACATGGCCAGAATTTTCAATTCTTCACTGTCCTTGTGCTCGTCTTGCGGCGATAAAACCTACGAATAGACTTATGAAGCATATCTATGTACTTAATTAACAAGCAACTGATGTGAGAGCTTATGAAGGGTAGCCATTAAAATTACTCAAACACCTAACGAGCAATTTGATCGTGACTTTGGTAGCTAGGTATAATATCTGGCACTAACTAGGGTAATATAGGTCGCGAACCTAGTGCCCTAGTGTGCTAATTAAGCTCGTGGCCGGAGTTGGTCGTGGGGAGGCGGGGAGGTCGCGAGATGGGAGGTCAGTAGTGCACTCACCGAGTCCTCGTCGTCGTCCCTGAGGTCTGAGAGCGAGTCGTCCGCGTCACCGTCGCCCCCCTCCGCCGCCCCGCCCTCAGCGACACTTTTCTCTTCGCTTCCCTGGTACTAAAATACATGATATGAAGTGAAACGAGTGTTGCGTGTAGTTTTATTTGTTTTTGATCTAATCAGTTATCATTCCGGGGATAATTGTGATAGTTCAGTAATTGCGTCAGATATACCTAAACGATTTTTTTATTTAAAAGAAAAATATAAGGGTGTTAATGAATGTGATCGTCTACAGATTAACTGTAACCTATACTACCTATTAAAAAACTGTAACGAAACTAGTGTTAGCGCCTAGCGGCCGTGTATGTATTCTGAATAATATAAACGGCTGGCATATAAGGACTTTGTCTCCAACTGGCCGTAAAACCATGAATAAAAAAATTGTATCAGCATGTGGTATTAGCCCAGATAATAAACGGCCTGTATTAATAGTGCTGCCTCCTTTAAAGAAAAAAAAAAGAGTACCTTTATTGACACCATTGCAAAAGTAATTAATAATTATTTTCGACTAATTACGAAAGACAGAGATTAGATATAGTTTTACGTAGTCGCTAGCGAGTATTGACGTTGTAAACTCATGGTACCTGGTCCCTTAGTCCTGCGGGTGACTTTAAACATAAGCATTAAAAATGTTGTGATAGATAGATAGATAAATCATTTATTTCATGTGCATATGCATATTTCTGTGCATATTTCTACTTACCTACTATTCAAAATGTTATTGTACTTTTCCTGATCCTTGCGTCCAAACTTTCCAAATTTTATCTCAATCCGTTTCCCTAACTTTGACACTGGCTAGATCCACTGAAGTGGGAAGCCAAAAACAAAACAAAAAAAAACATAAGTATGGCACGCACCGGCTTGAGCACGCGCACGATGAAGTACGTCTTGATGCCGGCCTGCCGCAGCATCTCCTCGCGCCGCTCGCCGTGCGCCGGCTCCACCTCGAACTCGTCGTGCAAGAAGCTCAGCGTCACCTCCGATATGTGCACACGACTGAAAGGAACCCTCAATAAAAGTTTTGGCAACGCTAACATTGTGCAAAGTAAAGGAGGGCCTTTACTTTCGTACGACTATTTGTGTGTATTGAATAAAGTAAATTTGAATAAAATAATAATAAAATAAATAATAAAATAAAAATAATAATAATAAAAATTAAATAAAATTACAACAGGTAGTGTTCCTGTTGTAATACAGTAATATCCGGGAAAAAATCGGCAAACCCATACAAAATAATAGTACATTGTTACTCTAAATAAGTCTTGAACCCGAGGGAAACACTGCTTTTCATTAAGAATACACTGAAAGTAAAAACAAAAAAATAAAATGAGTGTTAATACAAATCTCTGCTATACGGAAGTATAAACAAAACTGTACAACTCGAAAAAACAAAAGAAGATCGGCTTGCCACTTTCCCGTCTATTTTGGTTTTTTTTTGGCCGGCCAGCTATTCTGCCACTATTTTTCATTTCATAATTGAAAAAATGATTGAATAAATATTTTTACCAAATCTATGTTATTTTAAAGAAATAGTTGACAGTAATAATTATAATAGTCATTTAAAAAAATATATTCTTTAATTATTACATAACTTTATGTTATTTCAATTTTACATCGCGCTGTAATTGAGTGGCTGTATAGATAGTTGAAACATGGTCCAATAGAAATGTCAAAATAGTACTAGTTTTTTTAAAATTAATTTGACAGCTGTCAGTTGAAAGCGATTCTTCCTAGGGCTGAGATGTATTACTTTCAACCCGCTACTCAGGCAACTACAGACCTTCTTTCAGAGTATGAGTAATGAAAAAAATTATATGCGAAGCGCCTTGCCTGCTTTTGTATATCATTATTTTAAAACCATGATTGGCCTAGATGGACGTTGTTTCCAGAGCGGTAAAACCCATTAAAAAAACAAGTACATGTGCTCACCCAGCCATCCCGCTGCTCTCCATCTTGTTGGCGAGCTCCACGTCACGCGAGTACACGTCGAACTGCCACTGGCGCTGGCCCAGCACGCCGGCCAGCACCGCGCCCGTGTGGATGCCCACGCGCATGTCCACCGGCGAGTTCGTTGTTTGCTGCACGTATCTAAACAGTTTAAAAAACTTTGTACAGTGGGCCAAAAGCTAAACTGGACCATCGGTCAAATTTGCACAATCTAAAATGTACCCTCACACGTAAAAATTGAGGTTAAAGATAGTACTGACCCGAGGCCGATTGTACCTACACGAAGGGGCCGGTGGTAGGTAGGCCTCTAATATAGGACGTGTCTGGGTCATCATAACTTTGGCTACTTTTGTATTATCTATAGTTTGTGATCATATCAGCCGGAAGACGTCCACAGCTGGGCAAGGGTCTCCGTCTCCCCCAAAGATCTCCGCAATGACGGTCCTGCGCTGTTACACTTAGTTCCCGCGACATTTGGACAGATCGTCGTCCATCTTGTGAGATGCCTGCATTACGTCTTACAGTACGTGGTCGCCACTAGGGAACCTCTCGGCCCCAACGGCCGTCAGGTCGGCGAGCGATGTGCCCTGCCGACTGCCACTTAATATTAGCAATTCATTGAGCAATGTCGGCCACTTTGGTTCTCCAGCGGTTATCAATGTTTAAATGCTGATCAAATTGGAGTCTGGTAAACGTGGAATAAATGTGAAAAAAAATGAAGACATAACATTTATAGGTACCTAAGACAAAATTAAAGTGATTGGTCGCCGCTGCTATACCATGATAATTAGTATACAGCTTACGGGGCGCTTTGTGTGACGTCAAAGGCCTACTTGTTTTAGACTTAATGAGTAATAAATATAAGTACATATACCTAGTGTCTTCAGTTTCTGACATCGTATGTTATCTACCTATGTAAATAAACAAATGGGTACTTAAATAAGTATTATTATATTTGACGGAACATATGTTAGACAATGGTAAATGCTATCGAGTATATTACTTACTTAATCGCCTTCACCATGGACAACCCCATGTGCACACAAAGGACGGCATGGTCTGGTCTCTCGACCGGCGCGCCGCTTATGCAGTAGTAACAGTCACCAAGGATTTTGATACGTAATTGTTTATATTTCTGTAAAAGTAATAAAAAATTAGTAAAGCAATCAATATTATTTACTTAAAAAGAAACTGACTGACAGACTGATCAACGCACATCTGAAACCGCTGAGCCAAGGGGCGGGTCGCTGAAATAGCGGTGCAAACACAACACAGATATCAGAGAGCAAAGATTGTATGAAAGTCCGTCATTTTTACAGATAGAAACGTGAAATTTTATATTTTGGCTATTAGTTAAAAAAAACACGTGTTTCAACAATTTTGAAACTTCCACCCCCAATTAGGTATGTAAAATAATGAATAATAAAATAAGTAAAATGCACAGCCCAAACCGCTGAGCCTACAGACTTGAAATTTTGCACAATGGTTCCTCATTTAACTCTCACATCCACTAAGGGTTTTTCAAAAATCAACTCCTGAGTGGGTGAAATAGGGGTGCAAATATTGCATAAAAGTCCGTCATTTTAAAACGTGAAATTTTATGCTTTTAGTTATAATCATATTATAAAGCAATGATGACGTGTTTCAACAATTTTGAAAATTACACCCCAAAGTATTGTAAGAGTTCCGGCAATTGTAATAGAAAGGTAAAAATTTATATTAGTACCGTCGTAGTATTTCCATTCTGTATAATACGACTTTTTCGGGAAAGTAGGTCGTCCTGTCGCACTCTGTATACTATATTATAGTAAGCAGGTACAATACAAATTTCCAATTCCAAACTCCCGTACTAAAATATGGACAAAAACCGGACAATTCACAAATATAAAACCCAGATTATTAAAACTACAAATTGTACAAAGTTTTCGTTCCGGAATCGATCCCACAATTTTGGCGCTCTCGTTAACACCAAGCCGTCATGTGTAATATGAATAACGAGCACGTATTAAGAGTAAAATAAATACCTCTGAAAGACGGTCAAAACGTGCGAACAGCTCATTTAGAATTGCCACAAGATCTTGCGCCGAATAAGTGGAGGAAATAGCCGTGAAGCCTACAATGTCCGCGTACAGGATACTGGTAACAAATATTAGCACATTAGATTAGGTACCTATAGGTACCCTAACTATCAAATTATATGTGATCCAAAGGCAATTCGTTTAATACTTACCTGACATTCTCATGTCGCGACATATAGATTTTTTTGAACTGGGTGTCGATGAGGCCTAGCTCCTTTCTCATCTGAACGGCCACGTGTTCCGGAAGTACTGATAGTAATAACCGTTCCTAAAAATAAAATGTTTAAACGTCTTGTTAGAAACATTTCCGCCATTTTAGCACCACTTTATAACATCTTGTCACTGAGAGAGATCAGATCTTATTACCATAGCTAATCTGCGGGCTGTATGTACTCGAATTTTTAGTAATTTTCGTTCATAAACTACACGTACACAACGTACACACCTGCTCTTTACTTTGTTGTTCAATGGTGAGCTTATCGCGTAAGCTCCTTTTGGTCTCCTGAAAGGAACACCGTTGCTGTCGCTCACATACAGCATATGCCGTTCCTCCCAGCAACGTAGCCCCCAGTAGAAGTGAACCATTCGCTATTTGCTGTAGACAAAACAAAAATACAATACCTACTTACATACTTTTACTGTATTGTTTTGAACAAAACTGGTTATTCCACATACCTGATAACAAAAATCATCTGGCAGCCTGCTTTCAGATATTGAAGCATTGTAGTATTGCACCAAAAGGTAGGCAGAGAACGACAATGTACTATAAATTATCAATAGCAGGTAATGCAGTGGTAAAGTGGCAAGCGTGAAGTATTGCAGCACGACGGCCCAGCCGAGCAGCTCGTTGTAGGAGTCGCCGAGGCGGCGCGATGCGCTAACCAGCAGCTGAGTCCATATTACCAACCAGGCTACATGGTTGAGGACGGGCCGCGCTGCTCGCACAAAGATGTACATTGCTGCCAGAGTCAGGTTGGACAGCAGTGCTATGATGACCGAGGCGTAGGCAAAGCGTAGGTCGCGCTCGCCGGGCACGAGTGCCGCGAACGCCTGCAACAGAACCCCGATCGCTAGCAGACGCGGCACGGCACGTTGTTTCTGTCGCTGCGTGTACGCCGTGTAAAGTTTCTCTTCCTCGCGATCTATGAATCCCCATGGTGGCACCAGGCATACCCGGCAGGAATATTGGTTCAGGGCTCGCGCCTGCATCGCCTTCTCCATTGCTTTCAATGCTTAGTCATGTTCAAGTCAAATATTTACTCACTATTAGGCAGAATTCTTCTTTAGAAAATTATTGTGTCGCCTTAAAAAACTCTATAGGTAAGGAAAACAGTTTTGTGTAAGTATATAAAAATGTATAAAAATTTCGTTTGTATTATTCCTATACTACAAATTAAAGTTAGAGCAAACTATTGATTGAATATAATAGCGCTGTTGCCTAGACAAGAATAGACGAAGGTTTATCGAATTTTGATGGTAGATTTTACGTAAAAAGACCTAGGATCAATATAAACTACACTCGCTTTAAGTACCTACCTATTAAAGCACTTGACGCTTGAATGTCGACTAAATATTATTTTTATTTTCAGGGTTCAGCTATGGGATAAAACTATTTAAGCGAAACTTTCTGTCTATCTGTCTGCCTGTCCGTTAGAAAACTACTAGACTCATTGGGCTGAGGATCGGCATGTAGTATATGAGTATAAATGCCCGGAAATGGCTAAAGGATTATATATTTATTCAGGGAAATATCTCTGAGATATTACAGGAAAATTAAAATGTCATTCATTGTCAGTCCACCATGTAATTCAAAAATTACTGGACTGATTCAGCTGTGGAATACCTGTTCATGCAATATTAGGAGAATTTATATGGAAATTTTAAATAAAATATTTTTTCTGAGATAATACGTATTTAAACGTATTAGGTACCTACCTACTGAAGTTGTAAAACCTACACTTCGCTGATTAATCAAATAAATATTAAGCACTGTAATCTAATTTCCGATGATGATAGGTAAGCCCAGTGTGGCCGCGCCAGGAAATCCCTGTGTCCAACAGCAGAGGTTAACAGACTGATGATGATTCTATGGCAAAAAAGCATCAATTACAAAAAAACTTGAGACACGAATTTACAATGCAAGTACCGGTTAAAAGTTAAACAAACGTAACGCACCTAGCATCGACTGATTGATGCATCTTGCGTTTAATCTGTATGACGATTATGTGCATTGTCGTTGTCGCAGCAATACGTCACGAGATCATCAAGCGGAGACTTTCCGTCATCGCCGACGGCGAAGCGCGACGGCCGGCGGCCGGCCTGATCGAGGACGTCTGTGTAATGAATAAATTACACGCTGAAACATTGTTCCGATACCCGTTCATTAACTGCTCCGGCCACGACACATAACATGCTCGTGGTTTTAAATACATACACGATACTCATTTCAATATTGACAATAGTTACGGCCACACATAATAAGTAGTGTGACCGTGAAACTCGACTTACATAAACGACAAATTATTTGTTTCAGTTATTCCCATTCATTGGCACTTTGCAGTAAGCGGTTTCACAACATAATATTTAAATATACCTACAAACAATAGGAGCTGCAATATAAGAACAGAACAAGCAGGTAGGTTACTCTCGAACTGCCGGATTTGTTTTGCCTTTTTGATATAATTCATCATCACTATCAGTCTGCCAACGTATACTCTGTTGAACGGCCGTCTCTATGCACAAGCTTGCAGCCACCGCTACCGGGCGTCGTCGCTGGCCTATTTAGTTATACCGACATTGTAGTCACTGTTCAGCTAACTCCATGCAGGCTAGGTTGACACACTATGACTACACAGCGTGTTCTATACATAAGCCCCAGAATAGTGTTATTTCGATCGGGGTGTTAAATTTTATCTCAAAAAAATAAACGAGAAAATTGTATACCTATAAGTGCGTCACTTTGTGCTGCTGTAGGTGTTCAGTAATGAAAAGTCTGAGCTGCATTAAAATCTCCATGAATATTAGTAGCTTATTGAAGTTTACATCATAGCAATAAAGTTGGCTTGGGTAAGTTATGTCCAAGGACTCGAATTTCATTTGCATGTCTATTATTTTACATGGGTATAGGAATTTGTGAAGATCTAACGCGAAATAGTATTTTAAATAATAGTATTCAACTGCAAACTGTCTGTTCCATACCATTACACGAGAGAGATTGATGATTAGATAAGCGGATTTAACTGTCATCAAATAATAAATGTCACCTAACACTCGCCCTAAGCCAGAGAAATCGCAAACAGACCGGGGAGGGCGGGCGCTCTCTAAAAATGTATCAGTCACTATACTATACTATCAGAACACTTCATTTACAGCAGCTTCTTTTTTAAATTGCATGCAAAATGGCCAAACCAGTGCAACTGATACTTATATTCAGTCAATAGTCGGCGTAAGCTAAGTACCTACTTAGTTATAAGTCGAAACAAAAGTTACAATCCAGAAAATAATGATCGATGTTATTTTAATATAAAATTTCTTGAATATATTTGCTTCGCGTTCTTTTTTATACATAAACTAAGTGCTTTACATGTGCAGCCGATGTAATATTTCGTGATCAGTATCAGGCCCCACATTTCATAAAATTTCGCTCTTAAATTCTGTTAGGTACTTTTGTAGAACCCGAATTGATATGGATATGTAGAGGATAACCCACAAAAATGAAGCCACCATAAGAAAAACGCAAATTGTGAGTCGTGTAAATTTCTAATTACGTAGATATATAGGTACGAGTGTAATCAAGATATCGACATGGAAAATTCGTTTAAGAGCAGAGGTGACATTTTCACTAAGTGATACATCTAACATTTTTGTTTACTATTTTCCATACCTATGTTAATGTTTCCCGCCGAAATTATGGTCCCGATGATGTAAGCAATTTCAGTAAAAGATTTAACTATTGACCCAAAGCGATAAAACATCTATTACAAACTGTCTTCGATTTTGGCAAGCGGAGGATAGGGACGCTGAAAGCTTTGATAAACGAGGAATCTAACTTCCGTGGTGCAATGTAGGATGTATGTAAGGAATATTGAGCGAGTCGGTTTCACAGGGCCCGCGACGGACGGGCCGGCGGCGGCAGCGCGGCGCTATGGCGGTGCGCGCACGTGCCCGCGCGCGACTGCCGCGCCAGCCGCCGCCCTCCGCCCGCCCGACCTCAGCCGACCCCATCCCGCCCGACGACGCACAAACTCACCATTGATTCTACTCCCGTTCCGTAAACGCCTCACAGATAGACTCACATCACACAGTATGACATTACGGCTAGGTACCTATTTATGTTGATGTAGAGAAGAACCGAACATACTCTTCATATAATTATACAGAAAGAACCACGATTATTTGTTGCCACCCTATAATATAAATTAATTGGTCCGTTATGTCGTTGACGATCGGTTCATGGGAAAAATAAATCTTTGCTCACCTGTTCCGTTGCCGAGATCATTGAACTAATATCCAAAAACAGACTAGATATTTCTATTCAGCGCCCTGATTATGCCTATATCTACCTATGTGATGTTAAATACAAATTGAGATTTTGCCGTTGCGTTTCTTCAGTACAGCGGCATCAGAACAGACCCATCCCTTATTGTAGGTATATCTATGAATTTCATTACCACGTCGGGTTTGGGTTTCCGTACCTAATTGTCAAAACTAAACCCCTCTTTAAAAAAAAAACAAAAAGAACCCTAGAGATATTTACGAAATGCTCACAAATATAAAATTTCATTCAAATCGCTTTACGGATTGTGATTTATTAGGCGCTCACTCAGCTGTGTCACTCAGACGGGACGGACACACGCGAGCAGTCACAATTTTTTTATCTTTAAGGTTTTCGAATATAAACTGCGAATAGATCACATCACATCATAACAAAATAGAGTAAAGTAACTATAGTAGGTAGTAACGATTTTAGTGAAACAAGTAGCAGAAAAACTGGGACCCGCATTTATTTTTGGTCTCATACTGGCAGTCAGGTGCAAAACTAGTTCAGAGGGTGTTGCCATGATGTCGACTTCTAGTAGATACGTAATGTTAACTTACCTTCTAGTAGGTAGGTATATATCAATAACATCTTCCACTTCGGTGGCCGGTACCCTGAGAAGCATCACCTTCATTTAACGTTGTGGCTGTGAGGTGGACAGTTTTGAATCAAACTACTAAATACACACAAATAGGAATACTTAGTGAATTTTTATTTTGCATTCTATTGTCTAATTATAAGAATATAAACATTATCGTCGTAGCCCGGAATCTCAATTTTGAGGACTGCTAGTAATTTTATTAACAGCAGCTATTGTATGTAGCTGTTTTATGATTCATGTTCAGAATACAAAACAAACCAATGCACGTTTCCGCTGAAAGTAACGCCAAAAAAACTACCTACACTAAAATAGTGCAGTTCCATACAACATCACACAAATGTGTGCGGGCGGGGGTTCGATTTTGTTCGGACACAGTGCGCGGCATACAACTACGACTATACACGCCTTCTGGTTTGTTCTGCATTCTGAGGATTCATGATAAAATATCATTGGAGAAAATGGTAGAAAATATATACTTAACTGATCTTTTCTATATTTTATCTTATATTAGACTCGAAATGCAAAATAGTATAACAAAAAATATGAAAATTCAATAGCATATCCAACCAAAACAACATTGCAAACCATTTCGCCAGAGTTCATTTTAAAACTGACTAGATAGGTGCCTGAATAGGTGTGTACTTACAAAAAACTTATATTTACTTAAATCATAAATAAATAACATATAACTAAATTATTTAAAACATAAATCTGATACCAAGGCTATGTGATCCGATGGGAAAACAATACTTGGCAAAGCTGTGTACGTTCTGAGCTCCTCGTCGCTTGGCAATGGAACTACCTGCAAATAAAGAGAAAATATAAAACAATTCTTAGTCCGGTTGGTTCGGTAAGTCAAATCTTGAGCTCCAATTTATCCCAAGTTATCTGGTTTGTGTAAATAATTCGACTGTTAAAATTTAAGAAGCTGTATTCTTAAATAGCAAACATTGTTGTAGCAGAAAATACAAGAAATTGTGTTATAAATTTATTTTAGAATGTATGTATTTTTGTATCTTTTAAATAAATTTCAGGACTATCTACAGAACTTGGCACCCATATAAATATCAATTCTTATATCAGCGAAGTCGACAACCACGCATATTCACATATATGTTTTTGATGTGATACCATATTATTTACGCCTACAAAAATATATACAAACGATGGACGACGAGAAGCTGTTCGCCCTATTTACGTGATCTAAACAAGCATACAAATCTCAAAAATATATTTTATTATTATTATTATTATTGATATCCAATACATTTAATTTACATATATTGTGTCCAAACTGTCCTACTTAAACCATTGGGCTTATCTGTAGGATGGTTGGTCGCTCGCTACTAATTGGAAGGCTTCTGGCTTCAGCTATTTGCAGCTTCAAAATTCCGACATGAGCCGAAATCTTTCGAAGTGATCTTAGTTTACAATCATGTAGAGTTTGAGTTGCAAATTGCCACTTGCAAATGATTAAGTTGACAATTTATTTGCGAGAAGGATCATGGGCTATTTAATTAAACAATAGCGTTGATTGAACAATTGCGTTGAAAACTATAGCGTTGATTTGGCTCTTACAATCATTTTCAATTACAATTATTTTCTATCATGGGTAAACTTTACTATGAAACTTGCACAGATAGGGAATGCGCAGACCAACCGGAAAAATGCCCGCGCACTTTTTGGCGTCAAAATCACTATAGCATAAAGAACAAAATCGTATGAATAACAATACAGCACGTCAGCGTCGCCTCGCTCCTACGGTTTTTTTTCTTTATGCTATAGTGACACAGACATAGATATATCTATATCTATGGTTTATTTGACAATAACGTCAAAAAGTGCGCGGGAATTTTTCCGATTGGTCTGAGCAATCCCATAAAACACTTGTTATACCTGTTCAACTTGTAGATGTTTTCTGTCATAAAATATGTAATCCAAGCAGTCAGCAAAACCGGCAGTGAAATTGGTAAACGGGGGAGTTCCGCAAGCGCTTCCCAACATGATATCTTGTGCAAGGCTTAAATTCCTTACAGCTTCAGTAGCATCTGTAATCACAGTATCAATCAGTAGGTAGTTTGTCATGGGCTCAAAATTGCAACTTGTTTCAGTGGCCCTGTTTTATAGGGGCACGAAATATCAGGCTTCATTGGCGACAGAAAGTTGTGAGAGAAATTTGTACGTGTTTTATCGTACATTCCGGTCAAATTTGTACAACTTGAACTGGTCTGGATGTCATTTTTGTGAATCATCTTATCCATATCCAATTAATTACCGTAGTACAGGAAAAAATCCAAGTTTAGGATTACACCCGTTTAAGTATTAATAGGATATATTTATTTATTTATATTTAAGTAATTGCAGAATCAACGTTTCAAAACCACAGCCATCTGCAATCTCTACTTAGACCGGGCTTCGCAATGTTACGAAATAATAAACATAGGGTTCCATTAATACAAATAGCTCGATCAAAGGCAGCTGTGTTAGAGACATAGCGGCCTTTGATCTGCTCTTTGTAGATATAAGTAGTAGTAATAATCTTTGTTAGACTTTTTAACACTCACTAGACTTCCAATCAGGCAATGAGTTGGCCGCCATTCCCGTCGTGTACAACTGGTAGATACCACACGAAGGCACACTATTGAAGTCACCGCATAATATTAACGATATCCTTTTGTTCGGAAACTGTGAAAACAAAACAAATGGCATTTAGGGTGGTATTTAAAGACAGCGGCGGCGGCGGAGATCTGGTGACCTGGATCACAGGCTTTGTATAGATTAGGCGTCAGTCTATAAAATCTTATGTTGTGGCTACTTCAACCTTTGTTGTGCAGAACCTAATAAAGATATTTGTGTACATATATATGTTTTACCTGTTTTACTATATTGTTTCTCAAGTCTCTCAACCAATAAATGACCATGCCTCCTTGTAGAAGTCTCACGTGGTCTGCGTCAGGATGGAAATACAAATGAGTGTTACCAACTAAAATGACTTCATTTGGATTTTCAAAAGATTTTAAGACAGTTGCACTTGCTATAGTTGTTCTATTTAATAATCTTTCAAGTAGTGGTTTATTTCCTTTGATGGCATTCCAAATTGGTTCCAAGCAGGGCATGGTCTGTACAGCTTCTGCAAGCACTATGCTGTCTCGACTCAGCACTCTGTAATGGGTCAATTTAAAAAATATATATTTTTATTCATCCATGAATATCTCGAAAAACATACTTTTCCTCAAATTTTAATAATTTTCCATTAATTTTTTTTTATTGCTATGGGGGCAACAAGCAGGCGGGCCTCCTGATGTTAAGAGTTCACCGCCGCTAATTAATAATTAATTATAATTAATAATAATTGCTAGGCATGTTCCATTTCCGGCTCAATCGAAAAAGTACCTAATTGCAAGCGTTGTTTAGATGCGACCCTTAAGATTTAACTAATAAGCACATTTAATTCTATATTTCTTTTAAACGAATATGTGTGACTTACTCAAACCTGTTTCTTCTGTAGAAACAAGCCACACCTTCAGAAACATCTTTTCCTTTCTTTTGAAACAAACCATCCAATCCTTCTGTATCCAAAATTGGTTGTAAGTAATTATCAAATATTTTGCCATCCACTTCTTGAAGACAAATTATATCAGCATTATAGCCTGTAATCATAATAATATTAAAGAAAGTTCTAAGTAGGTGTCGATAAATTGAGCTATAGTAAATGTATAGGAGCTGCAAAAGTGCAAGTAAAGTTTCGTGATATCTTTAAATTAACGAAATAATTAGCTGGACACACATCCTTTCATTGTAATACAATAATTTATGTATTTATGTAAATTCATATTTTGAGATTAGACACGCAGTAAAAATATAAAAATCCCATGAAACAAACCTATTAGCTCCTTGAGGATAAGTTGTTTTCTGTAGTCAATATTTAAGGCATATGATGGACAGTATGGATGGAGCTCCGTTCTGGTGAAGTCTGAATCACAGTACAAATCTGCCAGAATGTTATAGGTGACACAACGAAAGCTGCAAAAGTATAATTAGTTAAGAGTGCCATGCTGTAAACTAGACTTCTATGTATAGTACAGACTATAGATAGACTATAGTCTTTATGTAGTATTTAAAGTCTCAAGAGAAAAGTAAATCCAAATGCCAGAAAGAAAATTGGAATATTGGTAATAGATTTCAAGATGTTGATCATCGAGAGCTACTGTATTGTATCAGTGTATTATACATATTATGAAATATTGAGTATTGAATTGAATCTTTCTTTCTCTTGTACCATTGTAAATATCATACACACACCTCTTATTTTTCAGTAATGTTGGTGTAAACATGTGCCGGGTTTCAAAAGGACATCTGCCTGGACCAGCCTCAATGTCATTCTTGGATATTGTCTCAACAGCAGGACCGGTACTGTTCTCATTACCTTAAAAATATAATTAAAAAGATTTTAGTGAAGTCCAGGGTAGGCCTGTTGCACTGTTATCACCACCCTACATATACCACTACGAAACTATTAAGAATTGCAATATTGGAATTGCAAATACACACTGATTATCTCAGGTAGCCTCACATTGTATCCTTCACCTTTTGAGATCAGCCAGTACATTACACGGTAAGACTAGGGGCGCTCAGTACATACGATGTGACATAATATTTAACAGACATTAAAGTACACTATGTAGAAAGGTACTCACCTGGAATACATTCTAATTTCAACTTCATACCAACATCCTGAGCTGAAGGTGTGTAAGAGACGCCTTCCCCAACCAAATGCCATTCTATGTGCATAGCACTTTTTTCATTCCCTTTATCATTAACTGACAAACCTTTGTACCAAATGAAAGAACATTTTTCTTTCTTTGTATAATGGGTTACAAAGTATTCTGGATAAACAGGAAAACCAGCTAGAATGCTTTGTGGTAGTGCCATGTTAACCACCCAAGGAGAATTAAATACTGCTTCGTAAACATGGTCACTTATTTTTATTAATATAGGTCCTTGCATAGCGAACAATTCGTGGCAAGTGGAAGTTTCAGGAATAAGGTTGTTTTTACCGTCATAAATTTTAACTTCTAATTCTAAGCTATTGGTTCCTTTCTTTTTATTGGCTTTTTGTACCGCCTTTTGCACATTCGTTCCAATGCGTGATAACAAATTCTGCAAAGTTTCCGAAGAACTTCGTTTCAAATTAAACTGCCGTACAGTTTCATTTACTTTTAGCAGAAAGGTTATATCAATTTTTTGTTCACTTTCCATGTGTCGAAAATAACACTTTTCCAAGTTCATGATTCTAGTTTTCGAAATATTACAAAAAACAGAATAAAATTTACGAAACAACATAGGTTAGTTAAACTAACTCCTTGAGAGATAATCTAATCTGTGCAATGTAAATTGTAATCACAATTGACGACTGACTGAACTGACGTTTTGGGACATAGAACTATTTTCCCATAGAACCGCACTCAGCATGAAATAGCAATAGTCTTTTACCCCAATAATTTGAGAAGACGCTTCTCACATGGCGGGGTCAAACTGAACAAACACTATCTATTTTAGTCGGGCTGTTGTTTGTTGACACCATAGTACTTTCTTGTCTGTGATGGTTTGTTTTTTGTTGGGATGCAGCTGAACTGCATCCCAACAAAAAATTCGCATGCATAGAAAGAGATTGAAGATATTATATCTGTCTAGCTTACTCTTACCACTTTTGTAATAAGTGTGTCCCTCTCTGATTATTATTGTTATTTTAAGCACTAATTACACCACACATCTTGGACGTACGCCCGCTCAAGGTCATGTTAGAAGATCATGTTAGACGTAGCACTTACACCATCTAGCGCGGCACCTAGCAAGGCATCCAGCAAGGCATAGACAAGCTTTAAAAAGTAGGTTTTGGCTTGATTACAAGACTTTAAGCCAAATTACTTGATATTTTAATTGAGATATGGCTTAAAAGTCTAGTCCAACCAAGCCAAAACCTACTTTTTAAAAACGTTAGAGCTTGTCTATGCCTTGCTAGGTCCAGCACACCACACATCCTGCACGTCGTGCAAGCAAATAATAATTATTGTTGCTGTATAGCAAGCCTTTTCACGACAGTTTTGCATGACCTTCTAACATGACCTTGAGCGGGCGTACGCTCAAGATGTGTGGTGTAATTAGTGCTTTATTAGTGAGTTATCTATTGCTATTCTATCTCTCTCTACGTTTTGGGCTGGGTTGCCTGCCTGCCACTTGCCAATTTTTCTCTATACGCGCTTTTGGCTTGGTTACTAGATTTTAAAGACATATTTTAATATAAAATAAATCTTATTTTTATTAAACCGGGCGGCGCGGCGCCGCCGCCACCGCCGCCGCCGCCGCCTGGTCATTCATCCGTCAGTCACCGCCTGACTGTGGTAAAACTGACAGCAAAACCTAACGTGTACGGCGGCGTGCCTTTCAGTTGTCGACTTGTCGGGCATAATTTACGCCAGCTTCTCGCACTTTGCGTCCAGATCCGAATAACACAATTAAAAACATACAAATATAGGCAAATGATACTATATAGTTTGTGGGCAAATGGCAACATTCTTGCGACGTGTCATTTCGATTGACGCGTGGATGTTCGTTCTGTTGGTTGAGTTGAATGCGTTTGCTTACGTTCTCTCTTTTGATGAATTGAATTGTCCGTACAGATCAGATTAGTTATTCCGTCTGCGAATTGTGGCTGCTTGGTTGATAGAACTAGAACGAGCATACTTTTTCCATCTTTTTCGTGAATTACCTACCAAGTGCTTTAAAGATGGTAAGTTATCTTTTGACCTAATAATACAAACAATAGGTAGATTTATGTCACGTTGCAAATGCTTCGGTAGGAGAGACAGTGTAATTACAGTATAAGAGACTTTCTTACATGGCTACTCTGGCAACGCTCTTGCGGCCTTCGGACTACAGCTTTATGGGTCACAGTGACCGCTTAACATAAGGCGGGCTGTCTGACCGTTTGCCGCTTCAAATTGTATAAAAAGTACTTCTGAAAAATATTTCCATTTCGATTTCAGCCACCTTCTCCAAGCTCAACTTCAGTGGGGTCCGGCAGCCGGTCGCCGAGCAAGGCGACGGCCGCCCCACGCACCGCTAGCGGCGGCACGGTGCGACAGCGCAAGACCACCACCACCACCACGGCAGCTCGTAATCGCACCACTGGCGCTGGATCTGGCGGCATGTGGCGTTTCTACACTGATGACTCCCCTGGTGTCAAAGTGTAAGTTACTTACCTATTTATTAGTATATTAAAATAAAAGTTTATAGTCTCCCACTGCTCGTCATCTCTCATAGAGATAAGTTCACTTGTTAGTACCGTAAATGTAGTTTCAGACGAACTATAATTTAACTGACTTTACATATACATAATTAAGATTATGGAGGAGTTCAAATCAAATTATCAAGTTCAAATCAAATTATTTATTTCATATAAATTGTAACTTACAGTTTAATCCATTGCGTTACAATTTAATTAATTTAAAATTCAGTTGTATCAGGTAATTAAAAAAACCATATAGATAATGATGTTCTGTAGATTTGTAGTATTATTGTCTCTCTTCTCTTATTTTTTCACTCCACTACATGTACAAATTAAATACATTCATTATTGTTACAGGGGCCCAGTTCCAGTGCTTGTGATGTCACTTCTGTTCATTGCATCAGTTTTTATGCTTCACATTTGGGGCAAATATACAAGAGCATAATTTTAAGTGAATGTTGTATATTTTGATTGTTGGAAAGAATGTTAATAAGATATGATGAGCCTTGTGAGGTGTTTAGGTTATATTATACATAATTTATATTAATCTAATAAAATTTATTCTTAACTTTAATTTAAAGTCCAGTTAATTAAGATTCACCTGCATTGCAGTTGCTTTCAAGGGTTTTTTCATAGATACAAATATATCACTTGTTTAATCCCTAATTAGGATATTCATCTGTAATATGGGAATTCCACAAGGATATGACAATCAGAAATATAACATCCAGACCAGGACCAACTTTAGTTGTCTATCCCCAGTGGGAATCGAACCCACGACCTCTGGCGCTTGAGTCTGACGACCAAGCCACTAGGCCAATGAGGCAGTAAGTATTAGTTAACCCATTTCCTTCTAATTATAATCTACTAATAACATAGAAAGCGAAAGTGTAAGTTTTATGTTACTCTTTCAAGCTGTAACGGCTGAATGGATTTTGATGAAACTTTGTATAGTAACACATTTTACTGCGGTAAACTGTTCCCTCGGGAAAAAACTTATTCCATGCGGGCAACAGCTAGTATTATAAATGCGAAAGTTTTTATGTTTGTTACTCTTACGCAAAAACTACAGATCAGATTATGATGAAACTTTACAGTAATATAGATTGAACATCAGAACAACACAGGTTCAAGATATTATGTTTCTAATGGGCTCCTAAACGATCATGGGCATGACATGCATTACGTGCTGTCACTCATGCATGACCGTCTAGCTGTACTGTACTGTAGTGATTGACATGCAAACTACGTGCTGGCCGTTGCTTCACTGTATTGACTGATAGCAAGCATGATGGTCCATCATGCAGCATGACATTCATGTAAACGTTGCATGTCATACAAGCATGATCGTTTAGGGACACTAAGATTTATGTAAATTGGCCAATCCAAAAACAAATGCCTACGGATTTCATGGGAACTATCGAACTAGTTAGAACATATTGCCAACAGATGGTGCTGATAAGAAAATACAAATACTAGATGGCGCTTTTTCACAATACGTAATGTAATAAATAAATAATGTTTGTACAAATTTACACACGGCTGTTTAGTCCCAACTAAGCCGAAGCTTGTAATGGGTACTTGACAACTGATAAACATACTTAAATACTTTTAAATAAATACTTATATACATACAAACACCCAGAATCCGAAAACCAACAATTATGCTCATCACACAAATGTTGGTCCCGGGTGGGAATCGAACCCACGACCTTTGGCGCAGTAGGCAGGGTTACTACCACTACGCCAACAGGCCAGTCTCACCTTTAGTATTCCCGATCGCCGTTTGTATCCTACTTAAATATTAAAAACGCGAGTTTGAAGAATGTTACTCAGCAAAAACTACGGAATAGATTTTGATAAAACTTTACAGTAATATAGATTATACATCAGAATAGCACAGGCTAAAAGCAACTCGGGAAAAACTGTTCCCCCAGCAAACTTTTCTAAGCGGGCGAAACAGCGGGAAACAGTTAATAATAGTTATCAAATAAAATAAGGTGGATAAAATACATTTTTATTACATAGGTAATAAAATTACATGTACACTGATTTACTTAATAATACTTCTTACATCCTATTCTTATTAATTATGAGAGCCACCATTACAGACAAATTATAATACATCAGCCTTATTCAAATTTGATCAGATTAAAATACTAAAAAAATATTGTAAAAAATAAAAGCAATGACACTTGTACTTGTAAAGACATTACACATAAGCCTCAACTCTTCGACCTTTAATTCTATCAAAAAATTGATGCCAAGAAACTAATGTTTTGCCTGACCAGATCCAAAAACTAGAAGTAATACCAACTATCATTGTCATGAGATATTTTATCATAAACATTTCAAACTTAGGTCTTTCTGTTTCATGGCGTGTGAAAGGACATGGGATTGAGTAGACAGGTGTAGAACACATGTCACGATGCCATGTTACCATCCAGTTGTCAAAGTGGGCCTGTTCATAGAACAAACATGAAATTACTATTAGTGCAGGCACTGTGTATAAAACACCAAATACACCTATACGTATCATTAACTTCTCCAATTTGTCCGTTTTGGTGCCATCATGTTTCATAACAGTTCTTATACGAAAGAGGGATACAAAACCAGCTAGTAAAAACACTGTACCCAAAACTAGGTACACACACAAGGGTGCTAATACAAATCCCCGTAGAGCTTCTGCATTCCATAATCCCACATAGCACACACCAGACAGTATGTCACCTGTAAAGAAGAAAAAATATTGGCATGTTTCACAAATTAACCCAATTTACAAAATTTTTTTAAACAATGGCTTTTCATTCCAGTGAATATTAGATTATTATTGTTTAGACTTGACAGTGTTGAAAAGATAACACATTAAATAACATAGTATATTTTTATATTTAGGGTACATTAGGCATCACCTGTATATTAAAGGGGTATAGAGGTTAAGTAACAAAATACTGCTTAATTCAGTAAAGAAGTCAACAACTTTATAACTAAGTTCAATGCCCCCCAGTCAAGTATAGTATCAATTGAGTTTTCTTCTAAATTAAGGTGTATTTACTGACTGCTGTCAAACGGTGAAGGTTACCCCAGCTATTCTTCAGGGAGGGGTTGACAAAATCATAAATTATAGGGTCGAAGTGTCACCAGGTTTACCCAACTGCCTATATTAGGACAAAATTGTACATTCTATTCTACTCACCATCAACTTTTCCCATAGCTAATATAGATATAGTTTTAACAGCAGGCACAGCCCAAGCAGCCAAATGAAAATACTGTGAATTTGCCTCAATTGCTTCATGTCCCCACTTCAGTCCAGCAGCCAAAAACCAAGTTAGGGTTAGAATTACCCACCATATACTTGATGCCATACTAAAAAAGTACACAACCATGAATAGTATTGTGCATGGTTCATGCTTTGTGCCTTGTGTGATAACAGAAATATTTGGAAGCCTTGTTCCACTTACAATAGATGGGAATGGCCCCTGACAACTGATGCTGTCACCAGCACTCCATCCCATCACATAAGCAGCAGCCACCATCAGGTAACATACAGATAAAAATATGATTGGCCTTTCTGGATAACGGAAACGATCAGTGTCTATAAGAAAGGTCAGTACAGTAAATAAACAACTTAAAGTACATAGAGTTGCCCAAATACCAATCCATAGTCTTGAAAAATTCTTTTCATCTTGGGTGAAAAACATTCCATTACAAGGTGCTCCACAATCATATTCAATTTTATCTTTTACTCTCAAGGAGTACTCTAAATCTAAGCTCTTGGGTACTTTAAATTGCACAGGACATACGAATCCATAATCTTTTGCACCACGTAATTTAGTTGGGTCTTTTTCTACATTGGATTTAAAATCTACTTTCGGAAGTTTCGTATCAGCAGTTTGCTTTCGAGATTCTTGAGTTATATTATTCTTATCACCAAAACAAATAACATTGTCGCCGGTCGCTACGGGAAATTTTGAACATTCTAAATGTTCGGGCCATGAAAATCCAAAATTTGTCATCAAGTCATCACAATTGTGTCTAGCGGACTCGCACAGGTGTCGGCAAGGTGGGATAGGTGTATCTAAAATTGTGCAAACAGGTGCATACACTGAACATAAAAAGGATTTCAAGTCAGGCGAGCAGTTCACTTTGATGAGAGGCGTAAACTGATGGACTTCGGGGCCAGCGTCTTCTTGTTTGGCATGGTTCAATAAATTAGGAAATATAGTTTGATTGTATATTATTTGCTGGCAGAACTGTATGGTGATAGGCTCACATCGGCCGTGATGAGGTAAAGAGTCGCCTTGTACAACAGTAACACGTGAAGTTTCAGTAATTACAAACAAATAAAGCACTTTTAGCACAAACGAAATCCACACTTTTCCCATTATAAAAAATCAAAATAAAAGTCACTTCTAATATATCACATTGCACAATACATTTTAATAGTTCGTTGTTTTAATTCAGCACGTACAATGCATTTAGATGAATTAAAAAACCTGCCTTAACACAACAAAATAACAAGATGAGAGAGACAGCCATTTGTGTTGTGTTGTGTTGTGTGTGTGAGGTGCCTGCCAGAGAGTGTCTGCCGGATGGAGTACATAGAATGTACAGCCACGGATTGTACAGCACTGGAAACCATGTATACAAGTTTTGCATCGGCTGTGTTTTATAGCTTTGTAATTAAGCTGTGGAACGTAATTGAGCTTTGGAACGATTTTGTTTTGCGGGGATTGCATATCCATGGATTTCACGGGCCGGAAACCATGTACATGCATGAACATGTCTGGTCGCAAATTCAGGCCGTACATTATCCAGTTGTGCATGATCATGGTCGTACCCCCGTCTCCCACCTGCTACTTGAACCGCTACTTGGTACATCTTTTGATCTATAGCTCAGATCTATAGTGTATTGCTCACTCAGGTGTATTGTGTGCTAAGAACAAGAATTGTGTGCGTCTGCTTGTCGTAGACACAGACTACTAAGAAGATACTCGTAGACGAGTCGTAGACAGACTTTACTATCTGTGGTCTGTTTGTGATCATTGAGGCCTTTTTGGCGGGATTTTGTCTGAGACGGTTGTCTTTTTTATTTCGTTTTCATAAAAATGTATATTGTAGGTTTTGGTGTATACCTGTGATAGTTTCTTATGCAACAAGTGCCTAATAAAGTTATATTGTGCGGGATAGTTAAATAAAAGCGTGTAAACCTACTATCAGTTTAGTGCGGTGCTAGCTGCAGTGTGGATCACCAAATGGCACTAGTTGCCGAAGGCCGTACTGCGGTATATTCGTGATTTAAAAATACGATTTGGCCTATAAGGATTTGTTTCCAACTGGTCATTAAACCATTAAAAACAACAGCATTGTAATCATTGTGAGGATTTTTGGCGGGATTTTCTCAGTTTTGTTTAGTTTTCTTCCAAAAAATGTATATTTTAGGTTTTGGTGTTTATCTGTGATAGTTTTTTATGCAACAAGTGCCTATTAAAGTGTATATTGTGCGCTCGCGGGGTAGTTAAATAAAAGCGTGTAACGACAGTACCGGATTGTTCCAAATTGTCCCTTGTTAAATCGAATTAAACCTACTATCAGTTTAGTGCGGTGTTAGCAGTGTGGATCATTGAATGGCACTAGCCGTGCTATGGTTTTATGTATTTGTGATTTTAAACTATGATTTGGCCTTTAGGGGTTTGTTTCCAACTGGTCGTAAAACTATATAAAAAAATCATTGTGAGGAATGGTTTGTAATGGCTTCGGCCTTTTAATAATCAAATTAATAAAAGCGATACAAATATGACTTGGCTGTATGATCTGACTACTTTCGCCTGTCCATCATTGGACGAAATCAACAAAAATAAATAAATAAATAATGGTTTTTGTGAATAATTTTTAAATTTGTAAAAAATGGATCTAGGTGGTGAAAATTTAGACTTTGTCAAAGTTTTGAATGTGAAAGGCAATATTGAAAACATTACTCCACACAAAATTGCAGTAGTTGCTTTTATTCGAGAGTATGGTCTTCTAAAAATTGAAGGTAATCTAATGTATTTAGTTACTTATGTCTTGTAGAAATATTTAAAAAATTCCATTTACCTTGGCTGGCTATCTATATTTGTATCTCATTGTGTGCCTTGTGATTTTTTTTGCAGCTAAGGCAATGGTTGACATTGCTATGGCACCAAAATACAGAAAAGATTTTTGTATACTAGCACTCAAATTGATTCAGGTAATTCACAACACACAATCAATTCCACAGCCAAATTGTATAAAATTTACAATTTCTTTAATTTCTCATCTGCATTAGTTACAAGCTATACGTAAAGTTTATTTTTTGTAATAGCTTGTAATGTAAGAAATAAGCACTCATGCATCATCAACAACATCATGATGTTTAGGCAATTTCGCCATGTTGCTATGATATATATTTAAATATATATATATGTTGCTAAGATATGATAGGCACCTGCATGATGATTACTGAATAATTTTATTTTATTTTTTTATTATTATTTTATTTTATTGTAATAATGAATAATTATATTTATATTTTAGTGTCCAGACATGGAGTTTAGAGAATTAGAAACTCTACTTACTGATGGCCGGTACAATTTATTGAGTGTCCACCTTCAGAACTTCTGTGTTCGCCTTCAAAACATTTATATAAATGGGATTAGTGCTCTTATGGACTGTGTTACTTCAACTATTGACAAGCTGATGATTGAACCAAATGAAACTCATCCTTGTGCTATAACAAGGTGTAGTGTTTTAGGTAAAATATTTAAAACCAGTGTCGAGTATCTATTAAAAACTCTATAACACTTTCATTAAAATACTAAATTATTATTTATCTCAGGTCTTTTTCAGGACAAATATAAATAATAGTAAGAGCTAAAATATATGGGAGTAACATCATAATGTGGCCAGTTTGTCCGATGAATTTAATTATTGTTTTATGTGTTTTAGGCTTTTACCTGAGAAGAATAGTGCTGCATTTAGACAAACTTACCTTTGTACAGGTTGTGTCTCTCTATAAATCGTTTTGTCTGTATTATCAGAGGGGCAGACCAGGCCTGATGATGAGATCATTAAGTAAAGAGGTATAATTTTAGTACTTTTTTATAATCTTTACTCCAAAAGCTTAGTCACTTGACGTTGTATTGCTCTGTGTTCTGTTGGTAACAATATTTTTATTAACGTTCCAATCTTAACCAATTTTGAGAAAAGAAAAAAAAAATCTTTTTACTATGCTTCAGAAATTAAACAATATGGAGCCTCACACAGCGACCTCGTTGGTGTCACCAGCACTCCCAGAAGAGTCAAAGCCCCATGAGTTTTCTGTCAGAATGAATATTATTGACAGAGACCAGTAAGTTTTTGAACAATGCTTTTTTAAACAATTTTGACTACCAGGACAGTTTAGGTCTTTAAAGCAAATGTTGCACAAACTCACAGACCGACCTGTTGTGTTTACTATAGGACAGTATGGAACAAAAATTGTCCAAGTTACAGTATCTGTATCCAGGGACAAGTAAGTAATAAATTGAATTCTTGTGACTGGTTTAGCAGTTTTGAAGAATGCCAGTGGTCCAGAAAACAGGCTGAACTATTCACAGCGCAGCAAGCAAATTTGCTACAGATAAATGAGAAAAAGGCTTTACCTCCGAGACAGTTGCAGAAAACAATTATACACATCATGAAAGACATACCCGAGTACCCTGACATTGTAAGTGAAAATACAACTTTTATTTTAAACTTTTATATAATATCAAATAATATAATTATTTGTAAGTAAGTTTTGTAAGATAAGTTTTATGATTGGGAGATGGGTCCATAGCTGTAAGGCGAAGCTAGTATGGACCATTTGAGTCATGGTTGTCTTAGAGAAAGTCTGGTAATTTATTTTACCAGATTTTTATGGTTTTTGGCAAAAAAAATCCTAAAATTTACTGTTAACTGCCAAATACCCATCTCCCAATCAGCCTGTATTTTAATCTGCGCTAATAATCGAATAAGTTCACATAACGTTTTCAACCTGTATATATTTTGGGATATGGATATACATTTTAGCATAAGCACAATGCATACAGAAAAATTCAGACGCAAGAGCAGCAATTGAACCTTCGACCCTTTTTCGAGACTTTTTAAGATCTTTTAGAACATTTTTAAGTACTGATGGTTTATTCTTATGAACTACGAAAGATGGCGCTGTGCTGTACGCATGGAGCGATAGCTCGCTCAGTTAAGAGCGTGACCGACCTCGGATAGGTCGGTCGCAGCTTCAATAACAATTTTATTTCATTAAAGTTTGTAATTAATTCTGTTTAAATTTTCAGCATTTCCTTAGTTTTTTGAACTGCATTCGTATGAAGGAGTTTTGTGGCGCCCAAGATTCGCTGTACAACTGCTTCGACCGCACGGTGTTCAGCGTTCCCGCAAACAGTACCGCCAGCACTGACAGAAACAAGAATTTTCGCTACGCTGCTCTCAACAGAGCTGCTATGCACACCCAGTTTGGTCATAAGTCAGTATCATAACATTTTTGATCAGTAACTAATTCAATGTGTGGCAACAAATATGTGTTTAACAGCCTAATTATGTCCCTATTGTTAGCGCACCGTATACAGACTAGTTCACAATGCTAGGCAAATGCGGGTTGGTGGTCATTTTTGGCGTATGCTGGTTTGCTCACGATGTGTTCCTTCACCGAAAAGCATATAAATCTTTGTAAGTTCTATCGACGAAGATGAGTATCACTTTACATTCCGCGCACTCCTCTATGTCTGACGCACTGTGTAGCGTGGCGTGTGACGCGCCGTGTGGCGCGGCAGGTGATATGCCGTGCGACGCGGCGTGCCGCGCACCGTGTGGTGCGGCGTGCGGCGCGCCGTGTTGCGTGCCGTGTAATAGCATAGCGTCTAATGATGGCATTGGGAATAAAAAGGGCGACCAGGTGGTGGCGGCGACACCTCCGTGCCCAGGGGACAAGCGTGGGGGTGCCACTCGCTCCACTAAGCGCCGCCGCCGCCGTCAGCGCGGTAAGCGACTCTCGCTGGCCGCGCGCGCTGCAGCGGCTGCTCGGAAAGGTGACGCTGACGAATATGAGACGGACAAGGCCGATGTCAGCGGGGCGGCGGCGGGCGCGGGCTCGGGGGTGGAGCGGGCGTCACTGCCGCAGCCGCAACCGAAAACCATTATATATTCAGATGGTATAGGAAAAGATTTTGGTCCCCTTCTGTATAATAAATTAGACCAACAAGTAATAAACATTTGTTGTCCGGATTTGTCCTATAACGACATTATTAATAGATTATTGAGGGACACGAGTACGTTTGATGAGAACACCACGGTGGTTATCATGTTGGGGAGCCACAAAAACGTCACCCAAGCGGACATAAATAGGACTATAGAAATATTGATAGAGATTAAGAACAAAACTAGATGTAAATTCATAAATTGCGCATTTCCCTATTGTTGTAACTTGTCACAGGCGCACAATAATCGCATATTTAAAATGAATTTACACTTATATAACGCACTATGCATGTATAATGACACTATATTGTACTTTGATACAAATAAGTGTATTGACAAATTCACTTTGACTGAAAGCAATATGTATTTATCAATGACATATAAAAGACAATTAGCTACTTTAGTAGTATATAATTTACAACATTTTATGACGAATGTTAGTAGTAATACTAATAAGCTTATACATTTTTTAGAGTAGATACCACGACAATAGAAAATTCCGCAAATGATGGTTTAACAGTGTTAAACCAGAGGCAGGGATTGTCTAGCTCAGTTATGACAAAAGGAAAGCCCAATTTTACTCAATCATTACATCAAAACATTCGGGGCTTTTCTGACAGCAAAGTATTAGTACAAAGTATTAGGACAAAGGAGAAGCCAAAGGGACTTAAAATTATTCACCAAAATATACAGAGCTTCTCCGGCAAGATGTTAGAAGTAGAATTATATTTAGAAAGTCAATCTAATATTGACTTGTTATGTATTACTGAGCATCACCTTAAAGAGCATGAAATGTTGTTTGGATACGAAAATTATCATGTTATAAGTTCATTCAACCGAAAGTACGCAGCACGTGGAGGGTCCCTCATACTCATGAGAAATGGTATCAAGGCCAAGGAACGCAAAGACATTGTGGGACTTTCAGTTGAATGGCACATTGAATTGTCTTGTGTTGAGATGGAGAAACATATTGTGGTATGCGTATACAGACCCCCATATGACTCTAAATTTCCTACTTTTGAGTCAGTAATGGAAGATGTTATGAAAATACTTCTTAAAAGTAGAAAACATATAATAATTTGTGGAGACTTTAATGTAGATCTACTAGAAACTAACTCCAGGTTTTCAACTCGATTAATTGGCTTATTTAATTCCTTTAATTTAAAGAATATTTTTCTTGAACCAACTAGGATTACAAGTACCACAGCTACTTGCCTAGATAATTTCTTTTGCAATTGTGATTTTATAGAAAAGACAATTGTAAATTGCCTAACATCAGACCACTGTGGGCAAAGTGTTACCTTTCCAGGTAATATAAAACATACAAAAACTGAAATCCTTACTAGGCCCAACACTGTCAGTCGAATGGAGAGATATAAAGATGCTCTTTCAATTAAATTGCCGATTCCTGTTACTGATCAGGTGGAAATCAATGATTTCTATGTCGATTTCTTCACGACACTGTCTCAGGAATTCGGTAATATTTTTAAAACTAGGAAAATTAATATTAAAAACAAGTTTAAATTTAGTGACTGGGCAACCACTGGTATTCGGAAAAGCAGGACCAAGTTATTTGATTTGTACAACGAAAAGTCTTACAGAGTTGACGACAGATTCCATGAATATGTCAAAAATTACTCTAAAATTTTTAGGAAAGTTTGTAAAATAGCCAAGTCATATTATTTAAGTAATAAAATTAAAAATTCGGATAATAAAGTCAAAGCAGTATGGAAAATCATAAATAATGAAACTGCCAAAACTAAACCACGTGAAAATGAATATGCAATCAGAAATAATGGTAAAATAATTAATTCTAAAACAGAAGTAGCAGAGTCCTTTGAAACTTTTTTCACTAACATCCCTATTAAAACCACCGAAGCTCTGCATTCATCGCCTATTCTTGCCGAAAATTTGCTTGTAAATAACGTTACAATATGTGAAACAGTTTTTAATTTTAGACACATAAACTCTCTAGATATTATTAAGGCTTTTAAATCATTAAAACTAAAATCTTCTGAAGATCTATGGGGAATGTCTGTTAAAGTAGTTAACTCAGTTATAACGATTATTGCGCCTTACTTAGCTTTTATATTTAACATGAGTATTAATCAAGGTATTTTCCCTGACCTAATGAAGCAAAGTAAAATCATACCACTGTTTAAATCTGGTGACAAACTAGATCCCAGTAATTTTAGACCAGTGTCAGTTCTCCCCGTGCTTAGCAAGATTTTCGAAAAGATCATACTGAATCAACTGCTTTGTCATTTCAATCTCAAACAACTTCTTCACGATCGTCAGTTCGGATTTACTAAGGGACGATCAACCACCGACGCAGGAGTCATGCTTGTTAAGCATATTTTTGATGCTTGGGAAGCTTCACATGATGCAATAGGCATCTTCTGCGATCTCTCCAAAGCATTTGATTGCGTTAATCACGAAACCTTGCTACTCAAATTAAAACATTATGGCGTGAAAGACAGAGCATTCGAATTACTTAAATCTTACCTTGAAAATAGAGTACAAAAAGTTGATATAAATGGAGTTAAATCATCTGGTTCAGTTGTGAAAATGGGGGTGCCCCAGGGCTCAGTTCTGGGTCCTTTTCTTTTTCTTGTATATATAAATGACTTGCCATTTTTAATACAAAACATGTCCAACATAGTATTATTTGCCGATGACACTTCTCTGATTTTTAAAATTAGCAGAAGAGCTTGTGATCTTCCTGAGGTAAACAATACTCTCACACAAGTACTTAACTGGTTCAGCATTAATAATCTAGCATTAAATACAACAAAAACTAAATGTATTAAATTTTGCCTACCAAATGTAAGACATGTAGTTAATAATGTAACTTTAGGTACAGAAAGATTAGAATTTATCAAAAGCACGGTGTTCCTAGGTATAACTATAGACTCATCTCTTCAATGGGGGCCCCACATAGCTTCACTAGCTGGCAGACTAAGCTCGGCCGCCTACGCCGTTAGGAAAATTAGACAATTAACAGATATTGCTACTGCGAGATTAGTCTATTTCAGCTACTTCCACAGCATCATGTCATACGGCATCCTACTGTGGGGTCAAGCGGCAGATATAGAAACCATCTTTATTTTGCAAAAGAGAGCTGTTAGGGCGATCTATAATTTACGTTGTAGAGAATCATTAAGAGAAAAGTTTAAAGAAATTAATATATTAACCGTTGCCAGTCAATACATTTTTGAGAATATTTTGTATGTCCGCAAAAATATATCTCTCTTTTTGAGGCACTGTGATATGAACACAGCTTATGTTACAAGAAACAAAAACAAACTTGTACCACCACAGTTAAGGCTTAGTAAGGTCAGTAAATCATTCACGGGGCAATGTATACGCTTCTACAACAAACTACCAGAAGAAATCTTAAATATGAATGACAGAAAATTTAAGACTCACATTAAACAACAACTTTGTAAGAAAGCTTATTATAAAACAGTCGATTATCTAAATGACAAAGATGCCTGGTGTTAATGTTACTTCAGCCTCGCACAATCTTTACAAAATAATGTTATGTACAAACTTGATTTTAAAAGATGTGTTGCGGAAGTTTGTTGCGCCGCTTCTTCTTCCCAGCTCTATATAACACCTTGGAGGCGGTGGTAGATAAAAAATTTGACGTTGTATAAATGTACCTAGTGTACTTACATGCAATAAAATACTTTTGAATTTGAATTTGAATTTGACCGCACGGCAGTGGAAACAGTTTAACCTTGAGCTAATCTAGCCAATTAGGGAGTTTCAATACTATGAGACCAGTTTATACTGGTTTTGTTTCCACTGACGCCCAATGCATAAATATAGCATAACGATAATTTTTTGTTTGATTGCAGTTCAGTGGCGATGGAGGGCGTGCGCGAGGCGCTGGCGACGGCGCAGGAGGCGGCGGACAGCGCGTGCCTGGCGCACGCGGCGGCGTGGGGCGCGCTGGCGGGCGGCCGCGCGCGCCGCGCCGCGCTGCTGGCCCGCGTGCCGCGGGCGCCGCGAGTCGCCGCCGCCGCCGCGCAGCTTATGGCGCAGCACGCCGCCGTCAACGGCGCCAAGCCGGCGGAAGTTTTCCAGGTTATCTCATCATCATCGTTATCAGCCGGACGACGTCCACTCTTGGACAAAGGCACCCAAAGTACTGCGCTGTTCGCGTTTTTTCAGGAAAACAAAAAGAAATTATTGACGGTATCCCACTCGGCATACTACTCGTATGTACCGGAATACTTTGCTAACTTGTAATGTGACTTTGCACAACGAAATATGTAATAGGTCTATATATCGTGTTACAGATAATTGCCAAAGGGGATTCCATCAATTATCTACATTCGATGACTGATCTAACCATGGCCGGCTTGGCGAACACAGCGGCGCTCTGGTCGTTGTATGGCAAGACTGAAATGTCCTCAGTGAGCTGTCAATTGCTTCTTAATCTTAATACAAGTAAGTAGGTACTTTACATTTAGATTTTTTGTTTTGTTCGTCACATACTCAGTGCTAGGTGGCTGTTAAAATAAATAGATCATAGCACTCCATACCAATATTATAAATGGAAAGTAACTCGGTCTGTTTGTTACCTTTTCACTCCTAAACCGCTGAACGAATTTTGATGAAATTTGGTGTCGAGATACATCGAAACCTGAGGCTGTACATATGCTACTTTTCGCTGTGATAAACGGTTCCTGTGCGAAAAACTTAATCCACCCGGACGAAGCCGCAGGCAACAGCGAGTATTTAAAAGTGTACCCGATTATGCAGGTTGTTGTGATAATAAAAAATAATAAATTTACGGCGGCGGCCCCCACTAAACTTTGGCGAGCCATTTATTTTTATTTTATTTTTTAAAGAAAGAGTAAACTCATACTTAACGTAACACTATATTCCTAACATTTTTTTCATACAATAATTTTTGTATGGATTTTTTTAAAAATAATGTGATGAATTCATGTTGTATGACCTGTATATTTGTTTAGAATGCAACGTGGGTAGCAGCAGCGTGTGGCACTGGACGGAGGCGTGCGGCACGGCGGCGGCGGGCGTGGCGTGCGCGGCGGCGTGGCGCGGCGAGCCCGCGCTGGCGGCGGCGCTCGCGTCGCACGCGCCCGCGCCGCGCGCGCTGCCCGCGCACACGCGGCACCACGCCGCGTACGCCCTGCTGGCAGGTGAGCGTCCTACACCGCTTCAAACACGTAGCCCGTTTTTATTCACTTGTGAAACGACATGTGTATACCTTTAAGAGTATAACAGACACACGCGGCGGCGTCATGCGGTGGCGGCCTGTCTCACATACATCATAGGGAATACAACAGGCCGCGTGTGTCTGGGATGCGCTTTAAGTTCTCTTGACGCATTAAAAATACACTTCACTGGAAAATGCATCATTCCAACGGCTTATTAAATCGTAATGCACACCACACTTTCGCTCTTTACTTCTAGTAAGTATACACAGGTAATTACTTTGCAGGCAAATGGGAGGAGGCGGATCAAAGTATACGACAGTTGGCTTCGTTCGACAGATGGGAAAGTCAGTTACTAAAAGCCGAAATGTATTTTCTAAAAGGAGATTCCACAGAAGCTCTTGAATCTCTCCACGACATCTTAGACTATTGCAAAACGGAAGATGATAGTCTGCACTTCGTATCGTTGCGACTAAAAGCTATGATTCTAATGTCGCAAGTACAACATTCGTTCAGCAGCATCCAGTCGACAAACATAATGTTATTGAACGAGGCGTTATCGTTAGCTAAGAAATACCATCTACATTATTTGGCGGCCACGGCAGAGATGCACATAGCTAATGTGCAACTGCATATGGGATGTGCGAAAAATGCTTTGCTTGTCGTCAGAAGAGTCTTGCCTTCTATTATGGCACATGGGAGCACACACGATCAGGCTAGAGGTAAGTTACTTACTATGATAATGGGATACCATGTGTCCAAACAAATCAAAATACTCGCGTAATAATATATAAAGATTATTTTCTTGCTGATAAAACTGAATTTGCATAGTTCTGGATGCAGAGAATCAATACTCTGGTACAATGGCGCGGCAAGAGGTTGGCCTCCAGCAGTGGACTAACTACAGGCTGATAGTTTCGAAATTTAAAGTACCTAACTTTCTCTCTATGGTGGTGTATAACTTTACTGAAAATCAACCGAAAGTACGTGTAAAATTATGTGGCAATGAAGTAATATAACATTCGCAGGACTCCTGTTGCACACAAAGTGTCGCGTCGCCACCGCGCCCACTTCTGGCGAGACGAGAGTGCAAGTGATCCAGTCATGCTGTGAAGCATTGGAAACTGTCAAAAAGAACTTCATAAAAATTGGTGCCCAGGCTCGGCTATTGCAGACTTGGTATTTACAGGTAATAAGTTATTTTCTCGTATTTGTGGCAATTATTTACTAAACTGCCAAATAGCAAACTGCTACAGCAAATAGTAATATATATGTTTAATGGCTACAGCAAGTGAAAGAAATATTATGTGACCCACGTAAAGAGGCTCGTTGAGATTTTCGCTATTAATCCTTGTAAATAAAAGAAAAAAAAAACATACATACAGCTGAACATAGTACCTCCTCCTTTTTTGGAAGTCGGTAAAAAGTGACTGAAATAGGCAATCGCATTGCATTAATCCAGCGTCACGTCCAGGAGAAAGACAAATTAACGAATTTTGAAAAAAGGAAAAATAAATATCAAAGCAGCCAATTTATAATACTTATATTGCGTTCCGGGCGTGTTTGTAACCGAGTTTTGTAACCAGCTTTGCAACAAACGAAGAATATTTTTTCTTTGTTTGTAACCAAGCTACAAAACAAGAATAATTTGATCGCTGTATTTTCTTTCCATGTGATTAGTTACGATTGAAGAATTTGTATGTCTTCGTTTGTAACAGAGTTACAAGCAGATAATTTTCGGATATTCTATTTTTCTTAGTTCGTACGTAACACGGTAACGGCAATAGATGAAACAAGAATAATAACTAAGAAAAATTGAAGATCCGAATGTTGAATTGCAAGATGAAAATTGGAGGTCCCTTCAGTAATATGTATTTGCGTTTACTTTCAGGCACAGCTTTATAATGACATTGGCAATCAGCCAGCAAGAAATCAATGCGCGTGGATGTATAGGCAACTTGAAACACAAAATCCAGTTGAAACATCTAACAAGTTACTCATAATGTATTAAGTAAATTAAAAGGTTTATTTTCAAATGATGTTTTTTTATTATTCATGCGTGATCATCATAAATCTAGCACTTACAAATAATATTAATTAATATAGCTTATCATTTATAAGAGCTTTCTGCACTATCTCTAACATTGTTGCTTTTATATCTCTGCACAAAACCTCGGCAACCAAGACTTTAGTGTCGGGTTGCACGTCTGACGGTACATACGCTGCTTCACCCAGTATATGTGTGTCATTCCAGCAGTGACCAAGAGATGCCTGGGACTCGCATATCCGTCCAAGTTGCAATAATAAAGAAGTGATGTCATCCAAAAGTGAGGGAAATGCAATACAGATCCTGACAAGTGATTTTAGAACAGGCTGAAATAGTTCTAATCGCAAGTCACTTGGCAACACAGAAAGCAGGGTGGAGAGAGTGTTCACGCACAATCTCGCAATAGACATGGCTTTCGGTAACGCATACTGGATGGAGAGATGGGACACCAGATCTACAGCAAATATTTGCTTTTCAAGAGATGCCTGACTTAGAAGTTCCGGTATAAAATCCAAACAAATATGCATGGAGGGAATGCCTTGTACTGTAACCGGCAACAGTTCCCTCGGGTATCCTTGAAAATGTACTAGTTTGGCCAATGATGGTTCAGATATAAATATTTGATGAAGGAATGAGCAAATGACACTTCGAACCTCACGTAAGGACCACATCAGCTCGGGCTTGGACTGGTCCTCTGTTGTCTCTAGACAGGCTTCCAGTAAAATTTGAAGTGCTGCACTCTCTTGCGCAGCAACTAAAGCATTTTTTAATTCTTCTCTTTCTGAATCGGAAGTCAATTGCCCACTCTTCTCGAGTAGTGGTCTGTCAAGCAAATGTCGACTTAATTGGCTTCTCGACGCTGCCAAACTGGCTTCCAAGATTCTCAGTATAATTTTTAAAATTGGACCACATCTAAATACCCTAATGTCGCACCGCAATACTTGTAAAGGATCAACTAAAACATTTTCTTGTGTGATTGTGACATTTTTTGCGCTGCCATTGATGTCGAGTAAGGCGTTGATGGTCATTATCCAGAGGCAGCGCGGTAATACAGTATTCAGTCGTATCCACACTTCGCGGTACAATTCTTGTATATGACGAGGTACTTGATCGCCAAGTACACTTTTGAAATACCGAACAATTATTTCTGCGAAAGGCCATATTTCTGTTGGATTTTTATTGAGTACGGCCTTTAACATCTTTCCAGTTTTGTATGGGTTATCTTCAATACTCTGGAAAGCTTCATGTATGGACGTTTCTGATACATTAACGTCAAGTTGGTGACGGCACGAGTCTCCAAATACTTGATCATCCATCCAATCGTCAACTAGCGATAACTGAGGGAAGTGCGTCGCTAGTAAACGCAGCAAAGGGCTAAACAGACCCCCGTAGCTCATTTGATCTCTTTGCGCTTGGTGTAACAAATACTTTATCGGCAATTCAGACAGAAACGCTGCAGAGTAGCTCTTTACACTCCGGCCATTAGCTAAAAGCGTAGCTGAATTAGACAGTCTTACATCTTCGTAAAGCAAAAGATAGTAAATCAATAATAATTGGGAAGCCAACGTCGGCTTCTCCAAATTAATCTCGATTGGCGATTCCCCATTGTCTGTTTCCATTGTTTGAGAGAATGGTTTGTTTTGTACGTCGAAGTTTGCACCAAATATAGAATTCCTGAAAACTTTTCTGATCTCCTCTTCTGTTATTGGTTTGTTGACATACTCATTAGTCCCTTTGTTGTTTAAAACGAGAATAGAGTTTACATAGACTTCAACAAGGGCTGGCATCACGGGGTGCAGGGGTGCTGTGCAGTTGCATATTTGTCGGTATATCCACGTTTTAATGGGAACTTTATGTTTAGAAAATGCGCGCGATTTCAATAGTTGATGAATACAATGAACAGGCAAATATCCTGGTACATTGCTGCTCAGATTTGCTGTTACTGGCACTTTAACTGCATGTGCTGTCACAACCTGAAAATAATTAGTTACATTAAAATAAAATTGTCACTATAGAAATTCAACATCTAGAGAACAGATTGATGCAGTTAACACTATTAGGCTGCACTTCCAGCCGACGATCCGCGGGGAATCATCGTCGAACACAAGGTCGAACATTGGTGACACCTGACGCAGCTCTCAAGAGCGCGGCAGTTCCAAAATAATAAAGCCTTAGAGGACCTCCTCAGATAGGTTTTAATGCAATTCGTTACGGAGCCGAGAGTATATGCTAGTATTAAAATAAAGTAACCTGTTCAGTGAAAATTTCCTGAGTGAAGGCTTGTTTGATGCGTGCCAAGCCGTTGGGCCGCACGGGCACGCGCATGCCGAGCGTGGCGCACACCAGCTCGCCCACCGCAGCCAACTGTCCGGAGTGGAAGTGGATCGCTATCAGGAGCAACATCTCTCCGAATGATGCCGTGACGCCAGAATTACTGGAAAAATAAAAATATCACAACTCACATCACGTTTCGTACATGAAAACAACCAACAGCTGTTTATGACTTAGCTTTGGGGATGTGCTGGCCGTGTGGCGTGGACCACCGGAGTCCAGTGAGGATTTGGTGGATTACAGTTCAGATTTGCCTTAAAACTTCAACTTTCGTACGAACGTAAAGCAAAACTAGCCAACTACAACTTTGACATTCATGCATGGGGACGAGAACTATATAAAAAACTAATGAGTAAATGTACCTCTCAAAATATGCTTCTTCTTTGACCAGCCACTGAACCCATTCTATTGCCTTCTTTTCGTGTTCAGGCGCAGCTGAAAAAAACATAATAAATATTATTTGCACAAAACTAATATATTCTGTGACAAATTTTCATCATCATCATATCAGCCCTTTAGCGTCCACTGCTGGTCATAGGCCTACCCCTTGCACAAAACTTATCAACTTTTATTTAATACTTGTATGAATTTTTGTTTATTATATTATTAGAAAAGGTATGTAGATAATATAACGTACCCATTAGAGATGGACAAGCAAGTATCATACAGAGACTCAATGAGACGAAGCGAACTCCAGCTTGAGTTGGAGGAGGCTTCTGTGTAACGAGTCTCAAGAGGCCTGCTACTTCATCATCTTGAAACTTTATTCCCGCGATCCCTCTTAGAGCACAGTACAGTCTCAGCAGGGCAGATGCTTCTACACCAGCAGTTGCCTCTTTCAACCTGTTTAACAACTCCTGGCGAAGTTTTGTCAGCGCCGCGTGTCCATCGCCTTTGCCTCTTTTATGAGAATTGCGCAGGAATGTTGCGAACCACGCCCTGGTAGTTTGATCAGAACCTAACAGAAGTCCTGACATAAATGATACCTAGAAAGTTAAGTGCATTAAGTGAATGTGAAGCAAAATAACTGCGTAAAAAGTAAGCATGTAGTATTTACCAAGTCATCCTGATGGTGAGTTAGAGTAAGGTTGATAACCAGTGACGGCAAACGTGCAGCAGATACTGCTTTAGCTCTCACTGCGGCCGCTACATTCATACAGGCATCACAAAGAGTAGCTAAAGTTTTAGCACGTATTCCACCTTCTTCTCCTCTTTCGGCATTCAATACCAGTGATTCTGCAACTGAAAAATGATTTTGCATTAATATACTCTTTTTTTTTTGTATTTACATTATTGTAGGCATTTATTATGTATGTTGTCATATAAGACGTTGCCATGGTAGGTAGGTAGGTAGCCTAGTTGGTTGTGCACTTGCCTCACATTCATGAGGTTATGGGATCAAACTTTGGTGCCATACCAATAAGTTTTTAGAATAGATCCCACATGAATATTATCCTAATGATATTATTTTAATATGTAGGTACAGGAATGGGACCATAGAAATGGTTCTTGTTCTTACCTTCTTGCAATGTATCTGGCATGTTTGCAACAACCCACGATGTAATGGTGGGACCTCTATTGACATAAAGCAAAACTTCAACGACATCACAAATGTTCAGCAAGTTTGGTAGTTCCGCAAGACTTATACAAATTACATCAGTAATCTCCTCCAAGTAAACATCATTGTCAAACAGTTCTGAAGGCTTAATTGGACATTCTGTATTTGAGATTTTATTTTGATTGTACTCCGTTATTTGTGCCTGCATTTGCAATATTTCAGAGAGGACCAGACGAACACGTCTAGCAGAGTCCGATTGTTCAAAATCATTTGCAATGCCATTACCTAAACTTGGAACCAAGAAAGATTCTGTACATTGAGATCCATTTTTCTGCCTAAAAATGTAAAAAAATAAAAGAAACTTTATTTTTATGTTAAACATGTGTATTCCTGGTACTATAGTGTATAGTTTGTACTGTGTTTACATAAATCAATATTACATAATACAAAACAAAGTTGCCTCACCACTTCTTTCAGTGTCAGGACTAACTGAATTTGATCCAGTTTTTACCATTGGTTAGATAACCCAATACAGACAAATAATATTGAAGGTGCTAACTACAACCGAAGCCAGGTAGTTAGCTTATTTTATCGGCTTTCATAACCTTTAGGGCAATTATTAATATGGATAGAAAAGACAGGTTACCCACCTCATTTGCTGTTCTTTCTTGAGATCAACTTCCAGTGCATGAAATTCTATGGATAAGAGAGAGACAATAAAATTCACCAAGTCTATGCCAGACAGCAGGGTAAGTATGTCCTTCTTAGCCTCAGAGCAGTACTTGGTGATGTCCAGGGGAGAAATTAACGCCATACGTACAAGACATGGTATTATAGGTCTTATTTCATCTGACGTACAATTCATTAGGGTATTGATGTCAACATCCTTTAGAGCTCTAAAAATGTGAGGCTGCACAGGTTTCATGAATATAGAATCCATGCCGGTTTCTCAAACCACAGCAGTGTTCCGAGCGATGTTGATATAACGGTGGCACCAGGAAGTGAAGTGACGTACTAGCTAGAGCCACTGTTAATCATAATTGGAAAAGTTTAATTATATCTTAGATGTTTTTAAACTAAATCACATCACATCAACATATTTTCCGAAAGAAGAGAGCTCTGAGCTATTTTCACTAAAAATTTGGTTTTGTTGGCTGCATTGAATGTCATTTTGTTTCGTTGGCTGCATTGAATGAAAGTTATTTTGGTTTGTTGGCTGCATTGAATGTCATTTCGGTTTGTCGGAATGCTATTGAAGGATGTATGAGGCTTTTTGGCGGGATTTTGGCAGAGATGATCTTCGTCATTGTTTATTTTTCCAAAAAATGTATATTGTAGGTTTTGGTGTATATTTGTGATAGTTTTATATGCAACAAGTGCCTATTAAAATGTATATTGTGCGGGATAGTTAAATAAAAGCGTGTAGCGATTCTACCGGATCGTTCCAAAATGTCCCTTGTTATTCTTCATTAAACCTACTATCGGTTTAATGCGGACATGAACCTGCAGTGTGGATCACCGAATGGCATTAGTTGTGCCCTCGTGGAGGCCGTGCTGCGGTTTTATTGAAAATGGCCGACTAACTTTAGTCGTGCTCTGTTTTTGTGGAGGCCGTGCTGTAACCGCCGGTTTAAATAAATATAAGAAATAATACTTTAAATAAGACAGGGCTGTATGGACGAAGCTTCCCTTGCCCGTCCTCAATACAGGGCAAATCAACAACAACAACTTAAGGATGTGTGAACATCACTTTCCTTTCCCTTCAAATTAAAAAAAAAAACAAATCATTAGTGAAAATAGCCTCGGCCGTTGTTTTGTTTGTCTGATCCACAGAGTACATTAAACTACATTATATATGGTCTGATCGTTCTGCGACTAAACTCAAATTTATTTTTTGGATTTTTGTTTCCCGGCAATCAAAATGTTTAAAGTCTATTTGAAATCACATTCCTCTAAATTAAGTGGACAAATATATTGGACTAATTTGTTTGGTAAGTTTCGTGTACCTACATAGTTAGTGACTAGATCTTGATTTTCTTGCATTGTTTGACTAATAACTATTTGCCTACGTCACAACTCACAAGTATACTACACCTGCTTGCTTACTTCCTCTAATCACAGATAGGTACCTTTATTCATATCATGATTAGGCGCACAAAGCCTTTCTGAAGATAAAGATAGAGAAACAAAAAAACATGAGTCTTGGCTTTCCTTGCTTGTTGTAATAGTAATTACTTACAACTTACTGAATGTGTTTTTTTTTAATATGCTTTATGCATTAGGATATAAAGATTTAAAGGATTATTCTTTATGATGTGGGTTTTTCCTACAGGTCGCACTAACCGAGGTGAGAACACAATTCATATTTCATCAACATACAAGTTTCCCCAAGTTGCTGCGCTCAAGTTGCCCACAAATGTGGTTGACATCAATGCAGCGGAAATGGGAAGGTTTTCACCTTTGAGGGAAAGAGATATTTCTGGCCCTGTGATAAATTCACACTATGGAAAACAAAGTATAAATTCTCTTGGAATTGACATCACTGTGCAAGCAGATCAGCATGTCAATAAATATGATTGTCGTGGTGCAGTGAGCCTATCGTCTTCCATGCAGAGTAATGTTCCATGTCCATTCAGTGGGAACCATACTCATCTCAATATGCCAGGTTCGCAGTGGGGTCAAGGATACAAGTATTTGTCTGATCACCTGCATGGTGCTCATTATTTGACTTTAAGGAATGAATATCGTGAGAATATGTTCAATAAAGGTAGATAAAACTGCAAATACATATAACACATAATAATATATTTAACACTAAAATATAGAATTATGGTATTAAAAGCAATGAGTCATAAAACCACCCACACACTGGGGCAGTGGCTAAATGATACAATTTCTGCGGTGACGGTTGGTTGTACTTCAGATTGCAAACTAAAGCAAGCAAGGCATGCTCTACGACTGCATTGGTCTGGAGTCGTTCCTAAATTACAACTCTCCTCCACTACCCCAATGTAGGGTGTCTCAAATTATATGTATACAGTTATGGTTGCTTATATTTAGAACTAACAAGTTTGAAGATGCCTATATACTTACTAATCATCTATCAAGAAATAATACAAAGGGAATATTTTGGCTTTTTCCAATAATAAAGTTTAGCAACTTCTTTTCATACATAACTAATTTCATTATATTAATAACGAATACTACCAGCAAATTATACTTCGTCACAGTGTTCACATTCCTGTTTATATGTATATATTATTACCAATGACATGAAATGGCTGCCTATGCCTAGTTGAAGTTACAGTAACTTTACAAACTTTAGTAGAGCATTACAAATAACAAAATGTGGTAGTATCACAAATGGTTCTCTAGATTACCTTCTTGTGTTGCTGTAATGCTTACCTGATGAAGTAGAGCTGTAACCTACTACTATACCATACTTGTTTCTTCTAATGTTTCTTACTTTTTCAAAGAATAGCTGCTACAATTGGTACCAGAAGTATGAGCACAGATGCAAATTCATTAAGTGCCAAAGAGAAATTCAAAAAGGCAATAAAAGAGTATGGTTCAGCTGTGATAGTGTTTCATGTCACTATATCTATACTCTCATTGGGGAGCTGTTATCTGCTAGTATCTAGGTATGTGCATAATATAGTACTTATTTATTAACCCTCAAATACAGAAAATGTTTGGCTACCTCCATACCGCACTCTCGCTTGAAAGTGGAGGCGCAACAACAGCAACACTAGTTTGCGTGTTATCATTTGTGTATCTGTAATCTGTACGGAAGTCTAAATTGTAAATCGACGCAGAGGAACCCTCTTTGTCCCGCTTACCCTAAATTTAGATAGGAATTAATTTCTCTTTTAAACGATTATAATAAAGTTTGAAAAACTTTCACACAATTCAGTTCTAGAGATATAAAGCGGGATCGGAATCATTACATGCGGGATCCGTCAATTTTAGTTTTCCTGAAACATCTCGGATACTGTTTTTCCTAATTTTCCATCTTTGTCATGTGATTTTACACGTAATTCGGGTATAAAGGTATACCTACCTACGCAAGCTACGCGCACGTGTATGTGTTGTGGCGTGTTCGCCTTAACTCGTAGCGAGACGTGAACTGAGACACTGACCTGGCATTACTCTGGACTGGTTGCCCCAAATGACAGCTAAATAAATGTGCCGATTTGAAGTTAAGTCCAAGGACCCTCGTTATTCGTCGCCACACCATTCAGCGCCAAAATGGTGTAAACCAATTAGGCACATAAATAGTTACAGCAGCCAGTCCAGTGTATTATTAGAGGTCAGTGCACCGCGCGCGTCTGCACGAGGCTGGTTCGGCTCCAGTTCCGACATAACAGCATACTTTGCGTTTCATTCTGGTTCCAAATGTTAGTAGGTACCTAGCTGAGCAGAACCGGAGCCGGACTCGACGTGCTTAGGTCTTAAAGCAACACGGAGTCCGCCTCGGCTGAGACCACCCGGTCATGCGCGGTATCGATGTGTACGATAGGTGTTGTTCGCTTGTTCGATTTGTTACGTGTGTTTTTCGTAGCGATAGCGTACAAGGGTGCATAGATCTCCCCGAGAGAAAAAGGAATGTTTATATTATATTCTTTATTGCACAAATAAATTAACATGAAAAACAAACAGGAAAGATGAGGACATTTCTAAACCCTTAGGGGGGCGTGGCGCCTTCCTCCGTGTCCGGGTGCTACAGGTTGCTACGTGTTGCTTTAATGCCTGGTACAGGTACTCGCTTGCGCATACTTGTGGAGTGCAGACGTACCTACTTATACATTATATTAGGTACCGCCTTATTTTTGTTTAATATTATGTTTGCAACTTACGTTGTTCAGGGGGCCAATCGCGCTAATTCTGAACGATATTACCAAATCCAAACCCTAACCAAAAACTTTATGCTGCAACAAACACAAACGTGTGGAGCAGGGGTTTGGCTTGCGAATTGGCGCGATTGGCCCCCTGTGCCATTCAAGACATCTCCTATAACGTCTCGCCACATCTAAGTATTCTGTGATTTAGCTTAATCCACGCACAGTGTAGCGGATATTATCTTCTCCTTACTAGTTGTCATTTTTGCCTACATATTTTGAAAAAAAAAAAGCAAAAAAAACTTATCCATCTTTCCGTTTGGTCAGTCAGCCGTGGTGCTACCATGCTACACTCTGTATTTAATGTGTACAAGGCGCGAATGAATTAGGTAGGTAACTGTTTTTGAATGGCACTAAAAAGCTATAATAAATAAAAAAGTAAAGGTTGTGGTTGTTTGTGTCTAAATTTTAATTACAGTATAACATTTTTTATTAAGTTTTTCTCTCATAATTTGTCTCTTTTTTTCAGCGGCGTAGATTTGGTGGCGATTCTGAATTATCTCAATATTGGCGAAGGTGCACTTGCGAAAATAGCGGCATCCAATGCTGGGACGTTTGTAGTTGCCTATGCTGTACATAAAGTTTTTGCACCATTTAGAATAGCGTTAACATTGACAGCGGCGCCATTTATTGTACGATATTTAAGGAATATTGGATTTTTAAAACACAATATAAAAACTGGTGGAGGGAAATAATAAAGCGTGGTATATTATTTCTAAATACCTACCTACCTACTTAGTTACATATCTCAACCATATGAGATAAAAAGCAATGTTTCCTTTGTGGAGTCTGTGAGTTGAATCTTATTGTAACATATAGGGTAGGTTTAACTGATATGCGCACTCAATGTAGGTGTAATGCAATGCAAGTTGACGCTAGGAATTTTTTTAGTTACAAGTCGTCGATTAAGTGATCTAAGATTTCGAAAGGCTCGTGGATAATGAATGAATGAATAATGATGCTACGGTCACAGTCAAATACACACATACACTGTGTAAAGGGAATTCCAGACGTGAGACTTCAGACACGCGCGGCCTACGTTTGCATATTGCGGCTGCGGCCTGCGGTAATAAGATTTAATTTGCATCGCTACCATATTCACGGTGTTATACCTATATGCAAGAAGTTTCAAATCTCTTCGGTCGCGCGCGCGCTCCCTGTGGCTCGCGAGAAAAACTTTTATACGAGGGCGAAGCCGCTGGCAAAAGCTAGTTATTAATACAATACAAATAATAAAAATATACAGGATGAAAACGACAAGTTCACTATTTAAATGAATCGCTTGATTATTCGCGTAATTTTACTTATTAATATAAAAAGTAAGTAATGAAACTGTAGAAAAGTTATTTATTTATTTATAACTACATATTAATTTATGCAACTGTACAAAAGGCGAACTTAATCTCTACCAGTTGACCTTTGGGCCATGCAGATAATTAGTGGTAGGCGCAAAAATGAAAGATTGATTTATAAAACAATATCGTGTAGGTACGTACGCACTATTTAAAAAGATAAATAATAAATAAATAACAATGTACCTAGTAATAAAATAAATCCATACTAATGCTAATAAATAAAAAGAGGAAAGATTTGTATTTTTGTGTGTGTTTGTAATGAATAAACTCAAAAACTACTGTGCCGATTTCAAAAATTCTTTCACCATTGGAAAGCTACTACATTCACCCTGAGTGACATAGGCTATATTTATTGCAAAAAAAGTCCACCCGTGCGAAGCCGGGACGGGCCGCTAGTATTAAATAAAACTAGCATACATTAGCATAACTTAAATAGATTACCTACTTATCTATTTTTTGAAAAATATAGGTCGGAGGAGGAAAATCAAAATTGCAGACATCCAGTTATTTAGCAAGTTATTTACTTAAAAATCTTATTTTATGTTACTAAGGCAGTCGCAATATCAGCAATACCTATTTAAAAAAAGATAGGTATCTTTTAAACTACGAAATCAAGTACGTTTTCACTCTGTTAAAAGCGTGAGTCTACAAAAACGTACGAAACGAACATGACAATGAACCTACATGAAATTAATTTCCTTAATTCACGTCGTCACGTTCAGTCACGTCTTTACGTCACGATGTAAATATTTTCGTAGAAATCTAATTAATAGGTACATTTGCAAACTACCTACCTACTCGTATTGTGTTCGCCAAAAATAACTTCTTCAGTGCTCAGTGCAGACCCACAGCGTATGCATAGAACATCGTCGCGTTCGTCGACAGTCACTTAGCCAACACCTATTCATTAGTACACTCGTTCCTTTAACAATGGCGGTGACGGAAGCATCTGATTCTAACAAGTACTACAATAAAACAAGGAAGTTTTCACTGTGAGTTACGATTTTGTTCTTAGGGTAAGTTAGAGTGAAGTTAAGCTAAATTCACCTCAAATCATCCACCACCTCGTTCCAAAATCGATATGAGCCGTTATATGCGACGAAAAATTATAGACGAAACTGAATGCAGCAGAAATTACGCGACCGAAATTACGCTCGTTTGGCCTCACCCTTAAGTACCTACATGTTGTGATATGTAGGTGTTCGATCTTGTGGTACAGGTGTACCTAATTAGTAGGTAATTAATTACTCTATTAGTATAAATAAGCTCGATAAATGAACAGAATACACAGGTTGAATACACATAGTATCCAAAGTGATTTCTTCCATTCATACATTGTCTGTACAGAGGTATATAGCGGCGGACGGAATGGTGTGTGGGTGGCTTACTTATTTCATTCTATTTGTTCAAAGTTTAAGCTCCTTCATTATTTATCTTAATATCATATTTCTATCTAATGTTTTGTTTTGAAAGGTCCCTAGTACTGGTAGGACTTACCAACATCCTATAGGTAGTTTAAGCTTAGTTGGGTTCGCGAACAAAGTATAGCTGTTTGATTTGATATTTTACTAACTGGACGGTTCCAGTTAGACTTGTCTAGGTACCTACCTACTTTAAATAAATGTACACATTAAGCAAGACGTCAATAACTTCTAAGATAAGGGTGTCAAATGTTCAACAATAAATTCATCATTCAATGAACGTAGTAGAGAGAGAGATACAGTTATTTGTGTTGTATTCATTCTAATAAATAATTTTGGAACACGCTAACGTTTTGATCTGAGTTAAAAGACGAAACTATCCGTTTAATCATGTTTTACTCCAAAGTGGCTTATTCTTTGTTAACGTTGATTATATCTGCGTCAATTAGTGTACACAGTGACAATAGGTAAGCGAGGTACTAAGTGTGTACTTCATTCAGTTATTGTGTAGTGGTACGAACGATTGGTTAGATAACCTACATATAGGTAGTTGCATGAAGTTAAATTCTGACGTAGGTGCACAGCCCGCATTTTTAAATTTCCTGAAGGTGGAAGTAATGTAATGTCTGATAACTTCATGAATTAATAGCATGTGCAGTTCAAACATTCAATGCGGTTATTCAATAAGTTTATATAGGTAGGTTAACGGATACATCTATAGAATTATTGTATGTTAGCTCAAGTGATTCACGCGTGTATAGTATTATTGTTTTCGTGTTTGCAGTACGAGCTCAACGGCCGATGAACTGTATTTGTTCGACTTCACAAAGAGCGATGATGTCGGAGCTTGGCAAGAACAATCAGACACAGTGCGCGATGTCGGAATGTCTAAAGCAGCGCTTGTGATACATCAAAACACTGGCTTCAGACGAGCAATATTTTTCGCACTTTTAAATCCACAATTAAACGGTGCTGGGTTTGCTGGAATACGCGCTATCCACACATACGACCTTACGGGTCACAGTAAACTACAACTACGGTGTCGGGGCCAAGGACAATACAATGGGTACAAGGTAGTTTTAAGACATAAAGGCCTAAACGAAGAGCCAAATTATTCTTTCGAGCATTATTTCCAAGTAAGTACGGTTTTTCAAACGTGTGTAAGGTGGCCGAAGGCTGGGTGCGGATGATCGGATGTGGTGGGGAAAGCCTATGTCCAGCAGTGGACGTCGATAGGATAGGCTGATATAAATTTAAATGATCGGAATGTGATGCCTCTTATTTCAATCATCATTATTCAAATCATTGTAAACAGGGAAAACAAAATATCTGCTAGGTACTTCCGTACAACAATGTAAAAACATATTTGCCACATACTATTATCTGAAATGAGGAGATCCGACGAAGAACTAAGGTCACCGATATAGTGAAAAGGATTAGTAAGCTGAAGTGGCAGTGGGCAGGCAGTAATATCTCGCAACAATGATGGCCGTTAGGGCACACCAGTTCTGAAGTGAAGACCGGTAAGCGCGCGGGACGGCCGGACCTCTTGCTAGATGGACGGAGACATATAGATGTAAGGTGTGGAAAGAGAGATCTACGAGTCGTAACTCGTATAGGTGTAAAAGCTTGAATGAAAAAAAAATAGCTACGGCGCCCGCGCCACCAAATAGATTCGAACCTTCCTGTGTAAAAGCGTCAAGGAAAAAATAAAACATGTCACATTTGCTCCCATTTCAGGCCCCAAAGGATGAATTTGCAGTTCGGAGTCTGCCATTTTCAGAATTTAAAGCTTACTACAGAGGTAAAAGAGTAAACAATAACGAAACACTCGACTTATCCCAGGTGACTTGTATTGGAATTCAGATGTATGGAGGAGTGTATCAACCTGTGAAACAGAAAGGGCCTGCTACTTTAGAAATAGATTGGATTAGGGCAGTGTTATAGATTTAGGTCTAATTTAATTTAAAACAAGATAAATATTTTCAAATCTATCTTTTCTTTATTAATCTGTGTTTTCTTCCCAAAACCGCCAAAATCCTGCTTTATTAATTGGGTTACCTACTCTGAAGACTCACTGGGAACTTGAACCCCCAAACCATCGAATCTGGATTTCAAGTTTCATTGAAAATATTACAAGAAATCAAACGAACTAGAAAAAAAACCCATCGGCTGGGCCATGTACCAATGGGTTTTTTCTCGAAACTTAAGTACATGTACTGACTGCTCTCAAACGGTGAAGGAAAACATCGTGAGGTAATCAAGAAATTCTTAGGCGCATGTGAAGTCCACCAACCCGCACTGGGCTAGCGTGGTGGACTATAGCCTGCACGCCCTCGTTGAGAGGGTAGGCCTGATGGGGAGATTAATAGGCTGTTGATGTTGACTCTAAAGACTCACTGGGAACTTGAACCCCCAAACCATCAAATCTGGATTTTAAGTTTCATTGAAAATATTATAAGAAATCAATCGAACTTACTGTGACAAGGTGCAACTGACTAGGTTCAATAGTCTCAGCACAGAGGAATATGGTCTGTTCTAAAGGATAGTATCCTAGAGATTAATGTCGGATTTTATACGTAATAATTAGAGGCAACTTTTGAAAACATCCCGTTATACAACTAGCCAGCATGGAGGTGTAAGTGGTACAGGAAAAAGACTTTATTATTAACATACATTCTATTTAATTATTTAGAATTAGGACACGCCTAAATAATTTTAATTATCCAGTGCATAATAAACAGTACACACTCAAGAGCAATTAATGAAAACAATACCAATGCACTCAATGTCCGAATTTAGTTTCGTTGCCGAGTCGGCAGCAACAGGCTGAGGGCGGTCATGGCGTCGGGGAACAAGGAATGGTAGTTGACGAGCGGCACGTAGGCCGCCGTGATGACGCGCCCGGCGAACCAGCGGCCGTGCAACGAGTTCACCGACGCCACTGCGGTGGCTATCGTCGGGCACTTACAGTACACGTTCCCCTGAGGTGATGCTTTATCCACATACACATGTAACACGCCGCCGTGTTTATTGCACTCACTAATGACGTCATCCCTGATTTCGATATCCCAGCTAGGATTTGTTTCACTGAAAATAAAATAACACTGTTATGTATCTGAATGTGAACAATAACAATGCGTTTGTATTGCCTAATCAGGTGGCAGAAAACTTACGAAGCAGGGTCAAACATGTTGTTGAGCATGAAACACTGTGTTGCAATCGGAGGTGCTACTTGTGGTTGTGGGGTCGCCATATTTGAACCAGAGCCCATTAGCACTGACGCTGCGCCTGGAGGGATCTGGAATGAGAGTAAAATTACAAAATTGATACATAATTATAAAAAAGGATTTCATAATTATAGTATTTGTGTGGTCTAACAACCATGAGATCGGCATGTCCGCCATATTTTTTTTGTTTTTCATATATAAAAACAGCGCAAGAGACACTGCTTTAGATGGCATAAGTTGAAAACTTGTAATAATAATTATTAAGTGAGGTACTACTTACTTGTAAGCCAGTGCCCTCGGCAAGTTTGAACATTAATTGTAGACGACCCGTAGCTCCCAAGTCTACACCAGCTCGATCCAGTTCATCTGCATCAAACCTTGTGCTAGAACCTCCATCAGTGCGTTCAGTTACATTGCCAACCTTCATAGGTCTTCCAGCTAGTTCAAAGCCATTTAATTGTTCCATGGCTTTCTTTGCATCAGCAGCATGATGGAACTGTAAATTTTTAAAATGAGAATATTAGAAACATAGAATACAAATTATATATATTTTATAACATGTTTCATTCATCATGATCATGTCAGCCCTTCGACGTCCACTGCCGAACAAATGCCTAGTAAAAAAAGCTTAGAAAATTGAAATTATACTTACTGTGAGGAATCCATAACCTTTACTTTTGCCTGTTTCTGGGTCAGTCATGAGTTGAATGTGATCAATTTTTCCAAATGGTTCAAAAATGCCTCTCAACATATCTTCAGTGATATTGAAATGTAAAGAACCAACATACAATCTTGTTGGTCCATTGCTTGTCTTTGGTGCTAAATTGGGCAATGTGTTGCCCACTCTATTTTTCTCTGCTTGTGTGTGCTGAACTATGATAGGAACACCGAGCAGCTTTTGTCCTGTTAGGCCTAGCGCCTGCAAATAAATAAAACAGTAACTTAAGACAAGTGTTATACACATTATTACATAACATTTTACAATTCCACTTACCAATGGCACAGATTCTGCATCTTTGAATTCAATGTAAGCGATACCTTTAAATCGTCTGGTTTTATTGCAAGTGATAAGCCTTACATCACGGACTTTACCCACAGAAGAGAAAAATTCTTCTAAATCTTTAGCTCTTATACGTTGAGATAATTGCATACAAAATACTGTGCGGAGATCTCTTTCCTCGGGGGGCAACTCTTCCAATTTGGGGTCAAGGCCTCTAGATTTTGAACGGTATGGTTCTTTCTCATTGCCACTTTCTTTTTCTCCACTTCGTTCTCTCCGGATGGGGAGTCGCTCGCGGCTCCGCCCCCTCTCTCGGCTGCGTTCCCTATCTTTACTGCTACGCCTCTTGTCCCTATCTCGCTCACGCTCCTTGTCCTTGTCGCGTTCTTTATCCTTATCCTTATGACTGCGGTCCTTTTCTCGATCCCTACGGTCTTTGTCTTTATCACGATCCTTATCTTTATTATCTTTTCTGTCATCTCGGTCCCTTGAACGTCGAGCATCCCTATCACGTGATTTTCTTCTGTCTCTTGAACGACTACCTCTAAAATAATAAACAAGAGTTACAATCAAACAAGTATCACACAAAACTTCATGTATAGTTTTAGAAAGAGATTTTAAAGAATTAACATTGAGAGGTAAAAACATGTTATTCTACTATCAATCAATACATGGTATAAATAAATCAAAGTTGCCCAGGTGTTTCTGTCTGTATGTTTAGGTTTATCTTGCCATCTATTATATGAATTTGAACCAGGTTTTACTATTTGTATGGCCATATCCCAAGGAAGGTCTAGAATATAATACTACCCCACATGCAAAGCAGGGCAGACAGCTTGCTAGTTAAACTAACAATGGCAACACCCATAGTTAAGACTAGTTTAATGTTAGCTACAGAATGTAACTTTACTTGTAATAGGGTTTGTGTAAAACAAATGAACTAAAATAATACGATACCTTCGATTACCATCCCTCTCTTTGTCTTTGTGCTTATCAGAATACTTGTCCGAACGATGCTTTGAAGAGGAAGTGTTATCCTGTCACACAAAGCACAAGGTAGAAGCAGCGCCACAGCAACACACGCCGAGTGAATAAATAAAAATTGCATTAGTTCAATATAAAAATTGTATGAAGAACATAGTGCATTATTTCATCACTTCAATGAGGAAACATTTCTTGATAATGAAATAACACAAATGTCCGTTTTTACTTTGCCTAGATTCTACAGGTGGTGGTTGTCAGTTTTTACAATCATCTTTCATCTGTCGTTGTATGTAGCCTCGCTGCCCCAGTCTACACTTACCGTTCACAAAATCACTGACAAAGGTCGTACACAGCGCTAACATCACACAGGGATACTTCTGCAAAAGATTTACGACCCATCAGCGCATGGTCTTTTTCAAATACTGACTTTTTCAATATATTGTAAATAAATTTGAATCCAATTTTGGAATTCTCAAAAATTATAAAAATACTTAATTAGTGGATACCTCTGTCTGTTCAGGTGGGTGAAGTATGCTGGACTATTACCACAAAGTTCTATAAATACAAGAAATGATTCCCATATGTAATTTTGTTTTTAGGTATAACCACTGCTCAAGATGTAATAAACAAAGTTCAATACATTATAGGTACCATGCATACAGACATTGCATACCATTTAATAAATTATTACGTAAAATCTGAGTTTATATTTATGGTAATGGTACTGTATTGAATATAATTTGTTCAAAAACATCTTAGAGCAGGTAAGCCTAAAAGATTATAATACGCAATAATATGATAATAATGTAACATTGACCAGAATTGGCAATAAGGTATTTTAATGTCTTGTATTTGTAAGTTGTGCATGTACATTGGCAAGAGGTTTTTAATAGATAGGTACTTTAAGGCTATTAGTTTGTAGTACATGGAATTACAAGAAGAATTTTGACATTAAAAGTACATAGGTAGGTACCTAATTGAATTTATAAATAAAACTCTTGCACAATCATGACCTAAAAACAATCAAATATTTTGGGAAAAAAGTATTTTAATGCTTCCTCAACATGAAAGGAAATACCTTTACTATAATAAATATACATTAGAGAGGTATTATATTTCAATACAACTGGATTGAAGTCAACATATTATATTTTCAGATATATAATTACTTAAAAACTTAATAATATTTAAGTATAAAGCTGCAACCATAGATTAAACTAAAAGGAGGAAGATGTGACTCTCATAAATTCCACAAAAAGTAGTCTTGGTGCATTGCGCAGGACTATCTACCTACATGCACAGTTCTGAAATGTGTGGGTAAGTTGCAATGAGACAGCAGCAGAGCATCTGTTTTATCACTCAGTCACACAGACCTGGCATATTAAAAACATGTTTTTGAATTCTAATAAGTAGCTTATGACGCGTACTTTTCATTGACTTCATTTCAATAACATCAGTACTTAGCAGTAATAATAAGAATGTAAATAGTAAATAGACATGCAATCAAGCTATCATATAGGAATTAAGTCTATTGTACCTACTTCGTTTTATAGGATCATGCGCAGTTAGTAGTCACAACTTAGGTACTCTTTTGTATTAATCTAAGGCTGCAACTACAAAATAGATAGGTATAGCAGTGTTGCTTCCCAAAATGTTTTTGAAAGAATTTTTAACTTCAATAAATAAAAAATAACGTTAACCTTGGCACTGGCCACAATAATATAATTAGTTAGAATGAAATTAATGAGATACTTACAGATTTGATATATGGGGCTTCTAGCATGGCCTCCACGTCAAAATCTTCAGCCATTCTGAAACAAACTGTGAGGTAATAAAATTGATTAGAAAAGCATTTAGTTAAAATTACAGAACACAGCAAATGGTCCCAATTCCCCGTTCCCTTTGTGGTTTTATAGAAGTTAAATAATTTTAATGTATACTGATAATAATGACAAATTGCACGAAACGATGAACAAGATGGCGCGGGGACGGACGAGAAGACTTCAGAGATTCGTATACTTAACATACCTGGTTTCGTCAATTATTAGTTAGTGCTTTCTTAGTTTTTGAAATGATAATGGTGAGTTTGGTCTGTAGAGTAGAAATTCATATGCTTCAAGAATTATCTATCACAACGTGAGCCAAAAAATTAACACGCACGAACGAAAGATATCAATCACGTTCACGACAAACGAACAGTCATAGATTAGTAAATGTTTTGCGAACAGTGTTGCCAACGTAGTATCACTAAATATTATTTAGTTTGTGTGGTTGCCAACTTGCCAGCAACTCACTCAGGCACAATGGCACAAACATAATCATAATCAACTCAGGTCTCACTCTGAATAAAATGAAACTGGTCAAATGTGGGTAGCTAAATGCATTATATTAATCCTTTCAGTACTCTAAGGTAGACTGGAAGAGATCCCTTATCGGGATAAGTCCGCATTTGTACATAGGTATTTTATTCCAAATTTGTTTCTGTAAATTTTCATACACTATAGTGTTTACATATCTAACACAATAAACATACACATTGAAACGTTTCAATCCATTGTTCGCATATTGGCCCGACCCCGACCATAGATTAGTAGTTTGACCCGACGGCGGGCGACGCGCACTGAACGACCTTGCAACGTGTGGACGCGTCACAATTTCTTGGCACACATCTGTGCCACAACGTTGGCCAACATTTAGAGCCGTCATATGTCGAAGACACTTTATCTATAATCTGTGGTCCAGGCGAAAAATCGCTTACGTTGGAAACACTGCAGATGAACGAATGGAACGGGCGAGAGGTCAAACCTTGTTGTTGGGAGACGGGAATGTACAACCATGATAATGCACGACCTGATAATGCACAGCCCAGAATTTGCGACCACACATTTATATGTCATGCATATATGCTTTCCGGGCCGTGCAATCCGTGGGTGTGCAATCCCGACTGAACAAAATCGTTTCACAGAGTCTATAGACTCATTTTGTATTGTTGCATTTATAATTCTAAACGACCTAGTGCTTGTCTAATCCCGTAACTGATTTTTTTTGAGATTTGTTTAGTGCGCAGACATCCAAGGGGGTTGGCAACACTGGGAGTTTGCTTCCAGAGCCGTAAAGCCCAGTTAAAAAAAGCAGTCTTTTTGGCGGGATTTTGTCGGAGACGGTTGTCTTTTTATTTAGTTTTCCTAAAAAATTATATATAGTGGGTTTAGGTGTATATCTATGATAGTTTGAAACGTTTGTGCGGGATAGTTAAATAAAAGCGTGTAAACGACTCTACCAGATCGTTCCAAAACGTCCCTTATTAAATCTTCATTAAACCTACTATCAGTTTAATGCGGACGTGAACTGCAGTGTGGATCACCGAATGGCACTATGACAATGTGCTTTAGTGGAGGCTGTGCTGCGGTTTTTTTAAAAAGTCGCCACTATTATAGTCGTGCCCTGTTTTTGTGGAGGCCGTGCTGTAACCGCCGGTTTTTGAAGAAAAACAAACAAAATATGACTTGGCTGTATGGTATATGACTTTTGCCTGTCCAGCCTTGGACGAATTCAACAAAAAAAAGTATTTGCGTTGCGTGGACGTGAGGTGGACGTCGTAGGTGTTATATTCTCTCTCTGGCGTGGACCATTAGCATACTATCATGGAATTAGTATTAGTATTTGTATACTAGTTCCATGCATACTATATAGTTTGTGGCGTGGACTAGGGGTTGTGGAGGTTTGCGGATTCCAGCCCGTGCAAAACTTGTACTTGGTTTCCAGTGCTGTACAATCCGTGGCTGTACATTACATTCTATGGACTCAACAAATCCAGTCCATTCCATCTGAGATTCCATTCCATTTTGTTTCGTTCGAAATCGAAAAAAGGACCGTGCTCAGTGTCGAAAAGTCGAAAACAATCCTCTGAGGTCAAAAACAATATAGCTTAGATCTGTGGTGCTCGGTGTTGTGTTGTTTCGTGAATATATTCTTTGCTTTAAACTAATGTATAATGTTGTAGATACCTATCGTAGATATTTACAAAAAGTTGTAGGTCTGGGACGACCCTTTCACACGGCTATAAAATCAGTTTTGTAAGGTCTATTTAGAAACCGACAATGACGACAGCAGCAAGGCCCACTTTTGATCCTGCACGCGGTGGCCAAGGACGTGGTGAAAAAGACTTAAGTGCAATATCCCGTCAATATTCTAGCAGAGATCTCCCTGGGCATACTAAATTGAAATACAGGCAAGTAAACTTCAGCTATTAACTGCTCATTCACAAATTTGTTATTCACCTGCGTCTTACTTATCTTTATTACAATAGGTACAATATTTATTAACCTAATAAGGATGAATAAAAAAAAACAACAATCGGTTTATCAACACACTAGGCACCTATCTATCCATCACTTTTTTCTTTGCTCAGCCGCGTAGTCCAGCGCAGGTTGTATGCCTTTGATGTGTTTTATTGATTTATTTTAATATTTCTTAAATTTGATTTTTTCCTCAACATACCCTAACCTAAGATTCTTATCACGCACATCTCAATTACAGAGAGCAAGGTCAAGGCACAACTGATGAACTGCGTTCACGAGATTTCCGTAAAGAGCTAGATGAGAGAGAAAAAGATGTAAAAGCTCCTAGTGTCCGGAGACAAAATGAGCCACCATTGAAGAGACCTAAAATAGACCAAGTTCCAGCGGCAAGTTTAGATGCAGATGATCCTCTTGAAGGAGACTCTTCAGACTCAGACGACTCAGATGATGATACAGCAGCTTTGTTGGCAGAGTTGAACAAAATTAAGAAAGAGCGTGCTATAGAACAGGCGAAAAAGGTACTATAAATTTGCTACAAGTATACTGACTACATTTCATAAATAATTACTCATTTAAGAAAATTATATAGTACATACATATACACTTGAACATTCTATTCCCAAATATGAATTTTCTGCTATAACACCCAGGCCAGGATGGAATTGTATGAATTTGTTTGTTCCCTTGTGGGAATCACACTCGTGATGACTAAGGTGCTCAGGACCAATGACCACGTCACTAAGACATCAAGGCATTTGTTAATAGGCTATAATGTACACATTATTAATTGCTTCATATAATATGGTCATATTCTTTCTAATATAAGATACTTTTGTTTAGGAAGCTGAGAGAAAACAAGAAGAAGAAAGGATTCGCATGGAGAATATATTATCAGGCAACCCTTTGCTGAACTATTCTGCTGCAGGCCAGAAAAATGACTTGAAAGTTTGTTTCTTTTAACAATTGATTAAATATTATTTGTAGTGCATACTGAAATGATGAAATGCAAAATATGAAATTTCTCAAATATTACTATTTTTCAGGTGAAACGGAGATGGGATGATGATGTTGTATTCAAAAACTGCGCTCGTTCAGAACCTGAGAGGAAGCCCAATACATTCATAAACGATTCTCTAAGATCAGAGTTTCATAAAAAGTTCATGGAGAAGTATGTGAAGTAGGCAAAATGTTAAAAACAAGGAAGATATGGCACTCTTACATTGCATAAACAAAAACTAGACTCAGAGATGCGCACAGACTCCTAGCTGAAATCAATAATAAACATATTATTGTATTATCCACTAAAACCAGCAAAAAGGAGCCAATGTAAATGACATGCAATCAAATCGTCATTTTGTGCCAGACCAAATCCACATACATGTTTACATTTTCTAATTGCTAAGTATAATTGTATAATTCATCTCATCAACTCAACTCATCAAGTCAACTCGGGACACTTTTTAGACCCCCACAGATGCCCACAGTTCTTTGCTTGCATCAGGTATCTGTGGTGAGCACAGGTGGTATTGGATAGTTAGCGATTATTTTCCATCATGTTGTTTCTTTTTAGTAATGATAATTGATTACTTTTTCTTCTATAGTCTATAGGAGAGTTTGTAGAAGTAAAGTGATGTAAAATGCTTTTTTTAATAATAAAGTGTTGTAAGTAAATGATTTTTTATTTATGTTTATTTTATATTTGAACTTGCTAAAACTTTCACTCAGTTGCAAGAGAAATTTGCCGATGACGTGCCGACAAATTAGCATGTTCAGTTCTGTTTTACAAACTACCGACCTACAGGAGTAGCCATTGTGTTTTTTAGGGCTGTAATATAATGAGCGGCGCCGCACCGCGCGCCGCCGTTGTGAATTTTGACAAGGGGCGCCGCCGCTACCACAGATTAGATAATAGTCGCCGATACCTAAATAATGTGCGTTTCCTCATCTCGTACAGAGCAGGCGGGGCGCCGCGGGCGGTGGCGTCGCTCAATATAAGACAGCCCTAGATTAGAATCCCTCATCTAGGTAGAAGACCTCTTCTACCTAGAAGGAGGAGGAGGAGGGTTTTTTTTCCTACATACCTATTATAGCCAGTTTTTTTCTTGAGGCTGTGAAGAATCTAATGTTTCTCAAGCCTTATAACCAGAAAGGTTCGAATCTTTTTGGTGGCGCGCGTATGAGAGTCGGTAATTTTTTTGATTCATGCTTTTAACTATAGGTACAATTTTAATGGAAGACTATCGCCCTTCTTTATATTTTTTTAGGTACGCTTAAGATATAAGATTTTTCTCAAACATGCTTCGAAATGTGAGCATTATTTTGACAACCTTTGAGATAAATTGAAAATGGTGTACTGGTCAAATACATGCGAGCAGGCGGCCGACAATGTTATATGAAAATCTATATTGTCGTGTTTAGCGGCCGAATAAATAGGTACCTACAATACCTACAATGAAACTCAACTGTCGTGTAAATAATTTGAAAATGGAACGATCTTTTTACTCCGAACATCGCAACCACGGGGGGGTATCAAAAGTTTTATTTAAATTTCGAACTGGCTTGCAAATAGAAAGCTGTAGGTAGGTACCTATATTGAAAAAAAAATAAGAAAAGTTAAAGTTTACGAACTCAGTGATCTTGGCGCGTAAAAAAATAATGTTTGTCATTTGGAATATACTAATAATATAATATATATACTAAATATATACTAATATATATTAGTTGTTGAATTAATTTGACAAAATGAGTTCAAGTGAAGAAAGTGAGTGTGATCAACATACTTTTACGCCACCTGAAATTCCAGAGGCGGCAAGAGCTGTAATAGAAAACTCGTTGCCGTAAAAATGTATGTAGGTACCTACATACATTGTATCATATAAAGTTTTACTTCTTAACGTTAAACTCTTATTGTTTTATGTGGAAATAACGTGAGTCTGAGGCACAGAGTATCTGAGGTCCGAGAACAAGAGAGCAGACGAGTCACGGTATCTAATTAGGTACTTTGTACTTTGGATTCATTTGCTAATATAATTTGATTAAGTGGTTCCGCTCGCCGCCTACACGTGTCTGTGGACCGTTATTGTAATTTGTATACTTTAGCGAAGATTGTACGATGTTGTAGGTACAATTTTGCGTTGGTAATTCGAACAAACTAGACTTGCGGCACACGATGTTTACGTTTGTTTGAAGCTGTGAATCAGACGCGAGGGGGGGATGTGTCGAGAGCGGCGGCGGCGGCGGGTGGCGGCGACCGGCCCACCTTGAGCAGGCAGGTTGGTTGAGCGGCTGATCGCGGCGCGCGCGCCTCGCTCGAACACTCGCCAGTCAGTCGCCGGTGGAGTGGGCGCTCCGCTCCGTCCGACGCTCTCACAGCGAACATGGCTGCCCCGAAGGCGGCGTGGCGGTGCGCGTGCATTGCATTGTTTACCGTGGCGGCCGAGGCGGTGCTCTCGGGACTGTACATCGACAATGGCGTCGATCAGACTGTTATACATCATTCGATGACGCGTCACGAACGATTAGTGGTGGAACACGAGATACTGGATCTGTTGGGTCTGGGTGACCGACCGCGGAGGACCCGCGCGCCGGCGCTGGAGCGCTCGGCGCCGAGCTTCCTGATGGACGTGTACAAGCAGCTCGCCGAGGAGCACGAGCAGGCTCGCCCTACGCGCAGCTCGGAGATGGCACTCAGCGGCGAGGAGCAGCAAGCCATCGACGAGAGCGACCTCATCATGACCTTTCAAAGCAAAAGTGAGTATTTAGTTAACGATGAGTTTACTGGAAGCTTTACCTCGAGTAGGTATTATTTATATAGGTACCTACATAGGTATCGTAACAATGTTTATGCGCACTTTGTAAACTTTCCGGGAATAAGTTATTAATAACTGTAAGTTGTTTCTCTTTTATCAACGATGTTACTATGAATTATTTACATCGTTGCTTACGTTGTGTGATGGAAGTACTGTGGTGTATGTAGGTACTCATTGATTATAATATTACCTATACCCCTTAAATTACCATATCTTTTGTCAAAAATTTTAGAACTTAATCTGTCCCCATATGAAATACTTACCTACTTATTTATTTCCTAAACCAAGTTTGCAGTAACCTACGATTTACGAATAGTACACACGTAGCATACACTATTAATATAGTGTACGAAGAAGGTTTATCCTAGTCAAAATAAAATCAAACCTACCGGAACACTACGAGTAAGAAAGTATAGGTAAGTATTTTTTATTTTTTTTATTTTTTAGTATTTTAGGATTTATTATCATAACTCGCCTCCTACAAGATAGACCGATATAGACATAGACATATATTTATTCGTATTTTTTGATACACGTCATTAATTTAAATTCAATTAAAACCGACGATCTGGTGAATGTCGCGGGACTAAGTGGATGCGAACAGCGTATAGGACCGACCGGCACTGTGAAGACCTTTGTCCAACAGTGGACGTCATCCGGCTGATATGATGATGTGTTGATGTAAATATATCTACCTAATAAATAATGCATTGTCGAATTAGATTGGCGGTTCCCTAGTTTTTGAGTTACGTTACCATAGAGCGGTCCTGAGAAAGGTAAAAAAAAGGCAAATAAGTAATAATCCGGGCACCTAATAATCCTGAAAGTGGCACCTAAAATATGGATCTGGGTAGGTTAGGTCAGATACCTTGAATTTGAATTATTAGGTGCCAAGTTAATTATTTTAGGCGCCCGGTTTATGCCGGGCATGCCGGTAAAAAATAACAAAGTTCATCAATTCAAACATTATCAGGTTGGTTTTTTCGCGACCTGCCTTATAGTTAGTTAAAACAAATTTCGCGCACAACTTGAAACCTTGCCGAAGAACCAATCTATCCAACAATGAAAATCTCATTCAAATCCATTCAACAATTTAAAGGAGAAGAGTAACAAGGTGAAAAGCATTTTATCCTCTTTTATTTGTAAGTATTTAGGTACCTACCTACTAGGTACCTAACAGTGATACGTGATGCTGTTTATATTCAATCTCAAACCGAATTCAAATTCAATCATCTGAGCGTCAGTATTGTCAGTATATGTAACGGACACTGTCATAATTTTAGTTTGGAACTTAGAAGGCCACACACCACACCGACACGCAGGTAACCCGGAACCCCCCATTGAGTTCGCAGGTAGCATTGTGTGTGACTCGGCGGCCTGCGCCCGCGCCGCCGCCGCGCCGTAATCATCGCCGCATTCCACAGCGCCAGGAACAGACGACGTAGGCGCCAGCCAGCCAGCCACCATACAAACACTCCTTGTAGACAATGCCCCATAATCCCTTGTAGCATACTGTACCGACCGACAACTGGATTATTATCTACTAGCCGTTGCCAGCGGATTCACCCGCGTTAAACTTGAATTGGCCAATTTACATAATATCTTCTCTAAAGTTTCATCAAAATCGGTTCCGTAGCTTTTGTGTGAAAGAGTTACAAATATAAAAACTTTCGCGTTTTTTATTAATAGGATTAATAGGATTGTAGGTCACTCTGTAGTAAACTAGAACTAAGTAGGTACCTATATAGTATTTACTACTTGCGAACGCCCGGCGATTTCGTCGTTAAAAAGTAGATAAGTATTCTCAGAATGCAAGCTATTGTACCAAGTTTTATCAATTAATGCATGTATAATAAACTTTTGGGAAAAACAAAAATAAAATAAAAGGGTTTTGTGAAAATATTAAGCTTTTATTCGATTGAAAAAATACGATCGAAAAAACGCGAATTTAAAATTTAACAGGTAGGTAAAGAAAAGGAAAATAAGGTTTCAGTAAAGTAAAACATTAATCATCCAATTGCAAAGTTTTTGATATTTATTTAACACATGAAGTTACAAATTTCGCTGCGCCCACAAATAAAGAAAGTTGGCACATTCGGCTCGAAAAGTGGTTTGTCAAATATGAAATTATCAGAACCTATTATTATTATTAATTAATATTATTAAATATTTTCTAACAAAGTTAATTTTCATTAAAACCAGGAAAAGCATGCATGCTTTTATAAGTGTAGTAAATAATATAGGTAATTAATAACATTACATTCCTATTTAGATTTCCTATACCTATAGAGGTATAAGTAACTATGTCTTGCAAATAAAGATCATTTTGTGACTGATGATTATGATTCATTTTCATATAAAAATACACAAGTCTATATTGTTGTATGATGTGATAAAATGACGTGTGTTATTGGTAAAATGTATAAGTATGTTGAACACGTGCAGGACTCAAGTAACGACTTAACACCTGCCACTTGCTGCTTTGCAGGCGATTCGCCTTTTCTTAAACTCGTATTACCAGTCGCTGATGAGATGATAATTTTTAAGATAATGTTATGTAGATTTAACCTGCAACAAAACTATATATAATATTATTATAATCTATAAGCAAGGGGAACTTGTTCAATCACTCTGCACCAGTCTGTGTGTATAGGTAGGTAATGTTAGTTTACACTTTGTTTCACTGATGGAGTGATATATGTAGGTATGTGTTCGTGGTATAGGTATTGTACTCCATTTAATTTGAAAAAAGATTACATAATAAATTTACAAGTCACTCTGCAAATCCCGCTACCTACCTATCTTACCTAGTCCTAATATTACAAAGGCGAAAATTTGTAAGGATGTTTTCTCTCTTTCACGGAACAGATTTTCATGAAATTTTACAGTAATATAGAACATCAGAATAACACGCAGGCTATACATCGGGAAAAGCTGTTACCGCTGGAAAAACTTTTCTACGCGGACGAAAGCCCCGGTTAACAGCTAGTGTCTAATATCGTAAAACTTTGAACAGAATGTATTGAACTGTGCAGTCATTTTAGAGTAAATGTTCATCAGAGCACCACCTGGGCGCGCTGCGGCACGGGCACGGGCGGCACGTGTGGTTCGAGGTGGCGGGCGCGCCGCCGGGCGACGCGGGCGCGCTGCTCGCGGCCGAGCTGCGCCTGCGCCAGGCGCCCACGCTCTCCGCCCCGGCCGCCGCCGGCCTCCTCTATACCGTGGTCGCGCATCGTGTGCTCAGCGTCGACAGTATGGGGTGAGCAGCACCGGACTACATCACTTGATGCCCCCCTTCCCCTTACTTTGTCGATTACAATAGACAGGACAGACAATTGACCGGTTGTGAGTCTGTCCTGCATAATCTCACTGACGACTGAACACACGTTGAATTAGTTGCAATATGGACTGTGTTTGGTATCAAAAATATATCAAATATAAAAAAAATATCTTGAAGGGCCTAGAATTACTTATTGTCGCAAGTTATACCTAGTAATTTTTCCTGATAGACCTAAGTCGCCAAAAGCGCTTGAAATTTGGACTAAGTTCAAATGGAACTGAGTTCAAATGGTCAGTTTGCGATCCAGTCATTCTGATACCTACCAACGTTATATCTGCCTACGTAAATACTTGTAGAAGTCCAAAATACGTTATAATTGCTCAGTATTCGATACTGAGTGCCTGCGTAACGGGTCACTACAGGTATTGTGTATAAAATTAAGAATTGGCACATAGGCACATATTTACCTACATAAAAAGTGTGCCTCAGCATTATAATGAAGCATAACCCTGATAAATATGTTTTCCAGCGGCTTGCAGTTGGAGCAAGTGGCCGCGGTGAACACGAGCGCGGGCGCCGAGGGCTGGCTGGAGTTGAACGTGACGGGCGCGATGGCCGCCTGGCTCGCCGCGCCCGCAGACAACCGCGGCTTCTTCATCACCCTGCACCCACACTCACAGCCGGGTACTTTATTGATAATTTTAATTAAAGGAGGGAGTCAACAGCCTGTAGGTATACACACACTCTTGACGTTGGACAATGGGTTGCCCTCAATAAACGAGGGGTACAGGAAATTATAATGTTCCAATTTCTTATTCAAAACAGGTTTCTTCACGATGTTTTTCTGTGCGGTAAAGTCTGTGGCAGGTATATTCCGTGGATTCAGTCGTCACTTCAGTTCAGAATAATTAATTGCTTGAAGGGCTTAAGCTTGTACTATTATTTATTCTGTGGCTTAGGTTTGAATCATCGGCCTTATACACACAACGACCCACTTTCCTCACAGATTGTGTTCTTTTGTACCTACTAATTTTTTTGCAAAGGAACTAGGTATGTTAATATTTTTAACAGTTTTCAAAGTTCAGCTCGTCAAAGATACTTATTTAATGTAAATTTTCAACCCTAACTGATCGGGTTCAACGACCAACTCTGACCAACTGATACAACTCTATCGGGAAAGTGAGTTGATGTGTTACGCCTTGTATGAACGTGACAAACAAGATTTCCATGACAAATCAATTCAACATTAAAAAAAACTCTTCAGAGCGTCACGTGAAACCCGAAGAGATTGGGCTGGAGGAGCCGCGCGGTGCGCCTGTGGAGGGCAAGCAGCCGTTCCTGGTGGCGTTCTTCAAGAACGGGCCTAAGCTGGGCGCGTCAGACGCCGGCGCGCGACGGAAACGAGAAACGCGACGTTGGCGTTCGCACGGATACTCTGAAAACTACTTAAGAAACCCTTTGACAGGTAAAATTATTGCCCTCCGAGTTTGACAACTAGCTACCCCTTGACCCTTGAACACCCGCCAGCGCCGGCGCCGGTCCAGTTCCTATTAGAAACGTGGTAAGTACTAAATTTCTACAGTTCTACCCAAAATAATGCGCAGGAATGAATTCTATAAAAAATCAAAATTATCTGACAGGTGGCAAATGTCAGAATCTATGGGACCGTGAATCCCAGGACGTTACAGTTTTCACACAAAAATTTGGGTGGTAGAGAATCGAGTGTAGTTATGGAAAATAGTTATATATGGTGGTAATGATTGTCGGCATCGGCTAAACATAAGCAACGAGTCATTTTGGGTCAACAAAATAATTATGTCCACCTGGACCATAAAAAAACCTGTTTTATTTTAGGCCTTTTTTCGTTTTGGACCAATTGCTTTTCAGACGAAATGATCATAACCTTTAGAATGTGGCTGTCAAAATTTGAAAACTCCACAGAATGTGGACGTCATTTTTTGATTTTCGAGAAATCACTCATACCTATATATATATATATACGTGATAAATTTTATTATTTTGTAATAGTATAACAATAAAAAACTTATTATATAAAAGTAAAACTAAACTTAAATATAATGATAAATTAAATAACCTACAGCGACGACACCCGATCGGGTCGCGTCACATTCTGCTGACAATATTAATAAAACCCGATCGGGTGTTTTAACACTCTGAGGGATAATCGATTTTAACCGCTCATACCTACCTAGGAAAGTATTTAGGATAGAACATGTTTTTATTTTTTGTTTGAAAGGAATATTGATGCAAATTAGTATAAAGTCACTTAATTGACCGAGCGAGCGAAGCGTCTAAGTTTCGAGATTGGCCAAAAATGCTATTGTCCGTCTGTCCTTCTTTCTGTCTTTCTGTCTGTAATTCTCTACAGGTCGCATTTTTCAACGGATTTTGACGAAAATTTGGCATGGGTATAAATTAATCAAGCCGACAAAATGAGTAGAATAAAATCTTGAAAAACATTTTTTTTAGAGTACGTACCATACTCGCAAAGTGGGAGTGAACTTTTTTTTTCTTGTAAATCCCATAGTGTGGGGATATCGTTCGATAGGTCTTTCAAAAATATTGCGGGTGAGTGAAAACCATTTTTCGATTTAGGGATCCGTTTGCGAAATATTAAGCTTTAAAGTGGTAATTTTTGTTAGAGTCACGTGTCCCCACCCCCTGCCAGCTAAACGGTTGCATCTAGATATGTGAAAAAATTCACGGCAGTAGCATATATAACGTAGTTAAAAGGAAAACTATGACAGCTAAGTAGGTTCTATTAGTTTTTGAGTAATAGTCGATCAATTTATAAAAGCCGAAAAAATAAATTATGTTCATAGAACTGCATACGTAACATTGGGTGGTCATTTTTGTCACTTTAGTACCTAGTAATCTCCAACTGCAAAGTTGACTTCTGTTCGTTTCTTTTAGGTTTGGTTTTTAAGGGGTTGCGAGGTCTACTGTTCTCACAGAACCACTAGTTAATTATAATTATGGAAAAATGGTTACTCGCAACTCGTTAGTATTGTGGGAAATTTGTCGTCAATGAAAAAAACAATACCTACACCAATATTTTTCCAAAACATTAAAAAAAGTATGGACTTTTTGTGGAGATTTTTAATGTAGTTTTCTCCGTGAGTACCTAATTGAAGATAATATGTAATGTTTAAGTATGTATATGACGGCGTGTCAGTGGGCGGAGCGATAGGTGGGTCACCCATCGCGTAGGGTGGTACACAGGCAAACCGTAGACTAAGTGTATGGCCTAACTATTCGTACGGCGAACTTGACAGGTTCGATGCGGTAAGGCAGGTAGGTGTGCTCACTGCGAGCTCAGGATCAGAAGTGCCAGACTCAACCATCGACTCTGTCCTCGTGTGGCGGCAGACAGCGCCACACGGCGTTCACTGTACGTACTAAACACATAACCAATCGGAGCTAAGCTACCTGCGCCACACGGCGTATAGTTTAGGTACTAAATACAAACCAATAAGAACTACTAGCGCCACACAGCGTTTAAGGTAGGTACTAAACAGAGCTACGTAAATGACATGTACTACAATATCCGTTGAGAGACTTATTATCGCTAACTTATTGCTAAACTATCGCAGGTGACGACACGGCCAGAACTGACAGTCACACGTCCTCGTGTGTACCTGTAACAAAAATTAGGCTAGAGTAAACACGCTCGGCCTGCCCTGACTGTAACCAGGTTATTTACAGACAGGTTTACAAAACTTAATTTAAAACTAGAACAGATGCCTCAAAATTTATGATAACTCATGAATGATAATTTCTCTCCACAGTGAACACAATATCACACACACACACGCATAACATGGCCCAGCTGCTCGGCAGCGTATACAAATCTCATTGCAGCGATAACACGCTCACATTTAACGGGTCGCTATGGACCAAACCAACCAAACAGTAGTCTCCACGAGACCCAGGCCTCCACCCTACACCTTCAGCCGCGCACCGCGCCCTGATCGACCCACATGTGAATCGCAGTTACGACTACGACCTGAAGCGTGCAGTGCGGCCAAATACGTAGCCATGATATGTGTGTCTAGTTACCCGCGGTGGACATGCCTTCATCGGCACTTTCTACATCAGACTCGGAGTCACAAATAAGATCGGATGGGACTTCACTCTGAGGCATCTTTCTAATTCTGTCATGGGCGTACTTATACGTTCTATTATTAGACAATGATTTTAGGGTGTAACGATCACCATCAAGAACTTCAATTATTTTGTAAGGCCCTTTATATTTAGGGTCGAGTTTTGTCTGATTTCTTTCTTCATTTTGAATGAGAACAAGATCTCCAACATTAAATTTCACAAATTTCGCTTTATTACTATCGAAACGGGTTTTTTCGTAAGTAGCACTCTTTTCAATATTGTGGACCGCCTGTTCTCTCACTAAATCAATGTCTACCTCAACTTCAGTATCGTCCGCGGTCATAAGGTTTAACGGTCGCGCTACACGCCCTATCATGAGTTCAAGGGGACTAGCCTTAGTTACCCTATTTACGGTGCAGTTTAACGCAAGCTGAACGTCGTCGAGAGCTTCCTGCCACGACCTATTGGATGTCTCCACAGAGGTAAGCATTCCTTTCAAGGTACTCATCACGCGCTCCACTTGTCCATTCGCACGGCTCGAACCTGTCGCTATTAGGTGAAGTTTAATACCCTGCGAGTCACAGAACCCTCGGAAGTCTTTGCTAGCAAAGCATCGACCTTGATCTGCTATAACGCGCGTAGGAGCACCGAAAAGAGAAACGCTAGCTTTCAACGCTTTGACGACGCTTACCGTATCGATACGAAGGGTATGATGAAGCAGAACATACTTAGTGAAGGCGTCTATTAAAACTATCACGTATTCCTTCTGATCATTTTTGCCGCTCAATTTACCGGTAATGTCGACGTGTATCGTATGCCACGGTACGCTGATTTTAAGAATAGGATGAAGCTCGGCTTGCACCCGACCAGAGTGGGTCTTAGACACTTTACACGTCACGCAATTATCCACAAACTTACGAACGTATTTCGCCATCCTCTCAAACCAATAGTGCTCGTATATTTTTTCTAGAGTTTTGTCAGCACCGAGATGCATTACCGACTCGTGAACGTGATTGATAACTGCCCAACGAAAGGCACGCGGTACTATCGGCAGACATCGTGTGCGATTGTTCCGCTGTACTCGACGGTGTAAGATACCTGAACGAATTTCATACGTCTTAGCTATATCAGGAGATAGCTGATTTTCTTTTAGTTTGACTACGATAGCCTGAATTTCATCGTCTCGCAATTGCTCGGCCAAAAGCCAATTTTCACTCAAGGTCGTGATATCCACCCGCTTTTGTTCAATTTTTTCGAAAGTTGGTTTGGGGGTAGACTCCAAATTCGGACTCGACTCAGGCAGAGGATTGCGAGACAAGAAATCGACGTGTCTCATACGCTTACCCTCCCTGTACACTATCTCAAAATCGTACGCCTGCAAGAATGCCCAATGACGGTGCACCCTTGGTGAAAGATTGACTTTGTTACTGGAAAGTTTTAGAGAATTACAGTCAGTAACGACCACAAAGTGACGGCCATGTAAATAATGGTGGAAGTGTTCCACAGCCTTCACCACCGCCAGAGTTTCCAACTCGTAGGAGTGGTACCTCGACTCGACGTCCGTGGTTCTTCGGCTGTAGTACTCGACTACACGTAACTCGTCTTCGACTTTTTGCAAAAGTATCGCCCCGTAACCGATACTACTCGCGTCAGTGTGCAATTCAACTGGGAGGTCAGGGTTAAAGATTGTAAGCACAGGCTTACTAGTCAATGCAGAAATTATTTTCTGTCGAATCTCTTCATGTTCAGGCTTCCAGGTGAATTTCGCACTGGTGCTCAGTTGATACAAAGGAGTCATTATTTGAGAGAAGCTTTCCACGAATTTACGAAAATATGAACCTAGGCCAATGAATTGTCTCAACTCAGTAGCATTCTCAGGAGGTGGGAGGTTAGTAAGGGCCATAATTTTTCGTGGGTTTGGCCGGACCTGCCCGGAGGAAATATCATAGCCAAGAAACTCAACACGTTGTTTTAGAAAGGAGCATTTCGACATTTTAAGTGAAAAGCCGGCATTGGTTAAAGCTGTTAATACTTCACGCAATCTAAACAGACCCTCCTCAACAGTCTGAGACGGTATTAAAATGTCATCAATGAACTGGATTGCATATGAGTACCCTAGCGGCCCTAGCGCATTAGATACAGCTCGTTGAAAGACGCTAGGCGCGTTACGTAAACCGAAAGGCATAGCTAAAAACTCAAACTGCCCTTCCGGTGTTATAAAAGCCGTACGTTCGATGCTATCGGGATCCGAAACCGGTATCTGGTTAAAACCGCTTGCGCAGTCTAAACACGTGAAATAATTAGCCCCACTCAATCTCGCAATCTGATCATCGATACGCGGTATAGGAAATCGATCTGGTATCGTATTCGAATTTAATTCACGATAATCTACCACCATGCGATCGTCATTGTTATTTTTCTTCACGAGAAGTATAGGGCTCGCGAACGGAGAACTGCTCGGTCGAATTATATTAGCGTCCAACAGCTCGTTTATTTTAGTACGTACTATCTCACGTTCTTGCGGACTAAGCCTATATGGACGGCGATAAACTGTGCGGGTAGGATCCGCGAGACGTATTTTCATGTCACCGGTTGTCACGCGCGTAGTCGGCAAACCGTTAATAAAAGCAAACGAAAACTCGTTTAAAAGACGCGCGAGACTATCTCTAAATGGCGTCGGAACGTCACTGTCGATCGCGTCAATATCGATTTCCGTAGTAGCACTAAAACAACAAACCGGTTTTGTGATCGATAAGCGCTCACTGGATAAGTTAACCGCTATACCTAATTTTAAAATATCGGAATCGATCATAATGTCATACGGCATGTGCTCGTCGGGTAGAATGAGAAATGATAATTGTAAACAATGACTATCGATGACCACTTCGCACGATATTTGTTCGGTACAGTAAATATGAGCATTGCCTACGCCTGTTAAACGAACGTTCGTAACGGAACGCACCCCCGATAATTTATTCGCGACACTTTGCTTTATGAGAGAACACTCGGCTCCACTATCGAAATAAAAAGGGTACGACTCACCGGAATTTTCCAACTCGCCGCGCAGCCCGCGTACTTCGCAGAAGTTGACGCGCCGATCGTGCGTGACAGCGCCGCCGCTCGCGCCCGCGCTGGTTCCGCCGGTGCCGGCGCCGCCGGCCGTCTTCTTCGTGCAGTTAGGCGCGATATGCCCCCTCTCCCCGCAGCGGAAGCACGTTGTAGAAGACGTAGTGGAAGTCGTAGGTGACGCAGTGTGAGGGAACGGTGCTCGCGGTCGCCCCAGTTTTCGTGAGCGGCAATCTATGGCTTTATGCCCAAATTTATGGCAATAATGACATTGTAATTGAGCAGTATTGTTTTTATTCGCATCCCTCGGATTGAGCGGTTGTTTATGGCGTTTATTGTCAGAGGTGAAGTTGTCGACATTGCGATCGTGTTTACGCTTCAATGAAAAGGCTTGAACTTCTTGTATCAGCTTCGTTCTTGTCTTGATTTCAGTCGTAAACGCCAATCGATTGATACGAGTATCGATTTGAGCGATGTGAGCGAGGACGAAGGAAACAGCGATTTCTTCGGAGCTCATATCTTTCCATTTCGCCATTAGTGACGTTATCAGACGGCTAGCGTAGGAGGAAAGGCTTTCACCGTCGTTGGGACGACCGTTGTTGGCGTTAATGACAGTCGCAGCACATGTTTCGGCAAAGGCATAGCGTGCCAGAAAAAGCTCCTTAAAATCAGACCACGTCATGCCAGTATGCGACACGTGGGAAAGCCAAGTGGATGCGTTACCTTTCAGGGCCTTGCTCAGCGCGATGACCAGAGCACCTCCTTCCAACGGACGTTCCATGAGGCAGATGTCGACCGTCGAACACCAAGCATGTGGATCGGCGTCGGTTGACTCTGGATTGAATTCGGGCAACTTGATAGCAGCAGGTGTTGAGGGTACTTGCATAGCCCGAATCAGCCGGTCCATATTCTGGTTCTGCTGTTCCAGGAGCTTACGCCAGTGGGTATCAGACATTGTAGGTGCCTGAGCTGATCCCACTTCTGATGACGGCGTGTCAGTGGGCGGAGCGATAGGTGGGTCACCCATCGCGTAGGGTGGTACACAGGCAAACCGTAGACTAAGTGTATGGCCTAACTATTCGTACGGCGAACTTGACAGGTTCGATGCGGTAAGGCAGGTAGGTGTGCTCACTGCGAGCTCAGGATCAGAAGTGCCAGACTCAACCATCGACTCTGTCCTCGTGTGGCGGCAGACAGCGCCACACGGCGTTCACTGTACGTACTAAACACATAACCAATCGGAGCTAAGCTACCTGCGCCACACGGCGTATAGTTTAGGTACTAAATACAAACCAATAAGAACTACTAGCGCCACACAGCGTTTAAGGTAGGTACTAAACAGAGCTACGTAAATGACATGTACTACAATATCCGTTGAGAGACTTATTATCGCTAACTTATTGCTAAACTATCGCAGGTGACGACATATATATAATGTATCAACACGATGGACCTGATGGATGATTCAAGTTTCTTTTAACAAGGTTCCTCAATTACCCTCCGTTTGTTGACATTACTATTACTTAGTATGGTCATACCTACTGCACATTTACCGTTAAACATTTTAAGATAGGTACTTTCCAACCCATAGATTACTATGCGTAGCGAGCGGGAGCGTAGCGAGCTTTTTCCGTGTTCTGTGTTCCAACCAATGTATTTAAACCAGGAAGGTTCGAATTGGGCGCGGGCGCCCACCAAAGAGATCCTAGCTCCATGATTTAAACCGACTATTGTATTAAAATTTCAGACACAGCACATTGGACGACAAGGAGTTGCGAGATTCAAACTCTATACGTCAGTTTCAAGGATTTGGAGTGGCAGGTCAGTACCTACATAATTTAGATAGATGTACTACTTCCTACATACGAGTTAGGTAACTACAGCTTTTATATTTTTTATTTGTAAATAACTCAGTCAAGCGCCTTAATAACTTAGCCTATTGATTATGGACCGCGAGACTCCTGCTGTGGAAGTCAATGATGATTTATTGTAGATGCTTTAGGGACTTTGGTGGGATCACAGACCTGAAGGTCCGTGCGTGAGATGGTAGCGTGGCGTGGTGATTGTAGAATATAAAAAGAATGTTTTGAGTGTATTAAAAGAAGAATATATTTATTTACAAAATGCCCTACTGAAGTACAAAGTAAAGGATCGCAACTAGCGAGGTGTCGGGAGGTGGAGCGAGGTGGCGCCAAGCATGTGCAACTACCTGCACTATACGTGGTGTGCGCAGTGCAGCTATAATACTGTAGGTACAGTCGACCGCACGTCAGTGGAAACACTTTGACCATGAGCTGGCCTAGCCTATTAGGGAGTTTCAACACTAGGAGAGACCAGTTTATACTGGTTTTTTTTCCGCTGACGTGCGGTCGACCGTACATCTATACTTATTGACCGAGCGAGCGAAGCGTCTAAGTTTCGAGATTGACCAAAAATGCTAATGTCCGTCTGTCCTTCTGTCTTTCTGTCCTTCTGTCTTTCTGTCTGTAATTCTCTACAGGTCGCATTTTTCAACCGATTTTGATGAAAATTTGGCATAGGTATAAATTAATTAAACCTACAAAATGAGTAAAATAAAATTTTGAAAAACATTTTTTTTAGAGTACCTACCATACTCGCAAAGTGGGAGTGAACTTTTTTTTTCTTGTGAATCCCATAGTGTGGGATATCGTTGGATAGGTCTTTCAAAAATATTGCTGGTGTGTGAATACCATTTTTTCGATTTAGGGATCCGTTGGCGAAATATTAAGCTATAAAGCGGTAATTTTTGTTAGAGGCACGTGTCCCCCCCCCCCCCTGCCTCTGGAAATGTGAAAAAATTCATGGCAGTAGCATATATAACGTAGTTACAAGGAAAACTATTACGGCTAAGTAGGTTCTATTAGTTTTTGAGTAATAGTGGATCGACTTATGAAAGTTGAAAAAATAAATTATGTTCATAGAACTTCATACGTAAAATGGAAAATTATTTTTTTCCGCGTGATATCCATGGTGTGGGGTATCGTTGGATGAGTCTTTCAAAAATATCGCGGGTGTGTGAAAAACATTTTTCGATTCAGGGATCCGTTTGCGAAATATTAAGCTTTAAAGTGCTAATTTTTGTCACTTTAGTAGGTACTTTTTCTGTCTCCAACTACAAAGTTGACTTTTGTTGGTTTCTTTTAGGTTTGGTTTATAAGGGCTGGCGAGGTCTACTGTTCTCACGGAACTACTAGTAATAAAGGAGTAGAAATCGTGTGTCTGTACTTTGAACAAATTTTAAAAAAAATGAGTGTGGGCGATAAAAAAAGAGTAACAGAACACAAAAAAGTTTTTTTTAATTTTTTTGTATTTCTGTCTGTCTGTCTTTCTGTCTGTCTGTCTTTCTGTCTTTCTGTCTTTCTGTCTGTCTGTAATCGCTAATCTCCGAAACCACTGAACGGATTTTCTTGCGGTTTTCACAGGTAGATTAAGCACAGCCTGGAGCAACTTATAGGCTTTGTTTCATTGAAATCGGATGACAGCGAAAAAAGTTATCGTCATTTACAGATAAATCATTTAACGTAACAAGACGATGTCATAGACATAGGAGATATCAGTGGTTTTTTTAACTGGGACAGTATAGGCAAGTCCGAAACCATAGGAGATGCAGGGAAAGTGTCTTATGACAGAAATTTTTTGGTCAAGCGTGTGTTGTCCATAAAAATGAGACAATTTTCACATTTTTTTTAATGCGCTTCGATTCAGTTTCATGTAGGGATCACTTCATTATATTGGAAGAAAAAAATCTGAGCAGCAGAAGTTAGTCAAATTCAATAAAATGTTTTCTCATAGAACGCCAGTGAAAAATAATTTTTATAAATGCGTATCGACTTAGTTTCATGTTAGAATCATTTTATTGTATCGGAAGAAAAAAATCCAAGCAGCAGAAGTTAGTCAAATTTAATAAAATGTTTTCTTATAAAACAGACTGTGCAAAGTACTTAGGTACTTACTACTTATTCATTCATGCCACCTGAACTCCAGCTGCTCCGATTACTATGTCAAAATTGTTATCACGAAAAAATACCTAAAGGTTCCTAAGACAGTTTCCCTGTATCTCCTATGGTTTTGGTTTTGCCCATACTGTATTAGTTAAAAAATACACACGTATACCTAATAAAAATTGATATGAGAAGTCTTATGAGCAATAGAAGTGAAAACAACAATTTTTTAAAATTTTATCTGTCTTCACCAAATTGGATACGGTGTTCATAGTTTGTTCCTGAAGGTATGGTATACCTTAAATTATGGTGAATAATATATACTTAGAATGATCCATTTTACCATTGGAAAATTATAACTAGACGATGTATGTCTGTACATAGCAGAGATAGGTACCTACTTCCAAAATCCACGCGGACGAAGTCGCGGGCAACAGCTAGTAGATAATATAATAATTGGACGACAGGATTGGATCATCGCACCGGACGGCTACGGCGCGTTCTACTGCAGCGGCGAATGTAACTTCCCTCTAAACGCGCACAAGAACGCGACCAACCACGCCATCGTACAAACTTTAGTTCATCTGTTGAATCCTACGCAGGTATGTACCTAATTAAATTCGCATAAAAATATTTATATTTGGTATATTTAATATTCATCGTTCGATATTTCATCCATAAAAGTAAGTATACAAGATTAAAAGTAAAATAAGTTAAAATACGCGACTAAGTATATGTTCTTGCGCAAATGCAGATTTCCTCACGATGTTTTCCTTCACCGTTTGAGTAATTGACACATGGCACCGCCCGCGCCGGGGATCGAACTCGGGCCTCTGGACATGACAGGCCGCGTTTTCCCCACTACGCCACCGACGCTCTCAAATGCTTTAAAATGTAAATGTTCCAATGCAATCGTTCCATAACGGTTATCAAATTATTTTTCAAGGTACCCAAACCATCGTGTGCGCCGATCAAACTGTCCCCGATATCAGTACTATACTACACTGACGACTCCAACGTGATCCTGCGCAAGTATAAAAATATGGTGGTAAAAAGTTGCGGATGTCACTGAATCTTTGAATAATCACTTTCATAATTGATGGATCTTTCATCATTCATTGACAACACTAGTCTGTTTGACCAACAGGTTATGATTATTAGGTTGTTGAGTTCTTTTGAAGAAACGACACGACAACAACAAAGTAAGAATAGCATCATTATTGCAATATAAATATTAATTTTTTGGATTATTACAGTAATGATAATAATAAAATTTAATCTAACAACCTATGATATATCTCACTGTTGGGAAAAGGTATTCATAACGAGAACGTATGGCCGTATTTATAGTTCTTCATGCATTGGATAAATCAGCCCAGAAGCGTGTGAAGAAAAAATAAAAAAATCACCAGTAATGGTTTTTTTGTAGTTATTTTATTACCCTCCTAAATATTAAGTAGGTACTTAATTAACTTTCTTGACTCCTATTTTTACATTGTGGAATGCTATTATAAATTATTTAATTTGATTTGATTTGACATTTGCTTTTGATAAATTCTGATAAAGTATAATATCAATTTAGACGAAATTATGTTAAGTCAAGTTCAAATAGAGGACACTTCTCTTTGCGTTTATATAAGTCTCTTTATTTTTTATTACATCGGTTTGTTTTTTGACTTAGAATTTTATATTACTAAAAGCAAAGAGTAAAATATGAGTAGTAGTACCTTCATAAATTAACATAATTATAGCTTTACACAGAACTGATTTGCCTATCATATTCTACTTTGTAAAGCTGTATAGTAATAGTATATAACTATAAGTAGTTTATTAAGGTTTTCTGTATAACGCCAGTTATGTACTTATATAAAATTAAATACTTATCTATTCTGAACCTCATACTCTCACGACCCAAACTAGGATAATTTAATAATATTATGTGACAACACCACTTGAAGCTCATTTACATAAGACGATACTGAAGTTGATACACGGCATGCAGGAAATCCCCGAATTCGGGGAAACGATATAATATGTACTTACGATAAACTTTGATCGTTTGAAATTGATTTGGAATTCTTTGGAAATCTATAATTCGCTTTTTTTTTTCTGTATCTACAAGTACTTGCCAATAAAACAGCGGTTCAAAATTTGTTCACGGTATACTGCCAACGAAACAAGCAGCACAAACAGTACTACTTCGTAGTATTAGCTGAGCTAATTCTTTGTCACTACCCATATGTAGCATTTAGGCTACAACGAGTCTAGTTAACCTAATCGGTGCCCGGCTACGGAATGCATGCCTCGATACAAAAACCAATAACGCATGCCGCAGTCGTAATCGTTTTAACACAAACATCGTTCGACCAGGAATCGAATCTGGGTCCACTTGCACAGCAGAATGAATGTTATGTATTAAGTATTAGTTTCCCCCTATTTTAAAAGTGTACTACAGTAGAAGCTACAATATTAACATATTTGATGTAATCAAACTTGTATTATTTAAGTAGGTATATAATTTATGTGCCAATATAATGTTATACGCAAGTCAAATTGTAATTAGTAGTTTAGTAAATGAACTAAATTAAATGCTTATCATAGGAGTAAGAATTTTTATGACTTTTTGGAATTATTTTTAAGAAATTCCATTTCATATTTTTAATAAAAAAGCATTAGAGAATTTGTATTTTATCTTTTCTTACTGTGGAAACCTTTTTATTGTCTGCAAGAATTTAAAACTCGATTTAAATTCATCAAATTATATTACCCAATACTTTTTAATACTATTTTTACTAGAATACTACTAAATATAAACTAATATTTTGTTTTAATTTTAATATAAAAGCTCCAGGGACTCCAAGCTTATTTCTATGCTTTCACAATTCTACTAATAATAAAAAAGGCAAAAGTATTTGTAAGGATGTTAGATGTTTGTTACTCTTTCACGCAAAAACTACGGAACAGATTTTGATGAAACTTTACAGTAGGTAGCACAGACCTATACTTATATGTCTGTGGTAGGTAGGTAATTTAGATCATAGGTACATCAGATTTACACATAGGCTATAGATACCTCCGGAAAAGCAAGCTGTTCCGAAACGCAGCTAGTAAATCATAATGTTTTAATTAAATCTATATGTTTGCTATTGGAAATAAAATAAGGGTTCAAATTCATTTATACTACCATTTTTCGGCTGGCTAGGTTAAAACATGCATTTTGTCATACAGAAATGGCGGCTGTTTGTTTTCTAAGTTAAATCTGGGCCTCCTATATAATTTTTTAAAACATCCTGAGGATTATTAGGTGTCCAAGAAAGTTTTTTTACTAGAAATTTTAGTACCTAGGTACCTACTACGTATCAACATTTATTTTTACGGGACGTGGGAATTACAGCCTAATTTGACAAGTGATACACATACACAACTTATATAATTGGTCCAAGGTCGGGGCCATTATATCAGCAAAATATTTCCGCCTTTCCGGTGAATAAAATAATATAGTGAACTCTATTATCTCTACTATTATAATACTGTAACGGAAGCATTTCCGCACAATAAAGGGATTTTTGGAAAAAAAGTATTTATGTGACTGCTCACAACCGCTAAAACACTATTCATACGTACGTAGTACCTACTTAAAATCAAAACATAACTCTTTTCTTACTTATCTAGATTTTTGTTTTGTAGTTTTTTCTTTATGTATAATTTTTGTACTACTAGTAGGACCACGAGGAAACACCCATATACTGCCTTCGATAAAAATAACCTAGGCACAATTTACCTATCGTCTTGATAGGTATTTTAAATTCATATTTATCATTGGCATGAAAAGTAGGTGACTTATCTGTTTTTATTTACCTTTTAAGTTCAGTGTAATCTTCGTCCACCTCATATTTTATCATTATCAGTTGTAGATTGGAGTATTGAATCGTCGTCTTTGTCCACACGACGTAAGTAGGTACTCGTTTGTGGTTCTAACTACACGCCCGCCGCGCCGCGCCGACCGTGTATTTTGGCGTGTTTGTGCCAAATTTATTAACAGATAGGTAATTAGAATTGACTGACTTGAGCATAATTTGGTCTCAGTCAATCAACTGAGTGGTTAACAAGGAAATAATTTTTAGAACGATAGTTTTAGTGTGACTAATACTTGTCTGCCGATACTTGGAGAGCAACAGGTTTGTAAAACAATAAAGCTCGTGTATATACACAACGTTTATACGTTAGTGAGCGGGAGGTGCGGGGAGACGCGTCGGCGGCCTCAAGGGCGCAGCAGCCTCCGGCGCTGATCACGGGCGAGGCGCGACGCCGGCACCACTCCGCACGCCGCCGCAGAGTATATCGCTCGCCGCCGCCGCCGCCGCCGTCACAGCCGCCTTCGCATACGTCTTCCAAAATAAAAATTGTATAAACAATGCTTCCATTGACGATCGACACCCACCAACTGTTGTGAAGGAAGGTTTCTTAAGAAACAGTGCAAATTTTATTCAACATTATGTGGTTCCTAATTTTTGTGTGTGCTCTCGTGAATACCATCGCGCACGTGCGTGGAAGTGTTGGTGGTGAGGTCACAGTCTTCAGAAAGTGTTGTCCGAAGAATCAAAGTCTTGTAAAAGTATCAGAAATCAGTTTCGATGCCGATGGTCGATATGAATGTATCGATAGTGAGGAAGCTTTCATAGTGGCAGACACAGTCGAAGTAAACCATAAAATGCCAGAAAAATGTGATACCATTCAGATGTCTCCAGTTACAAATTCGGAGACTGAGTTAACAACCGATGCGGACGACATCTGCTACGACAGCCTAGTCTCAGAAATCGTAAACGGCACATCAATACAAAACATTCCTAAAACCGTATCATTAACTTGTATTCATAATGAAACTGATAATCATCTGTCAACTAAGTTGAGAATTAACCATATACGTAAGTGTTGTCCAAAGGGAAAGGCTTATGACAGAGAATATCATTCCTGTAGAGACATTGACGAGGAAAGTAGTGATGAATGGTTTGTGAAGCTGTTCAATATAAGTCATAATTACATCTATGAGGTGGTAGACGGGTTACATTGCAAAAATAATGAATATTCTGTGGAATTGAGTGAGGAAATATTTTCATTGGAAGTTGTTGGAAATTTTTTGCTTTACGTGAATAGTCAAATTGGATCAGGCCGGGTGGCGCCGGGAGAATGGTGTATAGACCGTGAGTTCAGCGGTTCGGGGTTGGTTGCTAGAGTCTGTTCCCAAGACTGCTCGGCTTTTGGTGCCTTCTGTTTAAGAAAATGTTGTCCGGTAGGAGAGCACTTCAAGCCTTTTCACTGCCGATCCCTAAGAAGCTATTGTGTGCCTAATGGCGAAGACGACGAAGTTTTATTCGATATTTCGTCATATTTGAATCCGCTGAGAAATGCCGAAGACGACGATTTTTTTGGTAAGATTTGACGTAGTATTTTTATTTACTGTACTTAGTATCTAAGCAAAGTATATCTAATACTTAAGTGTTTACCTATACTACTTACCTAATTAGCGTATGATTTTGGGATTTCAGTTAACAAGGTATTAGTCTATCATTCATCATCATCATCATCATATCAGCCTGTAGACGTCCACAGCTGGACAAAGGCCTCCCCCAAGGATTTTCACGGCGACCGCAGTCTATCATTGCTAAGTTATATAGAAGCTACCTAGTTTGTCGCTGTAATATACCATTCCTAAGTAGTTATAATATTAATTAGGCAACGTTAGGTCTAAAATGCAAATTTTTTTAAAAATCTATTTGCTTGAAGCAAATGTACTTATATAATGGGTTTGATTTTTGAACCTATACATAATTATCATCGGGTTTAATTTCTTTATACTCTATGCCCCGGTATACTTACATTTCGTGTTTTCTATGAAAAACTTATAAGGGAACTTATTTGTTAGTTTACGGGCACGCTTTTAATGATGACTGATTATGGAGGGAGTAATGTTTAGGCGCCGACCGCCCTGAGCGAATTGTATTGAAATCCAACAGTGTGCGTTTTTTAAACAAATTAAACTTTATTAGGTAGTTATGAATAACATACCCATTGCTGTATTTATTATTGTAGTTAAATTAGGGACCAAATTTCCTGAGAAATAATTAGAAAAAGCTTACTTTTAGATGTGCAAGGCCTTCGAGAAAACCTTAAATGTGAAAAAGGGAAGTTTGCGCTTAATAAATCCGCTGAGGCTGATAGACACTGGATGACGCGGGCCGGACTGCTGCGCGGGCCCAGCGTGGACCCCCACAACTACTGCCTCGAGGCGTTCGACATGCGGACCTGCCATAGCGCCGACATCATGGTCACAGGCGTCTCCTGCTTTATTGAAATAGAGGAAAAGAACTTCACTATGGCAGCCGTGGTAATGTTTTTAAAGTTATGTACTTATTGTTAGCATGGAAGGAAAAAAAATGATAATGGAACTAAAGAAGTTCGCGAGAATTTGCAAATGTAGACTTAGTCTGTATCGTCCAGCGCAGAGTCGACAAATAGGTCCAGCTCGGCCGATCAAAAATCGTCAAATATAGTTACCGTGAAATACCAGTTTTGTAAATGTACCTACTAAAAATATTTAACATGATGATAGAAGAAATGTTCGTGAGTTTTAAATTTTTCATAAAATTAATAAAGAAAATTATTTCACAGAAATTGAGAAACATTCAGCTTCCTAAGCTTCAATAGTTTTATTACTTACATATTCTATAATTTTGGAGACAAATAACAAATATGACAAACACGAAGAACTAATGGTGGATAAAGGTGTTTTTCATATTGCAAAAAATCGTAGAGATACAAAATTTTCAATGAAAACAGACAGATAGTACCTACGCTACTTACGGGCCCTATACATACTTTGTATGTCTCTCGTAGAGTTCCGCTTCAAAAAAATAATTGTCTGATATTCGAATAATCAGCAGTTGGTACTTAAAGCTTTAAAAGTCATGGAGTGGGTATTCTACTTAATACCTGCTTATGTTATTTCATGTCTAATTTTATAGAAATACTTGGTGGCTGACGCCCCTCAACTTCATTCAAAAATATCCTAATCTAAGAAAATATAAGCTACCACTGTTCATCGAATACCATTCAGCCGCTATACCATGATTGAGCAACAAACAAACATTAATAATAAGTAGTAGAATGACGATCAGATATTTTTAATGACAGAAATAGAATTTCAAACATATTTAACTGACGCAATAATAATAATATGTTCGTGCAAATATCTATAGTATCTGATAGATGTTTATAAATGTAAACATCTTCAGATGGATCATTTTTCATAGCACGTAATCCAATGATGAAAACAACTATTCGATGAAATTCTGATTGATTTTGTCCGATATTTACGTATGAAACTTTAAAAGCATGGTATTTGATAACCTAAAATATCCCACGATCAGTGTTAAAAACACGTCATATGTTATGTTTTTTTATAGACTAACACAATATCGGCAGTGTGTTTGGCGCTGACGTTGATAGTGTATTGTGCCCTACCTGAGCTGCGCAACTTGCATGGCCGTACCATCATTAGTCATGTTAGTATGATGGGTCTTGCATATTCTTGCCTGGCGCGGGCACAGTACAACAAAGTGGAAGACCTCCGCATCTGCACTATGATTGGTGAGTACACTTTCGTCTGATAGTTCTTCTATAGAGGAGTCGTGTAACAAAATAAATACCTACTACCTATAGTATCTTACTTACCGGGATACTAGCATCTTATACCTCGCCCTTTTGACATCATTATTAACCCTTCTTCTTCCTCTTATTTCTCTAAGTTTCACCCGCCCCCTGATTTTCCCTTGTCGTTCTGACATCAGAACTCTAAAGAAAATATTAATGATTATCTAAATAAAGCCATTAGAATGTGTAGTTCTAATAGACAATTTAAAGATTTACAAAAGTAGGTAGGTATAGGTAATTCATATTAAACCACGATTAATAAACCTGGCAAGAAAGAGTATCAATGATAGAATTTGGCTCCACTGATTATACTTCCAGATCAAAATACGATAATTAGGAAGCTGTAAATGAGAATAAAAGTATTTATGTGTGCAACATAAATTAGATATCGGCGTTTGTTTGCGCAGGGTACGGCATCTACTTTGGCTTCATGGCAGCGTTCGTCTGGCTGAACGTCATGTGCTTCGACATCTGGTGGACATTTGGGTGAGTAGCTCTTATATACACAAACAATGGGTTTAGAAATCCGGGAGGTTCGGTCCAGTTTATGCAGAGAAATAGACTACGAAACCAATCGCAAAATATTCTGAAACCATCTCGTGTTCGTCAATACTCTATCCACATATATATGCCTCTACTAACGCGTACAGCGCGTTCTTAATGTTTTAGACCGGAATAATAAATGGCTAAAGCCAATTTAGTAATCGAAAATCAATGTTTTGTACAAACACACCGCTCCAGTACACACATTTATAACAGTGTCAATAAAATAAAAACGTATTATACTCAAAGGTTATTAATAGCTTTCACAATTAAACAAAATTTGCGAACAATCTTGCATAATAGTTATAAAATAACATAACATCAAGTGTCTATAATAGCTCCAGTGTACTTAAAAAGACAGAATTTTTATTTTCAGGGTATAAGGTAGACTAGGTACGGTTGTAACAAATTTCCTTTGATAGCCACAGCTCGTTAAATTTATTGGGACTGCGAAGGAATGGAATTCTTTCCCAGCGTCAATTTTTAAGGTCGAATGGTATAACTTAGGTCTATTCATAGGATGGGTGAAAAATATACACTTTCTGGGTAAGCTCTTTCCATCTTTGGCTTCATCTTCACTTTCCACCAGGATATAGTCAAGCGTGAGGCAATCTTCGAATTAAATATAAACAGTAGATATCCAGTAGTAGAAACTGAACCCTATTTAAATTTTTGTATTCTTATGGAAGATGATTGTACTTACACTAGTATACGAATACCTACACAAATAGCTCCGAAAGCTTGAATTCTCGGCTATTCTGTCAAAAAATGTAATTTGATACCAATAATTATATAACACATAATTATCTGAGATAATTTATCTCTGACATTTTGCTGAAGAGTGGAAAAGCATGTTTAGTTATCGCAGCTCAAAAAAGGTTTTTCTGTATTCGTAAAGATACTTATACCTCCCTATTTACTTCCTATAATTGACCGAGCGAGCGAAGCGAGCGAAGCGTCTACGTTTCGAGACTGGCCAAAAATGCTCTTGTCCGGCTGTCTGTCTGTCTGTCTGTCTGTCTGTCTGTCTGTAATTCTCTACAGGTCGCATTTTTCAACCGATTTTGACGAAAATTTGGCATATGTATAAATTAATTAAACCTACAAAATGAGTAGAATAAAATTTTGAAAAACATTTTTTTTAGAGTACCTACCATACTCGCAAAGTGGGAGTGAACTTTTTTTTTCTTGTGAATCCCATAGTGTGGGATATCGTTGGATAGGTCTTTCAAAAATATTGCTGGTGTGTGAATACCATTTTTTCGATTTAGGGATCCGTTGGCGAAATATTAAGCTTTAAAGCGGTAATTTTTGTTAGAGTCACGTGTCCCCCCCCCCTGCCAGCTAAACGGTTGCTTCTGGAAATGTGAAAAAATTCACGGCAGCAGCATATATAACGTAGTTAAAAGGAAAACTATGGCAGCTCAGTAGGTTCTATTAGTTTTTGAGTAATGGTCAATTAACTTAAGAAAGTCGAAAATTTTAATTATGTTCATAGAACTGCATACGAAAAATGGGAAATAATTTTTTTTCGCGTGAATTCCATGGTGTGCGGTATCGTTGGATAGTTCTTTCAAAAATATCGCGGGTGTGTAAAAAACATTTTTCGATTCAGGGATTCGTTTGCGAAATATTAAGCTTTTTAGTGCTAATTTTTGTCACATTAGTACTTAATCTGTCTCAAACTACAAAATTGACTTCTGTTCGTTTCTTTTAGGTTTGGTTTATAAGGGCTGGCGAGGTCTACTGTTCTCACAGAACTACTAGTAATATATGGCATTACAATATAACAATCATAAAGAAATTTAATAAAAGCTTGCAACAATCTATTTCTGTAGACAAAAATTTCTTGAATGTCAAGAATGCGCCCACCTGGAATCTCTAGTAATTTTCTAGGTAAAACAGTCGTAGTTCAAGAAAAGCATGTGAGAAACAAAGCCGTGGAAATGTTTGCGTGGGTATTTTCATGGATTTCGTTAATCGTAAATGATCCGACTCTAAGAATTTTGTATTAAACATCATCATCGTACAAATTCGACAAACTATTAGCTGTAAATAGCTATCTATATTTAATCCGTAGACGTTTAAAGGTAAACCAGAAAAGTATAAAGTGTGGCACATGCGTGGTATGATGACTAATATTTTCTCTATAACAAAAGATTTGTGGAAGGCGTGTTTCCCCTTCACGTTCACCCATTACTTATATATAACGTTTATTTTGTTTACACTGATTTGTTGAAACTAAGGCGCGCTCATTCTCTATATTCGCATGTTGCTTCAACTTTAAGCCGTCTGTCGCAATATGGTCAAATGTTTGCGAACCTCGGTAAAGTTTAACATATTTACATTAACTAATAGCGTTGGTACTTAGAGTATACTTATTTGCAATAAAAACTAGTGTGACAAATGTATGCTATAGTAATTATTATTCAGAGATAAAATTTGACAAAAATGTGCCCATGAAGAACATAGGTAGGTACGTAGGTACCTATCATAAAAATCCTACGTACGTACCCACTTAGTTACCATTTTTATACTCATAATACTTGGGAAAAAAATCTAGACTGATTAGAATAAGTACATCGTTGACCTGGAAAATCATTCGATAATTCGTTATCAATCAGATTAAGCTCGATAACCTCACTTTAAAACGACATGTCATATGAAGTTTACTCCATTTTCCTACCTATGCTTCATAGGAATTCCCAATCAAGAAGCTCATTCCCATTTCCTTATGAACCTTGTGAACTAATTTTTCAGATCAGTTTACCTTTGAGTATTTCTGGGAATACCAAACGAAATAACAAACTCACTAACACAGTTACCTGCGCGTGTTCATTAGGGGCCATTAGAGAATCAGCGATGATTGAAGTATTACTTATATAACTATCTATATTTTAAACCAGCTTTTAGACCTGGTATTCATTCAGATTTTCTGCAGAACTCACAATGTACCAGTGCTCCCTTCTTCACTCTAGATTACTATATCATAGATCATCTACAAAAGCACTAAGTTATACAGGAAAATGAATGAAATGAATGGAAAGGAAAATAAGAGTACAGTAGTTATTATCAAGAATTAGGTACTATGCGTCTTATTAAAGACCGGTAAAGACAGACAGACTGCATTATGAAAAGAGCTACCTTCTTTGCCCTAACTTCGGTTCATTTGCGGTAATATTAATTAGGTACTAATAAACGAAACAAAACAATCGCACGTGTCAGGGCAGGGAGTGGAGGGCTCATCGTATTCTATTTGTCTAATGCCCACACCCTCTAGTAACATACCAAACCAATATAAAGGTACACCTTACTATTTTGAGATCGGGCTCGAGTGTGTTGACCAACCTAATTCCTTCGTTCAATCACTTATCCACATAGTAATGTAATAGACTGTCAAACATATTAGACCAAAATTAGTAAACGGCCGAGTAGGAGTACCTATCCTGAATCATCGTTTGTTTCATAATGTTTTTACTATGAGTAGGTACCTACTTGTAAAAATACTTATCAACAAAGAAATTGTACGTATAGTTCGGCGAATAGATTTCGTTATAAGACAACATGTGTCATTCACATATCAATATACTCATCTACAACACTATAAGAGTACCTACTAAAACTGGTACAGCTATCTATTAAAAATCTGAATATTTTTTCGTTTTATGAGTGTAATTGCGCCTTAAAGTTGTTTCAAATATTATCACATCATCGCTAAATCAGCGAGTATCCCATCTCCATATTAGCGATTAACTAAGTAGGTATAACATTGCCAGATGGGGTCTGCTGGCTCCCATTTCAGTCAATACTTATTTAGGTATTTATTTATTTAATAATATATTGTACACACAGAAAAAAACCCAATCAACAGAAAATTATACAAAGGGTCAAGCTTATTTCTATGAAATATCTTCCAACTACCCCGCGGTGAGATAAATGATTAAATAGAGGCAGTTATTTCGACCTATATGGTCGGCACATTTTACATCTTAATATTATTATCTTCTCTAGTTCAATGAGGAATGTGTACATTTGACTTTTTTACCCATATAACTATTTGTGATTATATTGTAATTATCAATGATAATTTATCATCAACATCATTATTAACCGTGTTTCGTCCACTGCTGGATCTAAGTGCGGCAACACTAAGCTCGGTATCCGCAATACATTATTACATACATAGATACAATAATTAATTTATGGGTATCAAATTGACATTGAAGTAATCTGATTTTTTACATAAAATTATAACGACTTCGTTTTAAACTCTAGAAATACTAAAGAAGTAATTGACCTGGGAGCGTAGCTAGCTTTTTCCGTGTTCTGTGTAATTGACCAATAGAAACAATTGAACAAGAATTGGAACAAAGCATTGTTTTCAAATTTCAATAAATAAAATGAAAGCATTTCAAAAAGTTAACAGAAAATGGCCAGTGTGATTAGCGGGCCCAAGGAAATTGTGTTAGGTATATAATCTACCAACTACCTTCAAGAGCAGGCTTCGATCATCGAAGAGAGCAGGCCAGACAGCCACACACTCAGGTACTGACACCGCACGCAGAGTCGCAGTGATGTGACGTACGAATGGAAACTATGACCAATTTGGTAGTTACTCAGCCCGCGTATAATGTCCTAATTTCGTCTATTTTCTTTCTTTTGAACTCATTATCTGTGTGATTTTTGCATATTAAGGAACTTATGTAAGATTTTTGTTATCTACTAAAATCCGGCGAATTCCCCGTTGTCCAACTAAATACAAATCATGTACCAATTAAGGAAATTAGTTGGAATGTGCTGTAGTTCCACAAGATTGACGTTAATGTAAACCGACATGACGGAAAAAAGTAACTTTTACTATTAGCAGTAACGTTAGGCGAGGCTCTAATTAAGGCACGTTATTGTCTCTGCGGACCATTTTTATAGACTTTGCACGCAAACCTGAGTTAATTATCGGCAACAGATATTACACACGAAAGTAAAGAATATTTGTTTTTTTTGGTAAATTACAGTTACTAGATACTTTTTCTATTTAACGTTCCTATGTGCATACGTGCTAGGTACGTGCGTTAGACATGTAAGTTCATTACTAATATTGTATACCTATTTGTATTAAGTAAGTATATAATATTTGTATGAATTTTTAAAGTAATATTTTGCTGTATGAAATAAAAGTATATTTTTGTATTATACTGCTACTCTATTGTACGGTTGCGTCGACTACTTAATGTATAATATAGTTAGTTAGTAGTAATCCGGGAGTGAATTTTTAAAAAGAAGATGTTTTTATCTAAAATGTGTTCCACAAGAGCACACGCTTCATAAACTTAACAAAACGTATGGATAATGTTAAAGTGCGCTCATCGTTGTTTACAGTTTCATAGTTTAGCGGCTCTGAAGTAATACGCACGTTAATACAATTTGTTTATTGCTTGTCCATCTATATCTTGCCCGGATTAATAACCTATTTAGCATCGGATTTTCGTTATCGCTATCGGATATATCTGAGTCCTTATCCTAAATGTGTATACCTATGACCCGACGACGAAATGGAAAGGCAGTAAAAGTTAATTGATGGACGTTATATTACGGCCATTAGTGACATGTTATGACTTTCATTGGAATTACCACTGGGCATGAAACAAAATGTTCGTGGCTGTAGTGATAGGTTTGGACCAAAATGGTAAATAGGAACCATTATATGATCCGACTTCCGTCCTCCGTCTGTCGCAGCTGTTTATCTCAGTAACTACTAAATCACTCGTGGAACAGTTTAAACTATTACTTTGCAAAATTAAATGAAATAATTAAACTAATATTTTTATTTTCAATGTAAAAGAGGGCAAAAGGGGGTGGGGGGGGGGGTTTAAAGCGGCGTTAAAATCATAATGGTTTTTGTTATGTTATTTAGAAGTATACGCACCGTGCAGCCGCTCCGCAAGGCAGGCGCAGAGAGACGCCGCTTTATATGGTACTCGGCGTATGCGTGGGGCATGGCGCTGACCGTGACGGTCGTCGTGTTGCTGATGGACATCTACCCCGTCGCTCACGTCCTCGATGCTAACATGGGACAAGGCATATGCTGGTTTGGTAGCAGTAAGTACTATATAGATCTTTGTTCTATTATTACCAATTTTCCATATTTTATATTTAGCTCAATCAGTCCAGTAGTTTTCGAACGTCTGTGAATAAAAAAATTGTGGACAAAAGATTTCGTTATACTACTTCAATCTATTTTCAACCGACGAAAAAAAAGGAGGTTCTCAATTCGACCCGTATATTTGTTTTTTTTAGTTTTTTTTTTATGTATGACCACGCATAACTTTTTACAGAGCAGTCCGATTTTGATAATTCTTTTTCTATTGGATAGGGTATACTTCGAAGTTGGTCCCATTTAAATTTGAAGAAAAAAATTCAACCCTAAGGGTAGAAAATTAGGGGATGACTGATCGTTCACTTACTAAATTTTCATATTTGAACCGATTCTGTTGCAACTAGGCACACTTAGGTAGTTCTAATGACACTACAACATGACAGAGACCATGACGGTGAAGTTGATCTGATGACGGAGACGGAAGACAGTCGAGGGAACTCTTCAACGGTGTACAGCAGCTACCTCGTGTTTGGGTTATTCATTCATCTTAATGAGAACTTCTCTTTCTCTGAGAGATAGGATAGTGTGGGACGCCCCCCGGCTAGATGGAGCGACGACCTGCGAAAGGCGACTGGTAGTGACTGGATGCGGAGAACTGAGGATCGGGTTCAGTGGCACGCCTTAGGGGAGGCCTATGTCCAGCAGTGGACTAGTACAGTCTGATGATGGTGAATGAGAACTTTATACTTAACTTATGATTTATGGTTTATGACTACCATCGATGGTTAATGATGGAGACGAAAGGCGGTCGATTGTAATAAATAGTATATTTTAGTCACAAAAAAGTAAAAAATAAAAACTTTTTAACAATAAAATTAAACCGCCGAAAAAATGCAACTGAAAAGCGAAAAATAATAAAAAAAAGAAGAACATTTGCTTGTTTGTTTGGCGCCGACTCAAAATTAATTAGATTTACATTAATTAGTGTAGGAGTTTCGTTAGACTAAAAAGGTTCTTTTTTTTAATTATTTTTCGCTTTTCAGTTGGATTTTTTCGGCGGTTTAATTTTTTTGTTAAAAAGTTTTTATTGCGTTCCAGTAGGTAGCGGCGGCGGCGCGGCGGCGCCCTCCAAAAAATTTTAACCAACTAACCGCCTACTGAGTCAGAGGTCGTGGGTTTGATCCCCACCAACATTTGTATGATGTTGATGTGCATATCTGTTGGTTTCGGATTCTGGGTGTTTGTATGTATTTAAGTATTTATTTAAGTTTATTAGTTGTTGCATACCCAACCAGACTTCGGCCTAAACAGTCGTGTGTGACTTTGTCCAAAACATTATTATGTTTTTCTTATTCCACAGAGCAGAATACGTCTAACGACTGGCCTCACTATATTTTCTTCGTGATTCCGATGGGTCTGATGACGTTCATCAATCTGGTGCTGTGGTTGCTGACGGCGCGGCACTGCGCGCGAGTCAAGTCCGAGGTGCACCGGCTGCAGGCCGGGTCGGTGGGCGACCGCGCCAAGAGGCGCTTCAGGATTGATAGAGCCAAGTCAGTTACAAACAACAACAATAGCCTACTAGTCCACTGCTGGCTGGACCAGCCTCTCTCAAATTAGTTAAAAATAAAATATAAACGGCTTGTACGACCGACCGGGGAGTGTACGATTCAGATCCGGCAACCATACAGAGAAATGAGCGCCTTAACACGAAAGACACTACCTAGTTATTTGCATTAATTTTTTCTACCCGACATTTGCGCACTAAGCTTACAGAATTCGTACAGAATTCTCGCTCTATGATTCCTTTAACCAACTAAACCAAAAAGGTCACGGGCGTCCGCTGTAGGTACTCCAGCCTAAACAATGAATCTGTACGAAGCGATTGTAATTTCCGGTTTGGGATATCTGCTTTTTGCTGGTTATGACTCAGCATCTAATTCTGATGTGATACTATCTTTCAATAAATACCTAATCAAAGTTTTATTTCAAGCATTAGAGAGATAAGCTTGGTAACCAAAAATAGGTAGGCACTTAGTTATTATAAACATTTGGACGTCGATGATTTGGCAGAATATGCTTTTTCAATACTGGTATACATATTACCCTCGACTTCGTCAGTGTTTTAAGTATATCTGTCCTGCTATGTTTATCCAGGGTACAAGCTATCGCTGTACCAACTTTCAGTCAGCGGTTATAACGTGACTGAGCAACAAAAAAACGATCGGAGTGACGACGAAAAAACCAAACTTGCGACCTGCAAATATCCACACTTTCGCATTTATATGTGACGTACTTATTTATAGTATTGTTTGTAGTTATTTTATTTTAGTTTTTCCCCCTTAGTAATAATAATTCATTAGATTGTACATTGTTGCAGTTACGTATTGACCGGAAAATTGTGGGTGGTGATGGGTGCGGGCTGGTTCTCTGAGCTGCTGTCGACGCTCACCACCCAGCCGGCGTGGCTGTGGTTGATCATAGACCTCATCAACCAACTGCAAGGAGTTTTCATCTTCCTCATTCTCGTTTTCAAGCCGAAGGTCTACTGCCTCATCAAGAAGAGACTAGGTGAGAATGTCATTAATTTAAGAACTTAGTAATGAATGTTTAAGGCGTGTTCATTAACTTCTTTTATCAATGCACGCCCGATATTCGTTCGAAGTAGGTATGTTTTGCTGGAACAAAAATGTGAGATACAGTTTTATTTTTTCAGGTTGTTCAAGGACCCCAATAGACACAAGTATATACTAAGATTATCTAATACTGTTGTCTTTTACATTATCTCACAAACTAATGCTACTTTCAACGTGGCCTTAATTTAACTTATACCTCTAGCCTGTCACTCTTACCTAAATAATAAAGGGTATCCCAGATACATCCGGCCTTCGATGGTGCGACGGCCTGTTGCAATGTATGTGAGACTTCAAACACGCGCGGCCATAATTTGCATATTGAGACTGCGGCCTGCGGTAGGCCGCCCGGCCGCCACCGCATGCGTGTATCTGGGATACGCTTAACTCTAGTGACAGTTGTGACTTTTCCACTCGGAGTAATCAAGACTTTTCTAAGTTAATTAGACAATTCAGTACCTTTAAGACATAGTGATTGTGCTGGAGGTATGTAGGTGCCTGCCTACTAATTTCGTATCGTACTTTTTCTGTATTTTTAAAGCTTTGTTTAACAAACTAGTACATTAATGACTTGGATGTAGAATGTAGTCGCCTTTATCTTTTTATAACCACACACGTATTACCACCTGTTACGACAAGTATTTGACACAATCACAAATTAGATACCTTTCCTTTTTGTATGCTCTAATAAATAATGCACATTGAAATACATATATCCCTAATATAAAGGGCAATTACAAGCGATTTGATGTGTTACGCACGTGTGCATAAATCACAGTCGCTTGTGTAAGTCACGTTATTAACGAGTACTAATATAATAAACAGGACTGGAGAAGCCGGACGCGCACAAGAACGGGAACACGTCGTCAGCGGCGCGGACATCCTCCACGTTCTTGTCACGGACCATCAGCACGGACGAGCGAGCCAACTTGCGGACCTCACTCCCCAACAACGGAGTCAAGCGGGCTTAATAAACACTACACTTTTTATATAAGTATGTACTTTATATAACTGTAGAGCTATTATGTTTAGCCAAGCCAAGATTTTTATACCAGATTTTAACAGTTGATCTCTGGATTGAGGTACAACTTTTATATGCTAATCATTGATACGTAAATTAGGTAAGTTAGGTAGCTAGTTAAAACATCATTTATTAGCATTTATACCTATTATGCCCGTCTATTACGAAAAATCTACCTCTATCTTAATATCGCAGTCAATATGTTGAAAAGCGATAACCATTAATTTAATAGTCGGTACATTTTAAGTAAATTACCTATCTAAGTAGGTATTTGTGCTTACAGCAAGACTTGATGAATATTTAGGTATAAGGATATTTATAGTTAAACAGGGTGTAAGGTAACATACCATTACATTTTCATTTTTTCGAGCAAAATTTGCGGATTTACACAGCTAAGTTAAAAGTTACACCTTAACAGTTATTTCTATTTATTTATTCGAAAACTGAACTGATTAACTTTTCGCTTTTCCTGTTAATGAGTACCTATAATATTATACCTAGTATCTACCTACCTACCTAAACTTTTACTACTTAGGAGGTACCTACATAAAGCAAATGGTAACCTTATAACTTACGCCTTATAATAATTTGATATACTTAGAATCTAATGTAAGTAATTGAAGTGTATTGTTTTCTGTAGATATTTCATACCAGTATCTATTAATTAATTATGTTACTTCATTGAATTAGACATTTTATCGTAATTTGTATGTTAAACCAGCATTTATGTAGAAGTACTTTATTTATTAGGTGCTTAGTTACCTGGTGCATATTTTAACAGTACTTAATCTGCTATTAAGGCATCTAGTCATAGAATAAGTATGAAAAGCAACAATTTTGTGTCTCTAAATAAATAAGAAAAACCACTTCGTTAATTAATTACCTACCTATTGAGTAGATATTTTTAATTAAGATACAATGGGTAATTATCGTACACACCGAATATGAATTAACTAATTAATACGTATACCTACCTATATGAAGTATAATTTATTGGATGGTGATGAAACTGTTTATTGCACACAAAGATGCCATTTCAAGTTCAAAATTGCAATGTAGTGTTATAAATACAAATATACGTAAATTATTGCTATTAACAGCCTTCGAAATTACCTATTGATGAACGAACGATTTATTAGCAAGTGTTATATTCGTAGTGTATGAATGAATCCGTATTGATATAGAATGTAGTATGATGATAATTAAGCCATTACTGAGTAATAAATATTGTTTCCATTCCAATTTAATATTTCTTTTCTAAACAGTCAAGTTTAAGTCATGGGGACATTTAATTTTATTATGGTATTTTAACTTACCTACGTTTCTAATTGGTATTCTTAGGATAGGTGCGCCCTTTAAATATGTTGCCTCAAACCATAGAGTTAAGATCTCTTTGGTGCGTGCTCGCGCGCCACCAAAGAGATTCGAACCTTCCTGCCTAAAACGGAGTTATTCTTTCCAGTTCTATGGGTAGGAAGAAATCGTAAATTCAGATCATTTATTTTCACGGACATGTAGGCAGCTGACATTATGAATAAATTAGAAGTAGGCACAGTCGAGAGCTATGCTCGGAGTTTCCCTGCGAGATCGAATCAGAAATGAGGAGATCCGCTGGAGAATTAAGGTCACCGACATAGCTCAAAGAATTGCGAAGCTGAAGTGGCAGTGGGCTGGGCAATTCACTCGTAGAACTGACGGTCGTTGGGGCAGAAAGGTTCTCGAGTGGCGACCACGTATCGGAAGACGCAGTGTAGGCAGGCCTCCCACAAGGTGGACCGACGATCTAGTGAAGGTCGCGGGACCCAGCTGGATGAGGTTAGCGCAGGGCCGGTCGTCGTGGAGATCGTTGGGGGAGGCCTTTGTCCAGCAGTGGACAGATGATGACAGTCGACCCTACACAGGCAAGGAACCGCTTACTGTGCGCGCATCTGTCTGTCTTAAAACTGTCTTGATTCTAATCTGCGCACAGCTGTTCCCTTATAAGGGGATTCCAGATACACGCGGCCTGCGGTGGCGGCCTGTTGTATTCCAGCAATGTAGTGACACTTCAGACACGCACGGCCTGCGTTTGCATATTGAAGCTGCGGCCTGCGGTAGGCCCATAGAATATAGAGCGTAGTGAGCGGGAGCGTAGCGAGCTTTTTCTGTGTTCTAGGGTAGGCCGCAACCGCAGGCGCGTGTGTCTGGGATACACTGTTCACATGCTTCACGAATTTCTCGCCAAACAATATTTCTGTTTGACATGTATTTCTTTTCTGATGGCATGGAGGCCATTTCGTTCAATACAACCTGTTTTCATAAGCGATCAACACGCAGTTTTTTACAATAAAAAACATTTTATCTGACGTAACAAACGATTTAATTATTTTTTCATTTACTTCCATTTTTTTATATAGGTAAGCACTTTTTAGTAAATGAAGCTTACAATAAATTAAATGTTTAAATAATTATAGGTAGTGGTCCCTCTAATTGTAGAAATATTGGTATAATAATTTATAAACAATAATTAATTCCGTGGAACGTTGTAACGTTGATGTATCAACAATGTCTAGGGATATTTCATTAAAGGTGGTATAATTTAAAAAGTACTCTAAAAGTATTAAATTTAATTAAACAAATCCTAAAATACCAAATTCTTACAATGTAAGTATTTTCTTTAATTTCGATTAACTGAAATACCTCTAGGGACCGCGCAAACCAAGCGGAAATTTGCCCGCGCACTTTTTTACGTCATTGTCAAATGAATCTTATCACTATATCGTAAAGAACAAAATCGTATTATGACTGCACGTCGGCGTCGTCGCCTCGCGCTCGAGGTCCTATATACGATTTTGTTCTTTAGGCTACAGTGATATGGTTCATTTGACAATGACGTCAAAAAGTGCGCGGGCAATTTTCCGCTTTGTCTGCGCATTCCCTTACACAATGATATGTGTAATTTGTACGAGGCACATAAATACGAGTGATGTAAAATATATTTGGGTTTTAAAAATGAAATCGTGGTACCAAAATAATAAGTAGGTACCTACCTATAAAAAAGTTGAACTTGGAGCGTGAACAAAAAGTACGCACGTAAAAAATAGAATTCGTAAGAATACATTTGATGATTGGCTAAGCATATAGGGTCAATATGACAAATCGCATTATCGATATGATAGCACTTAATACTATGCTTCATTTTTGCCTAAATTGAATAAATTTTAACAAAATATAAATAGTTAAATACCATTATAATTATTATTTACAGGCATGAAAATACTGCTGTTTTTATTGCATACCTAATAATTGTATCTCTTACAAAAATAAATACTTTCCTAACGTATTAACAAATGTCTAAACTAATACAAATACTTAGTACATACATGCCAGATACTTTAATAGGAGGTTTAAATTAAGCCTTAAAAGTTAAACATACTTAATTATCACATGAACATCATTAATACTTAATACCTAAGGGTTCCTTATTTTAAGCGTGCTAAGTACGTTTACAAGTTAATATCTTATAGAAAACGTAGTTATGATAATGTTCTTATAGAAAAGTTTTTTTTTGTTTTTAATTTCTAATCTAGATTTTGTACCAAATCTTTATAATAATTTTAATTGTCCTAACATAACGTAGGTCTAAAATCTTTATCGTGAGCATAATCTTGAATTTCATATTAGGTATTTATTATTATGACTTTAAATAAAAGTGTAATAACAATGTACTGTATATATCTATATAATTTTGTATATATTTGTATCTGTATATATCTGTATATATTTGTATATATCTATATAATTTTATTTTAATATAAATAGATAATTATGCACATGAATAAGTTAAACAAAACGATGAATTTCACAATTACACTGGAGCCATTGTGTAGATACAGGCGAAACATCTCTGGCGACTTCTGGTAGATGAGATGATGAATCATTAAATATTAATGATTTTAATATATGTATAGATAAGATAATATGAAATTCTATCAAATTGATGACTGTTTAGTTGTGTACTTATGTACGAGTACTATTTTACACTTGCATTTATTTACCTAGTAGGTATGGGCAGGTAAATTTATTGATAATAGTAAGTATTGAATATAATTATAATAATTTATTAACTTTCCTTATGATTTTATTGTTCAAATTACGCAGTACCTATGCTTTTTTTTACAAATATTTTTGAAGATTCGCTAAGTTGTATGTTGAATAATATTAAACGGCACCACAACATACACTATGCCTTTTCAGACGTGTCCTAATATAAAAGTTGTGTCGCAATGCTTCAAGGGCAAACAGGCAGTGCGTACTGTGAACATAAATGTATGATGATAAATGGACGAAATATGATGCACTGAAGGATAGCGGACGGTAGCAGTGCTCGGTTGGTCAAGTGCGGTGATTGGGCTGAACGGTGATGGGCGCGGGGGTGCTGTGGGCGGCGGGGGGCGCCACCGGCGTGCCGGGGGCAGACCCCTGGGAGTCCGCCTCGGCATCCTGCTCACCCGTATCCTCCTCGTCGATGATTGAGATGTCGCGGATAGAAGGCCGATGCGATCGCCGCCAACCTAAAAAGACAAAACATGTTTTTGCTGTACCACTACGATCCATGTCATGATGTTATGCCGATAAAAATCTACATTTTATAATTTAATGTCAACACGACACATACATGTGAATTGGGTTTCCTTGTACCTATACATATCTTCAAGATAAGGAAAGGTCACAGTTTATCCGGCTGTTTTTGTTGAAGCAACCGACTATAGTGCGGTATTCAGTCGCTAAAATGATCACGTTAAAAGCAGTGGTGTCAGTTTACATAATTGTTTCAGTGATTGCATTATTTAGTGAAAAATGTGAAGCTTTAAAGTTTAACAGAGAAAACGGCGATGAAATAAAGAATTCAAATAATTACGGCACCGATTCCTATTATGAACTTCGCCCCGAAGAAATAACACAGAAAACTATTATAAAGAACGTGGATCAATTCAAAAATCAAATAGAAGATGGACCAGACAATCTTGCAGCAGAAATGCGCACTCACCATTTAAAGAATACTGATGGACGATATAAACGCAATATTGAAAAGAAGCAACGTGTTACCAGACAGACATCGGGATATTCACCAATTTATCCACAGCTGCCTTCCTCTTACAACTCCTATCCAGCATACCCCAACTACAATAATCAAGGACAATATCCTACTAATTACAATCCACCAAGCCCAACAAATTCTACACAGTGGAACCAGAACTCTGTAAACCCTTATGATCCTGCCCGACAGCCCAACCTATCGTATAACAACTCCCCAGCCCATTATCCAGTTTATAATTCAAGTCAAACGCCTACTTATAATAATTCTTACTCAAACCCTCCTATTTATAATCCAAGTCAAAGACCACCTTACAACCCAACTCAAAGGCCATCGTCATACAATAATTCCAACTGGAATTATCCTACATACAATCCCTCTCAAAGACCACCGTACAATAATGCAAACATAAATAATGCACCTTATAACCCAAATCAAAGGCAGCCATACAATAATTCTAACTATAATTATCCTACAAACAATCCATCTCAAAGACCACCATACAATAATGCTAATATAAATTATCCATCTCACAATCACAACCCAACTCAGAAGTCTCACTATAACAATTCAAATTCGAATAATCCTACTTACAATCCCACCCAAAGATCGCCTTATGCCACTAATAACAATTATCCACCGTATAATCCGAGTCAAAGACCGCCCTACAGTCATTCTAATTCGAAGTCTTACAATCCAACTCCTTCATCTAACGGTCCTAGTATAGATGCACGATCTAACACACCCTTTAATAACTCTCAGTCAACATATCCCCCATACAACTCACTAAGTCACGGATCATACAACAATTCCCAGGCGAATATTCCAAGTTATAATTCGTCTTCCGGATATCCAAACTTTTCAACTGGATATATCTCCAGTAATTCAACAAATTCTTATAACTCCCAAACTCAAGGGATACCCAGCTGGCAAAACCAAGGGTATAATAATTTTCCAACAAATCCTTCGCCTAGCTATGGACCTGCTGGGCCATATAACCCAAATGCCCCAAAACAATTACCGTACAACACTTCTACAGCTCCAAACCACTTTTACTATCCTACTAAAACAAGTAATGGAACGAATTATGACCCCAATAAAGTTCGACCTGAACAATTTTCCTATCCATATTAGGTAAACTTGACTTAAAGTTGTTTTTCATGAAATTCAATCAATTTCTTACATGAATGTTACGTAATTACTTTGTTAGTACAATATCGAATAAATAAGTTGTCAAATACATATATTTGATTAGTCTTGTGTTTATTTTTCGCTTCATCTTGAAGAAATCTTTTATTTAACTCTATACTTAAAACATTGGCGACTGGGAGATTTTCTTTCTAAAACTTGGTAAGTTCGAGTTCAAGCTCTTTGGGAAATTTATTGTTCTACATAGGTAGGTAAAATGGAACTCTAGGTCTGTTTAGTTTACGGAATTCATAATGGTACTACTGACACCGACCCAAAATTAGTGTCATTCATTCAAAGTCGGGTCATTTGTACCATCAATGGTACTGGTCAATGGTACAACTGACACTACGCGTAATATTCATATCAGAATAATCAATAGATTCTTAGAATAATGAATAAGTATATGAAACGCGCGCGTATAGGTAATGTCAGTGGCAGATACAGTAGGTAGGTAATACATGACGAGGGATAAGTAGGTGCTACCGCAAATTGGACTTCTTGTTACATTATGAGGTCAATGTACTTCAATGCATACCTAAGTAAGTCTTACATACTTTTTAAGACAATAAATAGAAATTATTACGTGTATACCTTCCAATACTGGCGGTTTCGAAGTTTTGCTGAGAAGCCTGGGCCCGGCGATCGTGATGACGATGGCTCCGATGGGCGCTGTGATGACGATGGACATGATGCAGACTGTGATGATGGTCTCCGCATACTTCACCAGCTCGGGAGATGGTTCAGAGCTTCCGGCCATCTTTCGGACCTCATCCAGGGCTACTGAACCTAGAGCAGCCTGTAAACAAAATGAGTGAACGTGAATGATGTATTGTATTTGCAATTACCTACCGTCCATAAATTCGCATTTACCTATTTATTTCGATGTTTTTCATATCATATTTTAAATAATATGGTGGTCAACACCGTGACCTCGGAATCAATCTGTTTATTACTATCGGGGGGCTATATTTGAAATATTGCCGCGGTATCAGTCGGTCAGGGTATCCTTATAATAGTATCTATAGGTAAATCAGTTTCCAGTTAAGTCATTCGATGTGTTCTCTAAAGGACTTTTTCTATCATTCCTATATAGAAATTATGTGCATTTATTAGGTACTTAAGGGCAGGACCCAGGGGTGATAGTCCAAGTCTAGCTGGGGGGAGCTGCCCCCCTCGGTGCGCCCAATGTTAAAATGCAATGGCAAAATTAACTTGCGACGTATTTTATGATACATCGAATCATATTATCATGTCATATCGTACCTGTACTGTAGCTTTGGCCATCCAGGCCAGGCCGACGAAGAACTTCTCTTTGGTATTGAGATTGCTGCGGACTGCGCACGCGCTGGTGAGCAGCGCGCGCGTCACCATGCACGTGAGTAGGATCCCACTGCCGACGAGCACCAAGTGGATTGGCAATTCCGATATCTGAAAATTTGTTTCACAATAATTATGGGTAACCTACAGACCAGGGTAGAACAGAACGATGCACATTCTCTGAGTCATATTAAATTAGATATGATATGAGCAGGTATTTTACTATATTTATTTGTCATGAAAACATCGTGAGGAAACCTGCATACGCCGAAGAAGAAATTCTTAGGCGCATGTGAAGTCTACCAACCCGCACTGGGCTAGCGTACTGGACTATAGCCCTCGTTGAGAGGGTAGGCCTGAGCCCCAGCAGTGGGGAGATTAATAGGCTGTTGATGATGATGATGAAATTATTATTATAATTTTTTTATTAAAAATAAAATTTTATCTACCGTAAAGTAGATTTCATCTAAAAATTAAATCATCTAAAAAAAAGGGAATTAAAACCATTAATAGTGTGACCAGGTAGGTAACCAAATAAGTACCTATTAGGTAGGTAGGTAGTTTTAATTTCCATAAAAGTACTATAATCCCGTATTAACTCAGAAGTTTGCGAATCGAAAAATCTGAATTAATTACAGCTTGTGGAGGGCGGTGTTTCTTAGTGGTCATACTACTTGCAGTAATACTCGTGCTGCGTATATATTTAAATTAGTTACCAGGAACAAATAAAACAAAATCTCAACAGCCGGATTTTTTTTACAAAATATGGGATGAAAGAAATACTTACAACAACTTGCGCACCGGTGACACCGAATAGCATGGGCTCAAAGAACATCCAGAAAATTTCAAAAGCTGTTGCGACCGGGTTGTCCTCGAGCTCCCAGCCCAAGTCCGTCCAGTTCTTGCACGCGACGAATGCAAACGCGATCACTGCCAGAGGTCCTGAACACACAATTTAAATCACCTTTATAAATCCATTATTTTATACCTATATACTAGCTGTTTCCCGCGGCCACGCCCGCGTTCCTAACTATTTTCTTTTTACTCCGCTCCAAGGGTCGTAGCGTTATGTTAATAGCCTATAACCTTTCTCAAGAATTTGGCTATCAAATGCCGTTTTTAAATCCGACCGGTAGTTCTAGAGATTAGCACGTTAAAAAAACAGTATCTGATTTGGATATTATATATCGACCTTTATGAGGCGATTTTTTTAAAATCAGCTAGGTATACATAGGTAGGTATATTTATCATGAATTTATATTGAATTGAACGCACTATTTACGGTGTGTCGGCGCCTCCTTAGCAACACTGGTTTGGCTCACTCACTCACTCGCTGACCAGTCAACCATTCAATTCAATCCATCGTTCCGTTCGCCTCCAACCGTTTTTATGTACTTGCACAATTTTGTCAAAAAAAGGAAATTAAATCTCAATATTCAAGAATTCAAGCATTTTTCTTTATGTTCACATTGCGAACACGGTGCGTTGCCCGTGGTACCACGAGTTTGTACCACCCGTGGTAACACGGGCAATTTTTTCTTCCCATGGTAGTGCCAAAATTATTCATCATCATCATCACATCAGACTGTGGTCGTCCACTGCTGGACAAAGGCCCTCAAAGATCTTCACGACGACCGGTCCCGCGCTAACCTCATCCAGCCAGGTCCCGCGATGCGTAAAAAATTATTATTGAGTTATTAAAGTTCTAAAACTTTAATGCCGGAAGTATTTGTATTCTTAATATCTAAAGAAAATATAATGTGATGGGAATGCTTTGAGGACATTTGCAACGGGTGTTGTTTGCCTTCTGTTTTATTGGCTCTCGACACATTGACTTGTAACAATGCATTGTTCGGGGAAATGTCAAGCACTACACTGCGGAAAACAATCAATCCTAGCTATTCACTCCACCAAACAGTTTTAACGATACTCAGTTAGAAGAACGAGCTCGTGTCTGTTTATAAATTCTGAGGAACAATGCCTTTCGATTGTGTTAATATAGATAAATGATAATAATTGTGAGCATGTTGTGGGTACACAGCACTTTGCGGTTAGATCGTTTGTGGGTATCTGTCGCTTTTCCTCGTGTCACTAACCTAGCAGTACTGCCGGAACTATAACCATACTAGTTGGAAAAAAAGGATTACATTCGTTTCATTACAGTGAGTTTACTGTAATTTCCATTGGCGAACAGTGACGTCATGTCAGTCATCGTTCATATCACGAGACGCTACCGTTGTAATGAGTCATTGAAGGTTCCACACATGGATACGATAAGTAAGCAACGTACAATGGGCCACGTGTATACCTACTTCACGCATTTATTGGTAGGTGTCAAATAATTTCGGTTAATCGAATTTTTTACGTTGATTTTGTATGGTTTCAGCTATTCATGCGTTATAATTTTTTTATTTTGGGTAGAACTGTAGTAGTTTGCGATCACGTTTTAGACTAATGTTAAAATTAATTTTAAACTTTATGTTTGTTATGGAAGAGCGGGATTTCCTGGTACAAGTACTTACTTAAAAGGAGGTCCCAACCACGAATGTATTTATTTATTAAGAACTAGCTGTTGCCCGCGACTTCGTCCGCGTGGATTTTGGAAGTAGGTACCTATCTCTGCTATGTACAGACATACATCGTCTAGTTATAATTTTCCAATGGTAAAATGGATCATTCTAAGTATATATTATTCACCATAATTTAAGGTATACCATACCTTCAGGAACAAACTATGAACACCGTATCCAATTTGGTGAAGACAGATAAAAATTTAAAAAATTGTTGTTTTCACTTCTATTGCTCATAAGACTTCTCATATCAATTTTTATTATACGTGTGTATTTTTAACTAATACAGTATGGGCAAAACCAAAACCATAGGAGATACAGGGAAACTGTCTTAGGAACCTTTAGGTATTTTTTCGTGATAACAATTTTGACATAGTAATCGGAGCAGCTGGAGTTCAGGTGGCATGAATGAATAAGTAGTAAGTAGGTACCTAAGTACTTTGCACAGTCTGTTTTATAAGAAAACATTTTATTAAATTTGACTAACTTCTGCTGCTTGGATTTTTTTCTACCGATACAATAAAATGATTCTAACATGAAACCAAGTCGATACGTATTTTTTAAAAATAATAAAAATTATTTTTCACTGGCGTTCTATGAGAAAACATTTTATTGAATTTGACTAACTTCTGCTGCTCAGATTTTTTTCTTCCGATATAATGAAGTGATCCCTACATGAAACTGAGTCGAACCGCATTAAAAAAAAATTGTGCAAATTGTCTCATTTTTATGGACAACACACGCTTGACCAAAAAATTTCTATGTCATAAGACACTTTCCCTGCATCTCCTATGGTTTCGGACTTGCCTATACTGTCCCAGTTAAAAAAAACACTGATATCTCCTATGTCTATGACATCGTCTTGTTACGTTAAATGATTTATCTGTAAATGACGATAACTTTTTTCGCTGTCATCCGATTTCAATGAAACAAAGCCTATAAGTTGCTCCAGGCTGTGCTTAATCTACCTGTGAAAACCGCAAGAAAATCCGTTCAGTGGTTTCGGAGATTAGCGATTACAGACAGACAGAAAGACAGACAGACAGAAAGACAAAAAAATTAAAAAAAACTTTTTTGTGTTCTGTTACTCTTTTTTTATCGCCCACACTCATTTTTTTTAAAATTTGTTCAAAGTACAGACACACGATTTCTACTCCTTTATTATAAGTATAGATTGAAGAAATAAACATTATTATTATAAAACGTTTCTAACTGGAACTGGACCGGAATATTCTTATTGGAAAAATTTTCACTTGGGGGTGTAGCTGGCTGTCAAACTCGGACGGTTGAGTGGCTAGCCGAATAACATAGAAATTTTAATTTAATTTCCACTAAATAGTTAGCTAATATAGACGCAACATTTATATAATCGAAAATGGTTGTTACAGACCGCCAGTAAATATAGGTATACTTGCAATGTTTATGTACCTAGTCCATTTGGATGGAAATAAATCATTCAACGTATAAGAAGATAGCAGAGAAAGGGGTGACTTTGTAAAGAATCCAGATAGATCCAGAGAGGTATATTATGAATTAGAGAGTATGACGTAGGAAATGCAATAAACTATACGACGACGCATTATTATTATGTGCGCGGGGTGGCGGCGTGCGCGACATAAATAATCCGACACCGCAACCATCACGAGATTCCAGTTTCATTTGTATGTCACCGCAGGGAATGAAAGATATATAAAGATATAGATATATTATATATTATATTAGTATGGATATATGTGTTCTTACCCGCGCCACCCCAGCCGATCTCCTCAGAGCCGAGCACCGACATGAGGCCGCCAGTCAGCAGCAGCAGCACCCTCAGGGGCACCAGGAATGCGTCGTTGCGCTCCGGCACGAACTTTACTAAGTACCCACACAGTACGCCAAACGCGATCCCACCAATTATACTAAGAGGACCCTGAAACATAAACGAAATATTTTTATAAGAGAAAAGTCACAGATATTTTAAAATATTAGTTTAGTTTTAAGACAATGTGCATTTTATTTTAATTATTGATCAAAATTAAAATTAGTTTATGCCTTGCATTTTATATAAAGATACTTTAGAGAATCTGCACGTGCCTGTCGATCGACAAATTCTCGAAAAAAAACTAAAAGTTTATAGTAAATGTACAGCACTTTAAGAAAGTTGAAGGTTTAAAAAGAAGGTAATCTTACTTGAATAATATTCATGGTGAGAGAGGAACTGGAGAACATGATAGAAGTGACAATCCCAAACACCGCGACACTGGCGGCATCGTCGATACCCGATACGGCCAAGACTAAAGTTGGAATTCCCTTGGACACCCCGTATCCCTTGCCGCGGAGGCGGAACAGACAGGGGACGATGACAGCAGGTGATACCGCTGCTACGATCGATCCCAATAGGAAACCTGCAATACCAACAAATTTATAGTATTGGTAGTTACATGGAAAATATTCGTGTTCCATGTAGGAATAATATTCAAAATATTCGTTAAATTGTTTTTGTATGTTGGACAATAACATAATAAATTATGTCCAACATCTTAATTTAATCAAGAATTTACTCGTGTTTCTTAATAAAATATGAATTTTCATATTATTGTATAGAAATTATTGATATTGATCAATAATTACAAGGCATCCTTGTAGTATAGTCTTCTTATGAATTATGGGCTAAGTATTTTATGGTATAGGTAAGTAATTAATAAAGAATGAAATTTACTCCAATCCCAAGGCAAATCAAGCAGATAGTGAGCCATGACAGCGGAAAGACAGCACTCAAAAGTCCAAGGTATCAGCGCCAGCTTGATGACTGTGAAGAAGAACTTCCTCATGGCGTTGGGGTCTAGGTCCAAACCCGCTCGCGTCAAGATTATAGTTAAAGCTATTTTCCTGAAAATCATAAAATTAATAGTGATGTACCAAATAATGTGAAGCGGTAAGATTTATCATTTATCAAAGAACTATATTAGAAGTTACCTTATGTAAGAGGTGACGTGCATATAATTATCGTTAAAGTCGACAAAACCAATGTTTTTCATGAGTATTCCTACAATTAGCATTCCAATGAGCGCCGGTAGAGTTGTGATCTTCACCATGAGCCAGCCGCCAAAGTAGGAGGCTATGGTCAGCACCGCCAGCATGAACAGCTGGCCGCCAGGCGCAGCGGTCTCGCCCAGCACTACCCATATCGTCACCCACACCAGTACACCTAATAATAGAGAACCAGTTTTTACTAATATTAAGGTGTCAAATTGTGTGAAATAAACTGCACGGCGGGCGGCCCGCATAAACTTTCTCGCCACTTCTTTTTTTTTAGAAATAAAGAGTAAACTCAAGCAGTTTCGTCATTTTCATAACGAAAAAGTTGTACATAAAATTTTGTTTTGTACACTTAAAAAAAATTATACATAATATGCTGATAAAGACAATTGTTGTATGACCAAATAAATACTTCTTCGTAATATATGAAATTTCAATAGCGCTAACCATTTGTTAGAAAATGCAGGCAAGTTTTAATTTATTGTAGGAGAACCATACCAACTAGATTTTTCCAGACCAATTGGTACTACTCTATGTCATAGACAAGCATTAGCAATAACAAAGTGCAAAGTTTCATCAAAATCGATAGAGCCGTTTTTGAAACTTTTTTTTTCACTTTTTTTTATATAACAGCTTACTCAGTTGAAAGTACGAACAAACTGTTGATAGTCCTTCGATGAAATAAATTAAAACTCGTTCTAAATTTGGTCCCAATCGGACAAAAGGACCAGACCCTAGCGTGACGGACCGAACGCACGGACGGACGCACGCAGGCACGGACGGGCCGAATTGAGATATTCGGTTTTTCGGTACCTATGTGTTATCGATATAGATCACATTTACAACATTTGTAATAATTACGCAAAGCTTTAAATGACAAATATGTATGTACAAAAATCTAATCCTATCAAAAAACTAATCGCATGCGCCAACTAACTACATAAAATTATAACTCTAAATTGTTTTTTTAAAATAATTGATAAAACTTACCGATGATGAGTACTGCCAAGGTCTGTGCGAATTGTCGATAAGACGGACATAGTGGGTAAGGGCATACTTTCTGCCAATTCGGTGGTTCCCACGAGGGAATTCCGGATTCTTCCTGATGACACTTGGCACAACAGGCGAACCACCAAGATCTGTGCAGGTATGAAAGAAGAATTTGCATTGGCTGAAAGTAGTAGTTTAGAGTACAGAATAATGTCAACAGAATAACAATGTTAACTTCCCCATCTAGGGGCGCCATTGTAACCGCTTACCTTTCAACGTGTTCACTGTGCTGTGACAATGCTTTCTTGGAATATATTGAGGATGTAGTCGAATATTTCTTGAACCTGCCCTCGATGTGTGTCTGCCGATCTGTAGATGAAGCATGCTAGCGTTACGCGACTCGAATGACTATCAAATGCCGACATCGATCAGCGCCGACCTATTCCTTAACGTGACACGTGACTGATGCTATCAATATTACATTTCGGCTTCATTTTAAAAAGTTTTATAATAGTAGTTACGCGTATAGTTGGGTTGACCTACCACCTATCCTTTTAACTCTCGACGAACATTGTAGCATGTTGGAAGTTTCCAATACAACTGCAGGTTTTACTAGTACATGTACCTGACAAGTGACGAACCAATTGATTTTTACTCGGTAATCTATTTCAGAATAGTTCATTTGCGTTAGTTTTTGTAATATTCATGTACCTATGTATAATTGTCAAGAAGACGGTTTTCGGGTCATGAACGCAAAGGTTATATTGTAAATCGCTTGAAAACTATGTCGCTTGTGGTGTTTTTGAATAGAGCTTTATTCTTGTGTGAAATAGCAGGTGTCTTCGTACAACACATCTGGTATAGTTCCTACGAGCACACGTTTATTTTAGAGTCACAATGAGCGAGGTACTAATAATATAGGTCAAATAAACTGCTGCATAAGGATTACTTGCTATTTTTTAAACAAGTTTTGATAATATGGTCTTGAAATTTATATGGAAATGTAATGGAGGTAAGTACAACCTCCTGTCTACATACGAATGGTTTGCGAAAGGTGAAAGATTTTTAAGGGTTCAAGTATTAATTATTTACATTTTCGTACCATGTCGCTCTAATTTTAACATTAGCAAATAACAAACATTAATAACGCTACAGTTTTGATAGAAACTTACCCCAAGATGTGTCCATTTCCGCAGCCATGGCGTTGTGAAGGTTACTTTTACGGCGCGACGGCCCTTCGGCCTGAGCAGACACGCGTCCATTCCTGCTGAATATTTGTTTGGTTAATTTCACTCCAGGATTATTTTTGGAGCATCGGTGGGCGGTCCTAAGTTAAGACTTTTACTTAACCTAAACTTAAGAGCGAACGTGCAATATTAGTCCTCCACGCTGGACCCATATTGCGTGTTGAGGGAGAGGGACTTCATATATGCCTTCGAAGTTTGCGGATTCCTCAATACGCATTCCTTCACCGATAAACCTGTGGTTGATCAATGAGGCATCTCGTTAAAAGACAGGCCCGGGCATGGCAACAATGCATTCTGTATTGGGCCACCACGACTTTGTTATCCCCATTTTTTCGCTTTCTTGTCTGTCCATTTCTTGTCTGTTCGGTGCCTACATATTTTGCAATCGATTGTAAACTAACTTCCCGATGTGCTCTACTAGATACTTGAAACTTTAAACATGTCTCAGAACTGGATGACAATGCAATATTAATTCGCTTTCAAGACTCAACGCAGAATAGACATTTATTTACTGCTTTTAAGTCTTGAAAGCGCTTACTTTAACACTTTTTTAAAGGAACGGACTGAAAGTTTAAAAAGTTAATTGATAAATAGTTAATTGATGCATGAGTGAGTAGTTTAGTTCACCAAGTCACTATACGAGTCTAGTAACGGTAGTAACTTAGATGATTGTTTAAAATGTATTTCGTTCTACCGCCATAGCGAATCAGTTATTTCACTGCGCAATACGCGTATACATATGAAATCCTAGGCATGTAAATAAATAGGTACCTACCTACCTAATTAGAAATTGGATTAACCTAGACAAAAAGCTGACATCCCTAGTCCCCATATTATTATATACTATAAAGCTCGACTACCACTCACTGACTGACTGACTGATTGACATAGTAGTTCTCCCAGAAGGAGTGATTGTGGACCAAAGTGATGTAGGAAACAAATACGCAGCCTCCTCTGATGAGTAGAGAAAAAGTCCGAAACTTGAAGATTCTGTCCATCTTCAGCTATTGCGTCAACGTCCCGCGGAAACGGTGCCAGATAGCTGGGGTGACCTTGAACTAAAGTTGTCCAGAATCTTGGGATCATTGATGACGTCACTTTTTTTTTTCAAAATGGCGGCGTTTTCAAGATGGCGGAGCGCCGTTTTTTCGAGAAACTTTACCCGAATTGATCTCCCGGAAGGAGTGGTCATGGACCAAAGTGGTCTAGGGAGGGAGTGTAGCTCATACCCCGTAGTATATGGGAAAAGTCTGAAACTTGGAGATTTTGGTCATCTTCACCCTTCAGGTCCACGGCCCGTGGAGTCGGAAACCGATATTTTGACTGACTTCGAACTAAAGTTGTACAGAACCCTAGGACCTTTGGTGACGTCATATTTTTTCTAATGTGTGCAGTCTCTTCTGGTGAGCAGAGTAAAAATATAAAACTTGGAGATTATGGTCATCTTCAGCTGTTGGGTCAACGGCCTGCAGAAACGGTGCCAGATAGCTGGACCGAGCTGGAACTAATATTGTTCAGAATCTTGGTAAATTCATGATGTCTTTTTTTTTTTTCAAAAAGGCGACTTTTTCAAAATACACTACCACAAATTATAAGTAGATATTATTGTAGTGTATGCCTGCATTACAACGCACTGGCCACTTCAAAAAGAAAAGAAAATATGTAAAGCATACATACACCAGCTAAAATAACTTATAATTTGTTGTAGTTACGTGTGTGGCTGCTTTACATCGCACAGGCCATCATTCTATACAAATTCAAATTACAGTTTGCTGTTGTGTTTTTTTTAGATTAATTTGATAATTATGCGGCTTTTTTATATGGCTGAAAACAAATTTTACTCTCCGATTGCGCTGAAAATTTGTATGTAGGGGTTCTAAGTGCTCCTGAATACAATTATTTACGAGCGAAGCGAGCACCGCGAGCAAAGCGAAACGAGCGAACTTTTTTTTCTTTTGATTTTCGATCTCCATACATACTATCTTTTTTCAAAATGGCGACTTTTTCAAAATTTTGCGGCTTTTTTATTGCCGAAAATAAATTTTACTCTCCGATTGCGCTGAATTTTTTATAATGTTTGCAGTCTTTTCTGGTGAGCAGATTAAAGCTCTGAAACTTGGAAACTATGGTCATCTTCAGCTGTTGGGTCAACGGCCCGCAGAAACGGTGCCAGATAGCTGGACCGAGCTGGAACTAATATTTTTCAGAATCTTAGGCAATTTGGTGATGTCATATTTTTTTTACAAAATGGCGACTTTTTCAAAATTTTACGGCTTTTTTTTATGGCCAAAAATAAATTTTACTCTCTGATGGCGCTGAATTTTTTATAATGTGCGCAGTCTTTTCTGGTGAGCAGATTAAAACTCTGAAACCTGGAGATTATGATCATCTTCAGCTGTTGGGTCAACGGCCCGCAGAAACGGTGCCAGATAGCTGGACCGAGCTGGAACTAATATTTTTCAGAATCTTAGGCAATTTGGTGACGTCATTTTTTTTTTTCAAAATGGCGACTTTTTCAAAATTTTACGGCTTTCTTTTTATGGCTAAAAATAAATTTTACTCTCCGATTGCGCAGATTTTTTTATAATGTGCGCAGTCTTTTCTGGTGAGCAGATTAAAACTCTGAAACCTGGAGATTATGGTCATCTTCAGCTCTTGGGTCAACGGCCCACAGAAACGGTGACAGATAGCTGGGCCGAGCTCAAACTAATATTTTTCAGAATCTTGGGCAATTTGGTGATGTCATTTTTTTTTCAAAATGGCGACTTTTTCAAAATTATACGGCTTTTCCTTAATAGCCAAAACTAAATTTTACTCTCCGATTGCGCTGAAATTTTTATAATGTGCGCAGTCTTTTCTGGCGATTAGATTAAAACTCTGAAACGTGGAGGTTATGGTCATCTTCAGCTGTTGGGTCAACGGCCCGCAGAAACGGTGCCTGATAGCTGGACCGAGCTGGAACTAATATTTTTCCAAATCTTAAGCAATTTGGTGATGTCATATTTTTTTTCAAAATGGCGACATTTATAAAATTTTACGGCTTTTTTTTATGGCCAAAAATAAATTATACAATGTTTGTTCGCGGGTTGGTTCGTTGGTTTGTTCGCGCGCTTCGCGCGTTTGTTCGTGGGTTAGTTGGTTGGTTTGTTCGCGCGTTTCACGCGTTTGTTTGCGGATTGGTTATTTGGTTGGATTGATCGCGCGCTTTGCGCGTTTGTTTGCGCGTTTCGCGCGTTTGTTCGCGCGTTTGTTCGCGCGTTTCGCGCGTTTGTTCGCGCGTTTCGCGCGATTGTTCGCGGGTTGGTTGGTTGGTTTGTTCGCGCGTTTCGCGCGTTTGTTCGCGGGTTGGTTATTTGGTTGGTATGTTCGCGCGCTTCGCGCGTTTGTTAGCGGGTTGGTTGGTTGGTTTGTTCGCGCGTTTCGTGCGTTTGTTTGCGCGTTTCGCGCGTTTATTCGCGGGTTGGTTTGTTCGCGCGCTTCGCGCGTTTGTTTGCGCGTTTCGCGCGTTTGTTCGCGGGTTGGTTATTTGGTTGGTTTGTTCGCGCGCTTCGCGGGTTTGTTCGCGCGTTTCGCGCGTTTGTTCGCGGGTTGGTTATTTGTTTTGTTAGCGCGTTTCGCGCGTTTGTTCGCGGGTTGGTTGGTTGGTTATTTGGTTGGTTTGTTCGCGCTCTTCGCGGGTTTGTTCGCGCGTTTCGCGCGTTTGTTCGCGGGTTGGTTATTTGGTTTGTTAGCGCGTTTCGCGCGTTTGTTCGCGGGTTGGTTGGTTGGTTGGTTATTTGGTTGGTTTGTTCGCGCGCTTCGCGCGTTTGTTTAAGCGTTTCGCGCGTTTGTTCGCGGGTTGGTTTGTTCGCGCGCTTCGCGGGTTTGTTCGCGCGTTTCGCGCGTTTGTTCGCGGGTTGGTTATTTGGTTTGTTAGCGCGTTTCGCGCGTTTGTTCGCGGGTTGGTTGGTTGGTTATTTGGTTGGTTTGTTCGCGCGCTTCGCGCGTTTGTTTGCGGGTTGGTTGGTTGGTTTGTTTGCGCGTTTGTTCGCGCGTTTCGCGCGTTTGTTTGCGCGTTTGTTCGCGGGATGGTTGGTTGGTTAGTTCGCGCGCTTCGCGCGTTTGTTCGCGGGTTGGTTGGTTTGTTTGTTCGCGCGTTTCGCGCGTTTGTTCGCGGGTTGGTTGGTTCGTTCGCGCGTTTCGCGCGTTTGTTCGCGGGTTGGTTTGTTGGTTGGTTTGTTCGCGCGTTTCGCGCGTTGTTCTCGCGTTTCGCGCGTTTGTTCCCGGGTTGGTTAGTTGGTTGGTTTATTAGCGCGCTTCGCGCGTTTGTTCGCGCGTTCGTTCGCCTTATTGTTGGTTGTTTGGTCTGAAGTATTGAAAGAAATAAAGAACAGCTCAAGTAGTAGTCTTTTAACGCGAATGAGGTCGCGGGGGTCTGATAGTAAATTTGTATTCACGGGTTTGAGGTGCTCCAAATCAGATTCCGGTTACCGTCAAAAAACAGCTCACAACACTGCAATCACGAAAGTCATGAAAGTTTGTTTTGCGGCTTTTAGGTGCCATCACTGAAGATTTGGTTTCCGGCCAAAAACTAAAACGTCGAAACTCATAAAAAAAAAATTTTTTTTAGGATTCCTGTCAAAAGAAAAGATCAACACAGCCGACCTCCGCGGTCCGCTTGCGGGCCGCGGCACCCACCGAAACACTAGTTATTATATACTATAAAGCTCGACTACCACTGACTGACTGACTCACTCATTGACATAGTAGTTCTCCCAGAAGGAGTGACCGTGGGCCAAAGTGATGTAGGAGTAAAGTACGCAGCCTCTTCTGATGAGTAGAGGAAAAGTCCGAAACTTGGAGATTCTGTCCATCTTCAGCTATCGTGTCAACGGCCCGCGGAAACGGTGACAGATAGCTGGGGTGACCTTGAACTAAAGTTGTCCAGAATCCTGGGATCATTGATGACGTCACTTTTTTTTCCAAAATGGCGGCGTTTTCAAGATGGCGGAGCGCCGTTTTTTCGAGAAACTTTACCCGAATTGATCTCCCGGAAGGAGTGGTCATGGACCAAAGTGGTATAGGGATGGAGTGTAGCCCATACCCCGTAGTATATGGGAAAATTCTGACATTCGGAGATTTTGGTCATCTTCACGCTTCAGGTCCACGTCACGTGGAGTCGGAAACCGATATTTGGACTGACTTCGAACTAAAGTTGTACAGAACCCTAGGACCTTTGGTGACGTCATATATTTTGTAATGTGCGCTGTCTCTTCTGGTGAGCAGAGTAAAAATATGAAACTTGGAGTTTCTGGTCATCTTCAGCTGTTGGGTCAACGGCCCTCAGAAACGGTGCCAGATAGATGGACCGAGCTGGAACTAATAATGTTCAGAATCTTGGGAAATTCATGATGTCATTTTTTTTTTTTCAAAATGGCGACTTTTTAAAAATACACTACTACAAAATATAAGTAGATATTGTTGTAGTGTATGCCTGAATTACAACGCACTGGCCACTTTAAATAGAAAAAAAAGGTTCACATAGCTCATTTTTAAAATGGCTTTTACTTCAGATTTTTTTGTACAAAGTGGCCTGATACATCCAAAGAGATGCATTATGATGAACCTATGGAATTGAATAATTTGTTATTATGCGGCTTTTTTATACGGCCGAAAATAAATTTTACTCTCCGATTGCGCTGAATTTTTTATAATATTTGCAGTATTTTCTGGTGAGCAGATTAAAACTCTGAAACTTGGAAATTATGGTCATCTTCAGCTGATGGGTCAACGGCCCGCAGAAACATTGCCAGATAGCTGGACCGAGCTGGAACTAATATTTTTCAGAATCTTAGGCAATTTGGTGACGTCATTTTTTTTTTTCAATATGGCGACTTTTTCAAAATTATACGGCTTTTTTTTAACAGCCAAAAATATATTTTACTCTCCGATTGCGCTGAATTTTTCATAATGTACGCAGTCTTTTCTGGTGAGCAGATTGAAACTCTGAAACCTGGAGATTATGGTCATCTTCAGCTGTTGGGTCAACGGCCCGCAGAAACGGTGCCAGATAGCTGGACCGAGCTGGAACTAATATTTTTTAGAATCTTAGGCAATTTGGTAACGTCATATTTTTTTTTCAAAATGGCGACTTTTTCAAAATTATACGGCTTTTTTTTTAACAGCCAAAAATATATTTTACTCTCCGATTGCGCTGAATTTTTCATAATGTACGCAGTCTTTTCTGGTGAGCAGATTGAAACTCTGAAACCTGGAGATTATGGTCATCTTCAGCTGTTGGGTCAACGGCCCGCAGAAACGGTGCCAGATAGCTGGACCGAGCTGGAACTAATATTTTTCAGAATCTTAGGCAATTTGGTAACGTCATATTTTTTTTCAAAATGGCGACTTTTTCAAAATTATACGGCTTTTTTTTAACAGCCAAAAATATATTTTACTCTCCGATTGCGCTGAATTTTTCATAATGTACGCAATTTTTTCTGGTGAGCAGATTGAAACTCTGAAACCTGGAGATTATGGTCATCTTCAGCTGTTGGGTCAACGGCCCGCAGAAACGGTGCCAGATAGCTGAACCGAGCTGGAACTAATATTTTTCAGAATCTTAAGCAATTTGCTGACGTCGTTTTTTTTTTCAAAATGGCGACTTTTTCAAAATTATACGGCTTTTTTTTAACAGCCAAAAATATATTTTACTCTCCGATTGCGCTGAATTTTTCATAATGTACGCAGTCTTTTCTGGTGAGCAGATTGAAACTCTGAAACCTGGAGATTATGGTCATCTTCAGCTGTTGGGTCAACGGCCCGCAGAAACGGTGCCAGATAGCTGGACCGAGCTGGAACTAATATTTTTCAGAATCTTAGGCAATTTGGTGATGTCATATTTTTTTTTCAAAATGGCGACTTTTTCAAAATTATACGTCTTTTTTTTATGGCCAAAAATAAATTATACCACGTTTGTCGCGGGTTGGATGGTTGGTTGTTTGGTTGGTTTGTTCGCGCGTTTGTTTGCGCGTTTATTCGCGGGTTGGTTATTTGGTTGGTTTGTTCGCGCGCTTCGCGCGTTTGTGTGCGCGTTTCGTGCGTTTGTTTGCGCGTTTGTTCGCGGGTTGGTTAGTATGTTCGCGCGTTTCGCGCGTTTGTTCGCGGGTTGGTTGGTTGGTTATTTGGTTGGTATGTTCGCGCGCTTCGCGCGTTTATGCGCGGGTTGGTTTGTTCGCGCGCTTCGCGCGTTTGTTCGCGCGTTTCGCGCGTTTGTTCGCGGGATGGTTGATTGGCTGATTATTTGGTTGGTTTGTTCGCGCGCTTCGCGCGTTTGTTTGCGGGTTAGTTGGTTGGTTTGTTCACGGGTTACGCGCGTTGTTCGCGCGTTTCGCGCGTTTGTTCGCGGGTTGGTTGGTTGGTTATTAGGTTGGTTTATTAGCGCGCTTCGCGCGTTTGTTCGCGGTTTGGTTGGTTGGTTTGTTCGCGCGTTTCTCACGCTTGTTCGCGCGTTTTGCGCGTTTGTTCGCGGGTTGGTTGATTGGTTGTTTATTTGGTTGGTTTGTTTGCGCGCTTCGCGCGTTTGTTCGCGGGTTAGTTGGTTGGTTTGTTCGCGCGTTTCGCGCGTTTGTTCGCGAGTTGGTTGGTTTGTCCGCGGGTTTCGCGCGTTGTTCGCGCGTTTCGCGCGTTTGTTCGCGGGTTGGTTGGTTGGTTATTAGGTTGGTTTTTAAGCGCGCCGCGCGTTTGTTCGCACGTTTGTTCGCGGGTTAGTTGGTTGGTTTGTTCGCGCGTTTGTTCGCGAGTTGGTTGGTTTGTTCGCGGGTTTTGCGCGTAGTTCGCGCGTTTCGCGCGTTTGTTCGCGGGTTGGTAGGTTGGTTGGTTATTAGGTTGGTTTATTAGCGCGCTTCGCGCGTTTGTTCGCGGGTTGGTTGGTTGGTTTGTTCGCGCGTTTCGCGCGCTTGTTCGCGCGTTTCGCGCGTTTGTTCGCGGGTTGGTTGATTATTTGGTTGGTTTGTTCGCGCGCTTCGCGCGTTTGTTCGCGGGTTAGTTGGTTGGTTTGTACGCGCGTTTCGCGCGTTTGTTCGCGAGTTGGTTGGTTTGTTCGCGGGTTTCGCGCGTTGTTCGCGCGTTTCGCGCGTTTGTTCGCGGGTTGGTTGGTTGGTTATTAGGTTGGTTTATTAGCGCGCTTCGCGCGTTTGTTCGCGGTTTGGTTGGTTGTTTGGTCTGAAGTATTGAAAGAAATAAAGAACAGCTCAAATAGTAGTCTTTTAACGCGAATGAGGTCGCGGGGGTCTGCTAGTAAATTTGTATTAACGGGTTTGAGGTGCTCCAAATCAGATTCCGGTTCCCGTCAAAATACAGCTCACTACACTGCAATCACGAAAGTCATGAAATTTTGTTTTGCGGCTTGTAGGTGGGCCACTGAAGATTTTGTTTCCGGCCAAAAACTAAAACGTCGAAACTCATAAAAAAAAATTTTTTTTAAGGATTCCTGTCAAAATAAAAGCTCAACACAGCCGACCTCCGCGGTCCGCTTGCGGGCCGCGGCACCCACCGAAATACTAGTCTATTCTATACCTCAAATAAAGCAGTAGAAATCGTGTGTCTGTACTTTGAATAAATTTATTAAAAAATGAGTGTGGGCAATTAAAAAAAACTAACAGAACCCCAAATTTTTTTTTAATTTTTTTGTCTTTCTGTCTGTCTGTCTGTATGTAATCGCTAATCTCCGAAACCTCTGAACGGATTTTCTTGCGGTTTTCACAGGTAGATTCAGCATAACTTGGAGCAACTTATACGCTTTATTTCATTGAAATCGGATGACAGCGAAAAATGTTATCGTCATTTACATATAAATCATATAACATAACAAGACGATGTCATAGACATAGGAGATATACAGTGTTATTTTTAACTGGGACAGTATGGGCAAGTCCGAAACCATAGGAGATACAGGGAAAGTGTCTTAGGAACGTTTAGGTCTTTGACATAGAAATTTTTTTGGTCAAGCGTGTGTTGTTCAGTTTCATGTAAGGACATTTCATTATATCGGAAGAAAAAAATCTTATCAGCAGAAATTATTAAATTCAATAAAATGTTTTCTCATACAACGCCAGTGCAAAATAATTTTGATAATTTTTTTAAATGCGGATCGACTTAGTTTCATGTTAGGATCATTTTATTGTATCGGAAGAAAAAAATAAAAGCTGCAGAAGTTAGTCAAAAATAAAATGTTTTCTTAAAAAACAGACCTATCGCAAAGTACCTACTTAATCAAGCATGCCACCTGAACTGAACAATTGATAGGTATGAGAAGTCTTATTAAGAACAATAGAAGTGAAAACAATTTTATTTTAAATTTTTGTCTGTCTGTCTATATTAAGTTTAATCCGGGCATCACGCAAAAACTAATTCGCCAATTTAGATACGGTGTTCATAGTTTGTTCTTGAAGGTATAACTTAAAATATGGTGATTTTGTCATTGGAAAATTATAACTAGACGATGTCTGTACATAGCTGAGATAGGTACCTACTTCTAAAATCCACGCGGACGAAGTCGCGGGCAACAGCACAGAGTAAGTAATAGTGGCAACAGCTAGTTATTAATATTATGTAACATTTATATTAAGTTATTTTTATTTTTAATTAAGTTTTAAGATATTTATTAATTAATTTTGTAGTAGAAGATGAAAAAATAAATTACATAATATATCTGACCTATTTATGTTATTGATTTCATGTTAATGGATTCATTCAAAGAACAACATTAGTTACGTGGAACTTCAACCCGATTTATTTCTCGATTGTAAAACTACGAGAGAACATGTAGTAGGTTGATTGAACATCAAGGCAAGTAAGGTGGGTTCCATACGCCATAAGTGTAAGGTATTATTGACGGAAAATTACATTTGACCAGTGGGTCAATGTTTCCCATAGTTACATGTTTATGCATGCGAATGTCGACAAGATAGATAGTGCAAAAAATTCATCGTTTTTCATGAAAATCGATTGTATTACTTACTTATTTAAGTACGGAAAAAGTCGTAAGTACTAGTTTTTTTATTTGTGAGTTTGTAAATTTTGATATTTTGTAAATTCTTCGAGGATCGTTTTTAGAGACAGACAGACAGACGGATAACGAAGTGATCCTTTAAGGGTTCCTTTTTTCCTCTTTTGAGGTACGGAACCCTAAAAATGAATTGTATTGAAACAAAGAAGCTATCCTGGCGCGGTCGAGGCCAATTTTTCTAGCTTTGTAAGTATGGATTGCCTTGAATATTTGCAAAACTTTTGCAACACTCAGTATTATACCTAGACAGGAACATGAGTTTTGCAAAAGTTGTACTTACTAATTGGTCCAGGAAAAATTCGTTAAATGTATGAGACCAAAGTAATAAATGACAGTACACAAGGAGATGTATTTTACTCTTTTCTATACATCACAGGCTACAGAAGCCTCTGCCATACTAAAGGAAAGAGGTATGTGTCTATATAATCTGGCCGTGTTAGTCAATTAAGTAAACATAACTAATTGTTTGTGTTATAATAATAATGTCTAGTCACGGTTTGTCTGCGCGATAGCGACCGACAACGACTCGACGAGCGACGTTGTGTCTGCGCGTACGCAATCCGTTGCAGCCCCACTCGGTAATTTGTCAGTACCTACTCAGTACAGTAATAGCAGGTATTAGATTACTAATCTTGGCTATGTATCTACCCACACAAAGTAAATTAATGATAAATTGATGATTATAGATTAGTACAATCTGATTTCGTGTTTGACATCCGAGAATAAGATTCGCTTCTTAAGCTTTAACATTCTTGTGATTTTATCATTGATTTCAGATCTGGAATTAAGTAGTTTATGCAGGATGAAAAGAATAGGAAGTTCTTGAACTCACCAATGTCTGTTAAGTGCATCTGTTTCAAGGGATGAGTCGGATGGAAGGTAACTGTCGTAGTGACAGCTGAGGCTGCTGTGAGACATCCTACATGGCACTCAGTGAGTCTTGTTCACTACAACTAGAAGCGAGCGGGCGAGTGTGTCGAATGGTATGTGCGCGGGGGCATGCCGTTCGACTCAGCACGCTCCACACCTATGCCGCGACGAATACGCATCTTATGAGAAGGTTCGGCTGCGAGTAAAGTCACCCGCCGCGCCTCACCCCGGGCACGTGACTGCCTCGGTGTGTGCAGTTCCGCCGGCCGGGTGGCCGATCATCGGCCGACTTGCAGAAATATAGCTTAACCACAAAAGGGAGCACTCTGCCATAGAAATGCGTTTTAAACCATTGCCCGGGGTGGCAGCCGTGGCGGTTCACAGTTCACGGGCGACTGAATACTGAATGGCCGCACGGTATCGCGGTGTTTATAATACACACTTAGAGATGTCAAACAATCCTCGTGTAACAGCGCCGCGTCGCCCGCGCAGCCCGCGTGCCAGCTTCTAGTAGCATATACGACAGATACAATAGGCAGCAAGCCCGATCAGAATTTGCGTTCCATTTTTCTTGCATTAACAACCATACCTACCTCATTTCAAACACTATAAAGGAATGTAAGGGTTGGGTTTTATAAGCGTTCTGCAAATAATACAAAAAATATAAAATACCTACTTTCGGTATTCAGAAATCCATCACGTTATTTGCATAGATAGGTAATAGCATTCTAAAACAACCAGGAAAAATATGTGAACTCTTTTGTCAGGAAATAAATTGGTAACATATAAAATTAGCGAGATGCGTTGCAACACTGACTTCTGTACAACATTATCGGTTTAAAATCTTCCATGAATTCGCTTCATATGACACCGGCCGGCCGGCGGCGGCGCGGCGGCGGGCGGCCGGGCGGAGCTAAATGTTGCAGTTGCTACGAGAGCGCTTCACGTGGCTTCACGAGCAGTAAAAACACAAGATTGCAAAGGCTTGGTATCTAAGACGAGTTTGGTTACATCCGTGAAATTGCAATACCCGAGGTAAATAGCAAGAAAAATATCAGTTATGACTTTTGAACAGAAGTCTATACCTATTATAGATTGTGTTATTCGCAATTCTGATTATACGGTTATTGCACATGACAATAATATAATAAATATTACTAGTGGTTCTGTGAGAACAGTAAACCTCGCCCCAGCCCTTATATAAACCAAACCTAAAAGAAACGAACAGAAGTCAACTTTGCAGGTACCTACTAAATTGACAAAAATTTGCATAAAAACAATTAAGCTTAATATTTCGCAAACGAATCCCTAAATCGAAAAATGTTTTCCACACACCCGCGATATTTTTGAAAGATCTATCCAACGATACCCAACTCCATGAAATTGACGCGAAAAAAAAATCATTCCCATTTTACGTACAAGCAGTTCTATGAACATAATTTAATTTTTCGACTTTCTTTAAGTTAATCAACTATTACTCAAAAACTAATGGAACCTACTTAGCTGTCATAGTTTTCCTTTTAACTACGTTAAATAAGCTACTGCCGTGAATTTTTCCACATTTCCAGAAGCAACCGTTTAGCTGGCAGGGGGGGGGACACGTGACTAACAAAAATTACCGCTTTAAAGCTTAATATTTCGCCAACGGATCCCTAAATCGAAAAAATGGTTTTCACACACCAGCAATATTTTTGAAAGACCCATCCAACGATACCCCACACTATGGGATTCACAGGAAAAAAAAGTTCACTCCCACTTTGCGAGTATGGTATGTACGTACCCAAAAAAAAAATGTTTTTCAAGATTTTATTCTACTCATTATGTTGGCGTGATTAATTTATACCCATGCCAAATTTTCGTCAAAATCGGTTGAAAAATGCGACCTGTAGAGAATTACAGACAGACAGAAAGACAGAAGGACAGACGGACAATAGCATTTTTGGGCAATCTCGAAACTTAGCCGCTTCGCTCGCTCGGTCAATAATACCTCAGCTTGTTGAAGTTTTCATAATAGTCTCAAACGACTGGGATGAAGGTCGACAAAAGAAGTAAGAACCATCATGATGCATGACATGGTCAATCTTCAGACCGTCAACATCATGTAGTCAAACGATGGTACAGTTTTCCCTTGCGGGAGTCATACCACATCGACCAGTATGCCCTTATCGGTCGATGCTTGCCCATTAACATCCACACTAGGCAGACGTGTTAGCAGTCGCAGTACTGACCTCGCACCATGATACACGTTTGTTTAAAACGCAACTTAAGAATTCTGTATTTTTTTAAAGTTTTTTAGTTAGTATTTCTGGGAAATTTCCATGATTTTAAGGCAATTTTACATGTACGTAGGTAATATTATGTTTTACAAGTGGGTATGTGCTATATTTCAGGGCAATTTACTATATTTTTTATAAATATTGCTCTCATAAAGAAAACTCTTACCCAAACATGAGCTGGTCAAAAATTGTGTGTATTAGATTAGGTACTTTACTATAGAATGTAAAAATCCTACGAAAAAAGCGATATTGTTTCATGCAACTATGACTTAACTTTGCTTAGAAATATGAGCAGGCGTTGAGATTTTAAAGAGCAACATTGCATGTCAAGTAAAGTACGAGTACGTCCACAGATCTATTTAGAGAAGGCTTTCTAAAGATTATGGATATTAATTAAATGATGTAAAGAAATAATGCAACAGTCCTTGGTGTCGGCCTGTAAGTCAGAAACTACCAAAGCCTTGGATGAGACGACATCTGTGGGAAAAAGACGCGACAAGAAAACCACTGGCTAATCAAAATCCGTCACTTTGAAAAGTTTACCTTTCAGATGGAAGATTTTCTCGGTCTTTGCTGGACTCATCGGCCATGATGGAGACTTTTCGTTTTACGTCAGGAGCATAGGTAGCGTGAGAGGAGATGATTGAAGGGCGCGGCCGGGGAGCGGCGGGGGGATCGTCTGTGTGCTGCGCGGGCGCAGTATTCTTTTCATCATCTTCCTTTCCTTCCTTCCTTTCCCTGTCATGCAGGTCACTCAGATCGAATGGGTATTCCTTTATCGCCGCCATCCTGATGCTCGTCTTGCGTGCCTGAAATGTTTTAAAACAGATTTCATTTGGTGTACAGCACGTTCACTTTAAGTTCATAAATCTCAGAGATTAATTTTTATTCTGATTTTATAGGAATACGGCTGAAATTAAAATTCGATTTTACACGTAATGCTTAGAACCATTTTGACCGACGCCAGTCTATCAACTCCCCAACCCACATCTCTGGACAGTGTGTCTTTGGCCTATTATGTATTCTGTGTCTTTGGATAGACTGTACGATAAAAATGAAAATTTAAAAATGTCATCTAGAAAACACAAACTTTATTAAAGTATTTACCTGATCATACTGAATAAAAAATAGTGCTAATTGATTTTATTCGTAGGTCTCATCGCGACCCTCGTGGTCACGCGCCATGCAATCATTAATTTACTTGTCTGCGTATGCGCCCGCCCGCTTGTCGGGTCGGGACGCGCGCGTCCTATACGAGTAATAACGCATGGTAGTACAGCACGTATCTCAGTGACCACATACGTAATGCGTGCTTCAAATTTATATTAACTGGATTGCTCACTCATCACTGGTTAGAGCCGACGATTTAGCTAGAGGCATTATTGAGTAGGTATGGGTATCTTACTATGAGTTGTTAACTTGAAATATTGAAATTACACATAATGGTGGCACTTCACATGGCTACTCGTATTCGCGCATTTGGTATATTTGGCAAATAATTACCATGTGTGGAGAGTATATTGTAGCAAAGTATTCGTCTATTTAACAAATGAGGCGTCTATAGTTTCAAACCCCGCTAAAACGCTTTATTGCGGGAGAGTTTTAGCGGGGTTTGAAACTAGACGCCTCAAATACAAGAAATACCATTACACGCGTATCCGCGCGTTTTTCGGTTTTTCGACGCACATCAAAGAGGTCAAATAGGCAAATACGCAACTAGACTATGGCCAGCGCGGGAGCAATTCTAAAAAGCAAATTTGTAATTTTTGCGCCATGCTCAGATTAACCGAACCGAAAGTTCGATCCCCGGCTGGGCCATGTACCAATGGGTTTTTTCTCGAAACTTAAGTACATTTACTAAATGCTCTCAAACGGTGAAGGAAAACATCGTGAGTAAACCTGCATACGCCGAAGAAGAAATTCTTAGGCGCATGTGAAGTCCACCAACCCGCACTGGGCTAGCGTGGTGGACTATAGCCCTAACGCCCTCGTTGAGAGGGTAGGCCTGAGCCCCGGCAGTGGGGACATTAATAGGCTGTTGATGTATGTGCATGCTCAGATTAACCACCAGGCGCTATGTGTATGGTTGCCAGCATGAATAAAAAAAAATAGCTACTCCCACGCGCGCGCCACCAAAGTGATTCGAACCTTCCTGGTTGCCAGTATTTTCACGCTCAGAATACAGAATATTCTGAGTTACACGTTTGCTTGTATATGTCAAATATTTTGTCAAAAACAAAAAACCCCAAATAGCGGATACATTTCACAAAGACATTTTTATTCCATAAAATCAACCAAGAATTAGCATCTGGAAATACTGTTTGAAGAGAATGCATATATAAAACAATCCCAGTAGGTATACTTAACTACATAATAATTAGATCTCTTTTGTTGATTTGGTTTAACACAAGAATGTAGTTTGCTCCATATAGTATTTTAACGATTCATTAAAAAACAATCGTATGAAATAAGAGGCGTTTGTTCTTTTGTTAAGTGAACAAACGTTAAAATCATTGTCAAATAATTTGTTTTGTAAGGAGATGATGTGCCTTTGCTATAATTATGTATGCGTTGTTCTGTTAAAAATGTTAATTGCAATACAGGAAAAGTGTTGCAAAATAACAGCTTCATTTAGTTTTGTAATAATTAAATTACGTAAGTAGTTACGATTTTTAGGGTTGCGTACCTCAAAAGAGGAAAAAAGGAACCCTTATCACCTCGTTGTCCGTCCGACCGTCCGTCTGCCAAGACAATTTTTCTCAGGAACGCGTGGAGGTATCAAGTTGAAATTGATATCAAATACTCAAGTCTGCAGTCCCTTGGGGCATTAAAAAAATCTGACTTCCATTCATTTCATTCAGACAGCCATCGCAGTCAGAAGATATGGCCGATTTTGCCGTATTTTTGAGTATCTTGGTCATCATAACCTATGGGGTACTTCCGGTTGACCTAGAATCTTGAAATTTGGCAAGAAGCAAGGTCTTATAGCACAAATAAAGAAAAAAATCCGAAAACCGTAAATTTGTAGTTATATCACAAAAAAATCTTTTTTTTCTTGTACCAACAAACTTAACTTTGCGGATGAAATTTTATTTTCGATTTTCTAATTACATATTTCTTTAAATAAGTTTGTACGGAACCCTTAGGGCGCGAGTCTTACTCGCATTTGTCCGGTTTTATTATTTTTAGGTTACGTACTTTTTTACTTACTGAGAAAAGAAACCCTTGGTAAGACTTCGATGTCCGTCCGTACATATACAACTATGGCATAGCAGTTTTTTAAAGATTTCACGTTATGCTTTTGAAATTTGACTCTGATAATTGAAATGTTTTTTTTGACACATCCATCCACACATCACACCACACACGACACACTCACACACTCACACACTACTAAATCTATTATGGCACCTTTATAGATAATATTTTGTGCATTTGGCCAAATTTCATTAATTCTTCTGTTTTCATTTTATTTTTTCATTTATTTTATTAATTGCGTCCATGTCTGTTTTATTTGTTTCATTCGTTCTTTAATTTAATTTCGTAATTGGCATCCTGAATCTGTATTACTTAAATATTTTAAGTATAATAATGTATTTACGCTGTGAAATTAAATAAATATAAATAATAATAAATAATAATAATAACATTCTAAAACATTTTTAATATAGTTTTAAATGGAAGAGATTTTCATTTTAAAGGCACAATTAAAAGAAGCCTTCCTATCCCACTTATCTACATAGTTTTGGACTTTAATTTGTTTAAATATTTACGTTTAGAGAATTTTGTAAATATGACAGGAAAATTATACATCAGCGTTATTAGGCGCTTACAGTTTTTAGAAAAAAATGATAAAAAGATGTAGGTATATTTTTAACCTTATTTGGCCTGAAATAAAAGAATTTTATATTTCTTACTATAGCCTTATATTTCATACTATTCCTTACTATAGCTTATGCCCCGCGACTTCGTTCGTATTAAAATGTATGGTACCTATATGTAACTTATAGTCCGCACGGAATGTCTTGACGGCTGAATGAATATAGTCACAAATTGTTTGCACATTGCTAACAGTGTTTATAGTCTATATGTGCTTAAGCGAGATAGTGTATATGTAGATGTCCAAAAACTTGAACGTTTAATTCGGTTGATCGAATCATCGGCATGTAAATTTGGTTTGTTTAATTTTTTGTTTCCATATATACTGGCCATCATTTTAAAAACAAATTCAAATTACAATTTGTTGTAGTGTATGCCTGCTTTACAACGTACTGGGCTAATCACATTAAAAAGAAAAAAAGTTTCATTATTTTTTAAATGGCTTTTACTTCAGATTTTTTGTACAAAGTGGCCTGATATTGATATCCAAATAATACACAACAAAAGAGATGCATTATGATTAACTTAGGAATTGATTAATTTGATAATTTTTGGCTTTTATATTGAGCTGAGCGAGCGTAGCGTAGTGAGCGAAACGAGTGAACTTTTTTTACTTTTAATTTTCAATTTCCATACTATCCCAAGTACAGCCGACGTATACTCAAGCCGCTATTTTGTATTCACGGGTTTGAGGTGCCCTATAACCAGATTCCGGTTCCCGTCAAAAACCAAATCACTACACTGCAATCACGAAAATCATGAAAGTTTGTTTTGCGGCTTTTAGGTCCCCCACTCAAGATTTGGTTTCCGGCCAAAAACCAAAACGTCGAATCTCATAAAAAAAATTTTTTTTGGGCTTCCTGTCAAAAGAAAAGTTCAACACAGCCGACCTCCGCGGTCCGCTTGCGGGCCGCGGCACCCACCGAGATACTAGTTTTTATATAACAATAAAATTAGTAATTATGTACAAAGCACGTACAAAGTACTAATGCTAGGTGAAACCGTGTGTGTCTACCTATAGTTCAATTAAGACAATAGACGAGGCCAATATTTCCCATTGGACTTCTATGATTGAAGGAACTGTAGGCACAATGACTGCGTATTGACAGAGTACCTATTTGAAATGACAAGAAACTAAATTATACAAATCTTTGAATTACCTATACATAATCGGACAGTAAGTTGAACTAAATAGATCGCGTACACAAAAATCAAACTAGATTTCGTGATGTGATCCTACCACATACCAATAATGTTAGCATATCTTTATTTTGTGATTCTAACTTCCATACATGTAGTGGTATCTACGATAGATGTAAATCATTCAATATGGTGCTAATATCTTTCAGACGTTAAAGAAGCATCAACAATGGTTTATGTTATATTATTGCCAATGTGTTTGTGATACTGTTAGTATGTTAGTTACAGGTGTCCACAAGCTAACAGAGTGGTCACGTGTCCGTATACATGATCATGTGCCACTACTTACCTCATTTCATCCTATTCCAGGCAAAACTTTCTATAAAAATAATTTCTATAAAAATAATATTTTTTGACAAAATGAAAGACACAATAAATATTTGTCAAAAAAAGTGTCGGTGTCCCGGCCCCGGGACGGTAGAAAAACCGCTTCAAGTGTCGGTGTGACGGCCCCGGGACGCTTACGTCACGCGCAATTGTTCTTTATTTATTTAATTGTCTAAAGTTCATTTTTCAACAACCAACCCCTGACAGCGACACTTTAGGTATTTCTAGATTTTTGACAGCGGCACTAGAGCAGTTATGGAGTTTTGCCTCCAACGATTTGTCATTAATAAAACATCAACATTAATATTCTTTCCAAATTCGAAATTCGGCTAAGAACGAATTGAACTTTAAGACGGATATTGATCCGTACGAATGAGTAGGTATATTCGTAAATTCATGAAGGGTTATTTCTTACCGAAAAATATTTTTGTATGACGTAGTTAAGTATATGACATTATTGTGGTAACATAACGTAGACACAATGTCTACGTTATGTTACCACAAATTTCTACCTAAACGCCTTTAAGTTAATGAGTAGATATATTTTATCTCATCTGTTAAGTTAGGTGTACAGGTGTATCTTCTGCCTGTAAGTAGGTGAACACAAGGCAGAATATTGATTTCGTCGTTTACCATTCAGTGGTGTCATCTGTGTCTAAAATAAAATAAATAAATCGAAAAGTAAGTTTTAATTGATAATTAAGTAAAATGAAGGTTATTAAAATTATAATTTTGGTTTTGATTTTATATTACCTAATTACACCATAGCTAATTTAAGTACGATAGAGTCAAGAAGTAAAGGTTAGCTAACAAACAGATAGAATAAGATAGAATTAGATAGGTATAAATATTTATTTATGTTAGTTTACTTAGTTATTTAGTTAAATAAAATTCATTACTTGTTTTAACAAAAAAAAAACAGATTTTAAAATTTCTTTCGTGAAATTCGGGAATACCATTGGGATAGTCGTGCATTAAGTATCGTAGGACTGTACATGCCAGTCATTTCATTAACATAGGTAATGAGACTTGGTACTCGCATTGCACCAATGGCGTTAATGAACCTTCGAATTAATTTCTCTAGTTGGCGTTCCTCACGAATAGGTCAACTCCACAGTGGTCACTCGGTATTTCTCCAAATTTAAAGTTAGTCAATTATGAAAGTTAGATAAAAAATCAGAATTCTAATAGTTATAAGAGTTGTTTTATAAACCGGCAAATATTCCTTTCTCTTTTTTTTCTAAATTAATGGAGATTAGAATTATTTTAATAAATTATAAAATGAATTTGTAAAAACTGACCATTGTTTCTATATACTATATCACTTCACTAGATTGGATAACCACTGATGTATTATAAAAATAAACAACGCGGAGCCGACCTGGCCGGGGCGTCCCGCGGTAGGTATCCACTTATGTGCCACTGCGCAACGTGTTCTATAGTCCTTGCCTCGCTCGCCGTGTCCCGTCCCCCCAACACACTCCATGCAAATTACACTACAATTGAATTACATATCAAATACTGAAATATTCGATAATCGGTTAGCATTAGCACAAACATACGCTTGTTAATAGATAGAGTAAGTATTTCGTTGGAAAAGAGTAATATTATTTATTTGTGCTATTAGAATGAAGGACATTCCAAGTTTTCGTTACCTGCGGCGACAGCAAGTTTTCACATGTCTCACTAACTTCAATGTTACTGATATTCTTTAAGATGTTCATTAAGAAGTATTAAATTTATTAGTTTTTCTCTTGTCATTAAACACACGCCTATCTATTCTCAAGAATACTGCGATTTGCTATTGGATTTTCCTTAGTAATTAACATTCAGTCATTGTCTGCCCTGTCTCCATTCTTTGACGTGATATGATGACTCAAGGTGAATTTAATGAAAATATAACAAGTTAAGGTTTATTTTGATACTCGTAAATTGTGGCAATAGGAATAATAAATGTGAAATAAACTTTTATTAAAATACTCCCAATAATCAGAAGTCATAATTTATAATAATTTAGCTTAAGATCGTATTATTTAACTGCATTAGGTAAAAACAAAGGGTACCATAATTCAACCATAAAGTATATCAGCAATTACACTTACATATAGTGTTAAAGATTATATTTGAATATTTATAACGTTGTATAATTTCGATAACATTCAAACAGCAGTGATTAGAAAAGTAGACGTCGTCGCTAAAATCTTAAGCTTAATACACATAAAAATACAAAGTTAAATTTGCGGTTCATAATATAGGTACCCTACGCCTACAAACCATACATGTTTACAATTTCGACAGCTGCACTAATTGACCGAGCGAGCGAAGCGAGCGAAGCGTCTACGTTTCGAGACTGGCCAAAAATGCTCTTGTCCGGCTGTCTGTCTGTCTGTCTGTCTGTAATTCTCTACAGGTCGCATTTTTCAACCGATTTTGACGAAAATTTGGCATATGTATAAATTAATTAAACCTACAAAATGAGTAGAATAAAATTTTGAAAAACATTTTTTTTAGAGTACCTACCATACTCGCAAAGTGGGAGTGAACTTTTTTTTTCTTGTGAATCCCATAGTGTGGGATATAGTTGGATAGGTCTTTCAAAAATATTGCTGGTGTGTGAATACCATTTTTTCGATTTAGGGATCCGTTGGCGAAATATTAAGCTTTAAAGCGGTAATTTTTGTTAGTCACGTGTCCCCCCCCCCCCTGCCAGCTAAACGGTTGCTTCTGGAAATGTGAAAAAATTCATGGCAGTAGCATATATAACGTAGTTACAAGGAAAACTATTACGGCTAAGTAGGTTCTATTAGTTTTTGGGTAATAGTGGATCGACTTAAGAAAGTTGAAAAAATAAATTATGTTCATAGAACTGCATACGTAAAATGGAAAATTATTTTTTTCCGCGTGATATCCATGGTGTGGGGTATCGTTGGATGGGTCTTTCAAAAATATTTCGGGTGTGTGATAAACATTTTTCGATTCAGGGATCCGTTTGCGAAATATTAAGCTTTAAAGTGCTAATTTTTGTCACTTTAGTAGGTACTTTTTCTGTTTCCAAAGTTGACTTTTGTTGGTTTCTTTTAGGTTTGGTTTATAAGGGCTGGCGAGGTCTACTGTTCTCACGGAACTACTAGTTAACTTTGTTTTTACTTTGAATTTAAGTAGGGTACCTCCCATACAAAAAAATGACGATTTTCTTATATACCTACTGTGTCTTTAATTTACTTGAAAATGGCATGTAGTAAAAACCCCTTTACCTAATTGACCTGACTATAATACAGTACACATTATTACATGCATTCTCTTTATGTTATAAACCTACCACCCTCTGTTTATATTACTATTTTGTATCTGCTTCCACTTATAATGTGTTCCAGTTAAAGAAAACAGTTATGACGATAGTGTGTATATAATATCTGTGGTATATTTCGATACAGTTAAAGTTTTAGTCCTTGTTTTTAAGTTTAGTTTTTCCATTTACCTAGTATGATTATATTTACCCTTCTACTCAGGAGCACAATAGGTATATTAGGTAGGACAGAAATGGCCTTTTTTACTCAACAGTTGTTGGATAGAACACGATAACACGAGAAATTACAATCCCTCTCAGGTGAGGAGCACGAGGAATGCCCCGGAATTTTTCAAAATTGTTGAAACATTGTTTTTTGAACTAAATGCCTAAATCATGGATCTAGGATCTCTTTGGTGGGCGTCCGCGCCCACTAGTATTCGAACCTTCCTGGCCTAATTTCTAACTTTAAATAAATTGTACGGCAGTTCGCACTAAACTTTCTCGACAATTCTTTTTTATTTTATTTTTTAAAGAAAGAGTAAACTCATGCAGCTTCGTTATTTTCCTAACAAATTATTTTTCATACAACTTTGAATGTTTTTTTTAAATTACAGTGGTGGACAGCTAATTAGAAACAGATAGTACGACTATGTATGTTGTAAATGTAATCAATATTTCTACTGAAATTCATCAGAGATCATGGACTATTTATTTCGTCACTATGTACTACATGGTCTTAGTTTTAAAACAAACCACATTTTATGATGATCATTTAATATTTAAAATAAAAAAGTCTGTACATCTCAACAAATACCAATTTCCTTAGTACTGGCCGCTGGACAACTAATTAGAAACAGAGAATGGTTAATGTTTATACTGGTTTTATAGATGAAATTAAAATAAAATTACTTTGTTAGCTCAACATTATAGCTAAGTTAGCTGTAATGTTATGAGTTTTGTCGCCGTTTTTAAATTATTTCGTCTAATTTTATTGTTAAAATGGGTAAAAGCAAGAGTTGTGATGCATCGACCATAAAAATTATAGTGAATTTGCATTGCAATCGAATTGGACGTACAGAAAGATCGTCAATCATTTGGAGTGTTCCGTGAAGATAGTTTTAATGCCATTGCACATTACAAACAACACGGGACAACGAACAACGTACCTAGAAATTTACGGCCAAGGAAGTCCACGTCTCGTGAGGACAGACTTATGATTCGTTTAGCTAAGGCAGACCCTATAAAAGGTTCGAAAGTAAGTGTTTTGTCGACATGATCTTTGCAACGTATCTGCAAGGCTAGTCCGCAGGCGGCTGCTATAAGCAAATTTGTTTGGAAGAGTTGCTAGGAAGGTGGCACATCTTACTATGCAACATAGGGAAATTCAAACAAACAAACATTCGCTAGAAAGTATGGCAGTTGGACAGTCCACCAATGGAAAAAAAAAATCTGACGAAACTAAGATTAATTTGATAAATTCTGATGGCAAAAGGTACGTACGTCGCCCAATCAATGAGGCATTAAATAACAAGTACACGAAAAAGACAGTTAAACATGGCGGTGGAGATGTTAAAGCATGGGGATGTTTTTCCGGACACGGGGGGTTGGTCCTGTGAGAATGATTGACGGCATGTTGGATTAGTTTCAGTTCAAAAATATATTGGTGATGACGATTCCATACTCTGACAAATATTTACCAGTTACTTGGATATTTCAACAGGATAATGATCCGAAGCACACAGCTAACAGTGTTATAGCATTTCTTAGAGGTCAATTGGTGTCTGTGTTAGAGTGGCCAGCAAATAGTCCGGATCTCAAACCAATCGAGAATTTGTGACACACTATGAAAGAAAACATTGTCAGATGAACGTATCACCAATATTCATGAACTTTATGACACTTTTGCAGAAGCTTGGAGATGTATTCCTGTGGAAAGGTGTGGAAAATTAATAGAATCAATGCCACGTCGGTGTAGAGCTGTAATCAAAAACAGCGGTTATCCAACCAAGGACTAATCGTCTGTGGATAAAGCATTTGTATTATCTAACCGTATTAATTCTTGTTATTATAAAATTTGTTCATGTTTTGTCATAATATTTTTCTGTTTCTAATTAGTTGTCCGCCATGATGTACTGTAAAATGTCGACTTCTTGCATAATGTTTCATAAATTATTCTAACTACAAGTGTTGTTTGGTATTTGACCACCCAGCAAATCAACACGTGATAGAGCGGGTACATTAGATATAATTTTAGCCGTCTCTGATACTTAAAATATTATTTACTTGGTTAAGTTGATTGAAACTAAAAGCTTTCATACTGTGTTTCTAATTAGCTGTCCACCACTGTATGTACATATCCTGATAAAGTCTTGTTTGTATGACCAAATATACCTAATCATAATACATGACAATTCAATAGCTGCAACCATTTCTGAGTAAATAGCAAGTTTCAATTTCAGTTGTAGAGAACCATACAAACCAAATTTTCCCTGACCAATTATCATAGACAAACTAAAGCAACTACGACGTGCCAGTTTCATCAAAATCTTTAAAGCCGTTTTTGAGAAAAAAAATCACTTTTTGTTGTATGTATGACAGCTACTCTTTGGTTTGAAGGTACGAAGAAACTGTTGATAGTCCTTCAATAAAATAAATTAAAACTCTTATGTTCCAAATTTCGTCCGATTGGGGCCAAAGGTTTAGCCTTCAAAGCCAAGCGTGTCGGACGGACGTAATTGAGATATCTCTTTTTTACTTAATAAACAAATAATTTAATTCCTTGCATTTTTAAATTATGATACTTACAGAAGAGGCACATTGAGACAAAACCTATTCAGTTTTTCGGTGTTATCGACCATCTAAAACATTTTTGCGAAAATTGGAAAACTTTTTTTTCGCGTTTACAATTACTGGAGTCGAGAAAGTAAAAAGTAGAATTAGAAAAAGTTTTACAAATACTAACTCCGTGAAAAATTATTGTTGTTCGTCATTGATTTTGGAATTTAATAATTGTTGATTTAATTTGACAAAATGAGTCCAAGGCAAGAAAGTGAGGCAAGAACCGTATAGAGAGAGTATTGAAATTCAAGAGAGAGTATAATGTATCAAATAAAATGTTCTACATAGGTAAGTACTACTTAATTTGAATTTACGCGCATTTATTTGAGTTAAGTACTACACAAGCCTTGGCCACAGTCAGGCATTGTGTATGAGATTTAGCATCTATCTACTACAATTCAACTTCCGACTGTCGGGGTTTTGTGGTAAATTAAGGAGCTAGAATCTCTTAGGTGGGCGCCCGCGTCTAAATTATACTTTATTTTTAATAAGGTTCCCGACTTCATTTTTTAATGCGACTTTTATGGAATATCGTATAAATCAGAACAAATTTTAATTTTACTGTGATCATATTAAATAGTGTCGAGCGAGTTGTCTTTAAGGTATACATAGGTAGGTATGTTTTTAGTTTTCCTTATTGTCATATGACAAGGACTCTCTCAAAGTCTTTATATGCTGGAGAGTACTTACTGTAATATTTAATTTAATATTATTTATAATAGTTATATGTTTTTGTAGAATAAATACATCACAATTAACTAAATTATTATATAGGTAATAGGCACTTACCTTCACTTAGTAAATGAATTGCAACTGAGCACTGTCCAACAAACACAACAATGTTTAAATGCCGATAACTTTGTAAATAGTATCCTATATAACATTGAGGATTGTAAATGAAATCTTAGATAGGGGCGGCAATCAACACGAGGAACACATTAAACGTTTGATTCGAGGTGACGTTGGGAGAGATATCGGCGTGTCGCGTGGCGAAGTCGACGACGGGTGCATGTATATACGCGATCTTTCAGTCGCGAGCCTCAAGTGGAAACCTTTCAGATAAGGGATAAGATATCTCTTTTCGCTTTTCGAGAGCAGGGTAGGCGCGGCGGGCTGCCGATGCCGCGTCGGTATGATTGCAGCGGCGGCGGCGGCGACGGCGGCGACGGCGGAGTCTCGTAACAAATATACGTGACTGACCCGACAAAGGGCACTCAACAATAATTCACGTTTCCACTATTATGACGACCTCGATTTTTTTTGGAAACACGAGGTTTGCACCCTCCATTCATTTCACACCTCCTTTATATAGTGATCAGAATTCTCGATAGCATGTAATGGTGACGTCAGGATTTGTGACTTGTTAATAGCGCTTTAACTTCTTTGTTTCACTGATTATCGTGTGTGAGCTAATAGGGTTGGTCACGAGATGGTTGGATGTGTATAATCCGTAAACGCGGTGCGGTGGTAGCAGAGTGAACGACTCTGGTGGTAGCAACAGGAGCTTCAGCGCAACTGCAACATTTGGTGTGCTTCCGCTGGTTTTATACATGTCACGTGTAAACAGTAAATGTGAAGTCTCGAACAGTGCGCACAGCGTGTATGGTAAATAGGTAGGATAATTTACATAGTAGAACTATTATGTATTTCAAGAAGACCATGGCCCTAAATACTTAGAACGAAAACGAAATTAACAACTTGGTAACTAAAGGAACAGTTAGGTGGTTATTTTCCAGAAAACATTACCTACTGTTGTATTTTTTCTCATCTAATCACACCTAAGATGTCTTACTTAGATATTATGATCTTGAAGTGTCACGATACGCCATGAATATGAGTGGCATGGCATGCATGACGAGCTGCCCTCGTCGTTTTAGATATTAAATTCCGTAACTTATTTGGAATACGCAAATAATATTACGTCATCAAGTAAGTTTACGTAATTTTTGGAAGTACCTATATCAGGATCCAGTACCTACTTCACATTCATATAAATAACAGAATCTCTTATGTAGGTACCTACTTATTATTTGCAGTAGACTTTTTTTTTTTAACTTTTTCATTGTTAGCTCTAAAACACACTCAGTCTACCTATTTTAACTAGCTTTGTATACAATAAATGTTTCAAATCAACAAGATGCAACAAATCGACAAACTCTGACAATAAAAAGACGGAAAAGTGTGCGTCGTACAAAATGCCCGGGTCCATAATTTGCACAACATTGCCAGGCAATTTCACATATAATTCCAGCTCAATCGGTCCAGTAGTGTTTGAGTTATCCAACGCATAGACAGACAGACAGGAAGCTTTCCTCTAAAAGTGTCCATTTTAAAGCAACCGCTTGTCTTGCCACTTTTTCAGATGACTTTCTGAAGCCTATACCTATGTGCAGTCTGTTATACGTTTTAGGTGCTCACATTATTGGAATATCTAAACTAAAAGAAGTGTATATGTATTTATGTAATTATACGAAGTGGTACAGGGCAGGTCACAACTCGTTGCATGTTCAGGTGCGGCTTAGACGACGGGTATTAATATTAACGTATTTTGTTCGATGTGTTACAAGCACAATCAGAAGTACGTGTATGTTTTTGTAGCAACACCATAATTATAAGTGCGAAAAATGCCAGAATGTTTTGCATCTGAAGGAAATGGTGAAGGGAAATGTGTGAGTTAAAAGGCAGAAGAGTAACAGCTCATGCAGCCACATTTTTACGTCGTCGATTAGCCTTGCGCTGGCATCGCTCATCTGGCAGGGGGCGATCATTAAAGCAACACGACCGGATCGTTATCCGATCCAAGACATTCTATGTAGTACAGAAGTAGGCGGAGGACTCTACGTTAAATTTCATGATCTTTCTATAATTTAAGATACTATGTAACTTAGAATGTATTGATTCCTATGATTGACCCTTTCGACCGGAGTCATAAAAATACAGAATATGTTTTTTCCACACTATTGTCCGGTTTGGATCCCGGCTCAGACAGGTTTCTTAAAAATCTTTGAATGTAGTCCCACTTATTTTTGAAAATAAAGGAATGTTTTCTTACAGGAAATTTTGCTATCTTCAATATTTAGGGTACTTTCCCTTCAACCACGCCTTTTAATTTCCAGCCTGTAAGTACCTATTACGTTTTGTGTTTAAATTGCTATGAGTAAGTGGTATCAACACATCATCATTATCATGCACGCAGAGCATAGTATTAATAGATATTCCGTAATAACTAAAAGAGAATAGTTTCCTACTCTGTTAATATTGATCATAGGTTTTCTTGATCTAACAAATATTTAACAAAGATTAGCATTAAATAATTACCTACACTGATAAAATTGACCATAGGTACTTTGGATCTGATAAATATTTAACAAAGATTAGCATTTAAAATAAGATGGACACGTTGAAGTGCTGTCACACGGTCAGCTTATCGAATTCATCCTCGTGATGGAGATAAATCAGATATTACGTTCACATTTTGTTTATACGTTCCTAACTAGATAGTATCGATGATAGAAAATCATAAGTATGGATTACTTGCACATGTCACAATATTATCGCCTCCGTGTACTACAAGACTCCTTACATCCACAAGAACTTACGTAGGTATTCGATAAGGAAATGGACAAAATCCAGTTGGGCTAGGCGGTATTTTGAGGTATTGCGTCAAGCCTCTATCTCACCAATACCTCACAAGATGTTTCTCCGCCCAAACTCACCAAAATGAATAAGAAGAGGTTATTTTGTACATAACCACATAAATTTATATCAGTGGAATGTATCTATATCTCGGATAAATCCCCTCGTGACTTCCGAATTTCATCATCATCATCAGCCTGCACTAGTCCACTGCTGGACATAGGCCTCCCCCAAGGCGCGCCACTGAGTCCGATCTTCGGCTCTCCGCATCCAGGCACTGCCAGTCACTGCCAACCGATCCCGTTTTATATAAAGATCAAAAAATTTATTAGACCAACTGAGGTTATACTTAGGTTACCTACTAGAAATGTCAGAAACCGCAATAAACTTCTCTCTTACATTTTGCAGGAAATGCGAGACTCAAACTTACTTTTATGCTTAACAAAACTTTTTATGATGAATGACAGGCCGCTACAAAGATTACTGGTCGAAAAAAAAAAAATGAATATACAATTTTAAGATATATTTTTTTAATTTAATTTTTTATATTGTTGGTAGTAACTAATAAATAATAATCCTCTGTGGTATGGGAGAAGTTTTTTGCAATTTCTGACATTTCTAGTACTCAACCAAACCTCAGTGAAGTTGGCCCAATATAGAGTTATTTGATCCTTTATTATTCGTCATTTCCTTGCTGACCTTCCTGACTTTGACGGTCTCAAAAAGTTATATTATGAACGTTTCCCTATATGTATAGTTGCAACAGTTGAGGTACCTGCCCTTACTGCCCCATCTCAAAAATCCACCCTGTAAAGGTTAGGAATAATCGAGTGAGAATTATCTGCCTGTAAATATTCAGCCTGTATCTGTGCCGTATAGAGGAATCTTTTCAACGCGGACTAGGCTCCGGGACGTCCGCTGGTATATAGTAACTAATAAGATAGGTGTATGTATGATATTTATCATTGTTGTTTTCTCTATTATTTTGTATCACTCTCGAGTCCCGAGGCGACAAGAGCTGTTAACCGCCGATAATCTCCATTTGTCACGATCTCGCTAACTGCGATAAAAAGATCACATGGTCTTAGCTTTATTGACAACAAGTACGGGTTACTCGGTAGTTGTATTAAATAAGCTAACGTAAAGTGACTATTGACGTCTATGGATTAGATATTAGGTATAATGTATTTGTACAAATAATGGAAAAAGTTTCCACATCTATTTATTTATCCACGGATAGTGTTGGAAAATGTGGACTGTTCACTGTGTCCACTTTAAAAATTAGTGACAATTTGTCGGCTCGATGCAACGATATCGTAAAGTTACAAACAAAAACCGTTGTTTGTTTGATGTAGAAAAAATTCGGAATCATAAAGAGAACCCGATAAAATGGCATAATCGCAACTTGTAGATTATCATGGACCCGACGAGTTGTAACGACAGGAAAAAATAATACTTATCCATAAACAGTGAGCGCTGTTAGTAAACTGTGGTAGAGATAGCGATTGGTGAAGGCATATCCTGCTGGACATGCTGCCACTGCTGTGAGTGTCATTCGCATGCGGACATTTACAGTAACATGTATATGTAAATAGTAGATCAAGAGGTAGAATTTCCAGAATATTAGTAACAACCTTATTAAAATGTTTTTGACGATAAGTACCATAAATACGTCGCCATACCCAGGCTATGCGCGGTGTCGTGTGCAAGTTATGAATCTATGGGTCCGATTTATTAAGTGCGTGTTTCGCAGCGAAAATCTACAGTGTCCATGGTGCGTGGATACCCCTCGAAAAATGCTAGATTTCGCTTCATAAGAAAACCCTATGTCGCCTTCCCCTCGGGTCGAGCCGGAGGCTGTGTAGCTTTAACCACAGAATATTTATAATAGGACAAGTCTCTAAACTAAATATGTTAACCAAGACCATGGACCAAGACAAATCAGCTATCGCCATGTTCATTTATAGAGCAAAAATACTATTTAGAACTCACTTCTTCATTATAATTAGCGGAATAATTTAATTATGCTGTAGCCTGCGATTAACTTTCTTATTTTGTTAAATATCTATAGGTACTTAGTACCTACATATTGTTCAATAAATAATGTAGATAAAATTACTAGACCGTTAATCTTAACTAGTTCTGTGACAAAATGATCCGACACACATACCAACATTAGCTTTATGGCCTTTATTTGATTGTTTTGGTCATATGATGTGTGAGATGTGACTATGAACGATGTGTGATATTGAACAAGTCACATTGATTGGTTATATAATTTGATTTTTACAAGGAACAAGCGACTATTGTATAGTGATGAACAAAAACTACACTCACACTTTATGATATTTATACATTACATGCTCAAAAAAAATTATTTGTTCAAAAGATTACAAGTTTACATAATAAATTTGCACCAAACTATCTTATTAATGTCAATAAATATTCAATTATTAGTTCTCCTACCTTAAATGAACATACCATTCAATATATGTTTTTAATTAAAATTTAAATATGTTTGAATAATTGTTCTTTTCACAATTATGCAAAATGCCTATAAGGAAAATCATCAACGTATAGGTACATACATCAAAATCAGCCGCCTTTATTAAATAAACTAATTAGTCTCATCAAGTTTTGTTTGTTGTTGCAAGTTCTGTTAATTTCAATGAACCGGTATATGGTATCACGCGGTCTGGGGTCGGGTGGTATGACGACGACGATGAATAAATTATCTGACCGATCTATGGAACTAATCTATGCATAATAGGTATCCGTTTCAACACAATGACGTAAACAAACGCATTTATGTAATCTCTAAAGCAAAATAAACAATAAATGTGTATCTCACACATTAAATAATTTGCGAGGTGGTCTTCAATGTTAACTTGATAATACCAACGTGGCTTTGCTGCTGGTGCCCCTTACATAATACCATAGGTACATGTAATATTTTGTTTCCGAGATGCGAATAGCGTTTGTTTTCGTAGTACTTTTACGCCTAGTAGTTTCATTTGGAATTGAATATGGTGGCTATAAGATACTGACCGATGTGGCGGAGCGCGAGGTCCTGCCGGTGCCGCCGGTGGCCTGCAGGTGGAGCTTCACGGCCTCCACCCCGGAGCGCTTGGCGCGCTCCCGGGCCGCGGCAGCCTCGGCCGCAGCCCGCATCGGCTCCGCCCCTGACACTGGCTGGCGTTTCGACCCTCGGCTCTCATGTTTCACACCTTTCTTCCCGTTCTTCACACCCTTGACCTCCTGCTTCACTTTACGATCTCGGTTCTTCATTTCTATTTTATTCGATGCTCATCTTAGCTACAGTATCACACAAATATATCGCAAGTTTCACTGAGTATAAATAAAACTAACGCTCTCGGAAGTATCGTCAGGTAGATAAGATATTTACATCGAAGGTGAAAGAGCAGTGATAAAAAAATAATACACAAACACAAGTCAGCTGCCTGGAGTACGTGCGACCGAGGCCCTTTATGTTAGCGCCTCGACACGATCGCGTAGGGGCCTTGAACCGGAGCTGGGCGAGGTGGAGCGCTGGTTATTTGTTTCAGGATTGACACGAGCACTTAACACTGGTGAAGATGGTCAGATGGGGATGGTGCGCGCGGTGCCGCACGGACAGGCGCCGGAGTCCGTGTGGACGGCGGGCGTGCGCCGGCGCCGCGCGCCCTGCTGCGCCACATCGATGCCGCCCGCCACTTATTACTCGTTAATAAACTTGTGTTGTGACACAACCACATGTAGCTGAGCATTGATAATAGGGTCATTAACACCAATCAATACCTGTATTTTAATTAAGATATCGATACATTTTTGAAAGGAGTGTATTGTACGTAATTATTATCTTTAGTCTTGAGTAAGTACCTACCCAGCCGCATCGAAATTTGTTTTTGTAGGTTACCTATTATTATTTATTAATTAATCAGTACCTACATTTGTCTATATTCAGGCACAACAAATGCAGTTAGCTCTATAGAAAAATCCATTCCAGTAACTTTCCATATCTAATGATTCAAACTGAAATCATAATGCAAACCGTAAAAGGATTAACATCATCGCATCAGCCCTTCAACGTCCACTGCTGGACGTCCTTCCCTAGTGAACGCCACCACGCCCGGGCCTTCGCCCACCGTATCCAGCCGCTTTCATTTCAGACACCTTTTTAGGTCGTCGATCCACCTGACGGCACCGAAGAAATAATAGTACCAGCTGGCGGGCGAGGGGCATCCCACGCTACGCGTACCGAATCGCTGTCTCCACATAGTGAATAGTGAGACCTATATAGATCCTGCGGAAAGGTCCAATTTGGTGTTTCTCTATAGACCTTTCGCCATCTTTAATGTACATGGAGAAACTATATTTCCTGCAGAAATTCAGCCTCTCAATTTTCGTTGAGTTCCGCTATATATCAAGAGAGAGCGCCACTTGAGACTGCCTGTTCAGTGCCTTCGTTCTCTGTTGTCCAGCTATGTAGTTAAGTAATGCTTGTCAGTTAAACTAGATGACTCTGTTATAAACTTTTAATCTGTTGCAAATATTACGCGGTTTTTCTGTTTTTCTCGTTTTAGATGCGTTTAGATGTACCCTTACATATTTTTTAAATCTTTGTTAAATGACTTGAATAAAACTAAAAGGTATGTTAAAATTATTTAATTTATTTATTACAACTTTAGAATGGAATTATAACTTGCCTAAGATTTCGCCTCCGCGCGTTATTTACAAAGCGTATTTTCTTCTCCATACTTATCTTATCACAATTATAGTGCATGGTTAGTGTATGCAATTTCATGGAATTGGTTAAATGTTAACGCCGTGAAAGGGTAACAAACAAAAATACTTTCGGATTTTCATAGGAGAATTAGGAGGTTTTTTTTCTTTATTAAGGAGTTGAGTCGCGTAGCGACTATGCCACTCCGTTAGGCCACGGTACAAATTTCGCTACTAGCTACCCCTAGTCTGCATCCATCTCCTAACTAAGCTGAACAGGGTACCAGCCTCTGCCGATACCAGGCTAACACCGTTGCAGCTGCCGACCTCGTAGGCGCTTCTGCTGGGTCTGAGTGTCTCAGTCCGCACACACTCCATCAAAACGTGGTAAATATCCTCTACTGCACCACATTCGGTGCAGTTGGGGAGAAGGGACTTTTTTTCATCAAAAATGCAAACTTGTTTGATGGAATGTGTCCGGAGCGGACTCTCATCGCCGTAACAGTTACCACTCTTGCGATGTTGGCTTCGTCGAACCACGGGTAGTGTGGCGGTTCTGGCTGGATCGTTCGGTACCATAAGCCCTTCTCTCGAGAACGTTCGTCGAAGTACTCCTTCCAGAGGTCGTGGACTGCTCCTTCACTATGCGGGTGCAATCGGTATAGAGAGGCCGAACAGTGGTGGGTATACCATCTCCATTAGCTGCTTGTCTAGCCAAGAGATCAACTATGTCGTTGCCTAAAATGCCTACATGGAATGGTATCCATTGTAGGAGAATTAAATAGATATCATCCCTCGTATTAATTATCATTGTGCTAATGTTTAATCAGTTTTAAGAGATTTTTACTACCTGTAATTACTACTTACCTATAATTTTAGAACTGCAATGGCCTAAAATAACAAGTTTCTTCTTAACGCTAACGCCTGGGAAGGTGGTGGTATATGAAAATATGACGTGTAGCGTGTAGGTATAAATGTAGTCTTATGCAATAAAATATTTTGACTTTGAGAAGTTTTATTACCACATTCATTTATCAGGTCCGAGATTGTAAAGGTTTCTATAGAAACTTTAATTCGAAATGCGTATATACGTAGACAAGACACCGATAATTTTGTTCTGACCTACCTACTTAAAACAACTGATGATCAATTCATCAAAAAAATAAAATAATACTTAATAATAAAAAAATCATTAAATACTTAGGTTCATAGAATAATTATGGTACCCACCTTACTCGATCTATTTTACTCTATACTGAAGTCTTTAAGTACCTATTGTAGTGAGGCTTTATTACAATGCGTGCCTTGTAGGTACGGTCGCCCGCACGTCAGTAGAAACAAAACCAGTATAAACTGGTCTCTCATAGTATTGAACTCCCTAATAGAAAAGGCCAGCTCAAGGTCAAAGTGTTTCCACTGACGTGCGGTCGACTGTACAAAACTAACATATCAAAATAATCCTATAATTTAACATCTTCGTTCTGAGATCCATTAAATGATTTCCTATTGTGTGGTACGGAATCTGAAATAAAGAGGACTTCATTATTTATCAGAATACGTAAAGAACCCAAATAAACCAGGGGCCAATCGCTCTCGGAACGTTATTACCAAATCTAAACCATAACCAAAAACGTTATAAGTATGCTGCTTCCACACATTTGGCAAACCTTTACTCTAATTTTTTTTTTAAATTTTACTAATATTTAATTTATTCTAATGTTGAAATAAATAATTTGAATTTACAAACGCAAGCCAAATCCCTGCTGCTCCACACGTTTGCGTTTGTAAAGGTTTGCCAAACGTGTGGATGCAGCTTAAAGTTATTGGTTATGGTTTGGATTTGGTAATTTCAGAATTAGCGCTATTGGCCCCCGGGCTTAGTTAACTTTATGCACTGTCCGTGTGCTATCTGCGGGTCATCCGCGGCAACAGCGGCCAGCACACTCAAACTAAAATACTTTATCACTGCGGACGATCCGCTGGGAGCGAGCGGCGCGTACGCTGTCCGCCCGCAAGCTCTTCTCGTTTCTATCGGGTTCGGGGCCGACGGCCCGCAGCGCTGTTTTGTATAATGTCCAGAACGCCTAAAGGGCCCATAAACGGTAGGTTTTGGTGTCTTCTACAATGGTTTTACCACAGTCAGGCGGTGACTGATGGATGAATGATCGTCTAATGCAGTGACTGATGAAAATCTACATACTTTATTTTTTTCATCATTCAGTCATGGAATTGAATGACGCTTGCAGGACCGTCTAAAGTACGCCTTAGTAATTGAAATAGAGCGGCATCGGCAGTCTGCTGCGGATGGTCCGCAAGAGGTGCATAGAACTTTAATGTTGTGTTTAATTCTCGTTTCTTACCAATATCACTATCCGTCTGTGTTTTACTAAGCAACCATGGACCCAAGTAATTAGTGAGTAGGAACCCTATGGGCGTGGTGATAAGTATGGCTTGGACAATGAGCCTCAGTAGATCTTCTGCACACTCCATCTCATGCTTACTGTGACTGCTCATCATCAGCGTATTGATGGCTACAGGACTGAGCACAGCCTAAAAACATAAAGCGCATAAGAAAAAAAATTACCTTTTACACCAGTGCATTATCGTTTTTTCTGACTGCAGGTCGTTGCAGAAAGAGTTTTTGTGTTTAGTTTAAAATCATGAAGAGATTTTGATATTGAAATAAGTCTTATGTACCTCTACAATAGACTTTGGTATCCAAGTGCAACAAACAAAGATCCTCTCCTTCATCGTCATATCCCAGCAAACTAAAGCAGTTACAGACAGCCGGACAGTCAAGCAGATCACTAGTATCCCGAATCCGTACAGCATGGTTTTTGATGTTGCTATGTTCATCTGGTGATTATACAAAATCCATTAGTTAATACCTACTCACGGGGTTAAAATAGAAAGCAGACAAAATAATATTTAATTAAATATTACAATATAAATGGCTGTTCATATAAATTTATGTGAACAATACAGCCTTACGTGAACAGCCCGAAAAGTATTATCAAGCTAAAGACGAAACTTATTTAGGTGTCATCAATTTTTTATGTACAGCCGACTGCACGTCTGTGGAAACACCTTGAACTGACCTAGCCTAGTTTCAATATTATGAGAGACCAGTTTACTTTGTTTTTGTTTCCACTGACGTGCTATCGATCGTAAGTAATGCTTTTTTTTAGTTTGGAAATCTGTTTCCAAAAAATAATTACGAAAAAACATTTTATAAATGAATTTTAAAAAATCCAGATGACAGTGTAAACTAACCACAAAGAAGGTTCCAGTATAAGCGAAGAGTATGGGCTCCAGGGCCGCCCACAGCACGCGGTACACTGTGGAGGCCGGGTTTTTGTTCAGGGTCCAGCCATCGCGAGCCCAGTGGGTCGCCGCCGTCGCATTGCACGCCAGAACCGCCACGCCACCTGCACATGAATTAAAAGAAAGTTTTTGTTCATTTAGGAGACGTTTTTAGGTTTATTTTTAATATTATTAACTGTTGCCTGCGACTTCGTCCGCGTGAATAAATTAATATAATAACAATAATAAGGGGAGTGCATTTATGCACGATTGACTTTAGGAGGCCACTCTCTAAATATTGATTGCAATGAAAAATTTACATAATAACCATTATCTCATCCATCTCACTACTTTTTCATATTATTTGATGTAATTTATTTTATTCGAAATAAGTGTATTGAAATTAATTTAATATAATGTAATTGAATTCTTAAGAAAGTAGAAAAAAAACACTAGCCTGTGCCGCCCCATCCTACATTCGAAGTGAAGAAGTTTCCAAACAGGCCACCGACTAGAACGAAGAGAACCCGCATCTCGGAGATGTAAAAGTCTCGCGAGTGTGGAAGGAACCCCGCAAGGCTGCCCCAGCTGACACCCAGCGCTACGCCTGCGAACAGCGTCAGCCCAGCCTGCACGTGGGATGTAACATTGTTTAAATTAACCTGCATGCGAGCTAGCTATACCCGCATAATATACATTGAGACCTTTTCTGTACCAAGAAGCGGCAAACTTACGAATAATAATCCCACCCCATAAAGCAACCGCACGCCTCGAGCCGGATGGACATGCGTTGCTCTGCTCACATCCCATGCCACTAATACAAATAAGAAAGTACCGATGTTTGTCAGTTTGGATGTTATAACGGCTGAACGGATTTTAATGAAACTAGGTACAGTGATAAGCTATGTAGGTAAGTACCTATATAACTTATATCCTAGAATAACGTTTATGATACTTTAACGTAATAACAAAATGCAGCAACACCACTGATATGGTATCACTTGATATCAGTGGCTGACAGTGACACTTTTGTATGACGAGCGATTAGTATCGCTGACTTTTAATGCTACAGATGGGATCAATGTACTTTAATGTCGATATAGCTGGCACATATAATATTACCACAAACGAATACTTCTCAATTAAATATCAATAAATTAAAGATCAATTGTGCAAAGCAATAATAAGCGCACCATAGGCCCTACTGAACGCCACAGAGGCGGTTACTAATCAAAGTAACTAGACCTTAATTTAATTGGACACAGGCCGGTAACGGACAGGCTTGGGACTAACTGGGACTATGTCCATCGTTAGAGTCGATAGGCTGATGATGATGAAACGCCTACCCGCTTCATCATCATCAGCCTATCGACTCTAACTCTCGCTTCCAGTCAAGGATATAAATTAAACGCTCAGAAGCTGATGTGAGAGGACATTTTGCTCATTTGTGGTTTGGTATCAAACTACGCGTCATTATCTCGACGATATTGTGAACGGTTAAAACGGAAATTACGCTGCCTTTAAAGGCATAAAGGAAAAAAAAGAGAGAAACGCCGAAAACGATCAGTACAATTTATTTGGATTACAATGTTTTTGTACTATCATTCTATCATTATTTGTTTGAAGTGAGCTACCTATCGTTTTTCATAAGCGGTTCACTAAAATAACAAAAGCGGACGAGTCTTCTTTGAGATAGGGTTCCCTCAACTTTGCTTAGCTTTACATTTCAGAAGATATTGATAAATAGTAAGTATTTATACTCGTACATTAGGAATTAAGTATGTGACATTCAAAATAATGCTTGCATTGCATACACATCGATTTCTTGTCTGACAAGTAGCATTGGGATTTTTTTCCGGAAGTTAAGAATTTTTTTTAATAGATAACTATGTAAAGTTTCAGTAGTTACTTACCTTAGCATATCGATATATGTCATCAGCGTCAACGAAAATGTAACTATAAATGAGCCCGTAGACGCCCACGCTGAGGGCCGTGTCCACGCCGCCGGCGGTGCATACCAGTTGCGGCCAGTTACGAGCGCCGACGCCGGCGCACGCGCCGATCCGCTGCACAGGCGGCATCACCACGGCGCAAGACACCGACGCGTATATCGAACCTAGAAGAAACCCTGCAAAACATAAGTGCACGGTGTTAAAAGATAACACTGAACCTCTGGAAACCACAAATTCACAATTTACTTTTAACAATTTCGGCTATGCCAAACATCTGAGAAAAGGAAAATGATTTGTATTTTTCATTAATTGGGTTACGGGACTATATAATGGCATATAAGAAATAATAGTACCTAATGGTCAAACTTGTATTGTCCTACTCATATATCTTTGGGCGACGGAGATGAGTGATATAATTAAATTTTAAGTTTAATGATTCTATACCTTTTTATCTGAGCAAATCGTTTGATATGATGTCAAATATTTTTGCAATAATATACTTATTCGGAATTTGTTCAGGAGACGTGTTTTGACGCTCTGTACGTAAATAAATACCTAACCGTTTTAATTCCTGTCTACCTTTGATATTTGGTGGCAAAATTGATATTTAATTTTACCTATACCTATTTCGACAGTATACACTGTTACCTTTGGTGTGTTTACTTTAAACGACTACCTACAATAATTAAATATTTTAATAGTTAGCGAATAAAGTCCACAGGGAAAATAAACCGAAAACAAAAAAGATGCTTTTGACGTTTTATCTGGAATCGAGCCGTGTAATTACAGGTATATAGGCGAGTGTGAGCGAGCGGAGAGCCTCGCATAGAGCAATAACTCTGAATGCGGCTGCAAGCTCGTCGACTGAATCCCGTCATGCGGCGAAAATGCATTCAAATCTTTTGCAATACGAGTTCCACAGCAGAATTTATTGAATTGGCTTTGTACACCGCACACATCGCGCCCCATTGTGTTTTGCATTCGTGACAAATTTTATTTTATTACACCAGGTGTACGTATCCCGCTCTATCGAACAGTTTTTTGCAAACAGGGGTTTTGTAAAGGGGTTTTTTGTTTTGTAAATCTATATTTTATATTGGTATTTTTCGGAAGCTTCTAGGAATGGCTGGTATTTACCCGTGTTTTTACAGTCTAGTATACATTCCTGTAGAGAAAACGACAGTTTACTTAATTCTGCAGTCTAACTCGAGCTAATCTTTAACTTCGTTACTTTTTTCTTTCACCTTGTTAAATTGTCGTAATTACCCCATATCCAAGGGAATCCAAGCAGCAGATTGGTAAACCCCGCGACCACAGCTACCTCCGCGACCCACGGCAGGACGCCCAGAGCAGTCACTTGTAGCCAGTTGCCTCTCATGAACTTCACGTTCCAGCCAAGTGACGCCTTGCCCAGAATTACTACTGGGTAAATTTTCCTGATAAAAACAATATTTTAGGTTATATACGTTCATTAGTAGAAATAAAGATTTTATTTCTCTACAGACTGGTTAGAAGGTGATTCTGCACCCAATCGGTGTAATCATGGGACATCAAAAAAATTGGGGTAATAAAGAGATAAACTTAAAAATATGGATTCCGATACAGGTATTAAAAATGAATAAAATATAAATAAGACTAAATAGGAACCCTCGTTAATACGAAACCACATTTTCAATAACTGTATATTGGAACCCAAATTTTTAGCTTGTCCCTTTATAATTTTTTTGATGTCCCATAATTACCCCGAAACATCTTAATGTTATTTGTATTTCTGAGTTAAAACTACGAGTATAACGCTTGATTTGAGTAATTGTTCATTAATTTTATTTAGCCTATATTATTTATTTTACCTATTATTATATTATTGCATAGTACTCGTACCTACCCATACGAAATTAATTTTCATTAAACTTGGGAAGACATCTTAAAATCTAATACCTTGACCTGATTGTACAGGTACATAGTTACCTTAAGAAGGCATCAACGTGGGTAAACTGCCGCATGTCAAGGATGTTGAGGTGGCGTGCGAGAATGCCAGTTAGCAAGGCAGCCAGGAGAGGCGGCAGGCCAGTTACAGCATGCAGCGCTTCCCCGCTGCTCCACGCCGCGACGCCCACCGCCGCCAGTCGGAACCAGGCGCCGTCGTAGCGCCATCCCTCGCCCCATGCGCACCACAGTAAACCCCATGTCATTAGCCCTTGAAGAATATAGCTTTGTTTATAATAAGTTAAGTAGATATATACTTGCTATCTTCAAGAAGTACAATGAACGACCAAACCATAATTCTGCAATACTAATAGCTATTCTGTGGTGCTGCGCACGTTCAAGTGCATACTAATCCAGCGACATATAAATTCATATTTTTAGTACCTATGTACGGTGTACGGTCGACCGCACGGCAGTGAAAAAAAAACCAGTATAAACGGGTTTCTCATAGTATTGAAACTCCCTAATAGGCTAGGCCAGCTCAAGGTCAAAGTGTTTCCACTGACGTGCGGCCGACTGTACTACCTAATCCACCTATAATAGGTTTTCTCATCGCGCAAGTCGGCAAATCTACTCCCCACCCGTTGAACAGATAATAAATAAAAGAGAATACATCTTACTTATTTCCACCGTAAAAGTAATTTCAAATAACTAGGTCAAGTGCGAGCGGAGTTTAGACATGGAGCGTACCGTAGCATGCCAACCAATATAGCTAAACCTGATGTATTTTCATTTAGAATTGAAATGAAAACAACTTTATATACCGTTTTCGTGATAGAGCGACTACGAAAATGAATAAACCATCACAAGTTTGTCGGCCTCAAAAATTGACATACTTAAACGTGACATGAAACAATATTTTTGTACCCCTTCTTTAAAATTGATTTAATTTAAAAAATATAAGTAGGTACAATTTTCTAGAGAGCCAGAGACCTTTGACACATAGACGGACAGACGGAGTTGGCTCAATAATTGCTTGGATTCTTCGAGTATGGAACCCTATAAATTATTGAATTATGACTCACCGTTTAAGTATTACACGGCAAAGACTTAATACTCACCCAACGTAAATAAAGTTAAATAATGCACCGACGTCGTCGTAGCGGCCGCAGTATCGCACCAAGATATTTTTTTCTTCGGATCATCTTCAAAATTATTTTTTCCTGCGCTCAAATTTATGCTATATTCCGTTGGAGTTCTGAAATATTAACAAGCGACGCGACGTTAGCCAACCCTAAAATTGTGCAAATAAATAGAGAATGGATATAATTTCCTTACAGAGAACAGCGCATAATATCGCTCTGCTTTCTAATACCCTCTATTCTAACTAATAAACTATCGTCTTCGTTCATATGTTTAATTTTATTTATTACGTGTTTTGCGTTTAAGACGAACGAGTAATTACAATTTATTTGTACTTACTCACGTTTTCACTTCCTTCTCGCAGGGTACACCTTTATCGAAGTCGGTTGTCTCGCTATCTAAAATATAATATAAGCAACAATAAATCATTGTAAAGTATTACTAAATAAGTTGACTTCTCTGACGTGGAGGGCATTAGTCAGGCAGCATAGATGCGTTTATTCATGAATGAAAACAACGCTGATTCAGATACTGATATCTTAACGTTCAATTATTAATGAACCGATTTGTTAGTTTATTTCAATTTGATAGAAAAAAGAGTAAAAACTTTTTTAGCTATCTTGCACCCTAGTGCGAATTACATAACTTTTTATAGGCCTATCGTATGGTAATCTTCGTTTGATCTCCCAAACCTAAATCTAAATATGGTTGAATAATGAGGTTGAATACTTTTAAAACTTAATATTTAAGACTTAGATAATAGTCGAGTGCTATTACTTTTTTTGCTACTAAATAATAGACCAGACGTTGAACTATTAATATTTGTTGAGCTTATGGAAGATTACAACGAAGACTGCTTGATTGACTACAGGGCGTGCAAGTGACTACAGTGTTTGTTACATGTAAACATACTTTACATGTAAACCTGCTTATTTTTACACATTTTTCTCTCGTGATCGCGATGCAGTAAATACGTATAGCTCTCTTTCTTTTTAAGTTTGAACATATTAGTAAGGTATTAGGTATCTATCACCGGTCTAGTCCATTACATCAAGTTAAGTAACATGTTATCAAAATGGTATGTATGAGCAAAAGGACCTCATTTACTATGCATGTACTTTAGTTTAGTCATATAATATCATAGTCTTAGATTATAATATAATATAATATAATATAATATAATATAATATAATATAATATAATATAATATAATATAATATAATATAATATAATATAATATAATATAATATAATATAATATAATATAATATAATATAATATAATATAATATAATATAATATAATATAATATAATATAATAGGCACAGGCTTTTTGGTAAAGGGAAACATCGTGAGGAAACCTGAAATACGTCAAAGTTGGAATTCGAACCCGCACGGGCCCGAGTGGTGGACCATGGTTTGATTCTCGTTGAGAGGAAAGATCTAGGCGCCAACAGTGGGGACATTTTGATTGTATTTTATCCGATCAAACTACTTGGTCTTATACTAGGTATCGATCTACAAAAAGTGACACCGATCTTTCATCAGCATCACGAACCATGGTCAAATAACGCTTAGGTACGTACGCTCGGTCAGGGTGATCTAACTGGCGGCTTATTGTTATTGAAGTGCAACATAGGAACTGATTGGATAGAAGAATCAAATTCACCTTGACTCTAATTAATAAGTATAATTACGGTATAAAGAGAGAACTACATCAGAGAAATGAAACTATTTAGGGTTCCGTATCTCAAAAGAGGACAAAAGGAACCCTTATATAGGATCACTTCGTTGTCCGTCGGTGTGTGTGTCTTTCAATACCCTTTTTCTCAGGAACGCGTGGAGGTATCAAGTTAAAATTAACATCAAATACGTCTGCAACCCTTGGAGCTGTGAAAAAATCAAACTTCTAAGTCAACGCAGAAGATATGGCCGATTTTGCCGCATTTTTGAGTATTTTGGTAAGTAATCAAAACCCGTGGGGTACCTTTCCGTTGACCTACTTAATCATGAAATTTTGTGAAGAAACACAAGCACACGTAAAGGAAAACATCTGAAAACCGAAAATTTGTGGTTACATCACAAAAAATTCATTTTTTCTTGTACCAACAAACTTAACTTTGCGTATGAGCAAGTCATCCATTTATTAACGATTTTCTATTAAATTCTTTAATTATGTTTGTACAGAACCCTCAAGGCGAGAGTCCTACTCGCACTTGTCAGGTTTTTTTTGTCAATAGACGATTACACTTGTTAATGTAAATTTGATTTTCTAATAAAAAATAAATAAAATATAACGACGACGAATAGTATGACTTTGTCGCATTTGGCGTGAAGACACTTGGTCCGTGGGGTCCGGGCGCACACGGGCTCTTCAGGGAGCTCCACAAGCGGCTCAGGGAGGCGACGGGCGACCCTCGCGCGGGCAGCTTTCTCGCTCAGAGACTAAGCATAGCCAATAGCCATACAGCGCGGGAATGCTGCCAGTGCCAGCGCGTGATGTGATGAACATGCACCCTGCCACAGGGGCAAATTTTTTTGCACTTTTTTAAAATTAGAAATTTGTTTGTTTTTTAGTGTAATTTGTAGTACCTACCCGGAAATTTATTTTGCATACTTACCTATTCTACTTTGTATACCTAGGTAAAAAAAAGTAATTCCATCATTTGGTTATTTTGACTGTGTCAAAATATAACTTGGTTCACGAAGATTAAAAACATTGAATGAATATGTTGACGATGCTAGATTGGAAAAATATAAATAGTAAAACAATAATAAGAGTAGGAACAAAGTAAGGAACAAGTTGTTTTTGATATTTTTTTTCAGTTTTACACGAAAAAGTAAAGTCTGGTCAGAACAGAAAGTTTACTTTTCATAGTCATATTTAAACGATTTAATAAGTAGATTTGTATAGGTACTCACTGTCTAGCATTTTTCTAAGATTGCACTAGTGCTAAGTCACTAAAATTACTGTTTAAATTAAATGAAGGGAGAAATATCAGGAGATATTTGAAAACCGGCACGACTGCATACGTAGGTCTGGACATCGCGAAATGACCAAGCCGGCCGCGTCCGCGCAGATAGCGGGCTCCGCGGAGCGTGCCGCCACGTCACGAGGCTAATTAATCATTAATTGGTACCAACTACCTCAAACAGATTGTGCAGTTGATACACGAAAAGGTCAGTTTCAGCATTTACTCAACTCACTTCTCTTAGGTTTGATAAAAAGCCCCAACCCACCAGCCAATGCCAGTAAATTAATACATTGTTCAGAATGGTCATTTTTCACCTACCTGTTCTATGTTTGCTTAAGATAACTTTGCGATCTATAGTCATTTTGATAACAACCCAGTTTAAGTTTAACTAATATTCAAATGGTCTGTTTAGAGTGATGAGCGATAAAAAGACTCGTAATTGCAATAAAATTTATTGAACATCTACGAATTGTAATGAATTATCTGTACTGTTGTTTCTTCTATTGGCATTCGCAGACTGATGCGGCGATAGAGTTTGCGTTCTGTAGAACTCTGAAATTAAAGATAACAAGGCGTGATGAATTTGACAATTTTCATATTAATAAAGTAATTACCTATTTGAATTAATTCAAAAATGTTTTTTTTTTCGATTTATAGTTTTATAATTAATTTGTCCCTATAAAAACATTAATAAACTAAATAAAAGCCAGCAAGGTGTACACATTAAACAATCTGCGGGTTCCGTCAATTAAATTTATTATTAGTTTATTTTTCTAAATATCGGTACATCTACATGAAAAAGAAACTGACCATAATTTTGCCATCTTTTCTCGTCAATTTTGCATACCTATATGTTTCATTCAAGTTTCAGCTTAATCGGTCCAGAGTTTTGGAGTTATCCGGCGGACATACAGTCATCACATCAGTCGCTAGAAAGTTACTAAATATTTTGACGTAACTCTATACCATAATAGCAAATTTATTTCTTGTAGCATTGCGATAAAAACATGGACTTTTAAAAATTTCTCACTCAAAGGCTTAATTACTGTGTATTATCTGGAACGCTTAAATGTTATAGTTTCAACGTATTTTCAGCCAGCGCTTTTTTTAGGAATAACCAATACACCTTGGAGTAGATACCTTCGGGTGCTACTCTGGAATCCGGCGCAAGAAGAATTGGACCTAAGGTCGTCGTGAGCACGGATCCTAAAGTGGACGTTATGAGTATAGCAATAACGATTATGTTCGAGTGTTGCGCCGCGATCCGCTGGTCCTGGTCGGTGGTGCCGTCCGCCCACAGGGAATCTGCCGCAACCCGCACCAGCACAGCCTGAAATTATATTCTGATTGAAATACGTTTTTATGAATACCTTTATTATAATAAATGTGATACCTTATTTTCCTGAATGTCAAATGAAAAAGCGCGGAAACCCAGCTTAGTTCCGGGTTTACTGTCATACGAACAATAGTATGAGTAAGTACTTGTAGCAGTATTTTATGTATTGTGACGCGTTGTAGTTCAAGGCACAATATTTATAATTCTAAAAAAGCTACGATGTTAACAGGTACCTAGGTGTATTAAGGGGGAACTAACTAGGTATGGTAATAATAACAATAGACAAAGAAACAGAATATAGATATAGTAATGTACATACGACAGTAGTAGGGACTCGCATTGCAAATATGTACAGAACCCGTGTCATCATCATCATCATCATATCAGCCTGTAGACGTCCACTGCTGGACAAAGGCCCCCCCCAAGGATCTCCACGATGACCGGTCCTGCGCTAACCTCATCCAGCCGGGTCCCGCGACCTTCACCAGATCGTCGGTCCACCTTGTGGGAGGCCTGCCTACACTGCGTCTTCCGATACGTGGCCGCCACTCGAGAACCTTTCTGCCCCAACGGCCGTCAGTTCTGCGGGCGATGTGTCCAGCCCACTGCCACTTCAGCTTCGCAATTCTTTGACCTATGTCGGTGACCTTGGTTCTCCTGCGGATCTCCTCATTTCTGATTCGATCTCGCAGGGAAACTCCGAGCATAGCTCTCTACCCACACGAGCAGAACCCGTGTATAGAACTAATATTATTGTGCTAAACACCAATATCCAATATTATATCCAATATTATGGGTATCTTCTCCGTAGCTTGAATCGCTGAAATCTGATCTAAGGACAACGTTATTGATTGGCCCAGGCACTTTGCGAAATGTCTAATTTAATTATAGATTTCTATACATTATATTTATATAATATTTCAGACATCTTTAGAAATAAAAAGATTGATTTTTGGCAATATTTTAATAAAAGATATCGTACCACTTTTACCTCTGAGACGGCGTAATGCAAATAGATAAATTCGTCGCTTCAATGAATTTGCAGGCGCGATTAAAGTATTATTTTATTTTTATGATTATTAGCATGTAGTTTTATACTGGACTTATATCTGATTAAAGTATAGAGTTTTTATTAAATAGTGATCCTGCTAATAAAAAATCCAGTTATCGATAAAAGCTGATAAGTACTATGTAATCACATAATTTGGTTTATAAATAAATTATATTTACCTAATAAACTGTTGGTATTTATTAAATCCTAATTATTCAATTGTTTCATTTATGTCCTCTTAATTTGCACGAATTAACAATGCAGGTAGGTACTTAAATATAGAACGATATTTCAGGAGAGCGGCGAAAATTGTATAAAACGCCCTGCAAGCCTAATGACCGGGCACCTTAATTAATCTTTACATTACAAAGGGCCCTGAGATCTATACATTTGTCAAAGCTTTGAAGCAAGCAAGCTCGGCACGGAATTGTTAGAGCCGGCACAGGGAGGACTCAAAGTGAATTATACTGGAGATCGGCGGTGGTCTGACGGGTTCCCATTCCACTCGCTAATGGGCGCTAGACACCATGACATCTGGTGTGACTGAACCGGTCGCATGTATTTGGTGCGACATTGTTACTTCCACACGTTCCGACTTTTGCATGTGGTTCAGTTCACCATTATCGCAGTTTGTCTCATACCATGTCACAATATGCATTCAGTCTGTTGACACAATCTCATCGTGTGTGTAACCCCCATAATAGGAAGGAAGATCGTTTAAAAATTACTTTGTACATATTATTAGCGCTGACGGCCGCAGCCCGACAGAGGCGGGGCGACACAACTCAACTATGATTAATCGCCACCGTGTGGAGCGAACGTTTAACATAAAAATACTTGGTAATCACTTCTTTACGTCAATTATGATAAAGTCATGCATGCAATCATGTCTGTTCGTATTTTACACTTTGGACTATAAAAAAATATTTTTCTTTTTACACACTACACTATTATTAATACATGCATCAAAACCGTTAATTTATTTTTCGTACGGCGTATCCGTTGATGTATACACTTACGTATTTAAGGTAGGTTAAATCAAAAATCTATATAGAGCGTCAGTGGCGTAGGCGATAAGACGCGGCCTATCATATCGAAAGGTCCGGAGTTCGATCCCAGCTGGGCCATGTACCAATGGGTCTTTTCTCGAAACTTAAGTACATTTACTGACTGCTCTCAAACGGTGAAGGAAAACATCGTGAGGAAACCTGCATACGCCGAAGAAGACATTCTTAGGCGCATGTGAAGTCCACCAACCTGCACTGGGCTAGCGTGGTGGACTATAGCCCGAACACCCTCGTTGAGAGGGTAGGCCTGAGCCCCAGCAGTGGGGACATTAATAGGCTGTTGATGAAATCAAAAATCGTAAATCTTGCAGCTAAAACGACAGGCGATTTGCAATAAAACTGAGTTCGGCTTAAAGATTGGCGGAAGCATCTGGAGAAAAGTACTATACAGAAGAAAAATGTAATTGACAGCGTCGTTAATGTGGCGTACCTTTTCTTGGAAAATATGTATTGTGAGGGCCGCGCATCGCTGAAGTTACAAATTAGAATCGGTAATTTCGTTAAGCTTTAATCACTGCTTCAATCTTCGTTCCAACAATTTTTTGTCAAGGATACTTATATTCATCAGTCTTTTTGTATGTAAGTACTAAGGTACTTGCTCTAGATCTGTCTATTTGCTGAACTAATTAAAATTCAGTTAGCAGGCGTGTCGTAGTTATGCTGAAAATGATGAAATAAAGTGGGTGCAATACAAACCTCAACAATAGCTTTAGGGATCCAAGTTACAGCTATGAACAGGCTCTCTTTGACGGACAGCTCGTTTGCTAGAGCCACCAGAAAGGCAGCCAGTAGCCGGAGAACTAATGCTGACGAGATGCACGCTAGTATCAGGCAGAACTCCTTCAAACTTATCTGTGACACCTGCGGAAAAGAAAAAACTGCATCGGTAGAACCATTTCTATTTAATCACTTCCGGCGGCCTCGCCCGCGTTTTATAAGTTATTCCCGACTTTTCTCTTTTTGCTCGGCTTCTAAAGGTCATAGCGTGATGTTAAATAGAATAACTCTACCTTACCTAGCCTAAAACTGACTTCCCGTGTGCAAATGAACTACGCAAACAAAGTTGTAAGTCGTAACAAAATCTTCCTAACAGTTGTGACAATCGTAATACAAAGTTATCGATCTAAGAGATCGACAAACAAACCGTTTTGCATTTAAATAAATGTAATGCGTCAGATAGAGAGTTGTTAATTCAATTTGATTATTGCACATCACGTAGGTATAGACGGTTAGATTCTACTGTCACTATAGTATGAGAACCATGTGTCCGATCACCATTTTGTTTGCGTTGTCTGGATCAATCTTGGAGCAATGTTTACTAATTGACGGACAGTGATTCCGTACTACGTCATGTCGGAATTGCCAATTGCAACAGAACGCCGGATTGTACTGGCTTTTCACTGTATTTTTTAAAGCTGTACGGGTAAAAGTGACCGTCCGTCAACGTGTTAATGAAGGTAATAAATCTATTCTATTCTATAGGTAAATCAGCGTCGCTTCACCATGACGAAGTACAGCGTTATCTACTTAGTTTAATTGTCAAGATATCATAGAATAATCTATAAATATACAGGGTTACAGAAATGAATCAATTAACGGTCTCTTTATTTTTGTTATCGTATAATATTGCATTCTATGTGATGGTTAAGACTCTCACAAAGCGGTGTTGTAGATTCAGACTAATTCCAGTAGATTAATATTATGTTTATCAAGTAATATTATTAAATACATGTCAAAATTCACTTTTATACCTAGGTACGTGCTTTTTGCTTACTGTTAGTAGGTAGGTAGGTAATTTAATTATCTTTAGAATTATGTTAAGAGTATAATTCCTAGATACAATACCTCTAAGAAATAACCGCTGAGGGTGAAAAGCATGGGCTCAAGGATTCTCCAAAGTAACTTGTAAACCTCCGAGACCGGATTGTCGTTGAGCGGCCACCCGCGCCGCGCCCACCGCGTCGCCGCCGCCCCCGCGCACACCATTATTGCTACTCCAGCTGAAATACAACGTTTCTTTAACAAACAAAGTCAGCCATCATAGCAATCCTAGTTTTAGGATTAATTACCATTTTAATATAACCCAAAGCGCCAGTTTGCGCAAAATGCGTCCGGGGCAAATGCGACAAAATGAAAATATCAGTGAATGAACAAATAGAACCTGGTAGAAAATCCTGGTACATCTATAAATAATGGATTCTTTGTTGGTATTATTATTTCATTTTGTCGCATTTGCCCCACGGACGGCTTTGACAAGTTAACGTTAAGAATATCATCGATAAGCTAAAAACAAGACCTGTGCACTAACTCTATACGCTGCAACCTGTAACCTGTCGTTTGTAATGGCATAATAAATTTTTGAAATTTACATTTCACTATGCTATTATAATTACCAGATATAAGATCTATATACGATTTCTTAGTATAAGTGCAGGAAAATCTGTAATTGGCCTACAAATGTATAACTGTTATTGTTTAATGTTAATGTATTATGCTGTTGATTTTCCAATATACATTAAGTACTTTACCTACTATTTGCTAGTATATTAATGGTGTTACAATTCATTAGTGAACTACTTTTCAAGTTACGGTAGCTTAACGTTTAATAATTTGTGTAGAGGTGATGAAGGTGAGAATAACGGGTCAATAACCATGTTTGTATACAACATGTCTGTGTGCAAATAACCCGAAAACACGCCACTGCCACACTACGTCATATGCTCAGTGTACAGAAGTTTTATTACTCTATTCCTCTTGTATCATATCTCTTGTAAATCATATTATAACCATAACATAACCGCTATTAGAGAAGTTCCTTTCAACAAATTAAAAAAAGTTTATAAAAAAGGCATTTTGTTCCACTCGTAATTATAAATTAGGCCCATTCGTCTTATTTTAAGTGACCTTCGCTAGTAGCGATCTAAAATCGATTTACGCAAAAACGCACTGACTAACAATCTCGAAAGTACAATTGGTTGTAAGTATTTGGAAGAATAGACTACAAAATCTGGTATATAATGCACATATATCCTTTTACCAAAAGGTTGTCTGGAAGAAATCGCTCTTAGGGATAAGACCGCCGAGATGTACCCCTGAGTCTACTGTACTATTGTGTTCTGTTTTTATTTTTTGTGCAATAAAGAGTATTGAATTGAAAATTGAATATATTTTTCTTTGGTAGGTACCTATCTATAGGTATTAACATTTACCAAATACAATGCAGCAAGACCACTCAACATTTTAAAGGTAAATCTGTTTTATGAAATAATTATACCTTGACAGACAACTTTTGTCCACAGACCAATTAAAATACTTACATTATTTCACAGTTTATTTACTATTATACATTTAATTCGTTTATTAGTTAATTTAATACTAGTTAATAGTAGGTATAGATAGATATCTTGTTTACGTAGGTAAACTTCGTGTTCTAATTTAGGCAGAACGAAAGGCTGTATAAAAAGTTAATTTAAGTTATTTACTTTCAATTATACGGTGCCCTTAGAACAGTCTTCCGTGTAAGATGGTGGATATTAACGTTAGGCCTTACTTTAAAGAGATTAAGAACAAGAGTACAGTATAAGAGTATCTGATGCAAATTATTAACACTAGACGACTAGATTTTCTAATAAAGTATTTAAGTGTATAGGTATATCGTAGGACGGTTCGTCATTTGTAATACGATCATCAGCAGTTCGTTAGTTATTCTCATCTTCAAACCTACCCATCTATCCCTGGTTGGATATTGGGAATTTTATGTGCCACCTTCCAACGTACCTACCTTTTGGTTCGGTTGGGTAATAGGAATATTTGTATTATTTTAGTTAATATTCCAACTTAATCACTAACAAAAAAAATACAGAATATTAAACTACCATTAGCCAACCTGAGGTAGGTTGTGGGACATAAAATTCCAAATATCCAATCTGGGGTGGATTGCAAGTCAAGGCATAGGAATAGTTTCAATAGGTACAATTTTTATTTGTAATGTTTTTTCAATGAATCTTGAGGCAGGGAATATAATACTCGAGAATAAAACGCATTCTGTTGATTGTGTGTAATTGATATGAAGGCTAACAATGACATACAATTATTATGAGACGATTCAAAATGTTCCCGGACACTTGTGTCCATTGAAGCAACATATATTAATTGAAGGCCATATGCATTGGAATTAACATTACATTGGAATATACATTGGACTAGCTCACATCTTAGTAGAATAGGAATTTGACCCTTTAAAATATACATCATTAAATGTATGTAAAAATGAATGAATGATATATTATAATGCATGGCTGGATCATGATCAAAAGGCATAGGTATTTGTCCATCAATTGCCATCAACAAAATTCACTGGAATAATGTCAAAAAAGAAAAATATAATACATATTCTATTCTTCTTATTCTAAACCTACAACATGGTGGTACCTTTAAGTATGTATGTTGTGAACCGATCATTGTACCAAAAATAATAACAACAATAACATAATTATATCCCTTGCGGTAAGTTATATTATATTGGTCAAAAAATCTAAAAGTACGTAAGTTATCTTCATATTACTATTAATATTAACTCCAAAGATATTGAGTAGTAGGTAAGTAATTTATGACAATAATATTAATAAGGCTCAAACAAAACATATTTATATCTTTTATATTGTTACTTATTGCTACTATAAATAAATTCAATTTATTTTTAGACTGGACATCGAACTATTTTAATATCTAAAGTAGCAGGAAATGATTACGTAGTAGATGCATTTTATCTTATAGATAATTAAATTGTCGACATATATCACCACAAGAGTTATAAATATATTACGAGTGTGTCATATTCAGTGGCAAGTAATTACCTATAAGCATAAAATGTGCAATTGCACCCAATATTATTTTGCGTCATAAAACATTCACCAATAATGTACACAATATGTATTACTAACCTAGCCCTAGTAATGGTAATAATTGAAAAATATTCACACTCATGTTTTAATAACCTTTGTTGTGTATCAGTTTCATTATCGTGTACTCTAAGTTAATGGTAAACCCACTGTAAACCGCAGTCAGTTACTCACAAGTGCCTCCCCACCCGAAGTATGCACCGGCGTACGTCAGGAGCAGGCCTCCGGAAAATATGTGCAGGCTCCGAACCGCGGGCGCGTATACGTCACCGTGGTCGGGAACGAGGTCCGACAACACGCCCCAGCATGTTCCTAGACCGATGCCCACAAATATGGCCAGCAATGCCTGTCCATTGAAGATAATTATTGCTCTTTTTTCACAATTGAAATAACATTTATTTGGCTACTACGAGCAATAAATAAGTAAGTATTAGCGTTGTTTGTTTAGCATCATATCAGTCGAAAGACGTCCATTGCAGGACAAAAGCCTCCCCTAAAGATCTTCACGGCGGCCGGTCCCGCGCTAACCTTGTTCCCACAAGGTGCAAGCGGGAGTGTAGCGAGCTTTTTCCGTGATATGTGCACAAGGTGAAGGTCGCGGGACCCGGCTGGATGAGGTTAGCCTAGTCAGTTAGTTAGTCCTGCTTACGCTGCGTTCGTTGTTTGTTAACACTAGAATAATTAGTTTAAAAAATTACAAACTACCTAACTAGAGAGATACCGTGGCTAGGGGGTGCCGGGGCGCGGATGTACAGTCAAGGGTAAAAAATATATAGACACTACTTGTTAAGTTGAAACTTTGTAAAAAATAACGGAATTACTCTGAATTTACGGAGAATAATGGAAGTTTTAATTAACAAAACCTCCAAAGTTAGGTATTTGAAAGGATCTGATAACAAATTAACGAAAGTATCAATTACAAACCTAAACAGAAACACCCACACTTTTAATTAGTTACTTGATTAATCTTGTAAGTATTGTGGGTTGTTAGGGTAAGAATAGCATGTAGGTGTGACGTGTGACGTCAAGTCCAACTAATATTTGTTTGAAGTTGCTCGAAGAGGATCTGTGACAAGAATACACCTAGAGGAGATTTTCTCGGTAGATTCTGACTACACTTTTCTACTAGGTACCTTTAACAAGCGATCTACAGACTATAGTCTAACTAATCATAAAGCAGCATGAAATCGGGTTCATTGAATGGGTCGGTGGTTTAGTGGGGAAGACGTGCCGAGTGGTCCAAGTTCTACTACGGTCATGTCATGTATTAATAGATTTTTCGAAACTTCCGAAAATTTCCTGTATGCTCTCAACAGGAAAACATTGAAAGGACACGTCTATACAAGAACTGTGAGTGTGGTCCGATGTCGATGTTAGATAGGATTTACTCGAGCACCCCTTCTAAAAATTCACCGTATAGTGGTCTTAGTGACCGTAGTTTCCAAACAGCAATAGATATATATTAAATTTCTACCTTCAGTATCCGATATGCAGGTGGCGAGGAATAGAAGATAGCGCTATTGATCACTCCAAACATGCCTTCAGTGAATGCCGTGTCTAGCCCACCAGCGTTTGCCACCAGTTGCGTAATCTGGTGCTTGGCACCTAGACCCCTCGCGCTCAGCTTGGCGCATGTGGGGACCACCACAGCTGGAGACACTGACGCCAAGATGGAACCGAGATGAAGACCTGAAGGTGAAAATCAATAATTATCGAGAGCTTCTTTGATCAATGAATCTAAGCAGCAAAACAAAAAATCGTAGTTACGAAAGCAGGTTATACGTGTGTGACCGAAAGGGTCTATATTTATTTATTACTAGCTATTGCCCGTGGCTCTTCCCGTGTGGAATAAGTTTTTACCACGGGAATTAACCGCGGTAAATAGTAGACTTTTTGTTATTCCTGGATATAAGCTATCACTGTAGCAAGTTTCATCAAAATCCGTTTAGCCGTTACAGCGTGAAAGAGTAACAAACATCCATCCTCACAAATATCCAAGCATCCTTATAACTTCGCCTTTATATTATTAGTATGGTTTTAATTATTTTACATGTTTTTAGTTTTTACCCGACTGCGGCGAAGCCCAAAAGGAGGGTTATTGAAGAAGAATTCATAACATCGATCGCCGACTGATGGGACTCACCATAAGAACAGTAACCCTATGTCGTGTGTTTTGTGTTTGTATTTTAAGGCGTATACATAAGCATGAACTTAATCTAACCTAAGCAATAAAACTTTCAAGGGATTTAGTTTTTCATTCGCTCGAAACATTTTTTTGTCATAGGTACTCATTTTATTATTTTCTTTTTTAAAGTATTGTTATTTTTAATACTAACATTTTATGGCTACTTTCGGAAACAATTTTTTTTTGATAAGTAGGTACGTACGTAGTTAGATATACATCATCAACTATAACTCCATGGTCATATCCCGACGAAATACTCGTACCTTCCACTTTTTGTTTATTTTAATAATTATAAAACAAATACCTAATTCAATCGATTTCCACTTACCCCAGTACCACGGATACTCGAGCAGTACGTGAGTGACGAAGGCCGTAGACAAACACTCAACGATCCAGGGTAGGGTGGCCAATGAAAAAACTTTTACCGAATTATTTTTTATATACTCCCAGTTCCAGCCGAGCGGACCCTTCGTTAGTATAATTACAGGGTAAATTCGCCTGAAATAAAAAGTAGGTATGATTTTGATTTCATCCGGGCTTTATCCTGTTCTAAATTATTGTTTCGAAGTTTCAACGAGTTTAAAACTCTTTTGTAATGATTAAATAATTAGTAAAAAAATGTATATTAGTAAGAACCTTTAAGTACATATAGATACAAGGGCAAAGGTAAGATAGGTATGTAATTTAGGTATTAAAACCATTCTGAATATTCTGTACTCGTTTTCATGCGTTGTTCTCATCGAACGTAAACGGTTAGTAACCCAATTCTGCCAATATAATTGACGCTAACGCACCCACGCCACGCATACATCAAGCATAAAATACATGGGCAAAATTTAAAAATAAAATACTTGGTTTACTAGTAATTGTTTATGTATACACTAGGTACATTAATATACATATTAATTCAATTAATAACTAGTAGTTCCGTGAGAACAGTAGACCTCGCCAGCCCTTATAAACCAAACCTAAAAGAAACCAACAAAAGTCAACTTTGGAAACAGAAAAAGTACCTACTAAAGTGACAAAAATTAGCACTTTAAAGCTTAATATTTCGCAAACGGATCCCTGAATCGAAAAATGTTTATCACACACCCGCGATATTTTTGAAAGACCCATCCAACGATACCCCACACCATGGATATCACGCGGAAAAAAATAATTTTCCATTTCACGTATGCAGTTCTATGAACATAATTTATTTTTTCAACTTTCTTAAGTCGATCCACTATTACTCAAAAACTAATAGAACCTACTTAGCCGTAATAGTTTTCCTTGTAACTACGTTATATATGCTACTGCCATGAATTTTTTCACATTTCCAGAAGCAACCGTTTAGCTGGCAGGGGGGGGGGGGGGGGACACGTGACTCTAACAAAAATTACCGCTTTAAAGCTTAATATTTCGCCAACGGATCCCTAAATCGAAAAAATGGTATTCACACACCAGCAATATTTTTGAAAGACCTATCCAACGATATCCCACACTATGGGATTCACAAGAAAAAAAAAGTTCACTCCCACTTTGCGAGTATGGTAGGTACTCTAAAAAAAATGTTTTTCAAAATTTTATTCTACTCATTTTGTAGGTTTAATTAATTTATACATATGCCAAATTTTCGTCAAAATCGGTTGAAAAATGCGACCTGTAGAGAATTACAGACAGACAGACAGACAGACAGACAGCCGGACAAGAGCATTTTTGGCCAGTCTCGAAACGTAGACGCTTCGCTCGCTTCGCTCGCTCGGTCAATTAAGAATTATGTTCATTCCGCTAATACCAGCGATCCATGGAGAGGGCTTAGACGCGGAGTTTATTTTAAGATTATTGATCACGATACTTGGCGCTCCGTTCTTTCTGCCTACCCCGTCAGGGACATAGCGTGAAGATGTACGTGTATGTATGATCTGATATGAGGAGATCCGTCAAAGATGTTAGGTCACTGACATACTTAATTTATAGAATCAGTGAGCTGAAGAGGCAGTACACAGAACTGTCTCAGACTAGTTCTGGAGTTGATGCGGAGAGTGGAAAGGCCTATGTCCAGGAGTGGACGGACTTCAGAAGATTAATGATGATGTTACATAAATACACATACCTGAGATGGAAATCTATGACAGATGCGATAGGATTATCTAAAAAGTTAGCTGGTCCAAAATTTCTGTACAGTGCTCCTGTTAAAGTCATGCCGACGACGGGGTTGATTGTGGTATATCTCTCCAAGGTGTGGCCGGCCACGTAGCCGGCTATCACCACCCCCGCCATGTTGAAAATGAACTTTCCAGGGAGAACTTCATTTTGGAATACGAACCACGACGTCCCCCATAATGATAGCCCTGAAAAGATAACAAGATAATGCACAAAAAAAGGAAAAGTTTTTTATTTATAGTGCAAAGAGAACCGCAACAAAGAGTAGTTTCAGTAGGCCAACCGTATTGGTAATTTGGACAGATTTTTTTATAAGGAAAAAGTTTAAGTGACTCAATGAACTTTTGAAAGTTTATCGAAGTAGAGAGGGCTCAGCGATTATTATTGAAAGTTATCCACTTTAAACCATTTAAATTTCCCACTGACATGCTTTACTCAATCTGCGGGACACTATCGGTTAGAAAACTATATGTACTTAATATAACCCTCAGAATGCATAAGAATCTCCAATACGACCCGAGTACTCTTATATCCAGAAGAGTAATTAATAATGTTGCCCCACTACACATAACCAAAACTACTTTTGCTTCACACCAATTTAAAAAACAATCAGCTTACCTGTATAATAAAATTAATAAAACGTTAAATATCTATCCCAAGAAATACTATGACTGTAAGAAATCACTAACTACTTGGTTAATGACGCTAAACTACGACGAAACTGAAGGACTAATGCAATTCATTACTTAGCTGACGACTTGACTAACTCAACCACTTAAAGTTACAATCATACACACACACACTCACACACACACATACACACACACAAATGTATTAAATAAGGTATATTAGAATTGTCTGTTCTTTGTAAGTATATATATATATATTCTATATTTATACATATATATATCTATTCTATATAAATTTTAGACTAATGTCAAAACAAATTTTAAAATTAATTTTAAACTTTATGTTTGTTATGGAAGAGCGGGATTTCCTGGTACAAGTACTAACTTAAAAGGAGGTCCCAACCACGAATGTATTTATTTATTAAGAATTGAAGGAAGAAATAAACATTATAAAAACATTATAATGAACTGACTATAAACGAGCGATTTTTTTATCACATTGAAAATTACACTTAGGTAACACTAGTTTGGTTTAATCCACCTTAATGTGTAGCCTAATGTTAGTCTGAAATTAAATTTGTCCATATCGAGCACTTTCATTAAGGCCAATTAACGGTTTTGTTTAAGTTTATGATATCAAGGCACTCCTTGGTACTAAAAAAGTTCATACACCGGCACTTCGGCAGTAAACACATTAGTATACTTACTTAGATAATTAATTTTGTTCTATTACTGAGAAGTTATGATATTGTCTAAAGTAATCGTTTAAAAGTTTTATAGTGATACCAAAACGTACAATAAACAGGATGAAACATAACACCTGTGACAGGCTCTCCTCTAATCACAAGAAACCTGGACCAACAATTTTTTATCAATTTGTTTGACGCGTTCTGAAACTTTGATTTTTTTATCCCCGAACGTCTTTTTTACAACCTTTGTACGAAAAGGTTTTGCATTAAAATTTCGATTTAAGAAAATTTTTATTGTTCAATATTGGATACAGAATTCCCTTGTAAAGGGTTAACTCGTACTAAGTGGACCTTTCCTTCCTCAAACAATTTTGACATTTTAAAATATTCTTTAACGACTAATTTGTAAATCCGTATTTTGCTTATTTGTGTCGATGGAAAAATGGTTCAGTAAGTAATGCAGGCCCATAATGCAAATTGCTGTTCGAAATACCGTTACAAAATCGTCATTTTATGTCTTATTTATTGTTATCTATACTTATTACATGAATGTTACTAGCTACAATAACAATACGAGCCCAAACGGCAATGTAAAACAAACTGCACTCACCGCATATAAGAACGGCGGTGTATTGTTTAAATTCTGAGGCCGAAGGCGCTGCGTACAATAATTTCTCAATGAATAATTTCTGTGTGGGCTTCTCATGCTGGCTTCTGTGAATAGAATTAAACATTTAATAGTGCTCTTGTTCTTCCAGTACATTATTATAATTATGGAAAAAAGATCCAGGAGAGGTATACTTTCCTCAGGGTTTGTAATATATTAAATAACCGACTGATACATATAATTGTTAGTTTGCCGCTGTCCAAACTCGACATAAATGGTAGAAAAAATTCTGTCTCACTATGTAAAGAGCTCTTGACATAAGTAGAGTATACCTATTTCATTCACATGGAAGTAATAAATACTATACATACACCCACCAAATTTTTATTATTATTTTTTCATTCTATCTCTTTGCGTTGCTGAGCTAGATGTCTGTGACAGACGAGAGTTGGACCCTTCGGGTACGGAATCTTACAAACCGTGCGTGGTGTCAAATGCAAGTAATATATTGCTACAAAAGGCTATCACGTGTCCTTTAAACTTATTTTATAAATTGTGTGACATATAAATAAGAGTATGACCATTTTGTAAATATTTTTATATTTTGTACATAAATTATAAAAGTAAAATATATAAATATTAAAGTTAAAAAACTTCTTACATGCTTATATGAATTTTTAATACACAAATACTTACTCACGTTTTGGAGGGAAAAACTTCCAAGCATGTCACGTTGTTGAGTCTGTGATTGCCGTCGCTTTTTCCTGATAAAAAAGAAAAAAATATATATTAAAAACAAAGTCCATTTCAAAGTTTTATTTTTGCAGGCCCATATGTACTTAGGTACTCTATTTCTTTTTTTCAGATGACAATCTATAATTTGTGTAATCAATATTACAACAACTAGCCTACATTGCGTATCTTTATTCTATCTATAGTACCTACTTATGCCATTCGTTTTTAACAGATAAAGTACCTATTGATACTCGTATGTACGTACTCGAATAGTTAGTTAGGTACGTCAAGCTTCTGATATAACTGGTCTTATTGGTCACTAATATGACAGAATCTACCTAAATATCTTAAAAACTGGTCTTGTTTCCCCTTCATGTTATGAGGTCAGAATGACCGTCTGCTCATCGTCGTTGTGCCTAAAAACCAGTAACTGACATATAATTAGCTAAGGTAGCTGACCTTAGCATTGCCAAAAAGTCGACTTGACAAAATACAAACCTAGGTTTACAATTTCCATAGAAAGTTTATATACAATATAGGTATTATAGATATTAGAAATGTTGATTGATTCGCAAAAATAATTCTAATGCTAACGTTATTTTGTTATCTAAACTAGGTACTTATAAAATATATGATATCTACATTTTCTATGATGGATGACACACAATTTTTATTGCATACATTAATCAGATTTAATTGAACACCAAAACTTACCGCTATCATTACCATTGATTGTCATCGTCTCGCGACACTGACAATGCGGCTACTATTTACTAGCTCTTTCACACAAACTAAACTAATTGATATAACCACATCGAGTGACAGGAATGCAATAAGTCAGAGCGCAGCACACACTTTATTATAAACACTATTGGCATGTAGGTAAGTCTTTCTGGAAGAAGCCAGTAAGCCCGTGTGATCTCGTTTAACGTCCTTCTACTAATAAAATTCGTCGCATGCGCTCTGCGTTCAATTGCCATAATAGAAAAATACATTAATCACTGAACGTCGAACATGTCGTCGGAAAGAGTACGTGCCACACAATCGCTTAAGTTTGAAAATATCGGTGAGAGTTATTCAACATAGGCCATATAATGTGGGCCGGACGTTTGGGAAACATATACAACGTGGAGACGCCGCCGCCCGCAAACCGACTATGTAAATTCCACTAGCATAGCTGCTGATTCCGTCATACCGTGACAGAGAAATAGAAAAATAATTACAACATTTATTTACTACAGTTTATATTTGAAATAAAAATCACATAACATGATATCAAACTATTGTTTCTCTGATAAGCGAAATACAAAATACTACTTTGCTACGAGTACTGCAGTTATTATTTATCGTGTTGGGAAATTGCATGACACTCTTACATAATTGACCGAGCGAGCGAAGCGAGCGAAGCGTCTACGTTTCGAGACTGGCCAAAAATGCTCTTGTCCGGCTGTCTGTCTGTCTGTCTGTCTGTCTGTCTGTAATTCTCTACAGGTCGCATTTTTCAACCGATTTTGACGAAAATTTGGCATATGTATAAATTAATTAAACCTACAAAATGAGTAGAATAAAATTTTGAAAAACATTTTTTTAGAGTACCTACCATACTCGCAAAGTGGGAGTGAACTTTTTTTTTCTTGTGAATCCCATAGTGTGGGATATTGTTGGATAGGTCTTTCAAAAATATTGCTGGTGTGTGAATACCATTTTTTCTATTTAGGGATCCGTTGGCGAAATATTAAGCTTTAAAGCGGTAATTTTTGTTAGAGTCACGTGTCCCCCCCCTGCCAGCTAAACGGTTGCTTTTGGAAATGTGAAAAAATTCATGGCAGTAGCATATATAACGTAGTTACAAGGAAAACTATTACGGCTAAGTAGGTTCTATTAGTTTTTGAGTAATAGTGGATCGACTTAAGAAAGTTGAAAAAATAAATTATGTTCATAGAACTGCATACGTAAAATGGAAAATTATTTTTTCCGCGTGATATCCATGGTGTGGGGTATCGTTGGATGGGTCTTTCAAAAATATCGCGGGTGTGTGAAACATTTTTCGATTCAGGGATCCGTTTGCGAAATATTAAGCTTTAAAGTGCTAATTTTTGTCACTTTAGTAGGTACTTTTTCTGTTTCCAAAGTTGACTTTTGTTGGTTTCTTTTAGGTTTGGTTTATAAGGGCTGGCGAGGTCTACTGTTCTCACGGAACTACTAGTAATTCTGTTATTTTAAAACAAATATCAGTAAGTGACAAATCATTACACAATAATAAGAATCCGTCCTTGTTTAGAAAATAGAAATGATCTAATTAGCGTAACCGAGTTGGCACTTATTCAAAAGATTTTATATTTTAGTGCTGTTAGACGCTTTGGTTAAGCGACAATGAGTTATTCTTAAAGAATGGGTCTGTGGTATAAATCAATTTTTACTAAACCGTTCAGTAGTTCTATGACCCTGAATCTTTATTGAAATAAGTAACTAATTATAGTAGCATACTGCTACATATTGTATTTATTCTTTTTGTATTAAGACTCGATAAAAATTAACTCGACAAAACATAACTATAATAAAGTCTGTTAATAGTAAACTAAATATTATTTCAATCTATCAATTTGAATTTTACAAACAACTTCTCAAACATACTTGGTATGGAAGAGTTTATGTAAACAACTTCTTAATGAATAGAAAAATCTCTGTATAGTCAAGACTTTGAAAACTAAAAGCTTTTCAGCTCTTTTAAAAAGAACTATTAACGTAGGACTCTCTACATTAATGGATTTTGTTCGTATCGCATTGAAAAGAAGATAGGTTCGCGCTGTCTCCGTACACTGGCAAGATTGGGTCGCTGGGTGCATCTGTAAAAGGAAGTCATTCCGTCGGTAAACAATAACGCACGGTCGGAAGCTTCTTTCACGCTAGACCGGCTTCAGCCAAGTTGGCAAACAACGGGCCTCTAAAGAGCGGGCAATTTGCGCAATAACACCCTCCGGATACTGGCTGCTCATTAACTATGAACGCCGTCATCAAGACGCTTCTTCAGCAGAAAAAACGGCGTTTAACAGTAGCACTCTTCGCGAATAAACGCTCCGGCGAGGTGCTTTTGAACGGCCACCGCTACAAAGTGCATATAAATTGCGCTGCGAAATTGAAGCGGACGGAGATATGAAAAGAACGCCGGAGTGAACTTTTGAAAGACAAGCTGCGGGCAACCCACTTTAAAATCCACAGGTTTTTGAATAGAAATACAAGGAAGGGTACATTTGTAACTACAATATGGGCAAAGTGAAACTGCGGGGTTGTTATACCTGCCTCTATCTCTTTATTTGCCCATAAATAGTTTACGTTACCCGAAGTAGGTATTTATTATTTTATGTAAGTGTAGGTTGGTTTCTAATATACACGAAGTAAATCTGCATGCTTGCCATATTTTCAGAGACAATAGTAAGGAACGTTACAAACCAATCTAGATAATTTAGAAACTCCCATGTTTAAGGTCTACAACAATTTTAAGGTAACATGGTCTTGGAGTGCAGACAGGATTATGCAATTTTATCCATTGCGCAATGGGAATAGACCAAAGGGGGATTTTTCTGACCTCGGGAATCGCGAAAAACTTGAGAAAGTATGATAATGAATGTGTATTTTTTTTATATTAAGCAAAAACAAATCAAATTAAAATTTGAGAAATTTTGGGACATGACTGTGTTTTATTTATTTATTTGTGTTCAGTGTTAATTTTTACCTCTGTGAATATAGCAGCAATGCAAATATACATAGTGTTTAATGACTTCATTGCTCTGAATTAGGAAGTTAAACAGAATACGTTTATCTGTGGGTATCTAACTAACTAGACTCTAAACATAAAATATAATATAGTCATCATCATCATCATCATATCAGCCTGTAGACGTCCACGCTGGACAAAGGCCTCCCCCAAGGATCTCCACGACGACCGGTCCTGCGCTAACCTCATCCACCTGGGTCTCGCGACCTTCACCAGATCGTCGGTCCACCTTGTGGGAGGCCTGCCTACACTGCGTCTTCCGATACGTGGCCGCCACTCGAGAACCTTTCTGCCCCAACGGCCGTCAATGTTCTACGAGCGATGTGCCCAGCCCACTGCCACTTCAGCTTCGCAATTCTTTGAGCTATGTCGGTGACCTTGGTTCTCCTGCGGATCTCCTCATTTCTGATTCGATCTCGCAGGGCATACTCCGAGCATAGCTCTCTCCATTGCCCTCTGGGTGACCTTGAGCCTTCTTATAAGGCCCATAGTGAGCGACCACGTCTCGGTACCGCATGTCATCACTGGCAACACACACTGGTCGAAGACTTTCGTCTTGAGACACTGCGCTATTTGTAAATATAATATAGTAAATGTCTGATTTAATATAAAACTATTTCCTCTTTTATAGCACAACATTTTCAACTGCCTTAAATAAACGAACGGTATACTGCATGGTTTTCGATTTGTTTGAGGGGATTTCGCTACACTACGTAAAGACATAGCAATGTCGTCTTGAAGAATGTTCTGATATATCAAAGAGCTCGAATAATGTTTACATAGGCGACCGAGTGGAGCATATGAATCGTAATATATTTGAAATAGTTTACTTGGTTTGCAAGGAAAGTTTGTGTGCATAGCGCCAGGGATTTGATATGTTGAAAAATGTGTCGCAAAATTTCTATTTTTAGGTTCTGTAAACATAGTGAAGCATTTATGACTACCGCGGAGTCCCTTTGATCAACTTGAATAGGTTAGTAGAACTTTCTTTTTACATTTGTAACAAGTTCTTGAGTTTACTACAAAATAAGTAAGTAGGTAGGTAGGTACATTAACATTAAAGATTTAACACATTCAATGCATTGGAGTATGGATTTTTTAAAATCATTAACAATAGGTATATAGCGACACGATAACTTTCTGATAAGTAATCAGTGCCGGCACAATAGATAAAACTACTTTATTTCACGGATTAACACCCTAAAGTCCCTCATTTTCTCCAAACAAGGAAGATATAGACGTCGTGGGATTAGGTAACCCTTTGGCGTGCCAGTTGGAATACAAACGTTTAGAAATGAATTCATTGATACCTATATGGTTTACAATATTCTCGACTTTGTATGAGAAGTTCATTGTGTAAGATTTTTATAAATTAAACGACGACGACGATTTTTGATTTTTTTATTTTTTTTTTATTTTTTATAAATTAGTAAATTTTGACCAAAACATTTTGTTTAGAATAGTAATCTGCATGATATTATTTATAAATTTAGACTTGTAAAATTTATTTTTACTTAATATTAGAATTGTAATTTAATTTCTGTATTACTTACTATATATAACAACATAAAGTTTACTCGCGGGAAAAGCAAATTAATAACCACAATATTGTTTTTATTAAGTTTTGACCTCCTGTAGTACATGAATTTATAATAGTACATATCTTATCATTCTTATTAATTCGTCACTTTAATATTTTGATTCCATACCTTAAAATAGTATATAAAACTTAAAACCTTTATAACTATAATATAGGTAACTATAGGTATAGAAACCTGTTAAGAATTTGTATCAGGTAGGTACTTACAACTAAGTATCTGTAATTCAAAGTAGATATCATTGATAGTGATAGACGACAATGGATCACTGCATAATTAAAACGCACATAGTCATCATGCATACATTTGTTATAAGTTACGTTCGGATACAAACTGTTAAAGTTACAATGACTTTGGTGATGTTATTTTAAATACATAAATCTGCTTGCTTTGGTTCTTAGAGAGCTGTCAAAAATTTACGCATAATGTGGACCCGTGATTTTATTTTCCGCTGACTTTAACGAATACAAAATGTCGAGAGCGAATAATCAGGCCTATTTACATTTTGCTTAGGCCCACCTGACGCCGCCGCCCGGCTCTCGGGAGAAGGGAGGCGCAACCGGTATCACGGCTGAGTACCTATCACGGTAAATGCAAATATTTAAAATTGCCTCCGCTTATACCTATTTAGTAAATCGTTAAGTTTCGAAGAAAATTTAAATTTTCCGTGGTAAACTGCAATTCCGTCACATCGGGTATCAAATTAAATTTCAGTGGTATTATGAAGGCATCTAAAAGTAGTTTTAATTGTTGTTACGAGGAGAGGAGGAGAGAGGAATTTCACAAAAGTCGAAACTCTTAACTTAAATAAGGAGTTCAAGCAACGGGAGCTGTGAGTATAACGGGCACATCTCACGTACTCGCTTAGAGCACGTACTGAAGAAACACAGAAGTTAGAAAATAAAACTACATTGCCATGTAATAAATAATGTAGGAACATTGCCTAGCGCAACTTGATCGATTACACACATAGTGGAGGGGCCAAATGGGGCTCATATAGCACAAGAGCTAATACTTCACAGCAGGGAGATCTAGAACCTTCAGGGTTGAATTATTATAGCGTTAACAGAGTAGTTTTAGTTTTAGACAGAATTAACGTTAACAGAGTAGTTTTAGACGTCAAAAAGAGAATATCGTATTCCAATTTTGAATAAACGAATTTTGAATCATATACGGGTAGGTATAAATGCAGCACTATGAGTCTTATCCTTGTTAGTGATTTTCGCTTTTAAAAATACACATAAAACAAGGAATACAACCAAAAGCAATGCAAAAGCTCACAACTCTAATGGCAGTTATAAATCTAAACCTGTATAAAACCTAGTGGGTAGTGCGCCCAAACACTGTTTCCTGAAACATTTCAGTTTTTACACATTTAAAAAATGGCAACTTTAACAGTAATACGTGAACTCATTAGAGGTATGTTGTTTGAAGTTAAAACTAATACATTTTACAATGAAATAAGACAATGGTGATTGTTACAGATTTTTAGACTGAATAACATTTATTTCACGTTGAAACTGTGGTTGGTTTGAAACTGCAAGCGTCTTGAAATGCGGGTAAGTATACCTGCTTACGGCAAACTTTATAAATGTTATTATTTGTTAGTGGACTTTCGATCATTGATCTCCTGTCTAGTTCACAACAGTGCAGGTGGGGAAATTTAATTGACTTAGGTACGTGCACGCACGTACAATTCGAAATTTCAAAAACATGTTAAAACATTTGTGAACAATATTATTAGAATTTAATAGGTAAGTACCTAACATGTTTGACGATTTAACAGAATTGGGCGCCAAACTAAAACCTATACACATTCCAGATCACAACCACATAGGGTTCATGAGCGAATTTTTTTTATAACTTCGTGAATCTATTCTAATGTAGTAACTCAATCAAATATAAATATTTAATCTAGTATAAATTGTAGGTAGGTACATATTTGAAATACAAACCCTACGATTAGGGTAAAGACACTGCAATGCGGTATTCTCGTCTCAAGTAAGTAGATTTATCCGCGAGTATAACTTAGAAATTTGAGTAGAGGCCTGCCAGACTACCGCCTAACACCACTAACTTAGCCTTAGTTTCCAGGTAAGATGAAGCACTTGTTGAAAGTTAACAACATAACAACCCATCTAAGGTGCAGAACGAAAAGATTAAGTTACCACGGCTTCAAGTAAATACGGAGAACATAACGTAAAAGATGTACCACATCAATCAACTCGCGAAGGTATTACCATTACCACGCTTGTGGAAACAACGGAACAGTTTTTTTACCATATTTGTGGGTTTGTTATCCACAAATATTGTTAAAATAGATTTATATAATGCAAAATATACAAAACATGCCAGTTATGTATTTGACATTGACAGTCACTAAACTGACAATATATTCTGCTATTATGTAAACTTTATTGTAATTAACTAATCAACCAATATTGATTTCCCTCCGCACGATATAGTTGTATGCAGGCAAATATTTAGAGTTGATTACCTGCATATTCATTACAGTCAATTTTTCTTGCCTGTTTTAGGTTATTAGACAGACAGCCTTTGTTAATGAAGTACTTACCTACCTATGCATAGGTAGACATAGGCAACGCACGCATAAATAAACGTAGCAATGTTTATTTATACAGTGCAGGTAGAGATATCTAAGAAGAAAAAAGGGCCGTGTCAATCTTAATTTATCATTTTTTTAATTGATAAATTAAGATTAAAAAGTGTACAAACATATAATAATAATGCAATCTTTGTAGGCTTAAATATTAACTCAATCCTCGGCTCCACTTTAATACAAAATTAGGGGCCCGAAGAGATTAAATTAAATTTCGTTCCGTGGACCAATCAAACTGTCCTAAAACTTAGATAATGATCTTTTATCTACCTTCGATAATTAGCAAAGGGTTAGCTACGTGTAGTTTTATTATGATAAAACATGGTATTGTACCTACTCAAATCGCTAATTGACGGCCGAATTTATTAATTGCAACTCCTGTAATCGTGAACATTTTGAACACTAAAGTATAACATTTATAATTAGCATGGGCTGCGCTAGAAAAAAAATGGAAAAGCAAACAAACCCACCAAGATGGTTTTAGTTCATTAAAATACAGAGAAGACATGTCGTATTGTGCAAAACGAAAGTTGTTTGAACTGCTCAACCCCGTCACCGAACTTGAGACGAACTAAATCGCGGAAAGCGCCACCGAAGTGCAATTGCCCCATTACAAGTTCTCGACGTTACAAGGTATAGGTTCAAAGTTCCTTGAATATATTTTAAATTTTATTTTGAGTATTTTTCACATTTTCGTCGCATCTATAGGTAGAGAAGGCTTTTGATTTCGTTGTTTTTAGGGTTCCGAACCTCAAAAGAGGAAAAAGGAACCCTTATAGGATCACTCGGTTGTCCGTCTGTCTGTCCGTCTGTCCGTCTATCCGTCTGTCAAGACCATTTTTCTCAGGAACGCGTGGAGGTATCAAGTTGAAATTAATATCAAATACTCAGGTCTGCAGTCCCTTGGTGTCGTGAAAAAATCAGACTTCTAAGTCGTCGCAGTTAAAAGATATTGCTGATTTCGCCGCATTTTTGAGTATCTTGGTAACCAAAACCTATGGGGTACTTCCCGTTTACCTAGAATCTTGAAATTTGGCAAGAAGCAAGGTCTTATAGCACAAGTAAAGGAAAAAATCCGAAAACCGTAAATTTGTATTTACATCAGAAAAATTTCTTTGTACAAAAGTACCAACAAACTTAACTTTGCGTATGAGCAAGCTACCGTTATAAATTGGTACAATGACGTAAAAAATTGTTGAAAGAATTCCCTATCGTCTAGAAATTTCATAATTACAGATCTATATTAAATAATTTCGTTAGGTTTTACAAACTATACTAAAGGTTTAGCTAAGTCTGGAAATAAAATCACTTAAAAAATGAATAACATTTGACCATTATCGTAAACACTGAGCGTAAACACGTGATTTAGCATTTGACATGACAGGACTTGTTTGACTTGTTATTGGTCAATTTATTTCTGTTTATTTTTTAAATTCATTTATTGGCGCATTCTGTTTGTCGTGCTAGTTCGAAATTTAAAAAGAAAGGTTGTGAATCTAAAAAGGTCGCCACGATGTCTAACCAATACTGCTATAGAATGCATGGCATATATGTTACCATTAATATTAGTACTAACACTACAAGAACTGACACAATTATAGATAATGTTTTTTCCAATTTTGATATACAATTCGGCACTTTTCATTTTTTTAGTCACCATTTACAAATCTGGGTCAAATTTAATAAATAGGTATACTTAGAGAACTTTGATTTCCAAGAAAAATCTTCGAGACTTCTCGAGAGCTAACACCTATGTACAGGGTGGAAATTTCAGACGCCACATGGAGGGAAGTTATTCTGTAGATTAACCTTTTCGATCGGTGTCTTAAAGATACATAGCATGTATTTTTTCCACATTATTGTCAGATTCGATTCCCGACTCAGACTCGTGGGTTCTTTAAAATGTTTGAATGCAGTTTTACTTAATTTTGAAAATAAAAGAATGTTTCCTTTTAGTAAAATTTGGAATCAGTTTGCTTGGTCAGCCAAGCCCCTATACGTAGGTATACCTACGTTCTACGAGGGGCGAGAAAGTAAAAATTATGAATTTTGTACAAAAAAAAATCGTGTGTATTAGCTATTTGTGAGTTACGTTATTTAAAAAAAACTTCTGCATATTACAGAACTGTTGGAGCTTTAATGAGACCAGAGACCTTGTTTACTGTTCACATAGTAGCACTCGGTATTACATACATTAATAAAACGAATAAAGTGGAAAGCTAATATTGACACAAGCATCAAAAAATACATTTCACATAAAATGCTGCGGCTGTACCTTGTACAACCCTACATTGAATTTTTAGATTAACTTGAAGTTTCAAAAATCATTTTATTTAATATTCTATCCCAGGCGATTCTATGCTTATTGTAGGTAATTTCATCTGAATCGGTGCAGAAGACTGAGTTATTCGGCTGACAGATAGATACAAGCTGATAGTTATTAGATAGCATAACCCTTAATGTTGATTTGTGGGTGCACACAACATGCGTATACATAATTACTCAGAGACCTCCACACACACATCACGTCCTTTAAATTTCGTGGCGTGGCAGCACAAATTTATGGTCCGCTGATCTCAGCCGTAAACTTCACGCAGACTCTAGTCCATGAAACAAATATGCTGTACCACTATACGTGACCTCCGTTTTCTACCGGGTATTTTCAGCTTTAAATCCAAATGTATGTCTGACTTGAACTAACAAATGCTTCAACGTAAAGCATCAACTCTACAGATTACAAAATGTTATTTTAGTCATCTTCTCATGCTCATGCATTGCAACTTGTTTTCGCCTCAGCTTTGATTAAGTACCTGTAAGTCTCTACTTACTAAGTATCTTGCTCTGTTGTTATTTGTAGATATTCAAATCTTGTGAAGTTACGACTTAATGCAATGAGTCGTAATAAGTTATTTGTTTTTAACTTAATCTTACTCGTCGGGGGGGTGGTGTAAGGCCAAACAACAAAGGTTTATTGTGAAACAAGGTAATTCAATGTTTCAATCGATCTTTGTCTTGAGGAAACTTTTGTCATCGCTCTTTGATTTAGAGGATATTCACGAGAATTAATATCATAGTCATGCTTGTATTGTTCCTATAAATATAAACCAATAACAAACAAGTAAATGTCATACGTAAATAATACACAAAACTTTTTATAATTACTTACTTTAGTACAGTACAATAATTATATAGGTAACACTAATATTATAAATGCGAAAATGTGGATGGGGACTGTGGGAATATTGATGAAATATAACTTAATTGTAAAGATACCTACAAATGATCTATTCGAATGCGAAATCAATTATGTAGAAAAGGTTCAAGAAGTCTTGTCTGCATTTATGTGTCGCAGTCCTGAAATGAAAAAGCGCCGCCGCCGCAGCGTTAGAGACGAACGAGAGCCATTTTATTCTTTCAGACGATAAATCAAATCTGCTACTTGGCATAATGACGTCTCCTTTGAACTTTCTCGGTTACTATACCGAATACAAATATATTTTAGAGACAGTTTTAATGCGAAATTATATGGGATATATAAATTTGCGGAACTGAATGTTTGTTTTAGCAGTCAAATCACAGAATAGATAATCGTTTTATTTCTAACGCAATGTGGTAAAAGAAAAGCAAAACCGAAGCTCTTTTGACTTTGGCAACGAATGTACCGACACTAGGGGTCGCTTAACGGTTTTATTCACTGAAAACAGAAAAAGCTCGCTACGTTCGCTTTTTAACAGTCAAACCTACGTTCGTGGGCAGTGCTCATGCCCATTTCGCCTGCGTTTGTGATACGGCACTATAAAACGTCGTTCATACAATTTATATACAACCTTACGACGCGACGCCTAGGCGATTATGATGTTTGCCTAGGCGATTGTAATTGTTATTTTTTACTCAAAAACTGCTTACGTTTGTCTATGACATGGTAATAACCATTGGTCTTGGAAAAATCTAGTTTGTATGGTTCCCCTACAACTGTAATTGAAACTTGCGATTTACTTACAAATGGTTGGAGCTATTGAATTGTCATGTATCACGAATAATGTAAGTATTATAAATATGGTCATACAACTTGACTTTTTCAGTACATATATGTTTAATTTTAAAAATCAATAGTACAAAATTGTATAAAAATAATATTTTGGTTAGGAAAATGACGAAGCTATAAAAATATAAACTATTAATAACTATTCTAAACATAGGTAATGTACTCAATATTATAAACCTCTTTAGCATTCAATGTTACTGAAACACTTTCTGTAACAATTTTATAAGGTTCGAATCAAAAGCAATGTCTTAATGTGGAAGAAGCTATAGACGGGCAGTGCATCACGTGCTGGCGGCATTAAGCCAGCAGGCGTGCGCTCTGCAAGGACTGGGCCGTGAAAGCCATTAATTTTGTTCAGCGCCTTACAAGTTACAACCGTCGCTAAGCTGCTGCCCGCACCGCCGTCGTCGCCGCCCTACTTCGACTGCACTGCAAAAAGAATATTAGGGAATCTGCTCAACGAAGCTGGATTACAATAAGATTTGAGCTTCTAGTGCTGATTTTGCTGAAGACGTCAGGGTTTTTCACATGATTCCTAGATACCGCTTGAATTTGACTGTTATAGCATTCGCTGCATATAGCCACCATTACAATCGTAAACTGATAAAATTAACTAATTCCACTAACTTAAATACAATGACGACCATGATACAAAAGTCGAACTTAATGCCAATGGCATTTTGTACCAGCTGACCTTTAGGCCATTCAGATAGATGATGAAAGATTATATTATACATTAATTGTGTTTTTTGGCAGCTCATTCCAGTCAACTACGAAGCGATTCTAAAAATAGTTATCTAAGTATGTTTTGTTTTAGTAGAGTTTTTAGTAAAATAAATATTATAATATATTACAAATGTTAAACGGGCTTATAACTATTTATTTAGGGTGTACGTGGTGATATGACGGCAATGAAAAGGTCACGTGAGTGCACGTACTTGGCACTGGGCACGCGGGGTGGCGCGTCCCGTATAGAGGTAGGAATTTAATTTTTCCCTCGGGGTGGCCGACAGCCGACAGGCCCCAGCTTGACTGCATTCAATCTACCGCCCCGGTTGACCACTGAATACTGATTGCTGACCGACAATAATCGTAAACAAGTACCTATTAAACAGAACGTTCCAATTCCAATTTGTTGCTTTTATCTAGGTAACCAACCATAAAGGTTTTGGCTCAGTTTATTTATTTAATCGTAATGACAGAACGTTCCAATTCCAATTTGTTGGTTTATCTAGGTAATCTTGAAGGTTTTGGCTTAGTTTATTTATTTAATCGTATGGCGTTTACTTATTTATAAATGGGTAAAATTAGCTCATACTTAGGTCAACATTCATTCTGTTCTGGAGTCGGCAGCGTCAGGTGTGAGATCGATCATGTCGGCTTAGTTACTAGACATTTATGCTATAACATATTTCAAATATAAGGTCATTAAAGGTATTTCTTAGTTTAACCGGCGGTAAACAACATCCTTAGTAAAGTGATAGTAGCTTTAACGGAGATTTACAACGTAGGATTATCGAACGAATGGTAGTCTTTTACACTTTTGTTTACTCGCACAATATGTACACTTCCACAGGTTCATGTGAGAATACTGTCACAATTATTATACAATTATCTTCATAGATAAAAATAAATAGAAAAGACAAATATGACACTTTGGTTACCGCCAAAGGATTCTTTAAATTCTTTAAATGTAGTATTAGTGAATAATAGGTAGATCACTAAATTGGGTTCGGTAGCATCGATAAGGCTTGACTTACAATTATTTACAACTAAGATAAAATTTCTTCTCTGAAATATAGTTAGATATGTTTCGTAACTTAACTGGAATTAAAAAATTGAAATGCACTTACTTATTTTATTCGGGCCCGCCTTATTTAACGATAAGTAGATAGAACATTTAAGGGTCTCCAATGAATTTAATCTTCAATATGAGCAAAGAGGAACCGAGTAAAGTCTTGCACGTATTGAATTTGTATACCTAGTGTAAATAATATCTATATCTAATAGTTGGTATTATTTGACTGTAGTGTAAGGATTGACCAATCTAAAGACAGAAGCACTCGGGAATCAGATAACCGAGCAACTTTTGGAAATTATATATTTTTACTTTTCATACAATTTAATCCGCTAGGCAACTCAAAGCTTTTTCTGATACTGATACGTACTGAATACTGTTTCTGTTACGAGTCACTACAGGTATTTCATATTTGTATTTCGATTAATAGGTATAAATAATTTGAAGGGGGGTTTGTGAACTATTGTCAGTGCATTTGTGTGAATTGAAAATAAATTCGTTCTGTGTTTCCTGTGGCATGAAACCTCACCACACCGAACTGCAATAGAAATCAGCGCCGCACGGCAATGCACCGCTGCACTACCTCGCCCAATTTAGATTCACTCTGTTCCCCCTGTCACTCGGCGAATTTAATTTTGTTAACATACGAGGAACAGAAATGTTCAAGTTTTAAACTCCACGTAGTTTTCAAGCGCCAATTTGGTCTTGGAATAAAATTACTCTCGTGATTTAGTACCGTAAATTACTGCACTCACTCGCTTCACGCGCAAACCTCGAAGCTAACTTACGAGTTAAAATTTTGATCTAGTTAATATTTCCGAGGTGCCTATATTCAGACTGGATCCGTGTCCCTGTTATACTGTTCTGGACCAAAATGCTTGCTGGTGTTAGTGATATATTCTTGTCAATTTATCGTCTTATCGGAATCAGCATCCCATCTATTACGGGTAGAAGCGAGCCATGAGTTCTGTCAGCTATTTGACGCAGACACGAGGAATTAGGTTATGCAAATTGGATGGTTATTGAGCCACCGGCTCTGTCATGTCGAGATAATGCTGTTAGATAAATAGACAATTTTCTATGGAGACGCTGAAATGACTCTCGGCGTTGATAAGTTATCTCATTCGTTCGGATTTTTTAAAAATAATATTGAGAACTTATTCACCACAATTTAATTTATATTATATTGGTAGATAGGTATGTGATTTGTGATGATTTACTGTAATAATGTCCAATCTGAAAAATGTCCAAACTGAATGTACGTGTGCTAGGAACATCAAGTATAAATGGTAAAGGGATTTATTCTCAACGTTCCTGTCACATGATATACCAGAGGGCTTATATTATATTAAAAGAAGACAGCAGTTTCTTATCAAAAATTTTCACCAAAAAGAATTTTGTATAACTACCTACTATACAATCGTTAAACTTTGCACCTGCTGGGACCGTCATGCAATTAAGAATTAATTTACTACAAGTAACCGCCATCGCCAGCGCAACGTCAAATAACAACCTGAAGCTACTAAGACTCAGATTACTTGCAAGAACCGTGAAACTTAACTAACAACACTAATTAAATCAGCTTTTACTGGCGGCAAACTCAACAACTCTTCCGTAAGCTTTGCTTTTCGCTATTCGGCGGCGACTACAATGCGGTGACCACCGCTCCGCATAGCTCTATTTCTATCACGAGAACGTTGTTAGAGGCGAGTGATATCGCATTTTTCAGGTTTCAAACAAAACCCTCGTCTAGTGATTGTTGTGGACAAGTAAATCTAGTATTCACTTGTAATAAAGATAAAAATTTGATTACATCTCTGTAAAATTTGGACATTCTTCAGTTTGGACATTTTTAGGTGGGTCTTTTTTTAGTTCGAGCATGGTCGTTGGACATTTTTCAGATTGGACATTATTACAGTAAATCCCTTAAATCTATTTCTATTCAACAGAGCTCTCTGACTCCGCTTACACGAGATAAAAACTTGGAACTGAAGTATTTTAAAAGAAAAATCGCCTATTTCATTTATCTTTGCCTTTCACTCTGGTATGGTTAAACATTGTGGCAATTTTAGATAGCGTTAAGTGGTTTAAGAGAAGTACTGTGAACATTCGCGAATAATGCTCTGTGCAAATTGTGGTCGGAGGGCTCTCAGCTACTCGCTGTCTGTGAGCATCCACTCGAGCAGTTTATAACATCGCCCCTCCTAAACAGATGCTCATAATTAATGTACAACGATCAGATTGAACATCCACTCTAAATAAACTTAACACTGAAATGAATTTTGCTCTGTTGAGTGATGTTGCCGTCGCTCAATTTGCCACAATGTAGTACCTACTTATGCTTTATTATATAATCCAAGTTGTGATTTAACACAGCAAGCAGAAAGGCAAACTTCTACAGCTAATGAGAGACTTAGCGTCAGTACAGTAATATATAGCCTGAATGTCTACCTACCGTGTTACTTTAAATACTTTGTAAAAGCAAGAACTTAAAAATCATTTATTGTCAATCATTTGACTAAAGAAATGTGTATCAAGTACCCAATGAATGATGTAAAGATTAGTATGCACCAAGCATACCGATGTATTTTTTTCTTATAAGTAACTAATAAAATAAATAATCATTCTGAAATTGGTATTTATTTAATAATCTAATAAAGGTAACACACAATTAAAAATAACTTATTATAAATCTAAAACTAATCTACAAATAAATAAATAAACTAAACCTAAACCTAAAAAAAAACTTACCTAAAGGTAGAAGTTCTGAAATTGGTAATACAAATGTACACTACTTACTTCAGCAGTTACGAGAAATGAAAAGACCACGTGATTGTTCACATACAAATAAATGGACCTCAATTTTGTAAATTAAAATAATTACTTTAAAAAAGTACCTATATAAAATTAAACAATATAAATTAACATTTTAGCACCTAGGTATACTTAAATGTAGGTACATAAATATAGGTAGGTAAAAAGGACAGCTTCAATAACATGGAAGGAGACAATGCAACAAAAAAATGGCCCACTTTATTTTGGGCTACTCGTACATTACTGTGAAATATTTGTCTATAAAGTAACCGGCCGGCTCACTTGAATGCTAAGTGCTTCGCCAACCTACACGTTCGCTGTGTATACGCAGATTGAAGACATTGCTCGTGAAGTTTGTCACATTCATCGACATGTATAAAACAGTATTGTTACTTTATTGCACACATAATATAAAAACAGGTACAATTTAAGAACGCCGTCTTATACTTTAATCAATTTCTTCCAGACAACCTTCGGTTTGATATTATAGTGTCCGAAAAATATTTATGTTTTATTTATTTAAGTATCTTACCTAACAGTCCATCCGTCCGTATAGGAACCTACTAAAAAACTAATCGACTTCAAAAACATCACACAGTAAACTAAAACCACTACTTACCTACTCAATAAGAATGAAATATGTCTGTTTTATCTTTTAAAAAATCTAATTTTGTTTATCTTTAACTATCATATTATTACTAAAACCACTTATTCCTTATTATTATTTATTTAAGTATGAATATCATTATAAGTTGGCGCTAATCTTTAGTTCAATAAAAGTACAGTCAATGAAAAACATTCTTAAACAATACAATTCTATTTTCGATTATTGTTTTAGAGACAGGCGCAAGAACTGTCTCTGGCATTGACATCAAGTTCGCACTGTTATTGAAGCATGAAAGTAACTAAAATGTGAACTGAACTTGTTTTAAAGAGATTTCACCATATTATTATTTAATATACCCAATATAATATTTAAGCATTGGGGTATGAAAAATATAAAGTCGCTTTGCTCTCAATTCACCAAGAAGCGTTATATTTAACAAACAGGTATATTGACCAAGGACCAATCATCATGGAATTGGACTAAATCTGCCGTAATATTACGCTCATAAACAAGACAGTCTTGAAGACAGAGCTATCAAACTAAAACTAATATAGCAGCGGGAACTATACCGGTGTGTCGATGTCGCTGCGTTAATTTGTCGAACGTAGGTACCCAAGTTCCAGGACGCTCCAAGCCAGTATCGCGTAAACGAAGAAACTTCTCAAATCATTCAAAGGAAGTGCACAGCACATACGGAGCAATTTGCTGCTCCCATGAGTTTCACAGGCGACAATTTACATTAGTTAAAGTTCACGACAATCTTGACTTTGCTGTAACTAGATTTCAGTGCGATTTTGTCAAAGGTCTGTTGGCACAAGCAACATTTTCAAATTGAAACTTTGTTTAGAATTTAAGACACAGTCATACCTATTACTTGCATTGTGATGTTAAAGTTATTGTTATTGTTTAAAGGTGAATTATAAGAGTTGAGTGAACGCGAAGTAAAAGCCCGGGCAATATTTCACTGACCGTTCCGAACTTTCGATATTTTTTAGATTTGTACATAAATAGTACCGAGGTGTCGACGCAGTAAAGAAATCTTTACAGAGTTAAAATGCCTACAATTTATGTACATTCTTAATAGTTTAGGAAGTAGGTATTTTAGAAACACATATACCTAATCTTTTCAGAATATCACGCAGCCTGTACCCTACAGTCGTGCATGCGTGCCAGACCCGCACATAAATCAACGTCGAAAAAATGAATTTGCGGCGTTTTACGATGAATATTAATGAAATTTTATATGGCCGGCGCAATATCTGCTTTGTAAACGGAAAATGAGAACATCCATTGAAATTCCGAATGGCTACCAAATGCATGTAATCCTACTTCAGTTTGAGCATGAACATTTTTACATAAAAAAGAAGTAAAAATATCAGGAGTTCGTAAAATTTTCCCAAAAAAAGAAATCCTGACTAGATTTAGAACCAGTTTTCACCATGTTAGACCGTTTTCCGAATGTTAAGATATAGCCCCTTGTCGCAGAAGGTGTCATTCGCATCTCGTTCACAACACCTCCCATTTGCGTAACATGCCCAGTTCGCGAAATGTCAAGTTTGCAGAAAATGTCCCGTTCGCAAAGTAACCTGCAGTCACAAATGTCACTTCACCAACCATTGCCGCCGCCGCCGCTGCTATCGTATCAGTATATCAAAACATTTTATAGTTAGAGTATATGTGTGTAAATAGGTATTATCCCTTGTCGCGTACAAAGTGCCACTAGATGCAAGTTTTCAAAACAAATATAACAACCATTAGCTGACTGGTATGGGTATCATTTATGTAAAGTCGTTCTATTCATCCTAGTCTTCGTGCCAATTGTTCGTGTGATCCAATGTCAATGTTCGTACGTTCATCGTCGTAATCCAGTGTCAATGGCGCTACATTCGCAAACTGAGTTGGGAGCCGGTAGGTACTCTGTATTCAACTCCGAAGTGCAGTCAAGGAGCCAAACGAAATAATGTAATTGATAGATTTTAAACCATCTGACCCCTGCCGACTCTCCAGCATATTTGTAAAGATACCTCATCGAATCCTCTTTTAGCGATCAGTCACCACTCTACTGTATTATGACCGGGAATTTCTTTGTGATGTTTTTCTTCTTACACTTTTTATCTTTAAAGATTTACGTTTAACTAAAAAACTTTTGTCTCTTCTTAGCAAACAACAAACACTTGAATGCATTTTTCTTAATTCAAAGTAAAAATTTTTAGCAATTACATTTTACATTAATTGAGTTCTCTTCTACATAGTGCTGAGATTAGCCCTCTATTGAGTCTAAATTGTAATATTTTTAGCCTAGTCATGAAGTCCTTTTCTAGGCCACATTGTTGGCCTAGTGGCTTGGCCGTTAATCTTTAGCGCTAGTGAATTGTCCTTGTCTAATTTCCATACAACAGGATTACTCCTAGTTTGGGATTAGACAAGTGTTATGTACATTATATGTATGTTTCTGTTTTTTGTCTGTAATTTTTAAACGTGCAATAAAGTGTATTGAATTGATTATATAAAGCAATATAATTTTAATTCCCTGTAGTCTAACCGGCGGCGGGTCATAATGCTTGTGGGAGTACAAACTAAAATATTTAAGTAATTCCTACATTTATAAAATAATTTTGATTCAGAAAGCTGCAGCCGACTCTCAGAGAATTTACGGGTTGCAGCTTAAGTTGTCTGGTGACAAGTATGGAATTTAATTTTGTCAGCGCCCCTCCTTCTTTTCATTCCTTTCTAACTTATGCCGCGCTATTTCTATCTCAAAGATATAGACGACCAGATACGACCTAAGATGTGGACCACATCATGTGGTTCAAGGGAATAATATATTTTCGAGCTATAGAGTGGCTTAATATGGCGCTTAATAAAAAGGAGCATATATTATGATAGTTTCGTTTTTCATATTAGGTACCTATCTCTGAGTTGTAGTACGTCACTAAACGATTGTCTGAGCAACACTTTAGAAAGTACAAACATATTTTAATTATTTAACATGTAATAAAGGAATATTTATACCCTTACGCGAGGGAACCCGTACAGGTATTTCATTATTAAAAAAAAAATAATATAAAACATTATCTACACCCAGTTTACATCTGTCTAGTAGTCACTAGCCCATTATATTTGTGCCCAAGTGCTACGAATAGCGCGCGTAGCAATGTTTCCATTATGCTACGCAATGATATGATCGACTTTCATTTGTATTAAAAACGTAGTCCTACGCTATAATATTTAATTTATATTCTTACCTAATTAAATTTAACTTATGATTTATTATTTCACTTAACCAATCCGGTGTGGCTATTAATAAAGTTTTCTTTTTAGAATTTCCTGTAGGTATTATTTAATAGTACTTATTCGTATTTTTAGTTAAAACTTTTATACAATAGTAACTCTTTCATTTAATAGCTCTTTCATATAATATTTTAGTGAATAATTTTCATTTTCTGCTGCTTAGTTCGACAAATGATTATTCGGGTAGAATTTTCAATTAAATTATATTAAAATGTCAATTTCTACAAAAATGTGACTGACTCTTTCCGTGTGGTCCACAATAATTGCTCTGGGCGGCAAGTTTGAATAAATGTAGCTCGCGATCTCAGTTTTGCCGGGAAAAATCACCCGGTCTTTTTATTATTTTTTAATTCCGTCTCTTAACCCACTGACGACGGTCCCTCTTTGCGAAAAAAATTAGGAGATAAATTAAATCTGCTTCTACAGGATAAAAGCGGAAGCAGTTTGTAATTGTCACTGGCGGAGAGTAAGTACATGCACTTTAAATATTGCGACGCCGAAATTAATGTCGGAAATTGTGAGAGCAAACAAGCAAAGAGCAAACTTCATATTTTTTTAAAGTAAGTTTTTTGGTAGTATACCTGTAGCAATGTACAATTTTGATGTTTTTTGTTAGTATGTTTCGATTAGTTTTACTAAAGTAATAAATGAGACTTTCTAACATTAAAAAAATATTTAAGATTGTGTCTTGAATTGTACCTATAGTAACTACTGTAGTCACTACAAAGTACAAAACTATATAGCAGTTGAAAAAATGTTCTTTGCCAATATGATCTTAGGGTCTTTCTTTATCTGGCAAGTGAATAAATAAGATAAGATGGCATTGATGTTTTAGAATCCCGAGTCAATTTCTATTCTTAACTTAATTTCCGAGAACCTGAAAAGAGTTAACGTTCCGGCGCGGCGACACGAATGATTTTCAGGCGCCATTTCAACAGATAATGCAATTTGTTACAAGTCGTTCGCTCATTTACTTTTATTATTAGTGGCCATTAAGGACGCCGTTGGTCTCGGCGGCACGTGGAGGCGAGCGATTTTCGACTCACTGCCGCCACCTACTGCGCACGTTTCCCATTTCCATCCGACATCTGGTTATTTAAATTGCGTATTTAAGCTAATTGAGATCATTACGACATTGCTAGTGAAAGAGTGGTTCAATGTGGATCTTGCTTTATTTGCAATTCAAAAATTCAATTTGGGGATTCAAAAATTTAAACCCCATATATTTGTTGAACCAGAAATGCGTTGTACAAAAAGATGTAAAGCAAAGAAAGGTTTCTATATTTGTATAAAGGTTTCTTAAATTATTCATTTATCTTTGGAAATCGAATTAATTTAAACACCCAAAGTTGAGCCAAGGAAACCGAAGCAACTGATAGGTATACCCAATTATTTCGTCAGAACTCTTTTGATTTAAAATGTGGGGCGGCAAACTATAAGTCAGTAATTATAAAATTGAGTGCACTTCAAATAGTAGTTTCAAATGAGTGTTTACGAAAGCGTCGGCAAAAAAAGCTCCGAGCAATTTCGTATTGGAGTGGCCATTACCCACGCCGACTGTGGAGAGAACGCTCGCAATTGCATTGAAAATGTCGCTTTTAATTTTTCAAAATGCAAAGCGTAAATTCGCATTTGCGGCTGGCACGATAACTACCCGCCTAAAAGCCCCGGCGATACAAGTCCCCGAGGCTTTGTTGCTAATACAAAGCGCTAGCTCACATGCACACAGCTTTACAAAAACTTTGTCTCATCACAACGCTCGCATGTTATTCGCGATAATAAACTCCTAATTGAGACTAGACAATATCTTAAAGAAGCAACTTATCACCTCGTATTTAAATATAGTTAAGTAAAATTGTAAGTGAGGTACGCTATTTTCTATTTGAACATGTTGTATCGTGACTCGAGTTAATAGGGAATTTATCTCCCGAATCTATAAAATTGTTCGTTCTTTAATAATTCGGTAGCAAATACTTACATAAATAGCGATGTAATTTTGTAATTGAGTTTGTGAGTAGGTACGATAACCATACTTTGGTCATACTCACAAATTTCGTTATACTGGTTTACACCTATAAAAAGTTCCGAATATATTTCAAAATTACCTCTATTTTAATAGTGACACGTTATAGTTAGTTATGTACGTTAGTAAAGTTAGTTGTATGAAAATAAAAATACGCAGGAAAAAAATAAAGTCGAGTCGAAAATTTGTTACTGATTGTTCTTCTGTACCTACCATAGTATTTATTATTTTTCATTACTCATACTCTGAAAGTAGGTCTGAAGTTGCTTGAGGAGCGGGTTGAAAGTAATACATCTCAGCCCTAGGGAGAATCGCTTTCAACTGACAGCTGTCAAATTATATATAAAAAACTAGTACTATTTTGACATTTCTATTGGACCATGTTCCAACTGTCTATACAGCCACTCAATTACAGCGCGATGTAAAATTGAAATAACATAAAGTTATGTAATAATTAAAGAATACATATTTTTAAATGACTTTATTATGATTATTACTGTCAACTATTTCTTTAAAATAACATAGATTTGGGCAAAATATTTACCATTTTTTCAATGATGGAAATGAAAAATAATGGCAGAATAGCTGGCCGGCCACAGAAAAAAAAACAAAGTAGACGGGAAAGCGGCAATCCGATCTTCATTTGTTTTTTCGAGTTGTAGAGTTTTGTTTATACTTCCGTATAGCAGACATTTGTATTAACACTCATTTTATGTATTTGTTTTTACTTTCAGTGTATTCTTAATGAAAAGCACAGTGTTTCCCTCGGGTTCAAGACTTATTTAGAGGTCCCTCGAACTATTGGTGCCCTCGCTACGCGTCGGGCGCCAAACCCCGTCTCGGGACTTAAATAAGTTACTTTCACACCTAGGTTAACAATGTACTATTGTGGTCATATGACTGGAGCGGTTTAACAGTACCGTACAGTACGGTAGGATCGCGGGCGGCCCGCGGCCGCGCGTCGACGAGCTAGAAGATCGAAAAGAGGGTACGACGACGTCCGCGAGCCCGCTCCTTCCTTTATACCCCTTGATATATTACGAACCGCCACACACCAACTCCGTAATAACACTATGATTTATCCGCGAGTTCCAGACAATACAACACCAGGAGATGTGTTGTCAGGCTTAGATTAATATAGAAGAGCTAATATTGGCCGTGCAGTCATGATATCTAGATACTTACTCATATATCTAAAAAAAATCGAAAAATATTAGACTACTTGTGCCCTGATTAAAAAATAAAACAAACACGAAACAGAACGTACTCCTATGTATCCGCCTGCATGGGATGGTCGGGATGGTCACCACTCTCTTACCTACTTCTGCCTCCAAGCAATGCAAGCATTGCTGTGTTTCGGTTTGAAGGATAGCAGAGCCAGAGTACAGGCAAACGAGGGCAATCTGGCACAAACCTGGCAACACACTACTGTCGTTTTGTCTATTGTCCAAATGCTGCAGAATCGCTGACAGTGATCGTTCTTCGGGTGGGCTGTCTGCCTCTTTGCACTCGAGACCGTAAAAAAGTATCTGGTGAATAGTGTATTGTGCTTTTATTCGACGTCTCCAGATTAAAAACTGGGACGGGCACAATGAGAGAGGGTGGTGGCGGGTCTGCGAGGGTGGCTGGTGACGTCACAATGCAAAGATGACGCTGGGATAATGTCTCTCTCGCCTCCTGCATGCACAATATGAGCATGCATCGACGCATAATGTCGACAAACACCTATGCATAACAGGACGTGGTTATTTGCATGATAGATATGGCATACCCCAGCAGAGTTGAGTTTAGCTACTGTTACAACCTTCGGTCGTATATTTTGTTGCCAACTTACAGTAAAAATTAAAGAACTAATGTCAGAAAATTGTAAACACGGTTATAAAACCACCTCTCAGCAATTTCTCGGCAATAAGAACGGCATGAGTGTCGTAACGCATGAAATGTGGTAATTTTAACAATATTTGGAAACATTGCGCCGACGGCACAGGGAACGGTTAAATTGCGGTTATATGACGCTAACAGCCTCTAAATCCTAACCGAATGGACTCCAATAAAAGTTTCTCAAGTCGACGCTAAAATTATTACTGTGTAAAAAAATTCGGTCACGTTCCTCCCTCAGAAAAAAGGAAATATTATAACTACCTTCATCTACTTATATCTAACTGTTGCGTTGAGCCATTTCAGGAACTAAAGTAGATGGTGCTTGTAAACGTGCGACACTCTTAGGTATAAACATAATAGGCATTGTATTCGGTAACGGTAACTAAATCGAAAATAGAGTTCATGGTACATGTAGGGCTTAAATACGCTGCTTGAATATTGGTTTGTACCCCGAATACTACTTGCTTCAACCTGCTGAAACAAATCAGTGTTAAAAGCGTGCTGAAGTTTCTAACAGATTCAAAGCTTATATAGTACTGAACTAATAGTAATAGAGGCGATCATAATAGATTAGCAATGGACGCAGTGGTACAAGGCTGGATATGCTTTGAAAGAGTATACCATGAATGATAATAATAACCCCTCAAAACCTATTATGGAAAATTCAACAATAAGACAGAATTTTTATGGTTCAATTCTTGTAGGTTTTACGCAGTTAGTAGTAGTTGATTATTGTATTCAGGCAACAATTTATCAGTTTGCAAAAGAGTTAATTTTAATATTTAAACTTCTTAATAAACCAAGATGCTCTCAGCCACGCGAGCTAATTTCTGACAGCAGCAGCGATACAAACAAACACTCTATAAAAGCAAAACCTCTTGAAGGTGATTCACGTAGAACCACACTAGTCTCTAATGAAATGACAAACATTTTAGTTAACTGCACACAATGTTATTGTAGGGAAGTAGGAGCTCAGAGTGGTGCAGGGCTGCTTCGTTGAATGTTATCCTTCAGCGATCGCTATTCTGACAATTTTAAAATGTCTGTTAGAGCACTGTATTAATACACTGTTCTGGCAGACATTTAAAAAAGTTAATTATCTTTCAATATTTATTATTTTCTTATTCTTTGTTTTAAAACTCGGTAGGTACTACATATTTTATGTTGTTACTTCCAAGTAATCTTCAAGTAACTCCGGAGTAACAAGTAAAATAAACGGGCAGCTTGATCGCACACTAGGTACTTAGTTCAAAAAATGTTGAGCTTGTAACTACTAATAAGATTAAATCGGCGTAACTTTGTACACGTTGATAATTAGTATAATTCCTTAGATAGATTAATATATAATAATTAACCTAGATTACATAAATGTTTTTGTAATTATAAAAACTTAAAACTACTTATTACTACATATTTACAGATGGTGGACGCCGTCCAAACTCTCGTGGGGAGGCATAGTCCCCAGGACGCTGGCGCCGTTGCCTCGCTGAATTGCGATACTTAGTCGCTGTGCGAGGTAGGCGCCAGCCCTGGGGTCCCCCGAGGCGTGGACCAGCCGGGTCGACAGGGCCCTCACCAGCGCCTTGGCGTCGGTCGACCACGGGCCCAGAGTCTCTACTGCAAACGCCGCAAACTCGTAATCGGCTGACAATGACGAGTATTTGCGGCGTTTGAGACTCTGAGCTGCGGCCGCCGCTGCACCGGCCGCTGCGGCAGTGCCCCGGACGTGGGATGGGGCCAAAGTGTCGACACACGTGGCGTCCCACACCAGGACACGCCCCAGCGACCAAGGCACCAGGGTGGCTCCATCGGGTCTCTTGCCATCGTCCCTGAACATGCCGCACGGCTCCAGGGTCGAGGGGACAGAGGCGGTGGCAAGAGCCCGCCGGATGATGTCGTCCTAGATTAAATATGTTATATTATTATCCAAACAATTACCTATCGGTACTAATATAATTACAAACGCTGTCTATAATAAAATAATAGTTATATACATTACATTATTTGACACGTCTTAAATTTTCTACTGAACTTTAGCCTTAGTTTGATAAGGGTAATTGGTGGCAGCCCTAGAACGAGTAGGTCCGCCCTATTCATGGCGCAGGCGTTCCACACTTGACTCGGGTTTGGTCTCCAACAGCATTCAAGTTCTGAATTTCGTACTCAATTTAGAGCAATTTGTGTTGTGCAAGTGTGCATATTTTAAAGTCGTCCTCGCCTTTCTTTGTTATCTATGTTTCTTTTTCAACTTGTAAATGTTTTCGTAACACAAATGTCAGCAGTTACGTCGTTTCGCGAAATGTTAGATTGTTAGTTCGATCTGTTGTTTGTATAGTTAGACTTACTTCATTTTATTACCTTCTACCTTCCAAAATATTAATTAGAAAGAAAGAAAGAAAGAAAGAAAAATAATTTATTCGACAATCACAACAAATATATTAGTAAAATTAATTAATTGATTAACCTGACATAAAATCAGGTGGTAGACGATGCTGTGATCGTGAAAAGGTCCCCAGCTCAGCATAGTGCTGCACCCAGGAGGCACAGCGCTGGTTTTCTGCTGGGGGCCTTAGCTAGATGTCCCCGTGTGTGTGTGTGTTTGTGTGTGTGTGTGCGTTCAAAAGTAGACATACATAATTATATTATAATAATAATAATTAATAGTTGTAATAATTAAAGGTACTTAATTAGTATAGTTTATAGTAATTGATATAGTATATAAATAAATAAATAAATAAATATATAGATGAAAATCTTACATAATATACCAAGATATAGGTACAAAGCATATTACAAATAATTATTATTTTTACAAAATTTCCTTTACCATCTAGTCATTAGTTTGAACTGGATAGGCCTAATTTCGGTAAAATCAAAATTGTATTACTGGAAACCTTATCTTAGTGGAACAGGCGACATTAATTTTAATAATCCCGTCAGATATTTTTCTGTTAGGTATAACCAGCCGGATCATAATATCCCAACTCGTATTCTTACTGTGGACGGCGTACAAGATGACCGGGTTAAACCCAGATGATGGTCAGCAGTATCTTGTGCTTTAACTGATCGCAATACGCAGTTCAAGCACCAACTTACCAAACTTTGGGGCATCTGGTTATTTTTAAAAAGCCTTGCCTTTGTCACCTGGCTTTTGGCCTCTCGGAGCCTTATTCTGAGTGAGTTAAACAATACCTATACCTACTCTGTGTTTAATTCACTGTTGGTACTCATAATATTTGTGCATATAAAGACACCAGGCATAAACTAGCCTACTTATACTAAACCGTTAAAGATAACAAACAATATTAAGCTGTTCAGAGGTCTTTGTGCTTGCTTAAAAATAGAAAATATCGGGAATACGTGTGACTTTGTTAAACGTAAAGTCCGAATCAATAGAATGACCGATAAAAATAAAGATTTTTAAATTTATATTTTTAATAGGTATGGCTAATTAATCACAGCATTAGGAGGTGTATACCGCCTCGTTACAGCTTAGCAGTTGACTATTATAGCTTGTTGCTGTGGTACCTACCTGCTGTAACAGTTTTCCTTTCAACAGTTGTTCAGGCAGGTAGTGTAGGAGTTAGGACACGTACGAGTAGCTGGCGGTGCGCCCGCGGCGTCACCGCGACACAACGTGCTCCGTGTATTGCCAACTTGGGCCCGGATGCTCCGGATGCGCGCTGCCGCTTGATTTATAAGCCGATATCCGCTTTCAAATTCTCTGGAATATTTCGATTTTCAAATATTTTTCTAGCACTATCCGGATTCCGGTTAATCTCCTCCTAGCTTGTATCTAAATTTTTCTAGCACTATGGTAGGTATTTTAAACAATGACGTCTTCTTTTTTTCTTTTTTACTACTATTATTTTTTAAAAGCGCATTATATGTACAACTCAGCACAAAAATACGATAGTCCAAAATCAATGACGAACAACAATACATTTTCAGGCGCCAAAGTATTCGGTTTTTTTTTTCATTAAACAGCTTTCTATTTGCAAAACAGTTCGAAATTTAAATAAAACCTTTGATAGGTTTGATAGGCGTTTAAACCTCTGTGGTTGCTGGTTGCCATGTTTCGGAGTAAAAAGATCGTTCCATCTTTAAATTACACTGCAGGTATATACAATGTGTTATTGCTTGTAGTTTGACTACGAGGAATTAAGTTTCGAGGAACACGCCTCGCCTTAATAGAAATTCGTTAGTCTGTCTAAAAATTCAAAATGTCTCCTTCAAATTGGTTTGTAGATCCTAATTTCAATAATTTGTAAGATATCTAGGTAAATGGTACGTCAAAAGAAAGAAAGATAATCAAGCATGTTTTTATAAAGGTTTGAACAAAAAAGCAACTTCAGTTATTTTTTTAAATGAGATCAAAAAACTGTATTCTTAAATTTTAGATTTTTTTATGAACTTCAAATGTCTGTTAAAAAATGTGTGATAACACAGATGCTTAGAGCATTTTTCGTCTGATTGGTTTTTTTTTTTTTTTTCCTTTATTAAGGAGTTGAGTCGCATAGCGACTATGCCACTCCGTTAGGTCCACGGGTCTGATTGGTTACACATTACTATAACTAGTAGTTCCGTGAGAACAGTAGACCTCGCCAGCCCTTATAAACCAAACCTAAAAGAAACCAACAAAAGTCAACTTTGGAAACAGAAAAAGTACCTACTAAAGTGACAAAAATTAGCACTTTAAAGCTTAATATTTCGCAAACGGATCCCTGAATCGAAAAATGTTTATCACACACCCGCGATATTTTTGAAAGACCCATCCAACGATACCCCACACCATGGATATCACGCGGAAAAAAATAATTTTCCATTTTACGTATGCAGTTCTATGAACATAATTTATTTTTTCAACTTTCTTAAGTCGATCCACTATTACTCAAAAACTAATAGAACCTACTTAGCCGTAATAGTTTTCCTTGTAACTACGTTATATATGCTACTGCCATGAATTTTTTCACATTTCCAGAAGCAACCGTTTAGCTGGCAGGGGGGGGGGACACGTGACTCTAACAAAAATTACCGCTTTAAAGCTTAATATTTCGCCAACGGATCCCTAAACCGAAAAAATGGTATTCACACACCAGCAATATTTTTGAAAGACCTATCCAACGATATCCCACACTATGGGATTCACAAGAAAAAAAAAGTTCACTCCCACTTTGCGAGTATGGTAGGTACTCTAAAAAAAATGTTTTTCAAAGTTTTATTCTACTCATTTTGTAGGTTTAATTAATTTATACATATGCCAAATTTTCGTCAAAATCGGTTGAAAAATGCGACCTGTAGAGAATTACAGACAGACAGACAGACAGACAGACAGACAGACAGCCGGACAAGAGCATTTTTGGCCAGTCTCGAAACGTAGACGCTTCGCTCGCTTCGCTCGCTCGGTCAATTAAATAAAATTTTAAAAAAATCACTTATCATTAAATTTTGTCGATTTATGCAGTTAATAGTAAAATTTTGAGTTCAGCCAAAAACCTTAAAAGTCGGTAAAAAAAAATAGCGAGACTTCGTCTAAGACAACCATGGCTTAAATGGTGCTAATGCCGCCCGACCCTTTATAACTGTCTGTACTAGCGTCGCCTTAAAGCTATGCACCCATCTCCCAATCCCCTGTATAATGAACACTTTTTAGGGGTACCTCCTCTATTCTCACTACACTTTAACAAAAAACGTTTTTAAAAGTATGAGCACGTTCCAAGTTTAAAACAACTTTCAGTGCGATCGGTGGTTAAGATCTTAATGAAGAAATTGCATTATTTTTGCAAAGGCTGTGGGTCTATCGACAGTACGCGAGTTCTTCCAATTACTTCTATGTGCAATTAAGGTGATTTACTGAGTACTGCTCGCTGTGAGTGTGTGCGCTCCACAAAACGTTGTCGCCGTTTGCCTTATAAGTGTATATGATTGGATAGATAGGCTAACCCAAGTGTCCATAATTTTATAAAACGCGAATTCTCATGCACTTTTTTTGAAAAAAAGTCAATAAAGCGTATCATACACAATGTACGTGATGCTTCAATTCAAAATGAATGTTGTTGGGATGTATAGATCTATTTACATTATACTAATTTTGTTAACGAAAATTACATTATAGTTTTCCTGAATTTTTAAAATAAAAACTTGTTTTACCAAAATATCTTGGATTATTTTTCCATTATTTTCGTTTAAAAACGTTTTGATGTTGTGTTATTGAAGTGTCTTTGACTTTCTGCGTATTTGACCTTGCGATGTGGATGAATTTTATATAGGTACCTATATTCAAATTTTGAGCTCAATCGAGTTAACTGGTGGATAGACGACACAGAAACACACCGACAAAATATCTTCGCTATAAGAGTACCTATCAGTTTTGTAGAGAGAGAGAGAGTAAAAAATTTAGTTTATCAGACCCGTTGCCACAGCGTTTCATCCAATCTTGAGGCACCCCGCTGATAAAAACAAAATATGCAACCTACTAATACACAAACTGTACTTTTCTTTTATAAACAGAATAGTAGGTATACCTAAAGATATTTTTTGAAACTGTTAAGTCAAATAAAAATAATGCCTTATAAATTTAACAGGTATTAGGAATATTTATAATATTACATATAATCATTTTATTCTGTAACATTTGTCGCTTAAATTTTTCTTGAGTACTTACTAGAACAATTCCATCAAAGTAGTAAGCGCAGTTGTAGGTACAGTTGAGAAAATACAAAGTTAAATTATCCCTTGTAAAATTCAACGTAGGTACATACACATCATCATCAACAGCCTATTAATCTCCCCACTGCTGGGGCTCAGGCCTACCCTATCAACGAGGGTGTTCGGACTATAGTCCACCACGCTAGTCCAGTGCGGGTTGGTAGACTTCACATGCGCCTAAGAATTTCTTCTTCGGCGTATGCAGGTTTCCTCACGATGTTTTCCTTCACCGTTTGAGAGCAGTCAGTAAATTATGTACTTAAGTTTCGAGAATAAACCTATTGGTACATGACCCGACCGGGGATCGAACTCCGGACCTTTCGATATGATAGGCCGCGTCTTATCCCCAGGGCCACTGACGCTCAGGTACATACACAAATCGCGATAATAAAAAGGTCCGTTTTATTTACATAGTAGGCAAGATCCCATTATGTACACAAAGGCTTTTTAGTAATAGATTTTACAGAATGAAAGCTTTTGAAAATGTGGTTGGTTGCCGGACAAGGTAATATATAACCAATATTTGCAAAATCCGTTAGTTTTGTTTGTTCTCCGAGTGCAGAGTTTTACGGAGCAATTTAATTTGATGTATAGGTAGAAATTTTCTATGAAGTTTTAATTAGTTTTGTGGTACAAATAATTGGAATCACCTTCTCAATAGCTATTCATATAATTTTATCCCAGTAAATCCAGTCTAGTTAATCGACCAAAGCGAATTTGTACCAACCCATCGGCTCCTATCAGGATTATGTAGATACGTAAGCCCTTTAAATAAATAAAACCCAACTAAGTACATAACTATAATTAAACTAAACATCGTAGCTTAACGTATCTAGGTATCAACTCGTAACATCTTATTTTCCTTCTCATGTTAGAAGACAATTAATATTAGTCAGACGAAGACAATCTCATATTTTGTTTTTCCTTAGCTCGAACCTACGAAAAATAGGTTAGGCAAGCAATAATTTTGGCCGAAGGGCCGTTTGCGGCGAGCCGTCGTAAATTCAGTAACGGGTTCGGCGACGTATAATGTAGATAGTGGTGACATGGATATCCACCCGGGGCAAGGTGCCGCCATATCGAATTATAGCACGCCACCTGCAGCGGTCGTATGATCAGCCGTATGCCGATATGTGCAACCGAACCGCGCAAATGGGCGTCCTCCGCAGTAATGCATGCAAATCACATCTCCGTTTATATATACGCCGCGATAAATACAAGTCTTATAACATGTTTTAGGAAAATATGGCAAAATACATTTTAGGTTTATATCTAAAACATATTGTTCAAATCATAATGTTAATCATATGAATAAGATCACGAAGATAATACAATTTAAGTACATGGTCTGTATGGCCATGGTCTACCAGGGGACAGGCTGGCAGGCACAGATGGAACTGGCGGATCAAAGAATCATTTTAGGTATCTCTGATTGTTAAATTTGAAATGAAATTTAAAATAAACGTGTAGGTGTAGTGAAGTCAAAAAAGAAGAAAATAAAAAACAAAAACTTCTAAACGTTAATGAAATAACACATTATTTAATAATCTTATCCCATTTATAACTGAAATTAAATGACAATCTTCTATTAGCAGTTAGTGTTTCGCACAAATTAAGTTACTATAAGGGCCAATGTAACAATTATATAATTGGAGTTGTGGGAGTTCGCTCCATTATTTCGCACATAGAATACACAATGAACTGGAATCAATAGTTACCTACTTTACTTAATGTGACAATGAATGGGAACACTTCATTTTAATAAACCTGTATTAAAATAAAACAGCAACCCATCACATCAAAATAACTCCAGAAGTCAAATTATAACGATTCAATATTAGAAAACTCCAATTAATTGGTAATACTTTCACGTAACTTAAAATTGATGAGTTCTATTACCCCAACCAGTACGAAAACTTTTTAATAAGGTAACTCCAGCCGGAGTTCAGATCGGTCTAAAAGTTTTTAATTTAAAGAGCCTTATCTACCTTACCTAATACCACCAACCAACCGACGATATTGAAAAGCCGAAGTCACCACGACGATGGACCAAATATTAATAAGGAGAAGAGCATACAATTTTGAAATTAGTTTAATTTTTGGACGTTAATTTTAGTTTATTTTATTTTATTTACAAGTATAAGGTTCTCTGTTCAATGGAAATAATCAAACCATTCTTTAAAATTTTGATATTTTATTATTGTAACGTTATTTTATTAGCCAAGCCATTTGCAACAAATGTTGGGTCATATATTTGCTCGGTTGGTAAAGCGTAATCCCAAATAGGCCGGTTTTTAGTTCAAATCCAGTTCGTGTTTTTCTGTTGAAAATAAAATATCCCAACATTCCATGCCCGGCAACTCTAAATAGGTACAGGTTTAACAAGTCACATGAAATAATGAATGAGGCTGCAATTATGAGCAAATATACGAAAGAAATACCGTTATTTTGTAGTTTATTTTTATTTGTTTATTTAATTTTTTCGGGTGGGGGGCGCGGATTGAAGAAATTGTAGAAATTTTGAAATAGTTTAAATTTTTAAGTTTAAATTTTGAAATACTTTATGTAACAAAAGAGCATTTAAAATTTTTTTGAGGTTCTAGTACCAAAATTCTTTGTTGCAGATAAAATAGCACACCTAAAATGTTCAAATTTCAACCAATAGTTACCATACAGTCACAGAGGGACAAAATAGCTTCGCAAAATAATTTCGTATTTCGGCTGGAAAAATCACGAGAATTTCGCTGTATGCTCGTGACATCATAGATGTGTTATACACTGCTTTGAGGACCTTGTGTAAAGCGCGACACGTTGAACAAATAAAACCGCTGTAGCGGCCACTGCGCTGTCACCGCAAATTGGATTGACTCCGTCGCGCTGGATAGAAATATACGTCCGCTCCCTGCGGTGCATTTTGGACCAACGAAAGATAGGAAAACGCTCCTCGGTACTGTAAGAAAACTGAGTTGTAAGTATTACTGGCAGAGTTTATCCGTATAAAGTGCACATATAAAGTTAGAAAGTATAACGGTGCATTAAAAAAACGAGTCAAGTGCGTGTCGGGCCTTCGCGCAATGAGTATTAAATATGAATGTTATTTTCCGGTCCAGTACTCGGATGCCATTATCTTTACGTAAATTATATTTGTTGCCAGTTAATAATTCAACGCTGAGCTGTGCGCCATCAATGTGTATAGTGAGAAAGTACAAGCAGAATGCTTTGAAACGTACTAAAAAGCAAAAAAGAAGAAGGTGACAAATTGACATTAATAGCAGTGACATTGGAGCAAAGACTGGATGCACCTTAGGGAACTTGATGCAAGCAGACAAGTTTCGCGAAAATGTGTTCTATACTGCGATCACCAATAGAACACATTTTCGATAACACCATACCGAACAACCAAATAACTCAATTCCGTCCGTCCGTCCGTCTGCCCGTCCATCTGTCTGTCACGCTTTGCTCTGAAGCCTAACCCTTTGATACAGTTGCTAGTTGGGACCAAATTTGGAACATATGAGTTTTAAATTATTTTATCGAAGGATTATCATATCATATCTTCGTACTGTCAAACCAAAGAGTAGCTGTCATACAACAAAAACAGATTTTTTTTCTCAAAAACGGCTCTATCGATTTTGATGAAACTTTTCACGTCGTAGTTGCGTGTGTCTATGTTATTGTGTAATGCCCATTGGTCTGGGAAAAATCTAGTTTGTAGGTTCCTCTACAATTGCAATTGCTACCATAGTTCAGTGAATAGGACACAGGCATGTGAGGAAATCCCATTTTGAGTACCTACAGCTAGTGTACATACGTGGTATTGTGGTATTATTGTTTCAAAAACGAACACGATTCGAAACAGATATGGACAAACTAAACAAAAATTTTCAATTTAAAATTAGTACAATATAGAACGAACTAACGTTGGAGAGTATTTAATTTTGTGTTGCTCAGAGTGCAGGGGTTCAAACAAATTGTGATGCGGATCCCCCCCGGCTAAACCTCGGTAAATTGCCGACATAAACTGTGATGAGAAATGCTGTACTTGCAGGGCTGCCTCTAATGCCGTAATGCCTTCTTTTGCATCTGCACACTAAAACATGAGGTTTTTATAAGGAGTTAGTAAATCAATAATATATCGAAATTAATGTTGTTTACATGGTCACTTGACTTACATTTATTAATGTAGTTTAAAATTAGACAATGATTGGATTAAGTAGGTGGGTAGCAGGTACTTAAACTTCTTATCAAATAAACGTGCCCTGGTATGAGAAGACTTTTTATAGTCAAAAAAGACTGAATGTATGTATGTCACTTACATATCAGTCTTTGGTGTTACCATCAGCAATCTCTGGCTGCCGACTGTGGGTTGGTGAACTTCACATGCACCTAAGAATTTCTTCTTCGGCGTATGCAGGTTTCCTCACGATGTTTCCTTCACCGTTTGATAGCAGTCAGTTGTACTAAGTTTCGAAAAAATCCCATTGGTACATGGCCCGGCCGGGATCGAACTTCGGACCTTTCGATATGATAGGCCGCGTCTTAACCCCGAAGCCATAGATGCTATGTAAAAATAAATATTGAACGTCAATTAGCTACAGATATTTCCCCGTCATGTAGGTATGGATAACTGAGTACGAAAGTTAGACAATGCAGGCCGCTCTGTCATACGTAATGTGAACTTTATGAATTCGCAAAGAGGATATTTAAATTTGGTACGATTCCAAACTGAGTCCTTGCCAACGCTCTCTAGAACTGATATTTATAGTCTCGCTGGGACCGAGCTAAATGCCCAGGAAATGCAAGGGTGACTGTACCTCACAAACATCACATTCACAGAAACTGATTCCCAAATTATTTTTATAAATTGTTGTAATAAACCGATTTAAATGTATGTAAACGTGAAAATAGTTGTAAACATCTACTTAAATTGGGAATACCCAAAAAGTGAATAATAAAATGCTTACTGTTCGCTTGAGAGATAATCTACATTAGTAGTTGTTGCGATATTTTAGATCATAAAGCAACTGAGCGGTGTCGTCATACTCAGGCATTCCCCTCTGCTAAAGGTACAAGCCCACGGGCTATGTGCGGCATCAATCAATATATACGATAGGTTATGTATAGTGTTGTTCGATTAGTTACGTGGGTCTTTCGAAGAGACAGCGAGCAAGTGTGCATGTGTGCGTGAATCAACAAAAATAATCAGGGTGTTTTGCATCGGAAGAATTAGTATGCCGTCTCTTGGCTCTCTCTCTGACGCATAGCAGGCAGCGTTCTCAGAATAGAGTTTCTGGATCTCTAAGTTATTCTATATTCGTATGCTGGCAGCTGGCAGTGTCCCATAGTTTAACAGTTTACCTTTTTGTTGCAAAAATTATAAATTATCGGTATCACTTCAAGTCCGTGTAATCGTACATACCTTCACGCCATATCCTGGCGGGCTAGGCAGAAAGAACGACGCGCCAAGTATTACGATCTTGACACACCTCTTTCGCTTCGCTCAGTCTCATCATTCTCTTCATACACGCTCGACGCGTGACGCGAGTGCTCTTTATGTTTCCGTCTGTGAGCACCCGCTCTGTCTGATCCTTGTAGAATTTTAGACAGATTACCCTCAATTATACCCCTGGACTCCTTGTTAATTACCCTTGTGCCTCAGACTGTAAACCACAAATCTACCCCAAATGTATATACTGTATAGCATTCGTACGTAACCTGAAACTTCACAAACTTGCTATTGTATAATTTTGTTACAAAGGACCGTAATGAACAATTGTCTTCTACTTCTACAGTTTTAGGTAATAAAAAACGTGCAAGTGCGAGTAGGACTTGCGCCCTGAGGGTTTCGTAAAACTTTTTTCAATATATAAAAGAGGGAACTGACTCACTCACTGACTGTGATCAACGCACAGCCCGAACCGCTGAGCCTAGAGACTTGAAATTTTGCACAAAGGTTCCTCATATAGTTCTGAAGGAAGGGATTTTCCCGCGGGAAAAACTCTTCAGCACGGGCGAAGCCGAGGGAAACAGCTAGTATTATATAAATGTAAATAGTTCATCCACATCATCCATGTTGTAACTGCACAAAAAATATATATATTTTAATATGATTTATATAAAAGTTAACGGGACCTTTCTGAGACCTTCATCAGGAGGTGGTCATCAGGAGTACGAGTAGCTTTTGATTTGTTTGTTTCAAAATATGGACATAAATGGCCATAAAAAGGATCTTGACAGACCGACAGACGGGACGGACGGACGGACGGACAAAAAAGTGATCCTATAAGATTTCAGTTTTTCAGACTGAGGTACGAAACCTTAAAAATAGTTTTAATAAATAATATAATTATTAACACTCAAACACGCATTTTTCCTTATCACATCATTTAGCAGGTTTCGTTGTGAAGTAAACAGTTTCGTTTTGTAATGTTTGTCCAGAAAAGCAATGCTATGAAGCAAAGTAGTTAGCCATTTCGGACAGAGATTTATGTTGCAATCCCAGAAGGTAAAGGGAAGCAGGCCATTACAGACGAAACATAGCGGGATTTGTCGACGCGGCGTGTCTGAATATTCATCTCTATCAATCAAGCAGGGTAAATAACATGGCGATAAGACAAAGAGCTCGTTATCACTAAGGATTTACGTTCTGCCCAAGAATAATAAAACTATTTCTTAGTTACTCATTTAGGTTGTTAAGTCAAACGCTGTCAATAAATACATCTCCGTCTCCTAATAAAAACTATACATTGCAACAAAACAAAATCATACGGCAAATAAATTCCAATAAATCATCTTGCTTATAGGTTATTGTATAGTATAAGCCTCAAGGTAATCAGAAATTTTATGTATGTACGTAACCTTTTATGTAGGTAAGTACCTATGGAAAGAGAAATTTAGAATGAAATGAAACTAAACCATGTATTACGTTATTCCGCGTCATTATCCAATTTTTTCACATTTTGTTCTGCAGCGTGTTTGACACGATATTAATCTACGTTTTACACGCCTAGTTTAGTTTCACAATCGGCAAAATTTTCTGAAAAAATTTGCGGATTCAGCGAGTTTAATGTTTTAACCATAGGTAATACTTACTCTTCTACGGAGAGACTGAAGCTACGTTTTATCTACTTGCTAATATAATAAAGGTGAAAAGTTTGTTTGTGTGTGTGTTTGTTTGAACGCACTAATCTCTGCAACTATCAGTGGGGTCTGAAAAAATATTATTGCTTATAATAATTCTTGAGGAAGGTTATCGGCTATTTAACATCACGCTACGACCCTTAGGAGCCGAGCAAAAAATTTAAGAAATCTATGTAAATAAAAATTAATGTTTGTATGTTTGTTCCCTGTGCGTTTCGAAACCATTGATCAGATTGTGATGAAACTTTGATAGAGTTTTCTGTGGACGCCCGCGACGGTTCCTGGCCCAAAAAATATTCCACGCGAGCAAAGCGCAGCAAGTCGCGGGAAACAGCTAGTAATAAATATGTAGACAAGATTTAAAAGAAATGATTCATTTTGAATACAAAAAGCTTTTTCCTGCAAGAGGACATTGGTGCCAACTGGGAGCGGTCACGGCATTCCGAACAATGGTGTAAGATTTTTTATTTTCTACTTCCCGTATTTTTCTTTATCGTGCCCGGTGATCCGTTATTGAGTTATCTCCGTTGGATTTTCGGTAATGCGCTCAAATATTCAACTTTTTCGATATTATTATCAAAGTATATAGACGGTTACTGTAGACTCCAATATCTTACCAAATTGAAAATACAATGGAACTTTTTTGAAACATAATCTGGGGCATAATATTTTTCGAAACTTTTTACTTACTAAAGAGACCTATAATATGTAGGTACCTGCTCTATCGGCAGCGTATAAATAAATTAGTAGACAGTGAATTTGTTTTCTGGGAATTCATTTATTTTCATAGCGTGTAGTTCGAAGTTGCAAACCGCAACGCGCGTTGTTGATCTTCCTAAGGAAAGGTGGAGGTGGAATTGAATAAACAGAGAACACACACAAGTAACTAATTACCAGAATAATGTACGTTACAGTTTTATTAGTGGTTTATAACATGACGTGTAAAAATAAATGTCACAAAAATGCCGAGGTGGCATGACTGATGATCGAGAAATATCGGTATCTATCTACCTATATTATTTAACAAGCTAGTTAAATCATAGTAAAAGAAAAGGTTTACTGTGCCTATATGTATCAGACCGGTGAAGGAAGGGACATCCGAGCGCCACCCAGTCCACAGAAAAAGTAATAGTTGGTACAACCTTATCACCAAGTAATACTTATAACGGCGCCGAATATAACCAGCGCGACTACAAACTGTAGTAGGTACGTAAAAAAGGGGGAAGTTGGTTTGGTGACTATATGGTGACCTCATTAATTGTAGGCATCATGGCATCCTATGAATTTAGCAAGTATTTTGCTGAAATTTATCAGATATATCATTTAAAGATTGCTCTTAGGGACTGTGCAAACCGAGCGGAAAAATGCCCGCGCGCTTTTTGAAGTCAGTGTCAATTGAACTATAAATTATCACTATAGCCTAAAGAATAAAATCGTGTGACCTCTGTAGGTTGGCGTCGGTTCGCGCTCGCTATGACATACGATTTTGTTCTTTAGGCTATAGTGATATGTTTCATTTGATAATGATGTCAAAAACGCGCTGGTATTTTTCCGCAGTGGTAGTTTTTCGGTTTGCGCAGTCCCTTACGCTTTTATCATAGGAAAATGATTCGGAATCTAGTTATGATATAAGTAATTGAATAATGTCCGTTTTTGCTATTATCCTGCAACAAACCTATAGCAATAAATATTACTCGTGTGAAATTTATTTAACAAGTAAGTAACTCGCAAACAAAAATAATGAAAACTTTGCGGGTGCGAAAACTTTCTAGCTTAGCATTTTAACTGACATATTATAGAAAATGAACGAAGCAAAAGTTTGTGGTTTTATGAGCTAGCTTACATGTTACTTTGTATAAGACAGTACAAACCCCAAATACAGCGGTTGACCACCAATAAGTAAGTTACTCGCATCAAAGTAGGAGCAGATGTAGGTATATTTAACTCGCTACGCATATTTTGTGCTACACGAAATTTGATTGAATCTCTTTAGCGATTATAGGTACTATATAAGTAACTACTATTTATATACCTAGTACAAAATATGGTTAATATTTGATAAGATGTGAATTATTAAGCTAGTTTGACTCCGTTTCATTGAGTACCAACTTTATGGCTGATTAGCTAACATCGTACCTCCTCCTTGTAAGGGTAAGGGACAATAATACATGTAAATTCGTAACGAACCCATCATAGATCCTTTTATCAATCCAACCGGAAGGGACGGTGTGCTAGAATAAACAATAAATGGCCAATAAAATGACATTCGGAGCTTCTAACTTACTGCTACTAATAACTGTACTTATACCTACTATAAGTTTATTGTGTTATCGTAAGCTGTGAAATCTTGTTTTTGTTGAGTGAATATGTAACCGAGTTCTGTCTGCTTTGGTTGCAAAGCCTGATAACTAACGCCAGCTGAATATAGGGAAGGTTGTAACGTGCTATCTCCGAAAATAGCGTCATGTGTGATGTGAAATATTGCATAGCTTATCTGGTGCGGATGGAGATTGCATAGCGCGATGCGGGTGGGAAAGCGCGCGGAGCCTGGGAGGACTGCGCTTTGCGCTGCGAATCTTAATTTTCCAGAAATAACATGCAAATAACCAAGCGCTACCGGCGGGATGCTTACGCTCTATGGTTTCAAATTAAAGCAAGGTTTAATGAAAGCAAATATGTGTATAAAAGTTTATAGCTCAAAGTCTTAGAAAATATACGAATAAAGTCTGCGATCCTCGAAACACTCTGATGATATTCTCTGAAGACTAGAGTAATGGCACCCTAAAACCTTTTCTAAGAATGAGAAACTCCGACTTACAATACTTACCTCAATGTTGTATCTTTACACCTAAATGTTCAAATTATACCAGAGTTATAATAATAACTGTATAATATTGTGGGTATGTAAATAAATCTGACTTTATGCCTATTTCGTTAGTTATTTAGGCGTACAAATGAGACCTCCGCTGTGTTAAAAACTAATAAAACACAAGAAACTCAGTTGGAGTTTCGCATTGAGAGAATAACAAATTACTTCATAGACCTCCGACAGAGCGGTGCGGTGCGTGGTACGGTTTCTTGTGTGTACTTCTTAACTTTCCTTGTTTTCATTTCTCGAATTGTTGGAAATGAGAACGCTCTATGTACATAATTTTATTTCAGGTAAAACATTCAACAAAGAGCACTTGCTTCTCACTTTACTACGTACCTTGTTTAATAGTATTTCAACACTCTATAAAAATATGGTATCGTTTCGTATCTATTACTTGATCTCTCGTGCATGATACAGGCGTAGAATTAATGTGATGAACATCATGTAGAACACATGCGATAATTGAACACTGCATTGATTTTTGAGTGCTAAGACGATTAAAAATGGTTTCACGTTTGTTATTTGTATTGGTGTTTAAAAAACAAAAATTCTTCTACTCACTGCGCGCCGCCCGCCCCCCGAGCGTGTCGCCGCCCGCCCCCGCCCGCCGCAAAACACTAAGCTAGGGTTGTAATCTAATAAAATAAACTTCAAAATTTGTCTAGTTTTATTGATATGTAATGTAGGTAATAGGTATAAGTATTACATATTCGTCAGAATCATGGAGCAGAAACAAAATAGCCCAGTTAATTATGGCAGATGATTAAATCTACTTACATCTTAAATAGAAAAAGTGTTGACTTAGGAAAAGGGGTTCTTTTGATTCATACGACCAACGTAATATTATAGAGAGTATTTGAAAAGATAATACGAGAAAGATGAAGGATGAAACCTGTAAGAGCTTTACCTTACCTACATCTCAAGGGCTTACCTTTTTCTTACCAGGCATAGCGTTAATACATACCGAATCAATAGAACGCACGTGTCACCGAAGTTAGGACGTAAATTAGAAGGCAAGCGATTTGGTGGCGAGACACACACCCACATTACCACTCACCGAGTTAATGTCCTCAGCACTTTGCTACGAGATACGCTAATGGTTTGTTGTTTGAATAATCGAGCCCTGTTTACTGCTTTCCTCTTACGAGTAAAGTTCGCGGCGTGAAATTAATATGATATTTTACTCTCGCGAGCTTCATTGTGTTTTCTTCACACACGCATTTTATCTTTCGGGAGTTCTTTTAAGCATAACTTTTCCTTTGTATTTCATTTTTGTACATTCTGGAACGAGAAGTTTCATAAATTCATCATTTTCGTAGTACTCGTACCTATTCTATGGATCTGTTTCAATGCAAGCTAAAAGATGATATAAATTCTATTTATTATTTTATATATTTATTAATGATCAAAAATTATAATCGATGCAAACAAATAGCCAAGGATACATCCACCAACTTATGTCACAACTATTTTGAGAGTTTGTATTCTTTACAGTATTTACTACTGTTTGGCAAATTCGTTGGCAAGCTTTAGCGTCAAACCTACAAAATATAAAAATCTTGTTCTCCAAGTTCGTTTAAAATAAATACAACCCTGTTTCGTAAGTAGGTAGTAACTCCAGAAACAATTGCTTCACTTGTTGTGCTAAAAGGCTAAAAGCTAAAATAATGCTACCGCCCACCTTACAACTTTTATATTTTGTGCGGCCTTTTATTACCTGCAAAGTAGTTTAAAAGCTGGTTTGTGTAATGTTATACTTATTACGTTACTTTCTAGTATTAACACCTTTGCTTATATTATTATTTTAAATGAATAACAAATAAAATATTTTGACTTGCTTACTTTAAATGACACTATCTCATGAACAACAATTAAGGGCAGTAGGTATACTAGTTTGCTGCTTAAGAAGAATATTATGGTCAGGTTTATCCGTCTGAAACGATTTTACTCATGGGATAAGTCATTCATGAAGGCAACCCGACAATGGGATGCCACTGTATACCACGCCACTGACAGACTCATAAAAACTGCTTACTGATTACCGATTGCATGTTGGCAAAATATCATTTATAAAATAAAGTTTATCTATAAAGATGCTTACACCAAACAATCGTTTACGCCATTTTTTGCAGGCGAGTAGTTTATATAACAAAGTTGTCTGAAAGTCGTGAAACGTTGGGTTTTATATTCATTCATTTATGTTACATGTTGAACTGTTAAGAAAACTCATAAAGAATCTGTTCGGTGCTTATCCCTCTCACCCACCCCGCAACACTCAATTCATACGTGAAATTCAGGTGAGGAATTTCTACCTGCGCCTTGTCCTACGCCAAATATTAAATTCCCTCGCCGACATACTCCATATTAATATTCACACACTTTTTTCTTCCGTTCGCCCGTAAAAATTCTTTTAGGAGAATTTTACTTTTAGAAGTAATTTAGGGTGATTGCTCAAAGACTTCTATTGTGAAGTCTTTGATTGCAACACTTAAGTCATTTTTATGGAGTGCAATATAAAATTATATAAAAACATAGTACCTCCTCCTTTTTGGAAGTCGGTAATTACTGGCGGATGCCCGCGCCACGTTTGAGTTTTTAGTGTAATTTGTACAATATCCTATTTATAGTCATAAATTATTTAAGACTCCGTCATTATATAATCTTATATTGCACACCGATTACTGATAATTGTTATATTATATCGTAATAGTTAGTAGTGAAATGGACTAAATATAAAATGGGTGAGTTGAGTATGGCGCGTGGTGGCTATGACGAATAAAAAGTATGCATAAATTTTCAACTAAATCTGAGATTTATATGTTTTAAAAGTGAAAGCAAAATGTTATCCATGTCGGTGGTCCTCCAACGCGAGCCAAATTAAATTGTACCTTTGAATCTTAGCAGCGAATAATGGTCCTTATATTTTTGGGCTCAAAAATGCCAAACCTAACCCGGCTACTTGACAAAACCTAGGTTAAACTAAACATACTCGTAGGTTACACACAAACGTTTTTCTTAAACTTTTCACACATTACACCCACCTCTCAAAATATCAAGTGCAATTTGGCATGGCTACACACTCAATCTTACTTGCGCAAAAATTTGCAATTTTTTTCCTTTTTGCCGATATAACGTACCTGCTTGCTTGTGCAAATTAAAGGATTATGTTTCAAGTAGATTGAGCATGTAGCCAGGCGAATTATAACATTATAAATTATTCACTGTTGGAATTACTAAAGACAGACTTTGTCATACCTAGTAACCAGACCTAATATTTTAATATCTAGTGAAGTGTGAACTATGTAATTCAATACCAAATAAGCAAATAACTTTATTTTACTTAGTTTACATAAACTTGGTAAGCTATTACGTTGTGCTAACTGTCGAAACTTAGTTAACGAGGCAAACATCGTTAGCCCTCGTGGAGCAATAGTTAGATCCAACATCACGAATGACTGATGTTCAATTGGAAAGTAACATAATCTTATATTGATATTAGGTGGCAGGTATCCATTAGTAAAATGAAAAACCAAAGCCGTCAAAAAATTCCGATAAATGACTTCCTTACCTACCTCTAAGAAATACTATACAGGACAACAAAACATTTTTATGGCTATCGGCCTAAAGGTTTAGCGATATAATACAGGGTGGAAAAACATTGGCGTGAACATTCACTCACACGGGATGGTAAAACAATCGCTAGACGGAGGGAAACCTTTATATAATTTTAAGATAGCAAACTTTAATCAAAATAAAGTCTCCGTTGAGTTAAATTTGCGGTTTTCAATATTTCTGGTACTTTCGTTCAGTACAGCTATCGTTGGGTATTTCCACCCTGTATGAGTGAATGTTCATGCCAATGACACAACATATTATCTCGAGTTCTATTATACGCGCAGTTGTGGAAGTAGTTTTTGATTTAGTGGCAAAGTTTGAATACAAAAACAGCACGCTTCGACATTTCGACACCATTTATTTCTCGCTTTCTCGTCTTTTTGTCATCGATAAAGGGGAAAAGTTCATGTCGTGCACTAGTGTGTTTACGGACGTGACTAGGAAATTGTATACAATACATCTAAACAATTCTTCCCTCAGCTGTCTAAATATGCATATTATTCTCTAAAAGGTGACTTTATGTAAAACATCGGACGATAACGACGATCCTTTTGCAATTCCTAAGCAATATTTTAATTCAGCTATGTTAGGTAATTCCCGGCTCAGGCAAAGTAATTTTGGAAAAATCTTTGCGTACAACTCGACTTATTTGTTAAAATAAAGTGAAGTGTTTTTTTTTATTAAAATTTCTATCGTCTTTCAAGTACTTTCCATCCGAGCGCCATGACTGGACACCCCGTATGACGTTACACTTGTTACCTAACATATTGTTATTAATTATACGTATGTACATGTACATCTAATGTGTTGTACCTATCGTGAGGAATGAGATTAGTGCAGGTGTCTGCGCGGTCACGTAGATCTCACGTCGAGTGCTGTCAGCGAGCACCGACCGACCGTCGCGCGTCGCGTCGCGTCGCCGAGAGCGCGGCACGCCCGTTTATTATTATAATGCCGGCACACGCGCGACATCTCGTCGCAGGCGTCTTCGGGAACACTGTCACTTACTACAATTCCATTTATTGTCATTGTTTTTGACACGGACATAAAGTTTTGAAACAACACAGGGTGGTAAAACAATCGCTAGACGGAGGGAATATATTATATAAATATTTACATAATTTTAAGAATAGATATCAAATTTTAATCACAATAAAGTCTCTGTGAATTGAATTTGCTGTCTTGAATATCTCTGTCACTTTCATTCAGCTGGATTTTTCCACCCTGTATGAGTGACTGTTCGTGAGTTTCATGTTCATGATCATGACAAACAATGACATACCAGTCAATGTAACAAGTCGATTTCTGACATAGAAAATTCAAACGTAGCCTCTACTAATTAGGATAAAGTGAAGAGGCAGCTGAGCCTAAGCGTGCATGTGCTCTTTAATGCGAGACGGACTGTGACAGTTACGTTCAAATTTCACTAATACGTTCAATAATATCCAAGGGAGGAACAAAAAGCAAAAGCTATTGTATTATTTGAGTTTAAATATAATCAATAAACCTACATTAAATTCAAATAACAAAGTAGATACCTAAATGAAAATGAAAAAAATTCTGTACGCTTATTGTTTTGCGTATTTTTTAAAGGATCAAAAGCCACCAACAATCAAAACCATTTTCTTGTGACATAATTACATCGTTGAAGAATGTCGTAGCATTATGAATAGCATTTGCTACCACTGGGCAAGCAAGTGGTAGCAAATGACCAATCCGCTCCCAATTTGTCGCAAAATTAACATCAAAGTACCTACGTTTCAGTTCCATTATTGGAAATTCATTGAAGACTAATAATTTTGTCTCATTTTTTCGACCGTTCAGCAAGATTTGACTCTTCCGAAAATAAATACTTACCTACTATGTGCTAAATAAAAATGTAAGCCATTTGTTATTACTCCTAGATTGAAAACATTAGGTAAGGCAAGAGAAAAGTTTTCTACTCTGCATCGAAAGATGAGTTCTTTGTGTATTGCTACACTCTGTCACGAGTGGAAAAAGTCGAAAAGTTGACGTCCAATCCGCTGCCTACCTACTTTTAGAAATGAGAGCGCCCCAGCAACGTCGTCGTCGGCTAAAGACGTAAAGAACGGAAAACTTTCATTTGTTGCGACTTGTCTTTGTACTCAAACTAATTTTAAGTATCCGCACTTTAAGGATACAACGTTATGTCACTTGTACAATCATTATCAGCTACAATAATTATGGGGAATATATTTATTATTTCTTTCATGGTACTAAGGATATAAAGCTGTGTCGCTTGTATACCATCAATGGTACTATCAATCGTACTACTGATATAACGCGCTTTAAACTACCTACATACTGATAGTACAACAAGGTCCGCATTGAACCAAGTTTAAGTAAGATCTCTTGAAGTACAAGTTTACTACCAAAAATCACTTACCTTAGCCTACTGTGCTTGGCTTGAGCATCTTTTCGAGTTTACGAGCTTAGTTTCAGTGTCGCAATAAAATAGGCTTTATGTGCTAGTTCGTAGTGTCGTAGCAATTTCACACAATTCACACTTTTATATGACGTTTTGATGTGCCCTTTTGTTATGTGAATATGGTAGTAGTTGTAGGTAAAAGTACATCGCTTGTTGTAGTACGTGTATTATCTCTGGAATTTCCGTAGGATACTTTTTATTTGTGTTATACCGACAGGCAGCGGAATACCATAGCCCGACTACGTTGTCTGTCCATCTCTGTCACTGTCTCTTAAAGATAAACCGTTCATGCTAGAAAGCTGAAATTGTCATAGGTAATAAATAGTAACAGCTTGTTGAGATTTATATGATAAACATACGTAGATTAGAGAGCATTGGTTTTTTTTAATGACCGGGTTTGATTTCCGAGTTGTGTATGACATTTTTTGAAATTCTATGAATGCAGATTTATACTTAATTTTAAAATCGACGACATGACCGACCCTAAAAATATGTGTAAATTGAAATAAAATTCCATATACGCTATTGTCGTAGAACGTACCGTGATATGTGTATTAAGGATTTTTAAACACCGAATGTATTTAAATTAAAAACCAAGAAATTTTAAGGGAACACATTACGGGTATTGGTATATTTTAAAATTTGTTAGGCTTAGCATATAGGTAATGGGCTCATTTATTCATTCCCTTAGGTAAAGGCGTAAATCTGAACTATGACAAAAAAAATTATGGTTTATACGGGTATAAAAAAATTTTTAACAAAAAAATAAAACCGACTTCAAAAACACAAAAAGGCTCTAAAAAGCGTAAAATAACTTATTTTATTTTAGTACAAAAGACAGAAGCTTGTTACCTATTTTTTAAACTAAAATATTATTATAATTATGTGCTATGTACTGATCTGTTTGTAGTCGGTGGTTTAGTGCGTATCATTATCACATGCAAACCCAAGGTACAGTTTTTATTTCTACTATCACTTGACATGATTGACTCACTTTTATAGCGGTAAGTAAACGTTTCCGTTTAGAAACCAACGGCTAGTTGTAACAAAACCGGTTCGCATTGGAATGTGATTTATATTCCAGATATGGAAAAGTCAAAATGAAGGAGTGACTGATATCTTCAGCGGACTCATAAAACGCGCCTCTCCAGCGGGACCCACGGAATTCCTTCCATCATTTTGAGAAACCCTTGTCACTTCCATTACTACCCGACGCAAGCGGCCGGTCTCATCCGCCCGTCCTTCATTTACGGGAGTTATGGCCTTCTCATATTTCCTAAGTGGCGTGTACTTTAGTCTTGACGAATTTGAGAGTTTCAACTTAATTTGCACAATATTCTATTTATAGTCATAAAATCGTAATACGCACTGATCACTTGTAATTATTAAACTACATCGTAATGATTAGTGGTAGTGAAATTGATTACTTAGTTGTAATGCGTGAGATAGTGCGGAGTTATACTGAATAAAAGATGTGTTTAAAAATATCTAACTAAATCTGAGATTTATTAGTATTAAAAGGGTAAGCAAATATTTCCGATACCGGTGCGTGGTCCTTCAATATAGGTACATACATTTACATACACATTTATTTATCCAACAATCACATTTTCCACACATTGAGAAATACCATCAATTCAGGGGTAAGTATTTTGCCTTTGCCTTTCCTTTTACATTCATTTCGAATTTCCCATCTAAGGCTACTTTATTCGATCTCATTCCAATCTCAATATCTATCCCAGCCAACCCGACGGGGACCTATTTCGCAAGCCCACATGACCTGTAATTACAAGACCTGGAAGAAACTCTTGAATGAAGTCATGCTAAGGGTTAATCTCCGGGGAATTTGTAGGAGAGACAAAAGCGTTTCTAAGTTTAGCTTCCACCTTACGGAAGCTAAGCACAAAGACAATAAATTAATAGGAGTCACCATAGGAGCAGCCGCTAAGCCTCGCCCAGATTAAGAGGATCCGGCCAAACCACATGTGAATATAACATTAAGCCCTCCCTATAATACATTGTTTCAATATTTTTATATCATTATATCGTTTTATATTGTGTTTATTTTTAGCGAAAAATAATCAAATTAGACCAGAACAAAAACTAAATCAGGAACATAATATTCTGAAAACAAAATGGTACTTTAAATGATTTACTGTAATAATGTCCAATATTTGTTTGGATATGTTTTTCTTCACGAAATCTACAAATCAAGTAGTATATTGTTTATATCAAATAATAATATGATTTCTTGTATTATTAGAAGACACCATAATACGAAGCATCCTGTTTGATGTAGACTGTTCGTGCTACACGTAGACAAGTTATGAAATTATAAACATTGAATGAAAGACGAAAAATCCAGAAATACAATTTATTAAATCAAGTTGGCTCACATTTTCCCAAAAGCTAAGTAGGTATGTAACTTTTCTAACAAACGGTCTGTGATCCCTAAATCTTCCCCTTTTGTGTGTGCTATTGAACTCGAGATCCATTAAATGCGTATCATCCGAACAATGCTTAAATTCAATCAAACTCGGAATAAAGCTAAAATCATTGCGTATTTGGTGTGTACATAATTGACAGAAAATCAATGCGGTGTGAGATAACGTTTCAAGACGCTTAGCTGAATACGGATGGCTCGATGCGAGAATCAAATTATATCGGATACAATTTATTGTCCGCTCAAGACAAGGGTCGACGAGTATAAAACAATTTGCCAAGTGAGTTAATTCCGAGCGGTGCGGGTCCGATGATGTTGCGCACGACGCGTCCAACTTTTACAAACTTCTTCTGATATTGTCTAATTGAATCGTAATTTTATGAAATAATGTGCGAAATGTGCCATAAAGTTACGAAGCTTGTTAACTTTATAATATAGGCATGTACCACACCTAGACAGTCGAAATCTTTTAGAATTTAATTTTGTCAAGTCAGATGTGATACGGATTCTCCAATAAAGGCAATTTTTATATCAATTGTTAAAGGCAACAAAAAGGTTATGCGTGAGTGAATAGGTACAAAGCGATGGAAGCATCCAATTTTTTCCTGTTAGGTTTCACAATTATATAGCACTTGTCTGGCAATATTCCTATGTGAATAATTATTTCAGTTTTTACTTATCATTTCCAGTATCCGAGATATTATTATAACTTTACATACAATGAGTGAATAGTTATTGATTTACTTACGAATGTGTAAAAGGATCTAGGTGTTATCACTTTTTTAAAATTAACTATGAAAAGTATGCAAAACCCGATTCCGAATTGCACGCATTTTGCACTGTTTTATAATAACGTATGCAGCCGTGCTACGTGGGCTACGCCGTAGCGCTGCTACGCAACTAAAGTATTCATGCATTATTTAATTTTATGCTAGTTGCTGCAAAATATATACTTAACTAGAAGAGAAAAACAACAGTATAAATGCAAATATGTAGTACAATTAGCAAATAAATTTAACTATAAATAAATACATGCATGATGTCAATCTTTGCTAATAGGTAGACTGTGTCGTAAGGCAAGGCGACAACACTCGTCCAGTCCGTCATAAATAAATGATTGTTCTCTTTATTTAAACTTACATATATTAAATTGGTTGAAAATTAACCTGCCTTATTTTTTTTTATATTTGCTCAACGCCAACCCGAAACCGAAAATATCAACATCAGCCAGATTTTTGTTAAAATCGTCTAAAGGTGACCTAAAAAACAGTTTATGTATAACATAAACTAGTTGATTATTTAAAGTGATAACAGATTATAATGAATATGACAACTAACAATGTTTAACGTTACTAAACAGCTTATCTGTGTTATCTAACGTTTGTGTATTATAATCATAATAACAAGATAGGTTAACATTACCCTAATACGTGACTTGGTGTAGGAATTGTCTACCTCTTATGTACGTATCTAACTACTGCGACCGACCCTTTAAAGGGTTAATACTATGTATACTGACCGGTACCTGACAATGACAATACATACCCAAGTTCAGGATGATGTGATAAACGTGTTAATAATAGTAGGTATCCCTATTTTTAAAAGGTAAAGATAATTTGGGACAGCCGTGAATGGATTGTTCCAAAAACTATATTATTATTAGCAAAGTGCGCTAGAAATTGTATTCCTGTGTAATTGTATTTCTGTCTTGAGTGTGCTGTTAAACTTTAGTAGTGAAATATGCCTTATTATTTATATGTATTAGACGTTTATTTTGTATATTTAGAATCTGAGGCACTGGCAACAAGCATCTTCGATTTCTAAAGACGAATTCAATTAAGGAAAATACTTTGAAATATCTATATCATAATTCCATATTTAGATGCACTGAAAATTTCTTCTTACAATGCTCTTAATAGGTAGTGTATACTATTCATAGCATTGTAAGAAGAAATTATGTAGCTGTGTAAGCTACGTAATTTCTAATTTCTTAATTTATGCCAAATTTATTCCTTGATGTCTGACAGCTACAAAAATTATTCCATAAAAATTTATTTGACCTTTCTCAACACAAATAAATCCACAAATCTGTACAGAGCGGCGCAATACAACTTGTCACTCTTTTCTGACAGGCAGACATATTGTATGGAGCTCATCTAAAACAAGTAAGTGGGTACGTGTTTGAGCTACATACAGATAATTCTTTCCGGAGTCAGGAAGCGGCATGGAAAAACATAATCCAGAACAAAGGCTGGTACAATCGACCGCATGTCAGTGCAAAGACCTTGAGCTGGCCTAACCTATTAGGGAGTTTCAATGCTATGAGAGACCAGTTTATACTGGTTCTGTCTCCACAGACGTGTGGGCCACTGTACATATTATTAGTCATCGTAGGACAGAACAAATTTGAAGATAGAACGGTTCGAAGCGGACGTGTGTGAAGAAAAGTTTAGAGAGTGAGAAATTAGCAAAGCTTCCATAGACAGGGGTGAAAATGTCAACATATGTAAATAATAATTATGTTTCAACAATTGTTGCCTAAGAAACAGCATTCACCTCGGAAAGTACAATTTGTTCGACACTTGCTAAACTTTTACGTTCCATCAACGTTTACATTTTACCTCGCGCCAATTACAGAATGAGGTTCATTCAAAGTATTCGAATTCAAAAGGTGTTTTAAAAACTTTGTTGGTTTGTTTTTGTAAACAAAGAATTTTTCAACATTATTTAATCCCTTACATGTTTTATTATTCACAACCACAAGATTGCTCAAAACATTGATATTAAGGTGTTTCGATTCGTATACATAATTTACCACTTTAAACTTCAACTTTTCTAAAATGTACAATACAATACACTCGTGAAGTAATTATGTTTAATTCAACGTCATTTTAGTAGTAAGTAAATGAAGGGGGGGAGCAGCATTAACAGACATTTCGAGGCTGAAGCTGACCACAAACATGCCCCATATCGCCTGGCCTCGCTCTTGTGATCCCAGCGATGTATTTACGCACCACGAATTATATGGAAGCTTGTTTACATTTTAATGAAAGGCGTGTGCATATAAATTCTGTGTTTATACTCGTACTCGCTGTACTAAATAAGTAGCAGCGCAACCCGCACATCTCTTGTAGGCAAGTGTATTCTGAATAAAGCCAAATCAAATAAGGGTATCTATTCGAACACCTATAATGTCTCTTATTTTTTTAAAGCATTTCTCAGCTATCCTACTAATACTATAAAGGCGATAGTTTATGAGTATGTTTGGATGTTCGTCACTCTTACACGCAAAAAATCCGTAACAGATATGGATGAAACTTTACAGTAATATGATTATACATCAGAATAACACGCTATAACCTCGGGAAAAACTTTTCCACGCGGGTGAAGCCGAGGGAAATAGCTAGTCCTCCATAATTTTTCAATCTTTAATAGGGCTTTAATCTTTATTATGTGATTTTATCCCTTTATAGCGAAGTTTTTTTGTCTATGTGTCTGAGTGTCCCTCGCACTGGCCGATTCAGCTTAGACTTGCAAACACACACCGGTAAAATCGCCCGAAATTTCAGGAAAAACAAATTTCCCGAGATATTTCAGAAATAATAACAGATACCGCATACTTATACGCTCTAAAACTTTTTAATTTCCTCTATTACATTTTTAAACATTATACTAGAAAGCCTAATTGAATATTTGTTACCTTGTACGGTAGGTAGGTAGGTACTAATGAAAGCCTAATTAAATGTTTGTTACCTTGTACGGTAGGTAGGTAGGTACTAATGAAAGCCTAATTAAATGTTTGTTACCTTGTACGGTAGGTAGGTAGGTTCTAATGAAAGCCTAATTAAATGTTTGTTACCTTGTACGGTAGGTAGGTACGAATTAAAAATATACCATTGTCACTCTAAAAAGAGCATTTTATTCATCGAAAACAGTGATAAAACTCTCTTTTAGTCACTAGAGAATAAACATTTTTTTTTATCATTGTTACTCGAAAACAGTGAATAAAACTCTATTTTAGTCACTAGAGAAAAAAATAGCATTTTGTTCCTCGAAAACAGTGAATGAAACTCTTTTAGTCACTAGAGAATAATAATAAAAAAGATAGCTGGCTAGAGAGCTATGTTCTAATTTCACCATGGAGCTAAAATCTCTTTGGTGGGCGCCCGAGAATTCGAACCTTCCTTATTTTATAGCTGCCGTCTGATAAACTAACAGCAAGATCAAGTGGCTGTTATTTTTTTATCTGTCAGATAAGGATGGTTTTTACAACCTTCCTATCATATAATAAAATGTGACAAATTTAAATACCATACTACTATTTATTTTCTCGCAGTCATTGGTATAAAGTAGAGTACACAACTCGTGAAAAAAATTTTAATCTCGGTCCTTTTGTATCCCTCGCTCCGCTCAGGATTCTAATCTAGAATCCTTCGCTGCTCTTGGGATCCAACTTACTCCCTCGAATTAAATTTACTTTTTATTCACTTGTCGTTAATTCTACTACCTATTGATATTTTAGACCAAGTTATGCCCCTAAAACTTTTTGAGACCAGGATTAATTATGATGTTCTGCGAAATGTCACTCATACGTGCGTACGTAATATCAGCAGAACAAATTGTTTAACGCACAAAAGCTGAAAGGAGCGCAAAAGAGACTTATTGTACGTCAACGAGTAACGGAAAGAATATATGAAATGTCAGTAAAAAGAGTTCCGCTGTCTTTCATCAGGATGTTATTTCCAAAGCCTTCTCGAAAATCTCTGAAAATCGGTGACATTATTGATAAGTGCCGTTTTACCCTTGGGTATTGGGTATGTAAAGTAAATGCATGCAAATTCGTGTATTAAAATATATCTATGTGTAGTCGAGGTCAAGTGTTGTCTGGCCTTTAAGAAATGTTCGTAAAAAACGCAATTAAATGGAATCCTTTAGAGAAAGGGTGTTCTTAAATCACTAAGATTAATTTTCCGTGCACATAATTTATATCAGCAAACCAGGGACGCGGGTCGACGAGACCATGAGGCAATTTACAAACTCGAAAATCGCGGAAGTTCGTTAATTATTCGGCGGGAGCTGCTCGGGCGCGCCGGGACTCACGTTTATTGACAATTAAGACAAGGCCCGACCGCTTCACGCGCCTTATTGCTCTGCTTGTGGTCGCCCACTGCGCCCTAAGCTGGATTTTAGATATTCACTATTCAATAAAGTACACCAATAAGGTGTATTGATTTAGAGAGGTCCCTCTATTGTTTCATACACCTAGTGTCATTTCAACTAAGTTTGTGCTGTGAAATTAATACCAGTTAGAGTAAATGGTCGTTGGACATTTTTCAGATCTGATATTATTACAGTAAATCAATAAATTAACAGAGACTTGCAAAATAGAATACTATATTTTATGCAATCAAACTACATACATGTACACAGTGTCTTCTCTATGAAAATGCAAATGCATATACATTTTTGCAGCAATTGTGTAAGGGTAGCAGCGGCGGCGTTCAAAGATAATATTGTAATTTATACTCGTAAGCTATATTAAGATCTAACAATATGTGCATTTTTGTTGTTTATAATACCGTTACCGATCATATAAGGATGAAAGACTGACGTTTGCTTTTAGTTTTTATAATAAATAACTTTTTTTTTGACAACCTTCGTTCACAAGGATCTATCTTCCGCTACTGCTGTCTTCTTAAGGCAAGACGCTGTTCGCAGATAAATAACTTAATTATTGCAATTACTTGATAATAAAAGTTGATTGTATTTTAGTTGTAAAACAATTCTCTGACACAGACATTATCTATTCGACATAGACGTAAAAGAGAGAAATATTAACACACAATAGACACAACACAATACATTAACAGTCAAACCTTCATTGTTTGGCTGAAAATAATCCATAACAAACTATCCCCCATTACATATGAGTTCAATGTAAACAACTAATATAAACTGAGCGAGCCTTTTTCAAGCATGCCATGTATCGTGTAATGGGAGGCTCCACTCTGTATTCATAGCGAATCTGGGACAGCGAGTAAGCCAAAATGGCGAATATAAAAATGAGTTAAGTGATAGTAAACGACGACGCTGCTCTGGATCGGATATTATAACTTTCCTGTATAATAGATTCCGAAAGAAAACTTAAGGCCCATCTTTATTATGTACATTATGAAAGCACTTTTTTAGTATCATAACTTATGATTCATAAGATATGTGCAAAAATAGTATATTTACGGGCGGTTCTATGTTTTATAGAAGGTAACTAAACTTTATATCAGTAAAAATTATAATACGAGTATCTCTCTATATCTCTAGTCTTTGACCATATTCCTGCGACTTACCTATCTAATTTATTACTTTTGGGAATAAAAAAGTAATTTAATTTCAATATAATTAAAAATATCTCAATGAAATGGACACAAACTTTTGTATAGCTATTTCAAAATCTTCATTTCGCTCTTTAGAATGACGTTTAAATTTAAATTCTAATAAAGTAAAGAGAGAGAGCCCATTTTGACTTCAGTAAGCTTAAATCAAATACAAATAAAGGCGGGAGTTTATTATATAATTGACAAGTGAATTGGCGGCCGTAAAAGTTACAACGCGACCTTTAAAGAAGAGTTTTTTAAATCAAAATGAAATGTCCCAAAAACATGGGCAAGTACCTACATGTAGGATTCACTTTTATTGCCACATTTTAGCTGAAACTTTTGATTGCTTTAGGAATGTCTAGATTAGATTAGATTAGATTTATTTATTACACATTACAAATACTAGTACATAATTTTACTACCTAAAAAGTCAAAAGTTAATGTGATCGTCAGTGATGAATATATCTATAATTCGCGAATGACATACAGACGCAATAGTGACTTGGTTCGTAAAGGAATTCACTATCGAATACGTAAAGATGTAGATGGGGTGGTGGGAACCGAGTTAAAAGGCTTCAGAGATGGGGCGAGGTAGATGGACAGTCATTCAATACAAATTCGCAACACTACTATTATATTTAGAATAATGTAACGGACACATTCCTCACGCGGCCTATTCACTTGGTCCTCAACTAATAGGTGTACAATAAGGTTCATAAGTGCAGTAGCACGCTAAGAGTCGTTTTTCTATACAACGGTGCGCACGACTACACGAAAACCAATTAGATATAACTGACCACCCAAGTCAAAAGCGTCTTTCAAACCTTACTGTCATCGCAATAAGTCATCAATTCATCGTAATATCCAGGAATAAATTAAAAGAAAAGGATATTGTGGGTACAGATATAAAAAAAGTCGTGGTCTCTCAATGTATTTGAGTTGCGAAACTGCTACTGCACTTATGAACCTTGACTGTACATAGGTATGATGCTCGTATTACTGATTTTACTAACAGCGCTCTAGCCGGTACTTCAGCTAACGAATCAAATTGGACATACAACTTGCATTTATGAAATAACGTCGCCGCTCTTATGCCCATAAGAGTGGCGACGTTCTTTCATAATACCGCAGCGTGACTGTATAATATTTGATTAGAAATTGTTTGTTGTATTTCTGCATTTACTTACTATTTTTATAACTAGCAAATCGATTGAATTTATATTGTAGAGCTACTTATTTACATTTCAAAAAATGGTAATTTTCCAAATTAATAGAATAAAAGTCAATCATTTTTGTCGTTGGGTATACGTATTTTGTTACAATCTGTATAATTCGGGAACCGGTATCTAAAATGAAATTTGTTGCTTTGGATATTGTGATAGGCAAATTAAATGCATAAATTAATATTAACTATCTAACTCGGCTAATATTTCAGAGGTATTTGATAAACAGACAATTTAAAAGATATACTTGTACACGTTGTTGTGTTTGATAGATCTTATTTAAACCGTGCCGGATTTAATTTATCATTAATGAAGAACCTTGCTAACAGGCGTCGTGAACGCAGGATTTAAAAATAAATAACATATCAGAATTAGCTGTATGACTTTCCTTTTTTGTTTTATTAGAAAAAGAATTTCTGGAATTAAATTGAATGGAGTCGTGTTCGTCATTAATCATGAGGGTTCAGACGTGTCCGCGATTCCTTCTGACTGAACTTTTCTTTCTTCTTAGGGTTCCGTACAAAAACCGGAGAAGCATTACTGAGTGGATCACTTTTGTCCATTTGGTTGGGCCTCTGTCATAAGTTTGAAACAATAATTGACATATAAGTTATGTCGCATTTATTTATTACATTATTTTGGATTTTTCTTTCAGTGTAACTAAACTACTTAATTTTAATTACATTATGAGGTACCAACGTCTTTCTTGCGGAACCTCGCCAAAGTAAAATAATTTGCAACATGACTGTTTTATATTTCTTGGATCGCATTTCATTTACATGGCAGTTACATAAATAAGACGTAAACGTAAGGGAAAGAAAGCTTTATGTTACGACACGAACTGTACCTACGATGAGGCATTTATTATGAATGTGCAATGGCAAGAGGGTCCGAAAGCGGCGAGTGACGACAACGACGTAGGGACACGCTGTTCCTTCCCTGAGACAGGCAAATGGTTCATTTATTATGTTTGTTGCGTTTTTAAGGTAGCTACATTGAATGGCATGATGGCACATTGAGATTGGGACCGGGATATTGTTACCTGTCACCTTTGAGGGCCTTTGAAAATGTTGCTAAGTATAATAACTAAGTACCTACCTACTTTCTAAATATTTCGTTTTATTTGGTATTGACATCCAATTTGAAATTGACTATACCTATGTCTTAATTTTTATTATTATTATTTTAGAAAGAGTGAATGCACCTTTTGAATAAGCGCGCACCATCTTCGGCCTCATCTCCACTTTCCATCAGTTAAAATTGAGGTCAAACGTTAGCGCATCCATAGCCAAGGCAGTTTTATTAAGAAAAGAAAGAAAGTAGCACAATCGTAGGTAACACAAATTTTGTTGTTGTTGCACCAATTCGAAATAACGTGCAAGTGTTAGACTTTTAAATCAATTTATATTAATTTTCCTGTACATTTTAAAACTTAAATATTGTGACGCACCGTAGGCAATTTCATTTCAGTTAAGGCCTCAATCGTGCCCGTAATTTATTCCGTCAACCGTCTCTCCCAACAGAGCAGTTATTCCGACGGTAATTGTATTAGTAATAACATTCAGCAGTCATTATCGATTTATCGATGGCCCTCCCTGTGCACGGCGACGTGATTTTACAAAATGTATGTGACACCTGTATTTTATTCACAAAAAAAAATGTATGTACAATTTTTGTTTACTTTTGGGAGGTCATTTACTTTCGATTTCTACCTGAACTTGTAATGAAGGAGTTCTTACCTGTTGAAACAGCAATGTCCTTAATTGAATTCGTAGATAGTTATGTAAATGAGAACCTGCGGATTGAACAGGGCAAAGGTAAATTAATACCGATATCCGTTCTCGTGCTTCCTTATATCAATTTGTGAGTTTAGTGTACGTGAGCCTGATATTGACCCAGCTTTCAGGGTAAAGCTAATCTCGTAACGGTCTGAGGTTTGATGTGGAGAAAGCATCACGGTACTTACTAGTATAGTACCTACCTACAGCCGTTTTAGGATTCATTTTTTCTCTGCAAATGCAGCCTGCACTAAATATTGTATTTTTTCATTGTTTTTATATTTGTTGTATTATATTTCATTGTTTGTTTTTCTTTATGTGTAAGTAATTTAAAAATGTACTTATCCCTTAGAGTGTTAAAAAACCCGTTCGGGTCTCAAATGTAGTTCAAATACTAAACTTTATGTAGTCTAGATAGAATTCTTTTTTCAAAAACCAAAATATGACGACAGCTACATTCTAATGAATATAGAAAATATTATACATAAATATAGTATTCCCCCAGGAACCCGTGGTATTTTTATAATCTATATTCTAAAATTCTGTCCCACTTATATCTTTTTACACTTTGTTAATAAATTTTTTGCTTTTATACGTACTAACTATGTAAATTAAATATCTGCAAACAGTATTTTCTTGATTCCTAATCAGGAAACAAACAACTTACTAAAAATAAGATTTTGATAAATTAGAGTAATATTTAAACAACAGTGCAATATTATTTATTTGTATCAGCGAACTTTAATATGTAATATTAAAGCTCGCTGATTTGTATGTAATATTTATTGAATATACTTACTTAGCACGTTGCCGTGGCCCGTGGGCGTCGTCGGTCGTGTCATCGCTAGCATACTAATCCGAAGAAATATTCACCATACGTGATTAACATTACGTTTTCCGTACTTACTTGTTATGTAAACGAGGTACTACGGAAATTAGTAGTATTTGTATACCTCGATAGGATTTAAATGCTGTCTTAAATTCTCTGCCATTTCCGTGCCATTGTCTCCGTTTTATAAATGGCCTAGGCTGTTTGCGAAACGGGGGCATTCAACAAACGGCCTGCAACGAATACATATATAAACGACATTTTATATATTTTTTCTTTAATAAAGTATATGGTATTTCGAAGGAGTAATAAATAGTGTATTTAACATAAAAAATTGATCCATATTTAACATAAAATATGGATGGAAATATTTAACATAAAAAATTGATCCATATTTAACATAAAATATGGATGGAAATATTTACTATACACTCACAGTATAGGTATTATAATATGTATGGATGGTAGCTAAGACAAAATAAACTGAATAAAAAGTTACACGGCCTGAAATCACTGTCTGTCTATAAAAAGTATCCGATAAACGTCGACAAGGACGTCAAATACGAACTATGAAGGATGGGTCAAAAAACTTATCAAGAACTGGATGCTTCGACGCGTGACTTTCGAAGTTGAGCAGTTACATAATGTAGCGCCAGCTAGCGACAGACCGCCCTTATCGAAAAGAAGAAGTTCAAACTGCAAAGTTTAGAGAAGGCTAACAGATGGATATAAAGTCTTTTGTTGCCCGTTAGGTAGAGCTCTAGAAGCATCATTCTTTGCAATTCTTCTTCCCTTCTCTTCCGGATATGAAAATAAGTGTTTCCTTTAGTTTGAAAATTAATAATTGCACTTGTAAACGGAGAGGTCGGACAGCGTTCACAAATAATTATAGCTTCAACTCTCCTCATAAATTGATTAACTCGCAGCGAGCAAGCCCATCAAAAGTGGCGAATGTAAGTTGTAAAATATTGACTGAATGTTTGAACGGCTGTCGCATCGCGTCTGGTTTTATCATTAATATTTTTTTAAGTAGGTAGGTACCTTTTTTCCACTGATCTTAACGTTTGTAAAACTTTTGTTTTCCTAAGTTAAGTAGTTTTTCCGAAATTATCTTGAATCAAAATTATTCACCCTAATCAGTCCTATAACTCGAACTAACTCATTAATATTCTGCAAAATACCGTCAATATTATGTCAAATACTTTGGGTTTAAAAAGCATAGATATTTCTTCATAAGCCCCCAAAAATCACCAAATACCTTTCAAATATAATTTTTCGCACGTTCGACGTGGAATGACAAAGTGGAAACTCTTATCCGAATGAAATCTCCTATAGCTAGGCTATCTAATTTTACGTAAACTGTGACTGCCTCTTTCTCTGTACTCGTATTATCCAGGAAATATAAATGTAATTTACTTGAGAATAGTCACTAGGACCATAGTTATTATTTACACTATGCTAGGACAAACAGTATCAAAAACTGAAATACGTTTTATTATTTTTCGGAGTTCTGAAAGTGATATTATGGGTCTGCTGGAAGAAATCTCTTCGAGAGATAAGTTCGCCCTTTGTACTTATTTTTCCCTGTATTATTTTGTAAATGTTTTTCTGTGTGTGTGCAATAAAGTGTTAAATGATATTATCTAGGTACTTCAATACAGCTTAATGAAATAAGCGTGGTGTGGTGAAATAGTTATTTACTCTACGATACTGAGAGACCATATAACCGGTTACTACAAGTGTTTTGTTACGTTCTGTACTTATAGGTAGGTACTTAACTTACTAAGTAAGTATTAGGATTATAATTTTTTTTTTGATTTTACATTTCTTATACTAGTTTTATCAACTCCTACAAACAGCCTATGTTAAGCTAGCTTAACATAAAGTAAGTAAACTGATTTAAATTATAATGCTTGGAACACAAACTCTTTGAAATTCTGATGTCTCGTCTTGTATTCACAGTTTCTAACTTTGCTTTTGAGACAAAACTCGGCCAACAGTTTCGAAAGAACCGTAAACTTTTGTCTCGATATTTAAATACCTAATATCTAGAATTCTGTTGTTACTTTGTTCTCAACTCGGATGTCATATGTTAATATATGAAATATCTACATTATACTATAAACTCTTCATTTGTACCACTGTGAAGGGTAAGCAAATAGGCATGTAACTCAACTCGTTGTTTATTCATAACTTTAAATTCGATAGCAGTGTTCAGTCAATCGCGTTCAAATTTAGATGACTGGAGAATTGGAAATTCCCAATTTAACAATTCTAACAATAGTAACGGAATTCCTAAGGCAATATTGAAGTGGAAAAGGTGCTCGTTATAAAATACAGTTTACCCTCAAAATGCGATGTTACGTACTTATTTGTTGCTTCGGTATCGGTATCCATAAGTTTTGCTTAGAATCACAAAACAATAAATGTACCTATATATATATATATATATATATATAAATTGTTTGAGAGAGATTCGGCGACTGGAAAATATATTTTAAAAACATTACATTTTCAAAACTATTTTGTCTGCATAGTTCACACGTTTGTATGTATATAAATAATTCATTGAAATCCCATCGGAGCTCTCGGTGCGGGCTGGCAAAAATCGGTTTACGGGTGTGGGAACGCGCGGGCGGCGCGCGGCGCGCGGCGCGCCGGGCGGCGGCGGCGATGGGCTCGTTGATATAACCCGTACAGGCGGCGTCACCGCGCAAACAAATTGGATGCTTAAAATTCAATTTGAAGGTTTCGCGGTCCGCTTCATTCGCTCGCCTCGTTCGTTACAAGCTGGACTCGCTCACATATCCAAATGGAAACGCAATTATTTTGCCGTAACTTGGGCATGTTTAAACGGTTATCGTCTGCACACACGACACTTGTGTGGTTTAATGGCAGTCCGTTTATTTTTGTCGCAGCAGAGGTGCTAAGGTGTAATTGCTATTGCTGCTACGGGGTTATTAATTGGACAATTAGATCCATTGTATAAAAGTTTCACTAATAACCTGCCTCTGAATAAAAATGTTTTATTAATTAACATAAAAAAGACAAAGCAGAAGTTTTAATTGACCTACCTATTTTTATTTCATCTTATGACGAGTCTTTAACTATAAATTGTTATACCTAGGCTTCTGTTATTTTAAGAAAGTAAAGTGAAATTTATAGACACAAAAAAATCATTTGAATGAAATTTTAAAATCTGCATCCTTCGAACAGAAAGTTCCCGACTAAACTCAGACCAACTCTTAAAATAAACAGAGATTGTGGTGCGGTTTTATAAAGTAGTAGAAATTTTAAGTAGAAATAACTACTGACCGAAGTTTTCCTTCACTTCTTTAGAACTCTCAGAATAAATTTAAGTTCCCTCATACTGAAAATTGATGAGATCTCACGTTGAAAATTAGTTAAGTACCTTACCTACACATTTTGAAGTTAGTAGGTAGGTACCTACATAATTTACTCAACATTTAGAAATTCGGCGGTTTGTTAAAAGTTATTTTACTTTCTTTACGGTGTCGCAGTGAGAACAAAACATAACTACCTACTTACATACTTGAAAGAAAATAGCAAAAATGGTTGGAGTACAGTCCTTATATTATTTAGTTAAGTTGATGTTCCTTCGTCCCGGTATTGTCTGGAAGTTTTCTAATCCTCTATTCCTCGATAAACTTTTCCAATATAGCGAACATAACAAGCTTACATACATCCCTAATCCGACAACATGAAGGCAACTACGAGTCTACGCGAACTTCTCGTAAGCAGTTTTGCTAAATTATTCATTTTAGTATTTACTTATTTTAGCTGACAGATCAGGTCATACCTCTAAGAGAATAAGGAGTAAATACCCCAATTCATACCAATGTATATCAAGCCGCACTTTAAATAATGTTGTCTATCCAATCTGTCAATTTATAACAATACTGGCTGATACTCCCGGCGGAGCAAGCAGCTCGTAATGTGTTTCTTTTAACCGCGGTAAAAGTTTTCCCATGGTAAAATTTGCCTATGTTCATGTCCAGGTACAGGATAGGTAGGTATGTGTGTAAAAAATTTATTGAATATCGGTTGAAAAACTCAATTCGAATTTATAGTATTAGTTAGGATTACCGTATAGTCGACCGCACGTCAGTGGTAACACTTTGACCTTGAGCTGGCCTAGCCTACTAGGGAGTTTCAATACTTTGAGAGACCAGTTTATACTGGTTCTGTTTCCACTGACGTGCGGTCGAACGTACGAGTAAGCACTGCAATAAATTCATTTGGGTTGAAAATTAAATTCATCCATTAATACATTATTTTCACAATCAACCAAGTTATGAGTTACAATAGGTCTTATACTTATTAATTTTGTGCTTACTTGATTGACCTTGTCGGTATTGCATACTATGATGAAAGTAATTGAATTAGTAAAAAGAACGCATAATTTATGACAAAAAATCAATGAAAGTTGTTGTTACCTACTGAAGTGCACAGTAAATAAATAAAATCTCCCTCACTGCACAGCGACGCCGCAGCTTTTCAGTTGCCGTAGGCATTGAATTTAATATTTACCAAACGTGTATAAATCTCTCGCCTCTGTATATTCTCATCAGACCGAAGTTTCGGTCACTGCGATTTTAAACACTGACCGTTCCCTAGAATTTCGACACAAAGTAACGATTTTAATAAATAACCTTACCTATCGAAATACGTCAGCTCCGAATCATCGCTTTCATCAACCGACTGTAAGTAGGTACTTTGGGAGTTTTGCGGCTTTGCCTCGTAGTTTAAACATTATTCCACGGGTCAATAATTTTATCAGCCTGTACTTTCTACATGTAACTTTACTACATGTAATTTCTTTGGAATTTAATATAGGCGTTGTTTCGAGCCATTTACGAAATAGTTCATGCAAAAATCTTTATGCCTACTTTCCTATATCCACTTAAGCTCATAGCAAAAAGATAAATACCTAGCTGTTAAGTACTTGTCACCTGCCGAATGTAGAGGGTAAACATTGTAGGGTAGGGTTATGTTGTAACACTAAACATCTTTTAAATTTCAATTCTTTATTCGACACCATATTTTATGCACTCCATTTATACACCTAATTGTAACAAAATGTTGTCAATTATAACACACTGTGAAACAATAAATATAGTCAACAATAAATGCTAAAGTTCATTCATCTATAAAATATTAAATAATGTAGTTTATGTATGTATATGATTTAAGGGCCTTAATATTGACTAACATAACAACAATAAACTAATTAATTAAAACTATATTTGACAATTCCTTAGAGAAAGTTAAATGTTCATCATAACAGTGTTAATCAATTTTATTGAAAAATAAGTTAAATAGATAGATAGACATTTATTCATAAAATATAATTGCTTTTCTTTGAGGATTTAATCGGTTTACGTCATAAATAGAGCAGTTAAGAAAAGATATGACATGCACTTACCTACAATTGGTATTTTGTAGTAATATAAGATATAATTAGTAGTATTTATTATGATGTTTAGTATTATATACTTAAATCGTTTACATGCCATAGATGACTCAGGTTGACGTAGTAATAGTATACCAAAAGTTTATAGCTTCAATTCCATAGGTACTTGTCTTATCTAATTTTAAGCTATTACGAAATGAAAACTTCCAATCTATAATTTTTGTTTGTTACTAAAGAAGCGATAACACAACCTACGCAAGGGAAGACAAAAAGGGAGACATCAAATCTGATTATCAGCACCACCATTCGTCAATAGGTGGGCCATTTACCTTCTTATCACTAATGAAAAAATATTGTTTTAATCAATTTATATATGGATGAATGAATTCTCCTTAACAGTCAACATAATAATAAATCGGATCGTTCACTCGAAATATGAAATTTTATTCACTCGGTAAATTTTTTTCGATAAAATCGTGATAACGTTTTATTCGCTGAATTGCTAAATACAAAATTATAAGTAGGTATGGATATAAGTATATAATTTATTTACGAAATTAAAGAATATTTTTTTACATTTTGTCACAATAAGGATAATGACGTAATTACCTATTAAATATATTTATCACTCACCATAATGCCATAGTTAATCATCAATTCCTGTGAAGATAAAATTATGGACGAGTACGCAGGCGCTAAGTAAAGTTGTTATGTCATTCGCCTCTAAACGAGTAGGTCTGACAGTGTGGTAAAGCATATAGGGCACCTGTTGCATTCACCGATGCATGTTTTAGTTCACTGTATACCTCCCAAAGGGCTAATTATACACTGTTACCCAAAGCCTACCGCAGTAAAATACCGTTTCATAATATTGTTGAATGATTTTACCGACATCGTAGCAACGGTACGGCCGATAAGTAATTAGTGAATATATCTGTAAATTTTTTAAACTAGCTTATGCCCCGCGACTTCGTTCGCATTAAAAAGTATCGCTTATGTTACTTACTATTTGTTGTACCAAGTGCGGCATTGTAATTTTTTGTTCCCGTAAAAACCTTAACATCTCTTTACACCCATTTAGGGTTGGAATTTATAAGTACACCAGATTTTAAGTCAGACCACATGCTTTCAAACAAACAAAAAAACGGTTCAAATCGGCTTTAGCGTGATGCGGGTACAAACAGACAAACAAGAAAATTTTTTAAAAGTGTTTTGGGGTCAGCTAAGCCTTAATAACGTATTCCAATAGTTTTTTTTAATCCCTTCAATGTACAGAATTTATTACTCCCGTTACAATTTTATAATAGCATCTAGAAGATAGATGACTTCGTATAATTTGTAGTACAGTATTTTTATTATTAAAGAATGTAAACAGCGGTATAGAGTAGTAGTGATGTAGGTATATGACTGTGATTACCCTGATTACCTATAAAGTTGTCAAACCATTTAAAGAAGATAAATAAATGTTCATGAAAAGTTTGATGGGTTGCACGCGATGAGATAAATTTAAATTAAACTTCTGATTACACGAAAATATGGTCCGTTGATGTAAACCACTCGTAGGTACTCGTCCACTTAGTAAATAGGTTTCAATATTTACTTATCAAAAACTACCCAAAATTATAATTACAACTCACTCCAATTAACTTTACAAAAATTACAACATACAGCATTTTTATGTAAATAAGTTAATCTACATACTTGACACACTCCTTTGATATTATTTACAAGTAATATGAAACGGTAATAAGTCTTTTGTCACTAATTTATTGTTATATTCACATTTATTATATACGAATATGTTCACAAGAACCTACAATACCTTCATTTCATACACGAAGGGGGGAATAAAATTAAGAGTAGGTAATAGCCTCACTTTGAATATATAGGTAATAATAGTTTTTAACTATGCACCGATTTAGGCGTTTTCACGCTCAATGATTTATTTCAGCGTCTTTATTTAGGTAATGGCAATAGAGCGAAAAATATGAATTTACTATATTTACATTCACTTTTCACGATTACGGCAAAAATGTCATACTTATATGCCTTTTGAACGTCTTAACACTTAGTTCGCTGCAGTAGGATTTAAAGTATTTATTTATTTACACATAAAGTTCTTTTTAATAACAGTGGTCTTATTTACACTTTAGGTTCAAAAATCACAACTTTGTCCGTTTATTCAAAACTATTTCTGCAGCGGATTCCAGAAACCCTCATACTGATATTTCTTGGATTTGTACTCTCTTCTTCATGATTCCGGGCGGCGCTGGAGTGGTGGTGGCGGGCGGCACCCGCAGGATGCCCGACGCGCCCGCGCAGCCCGACTCCGAGTCACCGTTCGTGTCGGACGTCATCTCCGAGCAGTCTGGGCCCGGTCCGAACTTCACTTGTGTGGAACTGTCCATCACCCGCGGCTCGAACGTGCTAGTCCTCCCCACGGCGTCCGAAGTTCGCCCATCCACCTTCTGGATGTCCGGTTTTTGCGTATCTATACACACTACACTACCTGCTTCTATCGCACTACCGACACTCACGTCCGGTAGGGAACTTCGAGCTGCCCTATGCTTCTCGTCATAGCAACTGTACTCTCCGAACGTAGGCTCCCCACAGTCCGATAACGTCCGCAAGTCAAATTTTGATCCAGAACCTCGCGGAACATGTGCCGACTTACACTCGAAACCGAAGCCTTTGCCGTCAAACGCGCGCACTTCGTAGTCTAACTTTCCATCATAATTGTCTGAGGATGAGGAGCTCCCGGCCTCGGCCAGGTCGTCCTTGCAGCGTCTAGGACGGGAGCCCCTTTGATGGTAGATTCCAGCGAATATGAGCACATTGAGGAGCAGAAGAAAGCACCCGACGGCTATGGTCACCGTGAGCGCTGCGGTGTAAGATTGATAATGGGATGACGCCAGGCGCCGGAGGAGGGCATCGTCGGGTTGCACGGGGGTCGCAGTGGCGTTGGGGGGGCATTCCGTGGACGGTGGAGGGGGTGCGGAGGAGGGGCGTGGCGGGGCGGTGCGGGGCGGAGCCGTGCTGCGGACGGAGTCCGCGGCGCGCCCGCCGCCAGCGTCGATGTTCACGACGTGCGGCACGTGCGGGCGTGTCATCGACTGGGGTCTCACGGCACCTGCACAATACATTGTTATGGTCGCACACGGGCAAAATATAGGGAATAACTACTTATACATGGTGTAGATATACAGTCACCTGCAATAATCAAACAAAGAATTTTGAGTAAGTATATATTGTTGCAAAAGACTCTAGTCTTAGGGTCTCATTTTATTAAGACTCGATGTCCAATTACGAAAATCAACTTTTTAACGTGACTCGAGTCTTTGAGAAGGGCTCCAGCGCGCGCTCGTCACATGAGAGCCGTCTCTTAAATCGCTACTAAAATTTAATAAAATACACTTTTTTATTGTTAAGTAACGTATACATTGATCAGAATCTCCCAGTTTAATTACCGCAGACGACTAATTATACACCTGTATGGTTTGTTATAATATAGTAATCGTTGCCTCACCCTCATAGTAGTTGGCGTTGTCCTCCTGGAAGTGGTGATGCCGCATGGCGGGGTCGGGCAGGTCGGCCCCGGGCCGGTGCAGCTGGGGAATCAGCGAGAGCCACAGCGACATCTTGTGGCCGCGGTAGTGACTCCGCATCTCCGGCTTGCTACCTATACAGTGAAATAAATGAGCCAACCCTATTTGTTGCGACCCAAAACTTTTAAATGAACCCCTAGATTCTGTCACGTTTCTAATTATCAAGTGAAAAATATTGCTCATTATAAGTTTCTGTGTGGGCAAGTTACTCGACATTTTCGTTTTGGCTACGTATACGCACTGATCTCCATGTAGAGCTGGTTGATGGTGTCGTATGTGTCCCAGTAAGGCGTCTGATCGGCGCCGAGCCGCGGGGCCTCGCCCAACATTGGGCTTGGTGGTGGTGTAGCGGAAGGGTCATTGGGATTCCTGTAAAGAATCGTGAATTGAATTGAATCTACTTACTAAATGTAAAATAATAATGTAATGTAATGTGTTAAAATTGATTTTGTGTAAACTTCTGACGTGTGATATTTTTACCAATATAAATATGATTATGATTAAAGTTGTACAAAAAAAAATTTTGCACGGTGGTAAGATGTTTTACTTTAGTAAAAAAATTAATACTTATAAAAAAAGGACAGCACAAAAAAACACATGCTTACTTATGAAGATAGAATGTAATCTAATGAACTTACCCATATCGTACAAAGTTGGAGATGTAGTGCATGCAAAGTTTGGAGACCCGATGTTCCTGCTGCGTGAAGTTCTGCTGCTGGTGGTGCGGCGGCGCCAGCGGCACCCCGAGGTAGTACGGCAGCTCCTCGCCGTGAACGGAGCCCGGCCGCTGCATATTTATATCAATTCAAGCCCTGTGCACATATAGCGGACGATCCGCAGCAGATTGTCGTCATCGTATAATGTGCACAGACCCTAACGTCACAGTGAAGTGAATGCGGCAACTTCGACTCCGGCCGTGTTTGTAACCGAGTTTCATAACCTGGTTAACACACGAAGATATTTTTTCTTTGTTTGTAACCATTTATGAATAATTTGATCGCTGTATTTTGCGTGCGTTTCAGAACGCTTGTATGAAGTTGCCGCACTCTCGTTCACTCTGCTAACGTGCGTGGGCAGGCGGATAAACAAATAAATAACCAAATTACCTACATTAATGGAGGCAGTAACGGCACACATGACCATTTCTGCCGCACAATTGCACTGTGTTAGTGTATGATATCATTATTGAGTTCATTTATAGTGCTTCTTGTTTCTTTCAGGTTCATTCATTTGGTTGTAGTTCTATCTGATTTATTGTTATGTATTATCCTCTCAGTGTACCTATTTATTTAACAATAAATACCTATAGTAACTATTACTAATTGCGTTAATTATTTAACGTTAATTAAATAAACGCAAGAGATATTTGGTAGATTATAAATTAAACGCGGTAATACACAACGATAATGGTCATATATCCATGAAGATAACGTATCGTGAATAATGAATAAAGCTTTGTTATATCGTACCGGCCTCATTAAAAGCGTTTATGGTATTACCGCACTAGTTTCACGTGCGATGTAAGTACCTAATAACAACATTACATAGATGTAGTAAATCTGACAAAATTGTTATTAGGACATGTTAGTATCGCATTAACCACACAATACATCAGTTTCATAGTTAATTCCATTATTGTTGGTAGGGAAAATAGTATGTTTATAATCGCTCGTAGAACTAACGGCTGTTGGGGCAGAAAGGTTCTCGAGTGGCGACCACGTACCGGAAGACGCAGCGTAGGCAGGCCTCCCACAAGGTAGACCGACGATCTGGTGAAGGTCGCGGGACTCAGCTGGTTAGCGCAGGACCGGTCGTCGTAGAATCCTTGGGGGAGGCCTTTGTCCAGCAGTGGACGTCTACAGGTTGATATGATGATGATGATGAACCCTTAACTCCTTATAAAACGCTGTCAGGATAGACTGTTCATATAATAATTCCCAAGGCATTTTACCTGTGGATAATCTTTGTCTTGTGACAAATGATGAAAATGTGTGAAGTAGGTGGTACCACCCCGAAGAGAGTGCAAGTAACCAAGTCTGATCAAAGGCGCCGCCGTCCGGCCATCGCTCAGCACCTAAAACAATAAGCTAATGTGTAATCAAAAACATTTAGTACCTATAATTATTATGTTTAGTAGGCGGGTCTTACACGCAATTATTTTTGTTTACCTTCGCTAAACGTTTCGACCAGGTTACACTAGCCGTGGTCACAAAAAAACTGGAAAGGAAACCAAGAATGGTCAGTTGACCCTGATCGCAACGTTCAATACAAACAGCTTGCCTCTCAAGTCAACTATAGCCAATGGCCTATGTACGCATGTAAGACCCGTGCACTAAATACTCGTAAATAATGATGTGTACCAAAGGGCAAAAGTCCAAAAACTAAAAACGTAACCCGCTCCAAACTCACATACTCCAGAATCAAAGCAAGTTTAATTAACGTAATTCAGACGCAGCCCTCGCAATTAACAGATAATCCTCTACATCCGCCCGTCACGTCGAAGCGATGCCGTCCAAATTAATAATGATAATGAGTATCACAAACCACAGCGCGACAATAATTATGCCAAGCATGACTACCGAAAGCGATCATGGTAGTGCGATAACATTGATGACGTTCCGATTTCTTTCTCAGTGATGTAAGGCTTTGCCAGTAAAGCCTTTTAACGTGCCCATCCTGTATTCAGCGTGCGCTGGAGTCATTAACTTCCTTTGTACTTGGCAGGATCGTTCGATGAGTTGCAAAAAACTCTTGAGGCTTAAATTAAGATCGTCTGTGATACTCGAGCGAGCGTCGGTCGTCGGACGGAGGCACAGCACTTGTCTAGGCAGCTACCGGTGATCGTGATCAACTACACCACAATCTATACTCAATGTGAGATCTATTTAAGTATCATTATTTGGAAGCTAATATATTTTAAATTTACATAGATAAACTTAAAAAAAAAAAAACAAACTAAACTAAAAAGATTACCTACCAAAAAAGAGGGGACAGCCCTACACTAATATATATATATCTACTGTGCCTACAAGTAAAATATCTCCTCCAGCTCTGCGGATGCCTTGATCGTCCCTAGTACGCTCGCTGCGTTGCCCCTTTGAATTTCTAGGCTTATGCGGCTGATGAAGAACGATCTGGCGCGAGGGTCACCGGACTTTTCTTTCAGTAGTTTGCCCACACTTGAGGCAAACTTCTTGGCCTCCGGTGCCCAAGCGCCGAGGGTCTCCACCGCGAAAGGGAGAAATTCAAAGTTGTCACCCACCGAGGAATATTTTTGAGACTTTAGAAGGGCCGCCCGGGACGCGGCCGCTCCGGCAGACCTGGAGGAGATAGAGACATAGCTCGGCGCCAACGTATCGACGCACGTGGCGTCCCACACAAGTGCGCGGCCACGTGTCCAAGGAACGATGGTCATGCCATCTGGGCGTTTGCCGTCCGAGCGGATGATTCCTGGGGGCTCAAGAAGGCTAGGCATTCCGGCTGATACCAAAGATCTTTTTATGATGGAGTTGATAGAAGCGTGGCGGGGAATACGGCCAGCGCTCATTTGGCATGAGAGCCCGTGGTGGCCCGTGGGATCTACACTCGCGCCGCAGAGACACACGTGCGGTTGGCATAACTCGGCTCCGATACGGAGGCCAACGCAAATCCGCAGCGTATTCCTGTCCATAAAGGTGCCAATGTTTTTAGACGGAAATGCTTTGAGCCAAGCTGCCGACTCGCCGCACGCATCGGTTGCGTGCGGCGTGCGGGCAGGTCGACGCAGCTCCATACAAATTCATACAAAGCAAACGAAAATTCGTTGCGTGTGGTGCGGCAAGTGGACGCGCAGCTTAAGCCGTCACTGTCACCAGAAGTCCAAAGGCGTTACGTACGTTTACTTACAGTAACTACCTTTTGTCTTGTGGAAAGTAAAAGTACACATAAATTGATTAAGACAACATAACAATTTATGCATGTTTAGCTGACTTATGACTAGCCACAACTTAATAATATATTTAAATTGAAGTTACCTCAAGCGTAGCGTCGCGAACACTGAGCGGATTCTGCACGGGCTTATCCCAGTCCGTATACTCGTTCTTCAACGTAGAGTAGATCTCGTTCAGATGGTAATAGTACGCATTGCGGACAAAGGTGCGCAGAATGCGATCCCTGCGGCTCTCGTTGAAGCCAAACTCCAAGTCTTGGGCGTTGAATTCCAGGTAAGATTCTGCAGTATGGAATGTACGTTATTCATTTTATTTCGAGTTATGGGACACTACTGCAGGGTCCGTCTGGATGTCTAAACTATTTGCGCCGCTAACAGCAACGCGTGGAATTATTCCGAGTTTAGGCGAAAAGTCAGAGAGGCATTCCAACTCCTCAGCGTGCCAAAGCACTAGTGGCCTTTGGAATGCTGCATGCAGGTGGGCCGTATGCGTATATTTAGCAATTTATTTAGTAAAATAAGGGCGTCATCATCCGTTTTTAACATGGTAATTTAAATAGCACGGTTTAAAAATAATAGGACACGGTTATTAAATTATTTAAATCGCTAATTTCAAAAGTAGTCGGCACTTAACAGGTGTAGGTCATGAAGCTATAGGTAGGTAATACAAGTTATGTAAGAATTTGCTTATAAGTGAATAAGGGAAAGATAATTCGAAGCTTCAATGTTCTAACTTATAAGATTTTTAATGCCTTTTTATTTTTTCATAAATCAAGACCATGGTTTCTTTCAATACTTTTGACTAATTCTGTTATAGTTTAGGATTAACCTGACGTCATTATCAAAATGTTCTTTATGTTCATGGTTCTACCTACGGCAAGTGGTTACGAAACCTGGTTCCGAACGGCCGGAAGGGATACTCGAATGAAATGTATGTAACAACTCTAAAAGAAATGATTTTTGATGAAACATTATTAAAATCCCACCGGTAGTGGTGAGCCCAAACATGAGCTCTCTGTGAGGGAAGTCAGCTAGCTCGTGTCCAGCCGCGTTGGCCACCGCCGCTGCGCCCGCGCCCAGTCTCGAACTATCAGTCGGAGGAGGAGCCTTACAACAAGAAATGTTATGTATTAATAATAATATTTTCATGTTAAACGTATAGATAAAAACAATTAATAAAAGCAAAATAACAATCACACATGTCCGACAACAAACAAAACAAAATTAAAGAAATAATTAATTTAATTAATTAATTAAATTAATAAAATATATGCCACTCCAATAGAATTTACAGTCAAACCATAAAATACTATAGCTGTAGGTATAGTGTTTCATACGTGCAGCAACTTTTTTTTTCATGGCACAATAACAACTTTATTTCATGTGAGCTTCATTTCATACACTTGCACATTTATTGTGAAGCGCCCATGAAGCAGAAACAAGAGCGCCTGATTGTTCGTTAAAGTTTGACGTTTAAACTGACTACAGAGACCGAAACGCTCAATAATGGACGTTATTTCATTTATTATGCATGTCGACTACCAGACGACGGTCGACAGGTAATACCAAATAAACCTTACCTACCTGTTGTTACGGTTCCGGCAGTGCAAGCGGTCTATCAGTCATCATTATGCGAGATAACAGGGTGTTTAGTTAATTACTTACTATATCGCTGCACGAGAAGGTACATATTCAAATCCGGTAATTTTATGAACAGATACTTTTTTTTTATCTTTATACTCTGAAAAACTGTAATATTTTACACACTATTTTAACCACAGAACACCGGAAAAAGTTCGCTATTTAATAAATCTGTGATTTTAACTGTATCAAAATAATAAAAGAAGAAATCGCTGTTAACGATAAGGCCGTCCAGAATTACTGAAGTCAGCGATGGACTACTTTATTATAAAATGTTTATTTTTATTTTATGTTTATTGTAAAGTCGACCGCACGAAGGGTAACGAATTGAAAGGAATAAATCTACTTCTATTAAATTAATTATCAACAATCGACCCCTATTTTTTGGTGGGTTCCCGATTTTTATAGAACTCAATGTAACTTTTTACTCATGTATTCCTTTTTCTCCAATTTAGCTGAAAATGTCATTCTCTTCTCATCCTAAGGCTGTGCTTTTATCCGGCCAATTTGTCTCAACTGTTTCCTCATTGTCTTTTCCGTGGCAGATGCGGCCTGCCTTATCGATCCACCAATCTTAAAGACGGACAGTGAATGTGCGAGCCGACAAGACAATTTTTTATCGTTCAGATTACAGTACAAGACTTTTGGATCAACAACTTACCTACGCTCACAACAAGGATGTTCTAATTATGATAAAGTTTAAAACCTAAAAAGGAATCGAACCTATTAGCTTTGCAATAACCAGCTTTTACTGAGTTATTATTGATCACGTTGCTAAATTGCTGCTCGGACCTATCTATTATCAAGCAGATAAATAATTATGTAGTATGAGTTAGAAATATTGATATTCTTACAGAGGATGGGTTCACAATGACAGTGCCGTCGACAAAAGGCGCGAAGCCCGGCAGGAACCTTGGAGGTTCGAGCCGAACCGCGAGCAGCTCGGCGAGCGGCTTGTTGCGGAGGCACGGCGCCAGGTCATCTTCGAGAAGGTCCCCGTGACACCCTGTCTGTTCCGCTACCTGGTAATCACGATAAAGGTAAGAAAGATAGCAAAGAACAACATGGTTTATCCCAACAAAAATAAAAAAATATGCACGTGTTAATAGCAGAAATGAGCTAAGTTGATTGCACTAGAGGCTGATATGCAACCCGAGTCGAAGGCGAGAGCCTAATGGAGCCGAGAGTGTAATGACCAATGTTCACGCGTTTCAAACGTTTTTCAACACAGTTGTGAGGAAAAAACAGTTACTATTTTCTCCGGATTTTCTGACATGTTTTTTTTATCATTTATTATTACGCAGTTTTCATATTCGCTTGGCAGTATTTTTTTAATCCCTTAGTAAAAAGTATATTTTGTGTAAATCCAGGATATCCCGGAACAAATTTCACTAATCACTCATTATTGCGCGATTTATTAAAAAAGCTTTTGCATTTATCTTGTAAGATAAATCCAATCTTAGTACCTAGTGCCAGTATATGTAGGTAATAAAGTAATCCTTTCTATTGCAACTTGGCTAAGAGACCTTCACTATATAAAACAGAATTGCTACTATTGGTACACGAGTAAGCTGCTTTGGTTATGGGACAGGAAACTTTTGATGCGATTTGACGGCTTATTTACTCGTAGCTTGTGCTTGGCGGATCAACTGTCGCTATAGTGAAGTTTCCTTTCACATGGTTTAACGTAGAGATTGGTATCATAAAACTAGTAGACCAGGATTACAATTCTTTTATCATAATAGGTATATTAATGGAATAAAGTAAATCATACAATGCCTAAGAATACAGGTGGGAAAACACGAATACTGTAAAAGTGGGAAACTACCTTAAATATTGAAGGGCAAAATTTTACTCAAAGAAGACTTTACTTATTCGTCAATTTAAGGTACTTTCCCTCCTATTTTCTACATATATGTACTTTTTCCAGCCTGTATGCTGCTAAAATAGGGGTTTAAAATTTGTTCGCGGCATCGACAAATTATTTAAATTATGATGACCGAATTCGATTTTCAATACAAGGCCCTAGACACCAATTGCCATACTGGATTGCGAGTATCACAGATTAGTGATCGACAGAGAGTATTGGCGAGACTGGTCTGTTGGCAAATTAGGTGCCAGCTGTGGGTTGCCAAACAGGCCAGTGACGATGTCTTTTACCAATTAATTGATATCAGATGACCACGATCAGGATGTTTAATTTCACGCAATAGTCCGATATTCAGCGCAATTTAATACGGACATTATGGCACGTACGAAATATTGTTATGCAGAATTTGCTAGTTGTCCTACAATAGCAATAGCCATAACTAAATTTAATTCATAAATATTTTTATGTCGCGAAAACGAAACGATTAGGTACATATAAATGTACTTATTCGAGATATCTCGAACAATATTCCTCACACAGCTTTACCTTTCTTTTTATATTGAGTGGTTCCCTCTGCAAGGCCCAGGAGCTCAGCCCCGACCCGCTTAACAAGATGACGCGCCTCAGTAGTTCTGAAACAGATAACCTAATTTAATTCTGTCATTTCGCGTGGGAATTATTCTGGCACACAATCACGATTGTCTGCATCAAAACAAAGTCAAGTGTAATTGTGATCAAATTGATTTTGTCAAGGAGCATATGTACATTGGCTTAATTATAGATAATAGATTCAAATGGCACCCACATATTAATTTTATTTGCGATAAACTAAGAGCTATATTATGTAAATTTTCCATCTTAAAATATAAACTACCTTACAACATACTAAGATTGTTATACCTAGCATTAGCCGATTCAATAATAGGATATGGACTGAGTAGTTACGGCAGATCAAATAAAACTAATTTAGATAATATATACAATTTACAATTAAGGATAATTAAAACTATTGTACCAAAAAAAGTAAAAGATAACTACAGCCTTGATTATAGCAAGCTCTTCAACTACTGCAAAATTCTACCAATACAGAGAAAAATCAAGCTCGCTATTCTCAAGGATGAGTGTAAAAATATAAATCTATTAATAGAAAAAGTACGTAATAGCAATCTTAGAAATCTGCCATATGGTAACAAATTCACTCTTCCAAATTATAACAATACATATGGTATGAAACACGTTAAATTTATTTTGCCAAAATTAATAAATAGTCTCCCGGCCAACATACAAAATATTTATATATCAAATTCAAAATTTAGTAAGCGGCTGAAGCAACATTTGCTGGATAGTGAGGATATCAGTTATGTATAGATTGTCTCCTTAAATTTGATATTATCTTTAGGGCCTCTTGCATCGCTTGCTGATAAAGTCCCAGATACCCTATCTGCAGGTTATCTGACAGATAGCCTATTGTTTTTGTTCACAGGTATCTGATTGCCTATATCTTATATATTTTAGATAGTCTATCACACAGATTTATTTGATAGATTAGTTTATCACTAAGATTACTATCTGTAACAATATCAGGAAGTGGTGAAAGAAGCCTTTAGTATTGTATAATAATATGATGATAAAATGGACCTTACGCATTTATGAAATAGGATTGTATAATTTAAATTCTAAGTGAATATTGGTAACGCGAACTCGTCTTCTACAGATAAACCTATCTAGGTTTCCGCTAGAGGACTGTATGTACAATTCATGTATTAACTATTATGTAATGATCAATAAAAAAAAAAAAAAAAAAATTACCGAGATAATGAAATCTGTTGCAAAGAAAAACATTCTTGTTTCCTCTTCTTTTTTATAAATAGAATTTTTGTAACATTTACGAGCACAATGTCGACGCAACTGAAATTTCGTTTGAGAAAGCTGCCTCTTGTGAATGTCTGATGCGACCCTTTTAATCGCATTAAGTGACAGAGGATCTAAACGGGATGACGCGAATAATGAAATCTGCCATGGGCCGGCCGCTCTAATTACGTACAATGACTGGCCCATACGTCATATTTAGGAGCGCGCGCTATTTGTGGGGTAGCGGTCTTGTTTTGTGTTTGCAGTGACGTAAAATTATGTGATGGATGTGATAACTACGAGTAGCTCTCATTGTGCTAAAATACGTACTGCATCTAAAATATTTCCACCAAAGAAACCTGAGTAATAAGTGATAAATACCCTTTACGTTCGGAGGGTACACCTATATCATCTCTAATAGTAGGGATAAGTGAATAAAATGCACATCTACCGGTGGAAACTCTAAGTTCTCATAACCCTACAATAAATAAAATATATTAAGAACAAATATTTAAATTAAATTAAAAACCGGGTCGAACCGTAACGTCTCGTCAATATAATTACTATAGCACCAACCTCTAGCAACCGGCGAGACAGCGAGAAAGTTAGCAAGGGCAGCCCCTGTCCCATGCCCCATGACGGTGACCCGTTCAGGATCTCCTCCGAAGGCCGGCAGGTTCTCCCGCAGCCAATGCAGACCCGCCACCAGGTCCATTAGTCCGAAGTTACCCTGCGCCGACCCCTTAGCACCAGTCTTCAAAAAACCTGACCACAAAATATAAACCTCTACATACTCAGAATGTATGTACTGACTACGATTATCACTACGAGAGATATATACAAGTAAATATTTCCGTCATCGAGGGATAAAATAAAAATCATCGTAACTCTTTTACTAAGTACAAATACACAGAACTATAATAGGAGCGTAGTGAGCTATTTCTATATTTTCTAGTGGTAAATGTGGCATACTTTTCTCAAAGTTTAACAAGTTATTTAAAGTTGAATTCCCAACTTTTGGCTGCTACACATCCCATTTTGAGCTGAATCAATATGATGATAAAGCAAATTGTTTTATCTAAACGTAAGACTTACCCAATACGCCTAATCTAAAGTTGATTGTGACTACGATGATGTGTCCGTGCGCTGCGAGCGCGGTGCCATCGTACGCGTTGCCGGAGCTCCACTCATACGACTCGCCATGTACAAACACCAGGCACGGTAACCCTGCCCCTTCACCCTCCCCCTCACCCCCTATACAAGAAAACAAAGGTGAAATTAATTTTACAGCAAATAACAAAAACAATAAACGAGATCAAAGATAAACCGATGATTTATTTTCTTTCGCCTTAAGAAAGCATTGATCAAAACGATTGGTTTTTCCTAAATTCGTTGTAAAGTCGCCAGCGGATTAGGCTGTACAAATTCTTTTCATAGCTCTTATGATATAAGAAGCGAAGATGGGTAAGCATAATATTGACAACAGTAGAATAGAACTCGTAATAATACAATGGGATGGATTTTGAGAATCATTTACAGAGTTAAGTACAAAACGAAATACGAGACGAGTGATAGGCTTATATGAAGATTTGATTGTAATAATTACATAATTCCATCACAAAAACATTGGGTTTTGTCATCTGAAAACCATCAGGTAATCTCACTATTTTTACTAAATGTGTCACAAATCGTATAAGTTACGTGGATCAGGCACCTAGCCAGGGTATTTGTTCCTGAGGGTTCTAAAATTAGCAACCGCATAGAGAAAACCTTTCTAAACTCGGGGTTATCCCTCGTCCTCGTCCCATCATACAAGCTGCATATATACGATATTTAAGGGGACATGTGACTTTAGTCCCTAAAGCTTACCCTAGCTACGTGCCTGTTCGTACACATTGAAATATTCATGCACGTTTGCCTAGTAAAATAGTATAGGAAGAGAGCAAGCAAACGAAAATGCTTTCCGCAGGTGTTTGTTGACGTGTCGCTATGGGGTGTCTCAACCTCACTTCCGCACTGCTTGCAGGGTGTAGGATGCACTGCAATGCACTACGGAATTGAGGCCTCGACGTCCCTCGCAGCCTCCCCCTTCCTTCCCACGACGCGCCTTCCGTGACGCTGCTGTGTTTCTTCGCTAAGTGCCTGCTTCCGTTCTTCTCTCATAAAAACTAACACGCGGAACACTACACAAGAGTATTTAGTGTTATTGCCGAGTAAATATAGGACCTTTAAAGAAAAGGAACATTTTACAGTACAGTCGTATATAGAACAAGAACATGTAAGAAATAAGTTTGTGCAATTCAATATTATCTCAATAGAAGCATACATTAATATAACAAAAAACTAAACGTAAATATATAACTAAATTAACCTAAAACCTATATAAAACTAAAATTACCTAAATACTAATCGATAAATTAATGTAAGTATAAAATTCCTGAAATAAATTAAAAACCTACAAACAAGAAACTAAAAATATAAACTAAATATACCTAAATTGATTCTATAAAAATATAACAGCATACCTAAGAAAAATATTTAAATTATAATAGTAAATAATAAAATCAATCAAAAAGTCCGCCCGAACCCGGTGCAAAGGTGCCGAACCCGGTGCAAAGGTGATTAGGTACTATTATATCTCAATAGATACTATTACTATCAGTTTGTACAATTCTTACTAGATTTATATTAATTATAAAAACCTTTCAACTAATCACATTTAGTACTTAGGTCCCTAATTCGTCTATTTAGGCTAAAAACTAAAATGTTCTGTTAAGTCTAGTTTTAATTAAGTGTACTGGTAAACCATTAAACACACACAGTGGTGTAAAATCAGAGAGGCTGTATAGATTAGTTTTATATATTGAATCGTCGGTACATGACAATCATAGAATATTTAATTATTTATTTAATAACGCACACTCGATTCACGCCTCGAACATCCAATTCCTACCGTATTTATTTCGGTTATGATCATTTCGTCTAAAAAGCAATTTGTTCAAGAAATGTATCATTTTATAACCCTATCCAAATAATCCATGTTAGTTAAAAATCGCTTATGGCTATTTTAAGCGATGTTAGCGGGCTTTAGTGAAACGGTGCATATTAAAGAAGTGGTTTATTTAACGGACAGTGAATTAGCGGTGAAATGACGTGAATAAATTATGAGTAAGTCTCTGGCAAGGATTAACGAGCACCGCGGCGGAGCCCCAATCACCACAGACGCTCCATTATGTTGATGTTATTGTTCCATTCTAGGTATCTGACAAAACTCTAATTAAAATATCAATTATAAGACAATTAGATCTACATAATTTAATATTTCACTAAGTTGGTAATCCTTTTATACAGATTTATGAACAACTTGGTGAAAAATAATATCTATTAATGCTATTTATAATGTGATATACTAACAAAACCATATAAAATACACATAAAGTTACAACTAGATTCCGAAACAAAATATTTTGAATTTTTGCTTAAACATGGGCTAATATTTTATTTTAAAAGCTTTTAGTTAGCTGTAAAAACAATCATAGAAAGAGAAATAATTGTGGGATACTTATATTTTAATGATTCGATACAAGAACAAAATAATTGTATGAGTAAGGTACAGACATGAGTTGAAATTCTACTAAAAAGACGAGTATGGTGTATATTTTTATAAATGAACATAACGTGTTAACGTTTTATAAAAGAACTTAAGTGATTGCTGGGAAAGTGAGAAAGTAAAACAGGTACGTACTAACCATTGACAGGCACGTAAAGGTTGACATAGAGGCAGTCCTCGCTCTGGTTGGCGAGCACGGGCAGCAGGCGCTCGAGCTGTCGGATGCGCGCGCGCGGGTGCAGCAGCAGCGCGTCGTCGCGGGGCGCGGGCGCGGGCGGCGCCTGCGGGCACGCCGCGCTCGCCGCGTCCGCCAGCCGCGTCGTCCGCCACTGAGATGGCGTCACCGGCGGCATGTACCTGAGCGGTCACACTTTCGGTAACTTTCACAATACCATCGACTAATGGATAGGAGTGTAAGTTACATTTAATCGCTCAGAGGTGCTACGGCGTAGCGCGCGTAGCAATGTCTACGTCACGGTAAAAAATTAAAGCATTACCTACTTATTTATGCAACTAGCTGTTGCCCGCTACTTCGTACGCGTGGATTTTGGAAGTAGGTACCTATCTGTGCTATGTATAAACATCGCCTAGTTATAATTTTCCGTTGGTAAAATCACCAGATTTTAAGTTATACCTTCCGGAACGCAACTTTGAAAACCGTATCCAATTTGGTTAAGTAGTTTTTGCGTGATGCCGGAATAAACATAATATAGATAGACAGAAACTCTAAAAATTATTGTTTCGGCTACTATTGCTCTTAAAAAACCTCTTATATCAATTTTTCTTAAATATCTCCTATTTCTATGAATATCGTCTAGTTACGTTATATGATTTATCTGAAAATAACGATTATTTATTTAAATGTAAATTTTCGTGGTCTTACTTTAATTTAAGATGCTATGTTACTTAGAAGGAATTGATTCTGATGATTGACCCTTTCCAGTGATGTCATAAAAATACAGGATGCTTTTTTTTAAAAAAAATCGGTTCGATTTCCGGCTGAGGCAAGTGACGTTTCATAAATCTTTGAATGCAGTTTTATTTAATTTGGAAATAAAAGAATCCTTTGAGTAAAATGTGCTATCTTCAGTATTTAGAATACTTTCCCTCCAACTACGGTCCATAATTTCCAACCTTACTTACTTATAATGAATACTCAAATACCTACATACAATCACCCAGAATCCGAAAACCAACAGATATGCTCGTCGCACAAATGTTGGCCCCGGGTGGGAATCTGGGAATCGAACAAACCTGCGAACAAACCCGCAACCAATAAACGCACGAAACGCGCGAACAAACGCGCGAAACGCGCTAACAAACCAACAAACCAACAAAACGCCCGAACAAACGCGCGAAAAAACGCGAAACGCGCGAACAAACCAACCAAATAACCAAAACCAACCAAACGCGCAAACAAACGCGCGAACAAACCAACCAAATAACCAACCAACCAAACGCGCGAACAACCCGCAACCAACAATCGCGCGAAACGCGCGAACCAACCAACCAAACGCACGAACAAACGCAAGAACAAACGCGCGAACACAAATGTTGGCCCCGGGTGGGAATGAACCCAAAACCTTTAGCTCAGTAGGCAGGGTCACCACCCATAGTCACCACTCACCACCAACAAAGCCAACGGCCAGTGTAGAAAACAAATCAGAAGGTATTCGATACCGAGAGCCCCTGGAACCGGTCACTATAGGGATTTTGTTACACCTGTATGTCAGTCAGTCAGGGTTTATAATAAAACTGGCAGACCCCCGCGACCTCATTCGCGTTTTAAAAGAAGGCTATATACATGACACACTATTAAGCTGTACATGCAATGCTTCCAACCAACCAAACAACCCGCGAACAAACGCGCGTACAAACGCGCGAACAAACGCGAAAAACAAACCCGCAACCAACCAACCGAAAAAAAACAAACAATTAAACAAACAAACAAACAAAAAATAAACTGAGATTCAGCACCCCCGACAACCTAGAAAATGGTAAAAGCATCGCATCGGTGCGTTGCCCGTGATAGCCACCAGATCAAATGGTATCGAATCTTCTTGTGTTAGTACTCCTTGCTAAGTAATAAATAAAGTCTTCTACTTTTTACATGAAATCTTTTTTCTTCATATGGAAAGCCAGTTGCCGATTTGCGTGCATTTTGGTTGCCATGGAGATATTTCTTGTTATTTTGCCTAGTAAATAATTAATTTATTTGTTTATTAAGAAATACGTGTGATTTCAAATTTTGCGCATATTAGTTCTCGATTCAATATTTGTATATTTTTTTACTGAACAATTTGGTATACAGAACATTCAGAGTTACGATTTCAAATGTCAACTTACTAAAGCCTAACGTCCTGATGAATTTCTGAAATATTCGCAGACTTACTACACTTTATTACATTTTGTGGCTGCTCCTTTTTACAAAACCCAATACCAAATATTTTATGTTCATTCTCTAAGAGTATGTCCTATCCTACAGCGAAAGAATTATTGAGATCGGTTCTGTAGTTACAAAGATTAGCTCCGTCACACATCCAAACATCCATCCAAACAAATTTTACCTCTTTATTATTAGTATAGAATACCTATGGTAGATTGCAGAGCAGACATTTTCAAATTAACCAGGCTACTCTGACCTGTAAGTTCATACAAATGTTAGGAAATGAGAGGTTTTTATTGATGGTTGATATTTTTCTACCATTTTTTGAGATTTTTGTGATTTTTTATGTTATCCCGGGATATACACTGTCAGTATACAAAGTTTCGTCAAAATCCGTCCAGCGGTTTAGGCGAAAGACAGACAGACAGACAATAATTTTAAAAACTGTTCTAACATGTTCAGTTACTCATTTTAAGTCGCCCTGGTTGTTTTTTTTCCGAATATATTCAATGTACAGACTTTTTGGACTTTACGATTTTATTATATGTATAGATTACCAGAGAGGTGTTTACCTATTGAATGGTGTTTCATATACGTAATATTAAGTCTACATTTATTAGATGTAGTTAAGAGGTGACATCTCATATAAAATATATAAAAAATAATTAATATAATAATATAAAACGTACATCACGTTCTTGGCACGTGTACCAAGTGTAACGTGTATAAAATATGTATTGTAATGTGGAGTTTTACCTGAGGCTCCCGAGGGGCGGTGTAGCGTAGGGCACGCCGAGGTACGCCTCGACCTGCGGGTGCGAGTGCACGACGATCCCGCGCAGCGGCCCGTACTTGGTGCGCACGATGCGCGTGCTGTACTTGTGCGCGGAGAGCGCGGCCGCGCAGCACACGAGCCACGCGAACAGCGCGGCGCGGTCCGCGCGCATCACGCGCGACGCGCGGCCGCGTGCGGGGCCGACGCGCCGCCGCCGCCGCTGCCTGCGCCGGCCGCGCGCATCACGCGGCCCGCCGCCGCGCACCCGCGCTCGCGCACCGCACCACGCGCCTCCAGCTCATCCTGATACGTCCTTCTTACGCGCTCGCGGCCACTGTCATTAGTTTACATTGTTCCTTCCGGACATAGTCGCAACCACATTTCGTAACCAGTTGCCGTAGTAGAAATACTTTTCTTTGTTCTAGTAGCGAAAGGAGAATTTTATTTCTTTATTCGTATCTAGTTGGGTGGGAAGTTATGGGGGAAATAGATGCGAATAAAGAAATAAAATTCGTCTTTCGCAACTAGTTGCGAACAAAAAAAAAACTTATTTAATGCGGCAACTGGTTACGAAACGTGGTTGCGTATATGGCCGGAAGGACATTGTTTACCCCGCGTCGCCTTTAACATAATCTTTGATTATACTTCCACCACATACAGAAGACACTGTATTTAAAAACATATTCAGTAAAATGTATTCAAAAGTTCAGTACTTACCCGAATCATTGTCCTGGAGCTATACAGTTTTCTTTGTACGAATCAACCATATGTTTGACCTGTAACAAAATAAATGGCGCTTTGAGTATATAAATATCACACAATGAAGTCAATGGAGATTTCATTTATATGTGTGTATTTAACACAAAAGTGATACAAATATTCATAAAATTTCCATTTTAATCAAATATAAAAGGAATAGGACGGGTTGCGGACAATGGAGTAGGTAACGGAAAATGTTTACCTAACAGACCTAACCCGACGTCGTCGGTATAATTTAATGGAATACAAACACAACAACAATGTCGCAGTTCTAAACGAAATTTGCCGTTTTCGTAGCGAGCTATGACAAAGCGTCGGTTTCAAATGTGAATTCAGAATTTAACTGGTGAAATATTTAAGAGGCCTATTTTTTGTCATAATTAATATTATACGTAATGTAATGTTTTACATAATTATAGAGTTTAGCGGGCACGGGATAAGCTGACAGTCATCACTTTATCAGTGATCGATCATACATAACATAAATGCAACGAAAAGTGACCACTTGGTATGAGATGTTAGGTGTTAAAATTACATATCGTCGGGTTACAAGTAAAACTCACTTACAATAAGTAGAGTTTTTTGACAATCGGAAATGACACTCCGTGTTCTGTGATATAATCGGATGACAGTAAATCTCTGTAAGTACGAAAAGACACTCAGACATGGTTTTGAAAATTTACTGTAATAATGTCCAATCTGAAAAATGTCACTTGTTATTTTATTTGAATACTCACAAAATATATGTAAATAATTTCTATGTGAGTATTACGCTATTTCCAGAAAAATAATGTGTGTCGTACATTTCAAAAACAAATTTGAATCGAAAAGTAAATATATTATGGTTTTGTCCTAAAATCAATCTTTTCCAAGCGATGAAATATTTTGACAGGTGTCCGGTGAGCCGGGTTTTGTCGTCGGCAGCACAGGATTTGGAGGCACATTTGGTTGCAGTCCACAAAGAGCGCAAGGGAAGCCATCAATCATCCGAGTGACACGCACAAGCTTTGTGCTCCCACGAGCTTGCTGCACGAAACCTTTATATCGTCGCCTCATGGCCGCTGTAAGATTTTTTCTTATAAATTAACATACCTACATATACTTATGGTACACCTACTTATAATATTATTTTATGTACATTACAGATCACACATTTTTCATCATTTGAGCTGTTGATTCAGCCTGCACTAGTCCACTGCTGGACATAGGCCTCCCCCAAAGCGCACAGTGGTGGGTTCAGTGGAACCCAAAAATTTTTATCAATCACACATTTTTATTTGTTAAAAACAATTTGTTTTCTAAGAATATAAATATTTCTTAGTTTATTTTATTTAAATTATTTCAGGGACATAGCGTGAAGAATTATGTAAGTATGTAAATTGTCTTAAATGGTTTACAATGAATTTTTTATTTTATTGACCGAGCGAGCGAAGCGAGCGAAGCGTCTACGTTTCGAGACTGGCCAAAAATGCTCTTGTCCGGCTGTCTGTCTGTCTGTCTGTCTGTAATTCTCTACAGGTCGCATTTTTCAACCAAATCGGTTGAAAAATGCGACCTGTAGAGAATTACAGACAGACAGACATTACAGTCCACAAAGAGCGCAAGGGAAGCCATCAATCATCGAGTGACACGCACAAGCTTTGTGCTCCCACGAGCTTGCTGCACGAAACCTTTATATCGTCGCCTCATGGCCGCTGTAAGATTTTTTCTTATAAATTAACATACCTACATATACTTATGGTACACCTACTTATAATATTATTTTATGTACATTACAGATCACACATTTTTCATCATTTGAGCTGTTGATTCAGCCTGCACTAGTCCACTGCTGGACATAGGCCTCCCCCAAAGCGCACAGTGGTGGGTTCAGTGGAACCCAAAAATTTTTATCAATCACACATTTTTATTTGTTAAAAACAATTTGTTTTCTAAGAATATAAATATTTCTTAGTTTATTTTATTTAAATTATTTCAGGGACATAGCGTGAAGAATTATGTAAGTATGTAAATTGTCTTAAATGGTTTACAATGAATTTTTTATTTTATTGACCGAGCGAGCGAAGCGAGCGAAGCGTCTACGTTTCGAGACTGGCCAAAAATGCTCTTGTCCGGCTGTCTGTCTGTCTGTCTGTCTGTAATTCTCTACAGGTCGCATTTTTCAACCGATTTTGACGAAAATTTGGCATATGTATAAATTAATTAAACCTACAAAATGAGTAGAATAAAATTTTGAAAAACATTTTTTTTAGAGTACCTACCATACTCGCAAAGTGGGAGTGAACTTTTTTTTTCTTGTGAATCCCATAGTGTGGGATATCGTTGGATAGGTCTTTCAAAAATATTGCTGGTGTGTGAATACCATTTTTTCGATTTAGGGATCCGTTGGCGAAATATTAAGCTTTAAAGCGGTAATTTTTGTTAGAGTCACATGTCCCCCCCCCCTGCCAGCTAAACGGTTGCTTCTGGAAATGTGAAAAAATTCATGGCAGTAGCATATATAACGTAGTTACAAGGAAAACTATTACGGCTAAGTAGGTTCTATTAGTTTTTGAGTAATAGTGGATCGACTTAAGAAAGTTGAAAAAATAAATTATGTTCATAGCACTGCATACGTAAAATGGAAAATTATTTTTTTCCGCGTGATATCCATGGTGTGGGGTATCGTTGGATGGGTCTTTCAAAAATATCGCGGGTGTGTGATAAACATTTTTCGATTCAGGGATCCGTTTGCGAAATATTAAGCTTTAAAGTGCTAATTTTTGTCACTTTAGTAGGTACTTTTTCTGTTTCCAAAGTTGACTTTTGTTGGTTTCTTTTAGGTTTGGTTTATAAGGGCTGGCGAGGTCTACTGTTCTCACGGAACTACTAGTTTTTACTTATTCAAGAAACCAACAGCTTATAATTAAACAGATATACATAAAAGATATTACTAACCAGAAGCTAATTATAAGTTTCTCCAATATAAAAGAACTTATCAATACAATACAAAAAACAAAAACAGAATTAAACTTACTATAGCAATTCTAAACGTACGAATTTACGCTCGCTCACCTAAAAATATCGAACTTGATTATGATTGTTACTAAATCTCTCTATTCTACATAATGGAAAAGTCATGTCCACCATTTAATTATATTCTCGTCGATTTTATTCCCCATGGTCTACGCAAATTTTAAAATAATCGCCGTCATCAACAATAACATTTTGCGTACCTACCCCAAATAAATGTACTCAAATTATTTAAAGCTAAGGTGTTGTAAGAGAAAATAATCCAGTGCAAACCTTTTTAATTACATTCATTATTCACAGACGAAACGGTCAGGTTTTGTCATAGACGTCGGGACAAAATTAACGTTCCGGAATATGAGGATCCTCCAGTAACGTAAATTGAGCTTTTGGTCGAGCTGGTAACAGATGATTTTAATGAAAACCTACCAATTTGGCTTCGCTTAAATGAGAAGGTAATATGTACCTATATTTATTCAAATAGCGATTTATTTTTAATTCCGGAACGGTTCTTCTATTATTTCGTCACAGTAGATTTGAGAATTCATTCTTAAAATCAAAACGTCTATTAGGGCTTGTCTTTACTATTTCATCATCATATCAGCCTGTATCCACTGCTGGACAAAGGCCTCCCCCAAGGATCTCCACGACGACCGGTCCTGCGCTAACCTCATCCAGCTGGGTCCCGCGACCTTCACCAGATCGTCGGTCCACCTCTCACGGTTACTCTTTATTGGGTAATTATTTGTTTTATTACATAAGGTAGGTAATGATTAGCGCTTTACATTATTACGTTCAGAACGTAAGGTAAAATGAATAATAGCTGCCATGACATCATGGCGCAGGTTTACGCGATAAGTTTTGGCACTCTGTGGGAACATGTTAATCTTTTTAGCTCTATCAAATTTCCCATGTCGCGTCACGCCCGCGATAACACGCCGATTAGTTGGAGTCGCGCGCGGTTGAGCTCGGTTGCAGTGATCGATCGCCTCGCGCACTCAACCGAGCTAAGAACTTCACAGCTCTACTTACCATCTTAAGTACAATTTTCACCAAACGGCCCGCATCGGAACGGATTTTAAATCTTTAAACGAAATTAAACACCGCTGTCAAGCTGCTGATGTGCGTGGCTTGGTAATATAGACTTTAAATACTGTGTACACGATTTAATTTCGTGTAAAGATTTTAAGTCCGTTCCGATGCGGGCCGTTTGGTGAAAATTGTACATTAAACTTCATGCACTACATTAATAAGTACGATTCAGTGCTTAGTACGCAAATTTGTTTATAACTAAGCTACTTGAATTATAACAACTCACAATATCGTACATAACAAGATATTAGCCTGTAGCCTAACTCATTGTTATAATTAATTTGTTCAGTTCGCAAGAAGTCTGGTAAAATACAAAGGCCCATTTAGCTAATATGGTGTCCCAATTTATTCACCAAAGTTTCTGTTTCTGCCAACTGAGCTAAGTTGAATTATCCAACTCCTGTATCTCGTCGTGTAGGTGTTCACGGTAGTAATTAATTTACTCGCCTTGGCGCAAAGGGAATTTATTTGGTGTCCCTACATTTAATTGATAAATGCCAAAAGAACCCATTAATGGTAAACGTTGCGTGTTGTATTCATTAGGAAGAGTTTACAATTATTTAAATTGATATGCCAATATTGGTAGTAAATTATTTGATATTGAAACACAGTCTTAATTTCAGTGGGAACCGGTGTTTGGTAACAGTAGTAAAAACCGTAATGCGATGGAATAATTTTCTATAAACTCGAAATTCAATTTCGATTGAAAGTTGAAGCGAAAAACATTCTATTGGGATAGAGCGTGCCAAGTTGCAAACGATGTCGGAGCAGGGCGAGCTGGGTGGGACGCGCGGACGGTGTGGCGCGGCGGCCGGCGGCGGCACGGCACGAGGCAGCGCGGCTCGGGCCGGACAAGTGGCGAATTGGCGTCATCAATCACCAGCCGCCGTACGGCTTTAATGGCTGCACGCTCGTCTTCCAGCGGCCGTCGCGTCGGCTCTGATCAACTCTACACCGATTAAGCTGCAGAGATAAATCGATTTACCGCCGTTAATCTAGATAACTTTTAAACTACACTGCTCTTAAATGGTTTTCCGATACGATGCAGAGAGCAACGGTAATTATAGATTTTTAAAACAGAATATACCTAACTTTAAATACCTAGTTATATACAGTATCATTTGCATATCAATTGCCGATAAAATTCTTGTCATTTTCCCGGTTTCGCTTTGAGTGAGGCCGCCGCGCCGCGCGCCGTCTAATGGCCACGAACGCGCTAAATCTCGGCGGGCAAAGCCTTCCCGCAACATCCAAATTGGTTGCTCCTTGTCGTTAGCTTATCTCTAAGGCTAATACGTTCGCTCGACTGCCAGATTATGCCGTAATCGCATTGAAAATAGATTATAACTTCAAATTTAATTTTGAAAATAAGTAAATCAAGTTAAAGTAGACAAGTGTGTGTATATCACTAATTCAATGTTTATACGTAGGAACTTTATCAGTCTATTCGTCATACCTTTAAAAAAATCCTAAAACACGCAAACCAAGTTCTTTTAGTGTCAAAACAACGTACATTCTCCTGCTAGTCGTTCAAAAGTAAAAACTACTTCAAAATTACTATCTTGGAACAAATACATCGATTGACTGCTCTTTTTGCTTCTTTACAGAGCGCTATATTAGAAAGGAAACGATGGTCAATAAAATTGCCGAGTATGTACTTCAAGTCAAGTGTACTAAATAATGAAAACAATAAGATGAATGATCTTCACTAGATTATTATTCTACAATATTCTACATCAATTTTGTTTCTTTTGATATCACTTTAATTGATTTCACGCCAGTCTATCATCCCTTACAAGGAAGTATGTCATCTAATAATTACTTGCAAAATAATAAAAACAAGTTCGTGAAAAATAAAAATAAGAACTCAGCGCTTATTGCTGTGTCGTTCAATAATAACTCTTTAAAATATTTCGTCAAACTTCGACTCGGCTCAAAATTCCAAGTTGTGGTTACAAAATATTACAGCATAAACAACAAACTTTCCACAATTTCCCATAAAATAATAAACGATCAGTCATTGACAGCTCGTAAATCATTCCTTCTTTTACAGCTCAACTTTTATTATTTGCTCGGCCAAAATAAGCTATTCATTTCTTTCATTGAGTCGTGAAATTGAATTAGATTGTTGGTCACTACATAAGATCGAGCCAGAAGTCTTAACCTCATTTAATTTAGCATTGCAGTAACAATGTGGCATATTATTCATCAGAAAATGGGATAAACGTTATAAAATATGTATAAATAACTTTTAAACAAAAAAATAAAACCGACTTCTAAAAGTACTAAAAAGCATAACAAAACTGATTTTTTATTTTAGTCCAAAAGACAGAAACCTGTTACCTATTATTTTAAATAAAATATTAATATAATAATGTGCTATGTACTTATGAATTACGATTCATAAGATTTCAATAATGGTGTGAAATTGAATGTAACGATATTATGTAATGGTTCATGAGAAGGTTTTCCGGTGCTTGTCACATAAAGGTGGAGAACTTCGGTCGATATCGGCTGTCGGCTCAAGTAGCTTGTTCGAAGAAATGTGGGCTATTGGCGCTAGGTCGGTGGCGGGCCGGCTTCGAGCACCCTCGGCGCGCCCTCTCTGCTGTGAACAAACTAGATTAACTGGCCGACGTCGTCCGCGTAGCTGGCCTCGCCTCACTTGCCGGACCCTCTGTTCTCTAAATTGACGTTATATAATATTTCTCTAAAGAAAATAAAAGCGCACGACATCAACCTCACAGCTCCCCATTCGTTGACATAAAGACTGATTTGGTGACAAATGTTAGCAAAGTGAAACGTACCCACACCACCTACTGTCCCGGCGCGGCGCACAGACTCTCGTATAACCTCGGACGGTTAAGTCCGCAATACACGTAAAATCAATTTAGCAAAGCCACTTTGAGCCGCACTGACCCACAGTTTATTCACAAACGAATATACCTTATTCATTTACCTATGTCTTTTATTTTGGTTTTTCAATTCATACGAAAACACTGTTGCCAGTTATATTGCAAATAGATTCTTATCCTAAAAGGACGGAGTTATTTCGATAATAATTTGTCGCCTTTTCATAAGTAATCAAATTTATTGAGCCCTCTACATGGAATTGGAGACAAACCAATATTAAATAATGTCATCCTACTTGAGAAGGTACTTTATTATGATGGTTATAATTATTGTGGAAGGTTTTCGAAATCATTTGCTTTTACCTAACTAAACAGTCACAAGGCCATTCAAAACTATAAATATCAAATAAATTTTTATTTAGTTTAATGACAATAAAAAACTTATTATATAAAACTAAAACTAAACTTAAATATAAATTATAAATAAAAAACCCCCTCGAGACCCCCCTAAATATACATAACATATATCTAAAATAAATAATAGGCATGTTCTAATAAATCTACTTGATTTCTAAAATAAATATATCTAATAAAACATATATATAAATAAAGTTTTTAAGATATGAAACATTTTCTATTATATAATAAAATTTATTTATACATACCATTTCATTATATAATAAAATTAATTAAGTAAATTACTACAAGGATACGACGGACGCTACAAAGAATATAACCTCCAGGAATTTATCTAGCTTCTCTGGTATTTTTAATTTAAAACATAAAAAACACTTAGAGGACAAGAAAATAACTGAGAAACCGTTGCGTTGTATAAATGTTATGTTTGTGGTGCAACAATAAAGAATATTAATTTTTCTCGCAAAGAGAACAGACGCAATAACAAAAAGGTCAGTGAGCAAATGTCGCTTGGTTCTCGCAGATAAGGGGAGTTCAAACCGTTTGAATTTTTGCCTGCAATTTAGACGAAGAAAATATTCCAGAGACAAAATTGTACAGAAACATAAATTAATGGTCTGTTTTACTACCTTGTTATGTAAATTGCACTTAGTCTAGAACGGCATAAAATGATAATAAAAATAAGATAGACCATTCTGTTTGAGCACTTTATCTAAGTAAGCAAAATGTGCTTGTATTTCAATTAGGCATATTTACGTAATAAGGCAGATACTAATATATGTAATATAACCCATAAAAAACTTCAAAAGAACCGTAATCACCTCATCCTCGGTTTACAAAGCTTAAAAATAACCTTAAAGTATCTTAGACAATATCGTTATGATGCGAATTATATTTGCCACAGACGCCCAGGGCACATCTATAGGTAATTTAGTCAGCAGGCCACGTTTCTTGCCAATCAGCTCAACCATTCCCGTAATGGAAAATCTATTACTCTTCCTACCCTTCGTGAACAAAGGCGAAGAATGAAAAATCTCCTCGTGGGCCCTTGGTCCCACTATGTTACCTAATCGATGTTTCAGCGTGTCGGAGCGTATCATTCCATTTGTTTCGCAAATTGCTCTCCATGCATTACAGCCTCCGAAACAATAATAAAATATTTTATCTTGTTAAACTTTGTCTTAGAATACAGGTTGGAACATGAATAATGTATGTAAATATCAAGTACCTATCAGTAGTTAACTTTCTCAGAAGATGGTGAGGTGGAACGTTTATTCACCACAATGGAATTCTTGTAAAAAGGGTGGTTCATTATTGTTTTTCAGTGTGCAGTACTAATTTTCCTCCAAAAATGGATATTGATTGAGGTACTTTTTATATTTTTATTTGCGTAACTAGGTACTGTAAAAACTCTTGAGCATCTCATTAGGTCAAATTTTTATTCTTGTAACAAGATCCACCGATGGGTAGAAAACCTGTGTCGCAAAACATCGCGTATTTATCTTATTCTTGTGAATAACAGATGTTCAGCGTCCTCGCAACGTCATTTATCAGTGTCTCTTCTGTCTAATCATTCTGAGGTACATTTATCACGACAATTTTTATACCACAATCCAGAGATCTCGATGTCGTCTTATAATTTGATAAAATAAGGTCATTATTATGTGATTTACAAATAAGACGATAGAATTGAAATGCTTCTCATTCAGCGAATGGCTATTTAATTTACGTTTACATCCGCTTTTATCATCTAAATTTTCGAACACATTCTCAAGTGGTTAGTTACGTTATCTTCTATCAAATATCACGCGGCGCGTTAGTTAATATTGCTCAACGGACTACAGTACCTACAGTAGGGTAGGAGGCCTGTCAATGTAGACAACAGACAGTGAATTGCACCGGATGTTGATGTCCCACGCCTCCACTCCCACCCTTCACCCACTGCTGACATTACGAACAAAATATCACGTAATATACCTCAAAAAGCTGAAAGTTGACTTGCATTCTATGATGTGAAATTGATGTTGCTATTCTTACCTACTGATTAATAACAAATTATAGTTTCGAAGATATTTTATGTATAAAATAACAATAAAATTCTTAATTTGCTAAGGGTTTTTTTTCCAATTATTACTTTCATCAGTTTTACATTTTAAAAAATCACAAGTATGTAAGTATTCCTATCAGTACGCCTACCAAGAGTTGACAACGTAAAACTCGTTAGCGTTTACGTAAATACTTAATAGTGCTATGTCTTTTCAGCTAATTACGAAACACAGAGAGGCATACATAGTTTTACGTACGTACTCGCTAGCGAAGCGCTAAGGAATGTTGACTTTGTCAACTCATGGTAGGCGTACAGGAATATCATAGTAATAATAAAGTTTATGAACAATGTGTGCAGATAAAGTGCCTATATAAAAACATGTAGCCACAACACAGATCTCACCCTGTAAGAGAAACCTGTATAAAACAGATTTTGAATGTTCTTCTATCCTAATTTTAAATTTATGTATAACACCATACAGCATACTCTTAGTTACCTTGCAAGAAAAGTCGAAAATATTTTAATAATTTCCTAGAAACAAATATACTCACACGTCACACACAATGACGGCTCAAGTTAGGTTTTCCTGCTCTCTGCTTCCGGAAACCCATAACATCGATCCGGAACTAATACTTGCCTTTACCGTACAATAGCACTTTTGCCATTCCTATTTGTGCGACTAGATATTAGATATTCTTATAGTATATTGCAATATAGCTGCCAATCTACTGTATTATTTATTATGATAGACCGGTGTTGCAAAAAAAAAATTTGGATCAGGTACTGAAATGCTCGTATTCCAAATAGACCTAAAGCTAAGGTCGAAGTTCCTCGCTCGGTAATTTTACACATCGCTTGCCTTCCACAACTCATTCAATTCGGAAAATGAATGATTCACTTTGGTGGGTTCGTGACTTCGAGATTGAGGAATGCTTGGCTTATCAATTGTAAGAAAATACATTTCTTTCCAAAACTTTCCTTGTGTTATATTATTACGTACGCAGGTACGTACACCTATTATATAATTTTATCAAATTTACTCACATCGTAATAGAATATTGTGTACAAACTTTCATGTTAATCTAATTGTACCAACATAATGGTATGTAAACTATGAACACTGACTGTTGTTGTTATACACTGTACTTATCCATTAAGTAGGTAACCAAATTATCCAAAAACATCGACAAAAAACCTTGTTTTATGGTTCTGAAAATTATAACGACCAACCGACCGCAGCAGTCCGATTTTAATATACCTACCTAACCTACCCTTCTATTTTCTAAGTAAGAGTCTGTTTTGTAAGTATTTAAGCGCATCAGGCCGGACGGTTTGAAAATCGAACATGTTTTAAATGGAATTTATGTCAGCAGTGGCTTACTTGGAATTTATTGGACGGGAATGGAATGGTGGGTATGTCCGGTCTTTCTCTCACATTGCAGAGCAGCATGTAAAAGGAGACAAATATGTGTGGAGACAGGAATTCCGATTACGACGTTTATCGTGATAGGAATAATAAATTGAAAGTTGCTTTCGATGAAATATCTACATAGGAAGGTCAGTGAATTGAGTTTTATCTGTTTATATGTGACAAACATCCTTACCACAATATGAAAAATGTCCACGAAAGGCTACGCGGGATGAAAATAGATTCGAGCACGTATTATGTGTTCGTGAAATATTTGATACTACATTGCACAGTGAGACAATCTCGTGTCTGGTTGCTTCCAAATATAAGTAAGACAGATATTTTTAGAATAGACATTGATCTTTTCGTTACCTTCGATATTGTTTCACAATGGCTTAAATTGTTAACTAATGTATTCAAGGAAGAGTGAATTTAGAGCCAGCTTTTAGTGATATTATCAATAAATGAACTTCTACAATTGTTGTAACTGATTTAAAGTAATGATGATGATGTGAAGTTAGCTTAATAGCAAATCTCTATAATAAGCCCCTGACTCTGTTTTGTATTTCGCATCAAAATTCACATGGATTATTCGATTGATAAATGATATGAAAACCGATTAGTATAGGTTAGTATTGGTTGAACTGTCAAACAAAACAAAGTTAATTCTTATAAACAACATATTCTTAAGTAAAACTACTTGATTCTGATATTACTAAAATCTGTATCAAACCGACAGCCAGGCAAAAAGCTCTCCGCATTGCGGGCCTGCGGGTATTTTAGCCATGGTGTAGTATCGCTTTGGAAGGGTTTACTATACTACTAGCTAAAATTAAGTAAGTAAGATCAAAATTCAAATCTAGGATTTTCTATTTGATAAACAAACAATAGACTTCTTCTTCAACTCAATAATGGAATCGATGTATTTTCTGTGAAAATGAAATAATATAATATTAAAGATATTTTGCGTATCAATCAATATAGCTACGGCCCTTGAATGATCCCATAAAGTATACATAAAAGGATTTCACATTATTTGGTGCCTACTATTTCGCCTAGTATTTCGATTTTAAAAACATACCAAATTCTTTAACTTTTCAAGTCAGCACAACTCCTAGCCAATATCAACATAATAGGTACTTACTATACAAATATGTCCAGTATTTTTATGGAAAACTGATAAAAAGTATTTTCACAGCAAATATTGAGTGTTTTAACGAGGGGGATACCTGCATATGCTGCATAAGAAATGCAATGGTGATGATGATAATAGTATATCAAGCTCTGGTAAGAGTAGGTATGTCAATCGACTTTGCTATATGATTAGACAACCTAGTCGTAAATAGCAGGGAGGCCAGTCAAGAGCAGTATTTAGGTATAATTCTAACGAGAACCCAAAAATCTTTTCCGATGACATATATATTCCGATGATGAAAATAGTCATAATAAGTGGAGTTAGAAAAGTCGACGACTAAAATTCATTTACATCTTGAAATTACAATGCAATCAACGCACTGTGTCGACATATACCAGAAAGCAGATCACGAAGAAGAAAAAATTGAAAAACGACAATAAAATACAAAGGATCGCTATATATTTTTTTCAGATTCCCTCGAGTTCTCAACTACGCGGCTGGGTGAAGCTATACTCATTTGTATCTCTTTTTAACTGCACTGACCGGTCATCACAGACCACTGTTTGCTAACGTCGTCGTGAAAAAAAGCTAAGCTGCGTTCGAGCGCTGTGACCAAATCCGGTGAATGCTTTTGTCTTTTTCTGTACACAGTACACTCTCGTTTCAGTGATTTGCTACATAGAGAGTGGGAACAGTCGAGTTTTTTTTTAATACAGAATGTCATAAAATTTGTAATCATTTTAACAGTTGGTAACCGCAACAGAGACAGTTTAATCTATACTAATATAATTTGAAGAGTTTGTTTGAATGGGCTAATCTCTGGAACTACCTACCAGTCGGATTTGAATAATTCTTTTGTTGCATTTGATAGCCCAATTCTTGAAGAAAGTTGTTTAACATCACGCTACGACGTCCGTTCCGGAGCTTAGCAAAAAGAGAAAAGTCAGAAATAATAGGAAAAACACATAGAATGCGAGTCAAAAAAATTATAATCAAGCAGGCATATTAATTACCTAATAGAATATTCAGCACTGTAAAGCTATACAATAAATAAATAAATGATAGTCAAAGTCAAAACTATTTTATTGCATGTAAGTACACTGGGTACATTTATACAACGCCAATTTTTTATGTACCACCGCTTCCAAGGTGTTATATAGAGCTGGGCAGAAGAAGCGGCGCAACGCAACAAACTTCCGCAACACATCTTTTAAAATCGAGTTTATACAAAACATTATTTTTGTAAAGGTTGTGCGAGGCTGAAGTAACATTAACACCAGGCATCTTTGTCATTTATATAATCGACTGTTTTATAATAAGCTTTCTTACAAAGTTGTTGTTTAATGTGGGTCTTAAATTTTCTGTCATTCATATTTAAGATTTCTTCTGGTATTTTGTTGTAGAAGCGTATACATTGCCCCGTGACTATTTACGATTACTAACCTTACTAAGCCTTAACTGTGGTGGTACAAGTTTGTTTTTGTTTCTTGTAACATAAGCTGTGTTCATGTCACAGTGCCTCAAAAAGAGAGATATATTTTACCTTTATAGTAGGTATAGCGTAATTACTTTTCGGTGCTGACATCGATACGAGATTACTGTTAGCGGCTGCGCGTCGGACTTTTCACGCTGTTTATCGCGCCGCCCCGGCCGCCGCCGCCGCCGCCGCCGCAGCCGCCGCCCGGGCGCAAATAAAATGAAACGACTATGAATTGCCACTTTAGTTTGCAGAACTTAAATTGAAACTTACGTTTTGCTTTCTCTTCTATTCCAAGCATTTATGCAAAAACTGTAGCCGATGGCTTACGAAAATGTATCCAAATAAAACCACCGTTTAGTGTGTGAATATTCACAGTTTATAAGACCAATCTCTATTTATGTTGAGCTGCAGTAAATGTAGTGCTAGTTATAGTTGAAAAATGATAGCAATAGCTGTCACATTAGATATTACCAGCTAATGCTAGGTAATAACATGGAACAAAGAATGGATGGATTACAGATTCTATGTTGTAGTGAAAACATATAAGGTAACTATGTTTTTCCGGTTATGATCATATCGCCAAACAAGCAATTTGCCTGTTTGAGTTGTCAAGTCTAGGTTTGACTGGACTTCTGCCGTTAATTATATAAGCAAGTCCCTATAGAAAAATAAACTAGGTGACATTATTTTAAAGAACCAAGCTTCAGTAAAAAGCTTGTAAGTCCTTCATCGTTTGTGAGCAAAGGGGATGAATGACAGTATGACAATACAAGTACGCGTAAGCCGAGAAACGAAGGTAGATCAAAGAGATCAGACTTCAGGTAGGTATTTAGAGATAAGCAATGTTTACCTTTGACAATATTCCGGGCGACCACTATGCTACTCGTAGTAGAAAGCAATAAACGAGAACTACTTTTCCACTAAAGCCAAACGATCCATTTTCAAATGATTTGGAGCTTCAAACATCCGTCGCATTCTTTTACCTACTTCCAAAAAAGGAGGAGGTACTATGTTCGGCTGTATATATGTTTTTATTATTATTATTATTATTTAGTATCCTAAATAATTTATTGGTACCCAGTAAAGAATATCTCGAACTTCCACTATATTTTTGATATGAAATGTAAATAATTAGTTCCTATGTCTAGTAACAGTTGACCATATTTAAGCAATGGCGGTCATTAGTCTGTGCTGGTTAGTTCAAGCACCATTTACTTAGTAGCCACTTTATATGTTGATTGTGTAATTCAACCAAAGTGCTCTCATCCTGCTAAACTAGACCATCAGGGTAACCGACCGAGTATTATATAAAAAATAAAATCGTTTAAGTTTTTCTTGATGTAAACTTGTGAACTTACGTAATAGTATAATAATACCTACTGTACATAAATATTATTTATGAATATTTTGAAGTTACAACTTCTTCTTTTAGCTGCATTAATCTTTCAGATAGAATTTTATATTTCATTCATTAGTAGGTACTGTTCTTTCCTAATTTGCAACAAAAAATTTATTGATCTATCTAAAACGACTGTAAGTAAGATATTAACTTACGAAAAACATGAAATACTAAGAAAGTCTAGAAGTAAAACTTTAGTATGAGTGATCTCTTTGCCGTGAAGGTAATACAGTCAAATTAATTTGACGCAGTTCCGAAAACCCAACTTAGATAAAATAAAAACTAGCAATAGTTAGCTCGGCGTGTAGGTAGTCGAATACAAAGACGAGAGAGAGATAGAGATAGTTCGCTTTGAAGTTGCCGAACGGCGAGAGAGCAGACCTTTGAACGAACTCCGGTCAAAAGGTAAAAAGGGTCGCAGACATCAAAGATAATTGGGGACCTATTAAAAGATTTTACCGTAGGACATAATAGGGAGCGATTTAAGCTTAATATTCAGAAAAATGCCTATACCTAGTACTTGAAGGCAAATTTGATAAAAGACAAGATACAATTTGATTGATAAGAAAATTGTGACTCTCCGAGACAAACACAGAATATACAACAAAATGATTTTAAATATTGTTTTCTTTTGTTTTACATAACATCAATCGCATTCAAATACGAAGCAATTTTTGGATTTGTTCAAGTAATTTGTCGAGGAATAAAATAATACAGTCTTCAGAATTAATCGATTTTATTTTACTCACTTTATGAGAACGCGATGATATTACTATTCTCATACTTAGAGGATCATTTACAAAAAGCTGTCTAAATAGTAAATGAATAATAAATAGATCGTAAATGATTTTAATGTAATGATTTTAATTCAAATTTACACTTTGCCCGTCTGAATTTTATTCGCAAAAATCTTACTTTTTAAAAGCTGTTTCAGTCTGTTTATTATAAATGAACAATATTTAAAAAACGACGTACATGTTTAATTTAATTAGGTTCGTATGATGTCATTCATTATGCATGCTGCGCGGCTGTTTCACTGTTCAAGATCTTCAAAAGATCCACTGTTTGCTTTAGAGCCGTTCGTTGCCTACTTAAAAAAAATATGGTGGAAGATGAGTGGTACCTATCAGATGTGGATCTTAATGGTAGTGGCGGAAGAAAGCAGTCTTTGTCAAGTCATCTTAGTTTACTTCAAACTTTACTTACCATACTCAATCTCTATTCGTAGTTAGTTATTGTAAGGAGGCTGGGGAAAGCAGCACTGGTCAAAAATCTTCATTTAATTCTACATTTTTCATTCCCTGTTTCTGATCTCCAACTTAAACAAAAGAAACATTTCCCCAGCTCTCCTTAGAAGAATTCTTTCTAATATGACTTCGTTCTTCTTCGCGTAATAAGATTAATTTTTACTAATGAAACAGAAAATGAAAATTTCTTCAGCAGAATGCGAATTTGCTAAATAACTCTACGCAATTTGTCTTGGAAATGAGGGAATTTTTTCACGCTCCTTTTCTTGTAAATTGACTTAGAGACTACGCAAACTAATATGATTATCACGTTTTCGTTATACTTAGGTACACTTGTTCTAAATAACTATTTCTATTTAGTAGTACCTACTAAACTTTAGTAAGGTCATGATAATATCTATTGTCTGGAAGTCATCCAAGAGCGTCTTACAGTCGAATGAAGTCTTTCTTATCCCAAAACCAAGACTCTAAAGTTAGTGTAAGTACGGGTAGGTAAATGAAACTGAGACAAATTAAGTTAGGTATAGCCCAGCACGTTTATATCGCATTCTGAGGCTCAGCTACAAGATTTGTCTCATTCTGATGTCGCACACCAACTACGAGTTAATAGATACGTACTGACATATAAAATAATTGCTGGCCCAATAAAAACATAGGCTAAATTCATTCAACTTTAAAAAATTCTCTACCTTAATTAACCAAGGTTTTCGAATAACTGTCCCCATGGAAAAGTCATCTCCAGCCGGAGGCATCGAGAAACATAACGACGTTTGAAAAAAGAGGCTGTGGTCTCCCGAGACGCAAGTCGCAACCCGACTCCGAGTTAGAATCGCGTTTGAAATCGTTATCCGCACGAATCTCGGTTATTTATGGACATAACACTAAATTAAGGATTTAACTTCGTTAATCTAATGCTGCCGTTTTATTTCGGTACAATCGCATTCTAACTGCGCTCGCTCTACCCACAGCACAGTGGTGTCTTGAATTTTAATAGGTCTACTAACTTCTTAATTGAAATTCTAAGCGGAATTGTTCTTCGTGTCCATCACCATTCAGTTACGGATTTTCTTGAGATCCCTATTAATTTTGTTTATTCACTTTAATTGGACTTTAATTTCGTTTGACGCCATAAAATAGATTGCTTTCGTATTGTTTTTTCTTCGTTGTTTGTTCACTGTCAACGAATGTTTAGACGTCATTTACAGAGGCAAGCAAGACTAAATAAGGTACCTTTTTTATATATTATGTGTATTATTTGTATCGCATAATTGTATTTTACACATTATGTATGAGTTACGTCTCAACATTACATCATATCTCTAATACGAATATTGCAAATACCGTAATATTTTTTTATTCACTATATTCAGTTTTACTCCGCAAACAATTATTATTATATTAAAATATCTTTAATAAATATCAAAACACCTAATTTCTTAAAATAGACAGTTTAGAAATGATCCCTAGATAAAATTTAAAATGAAAACCCCTCAGTATTTAGTAAGTACTGAGGGTTTTTTCATAAAAACATTTTGAGTGAAACAAAAATACTTTTAACTTAGATTCCTAAGTGAATTGGGGTCAGTAAGAAGCGGCAGGGAATGGAGTGATTGGGAAAATAGCATTGTTCCAAATAAGTTCAAGACACTGCTGAATAATAAAGAAGAGTGTGGATCTGTCTTCATCTTATTTGAGGTAAATCCAATGTAGCATGTTACTAAGAAACTTTCACACTATATACGGAAGGAACACAGAGATTTCATAAACATGGTAAGAATATGGTGGGTTAATATAATTAAGATGTATTAAGCAAAGGTAGTGTGGGCAGGTCTCATCTGTCGCAGAACCGACGGCCGTTGGGGCAGACGAGTTCTGAAGTGGAGACCGCAAATCGTAACGCGCAGCGCGTGTCGCCCCGGCCAGGTGGATCAACGAAGAAGGTGGCCGGAAACGGTTGGATGCGGAGAGTGGAGGGCCGGGTGTGGTGGCGTACATTAGGGAAGGAATATGTCCAGCAGTGTACGTCGAAGGGTTGATGATGACTGCAGTTATTATATACATGACCTACCTATAGGAATCTATGTATATACCAAATCGCAAAACTCTAAAATGTACAAGGCTATGACTCAGTCCCTTCAAGCGAAATAAGATCGAGGTCTAGTCATTCTTGTTATCTATAACGGACGCCAAGATTAAGCCTACCCATATAACATAAAGTTATGTGGCGTGAAACTTTTTGTGCGATCAGCGACTGGCCGAAAATGAGTGTGATCGTACGCTAGTAGTTACACGCTCCTGCCCCGGACTTCCGTTGTCGGTGTATTGTCGCTGACGTCGTTTAATCACGGTGACAAATGTACCGCGTCGCTCGTCCGCCGCCGATTGTCAGCCCCGCACCCCGCCCGCCGCCCGCCCTCCGCCCGCCCAACGCCACCACAAATTGATAATGCTCAATTACACTTCACATACTCTTGTGACTTGTTCTCACGGTAGATACGTCTTTGTCCGAGGGGGCCGCCGAACAAACACCCAACCATTTGTATAGACCCAAACACTTAAGTTACAGTTTTAACAATGGAAAATCGTTTATGTTCGTGAAGTCGATAGACCAAAGGTTTGCGGAATTTTGAAAAATCTGTGATTGACATAATATGATGGCTCAAAATGATCCGATAGACTAGTTAAAAATTAAATAATGAAAATAATTACAATAAATAGGTAAACCTATACAATACCTATCAGTGATAATAAATTATGTTGTTTATTTCAACATCTATTTTCATTTCTTTTTGATATTTTCTGAAGATGTATTCCATTCCTATTTTAAGCTTTTTCCAAAGAAAAATCCATTAATTATTTTTATCACAGTCGCCATTTCACCCCGAATTAAAATGGTGGTCACGGCCCGTCCGCTCTGCCGCCCCAGTATCAATAAACGCTTATAAACGCCTATTAGCTTTGTGGCGTTTAGTTCTTTAGTTCCGTTAAGTCGTCAATCATACTAGTTATGTAGAAAATGGTAGAAAATATGCATAAGTATATTAAATATATTTTAATATATTTGAGGTGCCTATAAACAAGATTCCGGTTCTCGTCAAAAACCAAATCACAACACTGCAACCAGGAAAAACATGAAAGTTTCTATTGCTTAGTACATTTACTTAGTACCTACAGTACATTTTTGCTTAGCATACTATCAACAAGCCAAAACCCACAAATACCTACACTTTTTAGAAAAATTCAAGTTGGTTCAAGTGGAGTTTCTGCCAAAACCCTGGATAGTTTTAGAAGCTTAGATGCGGCCTGTTACACCAAAAAGTTAAAACAATAAAAGATTCTCTAGGTAGGTATATATCGTATTGCATCTCTTTGGATAACAATTATTTGGACAACGCAATATGAGGCCACGTTGTACTTACAAAAAAATCTGAAGTAAAAGCCATTTAAAAATTAATGAAACATTTTTTTCTATTTAAAGTGATTGGCCAGTGCAGTGTAAAGCAGGCATACACTACAGCAAAATAACTGGGTTCTACTTATAATTTGTTGTAGTGTATGCCTGCTTTACAACGCACTGGCCATCATTTTAAAAATAAATTCAAATTACAATTTGTTGTAGTGTATGCCTGCTTTACAACGCACTGGCCAATCACTTTAAAAAGAAAAAAAATGTTTCATTAATTTTTAAATGGCATTTACTTCATTTTTTTTTTGTTCAAAGTGGCCTGATAATGCGTTCTCCAAATAATACATAACCGAAGATATGGAATTGTTTAAACTTTTTGGTGTAACAGGGAAACGCACTGGCACACAGGGCATGCAATTTAACAAAGAAAAATGATTTTATTTATTTTTTAGGCGTTCACTTCTGATTTTTTTGTACAATGTGGCCAGATTATGTTGTTCAAATAAAACACCACCAAAGAGTTGCAATACAATCTACATAGACACATTTTAAAAAGAAAGTGTATTCTACGATAGTCCGATTAATTTTATAATTTGCGGCTTTTTATACGGGCGAAAATAAATTTTACTCTCCGATTGCGCGCGAAGCGAGGGTGCCGCGCGAAACGCTAGTATAGCGCTACCGCTAGAGCCGAGCGATCGAAGCGAAGTGAGCGAAACGAGCGAACTTTTTCGTTTCCCCAAATAAACAAATTAAAATTATCTAGATAGTAAAATTATCCGCACTTTGAGGCTAATCGACGTGTGCGCATCATCCATCACGAGAGCCTCATACCTCCTTTGATTTCGGTGTAGGTTTTTATGGATTTGTTACCTTTTTATTATGGATGTGAGCTATCGAAGGGATCCGCGTCCACAAAAATAGTGGTAATCAATGGTTTTATGGTAATTTCTCTTACTGTACTTCTAAGTAGGTATATTGCAAATAAAAAAATGGATTTAAAAACTTATTACAAGTAGTCATAAATGTTTTACATCTTAATCAATTGAAGGTTGAAAAGTACTTCAGATGTTCACGGTCTTATTTTGCAATGACTCCCTCAAATATTATATTTACGCAAAAACAAATAAACTGTAAGGCGGCCCGCACAAAGCTTTCTCACCATTTCTTTATTAATTTTATTTTTAAAGAAATTCGTCATTCATTTTACAAACAAAAATTTTTTAATAAATTTTTTTTTTAAAAAGAGCTAAGTGTGACGGACCGACCGACCGAACGTACGGAACTGAGAGAGATGTGGTTTTTCGGTATGTGTTATCGGTATAGAACACATTTTCGCAAAAAATTGATAAAACTTTTTTTCGCGCTTACAATATTTCCTCTACCCTTAGTGCCTACAGTACTACGGTCGAGTAAGTAAAAAACATGACCTATGTCAATTTACCGCTTTCACAAAATGAAGAATTTCGTTCTAGTCTCCTTTTGTCTGTCGTAGTCCCTAACGAAGAAGTGAACTTCTTCCATTTGAAAGATTAAAAACCGCTAGCCAAGTTTCTATTCCGGTCGGTCCGCCATATACCTACGTGCTTCGAGAAAGCTTTGCCGAATGCCGCCCACTAATGAAGAGAACGGCTAGGGGAAAACAGTGGTGCCACGTCAATTAGTTAGAAACACTTTCTACGAGTATTCCGATAAAGCCGTATTTTCAAAACACTTTTCGTTTGAACATTTTCATTGTACAAGTTTGCGACACATCTAAGAAATGTATCAGATGTTATTAAGTAAATGTGAAATTTAATTATGTCTGTACGCAAAGAGCTGGTGACATACACTCGTAAACTGTCGTAACATAAAAATTTATGAGGGTCTGGAAGGAATTTACTTAAAGTTTATTGCAGTAATAAAACAACTATATGTTTCATAGTTTTATTCATACTATGGGGAACTTTGTGGGCACTAATTAAATGACGTGAATCTCGTAGCGGATATATTATTATAATACATATTTGCTAGCTTATGGAAACATAACGAGGTTCTTGTTTCGATTTTTAAATGTTCCCGTATGAGAATGTAAATAATACATGGCAAGTAATATTATTTTCGCGCAATAAAATGCTTAGTAATCTAGTGCCAAATTTGATCTATCTTATTTTCTTAGGGGGCCAGGAATACCTGGCGACACTTCGATCCTACGGGATCTGTTGTGCCAAACCCCTGTCCGCCAAACGGTGCCCCAATCCGTTTTTTGGTGGACTTCACATGCGCCTTAGAATAGTAAATAACAGTCTTTGGCATATGCAGGTTTCCTCGTGATGTTTTCCTTCACCGAAAAACCTGTGGTATTATAATAAACCGTACTTAAGTTTCGAAAAACTCATTGGTATGGGCCAGGATCGAACCCAGGATCTCATGAACGTGAGGCGAGTGCACAACCAACTAGGCTACCACGGCTCTAAATTTTATCTAAATTGCTTCAACCGTTATGGAAAAAAATGTATAACAAACAGCCACACTTTTCAGTTTAAGTTAGGCGTAGAATACCGATTGTTTATTATTGTAGCACTATTTATCAAATTGACGTAAACAATTTAAGGAATTTCTACACAATATTTCTACGTTTACCAAACCACACTGAACGCTGTATTTCATAGAATATTTAAATTTTGTTTGCGAACTTTCGGCGAAGCAAAAGTCGCTCTTGAATTTAAATTTCAGTGACCCTTTTTTACTTTTTATGAGTGACTTCCGGCGTTAGTACTTTTAGAAAGTACATACTCGTACGGGTAAGTATTATACCTAGTACAAAGGGTATTAAGAGAGCACATTTCAAAGGTACTTGGCAAAGGCTTTTCAACGTTAATAAAGTTAATTACTCCGTCGCTAATTGTGCCCGTGTGTGCCAGGTGTGATTATTATCTATGTAGGTACCTAGCTGTGCGGATATCCGGCGCAGTGCCGGCGCGGGTGTACCCGCACACAGGGCGGGACTAAATTAGCACTAATTTAAGCAGTGTTGTTATAGTAGGTATCCCTATCTAAAACGACATCCAAATATTTCTTTACTAGCCATTTATTTGCCCGAGTATCTTCGATAGTAAAAAAATAGCTATATTCATCTCCATGTGACATCTTTATGCCATGCACATTGCCATGCATAATTTTATGGATATAGTTTGAATAGTTGAGCCGTGAAAGAGTAAAAAAACTACTAAATATATTGGGTACAGAGTGAAAACACTATAAGTGATCTGACTCGATTATTCCTAAACTCATTCCTCATAATATTGAAAAACTTTTTACGAAACTATTCACTAGCTTATTAATTTGATATCAATTACGTACAACATATAAATAGTATCAATTACGTGCAACATTAGATTCTTCCTACTCTTAATTTTACTAATCATGAATATTAACTGACAACCAATAAATTAACGATTAATAAACGTAATAATGTATAATCAGAAATCAAATTATTCTTTATTAAAAAGTTATGAACAGGCCCCACATACTAGATGCGAACAGAGAAGTATCCAATGCAAAAGAAACTACGAGTGGTATGATCACATCAAAAGCCATATGAGAGATAAAAGGTTAAAAATAAGAACATTTGGTTTTAAAATCCATTTAAGTGGGGCAGGGCGAAGAGCGAGCGCTAGGGCGCGCGGTGGCGCGCGGGCGCGGGCGCGCCGAGCGAACCGATTAGGGTAATCCGCTCGGGCCCTGCTTGCCCGCATTCAATCTCGCCCGGGTCACAAATGCCACGCAAACGAACAAACGGTATTATTTTTACACGACCGCATTATTTAATTCTGCCGTACCTATAGGTATGCAAATTAACATTAACTTAAATTGACTTTATTAGTCTGAAAAATAAATAAAAGTTAAATTGTACAATAGTTCGTTTGGTCCGAATAAAACCAGTAACATTGACTTTTTCGAAACTTAAATAACAAAAACATTGTAAAAAATTTTGCATTTAAAATTATGTAGCATATAGCGCAGCGATGCCCGCTCATGCGCATTCTGTGCTCTGTGGCTTGCATCAAAAATATCCATACAAATATTCTCATAATATTATATCATAATGTTTATTTGTACAAACATTTATTGTACAGGTACCACCGGCGGCGGCAGATAATCCGATTTACTCGCCAGTGATCAAATAATTTGCTATCGAACAAATAGCTCCAAGCTATTTAGTTCCGCCTCTCCGCAACCCCGCTGTGATAATTAGCTACCACAGGCTACCACTCTCCATTATTTTCCAAAACCTTTCTAATACGTATTAATCAAATACTTGCTGTTACAAAAACAATAAAGATTGCTAAAAATGTCCTGATACAACATACAATATTATAATATTTATTTTTTTACACAATAAAGTGGCAAATGGTCCACCTGATAAAAAGTGGCTACTCGCCCGTTAAAGTTCGTTGCCACCCTGAGAAATAATGCCTCGTGTACCTGTAATTACACTGGCTCATTCATCTTCCTTTAAATCGGAATACAGCAATGCATTACTGTTCATTACTGTTTGGCGGCAGGAATAGGGTAAAATGGTGGGTGGTCCTCATAAAGATGGATCCTGCACTAGAGTTTAAATATATGTATATGTACATAAAAGGGGTCATGACCTAAGTGAAACCTCCTTTGGTTTCATATAAGTCATATGAAATCATTTTCTGACACTAAGTATATAGAAATTCTGAACCTGCCTTTCCGTTATGAGAATCTGGAATTACTTAAAAGCAAAATGCTAGTTTTAATTGAGAAATCTCTTAGTTAAATATTAAATTTTCATTGAATTTCTGCAAAACTCTAATTATAATATTAATACGCCCCGCGTGTATCATTGGCGTCTAAAGCCCGGATAATCCGTTTAAAGCAATATATTAACGATATTGATTAAATCCCATGCCCATAAAGCTTCTTCGAGCGCTAGAGCCTTTGGTGTATAATAATTATTGAAGCTAAATTTAACAGTGATGTCTTATTATGGATATGAATATATTACACTTTACGAGTATGTTTGTTTTTTTGATATTATGACTAAGTAGATAAGGTAACAATATGGTTTTGGAGTCGTCATGGTGTTTGATCGGAATAAACGAATTTTAACTATTGCGTAATAGGAATAGAGCATAAGGGCAAAATGAAGCGAAACGGCGATTTCTGTGAGTTCAATTTTCACGATAAACCAAAAATTCAATTCACAGACTAATAAAAATTGTGCCCAAAAAAAAAACAAATTAAAATTAGTTAAATTTTCGGACATGTGTTTTTTATTTAATTATGAGCAGTATATTTACCTCCGTGAATATGGCAAGCATGCAGATTTTTACATATTGTATGTTGAAAGCTGATTGAAACTGAAAACTATTTGATCTTTCATAATATATAAATGTACAACGTAGTAGACAGTAATGCAATACTATTAATTACACTAAATTTACCTATTCAATCTGCATACTGTATCCATAACAAACATGTGCGAGTCTACATATGCGGTTCGAAAGTCAATTATCTCATCCCCTTGGAGCGAATGTCATGAACACACCTTTGTAACTCTGAATTCGCGAATTGTTCGTACCCACACGTTTATTATAAAGCTACAAAAGCCTTATCTCTCAATCATCATATGTAAACACACGGGCTGAGGCTGGAAATGACAGGTTCGATCAACAGAAAGTGCTCAGTAGGGTGTAAAAAGACGTAAATCTGTACAGATACCTTAGCATTTGTAATATGGGACCGACGCGTTGGCTTAGCGGTTTGGGCGTTTACTTCGCTATTTGGTTTGGGTTCAATTCCCAAAGGAAACAGGAAATTTTGGATGTTTCATTTGTCATTGGTCATGTCACAAACCTTTTAAATAAATAGGCCCAGAAGGTGTATTGTAAATTACTAATTATTACATCATTAAACTCTTTGGTAGATATTACACCAGTGTTGTGTTGTTATGCGATCTTGTAAATTAAAATAACACTTGCTACAACCATCACATACATATATTACACGACGAAGTCTGTAATTAAATGTATTGAATCTATCTCACAAATAACGGCGCGGATCAAACCCGTAATTATTTAACTTCTCGCCCATTCATATTGTGTCTACTCGTTACGTTTACCGGCACCCTCACCTTGTGACGTAAATAAATGGAGATACATATACCAGCAAACTCATGTATACTTCTAAGTATAAATCATTAATTTAAATTTAATTAATCTTCATCTATTCTATTTCAAGCAACAATGCAGACAAACCCGGTAACTATCTCTACATTTGGAATGAATAGCTTGGAAGTGTTTAAAAAATCGTATTAATGATTCTAAAACTAACAAAGCAACTTTTATATGTATCGCTAATGATAAAATGTTTTCACGTAAAAAAAATATAATTCAGTTAAAATTACTACACATTTCCATAAAAACAACCGAATATAATTAAGCACGTTTAGCTTTTAATATTATATGAGAGGAAATGATTGTAATTATACTAAACCCACACATATAAAGTACTCGGAGAAACAAACTTTGTTGAAAATTAGTTAAGCGAGATGTACGCCTCTAATGACCCCACACCAAACATAATTAATTACCAATTGTCCTACTTGCTTAGAGATCTCGCCAAACTCTTATGAACCATAATGAAGACAATAACATTACCTCTGCACAATTGTTTGTTAGATATACGGAACGATTGAATCAAATATCGTGTACGGACTCAACTAACGTTAATTTCGTTCGACCCGGGACGTTAACTTGGACGTTTACGAGCTGTACTGGCTGTTTCATAACTCAATTACGTCACAGCAACATACAAGATACTATCCTTATAATTTTGTTACTTTTCTTGCAATAAATCTTGGAAAAACTTTCCACCTGTCTCACCGGTATACGTGTGTACATACTTAGTTACGTGGTTGGGCGAGTGTAAAGTTCAAGAATCAATTAGCAGCCCCCTAGTCTGCCGGCCGTCATGATGCCGTCCATAATTCATGCCACGCCGACGCGCCTCTTGCCAGGCATACTTAAAGTCAGAGATACCTATGTATATACGCCTCCACTTACAGGTATCTCTTTATAGACACTCATTAGGTAGGTACTTTATTACATTTTATAAGAAAAATTTAAATTAGAAGTTTTAAATAAGTTTTACCACAGACTATTTAATTTTACTTAGACAGACGTTTTACTTGTAAATATAGTTACATATTATTTATGGCCGCTGAAAACACCTCATATAAACTTTAATAAAGCTTAATATGGGCTATAATATTATAACTATGTCTATGGAATAAAGGACTAAGGTCGACTGGAAGTGATCCCTTAGTGGGATAGGTCCGCCTTTGTATACATAGTTTTATTCCTGTCTGTTTCTGTTAATATATATTAAGGCGTTTACATACATACATACACCCATAATTAGCTAAACCAACGCTTCGTAGCAGTTTCGTAGCTCTTTCGTAGCATTAGCTACAATGTTTGCTATATACCATTTAGGCGTATTAACGAACATTCACATGATGTAGGTACCTATTACAAAGTTACGGTCGACAAACAAAGGTCTGAGGTCTGATTACTTTTACATGAGTTATTTAATTAAACCAATGAATAGGATGTTACGTCTATATTATTCATGGCAATTAGTACCTCGTCCCTTTTTAGGGGACCGTTAACGAAACCACTAACTTTGTTATGGTTTTTTATTACAACAAATAAATAAATTGTATACCATACTCGATAAAGTGTGCCTACAGTTCCCACACAAGGTTCGTAAATCAATATTATAGCAGTCAGTAGGTTATAAAAAAACCTGCTGCGCGTAGCGGCGCAGTTAGTCCTAAAACCTTTTATTGGTGTCTACACATTATCAATTAATTTCCTGTATATTTTTTCGATTGTCTATTGTATTACTGGTGTGCATTATGTACACAGTTAAAGTTAATAGTCCAACAACTATCCGTAGTTCAAATATTCATCTTACTTCACAATATTATGAAGCGATCTATCGTTTGAATTTTAACGTTCAGAATTATAATAAGTAATTTTACCTAATTTTAATGAAAATATTAACAATCACATGGTATAGGAATATCTAAGTAATTAACTTGCAAACATACTTACATGCAAACTTTTTCTATAATCTCAAAAGTCTACAAACAAAGCCAGCGGATATCAAATTTTTTACTAGAAAACAGAGCAGAACTCTTACGAACTCATGAAATGCGATCATAAATTTTTAGGGAACCCAAAACTGGTGAAACGTAGTCGCAAATTCTTATCTTTATGGACACAATTTTAAGGTATTCGGATCCCAGCCGCAGCAGTATTATGACCAAGTAAAACATCGAAAGTGTAGGCACAGCCAAGTTTCTCGTGGCAGCACAAAGCTGTTACTTTATTTACAAACTTTTCTTTTACACTGTTTCTATTTGAGGGAGACGCTAAGTAAGTACATGAAAATTAATGGGACTTTTTGTACGTAATCTCTATACCTACGTAAATACCTGTTCTTTTTGTCGACATAATATACCGCCGCGCCGCCGCCGCCGCGCTTGTTCAGTTAGAATGTAAATGTCGTAAATACATAATTTAAAGTGAAGAGAGTGCGGGCCGCACCGACTGGCCGGGTGAACTCTAGAAGTTTCCCATTATTTGCGTATACGCCAACGCCAATGTGAATAAACAGCACCGACACGCGTGACTAGAATGAATAGCTACATAATATCCCGACGAACGAGAAGCAACTTGAGAAGTTTTCGTATGCTCAAAAATTACTTATATTTTATTCAATGCCGAACGATACCCCTGTATACCCCAGCATCTTAAAGGTAGACATGAGGATTTTTATTAACAAGAATGTCAGTCAATATTATGAACGTGGGGATGTAAGTCACCAGAAGTACAAATTGTCTCGAATAAAAATTATGGTAATACATTTTCCACCTTTTGGAACATTTACATGGGCGTGGAAAAATACATTCCACTTGCTCGTTTCCATACAAAACAGATGTAAGAGCGGTACGGCAGACGATAAAGTTCATCCGCTGACGTGTAAGTAATTATTCAAGATGAAAGAATCGTGAAGGGTGTATTTCTCAGGTATTCACTCTAGGGTTATTGTAAAGCTACTGACATATATCTACTTATTTGTTCAATTTGTGTACAGTTATTTAGGTATATTGAAATACTTCACAGACACACGCGGCCTGCGGTGGCGGTGGCCGTGGCGGCCTGTTGTATTCCTTAAGCAATGTATCTGAAGCAATGTATCAGACACGCGCGGCCTGCGTTTGCATATTGAAGCTGCGGCCTGCGGAAGGCCGCCACCGCAGGCCGCAGCCTCAATATGCAAACGCAGGCCGCGCGTGTCTGAAGTCTCACATACATTGCATAGGGAACACAACAGGCCGCCACCGCAGGCCGCGTGTGTCTGGGTTCCCCTTTACTCATCACATGATTATGTTATTATAAGAAACACAAAATATATGCACGATTCTAAATGCATTGAAATTAACATGAAAAGTGTGTCTGCCACCGAAAAGCTAATATTTGAAATCAACCCATTTTTTGGCTTTTGCAAAATAGAGATTAAAATTATGCACTTAATATAGTTTCTGTGGGAGCTCCCACGATTCTCTTCCTCCTCCCGTAAGCAGACCCTTGAGAAAAAGTAAATTTTTCTGTGAATTATTTTAACATAAAACCACAGAAACATATAAACAAAAATATGGTGCATACCTACTAAGGGAGGCTAACCTTTTTGGGACCGAAAACAATTTTGGAACTCTGAAACTACGTGTCGGACCGCAAAACTTCAGAATAGGCAACTAATTTGCCCGCGAAGTAATGAAATTTTAAATACTACGCAGGAATAGGCTGTTAAATGTTCCTTAAATAAAATTTACTCCACTTTTTAGTGATTGTTAATAGGCATAACTAATAAAATGCAGACATTTCAAAACAATAAACAGAGATGCTCAATTAAATTCCTGACAACACATTTACATAGTGTGTTTGATAATAATATAATCATAATTATCGATAATTAAATTTCTTATTCCGTCTTCACGAGCAGTTTTACGAAGATTACTTAATACATAGATAGCATAGTAATGTAGTTGAAAAAATACTGAGTGTATTGGGCGTCTAACCCATTCATTATTCAGTCGAACGTCGATCGCTGTGAGCGGACGCACCGACCTGTTCGCATATTCCATTCATCCTCTCTTTCGCCATTTCACTCTTTAACACCTTCTTACAGCTCGATTCACGGCCTGAATAAAATAACGCGTGTAGAGTCTCACGGGAAAAGTTCCAATGCTTGAACCTACAATATGAATGCCGATTAAACTACTATTGTACTTTATTTTCAAATAGATTAAAATTAAAAAAAAACCGTGTTTCGCGTTTATTTGACTCGTATGCCAAATGTACCTTTAGCCAACTTTCAATAATAACGGACTATTCTAAAGAAATCTCCCTCCGAACTGTAATCTACCAACTTCGTTTGATCGTCGTCTACATATAGATATGTCAGTTAAACTAATTTGGTAACCTAAGTATGATACTTATTTTAATGTGTTGACTCCGGTTGACTCGAAACTATTTACATAGCAGCCCTCGGTATTATATAAATAGACAAAACGATCATAATTTAAAATGATGCGCAAAAAACTCTCCCCAGGCGCTCAAGCGGATTGTAATCGAAACCTGCATGATAATTATTTGACACATAGACATTGTGTAACTCAAAAAAAGTGTGACTCTAAGAAAGTCTGGATTAGATCTTCATTTCGAATGACAGCGGTCAAAATTTAAAATAGCCATATCTGGAAAGCTGGATGCTGAGGGCAGATGACCGATAAACAACACCACATGTCCTGCAGTGGACGTTGAAGGGACGTGATATGATATCTAGAAACTACTCAGGAATATAGGGCGGCAACGAGGGATCAGAAGGGGAGACATAGATGGAGAGAGGGGGAGACAAGCGGCAATAGACATTTAACGTAAAACGCTGCTTCTACGCCGAATACAGCCTACTCCTTTTTTTTATGTGGCATATACTTATACCTATAATTGTGTACCTTTTACACAGGCAACAACAAGATCGTGAGTGTACAGTAGACCACTCGTCCAGCTTTACTTAGTTACCGATCCTTGCACAGGCAGCGGTGTGTTGTAACTGAGCTGTTGTCGAAGGCACGCGCACTTTGTCAGAGTTATTACCGTACGGTTATACTATGCGGGCGCTTGGGCACCTTTCTAAATATATAAAATATAACTACAATGATAAAGCCGGTAAGCAGTTAACAGTCAATCTACTTAGTCACGGTATTTGTGCAAGCCTCGTCTCGTAATTAGTTTCGCCGCAAATCCCCGACTCCTGACTTTTTATAATGAAAAAGGTTAGCAGTCATTGCGTTCAATTCATGCGGGGATGGCCCAAAGGAGGCGTAATTATAAAGACTCGTGGTCATCGGCGACGTGACACAAATCGCAATAGACCCTCGTCTTGCATTTCTAAAGGTATAAGAAATATCCTCGCAATTTTCACAGAAAATTGAACTTGCCGCGTCAGGACACAAATTTATTTTGTGCACATGCTCGGGGTTTCATCTGTATCCATTCTAATACTAATGCCAGCTGATGCAATCTTCGGCCCCCGGGGAGTCGTTTTCTCTTTTATTTCTCAAAGTTGTAAAAAGTAATGAGGTATTTTATCTGTATGGCTGCTGCTTTCCATTGTTCGAAGTTTGCCAACCAAAACCCTGAGTGCCACTCACACAGACTTGATAAAAGTGCTGTATAATATAATTGATAATAACAAGAAAATACCGTTTCTCGTAGAAACAGACATTTGTGTGTACAAAGATATATATTTATTAAAACCACTGTAAGTAAATAAAACAACATACATATTATTTTAGCCTCTTGAAGGTGAAGTCTGTAAAATGGGTTAGGTATTATCTATACCTACGATTAAAATAAATTATATTGCCATTCAAAACTCAAAATATTGCGACCCAACCAAATCCGAATCTTATTAGGGTAAGTCGTATTGCCATATTGTAAAATACAATTAAAAAATGTCCCTGAACGCACACTGTGTGTAAAGGTCGTTTGGATACGGACCCTGCCGTCCCGGACGACGTAGGTACGTGTAATCCCGATTCCCTAAGCGCGAAGGCACCCTCCACACCGTTCGCAGACGTTTCAGGAAGACATACGATATGCTCATAAATTTTCACGCGAGTTTGAGTCTACGACCGCTCTCTGACATATTTTTAGGGTAACGAGTTATTTTATTTTGCAACATTTTTGAAAATAAGGGGTGCAAACAGTTAGGAATGTCCACTAAATGGTAAGTAGTCAGTGGTCACCAACAGTGGGCATCGGCCGAGTTATCCACTACAACGTAATAATATTTTTTCCCCAAATCTTCGCCCATATTTTATAGCGATAAAAAAGAAATAAACTGTAAATGACACCCTACGATCACATAGATAGAATATGTTGCGGATTCCAAATTAAAGGGTGTCAAAAATAACATAAACTAGTAGTTCCGTGAGAACAGTAGACCTCGCCAGCCCTTATAAACCAAACCTAAAAGAAACCAACAAAAGTCAACTTTGGAAACAGAAAAAGTACCTACTAAAGTGACAAAAATTAGCACTTTAAAGCTTAATATTTCGCAAACGGATCCCTGAATCGAAAAATGTTTATCACACACCCGCGATATTTTTGAAAGACCCATCCAACGATACCCCACACCATGGATATCACGCGGAAAAAAATAATTTTCCATTTTACGTATGCAGTTCTATGAACATAATTTATTTTTTCAACTTTCTTAAGTCGATCCACTATTACTCAAAAACTAATAGAACCTACTTAGCCGTAATAGTTTTCCTTGTAACTACGTTATATATGCTACTGCCATGAATTTTTTCACATTTCCAGAAGCAACCGTTTAGCTGGCAGGGGGGGGGGACACGTGACTCTAACAAAAATTACCGCTTTAAAGCTTAATATTTCGCCAACGGATCCCTAAATCGAAAAAATGGTATTCACACACCAGCAATATTTTTGAAAGACCTATCCAACGATATCCCACACTATGGGATTCACAAGAAAAAAAAAGTTCACTCCCACTTTGCGAGTATGGTAGGTACTCTAAAAAAAATGTTTTTCAAAATTTTATTCTACTCATTTTGTAGGTTTAATTAATTTATACCTATGCCAAATTTTCGTCAAAATCGGTTGAAAAATGCGACCTGTAGAGAATTACAGACAGACAGACAGACAGACAGACAGACAGACAGACAGACAGACAGACAGACAGACAGCCGGACAAGAGCATTTTTGGCCAGTCTCGAAACGTAGACGCTTCGCTCGCTTCGCTCGCTCGGTCAATGATAAATACTTATATTCAACTATCACAATATAAACTGTCTTGAAGAACAATAAACTATTTTGTATAACTAGATAATTTATCAGTAACCGAGGGTAGATTTAATCATCAGCCGACGATCGTAAAAGCAGTAAATTAATGGTATCTGATAAAGGATACTTAAACAAGAGGAGCAGCCTGAAGGGACTGTAATTAACTGGAGCAGTGCATTCGACACGCGGGTGATATACACGCCGCCGCCCGCGCCGCGCTCCCGCCGCCCGCAATGATAACGCGTCCAACCCTTATCACTACACGCTCCTTACCGTTTGTCATAAATTTTATCACTCCGATGAGCGGACGCAGGCGAAGACCTCTTTTTTCGGCTCCTCTCCTCCGCGAAATTAACGACCCGTGAACTCGTGAGCAAGGCTCCGAGCGTCTATTTTTTCAGTCACAGACACGATCACTTCAAATGATAATTTTTATACACTGAAACATTTTATAGACACTACACAGATTTAGACCGTAATTATTAGTGTTATTTTCACAATTTAAAAGCTTTTTCAGGAGTTTTTAAATTTACAATTTAAAAATCGTGTTCAACATAATTAAAATAAAGTTATCACTTTCTCTGAACTATACATAACAAACGTCAACTTATTCAGTGAATCGTCTTCGAAACTACAAGTTTACAACAGTTTCGAAGTGATAATACTGTAGCAATTCCTATGAGGGAGGCAGTTTGAGGTTGTTTAAATGTTGTCGCGCGCTGCGTCGAATGTCAAACGTAGCGTTGATGCGGAGCGCGCGAGGCGAGCACGTGTCGAGGGCGGTCGCTCGCCCGGCGGCCAGCTGCGGACTGCGCGGGTTGCACGGTGGCTCCGAGTCTGGCGGCGAGGCCTGCCGCCGGCCGCCCGCCGCCGCCGCCCGCCCCGCCGCGGCGCACGCGCCCCGCGGGGATCGATACACCCCGCCCAACCCACCGCCGCGCCCGCCGGGGCCGCGCCCGCCCACGCACGCACACACGCAAGCCCGCCCCGACCTACACTCGAGACACTCGTTCTTCTCGTGTGCCTTGATTTTTTTTAGTTATCCTCCACAGTCACCTCTCGCGAGCGTAAATCCAAACTTTGACCAAATTGTATATACAACCGAGTTCTGCAACTTCTAGTAGGTATTTATGTTATTCAATATTCCAATTGAACTTTGCTCTTCGCTTCCTGTCTTACTTGGAACTTGAAACCTTTAACTTCTTCATTTATTTATTCTCTTGGTGCAAAGTAGACACGAGCGAATTAGCTATTTAATTCCAGACCAACAATAAATAACAATTATAATTATTTGCTGATATTGATATACCTAGAGAAAAGTTTTTTTTTAAATACCTCAATAGCATATGCACTTGTCTAATAACTGTACAGGTAGGTCTATATTTTCATCATCAACAGCCTATTAATGTCCCCACTGCTGGGGCTCAGGCCTGCCCTCTCCACGAGGGCGTGCGGGCTATAGTCCACCACGCTAGCCCAGTGCGGGTTGGCGGACTTCACATGCGCCTAAGAATTTCTTCTTCGGCGTATGCAGGTTTCCTCACGATGTTTTCCTTCACCGTTTGAGAGCAGTCAGTACATGTACTTAAGTTTCGAGAAAAAACCCATTGGTACATGGCCCAACCGGGGATCGAACCTCGGACCTTTCGATATGATAGGTCGCGTCTTATCCCCGAGGCCACTGACGACTGGTCTATATTTTACAAACTTATAATCTGCGAACTAACGCTTGAACCACTAGGTATGCCAACAGGTAGTCAAAGGATTTCTGCTCTAGATAGTATAGTATAGTATAGTATTTATTTATTAATCACAATAAAATACAGTGTAAATATATTACGGTGCAACAAAAACCAGACTCGATTTGTCTGTGCACCGCGACGTCGTACTTAATTGCTACTAAATATTACAAATATATTGCAGTATTATTATTATTATTATTTAGTAAGTAGTAGTAGATAATCCTAGATTTAAAATTTTGGACGTTACAAATATTTTGTAAGATCGTGTTTGTAAGTAAAATAGTTTCAATTGAATATTTGAGTATATTTAAAACTCAAATAAAAGTTTGTGTATCATATTTGAAGAAAATATTTTAAATAAATATTTATTATCTTTACAAGAATCTCCAATAGCTGTTACTTCTTGTATAGAGCATTTGAGTGCAGTCCGCAAAGTTTTCTCTGCAGTTTACTGGGCGATAACTCTTGATAACCCAGGTCAGGCGTGTATTCTGTTGAGCTCAAAGGAACTGTTTGATCAAGTTGCTATGCACCTCGCTGTTTCTATATTCCATATTTTGCAATAATACTTTAGTTTGATGTAGTTCATAGCGATACTTACTTTAAAGGTTGTCTGGAAGAAAAGACCGCCTAGACTGTACTAATTATGAGCTACCTTCTTTTAATGTATCTGTTTTTTTTTGTATGTGCAATAAAGAGCATTGAATTGAATTAAACTTTGTATTTACTAGATTATGCTCAGCGGCCTCGCAATTTATCAAAATTCACAATATATTACCTACCTACTATATATGTTATTTCATATCACTTCCAGGTCCTGGCTAATGAACTATCTGCATGCAAATTTTCATGCAGATTTTTTGAGTTGTAGAGAAGAGAGAAGAAACAAACTACATTAGCATACTAAAGTACGATGTTTCCAGTCTTTATTACACTACGTTTGCGTTAAGTTCGCCCTTGTATGAGAGGGAACCTTAATAAATAATATTAATGTTGCACCATGAGAAAGAGATACCCAGCTGTGTTATCGTATTTAGAAACATAAATAAGTGCCAAACCTATACTTCCAATGTATTATTATGACCCAACGGTGTACCGCAAAGAAGAATGTTGTACACGCAGAAAGGCAACCGAAATTTATTGCTCGCTCAATCAGATCCCGATAACAGGGGTGAGGCGATACAGCGTGGGACCGGTTCGCACGGAGAGAAAACACTATGTAACAAAAGCAGCAGATCTGAGCAATCGTGCAGAGCTGAACATAATAAATACACTGAAAAAATAAGTAGGTAGTCACATCATGCCTCAATAACGATGAACTAGTACTAGTCGCGTTCATACTTTTCTTTTACATTTTTAAACCTTATATTTTTAACTAAGCCACTTCACTATTTAATAAGAGTTTAATATGTGACGTAAAAATCTTTTCAATATATACTAGGTATTTATTTCAAGAAGCTAATTAGTCTATAGAAATATACGACACGAGTCTATAGAAAAAGTCACCGCTAAAATAACTTCAGTGTTTGTAAGTAGTATGGCTTAACTTAATGCCATTAGTTTAGCCTCTGTTTCTTTTTCACCAATAGAACTTCATAAAGTACCTAGATATAAAATTACAATAAATAAAAAATTACAGTTAGTGCCTGCACCTTAAAAAAAGTGGCACAAGAGTCCGGTGTGTAAAACTTTTTCATGGTAACACCCGCTACATCAAATTGAAGTAGTGTATTGATATACACATATAGATTTAAATGCGAAAGTTTTTACGTTTGTTGCTCAATCATGCTATAATATAACGGCTGAACGGATTTTGATGAACAATGATTTTGATTATATTGGAATAACACATTAGATACTTTTAACGCGGTCGAAGTCGCGGGGCGTCCGCTACTAAACATAAAATTGAAATAACCGTTCCATGGGAGACTTAGCCTACTACCGGCTTGGCACCGACTTCAAACAAATCAGTACATAACATATAGTATAATAATATTTTAGTTAAAATAAAAGGTAACAGGTTTCTGTCTTTTGGATTAAAATAAAAAGTTATTTTACGCTTTTTAGTGCCTTTTTGTGTTTTTGAAGTCGGTTGTATTTTTTTGTTAATTTTTTTATTATTAAATACCGTGGAGGAGAGGAGAATGAGGAGAATAACGTGTCATGCGTGACATGACTCATGCTATCTTTAGGCAAGTTCTTTTTTTAGCAAATAATAGAATCACTTACTCCAATTTTTAAGTGATTACCGAATTCCAACGCAGACAGCCCACAATACCTTCCATTCTTGTTCTCGAATTAAATGCGGGATCCCGCTTAATTAAAATTTAATTTCACCTGAATGGAAATTCATGCGATTAAAAATGGTAAATAGGGATAAATTTCAATGGCGAAATATATTGTAAGTTCGACAAGTACGAGTATTATTTATTATACTCATATAATTATGATTACAAGAGTGTAGATCCTCATATTTCAAAATTCTTTATTAGATGTTGTAAAAAGTGTTGTCCAAAGCTGAAATATTTCAGACTTGTATTACTTTGGTACAATTATTTTAATTATAATATTTGAAGAGTAAGAAATAATTATTACAAATCATCTATGATATGATGAAAACATCTGTCAATAATCATTCACGTGGAGGGCTTATAGATTGCCCTATTTTCTGACCTCATAAATACTGAATCAACAGTCCGGTGAAAATCTCGATATATACGAGTATTCATTGAGGGTCGCTGGCGCGGTCCGCTGCCCTTACCCACAAAAACCTCGCTAACCAGCAAAAAGTTCCATTCGTCCGCCCAACGAGTACATAAAACATGATAAAAGAACTTCCTAATGCTACAAAAATCACAACAACAACGATTAGTTTTTTTATAAATTTACGAGTATTACGTTACGGTACGATAGATAAGTTAAGATGTTCAGTAAAATAAATACACCTACGACTTTATTTGTGACAAATAAATAAATAACAATACTTTGAAGGAACCACCAAAATATATTTCATTGTTCAGGACATAATGTTATATTCAAATTCAATCATTCCTTGCCAAATGTAAAACGATAGATGAAACACCTACTCTATCTCATACTAATTCGTTGAGTTCGATAGCATTTATCTGTAAGCCGGCAAAAAAAATATTGGTATAATGCGTTGTATAAATCTTATTATTATTATTATTTAACCGAAACATCAACTGTGTTCACGAAACATAAGCAGAAAAACCACCCAATATAGCACATGCCTATTTACCGCTGGAAATTTTTATACTAAACTATATAAATGATAGCGGATGCAAGCAACATTACAACGACCAGCTGCTCAGTCTTATCTCTTACGCCGTATTTAATTCAACGTTCAAATATCCAGGAAAAAAATCTGAACACGTTTTTCATTTGGCTACACAGAACACCTGCTTACCTTCAAAACACAAGGGACACCCTCTTATCATTCATTTAAACAATTTGTTAGCTCTTTGTAGCTATTTTTAACCTGTGTAAAATTCGGATGTAAGCGGATTTATGAATTTACCAACCCTACTTGTTGATAAACCGCCGAAACAATTTATTTATATGCAAATCAGTTGTGTTATACTTATAAATCACATAGGTCACGTGTGTTATTTAGAATGATAGATTTAATAATTATGTACAATCAATGTTTTGGTAATCTATTAAAAGTAGCTATTATGTAAACTTTAAAAATTGCATTTGCTTTTTTTTATACGGCATCATTTAGCGACAACACTTTTAGGGTTCAGTGAAACATACATACCTACCTACAGCGAAGTTTTTTTATTCTGTTTTTTGTTTCGTTTTCAGATTTATGAAATGAAATGAAATGTGTTGAAATGAAATTTATTTATGAAATGTGTCGAACTCAAAAACCACTATGGTCCGATTGAGCTGAAATTTGAAACATTATATGAATAATATTATTAAGTATGACTTACACTTTGCTGATTTTTATATTCAAATAAAACCCAAAATCTAACAAAACTTAAAGCTCATTATGTGGCAGGTGTTTCGTTCGGCCGACGGCAATAAAACAACTTTTATTGGTTTTCCTTTTATTGCTTTCTTATTCCATTCTTTCACGACCCTTTAAAATAATTTAGTGTCTGTATTCAACGTCCTGCGAAATGTTGGAGAATATTCACATTCAAAAACAATTCCTTTTTAAGTAAGTTCTCGGTTGTTCCATATTTACTTATTTACCTCTTGTGTGGGTTGAAGACATAGAGTTAGTATACTAGCTATAGAGCGCGCGCATCGCTCATTGCCCATTGTGCCAAGTGTAAGCAGGTGTTCTATGGACGCTTCTATATAGATTTTTTCTAGATCGTTCTTTTCCGTGAATCGTGTTTACAGCTTGGCACTGCACATTTCACCAGGATTACTCCAAATCTAAATAAATACCGGCGAGAGCAACAATCAGCGCTACTGGCGTGTTGTGACTAGTAGCGTCGCCCCGAACATTTCGAGACTGTTCAGACCCGTGCTTTAAGTTCAGACTTGCTAACGCGCGCTCTATGTATACTAACAACTCTCTGGTTGAAGAGGTATTTTCAAATGATGCAATATTTCCATACACCACAAATTTTTAGAATTCCGTACCTCAAAAGGGGAAAATATAATTTTGATGGCCAAGATACTCAAAAATGCGGCTTAATCGGCTATATCTTCTGACTGCGATGACTTAGAAGTCTGATTTTTATACGGCTCCAAGGGACTGGAGACCTGAGTATTTGATATTAATTTCAACTTGATACCTCCACGCGTTCCTGAGAAAAATGGTCTTGACAGACGGACGGACGGACGGACAGACGGACAACGAAGTGATCCTATAAGGGTTCCTTTTTTCCTGTTAAGGTTCGGAACCCGAAAAATTTTAAAATTCCCTCGTGATCCGACCGCACTTGGCCGGTATTTACTTTTAGATTATTTGACTTCTTCATCGTTTATTAATTAAAACTTTAAAACTTTCCTTGAGAGTTCTTCTAAATAAGAGTTACAACTGTGTCAAAATCTGCCGAACGGTTGTCGAGTAAGCTAACAGACAGAAACATTTTCACGCACAAATAATTACATCTCTTACACAGAAAAAATAAAACCAAGGAGACACAATGCGTATAGCATTTATCTCTGCCAACAGAGACGTATTGTTTGTTTCGCTTAGGTATATATTGCAAAAATATTTTCATTTCGGAATTTATTGTCGATCGCTCCCACAGCCGCTTGAATAAACTTTTAACAAAGATCTCTGCCATAAAGTGACTTCAATAGATTCACGGTATAATGAATGACAAAAGCCACATTAGACAATGCCAAATCAATAAACAGCATTTAATATACGCAAGCTATAGCTCGGCTCGCGCTCATCGTACCCTGAAGGGACGCATCGATGATTTTATTACACAGTAATATGTAGTGATATAATTGATCTGTTTCCCAGATAATTTGTGTTACACAATGGAAAAATGATCGTACATAACATTGTTAAAAATCATGGTCTTTCTCTAATTTAAGATACAATGTCACTTAGAAGGAATAGATTCTGAAGATTGACCCTCTCGATTAGTATTATTTAACAAGATGTGGTTTTTCCACATTTGTTCGGTTCGATTACCGACACAGATTGGTTTCTTAAAAATCATTGAATGCAATTTGTTAACTTTCCGTCCAGATGGCGTCTCTGCTTTCCACACTGTATACTAAATACTTTGGAATACAGCAGAAATAACTACAGCAAAACAAGAGGAATATGTAGGTATAAATATTTCCACTTCTGTGTGATTATTTTATGTTGCGGAAACAAAGAAGATCAATACCTTATATAAACTTGTACATAATACGATATTAGACGATTGAGGAGCTCATTACGAGAACGTCAACCTATCGAGCCAGACGAAGCGACGACACATCTCAAGGTGAAGCGAAGCGTACTCGTATACCACAACACTGTATATTGCTAAATAGAGCAACCTAAATACGACGCGCAAATACGAAACAAAAAAAAAACAAATAATCCACATAATACTTACCGTCTAAACTAGGATTTCCAGTACAAAGAGAACTAATAAGACAAAGACAAGAAAAATCACAAACACATTGGTACTTTATACCAACTAACCAAAGGTATCTTTTCCTTGTGGGATTAGAACCCCTACATTTGGTATTCGACTACAATAACCAAAGCTACTAAGGCCACAAGTCGGTCAAAAGAAATTAAAAAAAACTTATCTTTAAAAAAACAGTCGTGGCGATGAGTGTGTCGATAATCGCCGGGTTGATGTTGCACGGCCTTGGAATGGTGCTATAGTGCAACAAAGAGGGTTCGGCCGTTTTGTGTCAAAGGTGGTCCGCCCACTGCCACTTCACCTTGCCAATCCTGCACAGCCCACTCCATAGCTCGCTGAGCGACAAAGTCGTTAAGGTTCGTAATAGTGAAAATATCTGCGCGTATTTATTTGTACAGCTCGTATTTATTTGTGCAGCAGGTGGATTTAATGACAAAACTATTTGGCATACAGATGTAGGCAAGCGTAACTGAAGCGGGGACCGGGCCGCGGTATCGCAGGTGAGTGCCACTCGAGCGATATTTGCCGCCTCCTCGAGTCGGCGCTGTTTGCGAGGCAAGCGCTCCGAGCCTCCCGCGCTCCGTAGGGGCAGCGTTCCGAATCGAGCAATTCAAGGATGTTTGATTGTCATACTGCTAATTTTGCAATCATTGTGTACAATTTGACCTGTAAACTTTTACGCTCGGCACATTTTTGTCGCGGTCTTCAAAATATACTGTAAATAGCGGACACTCCGAGAATTCGTCCTCTAAACCTATCCTATATAGGTATATCTTATTTCAGGATAATAGCTGTCATTGTACCGAGTTTCAACAAAATCCGTTATGCCGTTATGGCGTGATTGAGCAACAACAAACATATTGTCCATGATTTCGCATTTTTAACATGAATAGTTTGATACAGATTCTTTGATTAGGTACCTATCTATGTATAAATTAGTAATTTGTAACGTGTACTGATAACATACGCTTAACAATAATTTTTGCTAAATATAATGTACCTAATAAAGTACCCACTGTTAAAAAAATAAAATCATAAAGACACTTTTACACTACAACGAAACAAACCATCTTAACAGACGGCCAATATTTAAAGTTGCAAGTATCACAAGTGTCACATAAGGTATAAAGAACATAGTTTCATTCCAGTTAAACAAAAATAAACAAACAATTACAGATAATAGAGTAATGGAGCGCAAAGAAACTGTTTACGTTCGAGTTATGTTTGTAAGCAATATGTGGAAAAATACAAACGCAGTGGGACGCAGACTCGCGCGGAATGCCGCTAACACTCTCCATTCTCGTGTCACGAACACATCATCTCGCACAGTATTTTAAAACAATCTCTCAACAAATAACTGATATGCCCGTCGTTCACTGTGCGATGCAACAAAAATCATCCAATCAAAATCATGTATAATATGTGATACATACGAGTACATGGGATTTTGATTGGTTGATTTTTGTCGCATCTACATAAAGAATAGAATAGAATAGAATAGAATAGAATAGAATAGAATAGAATAGAATAGAATAGAATAGAATAGAACAGAACAGAACAGAACAGAACAGAACAGAACAGAACAGAACAGAACAGAACAGAACAGAACAGAACAGAACAGAACAGAACAGAACAGAACAGAACAGAACAGAACAGAACAGAACAGAATAGAATGACGACGAGTCATTAGTAAAGCCTCACCTCCGCGTTCTCATTTTGACTAAATTAAAGATAGGTACGTAAATGTACTCTTTATTATTCTTATTTCAAAAACTGCAGTTTAAACCAAGTCTTTGTGATTGGTAAAGGGGAATGTATGTGGATAGAGGACATTACGTTCAAAAGAATTTTATGTTCTAGTTACGACATAACCATTATATACCCTGTCTGCACGAAACCGCTTAAAATATTACATTAAAGTTTCTTGTAAGGTACCTATTTGCCGAAATACTCCGATGTTTCCCGTGACTAAGGAATTTAATATTTCCGAGAAAAACTTTATTACATTGTTGCAGCATGTACATAAGATTACTTACTACCTTCCCGAAATTCGGCAAACTTCTTACAGTTGAATGACTCAATTTCTATACGAGTACGTCATTCGGAACTTCAAAGAAGACCTAGTATGATATGAGCTGTTAATGAAACAAAATTAAAGTCAAGTAGCATCTATAAATTAAGTAATCTATTAAATTTTTAAAAATGATTTTATCTAATAAAATAAAGAGTACAAAAATAAATATAATAAATAAATATAATAAATTTAAGAGTACAAACTGAATAATAGCATTATGCTCTTTTTTTGGAAATTTTTCAATAATAATTTATGTATAATCAAAATACATACGTACCCAACGACAAGTGCGGATATGACTCGTGCCTTGAGTGTTCCATACAAATTGTATGTATAAATATTATAGTTCACCATCCGTGTTAATTCTTATCGCAAATAAATATTGTCTTTTTTACTTTATTATTAATTTTATCTTTATTAATTATTAGTAATTTAAATAATACATTTCCACATAATAATAGTCTGCTTACATTAAGATTACAAATTGTTTATTAAGCTGTAACTACAAATTAACGATTTGTGCTGTAAGACCTTGCTTCTTGCCAAATTTCATTCTAGGTCTAGGTTTGCTAGTATCTAAATATGTGTCATACCGTGTTCATACCTATAAAAATGACCTATCTCATTATTATTTTGACCTATATGCTTGAATTTTTTACACCCCCAAAAGACCATAGACCTATTTGATATTAATTTCAACTAGATACCTCTCTCTACCTCTTCCAGAGAAAAAAGGTCTTGACAGATGGACAGACAGACTGATGGACGGACAACAAAGTGATCCTATAATGTTCCGTTTTTTTCCAATTGTGGTACGGAACTCTAAAAAGACAAATTATTGAATTTATTTGTACCTATAATCATATTAATGATGCGCAGAAGACGTAATTATCAGCGTTTCAATACGGCCACGTTTATTTCCTTTCTGGATCTCAATTCATTTGACTGAAAGACAGTGAAAGGAATAATTTAACCATGAATATTAATGAAGTAGGATTCGCACTCATCGCGCTGCTCACGCTTTTATTGCGTATTAATATAATGGTTCTCGAATACCAGGATACCGATGAATCTTTCTAATTTACTTCCCTTATTTTTTCTCGCATTTTTATTAGACCTCCTCAAGCTAATGGACATTGTCTAATTGCCCAGGTTTCACTGTTCTTATTAAAGCAATTGAAAACCAAAGGAAAGTCCTTTCAGTTTATTTTTTTCATATAGAGTAGAAGTAGTTACAGCTTATTGAAAAAGCTCATGAATAATATTTTTATTTATGAACTTTTTCATTAAGCTGTAATAATAATAAATATACATAAAATATTACTCATTAATATAATTATTCTTTATTGAAATAAATATTATAGGTACCTACTTTATCCCATAATGCCAGCACAAAAACAATATTAAAATTTCCACATTAGTACATTTTCCTCCTTTCTAAAGCAATTACAGTCAATAAAGACAAGTCCAATTCGATTCGACACTTTAAGCATTAACTAGCTGTTTCCCGCGGCTCGCCCGCGTTTATTACTTAGTTCTGATTTGTTTGCTCGGCTCCTAAGGGTCGTAGCGTGAAATTAAATAGCCTATAACCTTCCTCAAGAATTGGGCTATCAAATGCAGAAATATTTTTTCAAATCCGACTGGTACTTGCAGAGATTAGCGCGTTCAAACAAAAAACAAACTCTTCAAATTTATTATGTTAGGATAGTTAAGTAAGTATAGATAATAAACAGACAGACAGACGGACAACGGAGTGATCCTATAAGGATTCCTTTTTCCTCTTTTGAGCTACGGAACCCTAAAAATACATTACAATACAATAAACACAAATGAAATTGAATCAGCTCACGTAAATAATATATTTTACAAATTATGTTTTTCAATTCAGTGGCCTGTAAATTCAACAACATCTGAAAAGTTCCAACCTCCTGAGACAACATTCACCGCGTCACCGGCATCATAAACTTTACTTGCATACCATGCAAGTCACATACCTACAAACTGACATTATTCAATTCAATTCAATACACTTTATTGCACGTTTAAAAATTACAGACAGAAAAAGAGAAAAACAGATACAGTAATGTACATCTAGGCGGTCTTATCGCTAAGAGCGATTTCTTCCAGACAACCTTTACCAGACATTATGTACGTACCTACGGTTTAAACAAGTCAGTAAGTAAGTAAATAAATTAATAATTAATTAATAATAAAAGTATTTATTTTATAAATAAATTGTAGGTACCTATTTATCAATTCGTAGTGTATGTAGCTACCCTTCATTTAATTACTATTTTATATTATTATATTGTTTAGTTTAAACATTCCATTTTTTTGCGCCTACCACTAATTTATCTACATGGCCCAAAGGTCAGCTGGTACAAATTAGTGCAATAAAGTTTTAAATAAATAAATAATTTCTTTTCATGAAAAAAACTTTAGTTTATTTGTATTCTGTATTACCTATTTGTCGATTAATGTGAAGAAATAATAGGTAGGTACTTGTTTTTAATAAATCACAGTGTCTACGCTACGTGGCTATGGGTACAACAATGGTGTACAAGCATTATGTGGCGCGTGGGTATAGCCGCCGAAATATTATTACGTCCTTCGGGAATAGTTTCCACAAGCTCGCGATATTGAAAACAATATAGCGTATGTACTCATGTAATATTTGATATGTTTGCTAAAAATGATATACTCGATTTTAGTAGGTATCCGTACCTACTCGTAGTTGATATTGACATGCTTTACTTCTCAAAATATGATAAAATACTTACGTTGAATCTAAAAATAACAAATTCTTCAATAAATTAACAATTACAAGTTCATTTCAAAACCAGTATGATTATGTTTATGATCCCGTTTCATAAACGGCCTAGGCTCTTTAAAAAAGTAGGGATTCAACAAATGGCCTACGACATTTATATTACAAGCAGAAAGAGTAGGGTTGGCCTCGTAGCGGTCTGTGGGGGTTACCGTAGCTCGCAGTGTTTGCTACGTCAACAGGGGCTCTACGGTGGCTACGAACGATACCGGCTGGCTACACGACTGCTACGAGCTAGCCGCGACCGTGCATCTATTTTGTACATTTTTTTTGTCATTTGCATTTTACCGTGACTTCTGGCTTTCCTTGTGTTTATTATTTAGCTTGTCTCGTTATCTTCTTTTACACAGACTTTCACGCCAGATTAAGCCATTAAATGTAACGACTCATTAAAATACATTTTTTACTGTGTCAGCTGTAGTAGCATTTATTTTTAATATATTTTTCTTGCAGGAGTACATTGACATCTATTTTGAGAGCCTTATTTAATATTGAAATAAATATGGAAACCACAACGTGATCGAGTATCTCACTCGGCTCTCAACCGCATTTGATGGAAGTTTTATAGTTTAGTGCGCCGCCATAATGTTGCATTGGCAAGCACAGATGCTCGCACAGATTGTCTGTCTCGGCAGCTATCTGTTGACAGCATTACAGAAATGGCATCGTCTTACACTCGTGTTGACGACATAACGTGGAACGAATAACTAATTGTATACGATACGACAAACAAAATAAATATAAATTAATATAAGTAAGGATAGGTGCAAGCACCAATGTGCCCCATCGTTGCATCTGCGGCACCACCGTCGACTGCTACGGGCACCACGGTCTCTCCTGCGCCCGCAGCGCTGGCCGCTTGTCCCGCCACGCCTCCTTGAATGACATCATCCGGAGGGCCCTTGCCACCGCCAACGTACCGGCTATCCTTGAGCCGAACGGTATAGTACGTGATGATGGCAAGAGGCCCGACGGGATGACAGTCATTCCTTGGAGGCGGGGGCGACCCCTGGTGTGGGACGCCACGTGCGCGGACACGTTGGCACCATCACACCTGGGCGCCACATCACGGGCGGCGGGCGCTGCGGCCGTTAGCGCGGAGAGGGCCAAATTGCGCAAATACACTGCGCTGGGCACCGGCTACGAGTTTGTGCCTTTCGCCGTGGAAACTCTGGGGCCGTGGGGCCCGGAGGCTCGCAGCCTTTTCAAACAGTTATCTACGCGCCTTATTGAAGCCACGGGTGACCGGAGAGCTGGCGCGTACCTCGGCCAGCGCTTAAGCCTGGCCATCCAGAGAGGGAACGTAGCCAGCATCCTGGGCACCCTGCCCCGAGGCGACGATTTAGGGCAAACTTTTTATTTGTAATATACGAGTAGGTTAGCTTAGTTAAGGCCATCATTAATTGACTAATTTATTGTAAGCTATAATAATGATAACTTACCGTTTTAAATAGCATTAAGTAACTTAATTATAAAATATGTGAAGTTACAAGTAAGTGGGTTCAATTTTTGACAAAAGGTGAACAAGTACTAACTTAAATAGTGGGGGAAATCTTGGATGCCGCCTATTAAATCTCATATAAGTAATATAAAATACTAATAACTTATTTTTGTTTTTTTAAGTCACATAGATAACATATCGTGTTATAAATATCCTAATTACGTTTAATATTTGAACTCCATATTCAATATTTCCTATACTAGATAAGATAGGACCTTGAAATTAAATAATAATATATTATTATTTCAATATGTATAGAAAATAGCTATATTGACTACTTTAGGAAAATTTTGTCATTTATGTGACTACTTATTTTGGCTTAAAGGTAAGTGTAGTTTGGTGAGAAAGCCTCCAAGCGATGAGATTTAGGTACAAAAGCTCATAAATTTACACTCCCAAAGGCACTATTCAGATAAAACTTTATTTATAGCGTTGAGTGATTTATTCACTGCATGTGTCTGACATAAATATCCCCTGCCGACGAGAGCGTTCCACGTAATTATGTGAAAATTATATGAGTATTAAATAAATGATATTATTATGCTGCTTATATTGCGAGTTGTTTATTTATTCCAGATTTTGTATACAAATTCTGTAGAAGAACCACAGAATATATTGTTCTATCTAGCGACGACCACAAACACCACAATCTTCACCGACGTACCAAATCGTAACATAAAAAGGACGCTTATCAAGAAACCTGCCCATCCTATCTACGGAAGTAACGATTGCCTAACCATTCTGGGAAATAAGCCTAACACTTAGAAGAAAACGTACAATACATTTACCAAATTCAAAGGTGTAAGTGGACCTTTATGTGCTTTATAAAGGTTGTCTGGAAGAAATCGCTCTTACCGATAAGACCGCCTAGATGTACATTATTGTATCTGTTTTTTTTTCTTTTTTGTCTGTAATTTTTAAATGTGCAATAAAGTGTATTAATGGAATTGAAAATATATGAGTCGTATAATATCAAATGCAGCAATCTGTCGTTTTCCATATAGGTGTTTTGAGTCTCGATACAATGAATGGAAAGTTGATAGTACAACCTACTGAAAAAAATGAGATTGCGCCGTCTTCGATTCGACTCATATAAATTTTGATATGATGTAAATAACGATGATGAACAATAACAAACAACAATTGCCTTACCAACCATTCTGGAAAATAAGAAGTAAGATTCTCAATAGGGTTGTCAGTGTACTCCTGCAAGATATACCTAGTACCTCTACTGTATACAAGAAATGCTACTGTAACTTTATACCTTCATTTACCATCTAAGTAACTCATTCATTTCACATAGGTACGAGTATGTCATTATTAAAATCTCGGGTTGTTTGTGTCCAGCATTATAGAATAAGTTCTTGCTGGAATTCAAAAACGAAATCCTATCTCAACTCAATAAAGCTGAAAAACTATCACAGCATAAATTAATTAAGTAAAAGGTAGCCTTATTACTGTGTTACCGGTAAACGTAAATAATTATGGGCAATTGAATGAACTTGCTCGCAGTTAAGGTTGGTGGAAGTGCCTCTACGCATTTCTTTTCATATGACTATTCATTCGAGCTCAGCATGCGTGAAAGACGCCCTTTTTATGCTTTCTTAAAATCTTGACATAAAGCAACAACGGCCTGCGTATGGTGACTCCCCTTCGCATCTTTATGTATATTGAAATCTAAATCGTACTGTAATATTTATACCTTTTGAACATGCTGAAGTGGCAGCGGGCTGGTCACATCTGCCGGAGAACCGGTAACCGCTGGGGTAGACGAGTTCTCGAGTGGAGACCACGACTAGGCAAGTGTAGTGTGGGACGCCCCCCGGCTAGATGGAGCGACGACCTTGGGGGAGGCCTATGTCCAGCAGTGGACTAGTGTGGGCTGATGATGATGATTGCGATTATAGCTATAGATAGGTAGGTACATATGTTTAAGACAGTCAGGGTCACTTTTAGAGACTCGTTATAAATAAACATATTTAGTCGAGGAATATTTTAGCCAGCAAATGGACAGTTATTTTTAACAGTCTATATCAAGTCGTCGTTAAACCTTAGTAAGCGACGTCCAATTAACGAAAAACGAGAAGATATCTCCGATTACAGCATAAATTCAGTCACTGCTCTGCGTAATTAAATTAAGAAACGCTGTGACAGGAGCACACAAACAGCAAAGAACATAATTTTAGCTCAAATTCAAAATCCACATCTATAAAATTTACATATAACTTCAAATATTGTTATTTAACGTACTAATATTATAAATGCGGAGGTATGTATACAGACATCCTTATAAGGATGTTTGGATGTTTGTTACCTAACAGATTTGATGAACCTTTACAGTACAATAGATTATACATCAGAATTATACTTATAGGCATAATAAAGATTACCTCGGGAAAGGCATTCTACGCAGGGGAAACAGCTAGTTATTTATATTTGTAATATTAGGTAGGTATGGCCCGACAAATCATTTTAACATTTTAATATTGGTTGGTAAGCTTATCATAGTTATTACTCGTTACCAAGGGAAACCGGCAATGTGTATGTTGGTAGGTACATCGAAAATTATCGTCAACCCTTTAAACATGTTGCTCGAAAAGCGTTTATAAAGTCTCAGAGTTTGTAGCCGGCGAAACACCCTTAGGTCGTTTGTCAAATTCAAATTAAGTTTATTGGATGTTGAAAGTAGAGGCTGTGGAGGTTTGTAACTTCGCCGCTTGCGGCGGTGTACCGGAATACTCACCGGTCGAACCATCAAAAATTACGCAGTTAGTTGTTTGCACCGGTTACTCTTTCTAGAACATATTACGTTATGTATACAGCAAAAGTAATTTTTTAACAGAGAAATATCAGACAAATATTCACGAAAGAAGTTGATATTATTATCATTTCTATGTACAGTCGGCCGCACGTCAGTGGAAACATAACCAGTATAAACCGGTCTCTCATAGTATTGAAACTCCCTAACAACGTGCGGTCGACTGTACCTACTTAATATTTCTCCGTAACCACTTGTTGCTCCTACCAAGTCAAGGTCTTGCTAATTTATTCAATGCACAGAAATACAATATTTACGCTGCAGGTGCGCGAGTAGATCTGAAACCATGCCAGGAAAAATAGGTATGCCATTATGCCGCCTGAAATAAACATTGCTATTCCCGACATGGTAATTTATATTCTTTCCGGCGCGCGGAAGCTAATTCCATATTCACGTGTACGCAAGTGCACAGACAGGGTTACCGAATCTTATATGCTGCCGGTGTTTAAGCCTGTGCTCAGTCCATAGGCGCAGTCACTTGAAAAACTTTTACTTTGGTATAAACTTATGCGTTAGGCTTTAAAGTTAAGTTACTTTCGTTATTGTCGATTTATGACTATTTATTGGCGCTTTGGATTTATTTGAAGCTGTGTAAGATTAAATGAATAAATAATAATAATAATAATAATTTCATTATTATTAATTAAAGATTACACAAATCTTTTTGTGTGATCTTTTTGAGTGAAAGATTACACAAATCTTATGATAGAGGGGGTTTATTAGATTAAAATATATTTCTTCCACCCAAACCTTGTCTGAACTTGAGTAACTTGATTATTTATTATTATTATACAAAAATGACAGTTCTTGGAATTTTTAAATAATTATGGGTTATTCATAATTATAAGTAATGTATGTAATATCCTACCTACATACATTGTTGCCGAAGATCGAAAAGGAACAATTCTTATACGTTCCTTTAGGAGTTCGTCAGCCTTAATGAGGCCGTTTTACGTAATAATTTCAAGTAATATTTCAAGTAAAAAAATTGCGCTATAACTTGGTAGTAAATTGACGGAACGGCATTTCAAACGGTACAAACCTATTTACATACATTGTTGCCGAGGATCCAAAAGGAACAATTCTTGTACAGTCGACCGCACGTCAGTGGAAACCTTGAGCTGGCCTAGCCTATGAGGGAATTTCAATACTACGAGGGACCAGTTTATGCTGGATTTGTTTCCACTGACGTGCGGTCGACCGTACAAGTTCGATAGCCTTGGTGAGGCCGTTTTATATGACGTAATGTCCGTCAAATTACTACCTAGCTAAAGAGCTAGGTAGTAATTTGACTGAAACATTACTTGAAATTAAACATTACATAAAAACCAGTGATGCAAGTGTGCTTTAATACATTATTTTTGTTCAGATTAAGTTTATAAATATTATGTAGTGATATCAGACAGTTAAATAGTAAAGTTCGAGAAACTCACATTGAAAGATCACGCCAGTTTCCAACAAATCACTAGATTATCCCTTGAGACACCACTAAGTGAAAAACTAGAGGAAAAGTTCACTTTCGGGAGTTACAAACAAGATTCGATAAAAATTCGATATAACTATGATACTTAGTTATATTATGATGCAAGATGATAACTATTTCATTTTTGAGCAGTATTTGTGTTATAACTACAAAATTTAATTTAGGATCACTGGAAACCATTATCTACCTACATATTTGGCATCTAAAAGTAAACACTTGATTATTTTGATCAGTATCTTGTCATGTGTTAGTATATCAGTATCGTGTCATATTTAACATGTTATTTGTTATCGATTTTTACTTAACATAAATTATGTTATTTTGGAATGTCTTCTCAGAAACGGCAGAAATTTTCATAACCTAATTGATAAAAAAACAGAACAGACAATTGCTCAGAAAGACTCTTTTCCACGTCATTTATTTCATTATGAACTTACCTTCTTGGAAGTCTGTGAATTGTGCGAATAACCGTAAAATACGTAAATGGGATCTTAATTGCGAATCAAATTATAGACGGTAGAATCGCTCAAACGCTCGCTGGCTCAAAATTTTCTGGGTTTATTACGCACCACATTATGTTTTGTTTCTCAACAATATTGACGACCGACCGTATTAAGTATCAACATTTCATAAATATCATTGTTGCATACAAAAATATATGAAAGAAAGAAAAGAAAGAAAATTTTATTTTGCCACATGATTACAACAACAATGAGGTATATATTTAGGTAGGTACTAAAGTACTATCAAATGTCAAACTAATCACATTTTTCCTGCGATCCTATCACCGCATTTTTCACATTTTATTGAAACATAATTCCTCTAGGTTTTAACACATTTCTGTTATTTATAACAGATCTCGTAGACCGATTAAGCAATTCCATAAATTCTTGGGGCATGTGTCAGCGGGGAGGCAACAACAAAACAGGACAACGACTTCCTTGCCGCAATGAAATAACACGGAGAACGGAACCCGCGCAACGCGGAATCAATCTATCTGGAATTTTCCCCATTTGTTGCCATCGACTGCGAAGATGAGAAAACGAGAAAATTATTTGATCTCTGATTGAAATGTTGTCAGATACTCGTACATGGATGTGACCACTGAAGGTAGGGTGGCGATAATAGAATGGATGGCATGTAGAAATTCTACTCGAGATCAAGCAATTTTCGTATCAAAGACAAGGAGAATTAGATCTTAGCCAAATATTGCGCTTTTTTTAATAATGAAAATCGTTTGTATTACATACCTACTTAGTTGAAAAAAAGTCGATAGGTACCTACTAAAAAAAGTAATTTTCTCAAAAACTGTGCCTATACGATTTGCTATGATACAGTAACATAATTCGAATCCATACAAAATAAATACATAAGCTATTCATTCAGGTTGAAGCGATTTAATTAGTCATAGAATTTTTCAAACGTCCTTCTACAGTATCATGCATCCTGCGTGATTTACAGATAAAGTAAAGAGTAACAGTCGCGAATAAAGATTGGTTTTGAGCTTGGAATATTTTGAGGTAAATACCTATTCCAAGAGAGACCGAGTCTAGTTACGGGGGCGGCGGCGGTCATTACATTAGCTAACAGCAAATGAAGTCGGTTGCGCGCAAACGATGCGATGCCCGGCCGATAACACCCGGACGAGCGAAATGCGCGACACGCGCCCGGGGCGGCGGCGGCATCCCCCACCCAACCATTATGAAATTTCAGCTCAGTTCATATTCGCAGTACCAGAAATTCGGCGACGACGGAGCCTAATATGCCAGCATATTCGGGACAAATCATCAGATCTGTTTATCTTTTTGTTGTATCTTTTATCGCGGAATATTTCAATCGCGGTGTCTAGGTAAGTAGGTATTACGTATTTATCGTTTATTGTTCAGTTTTAAAGACTTTTAAAACCCAATCCATTGTATTATATTATGTATAAAGTGTATTCGTGGAGCGGAACAACTCCAGTTCAATTCCGAAACTATTGGCATGCTTTCCGCTAGCGCTCACGGAACTAGCAAAGATCTGATAGCGGCACAATTTAGTACCCGTTATTTGCTGTCTTTGGACTAAAAAGCCAGATCTCGTGAAATCTGTTGAAATGGCCAAGTTTGTGAATCACATTTTGATATTAAAACGTTTTTATCAACCGACGGAAAACAAAAGAGGAGGAGGTTCTCAATTCGACCCGTATATATTTTTTTATGTATGATCATTTTCTTTAAACAAAAATATCATTACCTTGTCTATTAAATAAAGAGTCCTTAAAAATTGTTTCAGTATTTACCTTAGAAAAAGGACTAAGGTAATCCGCATTCTAGGTACCTAATATTACGTTTTTATATAAAAAAGTAAAATGGTTGAGAGCGACAATGCTCAGATCCCTATTACTCCCATTATCATGTAAAAGGAGACATTATGTACTTCAAAGTGAGAATATTAGCATGTAGATACATCACATCCCTTTTCGTTTTACTCCTCACAAGTCAGCCTCAGGCGATAACACGAAAATATTTTATCGATGCTGTACAGTGTAGTATACGGACTCCAAGCGCGGTGAAACATTGAACTATTTCAGAAACTATTACTACACGTTACGGAGAAAATTCAGTTTACCTACCCACTGTCTGCACAATTGCACACAAGACATGACCATGCAAAATTATTCCTGCATAATCTGTTTGAGATAGAATTGCGCTATAACTATATAGTAGCCGTAGTCAAATTGAATTTCAATGAACGAAGTACAGTCGACCGCACGTCAGTGGAAACACCTTGAGCTGGCCTAGCCTATTAGGGAGTTTCAATACTAGGAGAGACCAGTATATACTGGTTTTGTTATACGTGCGGTCGACCGTACATAGCTGCCCTAAATACTATTCCCTATCCATGTAATTGATACAGCTGAGGATTTTTTTTCTTGTTTGAACGCGCAAATATCTGGAACAACCAGCCGGATTTTAAAAATATTTTTGCAAGACAAATCGCGGGCGAGGCCGTGGGAAACAGCTAGTAATTATTTAATACATCGAGCGTTGACGCTTGATGATGACGGATAATTTTTTGCATTCATCGCCAAAACCTTTATATGCGTCATCTTAGCAGAGCCACACACGGTCTATGATTTGAAATCTGACTGTGCAGAAGAAATGTACCAAATTTTACGTTTTCTCGGTTACTTTCTATCGATGCACTCTCGCCGCCCTTCACCTTTATTTAAATTTCATTTATTGTAAATATAAAAAAATATTTCAGTGCGGTGAGATGGGAATTACAGCACCGCCTTGCGATAAAATAACAATCCACTTTCAATGGATTCTGTAAGAGGTGTTGAGTGGGATAAAAACGTCGACAAAGCCCCCGAGGGAAATATTTTTCCTGATATCATGTAACAGGAATTAGTAAGGCCTCGGTCAGTTGGGCCCGCGGCGGCGCGGGACTGATTAATCCCTCGTTAGTGCGCGATGGACATCCGGACCTTAGCCGGGCTCCTCCCGCCAGCGACTCCATTGCCAATTGGTCGGAATATTCTCAGGATGTTATTACAGCTTTGTTTTCATTAGGCGAATATTAAGAAAGAAGAAATATTATTCACTTCGTATTCCGGGACTTGTAAATCTAGGAATATATGGGTAGTGATTATATGATACAAGTATGTTTTCGGTTGGTAGACTTTTTACTTTCTCGCCCCTCGTACCTAAGTATTCTAATCGCGAAATAAATTTTTTTTTTTTATTTTTAGCTAAAATGTGATAAAAATCGATAACACATGTTTTTCCTACTTTTTCTTTTGGTCAAGTTTAATTTATTTTCAGTGCTCATAATATAGAAGACAATTAGATGTCCATTATAGTTATCTATTAGGTATATTATATTAAAATCTAGCCCACCGAAATACCCTTACCTATCGGTAGAACAACCCATTACTATTCACATTTCATAAATGTTACGACCTCAGTATGACCTGTTATAGCAATGCTATGAACATGTGTATGGTCCTCGGAGAATCTATACGGCTATAACTTCACCGCACATTTCGGAGGGGATGTTCAGCCAAAGCGCGGGGTTTATGCGCACTATCCCGACATCGGAGCGCTAGCGCCCACCAAGCCAAACCAATGGAACCAATGTCATTTGCATTCGTTAAGCCCAAACGGCGTGTATCGCCCGTTCCATAACTTCCAATATACTGGGCTAAACGTATTAGATGGCCGTGTTTATATCAGTGAAACTGTGAAAGTGGCGGAAACTAAAGTAATAATTAACTTCTCGAATCGATATGTACAGGAATAGCTCATTGCTCTGCCGGTGGCTGTGGCACGTCGAGTTCTTCATTTGCGGCGGGACTTGCGATGTCTCATATAGTCGGGACGTGCCACGAATAAGTATGAATGAGAGCCGACAAGCGGTCTTATCATTGTCCGCCTACACCTATTATTGTACTTACTGGATGGAACCTCCAATATTGGCAACTACGTGCCTCGTGGCGACATGAATCGAGCTTTTGTGCTAGTTCATGTTTCAAATTAGTCACCACAACGTCTGCCTCTGCCACCAAACTAAGCAAAGGAAAGTGTTCGGATGAAAGTGTAAACAAAACAAAGAGTGAATGGTGTTAATTACAATAACGTTCTGTAAGATTCAAGTTCCCCTTTGAATTCAGGTGGTTCGCATTTTCATTAAATTAAATAGGTAGGTATTGAACATGAGATCACATTACGAACGACACGTGACGGTTATTCAACCTCTTACCAGTCAGTGGCTAGAAGTCGATATGAGATGAAATATAGACGGTCATGAATAACGAATGAGACGATGAAAACTGGCGGGAAAAGAGGGTATTATAACCAAACACAAAGCGGGGATGGAATGTTTCGCATACGTACACGTACAAAAAGCTTCTAAACATAACAATAAAATTGTTCTTTTTGTTATCTACAAAATGACATCATAACATCAATGACCTAAAGACAACACAGGTTATACGTTTACAATTTCAAGTACTTGAGTGAATTTTAAATTCAAAGACACCGAGGTACCTTGCTATTTAGGGAGGTACATTAGGTACTTACGTAGGTAAGAAAAAGTGTTTTTGTGTTTAGAGAACAGAACAGAACAGAACAGAACAGAACAGAACAGAACAGAACAGAACAGAAGAGAACAGTCACAAAGACAAAAAAAAGTTTCGCTGTAGTGGTAAATGTCATAAGCTTCGACGAGCTGTAACTTAAAAACGCTTAGTTCCTTTGGAAAAAAATGATACAAAAGCATCACAATCTGACATTTTTATGAAAGTGGGTCGTTGTGTCCCACATGGTAATAATTTTTAGGAGGTTTCCGACGTAATTTTAGTTACTTTGCTCACTTAACACTTACACAAATTATGTAATTTAATGTACAAAAGGAAGTCGGTAATAAATTATAATTGTTCTGTGACAATAGAGCTTCAATGTGAGGACTAAGCGATGAGTTCCTTTCAGAGACCAATAGACATGGCATGGGACCGAATGCTAAGGCCCCCCCCCCCTCCCTGGAGGGGCTGTCTGACCTGCGTCACTCACGATGTTCCCGTAGTCCCTTTATTTCGATATTACTTGCAGAAAACAAGCAAATCATCTTGGTAAAACGCAATGTTATCGAAAAACACAACGAGCTTAAGATTGCTTGCTCGTTTTACATTGATATTACCTCTGGCTCTAACATTTGTTATTCACGCCTTAATTATATTTTTGAACACATAAAATCCAACAGCATTTTGGTCGGTTCTTAAGAATTTCAAAACACTGCTATAATAAATAGTAGGTAACAGATGGTATATGTATACAATTGATTTTCAGTACAGCACAAATTTTAGCCTTTTAATAATAATTATAATTCTTCTAATAATTAATTAGCGACTAAAGCAATGTATTAATTGAATTATGAGTCAGATATAATTTATGACAACGACGACGTTACCTTCATAATAAATTACTTCATTACTTCATATGAAGATGATCTCAATATTAGCTACTCCCAGATCGCTGTAAAATGTTAATGATATAATAACTAGCTGTAAATGAAGTGAATGATTTGGCAGTGGCCTCATCTGATGGCTGTCTGACGTTGTAGACAGCATGTAGTTAAACTCTCAACCTCTGACTAAAATTTATATTTAGGTATCTACTTCTTATTTAGGAGAAAATAACCCGTCCGACCATTATCATAAAATACATTGTGGTTTTTTTTACACATTTGGCGAGTTCGATTCCCGGTTGAGGCAGGCGATTTTTAAAAAATCTGTGAATGCAGTGCTACTTACTATCATACCTACCAATATTAAAAGAAAAAAGATTTGTATTTTGGTATGTTTGTAATGAATAAATTCAAAAACTACTGTGCCGATTTCAAAAATTCTTTCACCATTGGAAAGCTACATTCACCCTGAGTAACATAGGCTATATTTATTGCAAAAAAAGTCCACCCGTGCGAAGCCGGGACGGGCCGCTAGTTAAAAATACAATGATGTTTTCTGTCAGTAAAATATCCTATATCAATATTTTGTGTACTTCCCTCCGTGTGGCATGGCCGTGGGACGCCCTGTATATAAAATACAAAAGCCGAAGAAAAATCACAACAGAAATTCATTCTTTAGTTACTTAAATTTTTCTTTTTATCTTGAAAATTGTTCGGCGTGAGATATTTCATTATCTGAGCGACAACATTTTATTGCGAGCTATTTCAGGGCCAGGAGGGATCGACGGCGGCGGCGGCGGCGGTCGGCGCGCGCGCGGAGGGCGCGCGGCGGGCGGCTTCCACCGCGCACCTACTTCCTCTAACGAAGTTACGGCTGCTCGGAGACTTCCTTGCGCCTTCTTCGCACTGATTTATGTTAACTCGTTTAATTACAACAACTGATGCTAACAGCCGCGCGATGTTTAAAATCCAAAAAAATGCCATTCTTTCTAGAAACAAATTAGAACGACGACAAAATCGGTGAGCGAGGTCAGTGGAATTCAATTAAAAATAAGTTTGAGAGCTTCGATTTCATAATGAGTTCATTATAGATAGAGTCCTAAATTCACAATCTAACACCCACGCACATTACCTATTTGAGGTTTTTTTAAGAAACTTCGATCGTTATCCTGAATGATTTCTATTCTAACTTTGTGACTGATATTTAACAATTATCGTCTTTAATTTATTAAATAGATTATATAGATAGTGAATTAACTGTATAAATATATTTAACACATAATAAACTGAAAGTAAGTGCCAATAAACTTTTATGTGGGCCGTAAAGTGAGCACGCAGCGTAGTATAGAGACGACATTGTGCCGCGCTTCAAATTGTCTAGTAAATAATTGACTAATCCGATCTATGGAAACTTTGCACAGCCCTTTCTCGATTTAAAAAGTTTCTAACTTCCCCAGTATAAGTAGATAGGTAGGTGGAAATTATATTTAGATTTCAGCTTAATGCTACTACGGCGAAGCCTAAAGGAGGGTTATTTTTACCGACTTCCAAAAAAGGAGGAGGTTCTATGTTCGGCTGTATGTATGTTTTTTATATATGTTACTACATACAGTCGATATTTGATTCTTCTTCGGGTAAGTGATACGATTGATAATTTAATTTCAATGTTTGTTTGCACTTTAGGTCGCGTCGCGTGATATATAATTTCTTTTCTCAAACATGCTTCGAAATGTGAACATTATTTTGACAACCTTCTTCGAGATAAATTTAAAATAATAATAAAATGCTGTAACGGTCAAATACATGCGAGCAGGCGGCCAGCAATGTTAGTATGAAATTTCATATCTGTCGTGTTATTTGAAATTGGAACGATCTTTTTACTCCGAAACATATGGCAACCACGGAGGTAAGTTTTATTTATATTATATGTATTTAAAACTCTTTGATTATTAATATTATTTATTTTAATATATTTTGGTTTTACGCATACATAAAAAATCTACACGATGTGCCTGGACCTTCGCGATTTGTGTGTCATTATAACCTATGATTAAAAGTAATAAACGAAGATGACCGCACCGCCTAATAACAGCAGCAGGTACCTACCCATACTAAAAATAAAAGACAATTTACTGTAATCGCAGGAGGAACCGGAAGATAATAGCATTTCTATCTACAAAGGGAGATTACAGTATGTGTATGTATGTATGCTTCAGGGCGTGGGCGGGGTGCAGGCGGGGCGCGGGCGGGGGCGGGGAGGGAGCGCGAGCGCACGCACACACGTAAGTATTTAGCGCTCATCCAGTTTCGGGTTAGTTTAATCCCAAACAACCAGATCGAGTTACTGACCAAAGCCTTTTTGTCCTCTCACTCCCATTTCGCTGAATGACCTTTATTTACACAGTGAAGTGAACTATTTTTATTGGGGCCAAGTTTATCCTATAGAAATTGATCACGGAATTGAAGATTCAATGCGAGCGGAACAAAGCCGATTTACAATAGGGTTCTGCAGGTCAAATATTACATGACCACGTAGTGTTTGAACTTTCTCAGGCAGTACTAAAAATAATGACTTAATAAATAAGTTATTTGATTTGAAAGTTATATATTTGTTTTTAAATTACGGAGGCTTTATATTTGATTTAAAAAAAAAACGTAATAAAAACCGCTGAGTCCCAACATATTAAATACTGCTCAAGTAGGCACGGAAAGCAATGCGTATCGCATTTAATATCATCGTTAAAATAATGGTCGTAAAATGAAACATAGCCCCGATTTCAAATAAGTATTAAATAACATAAAAACAAGATTTCATCACCAACTTCGCAGTAAAATTGTCGTAAACAATAAATTGGAAAAGTTTCTTTAGACGAAACATTTCTATAAACTCCTATTTATATTTGTTAACAGGTACGAGTATAGCTGACTGACATTAGAAGCTAATTACTATTTTCGATCGTGATAAATTCTAGTGCTTTCTAGCTATTCTAGTTAGATACCTACCCTTATAATATATCTTGAATAATAGATCCGATCAGAAATCGATGCGAGATCGAATCAGAAATGAGGAGATCCGCAGGAGAACCAAGTTCACCGACATAGCTCAAAGAATTGCGAAGCGGAAGTGGCAGTGGGCTGGGCACATCGCTCGTAGAACTGACGGCCGTTGGCGCAAAAAGGTTCTCGAGTGGCGACCACGTACCGGAAGACGTAGCGTAGGCAGGCCTCCCACAAGGTAGACCGACGTTCTGGTGAAGGTCGCGGGACTCAGCTGGTTAGCGCAGGACCGGTCGTCGTGGAATCCTTGGGGGAGGCCTTTGTCCAGCAGTGGACGTCTACATGCTGATATGATGATGATTAGATACGAATATATGGACAAATCACTGATTGATACTAGTTAGGTGACACAAACTCAGACAAATCAATATGTTTGATTTGAAGTTTAATTTTGTGTCATATATCTGAAGAAATTGCAAGAAAGTTATGTCAAAAGGAACCTCATTTCACGTTGCGAAAAAGTGGATATAACAAAACCGATAATTTAGAGAGTGGAACGCGTACAGGGCCGGGCTGTGTCTCCGCCCACACGTTTAGGTAAATCAAAACGATGAACGGGAAACGTGCAAGTCTTTCCGTATTTTTGTTCAATTTCCGGGAACCTCTTCACGGGTGCCATACATCTTATGTTAATTCGCAAACCTTCATCTTTGCTGTCACGAGTGTCGTTGGATCTTCCACGTTTCATGTCAATATTTGTCAGGCGTGGAAATCTAAAATAAGTATTTTATTGCCTACCTTCCATCCGCAGGTGGGTTTCATATTCCGTCACAATATTTATTTATTTACATTTATATGTTAAAGTTACGTGCGTTCGCAATATTAACAATTCATCAACAGCCTATTAATGTCCCCACTGCTGGGGCTCAGGCCTGCCCTCTCCACGAGGGCGTGCGGGCTATAGTCCACCACGCTAGCCCAGTGCGGGTTGGCGGACTTCACATGCGCCTAAGAATTTCTTCTTCGGCGTATGCAGGTTTCCTCACGATGTTTTTCCTTCACCGTTTGAGAGCAGTCAGTACATGTACTTAAGTTTCGAGAAAAAACCCATTGGTACATGGCCCGACCGGGGATCGAACCTCGGACCTTTCGATGTGATAGGTCGCGTCTTATCCCCGAGGCCACTGACGCTCTCGAATATTAACAATACTTGCAATTATTAAACAATTACCTTTATGGCAATAATAAAAAATATCTAATTATCTGTAACTTTACATTTTGTAATAAAATCGAAAAGTTAAATACAATGAAATAATAATAAAAATATTAATATTTTTTTAAACAGCGTGTGCGTACAGTAAATAAATTGGTGTTACATCGAAGCGCCTTTACCCGTAAATGTGTATCCCAATAAAATAGTTATGTAATTAATAGTTATAGTTATTAGTATTAGTTATGTATTAAGTAATATAGGTATTAAGTAATAGTTATGTAATTAAATTGCATTAAATAGAATTATTATGTAATTAAAATAAAATTAACTATATTAAACATTTATTCTTTTAATTTTATATTATTTTTGTACTTAGTAATTATATTAATTATTAGTTAATTGCGTAAGCAATTAGGTATTATTATTACAGTAAAAAAAATCTCCACAACATGAGAATTTTGAAATTTGTAACCAAGTCACTCGCGTCACAGTCCGGAAGCAATAAATTGTGCAAACAAGTGTCTGTTACGAATGCTACAGCTACTGCTACAGCCGTAGCGTCTCGTAGACACGACTACGGCGTAGCAAGACAGCACCCAAGGGCGCTACGAAACCAAGCTGTCACCCGCTCGCTCCGCTTCGGGAACTTGTAGGTATCTATACCAAGTGAATGTTATGTTATGTTATTTATCCACCTTTTAGAATAACCACTTTGACTTTGAATACGAATAAATTAATGATCGAACAAATACATATTTAGGTAATATCTCGCATACAATAAGTACAATAAATAAAAATATACATAAACTAGACGGCATCAGTTTCGATCTGCCCAACATATCGGCTGGCAAGTAAATAGGTATCCAGTATTTACAAAATACCTCTGTACCCGAGCCATATTTCAAGTTTTGAAGCCGTATTGTGTATGTCTCGCGTGAAACAAAAAGCTCCTTATTTACGACCCCATGTATTTTGTATCTAATTCTCTTTTGGCGGGAACCGAAGTGTCATGTTCGTCTCTTCTTTTGTATTTCTAAAACAAGTATAAATTGCGGTTATAATGTTTATTTGTGAAAGTATATTGTACGATGTACCTGTGGATGAAGGAACATAAATAAAAGGGTGTAAATACTCTTACATTTAGTTTCATAGTTGTCTATTATAAATCTTCATTATAGCTACTTTCACTTCAGTGAATGAAACGATAACTTACTGCACAAGGCTGACTAATTCTTGTACTGGTTCCTATCCTATTGTTGGGAAATGATTTTAAATAAGGCATGTATTAAAAATCTATTAACCATGTCAAACCTCCTTTAAAATAGAAATTGAATACATAGACTAACTATTTGCTTCAGTTGATCCTAATAAGTGCGTAGGTACCTACCTAATGCGTTAATGAGTTCCCGCCCCCCTACCAGCCCGACTTCCCGCTTTAATACAAACACACAGTAAATCAGTCCTCTGCCCTATGACTCGCGGAGTTTAATTAAATGTCAGCCGGCGCAGCACTGGTCTTTTACAAATTAAAATAAAAAAATCTGTTTTCAAAAAAATTTTGTAGAATTTAGTATTTGCTGTCTGTCTTCAATATTTGAGGTAAGTATACTTTTTTCAGCTTAATTTCATTATTTTTAAGTATGACCACGCACAACTTTTTACAGAGCAGTCCGATTTTGATAATTCTTTTTTTATTGGATCTTTTTGATATTAGAAACTTATTTACCAAGCAATTTTAAGTTCGCTAGTAGGTACTCTCAGTTAACAGGTTGCCAGCAAATAATACATTTGTGTTGGAGAAATAAGGCAACATCCTACTGGTCGATGTGCAGCTAATTGCGGATTATGGTTGCCTGTCCGGCCTTATTTATGTCTTTGTTTATTGGCAGCGTCTTCGACCAACCAAACCCAGTAATTACTCTTGCACAACCATTTTATAGGTATAGACTATTTACAGTATCAAAGGCGGAAATCTGACTTTTAACTGCCATTGAACTTTCATCTTTCTTACTGAATTTTTACACATTATTATTACATTACTCGTATCAGGTGAATTTGTTGAACAAAGATTGTATTTTGAACACAGACACGTAGTATGTAGTCAACATAGTAATTTATATTGTACCTATGTGTGTATTACAATTTGCTTAATCCTCATCATAATGTAAACTGATGATTACTGTAAACATGACAATTACTGTAAACATTTGTCAATGGAAGTCGATGGTATGCATTTTTCAAGTAGGCATCACAACAACCTTATTCTTGGCTGTGTATTCCAAAAAACTGTAAAAGTATCACCGCAGCATGGCCCCGAGCCAACTGGCTGGTGGCTTCATCGGGATTACGACAACGCTCTCGACACGACACCATGTCCGCTGTGAGCTATCTCCTTTCCACTCAAGCACTTCTCAATTACAAATAAAGAATAAGCTTTTGTTTATTCCCAGTTCTACTGAACTCTCACTACTCACCGCAAAAGGAAAATATTATGTACCTACTTAAATAAGTTATAAGCAAATATAACAGTTTTGTGACCTCCACTAAATGTAGGGACAAAATGATCGATGGTTCATATAAACCTAGAGTTGTTATGTATACGACGTTATAAATAATATCTAAAAAGATACAGAGGCTCTCTTACATATATGTGCAGTCATTTTTCATTTCAGACCAAAGTCGCCTAAACCTGTATAATATCAATGTATTACCTTTCAAGCCTTATAACTTGAACAATACTGTAAATACTTATAAAGGGCTAATATGATATATATTTGAGCACGTGAAACTGGTCGTGCTTGTTACGGGTTATTCGGTACGAGGCTTATATTTTGTGCTATTGTTCTAGGAACAATTTCCTGATATGAAACCCTTTGTTACAGTGTGATGCAAGCAGCTGGCTCGCCGCCAGCTCCTACATGTTTCATATTTCACTGGATCAGCACAACTTACAATAGTGGATACACGTTTCTTTAATTTTTCAGCCATGTGTGAAGTGCGCAAATGTACTATTTGTTAGCAATCCAACAGATAACATTTAAATAACTTATTTATTCTTCTGGATACATTTCTGTTTATATAAAAAAACTAATTAGATCGAATCACTTCTACACTTATGTTTTGAAGTATACCCTAATTATGTACCATATACATACGCACAGAAGCCGTTTGAATACAATCGGAATGTAGTTTCTTTACGAACCGCCTGACAAGTGGATTCGTCAACGAAAATTGACTACCTTTCAGCCGAACTATAAACTGCTTTTCCGAAAGGCAGAAAAGTATGTTTTCATGAACCTATTTAAGTCTCTGATACGGCCAGGGAACTAACGTCGTTATCGTGCTAGTAAATAATGTGGGTAAAGTCAGATACCGCCCATATTTTCTTCCTTTTCTAATACAGTACAAAAGATTCCTTTAATCTTTCGTCGCTACGTCACAGAGGATTATAATAGTTTTACGTCATCGTCTTTCGTTCAAAACCAGGAAGGTTCGAATGTCTTTGGTGGCGCGCGCGCTCCCTATCACGCACCAAAGAGATCTTAACTCTATGTTCAAAACGCATGTGCCACATCTTTATATTTATTATAGTAGATGTTAATTATTTATACGTTATTTAAATAAATAGGTATATACATATTACTCTAAAAAATCACTGATAAGATAGATAAAGTACATAAAACCTAAATATAAAACCTTACTCTAAATATTTATTTTCTATTTAAGCGATATTTTTGCCTTGAAGCCCAAACATCAAACTCCGCACATATTTCCTTACAGCAAATCAAGTGGCTGCCTTACATTTTTCCATTTTACACAAATTTTACAAAATAAAATATACTGAGAACATGAATTTAAATATCTCTCGACATATTACGAGGTGATTTAGGACATGTTCGCGCGATAGAAGCGAGCGGGGGCGAACGTGCGATAAAACCGACGCGCGAGAGGTAATGGTAATATTCGTCGCGCACTTACTCTCACGTTGTTTAAGACATTACCGTACTCGCAGGTACTCGGCAGGTAAATGATAAAGCTTTAGTCGCGCATTTCATATTCTTGGCGGCACAGTGCAACAAAACAAACATTATACACTCATCATTCCCACGTCTTTAACTTTGTATTTTCACCATTCATTTGTTTGCTTATATATGAATTTTAAAAGACTATTGAAGAATCGATAGCTGACCGACATATCCTGTAACGGCTAAGCTAGCTGGCTAGTAGCCAACCTAATTGACAGAGGAGTTCAGGCCACCCGCAGGCCTTTGACTTAACGACTGCCATCTGTTGTGACGACATGCCATAGTCTACGTTTCCGCGGAGAACGTAAACGTCTACATACAACATGCAGTGGTATTCTAGGACCGTCGCATAATTATAGCTCGAGGGGAGCCAAACTGCTGTCTGTGCTCTAATTGTAATGGTGTTACCATATATCAGCTACTCTTCATGACCTAGTAGGTATATCTAAACAAATCTACGAGTATAAATTGTTATTTGTTCAACAAGAGAGCATAGTTTGTTTTTGTTGCGAGTGCTGATTTTGAATCCAGAGCAAGCGAAGGAAACGTAGATCCTAAGCGTAGCGACCAGCGAACTTTAATAAGTATAAAAGCATTACTTCATACAAATTTATTTGAAATTGTGAGATTCGAATAAAAACAAATGCAATAATGATATGCATGTCTGAAGTAACAAAGCGTGTAAGATGATTATAGACCATATCACTATGCGATAAAGTATACATTTGCTTGTATTGAATTCTACATAATACATTTTCATGTCTAGTACTCAAATCACCTACTGCTGGGAACATCATCTGGGATCATTTTTAGGGCTTAGTAGTATTTCTATACTTATTAAAGTTCGCTGGTAGCGACGGATTTACATGCACGAGATTCAAATAACTTTGCTCTCGTGTGAGACATGCAACTTTTCACCTAGCGAGGTAAATAAAGGAAATTAAAATTCTCTTTGACAAACTCATGCCAATTTTAGGCCATTTGTAAGCAACTACATTATCTTCCCGCACTTTACTTTTTTTAGGTACGTTCTGAACACAGACCTAGTTATACTCTAGGTCTGTGGTTCTGAAGTTGCATGAGATTCTGAAAATCCAAAATAATATTTTTCATTACTCATACTCTTTCATTTTTACTTTCATTGTATTCGCAATGAAAAGCACAGTGTATCCCACGGGTTCTAAAATTATTTAGAGTCCCTCGAACTATTAGCGCCCTCGCTATGCGTCGGGCGCCAAACCCCGTCTCGGGACCTAAATAAGTTACTTTCACCCCTGGGGTAACAATGTACTATTGAATGTCCTTCTTCATGATAATTTTTCTACGACGTCTACACAGAAGCATTATTCTCCCAAATCAAGCCAAAGCTTTTGGATGGGTACTCAATAAATAACTGATAAATATACATATATACTTTTAAATACACTTAAATACATACAAACACCCAGAATCCGTAAACCGCAACAGATATTCACATCATATAAATGTTGTTTCTGGGTGGTAATCGTAGTAGGCAGGCACTACCAACTAAGCCAACAGGCCAATTATTTAGGAAAATCCAAAAACATCATCTACTTATACATTATTTCAGACCTATATGTTACGTGTATACTAACAAAAACGACGATAGTGATGACAATAGCTGCTGTAGCGATTATGATTCTGAATAATTTTTGATAAAAGCATAAAATTTAACTGCATTTGCTATTTTATTTCATTACATCTACATGATACATAGTATTTATTGTGGCTGTCTATCTATGGGCACATCAAGCATTCTCTGGGCGGCCCCAGTGTAGCACGTGCACTGCGGTATCTCAATGGCCTGGTTTGGTAAATAGTATTTTTTTCCTTGATTCTTTCGATTTTGCCAGAATTTTAAAAGTTTACAAAGTAACTCTCGTAGCAGAAAAAAAACGTATTTTCATACGTTTATTTTAGTCCACCTTTTTCGCGGCCGGCGTCGTGCATCTTTCGCCTGGGAAATACTCTGCAGTAATCCTGGCATCTTCGTACATACGAGTAAAAAATCCTTGAAACCGGTTACGTGCAAATAAAAACAATTCCTACATCGGAACCAGTTACGAAACTCCGGTTATAAAACCAAAGAAACAACAACATTACTAACAGACATACTGGAGAAAATATTCTTCTTCTTTCATATAATTTCCAATTCAATGGATGCCTCCATATTTGAATTTCAATACTTACGTATTATTTGAATTGTCATTCGGAATATTATTTCTGTCGTACACGTGACGCCGAGAATAAAAAGAAAATGGTATCTTCCCTGTGCCTATATAATTTCATGCGAATATATGAACGTCTCCCTTTTATGTAAGTGTAGTTGGTGTTTTTTAGAATTTCAACGGATTATCTTGTAATAATATGAATATGACACAAGGAAAATTGAGATTTGCACGCGGTGAAGGAAACATGGTGATGAATTAAGTAAACAACGCCGCTCCGCTTCAAAATTTCTAAGTGTAGTTATGTGATGTGAAGTCTGCCAATACCATACTGGGCTCTCATGGTGGACCACGCGATGCCTTTCCTATAGGACCGATTACAACTTCATATCTTTGTTCGATCGATATATCCAGATACCATGTGGAACAATAATTACTTAGTTGTATTGTCAATGCCAGTGCTTGAAAGTGACTTCGTATGAGAAGCGGTAAGTATCGCAAATTTGACTGCATACATCTATCATAGATGTGGAATAACTTTACGTCCTTTTCCGTGGGTACCTACCTTATCATTTACCAGGGGTGGTGCCAAAACGTTATCGCACAGCATGTTCCGCAGACATGTTGTAGTCACTGCCTTGCACAGAACACGGAAAAAGCTCGCTACGCTCCCAGCTCCCTTGCTTACAAAAGAAAGAATCCAAACTATCTGTCTCTTCGTTGAATTTTTTACCGACTTCCAAAAAGGAGGAGGTACTATGTTCGGCTGTATGTTTTTTTTTTTTCCTTTTATGTATGTTCACCGATTTCTCCCTCAATTGTGGACCGATTTCAAAAATTTTTTTTTTGTTCGAGAGGGTCCGATCCCGAGGTGGTCCCATTGTCACCAAGTTAGGATCTGATGAAGGGATCCGATGGAAATCGAGGAAAACCCTCAAATTTACATACATAGTTCGAGTTACGGCACAGTAGGTTTAGAGCATAGGAGGGGAAGGGGAGGGGGAGGGTAGGGGGAGGGTTGGGGGAGGGGAGGAGAGGGTGTGGGAGGGGTTAGGGGGGAGAGGGGGTCAGGGAGAGGGGGGAAATGGAGGGCATGGAGAGGAGATAGGGGGACTTGGGGTGGGGGGGGGCGGAGGGCAGGGAGAGGAGATAAGGGCGAGGGGGGGGGGAAGAAGTCTGTTTAGTATTTTATCGCGAATGAAGTGGTAATGATGATGAAATGCTTTACAACGCTAAAGCGCAATACAGATAGGGCGGCGGTGTTGCGAAAGCGTTGCGGCGGCGAATCTGCGGAAAGCGAATGTAAAGCGGACCCCTTCAGACAGAAATTGTATGAAGCGGTTTGTATGAAGAACGCTCTGCACCGCGCCGCGCCGCCGCCGCTGTGTGGCGGTTCTCATATACTACAAAGGAATACAACGCGCCGCCGCCACTCCGCACCGCCGCGCGCCGCCGCGCCGCGTGGGGCGTATCCATCTGTGCGCGCGGTTTTGTCGCTTTCGCCTTCGCACCGCCGCCGCCGCAGCAAGTTTTGCGGTGTACCTACCTACCTAGACCTTTTTACGGGGATTATTAGGGATGCAACGAATACCTTTGTAAATATATTAACACTAAAAATGGAAAAATAAAAAACTTTTTAACAAAAAATAAAACCAACTTCAAAACCACAAAAAGGCACTAAAAAGCGTAAAATAACTTTTTTATTTTAATCCAAAAGACAGAACCCTGTTACGTATTATTTTAACTAAAATATTATTACAATATGTGCTATGTACTGATCTGTTTGAAGTCGGTGCCAAGACCGACACACAATAAAACTTAGCAATATGAACAGCTTAATTAACATATACCGGTCGTCGTGGAGATCCTTGGGGGAGGCCTTTGTCCAGCAGTGGACGTCTACAGGCTGATAAGATGATAATGAATTAACATATTATGGAATGGCGCACGGGAGACTTAGCCTACTACCGGCTTGGCACCGACTACAAACAGATCAGTACATAGCACATATTGTAATAATATTTTAGTTAAAATAATACGTAACAGGGTTCTGTCTTTTGGATTAAAATAAAAAAGTTATTTTACGCTTTTTAGTGCCTTTTTGTGGTTTTGAAGTCGGTTTTATTTTTTGTTAAAATGTTTTTTATAAAATCTGAAAACGACATTCCGACATCTAACAGTTGGATGAAAAATCAAAGATCAAACAAGTTCTTATTCAATCATTGTTTCACATAATGTTTTTATTCACTCTGAACAAAGGCATATGTAGTTCTTCAAAAATTTATCTTGTTGTAATCGTGATGATGGTTTTTGAAAAATTAAAAGCATAGTTCGGAAGTAAGTAGAGCTAATTTACAAAATGCCTAGGCAGTCATTAACTAATAATTATACGTGTCTGCAACATGCACAGCCTTTGAGTGCTATGCTAATGGACTGGAATACTCCAATCTACGGCAGATGTGTCGTAATTTCCATTAGGTAGGTAACTCTATCATTCCATGAACACACTAAATTTTATTAAGAACTCACTTATCTTTTAGTAGACAATGAATTATTTTATGAAGATAAATAATTTGAAATCTACTGTAAGGACTTGGATGCGATTTTATCTTATAAACATGGATCTGATTGGGTTATGTTTCATTTCAACAGGCAACAGTTACCTACCTAACTATATTATAAATGAACAATGCCGGAGGTTAGTTAAACGCAAAGTAGCTCCATATTTCACGAAGCATTATTGTTAGGTACTAACAAAGCTTTTTACAGGATGGCTGCGGTTGGCAAAGGATCTGTAGTCGTAAACAGTCTATCAGGGGAGAGGAAATAGGGGCGCGGCCGCGGGCGCACGCACGGAAATGAAGACTCCGCGGAGCTTCCTCGGCTTCACCCAGCGCTCGTTTAAGCTGGTGGGGTTATCGGGACCACAGCGACCACGCACCCCCGGTGCTTTATTTGCATAATATTTGCCATGGTTATACGACATAATATATTAATCTATATTATTATTCATTTACTAATTTATGATGCAATTGTTATTAATTCTTATGATTGATTCTTTTGATCAGTATCATAAAATCACAGGTTCTTTCCACATTTATCCGGTTCGAGTCCCGGCTCAGACAAGTGTTTTCTTAAAAATCTCTGAATGAATGTAGTTCTAAATTAAAGGAATATTTTCTTTTAGTAAAATTTGCTATCATCAATATTTTAGTAGGTACTTTCACTGGAATAACGGCTTTTGATTTCCACCCTGTATAGTGCAGACTTGACCAGGTAAGGTACTTTGCTTTTAAAACAAACTTTACCTAAGAAATCTACAAACCGCGAAACTGAAAACAGATAGAAGTGTCGAGTCACCGCAGAGAGGACGGGAGTGACAAACTCACCGCGTCACCCTCCTCTCATTACGTACCTGTCCTGCACAGGCGCCAGTTCCGCAACAAACGTCACCAGCAACATAGGCTACTGCTATTACTCTAAACATTTGATACATAACTCTAAACAAACAAACATAAAGTTTCTTCTAAAATTATCTTAAAAGGTGACAAAACAGTTTCTCTATAAAAACCGCACTCGATGAACGTTTAAAATTTATTTCAGAAGCTTTTTTTATTTCCCCCTAATTTGATGAGAGAGGTTTCGAGCGCTTACTTGGGAGTGGTTCAGTTTATATTCGGCGCCAGCATTCGTACGGCACATTTGCTTCCAATTCAATTCTCTGCTCGGCTCGTTGCAGCACTGAATGAGCCATCGCACAGATTGTCTCCCCGCACCCCCGCGCCCCGCACCGCCCCGCCATCCCCCGCCCAACAAAAACCCTCACCTACAAGTAAACGCCATTAAATAACCCTCGTGTATATTAGATACTTGTTATATAGTCTATTTTCCTTGCGAAGATTCGATAACTTCAGATTTATTGAGAACGAATACCACACGGGAAAAGTACATTATAACTGTATGTACAAATACAAAGTCGCCAAGGAATAATCCCCGAGCACTTTTAAACCTTGTAATTGTAAAAGAATCGGTCAGCACCTTTATAATCTTAAACTACTCGTATTTTGTTAATCAGGGAAAATGTTCCATTTTGACAATGTAATATTATTGACCCAGCCAAAATAGATTAGGTAGGACCTAAATAGAATTTTATTTTGTAAGAGATATATTACATCCGCAAAATGTTATCTTTTAAATGCATTATCGTCACTTACGATACCTACAAAGAAATGGGAAGAAACTTTCAATTACCAAGATTTAATTTAGTCAGGTCAGTAAATTTAGGTATAGTACGAGCTACACTTAATGCAACTTAACTTAAATTCTTAATTAACTCGCCCTTCTCGCAAGTTAACTCGCTACTGTACTTATGCATGTGTAAATGGGGTATAAGAAAGCCTTTTATAAAATAGACGATTATTTGAATGGCAAAGATGCCTGGTATTAATGTTATACAAACTTAAGCTAATAAAAAGATATGTTGCGAATGTTCTTCTTCACAGCGCTCATAATGAATACGTGTATAATTGTAGCTTTATGCAATAAAATGTTAACTCTACTATATATTTTTGTTACCACAACATATTTAATACACACACGTAGGTAAGCAGTTAAATAGATCTGCCTTTACCTGCCTATATAGTAGGTACGTACAGAGGTCTGGAACGCCCTGGATTAACTTTAAAGCTACTTTTAAGACCTATGATGAAAGCCCGAGATTTACAAGGGAAGGACTTCCCTTTCTAAAATGATGGGTAAATGATTAAATAGGAAGGAAACCCTGTTTATGTGGGGTGTTCCCTTCCGGAAAACTAGTCTTGTGATTTAGCAGCGCGACTCTCCTGAAAACCATTTTGTGTAGTTCTGCAACCTGAAACTTAGTAAATACCTACTCTTGTTAGGGACGGTAAAAAGGATGGCGTATAAAGTTTGCTAGGATTAGAATATTACAGAAAGACAGGGTAGCGTAGCGTATGTTGTGCTTAGAAATTATTTAACAAGCATAAGATTTGTTTATAAGTAGGTACCTACTGTTATGAAAATGTCAATTATCCAGATTATTCATTTGAAATGAATGCAAAGAGAATGGATCGGCCGCGGTGGAGGCAACACATTGCAGCCCGGGCCAGCTCCGGCTCCCTCCAGGGACTCCAGTTCGCGTTCAGTTTACACTTTATATGGCTATCTATCTACAGTTCACTTAGTTCCCTTCGCACTATGTTTTAAAGGACCGGCTCGACTGTGCCCAAAGTATATTTAATACTTTAAACGTTTATTGCATTGTAGTTTTTATAGGGATCGGAAGTACAACGTGGTAACGTGCTCGGGGAGGCTTCGATCCAACTGTGGAGGTCGGTAAATGCATTTCACAGGGCAGAAAGTATTCGTTGACAGTTTAATCTGGGTTATGAAATGTATTTCAGTAACATATTTCAACAAAATTTTTGAGCAATATTTTTAATTTAATTGGTAAGTTATTTTGCCCACCAGATTTCCAAGACGAGACCGTGACTGTAAAGTGTCAGTAGTAGGTACCTATCCCAATGTCTTACTGTAAACAATGAAAGCCGTCTAAATAAAATATATTAAACTTACCCATTTAAACTTACGACCCGAAAGTCTTGAAAAATAAGAACCAAGGCTTGAAAAATGTGGGGCGAGTTTAAATTCGTTAGCGGCAACACTGCACACTCTACGTGCTCGTCGCTCGAAAGTGTGAACTGCACCTTCTTGCATCGAAATAATAAATATTAACCTGGGGACGCTCCCCACAACTTTTTACTCTTACGGAGGTGTGGAAACTGGCGTACCAGCTACTCGTACCGTAAATGTAATATTAGGTAGTGTGTTACTCAACCCCCATTTAGGTCCCTATGGACACGTGAGGCGGACCTAACATTTTTAAAGTTATATTTTTGTGGAATTGTACACATAGAAACTTTGGTTCTGTATAAAGCAATCTTCTAAGAGACCAGTATATAGATGAATACTGAGAAAATTGCGACTTTTTTATCCATATCAACCCGAAGTCATAGAATATCTAATATTCGAAGTATAACTCTCAAACGTTACTGATCACTAATTGATCAGTTTCTAACATCATTATAATTTACGAAAACAAAATGGTCTTGATAGCCCATTAAATACCCTCTATGTACGGTTGCATGAGTTTCAAACTCGACTATTGTAGATACTAAATTGGGCAGCTGGAACAGATTCCGATTTCCTTTGTATAATTTTCTGTTCTTTCTTTTGTGTTGTTTTTATTTGTTGTGTGTACAATAATTTAATAAATAAATAATAATAAATTACTACCATCACGAAGGCCTACGGATCATAGTCCACCACTCTGGCCCAGTACGAACTTTACATAATATAATGCGAAAGAGTACCTAAGTACTACACCTAATTCATCTTTCCTTTGTTTATAGGGATAGTAAACCCTCTAAACTATAGCATACCTCGCATGACCTTTTTACCGATATGTTCGTTGTGCACGTACATTGTACGAGTATGTAGCCGCGCTGTTGTATGGGAAGGAAGTGCCCAATCAAGGAGTCAGTGTACGCCAACGCCTGCGCCCCCGGCGACGGCTCTGGAGGAAACACGCCTGATTTACTGCGCACAACTACTTGCCAACCGCGGCAATTACTCACATCACATATTATACCTTTGTTACTGAGTTTTGTTATAAATACCTACTTATCATGGGAAGCTTATAATCTATGATTTTCTTTTTGTTGTACAAACAGCGGAATAGTTAGAAAAATCTTAATAAGTCTATATTGACGCATACTCTTCTTTATTAATAAGAGTAGGTAAGTAAAAAAAATGCTGTTCTAAATAGATTTCTTTAATCCGATATGATCAGGTAATTTACGAAACATGTTCACGAATCGTAGGTATTAAAATAAACAAAAAGCCACGGTTTTCCCAGTTAATAAAAGTAAAAATACGTAAACAAAACTAAAAGCAAATACAAATAAACAAAAAGCCAAGGTTTTCCCAGTTATTAAAAGTAAAAATTCTTAAACAAAACAAATAGATTTCACAAAAATTATTCGTTGTTAACATAAGAAGTAACAAGTTTGACCACCACGAGAAAAAAGGCGTCTAATCGCAAACTAGGATTTTCTTCGGTGCTGCGGGAATTGGAATAGCTCAACCACAAAATATAGGTAGTAATATTGAGACCAGGCCAACATACTATTTAAATTTTTTGTTTTTTTGTTTTGAAGTTGTCTATCTCTAGTGGTACGGATACTTAAATAGGTACATATACCTATTCCATACCTAACATCAACGTTTACCTCGTAGCACGTAATATACCTATATTAGATACACGCTAACGTTTAGAATGAAAAGATTACGATAGATAGAGTTCTACCTAATCAGTTTATTCATACAGTTGCCCTCGGCCCCAGTGCAAATAAGCTCGATTGCTAAGCTCATCTAAGCTGCGTCCCATTTCCCGCATCATTGCCTAAAGATCTCGTATACAAGCTCCTCTGTAAGAGATGTGATTACTACGCATTTTTTTATTCGCAATGGACGACTACGAAATTGTAATGAGATTATACAAACAACATATCAGATAATAAAGATATCAAATTGCGATGAATAAGATCCGCGAACGAAATTCACATAAAGTAACAATACAACAGATTTTATTTTACGATCAATAACATAAAATTGGTTCCAGCGCTGTAGTGAAGATGGCTTTACTTATTATAGAAAACATGCCGTAGGATTTCATACAAGATACCTACTTACATTAAGTACAATAAGATGTGCTTTAAAAAAATTTGGGAGATTGGACGAAATCTCACAACGCCAATCAAAACCAGGGCTCTGTTACCTGGGAAAAGCTACCAGCCCTGGTGACGGTATATAACCCTACCAAGAAGGCAGGAGGGCAGAAGATCGGGTGTGAACGCAGTAGGTATAGTCAGGATTCAAAAACTACAGAAACACATACACTGCGTAACTTCGCAAACGTTGTTTCATCGTTCATCATGCATCGTTGTGTACTTAGTCATTAGGTCCTACCTAGTACCTATCTAAATAGTATATTTTCTTGAAACGTGATCCTGAATTTAAATCTGGGGACACTCATTCAATTTACATATCATCTTTCTCTTTTACGAATACTGTTAAAAGGATAAAAGAAAAGTTGTCGTCAAATTTTGCATTATATCGGCCGATGTGTAAACGAAAATGGGGACGGACTAGGTGGAGCATCCAACTTCGTACGGCGTTTTACTTTGCAAATGGAAAGCTTTTAGCTTGTAAACGAATTTCTATACTACGAGTATTCCCAGCGAGTTCGCCGAGTCGCGACCCAGAGATCTGAAAGGTGTCTTCGAAATAAATCGTAACATAACATTGTGATTCGTATATTCAAAAGACATTTTTCAATATTCATGTAGTGTGATTCTTTACGCATATATGCGAGTATGTTGGGTAGTTAGAGACGTGCCTGCTTAGTTCGACAGACATTTATACCTATTTCGATATTTGCAACGCAGTGTCAAAGGTTACTTTTGCAAACTGCTGCACTATTAACTTTGACTTTTTACGTAAGAAAACTACCTATGTATTAATAATGTGAAATAAATAAATATTATCTAATTTATTTAAATAAAAAAAGAATGATAAGGTTTTATATGTATATTTATATTTCAAATTTTTTTAACACTCATGCTCTGAAAGTTGGTCATCTAAATAGATATTCAAAACCTGCACCAAAAGTAGCTAATTACTCATCAACTTAAGGTAAGCAATTTAGAAAATCGAACGAAACTCATCGACTCTCCGACCAATGCCCTAACTATAACACGGACGAATACCTGTACCGCTCGCTGCCTTGTTGTGTCATAGGCGCGAGGGGTGCAGTTAATTCGTCCGGGTTATATGGCAATGGAAATCCTAAAACAATTTTTTTGGGCCAGAGCGCGACTAGGAAAAAGTTAAAGTCCTATCAAAGAGAAAAATGCGGGAACGCAAGTTTTTGGTTCCGTTTTTTTCTTACTAAAATGTTAATTTCATTCAAGTGATGATGACATGGACTTGCCGCCGGATTTAATAAAACAATAATCAATATAAGTGATAAAAAAATCTATGAAATACCTAGAAAACTAGCTAAAGAAAGGTTATTTAAAAGCCTACAACGATTTATTAAAATAAAACAAGAAGCAAAATTAGTATTATGGGAAAATAGAGTTAAATCCAAGTCACAGAGTTTAATAGATTGTCGAAGAAATTACCGCCCACTTCCATAAGGAGAATTTTTTCTGAGGTCCACAATCTAACACGACATTGATTTGAAAAACATACCAAGTTTACTTATAAAGCAGTGATTAACTCGGGTGTAAATGATCATTGCACTCTCGAACTTATGCGCGTAAATATCTCGGATGCAATTGATATGAGAGTTCGTCATTGTTCTTTGTGGTATGTAAACCAAACCTACCACGTGGAACGGAACACAGTAATACACATGACAACAGGAGGTATCCACACATTGCAGCCTACGACTCGTCCGGAAGATGGTGATTCATAGCAGGCGAATTATAATTTGTTTTCCATTTCAAGGCGTTAACAACGGGAACGGAACTTCTGTATCCTTCAGATTCTGTGGTCAACCGAAAACTTTTACGGTTGCAATTTTCAGTGTCAATAATTCATTGATTGAACACTTAACTTATCATTGATAATATTTTTATAATCTTCATTTTATTGGACCAGGTGAAGAACTATGCTGCTCGCAATTTCTTTAATCTATATGACCAGCGACTTAGGTGTTGAAGGATTAGTAACTGAATTAGTAGTGTTGGACATGCCACATTTGTCGAAGAACCGATGGCTGTTACGGCAGACGGGTTGTGGAATGTAGAATGCAGCATGAGACCGACAAGAATCTAAAAAAAATTTGACGGAAGCCGGAAGGACGGAAAAGTGCGTGGTGGCACTCATTAAAGACGGCCTATGTCCAGCACTGGACATTGACGCTCATAGGGAGGATGATATGATGGGGGTAGACAAGTCATAAGTAAAATAGAAAGTACATTTGACATGCGTTAGATATACTCTTTTTACAACAACTCTAAACGTAAGTATTAGATAACCTACATATAGGTATTTTAATAACCTATACAACTAAAAAATTCGTATTCCTTTACGCTATTCGTCAACAACACAGAAATGTACCTACTGGCTCTAACCACTGGATGGATGACAAAATGTATCTATTACCTACTAGTTTAATTAGGAAATCCTGAAAAATAAGTGGTACCTACAACTTACACCTCTGAGCTATTTCGGATGAAGTAGTTTCGTGTTCAACAAAGTAATGTGTTGATTCGATACATGTAATGAGATACTTGTACAGCAGAGAGCGGGCCCAACTCTGTCCCTCGAGACACTAGACCCTTCCGAAAGGTCGCTACTACAAATATCCATACTCCATTTACTTTCGAAAAGCTTTTACTTATATGCTGTACTGTACTCATACGTGTGTAGGTATTAAGCGTGCACGTGTGTCAATATGGATGTGAATACGTGACACGCCCGACGACGCGGCTTCCCTCCCTCCCATATTTGTAGATAATAATACAAAACGACTACAATCTCTACCTAATAAATAAAACAGGCCATAGAAACGAGAGATTTGTCCAAAGTTTATTATTTATTTATACGATATATAAAAACAACTGCCATTTCACAATAGCCATAATTAATGATGTATCAAGAACAAACAGTGTATTAGCAAGAAAGTTAGGCAATTAGCGGTAAAAACACAAAAAGCAGACGCGGTCAGAATGTTATCGACGGCGTCATCCTTTTCAAAGTTCCATTAAGCCGTAGCGAGCGAGAGCGACCGACCGCGGAGTGTAAAACCAGGTTCACACTGCAAGATCAACAAATCCTTGCCTGTCACAAAGCCGAAATATAGGTATGCAGCGTTAGATTAAATGGTCTAGGTATCAATTCGTTAAAGTCTCATTTTGTTCAAGTCACATTTTGTCCAAGCTATAGTTAGTCCAAGTCTTATATGTATCCATACCGATGAACTAAGTACATTACATTACAGTATATTACTGTATCTGTTTTTGTTTTTTGTCTGTAATTTTTAAACGTGCAATAAAGTGTATTGAATTGAATTGAACTGAGCTTTTAAATAATTACATAACTCATCATCATCGAAACCAGGAAGTTTCGAATTATAATAGGGGCGCGGGCGCTCACCAAAGAAATTTTAGCTCCATGATCGAAACCAACAAGCTACTGAGGACAAGATAAATTAGCTACCTACTTATAATACTATGGTGACGTGTGAACAATATAAAAAAGAAACTTAAAAAACTTAAAACATCAAAAATCTCTCAAATGTAAAAAAAAACAAATAAAATACATTCACATTGGGGACTATGTTTCTGATTCGACAAGCAATAATAACTACGAGTAGATCGAAATGAATATGTAAATAGGTAAGGTAGGCTACAGTACTTATGTCAAATTACTGGGTAGGTAGGCATCGCCTACATTTCAAAATGTTTATTTTATAGTCTCTTAAACACATTAGGTAGGTACCCCTTCCAAACAATCTCCGATGTTTTATGAGTTTTCAACTAAAGGTAGGAATACTAAAAAGAAACGCAGTGTTACGCGAGGTTTTACAGATTAAGTACAATACGAGTCAAGTTCATTCTTTTTCAGACCTATTCGACCGAAAATCGAAATCGTTATATCTAAAACACTCAGTTGAGTTTTAGGTTAGGTTACCTAGAACATACTTACCTGCGTAATAGCATTATAGTTATGTTATTTGATTAGAACCCTTTCAACCATGGAGCTAGGATCTCTTTCCTTCCTTCCTGCTTTCAACCAATCGCTTGATTTTTATCGGTCGTCGAGACATAAATTAAACTTCCGGCTTCCGGTCTATAGGAGTCCTTAGGTAAAATCGTTGCGGCCGCGTAGGTAAATTAATTACCGTTGCCCTGATTCCTCACGCAGGTGGACCCCGGCGCCGCCCGCCCGAGCCCCTTGTTGCCAACAATGCCCGCCCCAGAAACCGCATGTATATTTTGTCTCTCATTCAATTACGCATTATTTTATACTGAAAAACGTAAGGTTCGTTTTCGATAAATGGTTAGAAGGTAGTCAACACTGCCTGACGAACGTATATACAGTAATAAAAGTTCTAGTTAACTAGACATGAGTAATTTACAAGATTAGTCGAGTCAATAGCATAAGAAAAGCTAAATAAGTAAGGAAGCGCTCGATGCTGGCGATGTCGGCTGTCATTAGAGAAGCCGCGTAAACGACCGTTTTTGCAAGCGCTGTTGCAAATTGTTTATTAAAATTTTCTCAGTCAAATTAACTGTCGCTAAATCTGAGCCAAAAATCTAGTGGATTAGAGTGTAATAGCAACATCTGGGTGGTCTACGCTACTGAGCTACACTCTGATTAGTTAATTGGATTAAGGTCTGGAGGAGGGGAGAATATATTTCCGAATATTATAGTTGACGTTGAGTTTGCGAAAAGAATTAGCACAGTGGTCACGTCTGCTCGGTCATCACAATCATCACACTAGAACTGTGTTCAAAAGTACATTAATTTCAATTTCAATTTAAATGTTCATCGTAGTATAGGTACCCAAAAATGCTACACAGTACCTATATATGTTTATGCTTTTCAGTGCCGACATGGTCGGGTTTTGGTGTTTAAAAACTGTACACATTGGCGGTACCACCGAATAGTGTTAACATGGTAAGAATAATGTGTGTGGGTACCCTTTATATGTACCACATGAAAGTACAAACTAAGTAGGACCAATGCCAACACGCGTTACTAACGACCAACCACGATACACCCGTATTTTTCTACAATCTTAAATATTCTGTATGTGCCTAAGTACGTCATAAATTGTAATGAATTATGAATTATTTCGTTTACTTTGCACAATTATGAAATTAACATTGTTCCGCGCTTACAGTTCTACTCATTTTAATTAACAAAGTGTCATTGCCTCGCAAATTAAGACGGCTCGTCGGATGCTTAGGTACCTACTTGATGCTATAAAGTGTTGGCGACTGGCGTAATACCCCAACTACATATATTATGTCGCAGGGAAATAGTAATCCGTGTTTTCATGAAATGCATTAAATTAGTAGTTTCGCGAACTATCTAGACAGAAACGAGTCGAGGCTCGTCTGTTTCCTCCACGCTACTCCACTAGGGATTTTGCGAATCACAGGATTTAATTAGCGTTTTCATGAAATAACAAGATTAGTTTGAGAGATGACGAAATATACATTTGTGGCTGGTGAAGACGAATAATAAAATAAACTGTGAAATCCTCCATATTTAGCCGCTAAGGGTAACTTTGGCCATGGCCAGAAAGTGGCTAAATTGAATGGTGACACCGGAAAACATTCATCGAACATTCATACCACCTTTTTAAGCTATGTCGGCGACATGGAACTAATATACACCTTCCATAGTCGTTCTTCGTCGAATCTCATTTGATATATTTTTTTACCAAAAAGTCGGACAAAGGTCGAATGGTGGTTTCGTCAGGCTGACAGACATCTTTGTCCCGATTTGAATATTATATTTGTCAATCATCCTATCCTTGTCTAATTCCCATACCACAGGAGAACATCTTGAGATTACCCAAATATGTATTACTCAAGTATGTAAAGGTTGTCTGGAAGAAATCGCTCTTAGCGATAAGACCGCCTAGATGTAAGTACATTATTGTATGTTTTTTTCTTTTTTGTCTGTAATTTTTAAAGCAATAAATTTTATTGAATTGAATATGTTGTAATGTTATAAAATATTTATTACATAATAATAATAAAAACTTTAATCTACAGGTAGAACACGACTATGTATAGAAAGTATTCGCCAGTCAAAACGCGATCATCACCCATTAATAGGGAATTGTAATTTAAAAGACTGAACTTCTATTTAGAATGGTATTTATTTTTTACAACCTGCATCAAATACAATAAGGCTTACTAAATCTAGGCTTTACCGTAACATTCACAATAAAAACTGCAGTATTCTAATGCAAAGTTTACTGTTCTCTTCATATATTTGAATAGTCAACATACTTAGAGCAACTTTCATTGACAAAACTTTGTAGAGCAAAAATGTTACATCTAACCGCTTAAGCTTGGGTTTCCTAGAGTAGCGGTGCCGTCATTTAGCGGACGTAATACAGCGGTGAATGACGTCACTAGAACAAATGGACTAAACGACGACCGCTTTCTAGGAAACCGCACCAATTTGATTACATAGACAACGTTTTAGTGACGTCATTCACCGCTGTATTACGTCCGCTAAATGACGGGCACCGCTACTGGAGGAAACCATAGCTTTAGATCCACGAGGATAATTTAGAAAATATGATTAGTAATCAATCGCATAATTACATAACAATATACCTACCATAAAAATCCCTGTATATTGTGAAAAATCATATTTTTCCTCTTAAAACCACTTATCTAACATAGTTTAACAAATAATTACATTAAAATAACACTGGGTCATAGTGTAAGTCTACTTCACTAACTAAAACCTTAAAATAAAACTGTTCCAACTTCTAGTGTGACATTTATCAGGTATTTTATGTATTTGTGTTTTGTTGACACCTGTCTGTAGCTATAAAATATTAATAAAAAAGAACTGTCTAGAATTTTCAAGTATAGGTGTAACCCGAGTACGGAATCATTAAATACGAATGAAACGACATATGTAGTAATATGCCACGTTAAATATTTACGTCCGATTTTTTACATTACATCTATTTTCTCCTTCAATGAAAATTGGCTGGATGAGATCATATAGACAAGCATCTTTGTACGCTCTTTTCATTTTGTACAATAACAAATTCGATTGTGTTTAGTAATTAGTGCCTTGGTTTGTACTACGATTAGTCATTAAGGTCAAACTGGCGCTAACAGCGAGCATCAACAATGGCACAGGCGTGGCACAACCACACGAATAACTAACAACAGTATACAAATGAAACTGGCGTCGAGATGAGCCGTACTTTAATTATTGCTTGAATTAGAATGGTTTGAATTAGACTAATTTATTTGGTTTACTAGTTTCACTAGCAAGGGTTACGTTTTACGCACTATGTATACAAGCACAAAAAAAACGCACAGTAAGGCTGGCTGCTTGGAATTTAGCTCAATTAAAATTATGAGAAGAAAAAATACCGCCAATTTCTGTTGGCTTCTGTTTTTGTATACTTAGTTAATATACTACTATTCATTATTCTCGCAGTCAATGATAAAAAGTAGAGTACATAACTCGTGCAAAAATTCACGTCGGCAATTTTGCTACTCTAGAATCTCGAGGCTGCACTCGCGCTCCACCCCCATTTTTCTCGCTTGTTGTGTAATCTACTATTTACTGATGTTGACAGGATCGTTCCAATCACCGGTTGGCGCGACACCGCCTCGCGTAATCTGGCGCGACCTGGTGCAGCCACTGCGGCTGCACCACGGACACGGTGACGAGGTAAGCGCGCCGCGTGTGCAGCAGCTCGGTGTAGAGCACTGCGGGGGGCGGCGGGCGCACGGCGTGCAGCGCGCCGGCGGGGTGCAGCGCGGCCGCCGCGCCCGCCGCCGTCACGTACCGCGCGCCGCCCCCGCCCCCACCCCCGCCCGCGCCCGCGCCCGCGCCGCCGCGCAGCCACGCGCAGTTCGTGAACAGGCCGCTCAGGAGACACTTGAGCAGCTGGATTGGGGAAAACAATACATTAGTACTGAGACACTGCACTCACCTCTTATATTCTTTATTTATTAGGTTCACCTACAGTTGTTGCATAGTTTTCAAATTTATATTTTACAATACGGTATTACAATGAGATCTATATTCTTCAAATCAACAGCCTATTAATATGTCTCCACTTTGCGCTCAGGCCTACCCTCTCAACGAGGGCGTTAGTATACCAAATACATATATCTAATAGGTATCTATATTCTTTTCTAGCTGTTTCCCGCGGCCTCGCCTGCGTTTTATATTTTAACAAATCTGACTGGTAGTTAATTATAGAGATTAGCGCGTTCAAACAAACAAACAACATTAATAAGTAGTTTGGTATCCATTAGTGCGAACAAAGGATAATACACATATTCTTTTCCAAATGCTATCTCTTATATTTAAGGAGAAGGACACGGTAGCAGGATCGCTATACTTGACGCTCCATTCTTTCCGCCTACCCCGTCCAGGGACATAGCGTGAAGATATGTATGTGACACAGTAGCATTGACAAGTCACCTGGTCTGTAGCCGCTCCGCAACTGGACACCGTCATGTTGAGCCTCTGGCAGATGCTAAGCAGCTGCTGGCGTATCTCGCACGCGTGCGACAAGTTCTTGTGATTGAGGTAGTTCTCTTTGCACCATTGCTGTAACACATTATTTATTTATTATTTAATGTAATCTAATAATTAATGTGATGTTTGTTAAATTTTATTTAAACTATTTATGCAAACAGTGGCGAATTGTATGGCATTTATTTAGGAGTCGTGAGGTTCAGTATGCGAGAAATCTAGGACTTTTTCCTCGGCTGTGGGCTAATACCTCATAGAAATACACATAGGCTATAATTGAGTAAATTGGTCAATCCAAATTTAAGACGGGTGAAACCGTGGGTAACAGCTAAAGATAAATCTAATTCACTTTTCAAATTTACGCAATATACTGCTTAAGGTCGGCGTGATTTTACTATTTCCATCAACGTTCTATCTTGATTTATATCTGCGTATAACATTAACACTACAGTTAGAACTTGTTTGACACTTTATAACTTATCTTCATCCAAACCTTTTTGAGAGTCGCTTTAGAAAAGGCCTTGAACACATTCAGCAGAGTAATATGATCCCCCAACGGCGATATGAACTTCTGCTTCACTTTTATTGCTTCCTCTCGCTTGTGCATCGGCGTGTGAAACACATTCTCGCTGGACAACACGGCCACTAAACTTAAAGCCTGAAAGTAATCGTGCAATGTTAGTGTTACCACGTAGTAAAGGGCAATCAGGAAAAAAATTGGTTCCACATTAATCTGGATTTAAACAGTTTTCTAAACTTTATGTTATGTTGATAGTGTACGAGTTTAACATTAAAGCATGGATTATGGTATATTTTTATACTTAGTTCCAAACTGCATCGGTATTTAAACGCGGAAATGTTAGCGCTACATTTTAGCGACAGAGGAACACCAAAATATGAAATATCACAAGGCGCTGTAACGTGGTATTAAACTCTCATTCGCCAATCATTTAGGTAATACAACCACCTGTCAAGCACCTGTCTTCAACTTTGAGGGGCAAGAGAAAAGCTTGGTAAGAAACCTAGTTCATTTTATTTTACTCGAGACATGCTATTATAATGTCCTCAAAACCAAACAGCCTATTAAAATGTCCTAATTATTGGAGCACAGGCCTGCCCTCTCAACGAGAGCACACCTCGACCAGTGTGGGACTTCACATGTGCATTGAAGTTCTTCCTTTAGCCTGAGCAGGTTTTGTACAATAACACATACCGTAAATTCTTTAGATACCTAGGCTATGTTGTTCTGCCAGTGTGGCACTACCGAAAAATAAAATAGTAATTTGAAACAACATACCTCATCTAAGCAGTTGTACTCTGGAGCAATCAGAAGGACTTTGGAGTATTTAGGCTCGATCGGAAAAGCTGACATCTTTTTGCCGAGGACTGTCAATCTCGGATTGATTTCATTATCAATTGCACCTATAAAACATGATAACACTTCTTTAATATTATTACAATAAAAAAATATATATAGTCGAACCAACATAATATCCAAATCAAACATTGTTTTGCTCCGAGACCCGTATCCTACCTAGTTCTTTTAACAGCAATAATGAGGCTTTGATAGAATCCTGCGGTGGGGAGTCAATCAGTGGAAAAGTGCTTGGCTCCATTCCGGCAGCGATCAGCAACAATATCATCGGCGCCAGGGGACATCTGAAACCACATATAAATACTACTCAATACAATCTTTATAGGGGAAAAAATTATGAGGTCAGGTCCACTGCGAACCTATGGGTACACGATAGATCCCATGGGGTCGCCCCTGTGTTTAAATGATGCTCTCATCTTCAAGCGTATGCTGCATAAAAGCTACAGCTGAGGTTCAACTAGCAATTGGTCCATAAATAAAAATATCAATTCGTATATAGCGTGCGAGGGAGGAGCGGAACGTCCTGGTACAAGTAAAATATTTACTTAAAAGTACCGGCAATGGACACAAGATTGCTCACTGAATAATAATAAAATGATTTTTTTGGTATAGCAATTCTTCCAGATATGTTTTCATCTATACATAATAACAATTCGCCCAGCATTTTTCTTTTTAATTACAGCTATCTGGCCCGTTGTGCCTCGTGCGTGTTGTATTGCATATTGTGGGCTCACCTCACAATTTCCGGCGTGTTGTGCGGCGGGCGTGCCTTGAACTCCGCGACCGTGTACAGGCGGTAGGCGGCGCCGGGCGCCGTGCGGCCCGCGCGGCCCGCGCGCTGCCACGCTGCCGCCTGCGCGCACGCGCACACGCGCAGACGCTCCGCACCAGTCGCCGTGCACCACCTCCTACCAACACATTCAGAATTATTCACTTTTTAAGGTTTTTTGGCTTGGTTACTAGACCTCTAAGCCATATTTTGTATCATAAAAATACAATATGTTGGTTTTTCATATTTGTCTAGTTCAATTCCCGACTCGAGCAGGTAATTTTTGAGCAAACATCTATTCTAGACTCGTCCTCATTTAATTAGATTTGAATATTATAATTGTATTCATCGTAGCAGACCTTCTTACCTTTCTTTAACCACACCAGAGTCAATGACACATTTTATATGAGGAATAGTGATGGAGGCTTCAGCTATATTCGTTGCTAGAACTATCTTCCTCATCCCTGGAGGCGTTTCCGTCCACACCTGCAGCTGTTTCGCCGCCGGGAGACCCGCATACAAGGGACACACTCTGATCGGCGGGCCCGGTGCTTCCTGCAATGGTCAATCTGCCATAAACAAAAAACAAATACAACAATACAAATACAATCAATTGCCAACGGGCAAATTTTAAGGCAGTTACATTATGGAATTGAATTGAAAATACTTAATTGCACACTAGTGACATAATACATCGGAGAAATATACAGGAAATGTACAAGTGGTGCCTTTTAGCAATTTCTTCCAGGCAACCTTTTTACTAATGAAAATTGTATGGGAGATTATTATTAGAAATTTAATTTATTGGATTAAAGAAACTTACTTTTGCAATTTGTTTGATATTATACATAACAGTCTCAATTTCTTCTTGTCCAGTCAAAAAAACCAGGAAATCATGACTGAAAACAAAATGTTTTAGTACATAATGTATGTATCTAATCGATTTATTGTATCGAAATTGATAACAATAGGTAACAAATAGGAATAAAAAATATGTACACAAAGGCAGACTTGTCCTAAGATAGGGATCACTTCCAGTCGACCTTAGAGCAACTAAAAGGATTATTCTTTATTACATATTGTTGTATAAAGTGACTCAAGCAAAGATTTACTCAAAAAATCTGAACAAACATAAATTGGCATGCACAGAGGGACCGTTCCAACACAAATGGCATACACGGAAACAAACGATCAAAAACTATAGCTGGTGTTCCTAAGTGAAAATGGTAAATAAGGTTTTGGATAAATTCACACGCGGCTATTTAGTCCCAAAATAAGCCGAAGCTTGTGGATGAGTACTCAACAACTGACAAACATAATATACATATGTACTTTTATTTTAAATAAATACTTATATACATACAAAAACCCAGAATCTAAAACCAACAGATATGCTCATCACACAAATGTTGGTTCTGGGTGGGACCAGGCAGGGTCAATGACAAACTAAGCCAACAGGCCAGTAATAGTGTTCATGTATGTTTTGTTTCCAAGATGCAAATAGTATATTTTCGTATCTCATTACATTTGGAATGAAATATGAATTAAATGAAGGAAAAGTGAGATTTTAGAATATTTGAGTTGTTTTCTTAAACGATAGTTCAATAAATAAAAATCTTACTTTGGTGGTGTGGTAGCATGAAGTTGGAATATTGTACAAACAGCAGCATACTGATAGTCTTCATGTTTCGTTTTAGAATGGTAAATAGTAACAGGATATGTTCTGCCCTCCAAATACACCACTGGGCAGTTATTGTAGTACAACCTGAATGTGTCCACATCCATTGTCGCAGACATAATTATTATCTATATGGATAAGATTTCGTTTAATATAATATTTATGAATAACAACAATAAAACAATGGAGTATAAATAATAATAAAAAAATGTTCAGACAAATTTACACACGGCTGTTTAGGCCCAAACTAAGCCGAAGCTTATAAATGGGTACTCAACAACTGATAAACATACATAAATACTTTCTAAATACTTAAATAAATACAAACACCCAGAATCCGAAACCAACAGTTATGTTCCTAATAAGGGTCTCTACATAACACCGGGAAATCTGCTGAAGATAATGTCAAATTGTCAATGAATGTTTTATGTTATTTGCATTATTAGCTGAGCGGGACGCGCTATTCTCTTATTCCGTTGAAATAAATATTTTACCATCAATAAGTTTAGAGAGACCCTAAGACAAAACCACATACTAGCTAGCTAGGTAACTAGCTATTACTATAAAAATTATAAGCTTACCTTTAAAGGAGCTAGCTTCTGTTCAGTTCTATCTTTTTGTGCCAGTTTGACTATACCAAATAGAATATCAGTACTGACGGTGCGCTCGTGGGCCTCATCTAATATTACAATTGAGTACTTCTTGAGCAGTGGATCTAGCATTGCTTCCCGAAGAAGCATACCATCAGTCAAATATTTCACTTTTGTGTTTGGACTAGTCACATCTTCAAACCTTACAGAATATCTGTAAACAAATTAATGGCACTAATTTACAATTTACTCAATGTCACAACAACAACAAAAAACTTTGTGATAGGATAAGACTGATTATGGAAAGTCAGAAAGACTGAAGTATGGATAAAGTTGAAGTATATTCTGAAAACAATAGGAAATTGTACAACAACAACGAAATATTAGAAGGTATGTTAAAATAAAAGATCATTAATTTGTAGAATGTACTAAACTTCATAAATATTTCATCGTCATCAATCAATAAATAAGAAACTGACTGACTGACTGGTCAATGCACAGCCCAAACCTATGAGCCTAGAGACTTGAATTTCACAAAAGTTCCTGATATAGGTACTCTGACGTGCACTAAGAGTTTTTCCCGCGGGAAAAACTTTATTGATATGAATTTGAATTGTTGTCATAAATTAAAAAATAAATTGAAATTGAAAATTTTCTACATGGGCGAAGCTAGTTGGCCATTATTAGCTACTTTAAATCCAGTCAGTAATAATAATAAAAGCCAAAATAATCAAAAATCAAATAATAAAATTAAAAAAACAGATCCCTAGTTTTGACATGAGGTTTCAAAACATCAAGTATTTTATAATACACATTCATTAATATTGCTGACTAGTAACACAAAGCAGGTAAAGACAATGTTACCCCACAACATTTCCTATTTGAGTGTTCATCTCAGCAGCAACTCTGAGAGCTATGGTGATGGCGGCGACCCTGCGCGGCTGCGTCACAGCGATGGCGCCAGCCCCCTCCAGCCTCTGTTCGTGGATCAACTGGGGTATTTGGGTTGTCTTTCCACTGCCTGTCTCACCGATCAATATCATAGTATTATTCTTTTTAATTTCTTCCAGTAACCTGAAAATACATACGGTGTTCTATTTAAAATCAAGTTTATCTGTTTGTAGTGTTTGTGGGGTGTGTTGGTAGGTACTTACATAAATATTTTATATAAGAAATAATATTTTTATTTATACAATCTGCTATACTTTCCCAAATTGTACACATTATATTTTGAGAAACTACTTTCAATTATCAACACTCGAAGCTCGCCTTTAGTTATTTTGTGACCACAGTCGTGTAACCTCAGCTAATGTAAAATAATATATTTGCGAGCATACTGTAGGAAATATAAAATCTGAGTTTCGCAGATACCTATGCTTCTTGGTTATTCTTCTGAATGAATTATACATACCTGCTTCTAACATCATAAACTGGCAACCTTCTTCTGGCTTCTTGAAGATTTTCAATTACGGTGACTTGTTTAGGGATCTTTAGTTCTCCATTTTGTGCTGAATGTCTGTTTTCAGTTAGAGGACCACCTTCTTTGTATAGTTTGAGCTGTTTAACCTTCAAGTTGTCTATTACAACTTTTCTTTTCAGATTGTTAGTCAAACCGACTGAAGCATACTTGGAATCCATAATGTCAGCAATAGTAGAAGATACCTACTGCGTGTAACAGAAGCGTCAAGAGATTACAAGAACAATTTGAGGGTGCCTACTCAATTTTCCTCTTACTAGATACAAATACTGTCCCCATTGATTCTGCTCCTCACAAGTTTGTCCTACTTTAGACTTACCTTTGCAAGCAACGGAAGGAAGATTTAGGTATTCACAATGAAGAAAAATTTCTGATCTTCATGGGTCATTACCAACTTTCCTCCAATCAATGAAGATTCGTATAATGTATAATTTGTGTGATGAAGATCGCCTTCCATAAAACTAACATTCAACGTTTTTAATGTAGACAATCAAAATTGATCACTGGCCACCTCCATTGTGCTTTATTCAATATCAGCTCGTTCGTCTGTCTAATCTAATTTACTTCTGGCACGAGTAAACACACAGACTACAGAGGGATACAATACAAATTTTTTTACAATATAAGGCAAGACGCTGAGTACAATAATTATAGAACTACTGGCATGGCAAGACGGACAAGCAGACAAACCGATCCAATCTCTGTCTACGCCACAAATTATTAGGTCTACGCGCCACTACCCACGTGTGTGTTGCGAAAAAAGTTAAGTCCTATTTGCGTAGCATACTATATAGTTTGTGGTCCTATTTAATGGTTTGTTGCTCGTTTGTTGGCTGTTAGCTGGATTGAATGTCATTTTGGTTTGTTGGCTGCATTGAACGTCATAAAAGAATTTTTTTTGGTAAAAGGTAACCATACAGCCAAATCCGATCCATCCCACTAGTCCCATAGTATTCCTCGTTCTTTCATTGACGCCGCCGGTTACACGATCGTTTGCTTAGATTAAACATTATGTATACTCTAAGGTCGTTTGGTATTATTTCGATTCATCAGTCTGGTAAGATTGACGCGAAACTGACCAAACGAGGATTTCACAATCTAGGAAAATTAATGTAATCAAATTATTTTGGTGTTGCCTGCCTGTATTTTCCCATAAATGCGAGGAATTTTTAATTTAAATAATGAAACAAAGAAAGCAAATGATAAAAATGCCTTCATTGATAATATGGAACGAAATGTGGAAAACTACATTAATTATATTTGATTTCATAGCGTTTCAAAACCTCTGATAAAAACTAGAAATCGGAATGCTTTTGAAGGATGTATGAACATCCTTTCCTTTGCCTTCAAATTATTTTAGTGAAAAACATTGACATTGGCTTAATTGGCTATCAAAGTGGGAACTGGGAAGCCAAAAACCTTGGACGTATACTATCTAATTTGTGGCCAAAAATAAAAAATCTTTGAAAAATAGTTAAAATAATAGCCTCGGCCCTTTACAGGTGCTGCTCTCGTTTAAAAACGCATGATGATTATCCCGAAATTATTTTGTAGGGGAATAGTTCGGCATAGGCCGTTAGTACATTTCAGTGTATGTTATTCAAAAGACCAAAACCCCATTATTAAAACATGGGATATCTTAACAAAAGAAATACCTTCACTTTTTGGTTTGAACAAGAAATCTAGTACGTATCCGACGCATGCTGATGTTGTGGTAATCGGTGGCGGGTTCATAGGTTCCGCTGTGGCATACTCCTTGAAAACGAGAGCTGGGGAGGGTATCAATGTCGTTGTGCTGGAAAAGGACCCTACTGTGAGTAACCTGCAAAGCCTAAACCAAACAACCATTTCAAAACACAGGAAATAATAGTTACTACGTAATTCAAAATCTTAAAATAAACTATCACTTGTAATTCTTGTTTCAGTACACAAAAACTCGGAAGAATGTTTCTTTGGGGACACTAATTCAACATTTTTCATTGCCCGAAAACATCTTGCTTGCCCAATACGCTGCTGAATTCTTAAGAAATGCTAAAGGAAATATTAATGTCGACATTCAGTATTGCCCGATTAGTCACATGGTATTGGCTACTGAAAAATATGCAGAGAAACTGGAGCACAATGTAACTATACAGAAAGAGTTTGGAGTAAGAAATGAACTGCTGACGGCTGATGATATAAAAGAGAGATATCCTTGGATTAATACACATGATATTCACTTAGGTACATACATAATAAATAGGTAATGTTGGAGGCACAGATCTATTTGTACACATATGAGCTCAAGATGCATGCCGGCAATTATACCATAAATTCATACACTTTTCATCATCACCCTGCTGAATTCCACTGCCGGACATCCATAATGAAAGCCATGATACACCATCCTGTGCCCCCTCCATCAACTGCTCAGAACTTAATAATATAAATTTTAAAATTTATTTTCCAACTAAATTTTGTGTCTTGTTTCTAGGTTGTATAGGCAATGAATCTGAGGGATACTTTAATTCATGGGCTTTATTGAAAGGATTAATAGACAAGTCTCAGCAGTTGGGAGCAAACTATGTGAATGCTGAAGTTACTGGTTTTGAATTAGAACAACAGCGTGATGTACTAATGGAGGGTGTGGCACCAGGCACTTTTAAAAAGATAAATAAAGTCCTTTATAAAACACCAGATGGTGAGGAGTATGCCATTAAATTCGCTGCTTGTATCTTAGCAGCAGGTGATGAATCAGCAGAAATTGCTCGATTGGCAAAAGTAGGCACAGGTGATGGCTTGCTTAAAATACCTTTACCTATAGAACAAAGGTACATATTTATCTCATTCAACTATTTATTTTTAATTCATGCAACGTATTTTTGATAAATATGCCTATTTGTTTTCAAATTTTCAGAGAAGAAAAAGTATATTCTATTGAATGTGATGCCAGAAAAAATGGTTTGAACACTCCGCTAATAATGGACACAAGTGGATTGTGGCTACGTAATGATGGACTAGAGAATAATCTATTATGTGGACATGTTCCATTATCTACAGTTAATCCTAAAGATTGTGTAGATGATGAATATTATCAGAATATTGTCAAACCATCTTTGTTAAACAGAGTTTCTGACTGTCAAAATGCTAAGGTAAAGTAGCTGTTCAACTATTCTGTCTATGGCACATAACTTGATCTCTGATTTGTGTGAGCGTCGCGCCAGTACAAATCTGAGCTCAAGTTACTCTGCACCATTATTACCTATCTGATTGTTACAGGTGAAGTGCGTCACTACTGAATCATATGATTACAATGTCTATGATGAATCTGGTATTTTAGGCCCACACCCATATCATAACAACTTTTACATTGCAGCAGGTTTTGGCAAGCAGGGTAGGTTTTTTACTTAAATACATATCTTCATGCTATGTCCCTGACGGGGTAGGCAGAAGCGCTAAGGGCGTAGGGGTAGCGCCAAGTTTTTTTAAATCAATTAAATCAACAGCCTATTAATATCTTTTCATTGCTGGGGCTCACGCCTACCCTCTCAACGAGGGCGTTCGGGCTATAGTCCACCACGCTAGCCCAGTGCGGGTTGGTGGACATGCGCCTAAGAATTTCTTTTTCGGCGTATGCAGGTTTCCTCACGATTTTTTCCATCAATGTTTGTGAGCAGTCAGATAATGTACTTTAGTTTCGAGAAAAACCCATTAGTACATAACGACCCAGCCGGGGATCGAACTAAGGACCTTTCGATATGATGGGCCGATCCCTGCCACTGACGCTGTAAGTTAGTAAAGTTTTTTTTTAGTAGTAATTTTTTTTATTAGTATAAACTGTCCCACTGCTGCGGATAAGACTTCCCCACCTTTGCTAAAGTGAATATTTTGTCTCATCGGGTATCCATAAAAATGTTTTTTTTCTTTCTGTTTAGGATGTCAAAATGCGCCAGGTATTGGAAGAGCTATTACGGAATTAATCATCGATAGTCACTTTACAACAATTGATTGTACAAGACTCACTTTTGACAGGCTACTTACAGATCATCCAATGATTGAAAGTAATATTTACTAATTATCTAGCAATTAGAATATAAATAAAATTCACACAAAACCAAATACTTACTCCAATTTTATTTTTGCAACACCAATAAATTATAATAAATAATACACATTTTCATATCTCAATCTATTTGAATTGAGCGGGAGGAGCTGCAAATAATGCCCCGCCTTGCTTAGAAGCTACACGAGATGGTGCAAATCCAAGCAGCTTTTGAATGTTTTGCCTGAAAACATTTTTTATATAGTTTATCAGCAAAAAATGTCCCTATTATGCACATGACACCAAGCGCATCGTTCACTCGGTATGTCTTGTGCCTAATAGTATTCATCATTTTAATGTTCATGGAACTCTAAAATGTATGGAAAAACTCGATTTGATTGCAAATTCATGGTATCATCTTAGAAATAACTGGTATGGCCATACAATACAGGAAAACTTACCTTATACTCATAGTACATAATATGTACAAAAAGATGAATGAGCAATCTGTGTAATCATCTCCAGACAAATTCCTATGACTTAGCCCCTGGAGCCAGGATATAGGATAAAATGGAAGCTTTGCTACTACTCTCCCATCAAATCTGAAAAGACAAACTTCTGTATGACAACATAATAGGAGGTTAGAAATAAACTAATTAAATCCTAAATAAAAATAATAAATGTTTTGTAATTCAGGCCATAAATCCATAAAACACATACAAAATAAATAATAATTAAAAACAGATTATCTAATAAGATATATCTAATGAGATATTTTAAACGCGAAAGTTTGTATGTTTAGTTACTCTTTCAGGCAAAAAACGACAGAACAGATTTTGATAAAACTTTACAGTAATATAGATTATACATTATATACATCAAAATAACACAAGCTATAGATATCTCGGGAAAAGCTGTTCCCGCGGGAAAAACTTCTATGTGGGCGAAGCAGCGGAAACAGCCAAACAAAATTAATACAAAAAATATATTTAATTAAAACTTTGTCCACATACATACTATACTTTGTCCACACATATTAAAACTTTTTATGTACTGTTAAGCTGGACTTACATGCTGTTGAACATACTAAGCAATGCTGTAAAAGCAAACCCGATGGCAAACATAGATTTCATCTTAACCATGGACAAATCCCTGTTGTTGTTCTTAAGCCTCTCTTCTTCTCTTTCAATTTTCTTTTTGAGTTGTTTGTCCAAAGAGTCACCATGAGCTTCTTTGCGTTTCTCCACTGAAATCAAAGATTACACGAATGAACACACAACATGGGAAACTATTTATAAATTGAGGAAAAATATATAAAAAATTGAAAAATGTTGGCGTCCGTGCCTGGTTGTGAGTAAAAAATCTTGTGTACGGCAAGTCTTTCAACTCCATACCTTCCAAAAGTGTACAGATCAAGATAGAATGGAAGGTGCATGGAAACCCTAACCTAAGTGGTTGCTGGTCTAAAATTCAAATAGGTACTCACACTTTTTACTCTGTCTATCAACCTCCACTTTCAACTTCTGATATTTTTCAGTTCTGTACACCAGTATCCATGTCAAGCCTTAAAAAAAGTTAGGTATGATTTCATATCACTAATAATCTGTGACTTGGTGATAATTTTAGGTTTAAAATAAATAACAATAAATGGAACTACCCAAATATGGGGATCCCAGACACACGCGGCCTGCGGTGGCGGTGGCGGCCTGTTGTATACCCTAGGCAATGTATGTGAGACTTCAGACACGCTCGGCCAGCGTTTGCATAGAGAAGCACCGGCCTGCGGTACGCCGCCACCGCAGGTCGCGTTTGTCTGTGATAAACTTTAAAGTCGTTCAATTTTTACTTTCAATAGAAACGACACAGCTACCTTTTCTTTTGCGCGACTAGGCTACGCATCAAAATGTTTAGTTGCAACTCGCAACCTGAATTTATTATTCCTCTTACCTTCTCCTAATAACGCTGTACATATTGAGATGAAAACTATTAATAAAGAATCACTCCACATGATTCCCAACTAATTAGGTAATTTTAGTTTAGAGGAGTCAAACATAAAACCACAAACTGCTAGAGTATGCTACATATAACTCAAAATTTTTTTTTTTTGTTGATTTGTCCTCTATTGAGGACGGGCAAGGGAAGCTTTTTCCATACAGCCCTGTCTTATTATTATGTCTTATATTTATTTAAACCGGCGGTTACGGCACGACCTCCACAAAAACACAGCACGACTAGAGTTAGTCGGCGATTTTCAATAAAACCGCAGCACGGCCTCTACGAAAGTACAACTAGTGCTATTCGGTGATGCACACTGCAGTTCACGTCCGCATTAAACTGATAGTAGGTTTGTTAGAATTAATGAATCAATGCAGTGGTAGGTATTATAGTTTCCCTTTATTGCTAAAGGCGGAATACAAGAACAATTAAATAAAATATAAATTCACGAGCACTTTGACATCTTGCGCACGGGGCGGCTTGCCGGAAGGAGAATAAATAAACTTGCGCGCGCAGGCGTAGGGATGTACCCAATGCATTAGTGATGTGACGTGACCGATTGAAATCTAATAAGGTTTAATGAAGATTTAACAAGGAACATTTTGGAACGATCTGGTAGAGTCGTTTACACGCTTCGTTTACGCACTTGTTGCATATAAAACTTTCACAGATATACACCAAAGCCTACAATAAACATTTTTTAGGAAAACTAAATAAAAAGACAACCGTCTTCGACAAAATCCCGCCAAAAAGCCTAACCTCTATTTTTATATGACTTTTTGGCGGGATATTTTCAGAGATGGTTGTCGTTTTTGTTAAGTTTTCCAAAAAAAATGTATATAGGTAGGTTTTGGTGTATATCTATGATAGTTTTTATGCAACAAGTGCATAAAGTGTATAGCGGGATAGTGAATTATAAGCGTATAACGACTATACCGGATTTTTCCAAATTGTCCCTTGTTAAATCGACATTTAAACCTACTATCAGTTTAGTGTGGTTTTAGCTGCAGTGTGGATCACCGAATAGCACTAGTTGTGGCCTGGAGGCTGTGCTACGATTTTATGATTTTAAACTACGATTTGGCCTATAAAAATATGGACTTGTTTCCAAATGACCGTAAAACCTTTTAAAAAATTATTTTCCCTTTTGTGTTGCAAATCTGGGATATGCCAAATTGTCAGCAGTTCAATGCCGTTATTTTGTGTATTTAATTTAATATGGTAAAAGTCTTACATTTTGGAAAAACTTATTTAATATTAATAAGCAAAAACGACAGTCAATTTTATTATTTAATTTTTGTTGTATTCAGTGAAATAAATATTTCCAGAGGGGGAAATGTTTCAGAATCTGGCAGCACTGACTGACCAACCGACCAATCGCCGCCAAGTTTACTACCAACATGACCACACTTATTGCTTCCTATCCATTCATTCCCTAAACTAGCTGGCATCATTCATTTCATTCATTCTTATTCTTCCTTCAACTTCCTTGGTTGCTGGTTGTGTGTTTGGATCGGACGTCGTCGATGGCCTTGGGCTGCATTTTGCCAACTCATTAATTTCGAAGTGTAACATTTTAAAAATACTAAAACATAAAAGTACACTTATAATAAGTTGGAAGATTTAGGAGAATTCAAAGTATATTCATCTAAAGTTAATCAGCTAATCACAGATGCATACTCGTGATTTATAGACTGTTCTTTAGTTTTATCCATATTTAGTGTATTATTCAGTACTTAGGTGAAAAGTACAATTGAAAACTGAAAAACTTTAGTAATAAGTGTTTTAAACTGCGAGTTAAAGAAATGGTTGCGTAATCGCGATGCGCCGCCATGTTGTATCGCGAGCTTAGGAGGAGGGCGTGGCGCATGAAGCGGTCACTCATTGCGTTACATTTTTAATCGGAAGTAAATTATAACCATGGTAAGTTTTGCATTTAATACTGTACCTACTTTAAGCTAGCTACATTTCTTTACTGTATTATGTACCAGCTGTAAGTACTTACTAACCTACGGAAGTGGTAGGTATGATAATTACCTATTTAGTGGCTGTGTTCAATTGAGGTCATGCCTGCCTTTCGCTTTTGTATTAAGTAGGTGTATCAAGAGCAATTTTTCATAGGTAGGTACCGTAATCAAATTGCTAATTGCCACGCACGCATCGCAATAGAATAGACTAAAGCGGCCAGCTAGTAACCATATACCTACCTATACGCTGACGTCACTCCCTTTCATTTCGTCGAAAGACGCAATATCTAAAAATAAAATGAGTGGACTTTGACCTGCTTTATTTTATCGCTCTTTGTATTGAGTCAATGATATTGAAAACCTGTACTTGAATACAGGCTGTATGGGTTAGATTTTAACAAACGGGACTGAAAAACGCCTTCTTTTTCTTATGGTCCTAGTTGTATAATACCAGTACAATGTACAATTGTACCAGTCTACAACCACTAAAACTAGGTAGGTACTTATATAAGTAGGTAGGTACGCGCTTTTATTTAGCACTCGTAACGCCATGTCATGTCACGTGATAAGTACTAAGTAGCACGGGCCTCTCGCTCGGATTGGACGGTTCTTGCAGTTTCCTTTGTTCGCAGCGCGGACGGACAATAAAGTCCTTGAATAATAAATAACATTAAAGGCCGGAGCACACCGAATGCGTGCGCGTAACAGCGCAGCTCCAGTATCTATAATATAATAAAAATAATATATATTTATTTGTTTACCTATACCTACTTACTTTACCTACCTACCTACTTTACCTATACCTACCTACCTATCTAAATCTGCGGCCATTACTGCGCAATGCGCACGCAACATAAAGCTGCGTACGAATTAGGGTGCGTACCTACGAATTAGAGGAAGCCTCGGGTGAGGCATGCGCGGCTCGCCATATTTGATTTGCTCATATTCGTACGCGCCTCAACAGCGAGGCTGCCTCAAGGGCGCGCATAGTCGCGTGATCCACCCGGAGTCGGTTTTTTGACAGTGCTCAAAGCTCAAAGGTGCCTCGGCGTGCGTGCCTCGCGTAGTGTGGACTGTACGTAGCATTTTTAAGTGAGGCAAGCCCAATCGTGTGTTAGTTCACGGATTGTTTAGAAATCTTGGAGTTAATGTAACCTGGTATATAGCTAATATATTGGTTTTTGAAACTTTGTTTACCTTTTCTGAATAATTGGTGCCACCAAACATAATAAATGCTTAATTAAAGTATGTACTTGACATACTATGAAAATTCACTTTATTATTTGCATGATTTTCGAAAGTAATTTTGTGAAGTATTAACTAATTATAGTAGGTATTAGTAATAATATTATTTAGTAATATTATTTTATAGTATTAGTAATTTTGTGAACTTGAAGCATTTGTATTTTTGTAAAACTGTTTCTTCCACCAACGATTATATTTCTTCTTTTTGTTAATAATATGGTGAATATCACAAAAGCAGCGACAGCTGTTTTCACGTTCGACGCCATTTTGCGTTGCGCGGACCGCCTCGAGCAACTTGCCTCATAGGCAGCCTCGCCGCGCATGGTGGCGGCGAGGCCGCCTCGGCCTGAGCTGCTCTAATTCGCACGCACCTTAACCGGTGTGACCTAGGTACTACCTACCTGGAAAGAATCAAAAGCGGTTCCTAAACGATCATGCGGCATGACATGCGTTACGTTTACGTGAATTATCATGCTACATGATAGGGTCCATCATTCAGCATGCTTGCTATCAATCACTTATTACAGTGAAGCAACAGCCGACACGTAGGTAGTTCGCATGTCATTCGCGTCAATCACTACAACTAGACGGTCTTGCATGAGTGACAGCACGTAATGCATGTTATGCAGCATGATCGTGTAGGGACCACTAAACTATTGTAGGTACCTACCTAGATGCATTTTTAAGTTATCGTCTTAATAATATGTAGGGTAGGTTTACCTACCTACCTACTCTAGACTACAAACAACAAACAAACGAGTCGTGTCTGATATTATGAAATGAAAGAGATATTCTACCAATAATAGGTGCTATCGGTGAAATCCAATCACATGTCTCCAAGTTTAAATGAGACACAATTAGGTTTTTTAAATGAAAATGTAGAAAAATAATGGGTAATTAATAAATAATAAAATTGCCCGCTGTCACGATTGCCGCAAACTTAACGCACAAGGCGGACTACTATCTGTCTGTGAAGCAGACAGAATCACCGAGACGTTATCCAGGCTAGCTTCCGTAACACTAGTTAATTGAAAATATTTTTAGTCCTTAAACAGGGGGCGCTGTCCAAGGACTAAAATAAGGTAATGAATGTTAAAAAGGTAATCACTAAAATAGTAGATTACTGCAGCGGCCCGCAACTGAGGCGTTGATGGACGAACGTGTAAAATGTGGTCCGAGGCACACATACGCAAGTCCATCAATGCCTGGTTGTGGCCATGGAGCAGATACGATGTGGCCAAGGCTTGTGTAGTAGTTATCTCGAATAAATGCGCGCAAATTCAAACTATTTTCAACAATTGCTGCTTTTTTCGTTTTCTATTACGGCTCTTGCCGCCTCTTGTATTTCAGGTGGCGTCAATGTAAGAACATACTTTGACGCTTTATCAGTCATGACATCACACTCACTTTCTTTACTTGAACTCATTTTGTCAATTAAACCAACAATTACTGTTATTAAATTCCAAAATCAAACAACAATAATTTTCCACGCGTCAAAATTTTCATTTTTTTTTGACAGTATAAAATATATATTATGTCAGTATAGTTTATAAAGAGCTTTCTATTTGCAAGGCAGTTCGAAATTTAATTAAAACTTTCGATAAGTTACCTCCGTGGTTACCATGTTTCGGAGTAAAAAGATCGTTCCATTTTCAAAGTACACGACAGATATGAGTTTTCATAGTAATTTATTCAGTCGCTAACCAAGACACAGAGTAAGTAATAGCCTTTTGTTTTCCAAAGCATTATAGTACATTAATGCTGCGGCCCGCAACAGAGGCATTAATTTCGCCTCGGCCCACATACGTGAGTCCATCAATGCCTGGTTGATGCCAAGGCCTGTATAGTACTTTTCTCAAATAATGCGCGGAAATTAGAACAAACGAACAAGCAGGCATTAATTTCATCCATCAATGCCTGCAATCAATGCAATTTCATCATTATAAATTTAAATTAAACTTTTGACAAGTTACCTACCTCCGTGGATGCCATATTTCAGAGTAAAATATCGTTCCATTTTTAAATCACACGACAGATATGAAATTATTATAGTCATTATTTGACAACTAATCACGACAGATATGGATTTTCATTCAAATAATTTGGCCAACTGCTCTCATGTATTTGACCTGTACAGCATTGCCGATTTAACTCGAAGAATGTTGTCAAAATAATGTTCACATTTCCAAGCATGTTTGAGAAAAGAAAATTAAACCGTAGTGTTTTTTTGATTGTCGAACTGTCTGACTCTGGCTGTCATATACAGGATGTCCCAGATTAGTCACAGAAGTCGAGGATAATCCGTCGACAGCTGATAGGGCTGCTAATTACCTCAGAATGTCTAATTATTTTTAGTAAAAATTATTTAGATTTTGAGATTTGAAAATTTTTTAAAATTGAAAATTTTCTCCCTCAACTCGTTGTTGTTCATGCCACAACTACCTACAAATGTAAGAACACACCGAGTATAAAATGACGCTTTTTCTCACCCGAGCAAGGAAGCTAGTTTCGACGTGAGCCAAACGTTCCGAGGGTTAGATATAAGCCATTTATGAGACCATACCGAGTACGGTACGAAAGATACTTTTCTACTACCGGATACATTAGTATAAAAATAAAATAAGTGTAAGGCATGTTTTCTTGCCAAATTCTTTATTCTTCTATTAGGTCTTTTACCTCGCCCCGCAGCGCTGCGCGGTGCTTTTTCATAGTGGCCAGTGTCATTTTGCCAACTACGGGCCATAATAAATTATTCATAGTAAAAATTATTATAATTTCTATAATAATTTTTATTTCGAATCTTTATTTTCGACCAGTAATCTTTGTAGCGGCCAGTCTATCCATCGTAAAAAGTTTTGTTTTATAAAAAATAATTTTGAGTCCTCATTTCCTGCAAAATGTATGGTAAAAGTTTTTTGCGATTTCTGACTCTCATAGTATCAAAACTCCCTAATATGCTGGGCCAGCTCAAGGTCAAAGTGTTTCCACTGACGTGCGGTCGACTGTACAAGGAAACTGTTGATAAAATAAATTGGAACTCGTTCCAAATTTGGTCCTAATCGACCAAAGGTTTGGCATCCAGAGCCAAGCGCGACGGACGGAATTGAGTTATGTGGTTTTTCGATATGTGTGTGTTATCGATATTATAGACAGAAACACATTTTAGAGAAAATGGATTTTTTTTGCGATTACAATACTTCCTCTTACCGTTAGTACAGTCGACCACACGTCAGTAGAAACACTGACCTTGAGCTGGCCTAGCCTAATAGGAAGTTTCAATACTATGAGAGACCAGTTTATACTGGTTTTGTTTCCATTGACGTGCGATTGGCCGTACCTATGGTACTGGGGGTGCAAGAAAGTAAATAAAAATGTGGGGAGTAACTTTTATTTAGATTTCTATTTTAAAATCGCCTATGTGACATTTTTAAACAATATTTTTATTGTCAAAATTAAATAGAAAGGCAGAAAAAGTAAAAACACGTTTTTTATCATGAATGTTAAGATGTGTTACAAGATTACTTTACATTTATGCTCGATTGTTAATAAAGTTCAGGGGGGCAATCCAGAGAGTTGTTAGTATACATAGAGTGCGCGTTAGCAAGTCTGAACTGTAAGCACGGGTCTGAACAGTCTCGAAATTTTCGGGGCGACGCTACTAGTCACAACATGTCAGTAGCGCTGATTGTTGCTCTCGCCGGTATTTATTTAGATTTGGAGTAATCATGGTGAAATGTGCAGTGCCAAGCTGTAAACACGATTCACGGAAAAGAACGATCTAGAAAAAATCTAAATAGAAGCGTCCATAGAACACCTGCTTACACTTGGCACAATGGGCAATGAGCGATGCGCGCGCTCTATAGCTAGTATACTAACTCTATGGGCCAATCGCACTAATTCTGAACGATATTACAAAAAACTTTATCACAGGATTATAATAGTTATGCTGCATCCATACACACATTGGAAAACCTTAACAAACGCAAGCCAAGCCCCTGCCCCTCATGTTTAATTAGTTATTAGTCTTAGTTCGTTTTAATTTATTTTATCGAAGGTTATCAACAGTTACTTCGTACCTTCAAACCGAAGATTAGCTGTCATACAACAAACCGGTTTTTTTCTCTCAAAATCGGCTAACGATTTTGATGAAACTTTGCACGTGGTAGTTGCTTATGTTTGTCTATGACATAGTAATACCCATTGGTCTGGGAAAAATCTAGTTCGTAAGGTTCCTACAATTGAAATTGAAACTTGCGATTTACTCACAAATGGTTGGAGCTATTTAATTGTCATATGCATATTACGAATAAGTAGGTATTATATGGTCATATAACATGTCTTTATCAGTATGATTATGTATGTTAAAAAATCGCAAAATTATAATGCAAAAAATTGATAGGAGAATGACGTAGCTGCATCAGTTTACTCTTTTTTATGGCGAGAAAGTTAAGTGCGGGCCGCCGCCGCCGTACAGTTTATTCTACTATTTTACTACGGAACCACTGAATTTTCTAACTTTATGCTAACGTAACTACAGAAAAAAAAACAGCTCAAAATTTTCAAGGCAATCCAAAACATTGGCTTCCCATAACCCACTACGGCCTTTGTTCGGTTCGATTCCCGACTTAGAAACGGTGGTTTATTAAAAAACTTAAAATTTTGTACTACTTATTTAAAAAAATTAAGGAATGTTTTATTTTAGTGGAAACAGATTGGTTTTACACAGAATTGACGTCAAGAAGAGAATATTGTATTCCAATTTTGAATATAAACGAAATTTGAATTTAGTAAAATTTTGCGATTTACGCTTCGAATATTTCTCCTTTGTCACAGAATACTTAAACCTTGTATAGGTACTGGGGAGAAACTAACAGTAGACGCTTACAGGACGCGACGCGTACGTGATGTGATCTTAATTAAATCTCTTAGAAATTTTGCTTAGTACGGTTGACCGCACGTCATCAGTGGAAACATATTATCTAAATTCCAATCTTAAAAAAGTGAATCTGTAGTTTTTCCAAGAAGTAGTTCCGTCCGGCGACAATTGAAAGTCAGATTGCCGCCTTTGATAGTATGCCGTTTATTTCAGATACTTTTGAAACATTCTGAACCACAGTATTATAATACTTTTGAAAATTTCAAATACAACTTTACTTTTGAAAGTTTAAAAAATCCGGAGGTTTCCGTTCTGCCAGCCACACTAATTTATGCTATCACTGTACCAAGTTTCATCAAAATTAAATATTTTTCCCGCGGGAAAAGTTGCCTATATGTTATCCCAGGATATAAGCTATCACTATGCCAAGTTTCATCAAAATTAAATATTTTTCCCGCGGGAAAAGTTTACCGCGGTAAAAAGTTGCCCATATATTATCCCAAGATATAAGCTGTCACTGTACCAAGTTTTATCCAAGTCCGTTCAGCCGTTATCGAGTTTCCCGCGGGAACAATTTACCGCGGTAAAAAGTAGCCTATATGTTATTCCTGGATATAAGCTATATCTGTGCCAAGTTTCATCAAAATCCGTCGGGCCGTTCTTGAGTTATAATGGTGGTTAGATTTGACATTTCTTCAAGTTTTTGGCTGTATCTTTTTTTGTTTGTTTTGACATGACATTTTTAGTGTCTGTTGTTATGAACGGTATGTGGGCGCGTGTTGTGTGAAAATTTCTAACGTATACGTGTTACCGTTAGGTAGATACAGCCCTAAATGTCGTATTTTTGTCTTTGGCCCCCTCCCCCCTTAGATTTGACTTTTTTTAATTTTAAGTATTTGTCGTTGGATTCGCCTTAGGTACGCATCATTTGTGAAAATTTCAGCTCTCTACATATCACCGTTGCGGAGATACAGCCCTTTGAACATCTGACAGACTGACGGACGGACAGACGGCGTAGCGAAAGCAATAGAATAAAAATCTCAAATAAAATTAAAATAAAAAATCTCGGTAACGCAAACCTAAAAAATAAAATTATGAAATTTTTATCTTTGCGAAGTTATAGTATTAAACTATTTTGAAGTGTTTGGCAATGCGATTCTTTTAGAGCCACTTTTGATGTTGACTGTACCACTCGCATAAATCCTTTAAGATGAATCCTCCTGAAATAGGAACCTAATAATAAAACAAAAAATTATAAATGTTACATTTTGTTTATATGTTGTGCCTTATTGTGTTCTAAACTAGACTTTCGTTTGTTTCAGCCGCGCATTGATCCAATACAATTACTGAACTGCCTCAGTGTGCTCCTGTCGTCGAACGGAGGGATCAAAAGCACCGACGAAGTGCAAAGACTAGCCAAGTAAGCGTTAAAATAAATTAGGAATTATACACTAGCTTTTTTCTTTGATTTCTTTGCGCCTTCGCTAAATCATGATATCTATAGAAGTTCTTTGTATTTATACGGTGTACTAGTAAATGGGTCGTATAATATTAAAGGAGGCATTCTGACTTTCAACTGCCATTGAACTTTCAGAACTCATTTTACGCAAAACGACAGATTGCCGCCTTTGATATTCGAATAGCCTGAAATAACATAATCATACTTTTTAACTCGAAGTGGCTGTACCAAGTTTCATCAAATATCTATGTTTGTTGAGTGAGGTTTGAATTGATATTATTTTATGTATGTTTACCGCGGCTTCGCCGCATTTAAAAGTTTTTCCCGAGGTATCTTTATTATTTATAGTCTATGTGTTATTCTGATGTATATTCTAATCTATAATACTGTAAAGTTTCATAAAAATCTGTCGTTCACTTTGTCAGTAAGTACCTACCGTAGTTTTTGCGTGAAAGAGTAACAAACATCCTTACAAACTTTCACCTCTATAGTAATAATGTGGTTGTACCATCTCCATGCTCCCGGGGGAGTTTCAAAACAAAGTAGTTTTTCACATGATTCACATGAGGAACCTCTAATGCAATATTCAAGTTTGTACACCCAGCGATTCCAGGTTTAACTGGTTTAATTTTAACTTGCGTTAAAATTCCCTCTTATCTTCAGTGGTGTCGTAACTTGTTTTGTAGACTTCATCTTTGACGCAACCCCACAAGAAAGTCGAATCGGGCGACCCCAGCCATTTGATAGGGTAGTTTGTTTTTTACGAATTTAAAGAAAATAATTAAATTCAACACATTCTAATAATTTTAGATACTTTGAATTTTAATTTTCGATACTCGCTTTTTCCGTTAAAAACTGTTAGGCTTAGGCGTATCCCAGATACAAGCGGCTTGCGGTGGCGGCCTGCAGGCCGCAGCAGGCCGCGCGTGTCTGAAGTCTCATATACATTGCGAATGGAAAACAACAGGCCGCCACCGCCACCGCAGGCCGCGTGTATCTGTGATTCGCCTTAAGTCGATTAATGAGTGAGTGAAAAATTGTGCCGAGTGACCGTACCCTTTATTTATAGATGAATAGATACATACAGACAGGTACATTTGTCTAATCTCAAAATTAGAATTTTCTCCTGTACTATGGGAAATAGACAACGACAGGATAATACACAAATAAAATGCCCCGATTTGTAGAAAGTTGTCTGTCTCCAATGGGAATTGAATCCACGCCCTCTGGCTTTCGAGTCCAACGACCAACTAAGCCCACGTAGCCTAAGTATTTGAATTTAGCGTATCTATTCCAAACACACGCGACCTGTGGTGGCGGCCTACCGCAGGCCGCAGCCTCAATATGCAAACGCAGGCCGCGCGTGTCTGAAGTATCACACACATTGCCTATGGAATACAACAGACCGCCACCGCAGGCCACGTGTGTCTGTGATACGCTTTTAATGTGACATTTCTTGAGGTCGGAAAAACCATAACTAAGACTATTGACTGTCCTCGCCTGCCATACAATAGGTGGTGTCCTAGACTACTTTTATACCACGTGTAACGTGCAACGACGCAATTTGATTGAATCCAATGAGTTACTCGTACAGTCGACCGCACGTCAGTGGAAACACTTGACCTTGAGCTGACCTACTCTATTAGGGAGTTCCAATACTATGAGAGACTATACTGGTTTTGTTTCCACTGACGTGCAGTCGACCGTACCATGTGTACACCTCTCGGTCCTCTCACCAAACTTATAACTGTCAACTAAACAGATTTTTAGATACTTGCACAAGTTGTTTACGCAAACACGCGAGCTTCTTCAGCTAAAGGTCTCTCCACACTTCTTGAGGCAAAATCGGCATAAGCTAGTCAAAACAGAATAATTTCGGCCACATTCGTCAGATTCCACATTCCAGAGAATCGGTTCTGTTTATTACGTCTTAATTCCTGGAACGTCCAGTCGGTTCTTTAGATCCATCCAATCACACGTCTAGCGGCAAACGTCGATTCCGTCAACGTCCATTTCTTCTAAATTCTATTATACAATACACAGCAATCTAAAACAAGGAAGCAAATAAACTAATATAGTAAGGATTATTTAGTACTGAGTAATTGGTTTGAATACTAAACTACTAATGAGGAAAAATACTTTCTGGGAATGGACTTTCAGGGAATTGGAGGGACCGACAGGACGGACGTTGCAGGAATTAGCCGCAATAAACCGAACCGGAATAATTTCCCTGTCGAGAAAGTCGTCACTCATTAGCCTCCCTGATGCGTCGCACGCGGGACAGTCCCAGCAGCCTCCTCCCACACCATAGTGAAGCGGGTCGACTGCCCAGTAGTCAGGTTCTGGAACCACAAACATCATCATCATATCAGCCTGTAGACGTCCACTGCTGGACAAAGGCCTCCCCCAAGGATCTCCACGACGACCGGTCCTGCGCTAACCTCATCCAGCTGGATCCCGCGACCTTCACCAGATCGTCGGTCCACCTTGTGGGAGGCCTGACAAACATGTGGGGTCCAGAACCGCAATATTTAATGTTATGTGATAGGGAGAATTTTAATATTTTATTCAAATATTACGACATTTTGAGAATTATGCGTTACATAATTTGTGAACGGCCCCTAGGTATCTTATCTTCTAAAGATAATGTAATAAAAGTTAAAACTATAGAAAACTTGTGCCTTTATTTCGTTATAAAGTTATTTATCGTTACTTCGTTACTAGAAAAAAAACTTCGGGCACAGAATGTTGAATTCCTAAAATGTTGAATTTACAAAATGTGGATTCCTTAAAATTTGAATCACAATTCCCAAAATGTTACATTCACAAATTCCCGATTCCACATTTTGGGAATTTAGATTTAACATTTTGCAAATTCAACATTATAAGAACTCAATCCAAAATTTTTCTTGAACAGAATCTGCCCTTAACCTCACAAATGAGTTCACCATGATAAAAATTCAACATTTTAGAAATCCAACGTCCTGGGCCGTTAGAAAAAGCTATACTACCCATATAGATGAATGATACCCATATAGTGTTGTAAAAAGTTTTGTCCTTCACTAATATTTTCTTTTCTTTTCAGTTTGATGTGTAAATTCTCAAAGAAGCTGGTATCTAAGTGTATTTATATACAAATACTTAAGCGTACAGAAACTGAATTGCTGGGTTTATTTATGGGTTCCGGCGGATGGCGCTTAGCACACATGTGGCTGACAGAAAGCATTGTTGCCAAAAATTGGCCTCTTGTGAGAGAATTATTAGAACTTCTTTTACTGTGCCCTGTCGATATTGAACGCCTAAAGACAAATAATTGTCCAAAGCTTGTTAAAGAATTGTCTAAAGACGGAAATCATTATGGTAAGATTATTTGTTTATTTTATTTACATTGAAATAATAATAACAGCAGTGATACTTTGTTAGATTTAGTTTAGATTTTAGTGAAATCCTGTTCTTGACCCTAAAAAGTCACTAAGTAATAATGGCTTAGTCGTTGAACGGAGCGCCAGAGGTCGTGGGTTCGATTCCCACTGCGGACAGTTCCGGTTGGTCCTGGTCTCATGATGTTATGGCTGGTGTTGTTTTGTCGTCTATTCCCATAGTACACTATACAGGGTGATTGGTAGATGGGTGCATAGCCTTAAGGTGAAGCAGTACAGACCGTTAGGAACCATTTGAGCCATGGTTGTCTTGGACAAAGTCTCGCTATTTTTTTTTACCCGACTTATAAGGTTTTTGACTGAAAAACCCAAAATTTTACTGTTAACTGCTTATAACGACCAAATTGGATGATAAGCAAATTCTTTTTTATTTTATTTTATTTAATTAAAGTAATGTGTAACCAATCAGACAAAACATGTTCTAAGCATCTGTTTCATCAGACATTTTTTTAACAGACATTTGAAGTTCATAAAAAATTTCAAAAATTTTAGAATACAGTTTTTTTACCTCATTAAAAAAATAACCAAAGATGCATTTTTTGTTCAAACCTTTTTAAAAACATGCTTGATTATCGCTCTTTCTTTTGAGGTATCATTTACCTGGATATCTTTCAAATTATTGAAATTAGGATCTGCAAACCATGTTGAGGGAGAAAATTTGAATTTTTAGGCAGACTAAATAAATCAACATTTTAATTGAAATAAATTATTATTTATGTTCAAAATGACTGCCGCCGTTCCTAACACAAGCACGGGCCCGTCTTCTTACTTCTGTGGATTTTTTATTATTTTAAACAACATCTCTAGCTTCATGATATTAAACGCTGAATTAATCCTGTCTATCAACTCTTCCTTTGAATTCATTTTTAAACTCGTATACACAAGTTCCTTGGATCGGCAGAGATGGACCCATCCCTTGGCCGACTCGGTCACCTGATCTGACCCCGGTGGACTTTTTCGTGTGGGGTAGGGTCAAGGAACTTGTGTATACGAGTTTAGAAATGAATTCAAAGGAAGAGTTGATAGACAGGATTAATTCAGCGTTTAATATCATAAAGCTAGAGATGTTGTTTAAAATAAATAAAAAACACAGACGTAAGAAGACGGGCCCGAGCTTGTGTTACGAACGGCGGCAGTCATTTTGAACATAAATAATAATTTATTTCAATTAAAATGTTGATTTAATTAGTCTGCCTAAAAATTCAAATTTTCTCCCTCAACATGGTTTGCAGATCCTAATTTCAATAATTTGTAAGATATCCAGGTAAATGATACCTCAAAAGAAAGAGCGATAATCAAGCATGTTTTTAAAAAGGTTTGAACAAAAAAAGCATCTTCGGTTATTTTTTGAATGAGGTCAAAAAACTATTCTAAAATTTTTGAAATTTTTTATGAACTTCAAATGTCTGTTAAAGAAATGTCTGATGACACAGATGCTTAGAACATGTTTTGTCTGATTGGTTACACATTACTTTAATTAAATAAAATAAAAAAGAATTTGCTTATCATTCAATTTGGTCGTTATAAGCAGATAACAGTAAAATTTTGGGTTTTTCAGCCAAAAACCTTAAAAGTCGAGTAAAAAAAAAATAGCGAGACTTTGTCTAAGACAACCATGGCTCAAATGGTTCCTAACGGTCTGTACTAGCTTCACCTTAAGGCTATGCACCCATCTACCAATCATCCTGTATAACCTTTCCGACTGACAATACCATAAAAGGAGAATGCCAACTGAACGTAAAATGCCAAATTCTTATATTTACCATGTTAATGGCAGAAGCGGAAAGCGTACACAGGTGTATCAAAATGAATGTCGTTTATTATTGATAAATAAGTGATACCCAAGTATAATCTATATTATACATTTCACAACCTATCGATACCAAATAAATAAAGGATCGGTACGAAGTAACTATAGATACGAAGTGTACTATTATTTATTCTGTGAAGAAGTAGACTGAGCGGCCGTTTATTACATAAATAGATAAGGTACCCACCCATGTTACAATTAATCTGGAGATCACCATACATAACTATTTATATAGTGGTAGGTAGGTACATACATGTAGGTAGGTCCTACCTGACCAAAATATTATTTTTCATCGTGTAGTAGTAGATAAGCACTTTATCTGTTTTATGTATAATAACAATGTCATTCGTTTCGATATCCTTCTGGAGTTTATAGAAGAATGTTAGGTTCAGGTTTTTATCCGGATTATAGCAACCGAATTCGCAACAGCCTCACATTTCTTTTGGTTAGCCAAGATTCTAAATAATAAATATGAAATAGTGTAGTCATGTCGATAGGCGGTAATTTAAATTGTTCTCGTATATACCCACTAGGTACTTTAGGTATTCAGATAGCAGTTTTTTTTATGCAGAAACCTATAATTTATAATATTTTATATGTGACACATAATTGTATGGAAAGAGACGAACATGATGAAACTATGAGGTTTTCTTTTTCCCTTTTGGCCATGGAAACCTATAAATGCCAAAATCCATAAAAATATTCTTTTCTGCAAAATAATAAATAAAATAAGCTATGTAAACGAAGCTGGCGCCGTCAGGAATAAATAAAGTGCATATTTCATCAGAATACAAATTTTCGTAGTTCTTAAATGTATTTATAAATATATTTTTTTGTTTTAGCTATCAGGGCCTTGGCATCAAAACTCGTTGAACAATGGCTAAAGACAGTAAAAGGCGAACACGTTATACCTGTTCTTATGGCTGACATACCGCAAATTATTTCGGATAGTAATATAGAAATTACTTCTGATATACAGGCATACATGTCTATAAAAACAGAGGGATATTCCGATAACGAGACTGTAACCAAAAAAGGAAAGGAAGTCGGAAAAATTGGAGAAAATGTTATATCTGAAAATGGTAACCATGAAATAAAAGAATTTGATAAAATTAAAGAATCGGAAACGTTACCTGTGCTGAAAATTAGTGTCAAGGATGGAAAGCAAACAGTATCACAAATTGATGATAATGAAAATAAAAAAGATGAATTGTCAGATAAAGAAAAGCATAGGAATAAAAACAAAGACAGATCGCGCGAAAAAAGTTCGAAGTCGTCTTCAAGCTCAAGCTCATCGAAACATTCAAGCAAGTCTCGTTCTACTTCCGAAGAAAAATATAAGAGTAGTCATAAAAGTAATAGTTCTAGTCGGCATAGTAACAAAGACAGAGCCAAAGACAAAGAGAAACATTCGTCGCATTCGTCGAAATCTAAAAGTGACAGCAGTAGCAGGAAATCATATGATAAGTCCAGCTCGTCCAGTACCAAATCTAAAGATGATAAAAGTGTCAAGGATATATCAGACAAGGAAAAACATAAAGATAAATCTAAAAGTGAAAATAAAGAAAGTTCATCAAAATCTACAAATGATAAATCTGGAGAAAAGTCCCACCCTCCATCTATTCATAAATTAGGGAAAATACCTAAATTAAGCGACATCAAAAAAGATAAACCCTCAATATCAATAGAAGTTAGAAAACCCGATGAACCGAAACCAAAAACAGTCAAAACTTTTCACTCCAAATTCAGGAAACATGGCCTAGAAGAAGAAGTCAAACCTCCGCCATCTCGGGCTGCGTTACTGAATAAAAAAGTTCCCCCTGGTCCATCTACAGCACCAGTACCAAAAAGACCGTCTCCTCTTCACAGTGAACCACCTCCAGAAAAGAAGCCAAAAACAATAGAGTCTATTGAAAAACCTGGTGCCATAAAACTGATTTCCCCTAAACCAAAGCGTAAGTATTGTTATAAATTATTGCAAGATACATTATTAATATATTTTATTTTTTCAGGTGTACAATGTTCTGGACTACTGATTTCGTCATCGCGTGTTTACTATAGTTTAGGTTGCTATTTCTTCGGTGGTAAGTCTAAAATATATATCTTGACGGGTTCCAAAGTGTTTATACCTGTAAAGTATTTCTTGCAAATAAATGCTGAGATAATTCGATTTAAATCTTTCGTTAAATATACTCACCTGAATCTGTTCGAAGCCTGGTGTGCTTAGGCAATGGCAGGCTGGCAGCACATCTTTATTGGATCTACCGAAGGACTCGCCGCTGCGCTGTTGGAGACAACTGGTGCTACAGAAGCGATTCTTCAATAGCCCATGCAATGGAAACTGAAGTAATACCTCAGAAATGTAGAGTCGCAAATTATCATATTTTTAGCTTTATTTGGAATATTGAATTCCAGATCCTGTTTGCCATTTATAAGAAAATAGTTAATTACCTATGTAAAACAGTTTAATATCCTCATTTGAAATATTTTTCTACTAGGTACCTACACAATTTTACGTAGCAGTACGTACGAAATGTTTACTAAATAGCTAGATAGGGGTAATGTACCCTACAGGCAAAGCCATCGCGAAATTTAAAGCGTACCCGTTCTATTTCCTCAATAGAAATACAAAGCCATGTTATTTAAAGTGACTCACAAGTACTCGACATCCAAACACGTGTCCCGCAAAGTACAGACAGATAATTTCACGATTATCTAAAACAAAAACGTCCATTCGCCCCTAACTAAACCGCGATGAATATAATAATAAATTAATATAATGTTAAAATTGAGCAGGTATCTAAAAGAGCTGACAGGTGCCTTAGATGGAATACCTAGCCGAAACTACATTATATGCAGTAGGTACCTTCGGTGTGTCCCAGAAATTTCATACTTTTTAGTGCCTTATGGAAGTACTTAGTAACAAATAAACAAGGTTCCTATTTTAATTATATGTTTTGAAGGCTAGTTTAAAACACGACGCCGCAGCTTTAGACTAGTTTCTGCAATTGTACCTACCAATTTCAAATACTTCCGCACGTAAGTATGGACAGTTCTGTTGGTTCAACTTCAAATTTTAATGAATAACAAATACAACATTCTGATTTATATGACTAGTATTCACGCAACCTATAAACAGGTATCGATTAAATTGACTGCAAATCTAGCTATCGAAAAAAACATCTTGATACTCCCAGTTGTGTGAAACTGGGACACAGAAAAAAACTGTTTCTTTACTAGGTATGCGGTCAATTCAGTTACCTGAATTGCCTGATAAATGTGACCGTGTAATCAAAGCTAAATATGGTAGAGGGCATACATGGACAGTGATTATGAAATCATGTGTGCGTTTTTGCATGTAGCTATGCGCTCACACATAAAGGCCACGGGTGTTGAACGCAACTAAATACATTTGTCCCCCCACAAATACATTTCGCTACACTTGATGATGATACTTAGGTGCCGGTGGCTCACAGCTCTGGTTTCACTAAAACATCGAAATGTAACCACTATTCTGCGCAAAGTTCCTCATACGGCGTGGAAATGGCGCATAGGTCGTGCGCGCGTGCGTGCTAAACAGAACAGGTAGTTATCATCAATAGCAAAACCCTCTAACACGGGAACAATAGTATCGTTACGTGCTTGTAAATACAATGTATTTCGATAAGTGGGGTGATTATTCCATTGATTTAAGAGAAATTAAAAAAACTAACTGATATCGATAGTAGGTACTTTATTTGATGAGTAAAATTACATAATTATTAATCAAATAAAACGAGACATCATTCGTAATCAATATGTTAAATTTCATGATCTACCTTTTTCCTTTCAATAAGATGCTTAGGAAAAAATAATCCTTATGATTAACCCTTTCGACCGTTATCATAAAAAATACGTCCTGTGGTTTTTTTTCACATTTGCCGGGTTCGATTCCCGGTTGTGGCAGGCGATTTTTAAAAAATCGGTGAATGCATTATTAAAAATAAAATTATTTCTTTCACTAAATTATCCTATTTTTAATATTTAATGTACTTTCCGTCCGTGTGGCATAGCCACCCTGTATACTACTCAAAACAGTAAGGGCCTTCATACACGAGGTCACTTATGCAATTGGTGTCTCCGTCGGGCAACTATTTGGGCGAGATCTGATGGTGGCAGTACGGATGAAGGCGGTCCAGGGGCCAATCACGCTAATTCTGACCGATATTATCAAATCCAAACTATAACCAAAAACGTTATGCTGCATCCACACGTTTGGCAAACCTTTACAAACGCAAGCCAAACCGCTGCTCCACACATTTGCTTTTGCCGAGGTTTGCCAAACGTGTGAATGCAGCAAACGTTTTTCGTTATGGTTTGGATTTGGTAATATCGTTCACAGACCTACCGATTCTATTCTGTTCTACCTAGAACAGAATTAAAATCGGAAGGCTATAGAATGCAATACAAAATATACCACGCGTCACACCAACCGACCCAAATCGGGTCACCATATCAGTAGTTTAGTTGCCATAAATTATATTTTAATTAGTTGTATATATTTTAGTATTTTATTAGGTAAGTTACTACTTAGAGCAATATTGATATCTATTTACCTTTAAGGATCCTAAAGCCTCTACGAATGCCATGGTAAACGTTATCCAATGGGAGTCTTTATATTCAAAAAATTAGGTTATTTAATTTCTCGTTTTATTTTATAAAATTTTTGAAGTAAATGTTAAATTTAATAGGTACCTATTTAATAAATGTAATGTTACTTATTATGTAACGTTTTATCTTAAATTTACGGAATAATCACCTGGCCACGCTTCAAATAATCAAAAATTAACGCACAACGATTACAACCTGTATAGAGGCCCAATTCATGTAGAGCGGTAGCGCTTCAGTTAGCTTCCCATTAAAAACACCTGTAAGAAGCCGTATTGAAACTAAGATTGCAGATATATTGGGTCTGATATTTATTACTTTTGCTTTGGTACCTGACGAAGATACAGACCAAATGTGCAATGTTGGATAAATTAGTATTTCAACTACTGTTGGTATTTAAATTCTAGCATCGAGGCTTCGAAAGGGCTCCCTAAACGATCATGCGGCATGATATGCAATACGTGCTGTAACTCATGCATGATCGTCTAGCTGTAGTGATTTGACATGCGAACTACGTGCTGGCCGTTGCTTCACTGTATTGATTGATAGCAAGCATGATGGTCCATCATGCAGCATGACACTCACGTAAACGTTGCATGTCATGCAAGCATGATCGTTTAGGGACACTCGAAAGGATGATTCCGATGTGTGCAAACGAAAAATACGACAACTGGTAGCGCCAAGCAAAAGGTCCACGGGGGGAAATCGTGGACATGTAAATTGACATAATAAATGCGGAAGCGAAAGGGGGGACAAAATGATTAGGATGTAGGGAAAGCTCTATAACTTCAATAAGGTAGGTATCAAAGATCCCTACAACGACGACGCTTCACAAATAACAGACCTTACCCGCTGTATACATTTTTGGTTAAAGAGCATATTTTGATTTGGTAGCAGAGCCAGTGGTGTGTAATACAAATAACCACTCCTTAACAATTTTGATTCTCATTATTGAGTAATTTCCACCCCTTATAGTAGTACATTTTCCGCATGGTTTAGATCCATTTACCGACCCACGTTGTGTGCTGTGCCATCATTCTAGCCTAGATGTAGGCACATTTTCGAAATATATTTTGGCTCTACTGTTCTGACGTCACTCCCGCTACGCACACGCCAGTTCTCTGCTACACATTTTCGTCATCAGTCATATAAATCAGAATTGGTGTATGTATATTCAGGATATTGTATTTGGACTACTAAGACACACGACGGCAATATTACAGAAACTAGCAAAACATGACATCCATTTCTAATTATTCGTTGCGTAGGTCCATCCCATCCACAACCGCTCAGGAAGTTACCGTCAGTAGTTACCGTCGTATGTAGTCGCGCACACAAATCTCATCTATTCTGTGACAATTCGAATATATTATAATAAATAAACGCAACACACTCATGCTCCCGCATTAGGTAGGATTCCCTCCTACCCGTTTCGCTGGTGACATCGATATAAATATCACACACATCCAAGACCTGAGAACGCACATTTATCGGTCAGATAAATGCATGCCCCGTCGGAACCGAACCGGGGGACTCCGAGCACAGCAGGCAGAGTCACTGCCAACTGGGCTACGGAGGCGACAAATTGCATTGATCTAGTTACAGTCTAGATAGGTTCTCTACATATCAACTCATTCCATGTCGTGGCGGACTTGCTCTGTATGCTTCACAATATTGCAACTTTTTTTTACAAGTTATGCAAAATTATGAACTACGTCGTACGAAAACTAGAAACTACAGTACAGTTTATTAGCACAAATATATATATAGGTACCTAATTTTTTGTGCAAATCGCATACAGGCCGGATGCACGAGACCTGTCTGCTGCGCGCTGGGATATTTTTTTTTGTATATTCTGCCACTTTTTGGAACATTGCGCACTATATCCTATTTTGGTAGAGAACTAAAAATAAAACTGCCAAAGTAGGTATAATCCTTTTATTTATTTTGATAGCAATTAAACAATCTATATTGCCCACCGTACCTTTTGTTGGCTAGCGACCAACGATTTTAAAATTTCGCTGTTTTCTCGGCCCCATTAATGGGCATTATAGCTTTCTATCACATGATTGTGAATGACTGTGCGCTCATCTTGTAATTATATTTAACACCACACACGTGTGTTGTCGTCGTGTAACATAATTACGCAAATTGCATTAATGGTAATATAACTAAAATATTAATTTCAATAATAATACTTATACCTACTCGATAAATACATACAATGTACATTGTATTTTTATTCCCGAAGATTGATGTTCGTTCATATTGTGTGTTCTTTTCATTCGTTGAGATATATAGCGGTCCTGACGAACACACAAAGGGCCGACCGCTGCATGATAGCGGATGTTTGTTGTACTTAGTTACAATTTAGTTTTAATTTATACAGGGACAGTCTGCCACAAATGATGTAGGTACACTCTAATACCTATAGATAGTACGTAAATAGCTGAAAGTGTTGGAAAATCGAAAGCGCACTATGACGCAGCATTCCTCTCAACACAAAAGAATGCAAGTGCGGTGTATTTGTCAATTTTCAGACTTGCTCAGCATGTGGTATTTATCATGCATGACTTTCTAATTTTCTCCGTACAATAGCTACAACAAGAACAAAAGTAGTACCTACTTACATACATTACATACGTAATTTCGAATATCAGTCATTCATTACTGCTTTAGTTATCAAACAAATAAACAACTTAGTAGGAGTAGGTAGTTTCATATCGTGCATTCCATCCATGCTAGCTTCTGCCCGAGCTCCTGATTACCAAACCCAAAGGGGAGTTATTCTGTATCGAAATATAAGTAGTTCGGTATGTGCCTGCTGATAAATTTGCTGTTCATACAAAAATAAAATACAAAGTTCTTTAATTGATACTGAGCGCCCCACAGAACGTCATTCACTATGAAAAGTTCCCTTTAATTTTTTAGCAAAAAAAAGTGTTGCTAGAGAGAATTTATTTGTTTACCTGCTTCGAATTTTTAAAACGCGCCAATCAAAATTTCCGAAAAATTCATTGGACCCATAACCAAATATAATAACAAGTAGGTACTTAAGTTTATTAGACTCGCATCCTAGGTACTTTTATTTGTAGGGTTTTTGCCATGAGCCCACAATTTTAGACGAACTACGTCCACTTCTTAAATGGCCCTCTTCTATGTTTGACCATTGGTAAATAAAGTACTAAAATACTGATTATATTAAAGGTAGGTAGGGACAAATAGGACTTAGCTTCAATTTTGTATGAACTAAAAAATTAAGTAATTAATTATAAAAGTAATTTCTTGTCAGGATACCAAACTTAGTAAGGTCACAAGAATTCAAGGCTATGCTGGCGACCTTTTTGTTGTATTTAAGTATTTATTTAAAATTATATAAGTAGGTGTATGTTTATCATTTATTGAGTACCCATAGGACAAGCCTCAGCTTAATTTGGTACTAAACAGCGTGTGTGAATTTGTGCAAAACATTATTATTATTAATTGCACACAAGATGGTGGTGGTACCTATTTGCTAGTACGGTATTATTTTTGTCCAATTACCCTTTTAATAATACCTGCCAAAAGATTTTTTTTTCCTCAAATTTACCATTTTGCCTATCCATTGCCAGGCAATTTTACACATTTAAGTTATGTATACACGTATATGTAATTACACTAAATTTCTGCTCATTCGGTCCAGTAGTATGAAAGGGTTGCCTAGTGAGCAGTGGGCTGGTATGCTGATGATGATAGATAATAAATAGTCATGTCCACGTGGAACACCAGCATTCTGCAAAAGAAAACATATCTGTAGGTACGGATATTGATCGGAGGCATTCTCCGAGAGGCTCTGAAGGCTGCGTAACGCACACTTTCGACGAACATTCTCTTGTCCTGTAAAATGCAAAACTTCAAGTTTCTAGGCCCAGTTGAGATGCGGGTGCGTTATGCGTGCTCACTCAGTTTACAAATATTTTATACTAGCTGTTTCCCCCTGCTTCCCCCGCATAGAAAAGTTTCCGAGGTATCTATAGCCTGTGTTATTCTGATGTTTAATCTATATTACTGTAAAGTGTCATCAAAATCTGTTCTGTAGCTTTTGCGTGAAAGAAAAAAACATCCAATCATACAAACTTTTCGTGTTTAAAATAAAGTAAGATTGTTGTCGATCAGATATTTCCTAAACTAGGTTTTTAAATCCCTGTACTAGGAATATGGCAAGAACAGCTCAATGCACCCATCAGTTCTGGACCAACCTGTACAAAGTTGTCTGTATATACCCATTGGGAATCAAATCCACAGCCTCTGGTCAGTTCGTTATTCAATTTCGTTGATAGATTGAAGATCAATTCAATGAGAATTGAAAACAGGAACGATAATAGATTTTATTTATGAGTTATGTATGACCCTTTTCCGACAGTCTGTTAGATGATCTATTTGTCTACATGAACTTGGGTCAAGTGTAATTGCGTCCTTCGCGCTGTGTGCCGAGGCTCTTTATCTTGCCTCATTTTTTCATTATATAATACTGACTAGTAGTTTGCAAGAAATAAATAATTGGGTATACCTATACAGGGTGAAAAGTTCAGATGCCACCTGAAGGAAAAGTACCCTAAAAATTGAGAATAGCAAATTAAACATTCCATTATTGTCAAATTTAAGTAAATTCAAAGATTTTTAAGAAACCTGTCTGAGTCGGGAATCGAACCGGACAAATGTGTAAAAAGCGCACTTGTAGGTAGTTTTATGATACTAAAAGTAACAGTACTTATCTTGAATTCCAGACCATAAAATTTTAAATTTAAATAAATAAAAAGGATTAAAATGTCTTCCTAAAAAGTCAAGTTTGTCAGAGGAAAAAAAATATATTAATTTCACTGAGCAATTTTTTTAAATTTAAATGTTAAATTTCATGACCTTCCTTTAATTTAACATACTATATTACTTACATACTATATTGCTTAGAAGGCATTAATTCTGATGATTGACCCTATCGATTAGTATCATAAAACTACAGGTGCGCCTTGTACGGTTCGATTCCCCCACGCAGACAGGTGGTTTCTTAAAAATCTTTGAATGCAGATTTACTTAAATTTAAAATTAAAGGAATGTTTCCTATGCGTAAAATTTGCTATCTTCAATGTTTAGGGTATTTTTCCTCCAGGTGGCATCTAAACTTTCCAACCTGTATATTAAGTACCTAACGTAAAAACAGGGAATAAAAAATAGGTAGGCACATATTTTAACGAAACGATGTATTAAATGGTGAACATAAGTTTCCTACTTACCTGATTTCTATCTAAGTATGTATTTATTAGATCATAAGTAGCTATTAGATCATGGGGCGTCAGAAATTTTTTATTTCCAAATTATGAGGACCTTCTAATAAGTATTCTTGGGGCCACTATATTGGTGTTGCCGGCAAGTTTCCTATAATAAAATTATTTAAAAAATTTTGTATGGACTTAATTTTTAGGGTTCCGTACCTCTTTAGAAAAAAGGAACCCTTATAAGATCACTTCGTTGTCCGTCTGTCTGTCAAGACCCGTTTTCTCAGGAACGCGTATAGTTTATAGTATAGTCTGTATTTAATAATCACAATATAATACAATGAAAATAAAATACAGTGCATCAAAAACCAGACTCGATTTGTCTGTGCACCGCGACGTCGTACTTAAATGCTACTAAATAGAATAGAATAGATTTATTTATCACTCACAAGGCAACACATTACAATAAATTTATACATATCTAACTAGGTCTGCAATCCCTTGGAGCTGTGAAAATAAAAAACTTCTAAGTCAACGCAGTCAAAAGATATGGCCCCCTTCTGTCGTATTTTTGAGTATTTTGGTAATCAAAACCTATAGGGTACATACTTCCCGTTGGATCTAGAATCATGAAACTTGGGAAGAAGCAAGGTCTTAAAGCACAAGTAATGGAAAAAATCCGAAAACCGTAAATTTTACCAACAAACTTAATTTTGCGTATGAACAAATCATCCGTGTAAGTTACTGTACCTATGTAATAAACTATTTGTACGGAACCCTCAGGGCGTGAGTCGCACTCGCACTTGTCTGGTTTTTATTTTCTGAAAAACCTGTGGGGGGTTAAGTAGCAAATGAATACTTCGTAAACTGATTCTTAAAATGTACAAATTTACGATTTTCGGATTTTTCCCTTTATTTGTCCTATAAGGCCTTGCTTCTTGCCAAATTTCATGATTCTAGGTCAACGGGAAGTACCCTATAGGTTTTGATTACCAAAATACTAAAAAATGTGGCTAAAACGGCCACATCTTTTAACTGCGTTATCTTAGAAGTCTGATTTTTTCACATCTCTAAGGGACTGCAGACATGGTGAGTATTTGATACTAATTTCTACTTGATACCTCCACGCGTTCCTGAGAAAAAGGGTCTTGACAGACGAACAACGGAGTGATCCTATAATGGTTCCTTATAAGGTACGGAACCCTTGTAACAGTAAAAAATGTACATACCTACAAACCTAAATACTTATTTTCAAAATTGAATTCATGACGTTAGTTATTGAGGATATAATCGAGTCGTTTGGCGCATATTTTAAGAAAATTCATTCGGCAGCGGGTTTTTTTTTCAGAAAACAAGTGAATTTTAGTTTAAGTAGAATCAATTCACGAAGCGTTTTCATTTGATACTCTCACGACAGGTTTCAGAAAAATAAAATTCCTAAAAATTATGACGTCATAAAAATATTTGTACCACAAAACTTACCGGTTACATCAAAACTATTCATCCTTGTAATCTCAAAAAAATTGCGTGACACAGTAAGAAACTCATAAGTTGTAACTTGTAATACAATATTATTAATACAGGTGGAAAAAGAAGCCGTGATGATTGAAATCTTTTTTTTAATACAAAACAAAGTCGTGTTAGTTAGACCACTTATAAATCAAGAACGGCTGAACGGATTTTGATGAAACTTGGTACAGGGATAGCTTATACCCTGGAATAACATATAGGCTACTTTTTACCGGGGTAAACGGTTCCCATGGGAAAATCTTATTTCACGCGGGCGAAGCCGCGGGGCAACAGCTAGTGTCCTATAAAAACGTGTCGGTAATTATCAAACTGCCGTAAGTCCACGGAATGAAATTGATGGGAAAACATCAGGTCATTTTAAATTAGATTTTTAAAATTTCATATTCTTATTCTGTTGATTAGGATGAGTTTTAGGACAAAAGTTGAAACGTGACTAACCTACCTACCTATAATGGTAGGTTAGTCCTACCTTCCAATGCAATGGTACAAGTGTACCATTCATATCTGCACATCAGCAGAGCGTATAGCCACCTAACGCACCGTACGTAGCGCGATGAACGTTCCACTATCTGCCATATTATTATGCTGTGTAGGGCACGGTTCTCTTCGCGGACCGACCGGGCGCGTATATAGCAAGAATATGTTAGGGAATTGTAAAGACAAGTAATGCTTATCAAACATGTGAAAAGACATCAAATTCTTTCTTGAACCGTTATTGGAACCCGTTTTCCTAATGTAGGTAGCATAGCTCTAGATTATCTAAAAATAGAATCGTGTCATTTTGTATTTAATTAAACGTTATCGGAAAGGCCTGGTCCAGCAGTGGACTTTAATAGGCTATTCAAATCTACATAAAATAACGTATATCTGGTATTCATTTACCATGTTGGGTTTATTTAGCTGAATTATTAACCTGATACCAGAGGACTTTGTCGTACACTACTTTAAGTACCTACCTACCTTGTGTAGGTATAGTACTTTTATGTACTTAGATACTTTAAAATAAATTGTCTGAAACGCTATATTTCTTGGCTGCAACGTTCTATGGAGGTTATTTATTTACCAAGATTTTTTCAACCTCAAATTCTAATCTAATACAGGCAGAAAAGTGTACGTCAGTGCCCTAATTATTGAAGATGGCAAATTTTACTCAAAGGAAACATTCCTCAAAATTAAGTATAACTGTATTAAAAGATTTTTATGAACCCACCTGCCTGAGCCGGGAATCGAACCGGACAAATATGTAAAAAACGCATGCTGTTTTTTATAATACCAATAGAAAGGGTCAATCATCATAATCAATTCCACAATCAACATCTTATACTAAAGAAAGGAGATGAAATTTAACATTGTTCATTAAATATGTTCCAAGGTTTGGCTCAATCGGGCTACCACCGGGTTAACCGGTGGACGGACAGACCATAGCAAAGGCAGTTTCCTGGTCAGGCGAACGAAAAAAACCTCACTTAGGTTTTGACGAAATCGTAATATAGACCAAGGAAAAGCTAATTCATATTCTGCCATATTATTTAGTTATAACAGATGTTGTTTGCATGTTTTCTTACCTATATGTGTCTATACGATTTTTGTCTACACCCGCACTAAAGAGCCGATTAGAAATTTTAATTATTGGAGTAGGTAGGGATGTATGCATAGATAACTACAATAGATTGGCACTGAAAATGAAAATAAAGTTTATTATTTTGCAATGACCGTATTACCTAGTTTAGTTACTTACATAACACTAACCATTATTGGGAACCCGTTGTTATATATTTTAAATTTACCACATTTAGAGATTTCTGTAAACTTGTATTATTACCCAGTGCAAAAAAGACCTTACCATCTGTCTTACCATGGGTCTGTCGTTTACAGAAATCTCGACTTTATTCGCTGTGTTTGTTTGTATGTTTCTTTTTTATCTACAATAATATTTCTTTTTGTTACAGCTATGATTTTGCTAGAAAGTGACATGTTCATGGATGCTTTGACTGCTACAGTAACCAATAAGAAAGAACCACGGAAACGAAAGCGACGCACCAGCGGATCGAAAGATGGAAGTACTGCAAATGACTGTTCACCACCGCTTACACCAAATGCGGTGACGAGTCCACGTAGTGACAAATCTGTGCCACCTAAATTCTATCAAGATACCCTTGATACTGAAGAAAACAAAGAAAAACCTTCAGACAAAAGTTCTGACACTAATGAAAGTACAGACACCAACAATGTTACTGAAAATATGGATACTACCGAACCTCACACTTTGACTGTCAATGGATTAAGAGGTGTACTATGTTACCATAAGAAGAAAGGTCCTAAAAAGAGCATCAAATGGAAGCCAGATTCTGAACTAGAAGAAATTCAGTTCTTTGAATTAGATGAAACTGAAAGAGTTAATGTGACTAAAACCTTTACAGACATGAAACATTTGGAAAGAGTTCATGAAAGGGAATCATTCCAAAAGGCAAGGAATCTAAGCACTGATGATGTCATGGAGGAAAAGATCAATTGGAGACCTTTAATTCCTGTTGACGCTGATGGTCAGATTCAAGTAGAGCATGGCAAAAATAGCAAAGAAAAAGAAATACAAGCCATACGACAAAAAGGAACTCTTCAGCCTCTCTATTTCCATAAATCCATGATTCCTGATTCTCCATTTGAAGCAGAACCCGAAACACACACTTATGCTGAACCAACAATTATACCCCTAGAGGATGTGACTGGAAATCAAGATAACGTAAGCGATTTCCGAAACATTCCATGGCCCGAACCAAAAGGTAACGCACCTCCAGCATCGTCTTCGAGTAACATCAATATGCCTTCAATGTTTCCACCAAATATGCCGCAGTTTCCAGGTGGTTTTCCAAATGCACAGTTCCCCGGCGTTCCTCCTGTCTTTCAACCACCTAATATGGTGCCTGCTGAATGGCAAAATGGCGTGCCTACGCATATGATGACTAATGGCATGCCGGTCGGTGCCATGCCACCAACGGCACTTGCCCCAGGTGCTTTACCTCCAGGCATAATGATGCCGCCTGAAAACATGATGATGAATCCAGAAATGTTCGGCCCACCTAATCCTATGTTCTCAATGCCACCGGAAGGTTTTAACATGCAACAAAATATGTTTCCTATGGACTTCAACATGACAGGACCACCTCAAGGGCCGCCAGGTCCGGATAGCTTTCCCGGTCCCGGCAATTTTCGTGGAGCGATGCGCGGCCGAGGCTCCGGCGGGCATTGGAGAGGTAACAACGCTGGAAACTGGGAAGGTCCGCAGAAAGGTAGGGGTGGAGGTTCTCGCGGTGGCCGCAAAGCTGTGTGTATATACTTTCAGAGAAGAGGTTCATGTCGACAAGGAGATAGCTGCTCGTTTCTACATCCTGGTGTAAATTGTCCTTATTAACTGAAAGTCTGAAACCATTCTTAAATATTTATTATAAACTACACCTGCTCGGAAAGTACCTTCTTACTTTTTTGACGAGGCAGAATGTCAAAAATACTGCCATACAAATATTGCACCCGGATAAAGTGTATGAAAATTCATTGAAAACGAGTTGTTTTTTATTATTTATGATAACGTCAGAGTAGGTAACATAATTTATAATGCCAAAAGACAATAAGAAACGCGCGCGAGTCGCTTTCTTTTGTTATATCTGAATTTTCTATTTGTAATATTATACTAGCTGCTGAAAATTAGTTCATTTTAATGTTACAATAAGTTTTGTTTAATTAAATAAAACGAGATAAAAAAAATACAACAAACTAACATTATGACGTACAAAGACTAAGAAAAGATTTTTTTCGATTTTATTTTCCTCGTAGGTGTAGTGTATAGCTATGTATCACTCGGGAGAAAGTGAGATGAGACCCTCGGCTACACCCACATTGGTTATAATTATTTAGTAATCAGTCTCTTTCTTCCGTCAATGTACAATGTACTATTTTCCTTATTATCTGTATTCATATGTTAATTATTGTTATGAAATTAAAAATGTAAATAGGTACGAATCTGTAATTAATTAAATACTTCTATTAGAAAGAAAAAGAAAGCGTGTTACGATTACTTTTAAGTTATATCTAAATAGAGTAAATACTCTCAGAAGACTGCTATATGTAAATATCGTATTGTAAATATTGTAAATTATTAGCTGGTAACGAGCATACATAATTGTCGAATTACAATTTTATAAATTGATAATGATTTTTATTCTAGGTTACTTAAGTTACCTACCTACACATTCTAAACGTAGAACTTTTAGCTAAAATAAATAACTATGTGTGTAGGTATATAAAGCGATCAAATAAGTATATCCATATGAAAAATATGGATAAGTAGCGTAATAGCCTTAGATCAGAATATACCTTAATTCTCATTTCACTCCAAAATTTTTAAACCTTAAAAACAACTACAAATTATATCATATTTTCAATGACTAAACCATAAAACCTTTTCTTGACTAATCCCCAGCATGAAAATGTTATCTGAACGCTACTAGCCTTAGATCAGAATATACCATAATTCTCATTTCACTCCAAAATTTTTAAACCTTAAAAACAACTTTACAAATTATATCATATTTTCAATGACTAAACCATAAAACCTTTTCTTGACTAATCCCCAGCATGAAAATGTTATCTGAACGCTACCAACCCAAGTAAACATGTGTTTATCATAATAATGCCCATGGCGAGGTACTACCATCCATTCATACTTATTGTACTACCAGTAGTTGGTAAAAAAAACAGGAACTAATTCTAATCTCAAATCACTATGTATTGTATTCTGTGACCAAATGCAATAATATTAATAATTTCGACAGGGGTGTTTGTGCACCAAGCAAGTGTGTGGAATGGAAACTTGAGGTCAGGTAGGGTCAATGCCCCGGGGTCGTTGAAATGAACGTCTGCATTCATCTTCATTCATTTGACTGCTCTCGTGTGGCTGTCAGTTTTGATTTTGATTGAACAGAAGGGCCTACCGAATTTTTCTGAATTTATGATATGCATGCATGAAGTTCTTCCTCGTAAAATAAGACAATAGTGGTGCCCTATTTTTGAGGATGCCGGCCGGTCTATAAGAATTAAGAAATTTTATATTAAGGTATGACTTAAAAATCTAGTAACCAATCCCAAAACTACTTTTAAAAAAATAACGCCAACCTCGTCAGCAGTGAGGCCAACATAATGTGATGATTCATTCGTTCAAAATTCATTCTATTGAATGAAATTCAGCAATTTTTTATTTAAAATATTGTCTTCGTTCGATTCGACAGAGAACATTATATTAATTTATATCAATATCTGTGGAGTTTAGTTCACTTCTCGCTCGCTCGGCTCGCGCGCGGTCGTTTTTATTAACGTATCTTCTCAGTAGTCTGTTGTACCTAAGTTTAATACGTACTACGTAGTGAAGTGGCCTCCCTCTAGTGTGTTGTGAGATAACTGCTCCAAGAAGTTGTGAGTTGTTGTGGGGTGAGTTGGGCTCTGGTCAGTGGGCAGCCAGTAGCCCGACGAGCCGAAAACCTACTGAGTGAGGCCCGATCTCGATTTTTCTTTGTAGTGGTTAGTAAAAGTACACAAATAGGTCCTCTAGAGTATGTGCTTAGAAAAATTACAAGCTCTTCAATTTCTTTGAGTAGGTACCTATTTCACTCATGAAATTTATTGTTCTGTCATTATATTCACAATGTTAATTTATTTTAAAAATTGAACATGCAGCGTTGGTTTTTCCTTGAAGAACGTAATAAGAAAAAAAATCCACCTCGAAAAAACATGTCTGTAAATGAGTTAGAGCAAGAGCATGAAGTGCTTTTTCAACAATGGACATTTACTGTGTCCGCCCCAGATGTGGGGCCGAAGGAGAAGGTATTTATAACAGGAAGCACCCCAGAACTCGGCCTTTGGGATTTTGCAAAAATCGTTCGTATGGACAATGTTCAAGGTACGGATTTATGGGCAAGAACGGTAACAATACCTAACACATGCAACGTATATTACCGATATCTCATATGCACGGTGGTTGACGAAACCGACGAGATTATACTACGTCGTTGGGAAACTCATATCCAACCCAGAGTAATTATGGAGAGCTTGTTGCACCCGAGCACAGACGCATTCGGGGAAGTTGAAGGGAAACAGAGGATTTGCCGCGGTTGGCTCACAGCTCAGACGTTAGTGCAGTTCAAGTTTGTTAATAACCCACTGAAACTGAAGAGTCGACTAACAGGAAGGATTATGCACATCAAAGTTACTCCAGTTCAATTGTCTTTTGGAACCGAACCTCATGTTGAAGAGTCGTCTCTAAGCACTGATACAACGGAAGTGGATGTGCCACCAGGAGTATATGTGGAAGTCTCTACACTTGACAATGATCCCTCCATGTGTAGACTGCATCCCCAAGAACAGTTTGGGAGAGAGTACAAAGCCAATGATGTGTTGCTTATTAATGTGTTTGCTCCCAATCCAAAAAGCCTTGCCTATCTTGTAGATTTCTACTCATACAGTACTCGAGCTGCTGCAGAAGATCCCCCGTGCCACGTGGGCTACACCTATGTCCTACCAAATATGTTTAAGCCTTCTGAGGGTACGCTAGAATTACCAGTCACATGTAATGTGAAACATCGCCCTCTTGGCACCATCAATATGGAATATGTTATTGTCTACCCAATGGTAGAAAATCTATGTAACTTACAAGTATCATACTCAAAATACTGGAATCCATCTTGGACTGGATTGGAAGTTGGACACCGTGGTCTAGGTGCTAGTTTCAAGACTAAAGAGTAAGTACCTTTTTAGTTTAACAATATATAAATAATACTTAATAATTTAACAATAATAAAAAATATAATATAATTTTTAGTTTAAGATAATATAAATTTATTGATTACATTATTACATTATTATGATGACATTATTTGCTAAGTTGCAAATGTACAATTTGGCTCTGGCTTAGAACAATGCATGTCCATCCGCTCAACTTGGCATGGCCACAGATAAATTAATAGTCTCCATGGCATGGCTCCATGAGGTGTGGTGTGTCACCAGCAATCAGTTATCATAAAAAAATGTTCATTGCTTCATAAAGAAATTAACAATTTATATAATAAGATTTATGCCTATGCAGTGTTTAATACACCTATACCTAAGTCAAGTAGTTTTCTTTGACCTGTGATTTGATTATGAAGGAGCTGTTTAATACTTAATTGTTAAGTTGTTTTTTTGTCCAATAGGTGATTAGGAATATGTGGTGGTTAATGCAATACCTATGTCAAGTTGTTTTCTTTATTTATTAAGTGATCATTTTCAGAGGAAATGATATTCGTGAAAATACGATAGCATCTCTTAAAAAAGCAGCTGCTAGTGGTGCAGACTTGCTCGAGTTTGATGTACAACTGAGCAAGGACATGATCCCAGTAATATATCATGATTATTATGTATGTATATCAATGAAACGAAAGAAGGAAGTTGACTTCTCAGAAATGCTAGAACTGCCTGTGAAGGACTTGACTTTGGAACATCTACAAAAACTTAAGGTGCCTATTTATTTTGTCATTGCTGTAAAATGTAAGGTCAGATTCAAGCAATGGCATGTCACATTTTGTCAAGCCCTTTTCCCTTAGTGCCTGCCGTCTTTGCTCCACCCTAACCCCCTGTCTTTGCTTCTTTGTTTCACAGGTCAAGTTAAATTAATATATTTTATTTCATATTTAAATACACTGGGTATATTTATTATTCACGTCAATTTAGTGAACGTCAGAAATAGTGAACGTGAGAGGTCCCTTTTCAGAAAAAAATAATAATAAAAATCTATCTGCATTAAAGTTACAATTATTGATTGTTATCAATCATTTATCAAAATCAGACTGTGTCAATTATTTTCAACTGTGTGTTCATTCACACATTCATCATCAGTGATGAATCATCACTTTCATCCATCAATCATTATCACAGTATAAAATGAATCCCACATTTAGGGATTAGTCCACAACAACAAAAGTCATAAGTTTAAAAATTGGTAAGAAATTTAGGGCTCACCAAATTCCACAAATTGCAAAGCAATAAATTTTATTCAATGGGGAAGCCCTATGTCCAGCAGTGGATGTTAAAAGGCTGATATGATGATGATAAATAAATTTGACTCATTCATTCATTACAGGTGTACCATTTAGTGGAGGGCCGTAATCACGAAATACTTTTCAACGACGATGATTTAGAAGAACATCAGCCATTCCCAACCCTAGAAGATGTGCTGGATGCCATTGAGCCTCATGTTGGATTCAATGTGGAACTCAAGTGGACCATGGAGATGAACGATGGTACATTCGAGTTAAACAATCCTTTTGACATGAACTTGTATGTTGATAAGGTAAATTGTTGTACCTACCTATTTATCATTAGGATATCTTTTTCAGTCTATATGGTTTCCATTTTCCACTAATGTTTAAGTCTATTTATGTAAGTTTAAACTATTTCGCATATTCCACTCCCAGTGCCTCCTAGGAGAGCGCCAATAGCGCGCCTTGGGGGAGGCCTACGTCCAACAGTGGTCGAGTCCAGGCTGATGATGAACCTTGTAATTGCAGGTTTTAGAGGTGGTGTTGAAGCACGGGGGTGAGCGTCGCATAGTATTTTCTTGCTTCAACCCCGACATTTGCACCATGGTGAGGAACAAGCAGAACAAATACCCTGTCATGTTTTTGACTGTTGTAAGTATTTCAACATCTTCTTTACTTTCACCATAAGTTTGCCCAAGCTTGACATTATGACGGTCTCTCTATTCTTTATTTTGACTGGTCCAAGTCGCGCATGGGGCCCACACAGCACTTGGAGGAGGCCTACACCCGGAAATCGGGGACTTCTGATTGAACCAGTAACGCAAACAATATAAACTATACCAAATTATAATAAATAACGCAATAATCTAATTATGTAAGTGAATAACACGAAAAAAAGTTTTTTAGAAGTCTTTAAAAAAAATCGGGGACCTGTGTTGCCGCAATGATCTGCCCACGTTTTGCTCTAATGTCACCATCCACTCCGGTGTCTATTGCAATTAAGCATATTCTTAAAAAGACAGGATTAAAATTATCCCTACTAGTTAATCACTTACAATTTCTATTTTCAGGGTGTTTCAGAAAAGTATAAACCATATCGCGATCCCAGGTGTTTGTCGATTCCGGCTGCTGTGCAAACCGCCGTGAGCACTGACATGTTGGGGATCGTCGTGCACACAGAAGACTTGCTTAGAGATCCAACTCAGGTGGGTGTTCAATGAGCGCGTGTCAAAAGTGAGCTTGGGAACGGGTTAAAAAAATTTTTACAAATACAAGTTTCAACTTAAAATTTGACATTTAAATTTGTTCTCTAGCTCTTCAAATAGCTTCATAATATTTTTTATAAGCCCCATTTAAAGTCTTATCTCATTATACTACTGGTATGGTCTAACAAGTATGCACTGGTATTATAATATTGCAGTAACGATTAACCAACTCCACTAAGGACACTTGTGCACTACACTCAATTTTACGATTTCCGTCGTGCAGAATTTCTGACTATACATTATACAGGCTTGATGGTTATCCATCTGCGAATTTCAAGTTTTTGAGAATTAAATAAAAAAAGTCTCCTGGTTGTGCGCGTTCCATCTTGACCTCATTTTCACTTACCATCAGGCGATGATGCAGGTCTAGCATAAACCCATCTTAAATACATGTAATAATAATGTTTTGCACAAATTCACACACGGCTGTTTTGGTCCTTGTTCTATGGGTACTCAACAAATGTTAAACATACTTAAATTATTAAATAAATACTTAAATACATAGGTACTCTTCTTAATACATAGGTTCTCTTCTTAATTGTGATAAATATCCGGTCATCTTCGCCACTATTATATTTGGTGATGTACTTACAATCACTTTTTATTAAAATCAATTTTTGATGTATTTCAACCTTGAGGTCGCCTCCATGGGTAAAGGTGTCGGGCAGGTAAGACTAGTCTGACCAAGGGGAAGGACCGATTTAGATCAGCTGGTCCGATCCTACATTATTATTGGCCACAAGTGCATTATCGCTAGACCGTGAAGGTTGGTGGAGTGCACAAGCGCCTATAATGGCTAACCTTTCACGTCACTATAAAATGCTATAGAGACTTAGGGCTTCTTTCACCACTTCCTGATATTGTTACAGATAGTAATCTTAGTGATAAACTAATCTATCAGATTAATCTGTGTGATAGACTATATAAAATATATAAGATATAGGCAATCAGATACCTGTGAAACCAAAAAAATAGGCTATCTGTCAGATAACCTGTAGATAGGGTATCTGGGACTTTATCAACAAGCGGTGTAAGAGGCCCTAAGTGTAGCTGTGTCAAGGCAAGGATACATCTATTGAACTAGTATCAACATTCCACGTCAGCCAATGTCATCAAGTTACACCTTGTTTCGTGAAGGTTTTTATGTTTTTACTAGGCTGTAACTAGGTATTTATAACCAACTATTTGGTTCTGAGTTGCTCTTTGTTTTATACAATGAAAAATTGTGACCGTGTATTAGGACGTCAATGAACTTTCAATTGTCTGTTATTAATATCATGCATGGGCATTGACACACAATTCTTTGTGTTGTTAAGATTATGTAATCTACCCGAGAACTTTGTCTGCTGTTTTATCTTATGTGTACCTACATACGGCACTACACAAAGTTTACTTTCCGTGTTTTCGACTTCTCTTATAGGTACCTACTTAAATGAGAATTCCAACAATCCACATACATAGGTGGACGGATAATTAGAAACAGGGCAAGATTTTCATACAATCGAGGTCACTTTGAAGCCATGGTTCTCCGTGTAGGATTGATCGGGGCGTGATCTGATGACGGCCATCGAGAGAGTAAATGGAGGACTTTTATATGGCTATAGATATCCAACTGATCAGATCAGCCGTTCGGGAGCAGCATAGTCATGATTCCTTAACTTTAAGATTTTCATACATTTTTATGCCATTTTGCAGGTTTTTTTCTACATGACGATGCTGCCATCAAACGGCTCATCTGATCAGTCGGATATCTATAGCGATCTGAAAGTCCTCCATATACTCTCTCGATGACTGTCATCAGATCATTCTCCGATAAATCCTTCACGGAGAAATATGGCTTCAAATTGACCTCGATTGTATGAAAATCTTGCTCTGTTTCTAATTATCCGTCCACCTATGTACATGGGTTTAAGCCTAGTCCCTACCAGTGGTACCCATGTACGTAGATTGTTGAATTTCTCATGGATTTAAGAAATATGTAAAGAAAAAGACAGAAATGGTAAAGAAAGACAATTATGCACTATATTTTGACACTATTACAGGTGAAGCTGGTAACTAACGCGGGACTAGTCATATTCTGCTGGGGAGATGACAATAACGACAAGGATACTATTGCAAAGCTCAAGAAAATGGGCCTCCATGCCGTGATATATGATAAACTAGATCAGTACTCCACTAAAGAAGTTAAGGTACAAACATCATTAATAATTCATAAGTTATTTTAAGATTTGTCACACTCTCTACTACTATATTTTAAATTATTACACCAAGCCTTCATCTGGTTTTCAAGGCTAACATCATTGTTTTATTTTACATTATAGTCACTATCATATCACAATTCATGTACCTACAGGTAATCTGCCCTAATACGAGTGAAGGCTGCTAAGTATTTTAATTCACAATTAATTAAATAAATATATTGGCAAAAAAAAAATTTTGTGACTTGAGAAAATGGAAAAAGTTTGTTTGAAAATGAAAATTGCTACAATATGGTGGTTGATGCCTTTTTTGACCGAGCGAGCGAAGCGAGCGAAGCGTCTACGTTTCGAGACTGGCCAAAAATGCTCTTGTCCGGCTGTCTGTCTGTCTGTCTGTCTGTCTGTCTGTCTGTCTGTAATTCTCTACAGGTCGCATTTTTCAACCGATTTTGACGAAAATTTGGCATATGTATAAATTAATTAAACCTACAAAATGAGTAGAATAAAATTTTGAAAAACATTTTTTTTAGAGTACCTACCATACTCGCAAAGTGGGAGTGAACTTTTTTTTTCTTGTGAATCCCATAGTGTGGGATATCGTTGGATAGGTCTTTCAAAAATATTGCTGGTGTGTGAATACCATTTTTTCGATTTAGGGATCCGTTGGCGAAATATTAAGCTTTAAAGCGGTAATTTTTGTTAGAGTCACGTGTCCCCCCCCCCCTGCCAGCTAAACGGTTGCTTCTGGAAATGTGAAAAAATTCATGGCAGTAGCATATATAACGTAGTTACAAGGAAAACTATTACGGCTAAGTAGGTTCTATTAGTTTTTGAGTAATAGTGGATCGACTTAAGAAAGTTGAAAAAATAAATTATGTTCATAGAACTGCATACGTAAAATGGAAAATAATTTTTTTCCGCGTGATATCCATGGTGTGGGGTATCGTTGGATGGGTCTTTCAAAAATATCGCGGGTGTGTGATAAACATTTTTCGATTCAGGGATCCGTTTGCGAAATATTAAGCTTTAAAGTGCTAATTTTTGTCACTTTAGTAGGTACTTATTCTGTCTCCAACTACAAAGTTGACTTTTGTTGGTTTCTTTTAGGTTTGGTTTATAAGGGCTGGCGAGGTCTACTGTTCTCACGGAACTACTAGTATTAAATTTTTTTTCAAAATGCATTAAAACTCTAGCGGCCTTCACTTGTTTGTACAGTCACCTCCAGATTAACCAGACCCCTTATTTTACTGAGATTACTATTTTACATACTTCGGTCCGGATATCTGCGAAGGTGTCTGTACCAGGACAGTAATTCACTGCTTTATTGTGACTCTATAACGGCTAACTGAGTAAATATGGCGGTGAACAGGAGAGCATATTCCTGATGGAGGCGCGCGAGTCGCAGCGGGACATGATGCGGCGCACTGCGCTCGAGGAGCCGCCCTCCGACAGCTCCGAGCTATCTGCCGCCACCGTCGCCAGCGCCGCCACCGCCGCCAGCGCCGCCACCGCGCCTCTGTCAGAACCCAAACCATTCCTGGATCTGTCCCTCCGCTACGGTCTACAAGAGCGCTCCACAGTTACCTCGCTGGAATCCCTCGCCTCCACTGTTGACGCAACAGATAGCACTTTGAAACGTAACAGAGATATCATATCGAGCATTGAGAAAGAATCGCAGGTAAAGGAACAACGAAACACTTTCCGAGGTGTGTGCCCAGCGGGGGACGGTTCCAAAGGTTCCCCCAAAAAATCACGTAATAAATAGGTAGATAATTATATTAGTTTGAATTTGAATACAAAAATATTTCTTATTTTATTTGCTCAAATCATGTTGTTCATTGGCAGTTTTATTTTATTGTATTCGTTTATTTTTTTAATTTAAATAAATTATATTCTTCATAATCTTCGTTAATTATTTTATTCGTGAAAACGTGGCCGAAACAATAAATATACGTAACAATCACAAATTATTATATTTATATTTGCCTAAAATGATTTAAGCATGTCGTAATAAAATAACTTGAAAGATAATCTTTAAAAAATTGTTGATTATAGGCAATACATACAATCATGATGTTGTAACTATTACTAAGTATATTATGCAATTAAATAATCTGAATCTATTTCTGATGTTTCTTAATATATAATGCACAAATAAATTTACATGAAAAACAAACATCAAATTGATTATTGTTATTATCTAACTAGTAATAAAATGACAGCGTTCGGTGGCGTAGTGCCTGTCATGTCGGAGAGGTCCGAGTTCGATCTCCGGCCGGGCAAAACTTAAGTACATTTACTGACTGATCTCAAATGGTGAAGGAAAACATCGTGAGGAAACCTGCATACGCCGAAGAAGATATTCATATATTATGCGCATGTGAAGTTCACCAACCCGCACTGGGCTAGAGCGTGGTGGAGTCATAATTATAACAGACTGGTTTCTTGATAGGACTACCATAAAAGATTCTAAAAAAAAAAGAAACCCCATCACTAGGCGGTCCACGACGGGGTAACAATAATACCTACCCTCGTTACTACTGATGGTAATGCAAAAGCTAGGTTGAGTTAAACCCAGTGGCAGATGTTATTAATTTTCTTTCCAAATATTTAATTTTGCAATGTGCTGCCAGCAAAAGTGTTGACGCGATATGCTGTGTTGGGTAATTGGAATACACGCGGTGCATGCAACTGCACACACCGAAAAGTGTTCACATGTTTTATATTATTTGCATTGTGTAAGACTCTAGAAGTGTTGGCACACGGACAGACAACATATTTTTAGTCTTTGGCACCATCATAGGATGGTTGTTGAACCAGTTGATGCTCAGTATTTTTGCCTCAAACAGCTGGTTCACGGCCACCCAACGCCGAGGTTTAGCCCTTTGGTCTAGTTAATAGTGGTTCAGGTAGTTTCAATCGACTTCTGGATATAAACAAAACCATGTTTCCAACCGACTACCAAACAGAACTAGAGGTAACTAGGTAGGTTCGCAATTCGTCTGTGTAGGTACAGTCGACCGCACGTCAGTGGAAATACTGACCTTGAGTTGGTCTAGCCTATTGGGGAGTTTCAGTACTAAGAGACCAGTTTATACTGGATTTGTTCCACTGGCGCGATGACGTGCAGTCGTCCGTAGGTAAATAATCCGTAGGTAGGTAATACCTATCTATTTTATTTTTATAAAATTACATTTAGATTTAAGCATGAAGCAAAAAATTTTTGTCGGTGCCCGCGCGTATGGCTAAATTTATTTCTTCATAGATTTAATATTACAATTATGTACGTATTATTAAAATAAATGGAAATAATAACGTATGTTTTCTTGAGTCATTTTGACTGACACATGTAAACTTAGCACGCTCGCTGCTATGTTCGCAACTGTAATTTAATTAGTCTCTCCGCCCGCCCGCGTGTGTATCGTGACCACGTGTGGCTGACCCGACGTCCGCCCGTCGAACTCGCGCGGGGCCAACGCCTTGTACAGTCGACCGCAAGTCAGGGAAACAACCAGTTCTCATTCATAGTATTGAAACTCCCTAATAGGCTAGGCCAATTGAAGGTCAGCGTTTCCTAAGTAGGTACTATAACTGGATTTATATTTTTTTGCCCATTCAGTATTCAGTTCTATCGTAGAACTAGGTGCACGAATCCGTTATACACACCCGTAACCGGGAGTCGAACCCGGGACCTCTTGCACAGTAAGCTTCGCAGTAGCGGGTACTAACCGTATTGGCGGCGAGAGGTCATAGACTCAGTCTTCAGAGTTATGGAACACTAGCGTACCCTCGCGACTTGGTCCGAGCCATAAAAATAATACCAATACTTGGAAACTATTATTGTGCCAATACCACTCGTCTAAATTGCTCGCAATAAAACTAGATTTTGCATGTCCTCCGTTTAAAGTTACAGGGGTTTGTTGGTAGCCATCCTGGCATGCCAGAATGACTGCGGGAAGTGGGGCAAGCGCGGGGTACCTACGTATTGTTTTGGACACGGTGCGGGGTATGAAATTTTAATTGAACGCGGGTTCTTTCTGGTTAATTCTATGTTCTAAGATATAAAAGAAAATCGTACAATGTTGAAAGTTGTAATTTATATATTATTATAACAAAAGGTAAATAAAATAAGTGTATTTATTTTACAACTAAAGTAACTAATTAAGTACTTTGATTACAAGGGACGGAATGTTAATAATTTTATTAATCACAATACAATAAACCTGCCTGCCTCTGCTCACAACAATACAAGTACTGATATAAGTACACACTTATTTTTTATATGAGAAACTTCGCTAGCTACAAACCAAAAACTGTTGGTCCCGTCATGGCTAGTAAATGGTTTATTAAAATAAATGGTATTATATTAATAATTAACAGTACATTATGGTTTATAATTCTGAACCAGGGAAATACCTATATATTTTAGTTGCTGAGAAGGTTTAAGTGAGCAATTCTTCAAGAATACCTGAGATATTAGTTTTAGAATCGCACCCACTCACGCACGACTAAATGTGAAGAAATAAAAGTAACTTACAATAGAACAAATTATTTCCCGTATCTATTTTACAAAATAGGTAACTACAAAATTAATAAAATTTTACAGTTTGAAATTTTGAATGAAAAAGTGAAACTGAAATCTGATTTTAGATTAACGTGTTCATTTCAGGTGGCGAGAAATACAGCCTTTGCTGATGATGTAAATGAGGCATTTATAATATCTACAAATAGGTAGTTATTAAAGTATTACCGGTTTCATTAAACTATATAGTATTTGTAACGCGAGACATAACATTGAGGTTCATAGAGGGCCGCAGTGCAGTGTTAATGCAATGTTTAATGGTTGAAGATGTACCCATGGACATTGGGCATTCCACAACAAAGCGGTACCATAATCTTTATAACATGTGACTTGGGAATTAACTGATAACCCATTAAAAACAGTCTGCGACGGATGAAAAAACCCGCGCTGGATTTAAATATATAAATGTATATAGTTATGCAAAATAAAATAAGTAGGTAAATAAGTACCAACATATAAAACAAATTAATAAAGTATAGTTAACAGGAAGAATATAAATTGGATACCGAGTACCTATTGCAGTAGATTTGATTGTTTACTTTTTGCATTAAGGTTCTTCTATTTATAATCGAACCTCTGCGACATGCAGGGTAACTTATCTATCTTCTCTTATCTTATAAATATACATGACCTAAATAAGTACAATACAGCCGCGACACAACTTTTTGTTAAATACAAATGTTCATTTGTGTAAAACAATAACTTGATTGAATGATTTTTGTTTGTGAAACAACTGTTGTTCAAGATTCATTTTTAGATTAACAACACTTATACCTATGGGCTCGATTCTGAAGATACAATTTTTAAAGTGGGTTTCATTTCTAAGTTCATTGATTATCCCAAGTGGTTGACTTACAACTATTTTAGAGCCATCAAATTTTTTTGTGTTTGGTTTAGAATCGGCCCTAATATCGGATTATAACTTATTAAAAAATATTAATTTAAATAACGTTTCCAACAACATTGAGCTTTGGCTTTTGAAAATAAATTTAAAATAAAAATTTATTAAAAATATTTTTGCTGGTATCTCTGTAAAATAGGCGACTAGTTATGTACTATTTTGTGATTTAAAATGATATTCAATTTCCAGATTCTAAAAAATACAAATTTGATTTTAATATTTATGTGCTTATTTAGTTAATATAAAATAAAGTAATGTAATAGACAACGTTTTTCTGTTTATAAATATTGGTCCACATATTAAAAATATCAAAACAAAATTTCAGTAACTGAAATACAAAAATGTACACAACCTTATGGATAGGATATCTGTGAACATTATTTTAAAAAATGTTTGCTTGCTATATGTATCCAACAGGGAAATCATTAATGTCCTATGGCCACTTAAATCATATTAGGTAGGTACTTAGAAATTAATATTTGCACATTTTAATGGTCCACAAATTCTTCTGTACATTTGACATAATACATTGAATAGCTGTAATTTTCTAGTTATTTTTACACAGTTACAATGCAGAGTATGTATATATACATGTTAGATAAAAATAAAAGTTAGTATGTAAAGGTACTAGTCTAAAACTATATGTATACCTACATATGTACGATATGTTGTATATGATGGACGGATTAAAATTATTTGTAACAATAACTATTTAAAATTTTTAATACAATTGAACGTTCTGATTAGGGAGTGTGAAGAACTTGGCGATACCCGCCGGTGGTTTAGTTTTGAGATGCTCTTCTATGAATTGACACGGGCAGACATACTTGTCTCCGTGGCGGCCCGCCACAGTGGAACCGAGGTTCAGCCTTTTTTTAACAGCATACGCTCCCCACCGGCCGGCATACCGCAAAAACAGAAGTGCACCTCGTTCCTGTGAACAGTTCAAACATATTTATTTCGTCTTTAGAAGTAACAATACCCGTCCAATGTCATTCATAAGCGAGTTTCTAAAGCTCTGCAGTCTGTAATGTTGTACTTGTGTTATAACAATTACAATTTACAAAATGATAAATTTTTACATTAAGATTTCAGCTGCAGGGCTCTCAAGACGCACTTCAGTCACACAAAAATGTTGAAATTGATGACTTGCCAAACGTGAAGCGGTTTGTTTGTTTGGTCAGTCGAGACCGCGCCGCCTGAGCCAGTCGTTGCAGGGCGGACAACAGGCGCGCGTGTCTTTCGGCTCTTTGTTGCGCAATATCTCCTCAACGTACTGGCACGGGCAGAGCGCGTGGGCTAAGTGCCGCGGCGCCGCCAGGTTGCTGCCGTCCTCGTCTAGAGTCCAGTCGAGCCGGCGGCGCAGGAAGTCTTTGCCCCACCGCTGCAGGTACCGGAGGTACACCTGCTCTGCCATACCCTGCACATTCATATGCCTTACTTATCCACCAACTACATCTATACTACTATGTTACGGACATTGTTTGCATTTACCGCAATTTTATCAGTTATTTATAAGGAATTATTATTGAATTTTATTTAAATAATGCCACTGTAGAAAATTTAATAAACTTAATGTACAATACAATATACTTTATTTGCACAAATAAATCAATAAACATACTATACATATTCGCCCAAATTAATAAGATTATGACAAAAGTTTAGAAAGGCCATTTTAGTAAAGCATAGCAACATTACCCACAATTATTTTTAGTTTTATTTTTTTTGTTAGCAATATATTAAATAATATAATAGAGTTATAGTAACTCCTAAACCGGCCAGGTGGCGTTTTGGCTGCGAGCTAGGGCGCCGCAGCGTGCGTCTGACCGTTGAGGTCGAGTTGTCCACACAATCTCAAATATCTTAACCGCCCGCCTAATTGCGGCGCGAGGGAGAATACAGATAGGAATTTCAGAAAAAAAAACTATCTTCTCGGTGACATCCAGACGGCGGCCTTGAACTGTGTACATGCACTAAATAAACTATAGGAAAAACAACAGAGTGCGACTGGTTTGGGTCTGGGCATGAAGGCATACATACATAGGGTAATGAGAACGCTGATGCACTGGCTAGAAAAGGATCACCCCACTCTCCACAAGTAGGTACCACTAAAACGGGTTGAAAAGACAATACAGGCTCCTACCCCTTAGCTGCGTTTATAGTTTGCAACACTTGACACAATAGATCCCGCAGTGTCGCCAGGTGGATCTGGCCCCTATAGTACGATATAACTGACCACCATCACCCCCAGTTAGTTTTTTGAACCTTTATGCTGCGCGTCCACTTGGTCGCACCGCACGCAACGAATTTTCGTTTGGTGGTATGAATTTGTATGGAGCTGCGTGCACCTGTCCGCGCCGCACGCACTACGCACCGACCTCTACCATACAATCCGTTGCGTGCGGTGCGGCCAAGAGGACGCGGAGTTTTAAGGTGCGAAACATTAGATATTTTAAAAATATCCAATACCTATGGGTTAATATCAGAATGACGAGTTCGCAATTTGACCACGTCGCTCTTAGTCCAAATCTCAAAATACCAAAGTCGCAAAATGACTACATCGCTCATAGTCCAGCGACGCCTACCTACCTTGCCTACCTACCACTAGAACTCGATTCCTAATTTATAATAAATGGGCATGTAGTTATAATAAAAAATATAATACTTATATTGTAGTTATCATAGTTAATAAAATATGTAATAAATTATGTATTATATTACAAATACCCAATAATTAACAAAAACTTGTTTCAGAAAGGGTAATGCTATGACGAGAAACAAATTATTATATCACTACTTTGACACAAGTCTTGTTACATACCCCAATACATTTCTATCTTTTACGGTTCTTGTTTTCATGTGATTCACATGGCTAAGTCACGTGCTCTATTATTAAGTCTAAGTTTATATGAACACATAAGAATAATTATACAATGCATTTTTCTAACTGCATCACCAAATAGTTCTTGTGAATGTGCCAAGTGAAATCACTCGAATGTTAACCAATCATGCAACTGCATTAGCATCGGAATGTTAAGGATATGGCATTCAAATAAACTCGGACAGCTAGATAGTAAGCATTCCATTCTTGCACAAATGAAGTTTCGTCTACCAGCAAGTCTGAATAACATTAAAATGACGTAATTAAAAATTATAACTGTAGAACTAATGTTACATAAACTCCCTGATTTTTTTCTGATCAGAATTAAATCAACAAAACTTTTATTTATCAGAGATAAGTATTGGACTATTATTTATAGCCAAACCTATCGTCTTTTACTATCTATATCTTACCTGTCTACGAGACAATCTTGTGGACTGGCTTCCTTGGATTACAATGTCATTTGCAGAAACATCCAGTCTTTGTTCCCAGCCTTGCATTATGGTTTTTCCTTCTTCACTCTCTATGAACTGCTGAATATGAGCAACACATGGCCCCGAATCGAAGTAAATAAAGCACAAGTTGACTTTATGACATGAAATTTTTCCTCTATCATCTAATGCTAGTATCAGTTTGTGTTTATTGAGCAATTTGTTGACACGTGCTAAGCACTGCTCTAGTCCTTTAGATAGTCTCAATTTTATCCACATACAAAGGAAAATAGCTGCAGCATTAAGGATTAGCCATAAGACTCCAAGAGAAAACAGGGTGAGGCCTGTTAGACCCGAAAACAATAGAGCCAAGAGTACAAGGAATGCAAGGGTTATCCAACAGACGAGAACTCTCTTATAGCAGATATTGTAGAGTGTGAAGCGGGCATCGTTCACAAGTAGTTCAATTGCATGGACATATTCTTCAACAGTCAGCTGGAATTAAGAGATTTAGTTCTTAGTAACAAGTATGTGTTTAAGTAGGACGGTATGAACAAATTTTATGTAATTTATATGTATTGGTTAATAAATAATAATAATAATAAAAAAATGTACAAAGAAATTAAAAAATTTGAAACTCACAGTTAACCCCTGTGCCATCAGTTCTTCAGGAACCAACTCGGGGCGGAATTGTGCTGAAGTAATCCATGGCCATCTTGAGTTTACAGGTAGAAGTGTTACTATTATGTCACCGTTAGCTGAAAACATACTCAAAGTTAGATAATTATATTAACACTCAGTGACATGCAAACATCATTTATGACTCACTACCTATTGCCCATGGCTTCGACCGCATGGAATTCGTTTGTCTTATTCAGGGGAAAAGATTTTTCCATGGTAAAAAGTAACCTATATTCATCCACATGACACAGGCTGTATAGATGTATAAATATATGGAGATTGGTTAAACAGCGCAGTCATGAAAGCTTAACCAATAAAAAACAAATATAAATTCACTTTCGCCTTTACTTAAATTATTAGGTAGGTAGGTAGGGGTTTACGTTGAGATTCCTTTTTAAATTTATGTTGTAGTACCTACCTTAGAAAAAGAACCTCTAATGATCATGTAGCAGCGACTAAGCTAAGTAGAAAACCGACGAGGGTAAGGATGACAAATAAATAGATACTTACAAAATCCTTGACGAACGTTGACAAATTCGACATTTTTGGAGAGAGTCGGCTGAGACACTGGCTCTACATTTCTGTCGCCTCGTTCTAAATTAACATGGACAGTTTCGGTATTCAGAACAGCGGGAGGTTCCAGTGAAGTGTTTGACGTGGTCGCTGCAGTCGAAATCCCCAGCGATATCTTAGATTCCGTCAAGGGATCACCTGTTCGCGGGGAGTCATCATCAAATTTTACCCAGCCTTCAGGTGTCTTGTCTTGATTAACATTACCATTTGATTCTCCTAATTTAGCTGCCGTATCTACAGTACTCATTTTATGGTTTTCCTAGATATAAATGTAAAAATTCAATACAAACAAAATAATCACACTCCTTCACGCATTTGACTTCACTTTTGACATAACAGTTTTTTAAAAGGTTTAACGGCCAGATGGAAACAAAGTCCATACAGGCCAATCATAGTTCATAGTCTTTAGAATACATAAAACCGCAGCACGGCCTTCACCAGGGCTTCTTCAGGGCACAAGTGCCATTCGGTGATCCACACTAAACTGGAAACTAAACTCATAGTAGGTTTGATGAAGATTTAACAAGGGACAATGTGGAACGTTCCGGTTGAGTCGTTACACGCTTATATTTAATAACCCCGCGCTATATACACTTTAATAGGCTCTTGTTGCATACAAAACTATCATAGAACACCAATACCTACAATATACATTTTTTTTGGAAAACTAAACAAAAAAGACAACCATCTCCTCAACACCATCTCAGTCAAAATCCCGCCGAAAACCCTCATAATTACAATCAGACAACACAACACACAGCCACATACTAGTTTTAAATGTGTTTACGGCCCTGGAAGCAAAGTCATTTTAGACCATCATAGTTTTAAAATACCAATTTATACAAAAAAACCGGAGGCCGCCGGCCGTGCTGCGGTGTTATCGAATCTGCATTCTAAACTACGATTTGGCCTATAGGGAGGGACTTGTACTGGCCGTAAAACTATCTATAAATCAATGTCCGTATTTTTCATAGAACTAGGATCCTTGTTATTAGGTTTTTTTCGTTGATTTTCTACGTATTTTCTCGCTCTATGGTTTTTTTGGGTTCCGCACTCCGAAGTTCCGTATTTGTATGTCCGTCGTCGATCACGAAAATACGTACAGGTGTCATGAACTAATACCTAATTATGTTTGTATGGTCTTGTATACGGCCCTCAGAGCGCGCGAGTCTTTCTTCACTACTACGAGTACTTCTAGGTACCTACGTTCACTTTACCTCAAACGAGCTGCTGAGGTGAAAATAATTAAGACTTTATATTCTTTAGTATGCTATAGATAAGTATTTATGTAGGTATTCATTTTTCTGAACTTAAATGTTCATGGTCTTCCTAAATAAAGTTAAACTACTGTATATCTACTATAGGCAGGAATTCTTATAATAGACCATTTTGAAAATACAGGATGTTCTTTCCATCATATGTTCGGTTCGATTCCCAGCTCAGACAGGTTGTTAAAAATCATTGAATTCGGTTCTACGTGGTTCTACCTTTTCAGGCTTCCTTTCAGTAAAATTTGTTATTTTCTAAATTTAGGGTACCTACTATTTACCCACCAAGTTAGTATTCCCCTGTTTACAAAAATAATAGTTTATACTAATACTTGAATTGACGTCAAATAAAACGAGAATATTGTATTCCAATTTTGAATAAACGAATTTTCATTTTCATTACTATATGGCTATGACTATTATGTATGACGTATGGACACGAGCCGACGGTTACGTTAGGTAGGCTACGTCTGTAAACGGCTATACGCTCGGAGCGACCGACAAAATAACCAATACAATATCCAATACCAAACATAAAACATGTGGCCGATCGTTCTGACTTGACTACCTGACCGAAATGCCGTTTGACCGGTTCTCCTGCTCACACTCGTGGGCTCACATCTCTCGCAAATTCACTCCCACCAGCCGGTTTCGCCCACCACCACACACGTACATACGTATTACCGTTCCACAAACGGTCAGATTTTGTCCCACAGCCAGCCAGCCAGCCAGCCAGACACTACTAACTAGACGTTGACCGTTGTCGACTGCCGCGGCGTAACAAAAAGTGCGTCAAAAGTTCGTCTACAACAATCAAGTTTTGTCACCATTGTAATTAAGTACCTATGTGGCATACAAACACTGCGTTTGTAATGTGTGAACAGTTTTGTAATACCTAGTAATAAATTAAGGGCAACTTGCCACGAGTGAATGAATAAACAGTATGAACCAAGCAACATCTAGAAACATGGAATCGTTACCAAAACAGTTTGTGTCGGCGATGCAAACTCTGTTCGATATTATGGACGATAAACAAACAGGGTACGTAAAGCTTACAGATATCGAAAACCGTTGGCGGGACGACCGCACTAAAGGTCTACCCCGAGGTGTCATGGAAAGCCTTCAAAAGGTCGCCTCCCACGACGGATTACTGACATTCGAACGATTTTGTACCGGTCTTAAAATATGCCTCCTACAGAATCAGGTTCAAAGCGCGTCCAATGTAAATAGACATAACGATGGCGCCAAAAATGGAATTACACAAACACAAATTACAACACAAGCTCACCACCGGCCCCCTTCTGCTCCCTTGCTGGATGTGAATGAGTCACAGAACCTTGAAAGAAATTGGAACATTATCAAAAGTTCAGAAAATTCGTCTCAACATAGAACTGTCAGTATGCCTCAGTTAGTAGGTCGGAAAGATGCTCCAATACAAGAATTACGGCATCATGTCGGAATAACTACTTTATCCAATCATGATCCGATTCACAGAGTGTATGGCCCTCCGAAACCTCCGAGGCTAGAAAAGAATTGTACAGATAGAAAAGAGAGTTCCAGATCTAGATATAAATCAGAAGAAGCCACAACGTTTGATACTGAAGAAGTAGCCGATGCTAAAATAGATTTTGCGGAGATTTCAGGAGCGTTAGATGATCGGGGCAGAGGACTTGGAGACGGGCGATCTGCTAACGAGAGTCAGGCGCACTTTCGCCGCGTCTCTCGTCGCAGGGAACCTCGCCGTCACACATTACACAACGGCGTGGACTATAATCTCCTGAAGAGAATGAAACAGATCGAACAGGAGAAAGATGTGTTGCTTCAAGGTCTGACTGCAGTAGAGGACGCTCGTGAATGGTACCTGAAACAACTATCACAAGTTCAAGAAAAAATGCGTTACGCAGGAAGGATGGGAGCTTATGTGGTAAGTGCACGTGATAGGTGTAGAAGTATACTACAGGTAGGTATACCTATCCTACCCTATTCTATACAATAATATTCTATTATGTAATAGGAGCCCCCTTTAGAGATACTATAATGTCTATTTGCAAACACTCGCTTGTTTTCCTAAAGGCACTTATTTTTTGTCATTTTTGATACACGAATTAACGCCAAACACTAAAGAAAGACCCATTTCCCTGTATTCTATGTAGAGCGGAGAGGCGCGATATAACTAAACGTAAGCTGAAGTGGCAGTGGGCAAGTGTCGCATAACCAATGGCCGTCCGTTGGGGTTTACGAAGTATTGTATTCTCTTTGGTGTCCGTCTGTTTGCCTTTTCCCTCCCACCTGACCATCGGGCACATATTATCTTGGGTGAAATTTTTTTCCTCTTCCCACCAAGGTGGGATAAGTAGGAATCTATATTACCAAAATACGGCTACAGATTTAACGTGAAGCACGCTTTCCAACAAACGACACGGACGTAGGCATATTACCGCCGTAGACGTAGGTACAAAACGGATTTATTACACGTTCGTAGAGACAAAGCAAACGGAACTATTATGTAATCTGTGGACAAAGTCCGGTCGACCGCACGTCAGTGGAAACAAAACCAGTATAAAGTTGTCTCTCATAGTATTTCTCTAATAGGCTAGGCCAGCTCAAGGTCAAAATGTTTCCACTGAGTTTCCACTGCGTTCGACAGTATACAAGTGTGCGTGAATCTAAGTGGTCTCCCCTCCGCTCCGGGTGGAGCCGCTGCCGGTGCGGTAGTCGCGTTGCTCTAAGCAAGCCTCTGTCATGTCGAGCGGTCCGTCAATTTTGTGATTTTGCTTCACACGGACTTTTGCCAACATTCTTGTCATTAATCTAAAGTATTTTGTTGTAACAGGAACCATGGAGTGAAGCGCATCAGGAACGGTTGGAGCTGTTGCGCGCGAGGGTGCTGGAGCTGAACCGGCAGCTGGGCGCGCTGGCGGCGGGCTGGCGCCACGGCCAGCTCTCCATGCACATGAACCTGGCGCTGCCCACGGCGCCGCTCGCTGGAACCCCCGCCGCCCCCAAAAACGCCGCCGTCCTGCGATCTCAAAACCGCATGCTCGCGGAGGTGCTTTGATTTATTGAAGCCAAGTTGCCGGCACGTGACTTGAGCTCTGACTTATACCGGCGCTGATGTTACGTGCCGCCAACTATACTTACATAATATGCATTATTAGGTTGTTTACACTGCTTTGCGGGTCCGCGTGGGTGCCATTTCCTCGCACCCACGGGAGATGGCCTTGCAGTGTAAACAGCCTTAATGGGTTGTTAGCATAGCTCATACGTTAGAAGGTACAATTCTATTGTGATATTTGAAGGATATGAGATCCGACGGAGAACTAAGGTTACCGACATAGCCAAAAGGATTAGCAAGTTGAAGTGGCAGTGGGCTGGTCACATCTGTCGCAGAACCAACGCCCGTTGGGACAGACGAGTTCTGGAGTGGAGGCCGCGGACCGGTACGCGCAGCGTGGGACGCGCCTGATTTTAAGTACCCCAGTCAACCCCTGACCTCATCTCAGCATTTTCATTCCTGAGTTTCACATAAATCAAAGAAAATATTAATAATCTTGATTTATTTCTGCACTAAATTTACTTACACCCTGTCTGTAATGCAAGGTAGTTAATATTATTTTGTTACTTTGTTTCAGGAAGTGAATCGCAAAAATGAAAGGATATCTGTTTTGGAAAGAGAGAAGTATGCACTGATACAAGAACTATTAGTTCAGAGAAACAGATCTAAGATAATAGACAATTTTTCATAAACCATTAATTTTAAGTAGGAGAAATAAATATCTGTGATTTAAGAAACATTAAGTAAGTACCTAATGTGCTTAAAACTTTTAAGTATAAAGTTTTGTAATTTTTTCCCAAATTAATAATACTTAATTCTACTTTTAAAATGATAAATGTTTCAAAAACTTGTTGTTGCTAAGAATAATAAGTTTGGGTGGCAGATATAACTGATTAGTATATATAGTAGGATATCGTATTTATATGAAATATACTTTTATATTGGAGTAAGGTGCACTGGGACAATTAATTGCAATAGGGTAAATGCCCGCCTCGCAGTACAGAATTTCTATTACTGGATAGAAAAATACATATTACATTTTGAGATACACAATGATTTTCTCTATTCATAATAAAAACTCTGTAGGCCCAATTGCCCCCTAGTTGCACTTGCTCTGGTGCACCTTCACAAATAAAAATGTTAAAATTCAGTGCCATGTTATACTAGTGCTTCTGAGGTAAATCGATTTCTCAATAAAAAAATTTTTGTTAAAGTTATTTTGCTATTTTTTATGCAATTGATTGGTTGAATCTGAAATCGTAATAGATAAAACTTTATCTTAATAGTTAAGTTGTCGCTATAATTGGCCAACTTTACTGACATAGTGTAATGAAAATAATTTTTGTTTTTTATTTTTAATCAACAGTCTAAAATACACATTATGCTAAAATAACTAAGATGGCATATTTTTATTATACAATGAGTAGTCATATACCCTGATGGGCACATCATATGTAAGGTGACCTTGATCCCAGGCTCTCTCGATGGCTACGAGCAGCTCCTTGTGTTTCTTTTGGCAAAGCCCAGTTTTAAATGCATCCAGTATCTGAAAAAATATAATAGTAGCATAAAGCTAAAATGCAAGAAATATCCCACACAAATGGCCAGTTGGGAATAGTTCCTTAGTTTACAATTAAGTGGAAAATTTACATCTAGGTACTTATTTATATTATTGTATTTCTAATTTTTTTTAATTTATATCATCATACTAAATTTCTTCTGTGTTAAATGTGGCAAGGAAATAAATTATTTCTCTATATTTATCATACACAAAACTCGAATCGCAGACGTTCGGTACTAAGTCTGTAGGATGAGGAAGGACTGGGCAGGGCACACTATTTGCATGCATTCAACTGGAGAGGGGACATACAGACAGTAATGCAATTTTGCCACAAGGTCGTCAAAGTCGAGGAGAGAACCAAGGCGGAGGTGGACTAAAAGCAAAAATGTTGGATTAAGCTAGGGGAGACAGTAAATAGACAAAATACACTACAAACCTGGCCAGTGTACTTGGATATGAACTGTTCTAGCAACTTGGTATTTCTATGATCAAGCACTAAGTATTCATCTCGACAAATAGGGCAGGGATTTCCGGTGGATATTATTCCGTTTCTAACACATGACCTCCTTGTTTTCCGTGGTGCAAAACCACCTTTGTGATTGCGTCGGTACAACACCCATACAGCACTGTCGCCGTACGCCTGCTGGTACGCTTTACTATTCAAATATCTCATACTAGTTTCTACAGGAATAACTTTAGTTCTATCTTTTGTGGGATCGGTGTCTTTCTGCTCCTGGTCTGCAACTGCATCAGTTTGATCAGAACGAAAACGAACGCTTGCCCTTACATCTGCCAGCACAATTCTTTGAATCAACCCTCGAATATTACTGGAGAGAGCCATTTCTGTTTCTTTAACAAAGGAAACACAACAAACAAAATCTAATGATCTAATTTAACTTTTATATACATACCCTAACCTAACCTAAAATTTGTATTTTTTTTGTTGTTTGATGGACTGGCAAAAGTCGTCAGACTATACATCCAGGTCATATTTGTGTGACTAAGATAACGAGACTAAGTAACTAGATAAGGCCGATGATTTTCTTTTGAAATTAAGGTTATGGTATTTTTTAAATTCTTTGGGATAGACAATGGTGCTGAATCATACAGCTTTGTCTTATTACTTGACTTTATCCACTCAACCCGTAGAGAGGGAATGATCCTCTTTCTACGACTCAACCGTTATAAAGACGATGGTGCTGTATGATGATAAGCCATTGCCTATAAAAAAACAACTGTCAAACAAACTCAAACAGTTTTATTTTGAATTTTGAAGTTGAAAAACTTGAATTGAAAACGAGATTCGGTATCAAAAATCTTTTTGATTGTAATTAACAATTTGAAAATGCTGGAATCGACTGGAGAAACCTGTATCACGTGAGTATCTCTCAGTATTGTTTTGCGTATGTTTATTCAACAGCACCTACACTCGAATCACGATAAAATTGAATACCTACTTACAAATGTATGTTTCAGGCTTTCTGTTGTTTTATTTAGCTTGTTCTACCAGTATTCAGGCCTTTATTAATTATATAGGCTTTGCTAGGATCGTGTAGCAAGCAAAGGCTTGCAAAGTCAGGTCAAGCAAATAGTCATAAGATCATGGAATGACCTTGAAGTTTGCCAAGTCTTCCTACACTGTGGGGCTGTCGGTGAGGTTCCTCAGTTGGTATTAGGTACTTGGTATATATTGTGTGGGATTTTTTGGAAGATTCAGCGGACTTAATTTTTTGAGGACACGAACAACTTGCAATGTGATTTTTTATGTGCACATGTACCTAATAATTTTTCTATCATATCTAATCTATCATGCAGGGTGTAAAAATGCAAAAAAGCCGTGGTTGGAGGGAAAGTACCCTTAAATATTCATGATAGCAAATTTTATTGAAAGAAAACATTCCTTTAACTTCAAAAATAAGTAGAAATGCATTCACAGATTATTTAAAAATCACCTGCCTGAGCTGTAAATCGAAATGAAAAATCTTACTGTATTTGCGATGGGAACTATGTATTTAGAATGTGATTTTTCATTTGGTTCACTGTTTTCTTGCAGTAAAAGCTGTCTAGTTATTTCATCTAGTAAATACTAAGTTGTAAGTATTTAGGTCATTCCATTTTCAAATTTTTAAAATTATCTTTAAATATCATCCTCTAATTAGAGATAGGTATGCTATTTTACTTAGAAATAATTCTTATGGTGGATCCTTTTGATTGGTGTCGTAAAAATACAGAATGTTTTTTTTGCATTTGACCGGTTTGATTCCCCAGCTCAGGTTTTTCAAAAATCTGTGAATGTAATTCTTTTTATTTTTGAAAACAAAGGAATGCTTCATTTCAGTAAAATTCCCATCATCAAATAGAAGGGTACTTTCCCTACAACAAGCGCACAGATGAAATAATAGTTACTACAAGGGCTTCTTCTATTTCAGCCTGTTTATAAAAAATATACAGTTACAATTTGTATTGACTGAGTCCCGCCCCCCCCCCCCCCCCCCCGGCCTCACCCTGCTTCATTTATTTTTAAATAGGTATGCACTTTCACACAGTAGAACAAATATTGTAAATGTAAAAAAAATATTTCGTAGGACCTTATAAAATTGAACCCTGCATGGTATACCTACACCTAGTACATATTTAACCCACTGTACTATACCTGCTTCCTCTGGTTTTTGTTTAATAATGGGATTTATTAGTAAGTCTGAATGAGAATGATAAATATAGGTAGGCACCAATGTATACATCATATCAGCCCTTCAACGTCCACTGTGGACATAGGCCTTCCCCAATGAATGCCACCACACCCACGCAGCCAGCCGCTCCCGGTCACCTTTTTCAGGTCGTCGGTCCACCTTTTCATTTCATTTAATTTTCAGCCCGCTGCCACTTCAGCTTGCTAATTCTTTTGGCATGTCGGTTACCTTAGTTCTCCGTCGGATCTCCTCATTATGCGGATCATATCCTTCAAAGAAACTCCGATGTATGCGTCGTATTATTTTAGGAAGGTATTTTTCTAAGTTATGGCACGTTAAGGCTACCTACGTATTTTCCATCACAGGAAAACGAAAGGGAAAAATTACACGGTTTGGGCAGAGTCGTTCACTCTAGTTTGGGCGCCCGGATTTGTATGAGAGATATTTTAGGAATACTAAAATAGGTAGTCACGGAAAAGAACAAAGTTAATTAAAAGTTTGTTCTTGAATTGTATTTATGTCTCTGTGAGTGTGCGTGTATTTGCCTAGAATTTGTAAAGTTGAGGGTTCAAGATGTCGTCGGAGTTTCATTTTGTTTTTATACAAAGTGTAAAGATGGGTTGGGTCATTATAGGTAGGTTAATTTAATAATCATGATCATCAAAATACGACAGGTAATCAAACAGGAGAGGATAGAAAAACGCGTATTTTAGAATATTTTAAATAGCGGCGCCCGCCCCGTGTCCGTACCTACACCATTGCTTTATTCCTACAATTTTAAATCTTATTTTTAGCTAATGTTGCCTAAAGCCCACTAGTTAATGACTGCGTTTGCAGGAAGTAACACATAAATCGAAAATTTGGAACGGCAAGCAGCTAATAGCGCCACCACTTCTATTTTTGTGTATTGTGCATGCAGCAAGCAAGCATCAACCAACCAACAACACAGCATCCGTTTCAGCATCTTGCATCTCATTTCAATAATGTTGCCCTCTCTACTCCCTGTAATCATAGAGCGACAAGCATAGGTTGGCAGCTGGGTTGTATTTGGTTGTTTGTATTGTAGTGTAGTTAAATGAATAGATCTCCTGGATTATCTTGAATATAATATTAGATTATTATAAAATTGATTAAATAATTAAACTAAGTCTGAAGCATCTTTTAAAGTGTCTTACTTTTTTTAAAGAAAAATGATAGGTTGGTACTACTACCTACCTACCTAATTTGATGTTTTGACGTAGGTAACTTTTTTGAGAAAAAAAAAGTTTGGTTAAAAGCTTTTGTTCTTTATCATCCTCATTTCTAGTGATGCTGGTTTTTCACATACATCGTAAGTTGTTACCAGATCGCTGATATGACGTCATCGACGCCGGGTGCAGAGATAATGTGACCGGGTTGTTTATCCCGTAGGGCCCCGGCGGCGGGCGGGCGGGCTGGCGGGGTTAACGCTCCCCGCTCCCGTCCCATCTCATCCCAATTCCCACCCGAAGTCCCCCGTCCCGTCCTATAGTCACTTTTCCTACTCTTGGCTCTTGTGACGTGCACTGCGCTGTTAAAAAAATTATCACGTCATTCACGAATATACAGAATTGCTTATTTACCCGTAAACCAGATTATGTGTAATCGCTTGCAGTCAGAATACCTAATTACATTAAATAATGTTTTTTAACTCTAATTAGTTCATTTATTATGTAAACAACATGCGAGAACCTCGTTATCTATCAATAGTCGACGGTGCGCACAGTGAGTGAGTGAAGTCAACAGAAGACAGAAGTGTTCAAATCGCCGAGCTTACGCTTTTAAGTGGAGATTTTGTATTTAAAATGTGTATTTGATATTTGGTTGTATTGTGTATTCTATCTATTGTTAGTACATAATCTAATAATGGCAACGCTACCGAGGATGCATAGTCCTAAACATGCAAATAGTATATCATCTCCATTTAGGTAAGCAAGTGTTTTTATATGTGCTGATTGAGTCTGATGAAACGATTGTAATATTTTATTTATACTATTGAAGTATAGTGCGGCGTGTCCCTAATAAAAATAGGTGCCTAGTACTGTTTTTTGGGTTTCCGTCACAAAGAACACATCCTTACAGCGAAGTATTTGTCTCTCCATCTGTTCGCCTCATAGCTAACTCCAAAACTATTGGACCGACTGAAATTTGCAACTTAAAATGATATACCTAGACAGGTAGGTAAGTAAGTAGGTAGGTATATAAAATTTCTCGGAAATAGTGCGTAAATTTTGGAAAATTGATTACGACGTAGATAGGTACACTTTATTGACTTTAAAAACCCTTCCCAGATGTCTTCTTGTTGCGTCTTAAATATACATACCTACCTATTTAGGTACCTACTTACGTTAGGAGACTATTATTTCCTCTGTGGCTAAGGGTAATGTTGGGTACGCACTGCGCGGGTAAACCTGGCAATTTAGCAACGCCTAACATAATATAAATACTATGTACCTACAAGTTTTTCCCGCGGGAACAGCTTTTCCCATGGTATATATATAGAGCGTGTAACATTAAGATGGAGCAGTATGGGGAAGTCCGAAAGTATAAGAGAGAGAAAAATGAAAGAAAAGACGTAAAAATGAGTAAGTAATTTTATTTTTGTTTAATTATAAGATATTGTTTTTATTTACAGCACAAGTCCAAGAAAACTTCAAGAGATGTCCCTTCCCTCACCAGAAGGACATGGTAAGTTCCGAAATTAAAAGGTGGACGAAAAGTTAATCGATCAATTTGTTCTTTGCTATGCCATAATTATGTTCATTCTACCATTCATTGTTTGTATGCCACAGATGTAACAAATGCTAGTGGCATTAGCATGAAACAGTACGAGGAGCAACTTAATGGACTACGCAAGGAGAACTTCCATTTAAAGTTGAGAATATACTTTCTTGAGGAGAAACTAGGCACCGGAGCGCCGCCAGCAGTTCAAGTCAGTACTTATTTTGTTCAATCTATACTAAAATAATGGCAAACTGGCATCAATTATAACAGTAAAAATCTACAGAAATATTAACACATAATCTCACTCCCAAGCCGGTTGGTCACCGTGGGAGTGCGACTGCCACCCCCCCGCCCAGCTAACGATGTGAAATTAAAATAACGCTAAGGACAATTTAATTAATTATAGTGAAATATGTAGTGACAAATTCGAAAGAAGGCTCTTTGTATGTGTTTACCTATATAAATTTAGACATGTGACAATCGTCTCTGAAATTAATGTACTTTTGTAATTGCTACAGGAAACCTTAAATAAATAAATACTAAAATGAAGTTCAAAGAGTTTGAACGTGCTAATGGAACTACCAGTCGGATTTGAAAAAATCTTTTTGCATTTGATATACAGCCCTGGATATTTAACATCACGCTACGACCTTTAGGAGCCGACCAAAAATAAGTCGGAAATAACTTTTAAAACAGCAGATTACATTAAGCAGCGCTATATTACCTGAAAAGCTCTGTGCGTGCACATTGGATTGTCCGCACTGTCTCAAATATCACGCTGCACATGCAACAGCGGGTTGTGCGCCGAAACGAGCGATCAAAGAGGTTTTAAATTTATGTCACCGACCGCCGCGGTGCCCCTACACCGCGGCGATGCCCGCGCATGCGCATTTTGTGCTCTGTGGAACAGCGGAAGCGGACGTGCCGCTCTGAGCGGCGCATCGTACTGTGACTGAGACACATGCTCAGCTAATTTTTAAAATGTCTTTTATACCTTTTTGTATAATTATTATCTAACAAGGTACTTGTTTGTTTTGTATGTATGGATCGTATCGTAGCCATGAATAAATGTTTTATCTATCTACCTACACTCGACCGCATGCGTCAGTGGAAACACTTTGACCTTGAGCTGGCCTAGCTTACAAGGGAGTTTCAATACTATGAGAGACCAGTTTGTACTGGTTTTGTTTTCTCTGACGTGCGGTCGACCGTACGTACACGGGTACAATAGTAACATACAGAACTCTCGCGTCCTAATAAAAATCTGTCTGAGCATAAAAAAAATTACAAACGCCTCTCTTTCTATCGCTACTGCACCGATAAAGCTGTATAGGTACGATATTTAAGTTCCGTAAATCTTTTGGTGCATCCGGGTCCGGTTTTGAATCCACGACCTCGTGACTGTGAGGCGCAAGCAAACTACGAACTACAACTAGGTTGTCACGACTTCAGGAGTGCAATAACTTGTTTGTTTCAGGGCTTGTTGGAACATAATGTAAGACTTCAGGTGGAAGTAGAAGAACTTAGGAGACAACTGACCGACAAACAGGAGTTATTGGCGGCGGCCGCGGAGGCAATCGACGTACTCGAACAACAGGTACCTACATTGCGTGTGGTCCTCTCTACGAAACCGGAGTTTCATCGTCAATCATCAACAGCCTATTAACATGTCCCCACTGCTGGGGCTCAGGCCTACGCTCTGAACGAGGGCGTTCGGGCTATAGTCCACCACACGCTAGCCCAGTGCAGTTGACTTCACATGCGCCTAAGAATTTTTTCTTCGGCGTATGCAGGTTTCCTCACGATGTTTTCCTTCAGCGTTTGAGAGCAGTCAGTAAATGTACTTAAGTTTCGAGAAAAAAATACCCATTGGTACATGGTCCAGCCGGGGATCGAACTTCGGACCTCCGGATATGATAGGCCGCGTCTTATCCTCGACGCCACTGACGCTCTGGAGTTTCACTGGTTCAATTGAGGAATTATTTCTACTTGTACGTAACCGTCCTTTATTCTCTGAGTAGTAGGTACGTAAAAATCCGGCCAAGTCCGAGTCGGACTTGTGCACGGAGGGTTCCTTCCCTTCTTACCTTGGAAGGAGACGTCTAGTACACATGTGATCAAATATCTGTCACAATGTATTTGTATTGATGTTCTTTTTTCAGGGATCTATTTCAAATGATAGTGTTGAAGCATCAATGGACAACAGCATTAGTATGAAGAAAGAATTAAAAAAAGAAAAGGTGGGTACCAATCTATCTACATACTAGGGGGCGCGGGCTAGGATCTCTTTGGTGGGCACCAAAGAGATCCTAGCTCCATGTATATACTGAACTAAAACAAACTACTAATCTAAAATCTAATCTAATAAAACTACTACTAAAACTTGAACAGTAATCAATCACCATATTTATTATTCCTTCTCAAAAATTCTTCTTTTCATTTCTTATTCAGGATGCGGTGAAAAACGAAACAGTTGATACCTGTGCAGAATCAGAGTCAGCTGGGTAATTTTTTTATATATCTCACTCATCCAAAAATACTAACCAAATATTATGAGATAGGTACTTAATTTATCGCAGAACCGACGGCCGTTGGGGCAGGCGTGTTCTAGAGTGGAGACCGCGGATCGGTACGCGCGGCGTGGGACGCCATTGGGGAAGGCCTATGTCCAGCGGTGGACGTTAAGAGATGATGATGATGACTTAATCTAAAGCAGAGAATAATTATATATGTTAAATAAATGCTTTGCTTTTTTTTAAAAAAAAAAGTAATAGAGTATAAATAATGAATTATAATTATTTTTTCATTTTCAGCGATTATTTGGCAGTAACTGTTAATGTTGATGATTTGGTAAGTAATATTTGATTATTCCTCTTAAGGTTCTACCAAAACCTCACCTTAAAACGAATACCTACATAGCGAGGCTGTTTTGTCCGTCTGTTAGGTCGCCGGATATCTCAGAAACTACTGAGTACATTGAGCTGTGGAATTATGTAAAATAAAATTTACCGGCAGTGACGGTAAAATGAAAAACTAAATGTTTTCCGACAAATATTTTAGGCTAATAAACTTTGTGTACGACGACGTATATTAAATTGCTGAATTTTACCAAAACCTTTTTACCTACTTAGCTAATATAAAATATTGTATTTTTATAGAACGAGCTTGCAAGACTTCGAAGGGAGAATCGCAAAGCTTTGCAAATGATAAAAGGATGCATGAAGAAAATACAACAGCAAGATAAAGAAATAAAAAAGTTGAAATTAGTAAGTTGTTTTTTTAGAAATATGGCTTCTTTAACTGTATGTTTTTATATACATACATACATATCTTCACGCTATGTCCCTGACGGGGTAGGCAGCAAGTTTTTATAATTATGTTTGTAAATAATTTGATGATGTACATGTTTCATAAGTTTATTGATGGATGATATAATTTGAAGGATAAGGAACTGGTTTATGCACACGTCAGTGACTCGCAGTTGGAGAAATACGAAGAAATATTAAAGTGTAAAGATGCACATATCAATGATCTGGAGAACAAAGTCAGAGAACTTCAGAAGAGTGTTGAAAGTTGTCAACATCCTGATGCGTCTGGGTAATCAATATATCTATTACATACACACACAGAAGTGACGTAAAGTTACTTGAAGATATTTTATATACTTGCCTTGTTTTCTTTGAAAATAAATGCTATTTTTTATTTCAGAAATCTTCAGCAGTTGTTAACCCGGAGATTACAAGGATTGGCTTATTTTCTGGACAAATTGCTGTCGCATAAGTAAGTATTTCCATAAACTATTTAATATGCTAATATTTTGTTAAGTTTTTATTGTTGTTAACTTTTGTTTATCTTCCGAAGATGTGTCCTTGGAGAGGATAAGAAAAAGCTGGCTGAGAGTATATTAGAACAGAGTTTAGCGTTTCCCGTGGGCTTGAAACTAGATGAGTCTATGGCCCCTGAAGAATTTACAATGGACGAAAGCAATCTCGACATGTCACAATCGTTCAGAATAGAGGATCTGACTATGATGTTTGGTCACCATGTATCATGTAGCGATGATAACAACAGATACTCGTTTAGAAAGCCCGTCAAAGCTATTCCTCAAGCTGATGTGATGTCGGAGTCGGAGTGCTGGTCGGAGCCCGACCGTAACGTGTCCCTGGCGCGCGTGGGCCTCTGCGACACGGGGCTGGCCGCCCGCGAGTCCGCCGCTGAGAACAACAAGTACCGGTCACGCCGCTCGCGTCTCTCGCACGGCTCCCGGTCAGAGGACAACAAAATCTCAAATGAAGCTGCCATGCTTGAGGAAATCACTGATCTTATGAAACGCATTGAACAACTCGAAGAAGAGAAAACCGATTTGAACAGCAAGTTAGACTTCGCCATGACACAGATAAACGATCTTATATCTGAGAAGGATGCTCTAAAAGGGGAACGTATTAAAGCTGCTGAAGCAGAGAAAAATGTTGAAGTGATGAGGAACACTGTATTTATTCTGGAATCTCGAGTAAAAGATGTTGAGCAACAACTTGCCGAATCCGTTCAAATTATAGAGAAATTACGCACAGAACGTCAGGATTTGGAATGTACTTACTTGGAAACCGAGCGTTGTTTGAGACGTGCGGCGGACGAAGCCACTGTACAAGCGTCGCAGGCCGCATTGGAACGAGCTCGGGCGCAACACGACAGGTTGCGTGTTGAAAGAGAACTGGAAGAGATTCGTGACAAGTTAGCCACCGCAATGGAAGTCAATGCTCAATTAGAAATAGAAGTTACTCAGAGAACCGCTGCTGCTGCGGCCGAAAACAATGCGGTAGTTGTGCATGATGGTCTTCCATCAGAAGAAGAGCGGCCCACATCTCCAGACCAGGGCATTGATAGTGACAGGTTGTCAAGTCTTGAACAAAACGACGCTGTTGCACTGTCGCCACGTGAGTAGTTATACATATATCTTTCGATTACTACGAACACTGATCTCATAGAACTTAACGTCAGCGCAGTCGGCTGGGCGATTTTCCATCAAATATTGTTAATAAAAATCCTTCCAGCCAATAACACTAGTAATAGTAGTTCATTAATTCTTCCAGCCCATGATGTTTGGTGAATTCTCAAAATGTTTAATTGTGGATGTTTTCTTTTTCCTGTGTTTCATGAAACATTTTAAAAATATGTTTGGCTACTTGCTTTACTTCACAAAAAACATACATATTTTGGGAATTTAAGAAATTCAACATTACGGCCAGGGAGGATAGGAACCTATACCATAGAGCAATATAATATTGTACCTACGAAACTACGAACCGAAAATTATTTCACGTTGTCCTTGAAGTACCTATTTACTTTCGAGTCTCACCCAACTAAAATTAATTACTTACCTACAGGAAAATCGCTCTGCACAGAATAGAAAATAGTAAATATTAACACCTGGATTCGAAGTCCCGACCATAATTGCATTAACAATTTGACTTTCAGGTTCATTGTACGAAGAGAATGTTACTCTAAAACAAAAGCTTGCGAGAACAAAGACGACTTTGGCTGAAACCCTGGCGCAACTAAATACTGCAAATATGAGAAAAAGAAGTGTGCAGCGCGCTATCTGTCGTGAAATTCACAAAACGCAAGGGGTCTTACGTAAAGCGCGTGACCAGTTCGAAAATCAGAATTGAGCGAATGAATTTTAATATTACTTAATTATGTATTTACCGTAAATAGTTATTGCCTTAAAGTAATGTTTAGTATTTAGGGACATGTTTCATCTTTATCTAATACAGTTAAATTACCTATTTTTTAAAATTTACCGACGATGTCTTCGTATAGTATTTTATAATGATCGACGTAGATGTGTTCATACTGTGATTTTGTAATAGGTAAGTTGAGATTTGTGACTTTAATTTTTATAAGTACTAGCTCTGTTTAAATATGTCATTATCTTACAACAATCATGTCGGTATTTTGCATTTGAATTTTATATTAAAATATTAATATAAACAAAAATATTTTCTTTTTACCGTAACTCGGTTGCAGTAACCGTCGTGTCGGTTTAATAATTATGGAATACCTTTATATTTTTAACTAGCTGTTTAAAGTTTTTCCCGACGTATCTATAGCCTATGTGGTATTTTATTGTAGGTCTATTACTGTAAAGTTGCATCAAAATCTGTTCCGTAATTTTTGCGTGAAAGAGAGAGGAACAAACATCCGAATAAACTTCTTATAAGTTATATAAAAAAATATGATCTTAAATAAAAAATCTCGCGAAGTGAAATAATGGCCGCGAATTTCTGGACGCAAACTATCGGGCTGCTAATTTTCGGGTGTTTAAGATAGTTTTATCAACAAGTGGCTAATGTAGTGTTTAATAAGCGGGGTAGTAGTTAAATAAAGCGTGTAACGTCTACCTGATCATTCCAAATTGTCCGTTGTTAAATCGACCTACTATCAGATTAGTGTGGATGTTAACTGCAGTGTGGATCACCGAATGGCACTAGTTGTGCCCTGGAGGCCGTGCTGCGGTTATATGTATTCGTGATTAAATACTTGAATTGGGCCTTTAAGGACTTATTTCCAATTGGCCGTAAAACTATTTAAATAAAACCTTCCCTCCCTCTTCGTCACTCACTCACCGGATCCAGATAAAGGGTTTTTGGCGGTATTTTGTCGGAGACGGGTGCGGTTGTCTTTTTATTTATGTTTTCCTAAAAAATGAATATTGGTTCTTTTGTTTATGTGATAGTTTTTTAAGAAACAAGTGCCTAATAAAGTGTATATTGTGCGGGATAGTTAAATAAAAGCGTGTAAACGACTCTACCAGACCGTTCCAAAATGTCCCTTGGTTAACTTCATTAAACCTACAATCAGTTTAATGCGGACGTGAACTGCAGTGTGGATCACCGAAAGGCACTAGTTGTACTGTCGTGGAGGCCGTGCTGCGGTTTTATTGAAAATCGCCGACTATATAGTCGTGCTCTGTTTTTGTGGAGGCCGTGCTCCGTTTTTGAAGAAAAACAAACAAAATATGACTTGGCTGTATGGTCTATGACTTTTGCCTGTCCATCATTGGACGAATTGAACAAAAAAAAACAGGCTTTTGGCGGGATTTTGTCGGAGATGGTTGTCGTTTTTGTTTAGTTTTCCAAAAAATTTATATTGTAGGTTTTGGTGTATATTTGTGATAGTTTTATATGCAACAAGTGCCTATTAAAGTGTATACTGTGCGGGATAGTTAAATAAAAGCGTGTAACGACTCTACCGGATCGTTTCAAAATGTCCCTTGTTAATCTTTATTAAACCTACTATCGGTTTAATGCGGACATGAACCTGCAGTGAGGGTGGATCACCGAATGGCACTAGTTGTGCCCTCGTGGAGGCCGTGCTGCGGTTTTATTGAAAATCGCCGACTAACTCTAGTCGTGCTCTGTTTTTGTGGAGGCCGTGCTGTAACCGCCGGTTTAAATAAATATAAGAAATAACACTTTAAATAAGACAGGGCTGCATGGACGAAGCTTCCCTTGCCCGTCTTCAATAGAGGACAAATCAACAACAACAACAAAAAAATATAAAGCGCGCGAAAAGTTTTTCTCGTTAAATTAGTTTATGAATTTTTAAAATGCAGAACAATTACAAATACAATATTTTGAACCCTAATCCAGATACCTTGGGTTACGTTGTAGCTATAGCAAATATAAAAGACAAACATGATAGATCAGCCCCTTCACATTTTCATTGGAAAATTTTGAAATGCAGGTAAGTATAGTTGTAAAAAGCGACTCGAAATAGGTATATAATTCTAAAAGAGATACTTATTTTGTGCTCATGGCAAATCTACTTGTATACCTACATCATATTTCTGTATGTAGCGAATGTACATGTTTAGCTAGCGTCAATAAATTACCTAGCTTATTAATATACCTACCGACTTATTCACAGAATGATTATATTTTCAAATTCGTCCATTTTGGCCTGTCCGGATAAAAATGACTTGCAACAGGTTCACATAATTTTCAACAAAGTGGGCGATGACTATGACAAGTTGAATTCTTTGTTTCTGAAATTCTCACTCACACAAGTAAGTAAAACTTGGTACCTGTTTTGCTTATGTTTACCTATACCTATGAAAATTCCAAGTGAATTCCTACTTCTAATAAGTAAGTAGATTACCGACAAACCGAAGAGTATGAGAGCGTCTCAGTGACGTAGTGGGGAAGGGAAGACGCCGCTGTCATATCGAGAGGTACGAGATCGATCCCCGGTCGTGCCTTAATATGTCCCACTAGGGTTTTCTCCAATACTTACTGACTGTTCTCAAACGGTGAAGGAAAACAGCGTGAGGAAACAGGTTTCCGATGAATAAATTCTTCCTTATGCTCATGATGTGTGAAGTCCACCAACCCGCATTGGGCTAGCGTGGTGGACTATAGCCCTAACGCCCTCGTTGAGAGGTTAGGTCTGACCCAACAGTGGGGACATATTATTAGGCTGTTGATTTTTTTTTGTAGGATGGCGTTATAAGAAATCCCACGTCCGAAGTGTATCAAATGTGTTTTCAGTACACAATGACGGCGAAAATTGCGCCGGCATGGAACACTCTGGGATACGATTATCTTATAAATAATAGAGATTTTTTGACGACGAACCGTCCACAAGATGGAGTCAAATATTATATTTCATCAAACGGTAAGATAGCTTATTAGGTACCTAGGTAGGTACTTATTAGGTACTTAGTATTTTAAATGTATTGTTAAATATTTATTTACGGGTCTTACATAAACCGCGTAACCTGGAAGCCCGGTGATTAATAAAATGTATAAGTAACGAGTCATAATTAAACTATTTTAAATGTATTAATGAAGAGCGACGTATAACACTATTTATTAGGTAATAGGTAAGTACTTAAAGATTTTGTAATGCACATCGGCAAACCTACTTTTTGTTAAGGTTTCATATTATGAAGGTATAGGAAACCCTGCTTATATTAAACCAATTAATGTATACAGCATTTATTTAACTTTCAGACAACGTGACTGTGCTATCAGTTAAACCGGTAAAGATACATTTACTAAGAACAGATGAAGACTATTGTCCTGGAGAATGGATAAGAGTGTTACCGAGGTTTATATTAAAACAAATATTTCATTTATGTATACTTAAATAAATAATTAACTTTAATTACATTACTTATTGTCTAATACCAAATTAATAATCATTTTCTCCTGTACTACGGAAATTAAGACAGGACATATAACATCCAGAATCCAGACCAAATTTTAACTTATCAATCGTTTTATTTTTTTAGTTTGAACAAAGCCACCGTAGACGCTTGCTATGATTCCTTGCCAGAGTCAGGGAGTTTTAAATGCTACAAGGATTTACGTCGTCACTGGAAAAATATTGTGAGTTATCTACCTACTTAAATAAAACTAATGATAATTGGGGCAGTTGTGTATTTGGTCAGTGTGGACAAAAGAGGGCGCAATGAAAATTACCATCGCTCTTCCTTGTTACCACCTTCTAGTACTGTCGCTCGCTCCAAGGGTCACCACTAACCTAACGAACCTAACCTTCGGGGTGCTCCGCTGGAATATTTTCAAAAAAAATTTCCTTAGCCCCCTTTTCTCCACTCCTACCGTGTATTTTGCTTCTGAGTCGCAATACCGTTTGTTTTCGTAGCTATACCATTTATTTTAAGTAGGTACTAGCAGGTTCACGCGGCGTTACCCGCGTTTTATGTTATTTCTGACTTTTCCATTTGCTCGGCTCCTGAGGGTCGTAGCGTAACGTTAAATAGCCTTCCTCAAGAATTGGGCTATCGAAGGCAAACAAAATTTTGTTATATATAGATAGATTATAACGTGTTCAAATAAACAAACAAAACCTTCTGTTTTATTATTTCGATTAAGTATATTAGTACTATTTCAAGCGGCTTCGCCCACGTAGAATTTTTTTCTCGCGGGAACAGCTTTGCCGTCGAGGTATATAGCCTATATAATATAGGTACATACTGTAGTTTTATCAGAATCTGTTTCGTAGTTGTTGCGTGAAAGAGTAACAAATATCCAAACATCCTTACAAACTTTCGCGTTTATAATATTAGTAGGAAGTAGGATTAGATAGTTTTTGAGTAGGTATGTTTGTTTTTAGCACGGGTACCGCTTGCCCGACGGCGAAGGTTTGTACTGCACCGTCCAGTTCTGGCGCGGTGAGCCGCTCACTTATCCGAAAGTGTGTCTAGCAAGAAACTTTCCCATCATAACGCCGATGCCTCAATCTGAAGAAGTAAGTCTCAATAATAAGTCACAATCTATACTATTAATAGAGGTAAAAACTGGTGGATAATTTGCTTGCTTATCTTAAATATGTTGCGAAGAACCAAATGATAGCGGGGTGTAAAATACACCTAACGCCATCTATTGACAAACTATGAAACTTGCATGATTAGAACGAACGGGTTAAAATTTTTTGAATAACATTTATATAGTATACTTTATAACGCGGATGAAGTCGCGGGGCATCTGCTAGTTCTTATTTATTCACGAAAGAAAAATAACAAAAAATTCTCATGCTTACCTACCTATACGACCATACTGTGCCATCTCGGTTGAAGCTAATTAACTTATTAGTCTTTGATTTTGGTAACTATTAATCTTATCTTCTGGGCCCAGGAATACCTAGGCTGGCGACACTTCAACCCTATGGGATCTGTTGTGTCAAACCCCTATCCGCCAAACGGCACAGAAGACTATAATAGTTACTACGGGCGTCCCAATCCGTTTTTTTGGTGGACTTCACATACGCCTTAGAATAGTAAATACCAGTCTTTGGCGTATGCAGATTTCCTCACGATGTTTTCCTTCATCGAAAAACCTGTGGTATTGTAATAAATATGTAACTACTTACGTTTCGAAAAACTCATTGGTACGGGCCTGGATCGAACACACGACCGTGAGGCGAGTGCACAACCAACTAGGCTAGCTACCACGGCTTTCTAATGCTTAAATGTTGAAAACTTACCTAAGTAACCTTAGAAGACCGCAATGTCGAGTTACTTTTATTTAATTGGTTTATAGAATTCCAGGTTCCTGCAGTGCAAAGCTACAAAAGTTACCAACACATCAGATAATTTGTTACCTTTGCTACCCTCTGATACCACTTAACTAGGTACCTATCCTATATCTTGTTTAGAATGCAGTGCTGTCTACATTCCTCGGCTGCATAAAAAGCAAAATGTCACAAGTCCTGGGTGTGGCATTGTCTATTCAGCAGACCTACAGTACGCCACTCAACGCCACACAAGACGTAAGTATTGTTATTTATACGTACCTACCCCATTTACAATGCAGGTGTAGAAATTCGATCAAGGGGTTAAATTGTAGCAAACGACTATACATGTATATAAAACCCCATACAAGGAATAAGTCGAATTTCCAGCCGCCTGTATCATCATCATATCAGCCTGTAGACGTCCACTGCTGGACAAAGGCCTCCCCCAGGGATCTCCACGACGACCGGTCCTGCGCTAACTTCATCCAGCTGGGTCCCGCGACCTTCACCAGATCGTCGTCTCATAAGGGAGGCCTGCCTACGCTGCGTCTTCCGGTACGTGGTCGCCACTCGAGAACCTTTCTGCCCCAACGGCCGTCAGTTCTACGAGCGATGAGCGATGTGCCCAGCCCACTCGGTTCCCTGTATATTAATTATCTAATACTTATAATTCCTATTACAAATAATACAAGTATTTGTTATTGTGTCTACAAAACTCTATAATCTTTATAGGAGCTATTGAACGAAAGATATTCCGAGACACAAGCAGTAAGTCTATGTACACCGACGCAAAACCAGCACTCAACCAGATAAATTTGGATTCGAAGTTAGGTACAAGCGGAAAGAAAAAATAAGTTAGGGCATAATTTTATTAATGAATAAAAATAGTCAAAATTATTGGAACATTCCATTATTTGTCGAATTATTCTTACATTTATTCAGTCGTCAAATTACTATTAAATAGAAGAATGAAGCTAGAAGCTACAAACAATTTTAAGGATTGTGACATTCAATAAATTTCTATAATTACTATTTATTTGTACATTTTATTTTATTATCTGCAAGTACAAGTATCGCAGTGGTTTATGAGCGCTGACCTTGAATGCGCAGAATTCATTTTTTGGGTCTCTGGCGGGGGCACTGAGGCGCGACGCGGGGAGGTAGCGCCCCCACGCGGCGCCAACGCGTTTAATTGGTTCGTTCAGTCGCTTCCCGCTCCCGCGCCCCGCGCGCACGTCTCGCGCCCCTGAAGTACAGTTGCGCACACATACTGTTCGACTATTAACTGTTGGTTGTTTTCTGTTTGTTTTTGTTGTTTATTTTGTTGATTTATTTGTTATTAGTAAGTCGTGTAGTGTTGGTAAAATGCCCAAAAATAAAGTATTAAACCGGCAGGCTAGAAAAATGGTTTATAATGTAAACAATCATTTAAAAAATTAATCACAAGAAATACTCGGCAGTTTAAAAGAGATAAAAACAAGTACTGCCCGGACAACTAATTCTTTACGCAAAAACGTTAAAGCTCTAACAGAAACAAATAAAAACCATAAAAACAGAAGAAACCATAAAAACGGGTGTTTCGATTTTTCTGATGAGAAGTAGGTATATTTATTACAGTCAAATCTCAAAAATTGACTTAGAAACGAGCTGAAGTAGGCCTTTGCTACTCATTGTAAAAGTCTTGGTGTTACGATTTTTGTGCGCGACTGTACACCTGCGCAAACACCCCCACCACTTTTGCCGAGCGATCATTAATCGTTGCGACACCTATACTTACATACGTACGAGTGACCGTAATAATCAGGTCACAACTTACCGATACTTATTTGGTTTACCTTTGTTACTCGCAGGCTGGCAATCACTCCCTAGCATACGATACTGCTGGCGCAGGGTGGATGGCAAGTTCAACTTGATAAAATGTTTCAAGACTTTGTTTAGGTAGGTACAGTCAGCCGCACGTACCTTCAGCGTCAGCGGTACCTGGCGCAGTGTAGGGCTACATTGCAAAGTTTGTACAACCCGAGTTTACATTTGGTAGATAGATAAGCCCCGCCTAATATAGGTAGGTACATTGCATAACATGCAAATTGGATAAAATAGACGGGTCAGTTGCAGTTGTAATCTGCGAGTAACAGTTTTTAGGGAAACCATATAAGTAAATATACCTAGATTTTATTTTTATATTGTGCATACAGATTAAGAACAGTCTAAAATTAAATTATTTAAGTATGTATTAGTTTCACATCGTACCCTCCACGCCAAAGACGTGAGGGAAGTAAGGTGCCGTCAAAAATTTCACGTCAGTCATCACATCATAGTTGAGTTACTGGTGAAGAAATGATGGTAGGGCTTCGTGGAGGCGTCAGGGAGGTCTGCCCCGCTGTTTGGTGGAAGAATCTGGCGACCGACGGCGACAGACTTCTATGATGACGCTGTGGCGCTAAGGAGTTTCCCGTTTCCTGTGCCTAGAGGAAATAACGAGTTAGGTATGTTACAGGGATTCACTTCTCCATAGAATGACATAGTAAAAGTGTTGATGGTATAAACTTCATAATTCGAGTGAGGTAGATATAGCGTGTGATTACTGTCCAGTACTGGACATAGGCCTTCCTAAGCGCGCCTTCACACCGGGCTACCATAATTAGGTCGTAGATCCCTCTGGCAGGGGTGTCTGTAGGTCATGACTCATGACCTCAAATCACAGAAATGGAGATCGGACAAGCCGCCCATAGTTGCTATGGATAGTCCTGTCGATAGTATCTACCAAGTTAAATAGGTATAGTTGCTTACCGTTCTGGTTGTGTTGGATATTCTTGGCGAGGAGAACGGAGTGATGTTTCTATGACTTTGTGTAATGGGGACGTTCCACTGATTATGCAATTTATAACTTTTTGCCAGGTCTTCTACGGTTCTGCCTAATACAAAATATCTGTATGTACATAAGCTTCGTACGTAAGTATGGTCTGTTTGTTTTATGTATGAACTATGACCTGTATCCTATTTTTTTTCTATACGATCTAGTAAACTACAAGAATTAGCTAGGTAGGTAGGTACGTATCCTACTTCCTACTAATACTAATATTATAAAGGCGAATGTTTGTGAGGATGTTTGTTACTCCTTCAAGCTGTAACGGCTGAACGGATTTTGATCTGGAATAACATTTAAGCTATATACTTTTTACCGCGGTTAAAAACTTATTCCACGCGGGCTAGTAGCAGGTAGCTAGGTAGGTAGCTATAGGTATACTATTTCTATAATAACAAAATCATTGTATAAATTAGATGTCACATGAAAAAAGCTGCCTATTACCTAGGTGATGAATAATAACTTTAACAAATACGTAACTGAACACATGCATTTTTATGTATATTGTTTGTACTTACTTAATTAAATTACTTAATACCTGTCAATGTAGTAGGGAGATTAGTATTACATCGTCCAGTTTGTAAAATCTTGCTCAGCGCCGCGACGTTGCGGAATATGACCGCTACGGCCGCGCCGTCGGCCAGTTGCGAGGAGTCACAGCACGAGAGCAGAAACCCCCAGTTGTCGGTGTCCCAGTGCGCGCCCGAGAACACCGCCAGCTGTAGTGTGGAAGCGCCTGCAATGTTAACAATATGTACGTAGGTTACCACTACTATAATGATTCCCCTAACCCCCGTGAGGCAGCCGGATGTGACCAGCACCACCAGTCTTAAATACATGAAATGTGTAATATAAGTGTGGCCAGGTGATTATTATGTACCTAGTATATATATAATATTCTTATATTTAATATCAAATTAAACTGATATCGTAAGTTCAAAGTATCTACGTTATCTATGAGTAAAATGACATCAATAACTTTTTAAAATTAAAACTCCCAATGACCAATCCAAAATAATGGCTAAACACTACCATATCTACATTTAGGTAGGTACTATGGCACTCGTATCCGTACGTACGTAGCTTTAGTTTCCTTAGTTTTTAAAGAGATATCAATAGGCGTTTTAACTGATAGAAACGTAAAGATCTACCAAAAATAGGACAGAATTGCATTTGGTATCTATAATAATAATAATGTAGATTGTACAAAACAGCAGAGTTAAAACTCTTGGCCCAAAACTGGGACCTATCTACCTAATTAATAACCTGTATACCAGGGGACAGTGCACCTAATAAATAAATAAAACCCACAGAGCACAGAATGCGCATGCGCGGGCATCGCCGCGCCAAACTTCCAACCTCCTTGATAAAACCTAATAAATATCCACAATTGCTATAATCAACGAATGATAAACTCACCAGATTCCGCCAGCAGGTGTGGGTCGGCGCCGTGCCGGAGCAGGCTGGAGACCACGGAGCAGGCGCCGCGCCGGGCCGCCAGCCTCACGGGCCATCCACCCTCGTAGTTAGGATCTAAGCCACAATTCAATAGTTTCGTAATTTCTTTCCCATCGTCACAAAACACGCAATTTTTTATTTTGCTCTCCATATTTTATAACTACGTGACTTATTAGAAGACACCGATTGGAGGTGTTTGCTGGAGCCACTTTATTGGTACAACCTACCTACATTATAGTATCTTTTTTTTTGGAATAGCACCTTAAGTTAAAGGTAGATTTTAAAAACTTATAAGAACGGGTTTAACAGGTACTCATATTTAGGCGCTCCTTGAAGTTTTTGACAGCACTTCGCCAGTATCCCAGGTTTTTGCCGAATATATTTTAGGCCATTGTATTTGCCACGGTACCCTAATCCAGACAACATGATTACTTAGGTATCAATTATCATTACAAAGATCAGATTATGTGTATAGCCTCGGTTGGCTGCGGTCGTGGGGTTCGAACCTTGGCCCGTACCAATAACTTTTACGGATCTTTGCCACGGGACTACCCATCAGGACAACTGTGATCAGAAGAAATAAAATAAACGCAGTATCAAAGTATCAAAGGCGGCAAAATGACAGTTGAACTTGACTTTCATACAAGACTCAAAACTCTATTAGCAAAATCACAGATTACGGCCTTTGATATAATTCGACTATTATATTTTTAATTTTTATGGGTACCTCTGCATTTATTCATATTAGGGAGGACGAAATTTTTGGCTTGAGAGGACACCCTCGTGATTAGGTGTATCGTTAGAGGTCTTTCCAAATAAGGCAGGTTTTTTTTGGGAAATATATCCCGGCAGTCGTTATCTATGTGTCTTTGTAATTTCTAAACGTTTGACTCAGGAACTTTACCTAAGTGGGCCATGGCGGAAACTCTGAATAAAAGTTAATTCGGGTATAACCAGTGATAATAAACACCTTTCTAGTCATGAAGGAAAAACTGCAAAAATCCTACACACGCACTTGGCCAGTATAAAAAAAAGTTTATTGTCGATTTTTTTATTATAAAATTTTTTGAAACGGTAATCAAATCAATCAATTTACACAGATTACGCCGCCATTTCACGATGAGCTTAACAAGTTGAGTTGCGTCCTTTTCTATCACAGATTCTTCTCATGAATCAGAACGACGATCTTTCCTACGTTCAGGGCTTCGACTTTTTCTCCTAGATCTGTGATTACGTCGCTTTACCGCATGGTCATAGGTAGCCTTCTCATTCTGTTCATGTTTAGATGTCCTCTCACGACTGTCGCCATTATCCCTTTCGTTCCGACGACGGCGTCTATGGCTTATGTCTCTAGAGTTTGATCGCCTTCGTCTTTTGATCTCTACTTCCGGCGATTCAGACCATCTCCAAGTTCGAGGTGGTGTTCTTCGAGATCTGAAACCAAACAATTGGTAAGGTAAGTAATATAATAATAATGTTTGGACAAATTTACACACTGCTGTTTAGTCCCAAACTAAGCTGAAGCTTGTAAATGGGTACTCAACAACTGATAAACATACATACTTTTATATAAATACTTAAATACATACAAACACCCAGAATCCGAAAACTAACAGTTAAGCTCATCACACAAATGATGGTCCCGGGTGGGAATCGAGCCCACGACCTCTGGCGCAGTAGGCAGGTTCACTACCAACTACGCCAACAGGCCAGTCTAAGTAAATAGTAAGTATGTATATTTCATTAGTATCTATGCTCTGGATTGTTTCCCATGTTAATGACTGTATTTAGTCATGTGATCTACTGTTATATAAGCTACCCCAAGCTACGCACTAACGCGGGCAAGACAATAAAAACACTTTATGACTAGGAGTTACGAAAAATTGTTATGAAAAATGAACAAGGGCAATTTGTACAAAATTGCCCTTGTTCAAATAATATATAAATAAAAATCACAAGAACTTAGAACTTTAGAAACAAACCTTTTGTGATCATGATAGTTGTAGTTTGAAACAAACAAATTATTCGGATTTCTAAACACATGCAGGAAATTGCATGCACGACCTTTTGGACACCGACTTCCTGCTTGAAGACCTGTAAATTCCAGAATTAAAGTAGATATAGTATAACACTTTGAGCAAATCAGTACAGCTAGTTCAGTCAATGATTTTATCTAAGTGATTACATGTCCTTCAAATGTACAGAAACACTATTGTATTGTATCCTTCAAATAGGTCGCGATAGTCTAGTTGTTGTGTATGCAATTAAGCTAAATTATATTGTGCAGTGCCAGTAGTTTTCGAGTTAAATGATTAAGATGTACGTACGGTATCTGGGGTACTAGTACTCGGATCGCATGTGTTTGAAAATTTGATAGATTTAAAAGCTAACAAGGAAATTTTATTTTATATTATTGAATTTTGATTTAGCACTTACCACAAATAGCATTTTTCCAAGAGGTAATAGTACAAAACTGCAATGAGAGCTGCTTGCCGCCGTACCAGCGCGAATGCAAAGATCGATATGCAGTCACGGCACATCTCAGCTGAGCATATTCCACATAAGCGTTGCCACGAAGATGCTTCTCGTAATTATGGCACACCTATGATAGAAATAGTGCTTAATAGTTTCAAGTCTTATAAACTATTCAAATGACGCTAATGTTACTTCGTGTCTGTAAATACAAACCTTAGTCTTTTAATTTTCATCATTGAAAGTATCAACCAGCGTGATATGGTCGGGAGTTCACGAGTCTGAATATATTTTATGAGTAAATCAATCAAATCAATAGCCTATTAACACTATTAATACGTTCTAACTATTAGGGCACAGGCATACCCTCAAACAAGGCGTACGTCCACCACATTGGCCCAACTTCACACTTAGAATTCTTTCTGGTTACCTACTCGTTTTTTCTGGTTTCCTCAAGTTTCCCGTCACCGAAAAGGCCCCTTGTATAATATAAAGCGTGCTAAGTTCCTAAACACTCATAGGCACGCGTTGGTTATTGATTCTTTAAAGTTATCAACATTTAATAAAATCACGAACTTACACAAGTACTATTTGCTGTTATCTTTTGCTTTTATTAGCATTTGTCAAAGGATACATTGAAGATGAGCTGCTTTTGCCACGCCCACTCACCTTGAACTGTACAATTCTACCAAATTTTTCAAATTCAGGAAGAACATCATTAAAGAAATCTTTGAACTCCTTGTAAGTGTCGGAGTCTTCGTACTCGAGCATTACATCCGTATCATATTCACTGTAACTTGCATTATCCAATCCAAAATGACTATAGAAATTTGTTGCTAAGAGCACCTGAAATATTTTTATACTTAACTTTATAAATATTACAATAAATTTTCTTAAAATAAAAATATACAATAAAATATAATAACCCTGCTTATTCCAGGGTATTTATGGTTCCTCGAACATTGGTCACCAAATCGGCAACAAGCCGTTTTATAGAAGAAAGGACAAATTGCTGCGCCTGGTTTAGATTCACGCGACACCGTCAACTCGGGTGGGGGCTCAGTTGAATCTCCAGACAAAAATAACTCCAAATTCTGCATGAAAATATTTTGTTTTTGTCTATTTTCCTCTTCAATTTCTTTTAATCTTTCCTCTTCTTTTTTATTTTTTTCTTGTTCTAACTCGAATTCCTGAAAAATAAAATCTTCTAAAATAGGAATAGGTTAGGACTTTTAAGAGATACAGGAGGGGAGGTCCAAAACATTTGTCTCTAATCAGAATGGATAATTGTCTGCTCCTTCATAAGGCAAGTAAGAGCAGAGGTGGTTCTTGAGAAACCATGAACAAAGTTCAATAATAACCACCTTTTCCCTTGCTTGTTTGTGACTATCTACATAATGAGACATTATCCATTTGAATTAACAACAAATTTCATCAGCATCGAATTGCTTCGTCTCTTCTCTACTTAAACTGTACCAGTCAGTGTACAGAAAAGGAAGGCTAATATTAATACTTCCCCTATGAGGTAAGCAAATTGAACATTTTCTAAGTCTTTTCTTCATAGTGCTCCGCTTCCTAAACATTCCTCCAACCGACTTACCAGTTTAACTTTAGCCTCATGTTCCAGGCGTTGTTGTTGTATTTTTTCCTTTTTATCTTGTAGTTTCTGCCATCGAAGCATAGCAATGTTTTCCGCTCTCAACCATTTCTCATGTTCCTCCATATTATTTTTTTCTATCTGCTCCATTTCAAACAATTCTAAAGCTTCTTGCTCTTCCAACCAGTTTCGACACTCGCTCGATGCGATATTCAACGAACAGTCTAAAACCATTAATTAAGATACTCAACATAATATTAATAAAAGTTTATGCAATCCTTCAATCAAAACCTGTACCTACCTCTATTCCTAGCTTCTAGAGTACGTAACCTTCTCCTTCTTTCCCGTTTAGCTATTTTTCTCCATTCTTTATGTCTGTAAATTGAAGAAAATAACATTGTACCTACTAGTATATCAACAATATTTCAACATTAATACACCCGCGCTGGCTACTACCTTCCCATCGTTTTCATTGATTATTGTCGTGCGTGTCAATGGACTGTTGCATGTTGTCCTCATTTGGTCCTGTTGTATGTTGTCACAGGTCCTCCATCATAGGCAATGTTTCCCTATAAATAATATACTCGGTGATCCATGCATGATTAATTAATCTACGACACGGCGGCGGCGCGGCGGGCGGGATCTTGGCCTTGCTCGTCAAAAATAAACACTATATAGTTTGTGAATAAAAAATTTATATTATTACACAAGACAATACTATAAAAAAAAAAATGCGCCAGAATTCTTTTTGGCGGCTCTGTTTTTTTTTTTTTTCTTGTGGCTTCCCACGACAGTGGATTTAGCCAGTGTCAATGTTAAAAGTTAGGGAAACGGATATGGGAAGAAATTTTGGAACGAAATTTTGATAGGATCAGGAAAAGTACATTAATTACAAATAATATATATACAGTTTGTGTAGAGTAGGTAAGTAGAATGTGCCCTAAATTTTTATGTTATTTCTATTAACGAAGGAAGATAGAATATAAAAAATTTCTAAGTTATTAGTTCCAAGAAGGCAAGATACTGATGAAGGGAAGGGGATACGGAGGGATATAAGTTGCTCTAAGAATAAGGAACGATCGTGAATTGGACAGGAGAAAATTAAGTTTTACAGTTTAAGTTTTTTTCCCCCTAATGGCAATCGTCCATTTTGGACATTTCTGCCAGGGTCGCGTCAATTTCTTCAGTTTTCGGTAGAAAGTTGATGGAGATGGAGATCAGAGAGGCTGGAAATAAAATGTTAGAATAATTTTAGTACTCAAAGACAATACCTACGAAACCCTGATTAGTTTAATAATATACCACACTATGGAAATGTTATATAAACTTATAATATACAATAATTATGTCAAATTATATTTAAAGTTTTATATTATTAAAATTACAAAAATCTGCTATGCGTTTATATACTGTAGGGTCATTTGAGGATAAAAGGGAGGACATGGAGGACGGTTGGGGGTTTTTTATTCTGTAGAGGTCAAGAAGAAATTCGAAATGATCATATTGGTGGCAAGCTCAGAGTAGAACAGGTGCTTTATCTGAGGTGGCAAGAGAAGAAGATGTACTTAAGTTTGCGTGAGCCACAGACTATTTGGCGTGACCGAATACATTAGAGATGTCCAAACACTTGAAAAGACTGATGAGGTTGATCGGTTGAATGTTTTAATTTTTTTAAAGACTGATAAGAGCGTCTAATAAAATAACAGTAAAAGTAATCTACATTTCCTAATCAATTAAATGCAAACTGAAAAATTGTGATACATTTTATTTCAATTACAACAAAGAGCAAACGTAAATGCTGATTAGCATTTTATACATAAGTGCGGGCGGAAGATGGCAAAGGTTCTATGCCTTCCATAAAGTGTCCCTAAACGATCATGCTTGCATGACATGCAACGTTTACGTGAATGTCATGCTGCATGATGTTCCATCATGCTTCCTATCACTCAATACAGTGAAGCAACGGCTAGCACGTAGTTTGCATGTCATGCACGCAGTTTGCATGTCATACACGTCAATCACTACAGCTAGACGATCATGCATGAATGACAGCACGTATTGCATGTCATGCCGCATGATCGTTTACGGATTTTTCTTATTTGACGATGGTTGATGGTTCACGTTGTCAAACGTTCTAACTACTGTCGCTCGCTTCGCTCGCTCCAAGAGGGTTTACATTGAACCTAACAGCTCGTCGCTTCGCTCCTCGCACCTAACCTTCGGGGTGGGCTGACTACATTTCTGGATCAATCGACGAAATCACTCAATGCAATCAATCGTCATTCGGAACAGCACTACCTAGTATCCAAGCCTCAAAATTCGGAGTCACCTGATTGGTCAACCAATCGGCCAATCACGCGATGTCGCCAAATACGGTGCTGTACACTCTCGGCTCGGACGAGCAAGGTACAGCGGCGTATTTGGAGACATCCCGTGTTGTGCAATCCATTGTCGCGCTCTGCTGGTGTGTACATTCTCGTGTCGTGCGCTCTCGTGCCGTGCATTGTTGATGTTGTGCATTACTGGCTCCCCAACTAATTATTAAACGTCCTATAATCTTTTTTAAATATAGTTTTACGGCCAATTGGAAACAAGTTCATGAGGTCAAATCACGAATACATAAAACCGCAGCACGGTCTCCAGGGCATGTGCCATTCAGTGATCTACACTGCAGTTCACATCCACACTAAACTGATAGAAAACCAATACCTACAACATATTTTAGGAAATTTTATACAAGATTTCCTTTTCAAGATTAATAAATAAGACCTTCTCTGTCGAAATCCCGCCAAAAAGTCCCAGTAGGCGGGAAAGTACTACCACGATAATGCACGAACTGATAATGTACAGTCTGGAATTTGCGACCACACATGTACATGATTTCCAGGCCCCTGAAATCCGTGGGTCTATTTGAGGTGGGGTGGGTGTGCAATCCCGGTTGAAGTCGTTCCACTGCCAATCAATAGCGCACAACCGTTTTTTACGGCCCGAGAATGTACAGCACGGAAATCACGACCAAGGTATAGATTACGAAAGTTGATTCCAGAAATGTAATCGGACATTCCGAAGGTTAGGTGGGAGGAGCGAAGCGACATACGTACTCGGAATTAAAAACTAGTACGCCGATTCCAGTGCTGTACAATCCGTGGCTGTACATTTTATGGATTCTCAATGTCAGTCATGTCATTGTCAGTTCAGTGTCAAATCAACAAATGTATGAAATCAACAAAACATTATGATTTCTCTCAGAATTTTTTTACGACCGGTAAGGCTACCTTCTGCTCTTGGTCCATCAAACAATCTAGTTACTACTTCGTCGCCTGCTTCATGGATTTGTAAATTTAACAGTTATTCAGCAAATACATTACTTGGTACTAAAAACAGAGGACTGCTGTCACAGCTATCATCTAGTGATAAAATTGATCAAAAATTACCAGTAAACAGTGATTCCGGTTTGTATATTTCAGACTATACATGATTGTTAATACTTTTACCACAGAGTAAGTATTTACGGTACTGTAGGTACCTACAGGTTATTGGTGAATCTGCATAAAAATAGGAAACATACATACGATTTGTCTCGTACCAAGTCCACTTAAGCCATTACCACACGAGCGGCGGAAGCAGCTAGTTATTATTATGTCCCATACAGACCGGAAGGGTAGGTACAGTGGACCGCACGTATGTGAAAACACTGACCTTGCGCTGGCGTAGCCTATTAAGGAGTTTCAATACTATGAGAGACTAGTTTATACTGGTTTTGTTTCCACTAACGTGCGGTCGACCGTACCCACCTACAATTTTCGTATCGCTCCTAAGGCAGCGCCTAGCTTGCTGGCCCACCTTCGAATCCACATCGCGCCGCCACCACCACCACACTCTAGTGTGGGGGTGAATTTAATCATGGTAAACTTGGCACTTGGACTTGACTTACTATTATACTTACTATAACAAGTAATGTTAAAACTTTTTCCTTTTGCTATTATTTCCCTTGCTCAATTTCAGGTTTTGATAGTACTAAAGCAAAATTAATATTGCAATTGAGGTTTGAATCTGCTCAAGATGCATTGCCATATTATAAATTACCAATAAAGTCTTTACTTCATATTTATAAAACAACTAAAAACGACGAGAAATATGGATATTGCAAAAACAGACTGTATTACATTGCTCACCGGATCAAGGTATGTATCAGGTGTTGAAATGGAGTGTGCCCTTGGGGGCTCAGGTATTGTTTTTAATATTTTTATCTACTGTATTATAAAAACGAAATATTTGATTTGTGAAAACTGAATTTTGCCATTCATTGACTTATACCCACAGAACACAGAAAAAGCTCGCTACATACCAAACACCTGAAAATTCTCATTTTTATCTTTACAGTGCCCACCTTTTGTTCTTAGTGAGCGCCTCGCAAAAAGAATGTTTGTCTACAGTTTGTCATTTGATTGGCTAAAGAGTTCACTCAATGTCTTGCTAGGTAAGAGGGTCTGGCGCCTTTGCAACATTAATTATATGCGTTCAGACCTCGCGAGGCAGCGCGGTCGGTGTGGACGTGACAGGCGCATGCCGCGGCCGAGCATGCGGGCGAGGCATGCGCCTGTCACGTTCAAACCGACCGCGCTGCCTCGCGAGGCGTGCCGCGGCCGCGGCGGCTCACCCGGTCTGGACACGCCTATTTCCTTTCCTTAAATTGTTGTAATTTCTCATGAACCTCACCTATTACAGAAATGGGTGTTTCTGGTGAGCGTATATTGAGAGATTTATGGGTATTCAAATACCATCATGCAACAATCCGAGAAAGACTTCAACGTGTAAAGGACATGGGTATTGATACTTTATATCCATGGATGGTCAGATGTTCTGAGGACATATTGTGTAGGTAAGGTAACCAATTTTTGTTGTAAAATTATTTAGAAGATTTTCAAATTAATAATATTAATATTTTACTATACTACTTATGTTTTTTGCACTTTATATTTTCCTAATGAAGTACATAGTCAAAAATATTTACTTATAGGTATGTAAAAATATCACAAGATGCGAAGGACATATTGGGTGACAGTAAATCAACGCAGATGTACCTAGCAAATAGATTAAGAACATCGCCAGAAACTGTTGATCAAATGTGCTTTAAATTACCTGCTCTGAAGACTATAAGAGTTACGAAGGTATAATCTCTGCTTTATACAGATAATTCATCATTATCAACAGCCTATTAATCTCCCCACTGCTGGGGCTCAGGCCTACTCTCTCAACGAGGGCGTGCGGGCTATAGTCCACCACGCTAGCCCAGTGCGGGTTGGTGGACTCCACATGCGCCTAAGAATTTCTTCTTCGGCGTATGCAGGTTTCCTCACGATGTTTTCTTTCACCGTTTGAGAGCAGTCAGTACATGTACTTAAGTTTCGAGAAAAACCCATTGGTACATGGCCCAGCCGGGTATCGAACTCCGGACCTTTCGATATGATAGGCCGCGTCTTATCCCCGACGCCACTGAGACGCTCACTACTAATACATAATTATTTCAGTTTAAGTAGATAACAATGTCCACGCCACGCTTGGATTAATCAAATAGGATTTAATTTGTGATTTTTTTCTGCCTTATTGATGGAGCAGCAGGACCAAGATATTCCATGCTTTTTGCTCCAGAGAGCATCATAGTTGACTAGATCAAATGCGCGACTCAGGTCCAGGAAGCACGCATAGACTTAAGTCTCACGGCTAACAATGTGGTTAACTGCGTGCTTTAAGCTGACTATAGCTGAATCCGTTGAGAGCGATATATTTATATATTATATTATCGCTATGTGTGTGGTGCCTTGCTATAATATATATTACAGCTACATCTGTGACGGGCTTTATACATGACTTTGTGAACCTACTGTATTTACTGTCCTATTATTAATGAGTATTCTTACTGTTTTACATTGATTAAATTTATATTTTATTATTCAAGGTGAAACAATTTTTGGACTTCCTTATTGACGAGGGATTTGAAGTGGAAGACATAACAACGAAACCTAGAATTCTAACAGCTTCACAGAAGACTGTAGAGGAGCGATTAGATAAACTACGCGCACTTGGACTGAGTAAAATAAATTTAAATGTACTTTGTAGGAGTAAAAAAGATTTTAAAAAATATTGCGAGTCAATTGAATCCGTCAACGAGAGGCATAGTTGAATGCAATACATTTAAATACCTACCTACGCAATTTCGTGATTTAGAACTAATCTATGATTTAGCTATGACTGAATCAAGTGTCGAAAAGTGTATATATTGAATTAATATTTCTTTACTATCCTATTGGTATGTCTCACATACGAGCCCCTTCTTTGTTCTATAGGTCTAGGGGGTGTCCACATCTGCCAACAAGTTTCTACACTTACACTCAGAAAAATATTTTTTGTGTGACAAGTAATTTAATTTTAGCTGACAAAATACATATAAATACGAGACATACAAACAAAAACGCTTCATGTTGTATTGTATATATAAAGATTAAGTAGTGTAAGGCCTACCACATATTAGCAGAAAAATTCTATCCAGCAAAATTCTGAGTCTGCAGGATTTAGTACAAAATGTATGCGCAGAGTTGCCTTCTGGAACTCATGTTATAGAATCAATCAAGATTAAAATAAAAATTTACATTATGTGCACAAAACATTTTTCATTTTTATTCCTCACATATGTATATTATTTAGAACCATAAACCTGAAATAAAATACCCAGGTAGTTAATTTATAATAATAATGTCAAATAACCTTTCATCCGCCACTTTTCCATTGATTGAAAAAGAAGACATTCTAATTAAGGTTTAATAAGGTATGAAATCGCACAAATTCTGTTGCAACTATTTATGACGGTGGCGGTTAAAAGGTTAAATTAGTAGGTGCAATCTTTGATAGAAAATAAAACAAAGTCATCATAAAGAGATGATTATTTTACCTCAGTTATACACGATGTCCAATGGAATGAATTAGGTTCACAAAACGAAAAACTCACTAGCATTTTAACGATTACTAATTTGACTACTCATATCAAATGTAAAAGGTTCCTAAATAAGACATGAAAATTATTGAATAGTGGAAACTCCAAAGGGTGCACTTACACCATTTGGAATTTCCACTTTTCAATTGTGTATCTGCACAGCAACCAATTGTTTAATGTTGTGGCCTTAATATGGTTATAAGCCCATAAAACAGTTCTGTTTGCTCTGAAACACTTAAATAGAATTCTACTAAATTATTGCATTGCAAGCCACTTCACAGTATCACAAAGATATTATACAATATTTTTGTTTTGATTTCCAAAGTATTTCCATGTTGGCATCAACACTCAAGAGTTATACTAGCAGCTTTTGAACTGTGCTTTTATTACTATATGTAATTATATTAAACTACCTATGATAAAATTACATAAAGTGAGGTTTGAGTAGAAATTCATTATAACTGGATAATTGGAACTACTGGTTGGTACACTGCATACCAGGTCCAGCATGCATTTGTTCCTCATCGTCACTGGCATATGCTTCTTCCCGGCCACGGCCTCGTTCACTGGCAGTGTACTCCATCATGTTGACTTCCTCCACATCTTCTCCAGTAGGCATTACAAATGCTGGACGTGGCGGCAGTATGCTCTCTATTTTTTTCAACTGTTCCTCAGTAGCAAAATTATTGTCAGGAAAAACAACATCAAACTTAATGTATAGGTTGCCTTTCTCGAATGGATTCTTGAACTGAGGCATTCCCTCTCCTTGGATGCCCTTCAAGTCCCCTGGCTTGATCACCTCACCTGGAGAGTGTCTTATAAGTAAATCACGACCATCCAGGTGCTTGACAACAAACTCAAAACCACATAAGGCCTCGGTCAATGTGATTTCATGCTTTATCACTAAGTCATCCCCAGTTCTTTGAAACACGTCATGTGGTTTCTGATACAGAACAATGATAACATCTCCAGGCTGAGTGTCAGGTTGCTGGTCACCTTCACCTCTGAAGAAAATCTTTTGGTTCTCTCGCATTCCCTTTTCAACATGTACTTCCAGTATTTTGGACTCATTCAGTACTTTTTTACCTTTGCATTTCTGACACTTATCCTTGTCATTAATAGTTTCACCTTGTCCTTGACAAGTAGGACAACGAGTTTGAAACTGACGAGTCATGTTTGGACCTATCTGCTGGTAAGATACCTTTATACCTTGTCCATGACAGTCTTTGCAAGACATAACAGCCCCTGTCTTCCCACCTATGCCTTTGCAAACACCACAAATCACATTTTTACTCAATTGCAACTTAGCAGTTTTGCCAACATACATGTCTTCCAGAGAAACTTTCAGAGGGTGTATGGTGTCCTCCCCACGAGCTCTGCCACGCGCTCGGCTGCCTCCTCCCATGCCAAAAATGTCTCCAAAAAAATGTCCAAACAGATCTTCGGGCGGGAATCCGCCACCTTGACCGCCCTCTTGTAAACCCTTCAGCCCGCACTTATCATAGGTTTGTCTTTTCTTCGGGTCGGACAATACTTCGTATGCATAACTAATTTCTTTGAACTTATCGCCTGCTGCGGGATTTTTGTCTGGATGAAACTCCTTAGCCAACTTGTGGTAACTCTGTAAATCGAAATGAATTATTAGTAGAATTAGAATGAACAAAGGTCTAACATAGCAAGTGGGGAACTGCGCTAGATAGATGAACATGCAATACCTACGTGGGTGGTATATCCAAGGCTACAGCGATTTATGTCACAAATTTATAAACGCACTTACCCTTTTTATTTCTGATTCACTTGAAGACTTAGAAACCCCCAAGATATCATATAATTTAGTATCAGCCATGATTTTCTGAGGACGACAGGGGAAAAGGAGTGACGGATGGATGGATGATTTACAAGAAAGATTTTTTTACAATCATAGCCAATTCTCAATTCTATTCCATCCAAGCCAACTATTTCATCATACATACAATGCACACACCACACAACCTCTTGGAACGAGCAGCAGTGCTGTCAGTCTATTTTTCTCTATGGATTGTGAAATGGCAGAACTTGAAAGGGATGCAGATATAAAAAATACATTGGTGTGAGTGAGATAAAATAGTGGAAACAAACTGTCGGACGCGTCCGTCAGCCAGCCGCGACTGACGGACGCGGCATAATAGTATCTTGACCAATGAATAAAGAAAGGAGTAAGGAGTTTATTTTGTCATTGATCTGGACAGTACAAATACACTACGCTGTGCAAACTATCGGAAGTTTCGACTCGAACATGACTCTGGGCCTTCCCTGGGTGTTCGGACGTCCGACTCCGAACGCAATCTCGCCGACGACAGTGTGACCATTTGGGCCTGCCGAAAATCTACCGAACAATAATGGCGGCGAGACATGTTTGTTAAACCCTCAGGTTAAACCTCGGCAAACCTATGCAAACTCAAACGTTTGCGTAGGTTTGCCGCCGCTCCGATCGTTATCGGTTTTTGGCTTGAATGAAAAAAATTAGCTACTAGGGGGCCGCGAGAACCCACCAAAGAGATCATATCTATGGTTTTTGGGCACAAATCAAAGGTGGTTGTGCACCTACTCTGAGTTGTGCACTATACGTTTCCGATTCACCACGTTTGTCAGTGTGGCCAACCTATGATTGCTTTCGGAACTAGAAAATCCATATTTAGTGCTTTTGTTTCTGATCGTGCTAGAATAGAACAACGATAAGTCTGCCTCAGAAGTCTGCAGTGCACTGATAGCAGTAGAATTCAAAACTTTGAAGGTGGAAACATTAGTTGTAGAGCGAAAAACTCATCTTGATCATTTAGTTCTTTTTAGCAATTTTAATTTGCAAAGTGAATTCTATTATATATAATATGAAATTCCAGAGTAACTTTTATACAACGTTGGGCACAAGGATATTTATTAAACTTTTCGACTTTGATTGTATCGCGTAAACTATGTAGGTAGGTTTAAGCGCCTGAAAACTAATTCCGTATAGCAAGCAAGTAGGTACGGTCGACCGCACATCAGTGGTAACAAAACCAGTATAAACTGGTCTCGCGTTGTATTGAAACTCCCTAATAGGCTAGGCCAGCTCAAGGTCAAAGTGTTACCACTGATGTGCGGTAGACTGTACTACACTTCCAACTGTGAAGTCTACGCTCAAATAGTTTTGTTCGAGGCGAGAAAAAGATCGTCGGCAGTTCTCAACACATCCACCGACCGGCTCGACCCGCTTATGAAAACAAGCTCCTTATAGAAGCTAATTTTTAAAATATTCAAATTTATTGTATTTAACATATTCAAATTCAAAAGTATTTTATTGCATGTAAGTACACTAGGTACATTTATACAACGTCAATTTTTTATCTACCACCGCCTCCAAGGTGTTATATAGAGCTGGGAAGAAGAAGCGGCGCAACAAACTTCCGCAACACATCTTTTAAAATCAAGTTTGTACATAACATTATTCTGTAAAGATTGTGCGAGGCTGAAGTAACATTAACACCAGGCATCTTTGTCATTTAGATAATCGACTGTTTTATAATAAGCTTTCTTACAAAGTTGTTGTTTAATGTGAGTCTTAAATTTTCTGTCATTCATATTTAAGATTTCTTCTGGTAGTTTATTGTAGAAGCGTATACATTGCCCCGTGAATGATTTACTGACCTTACTATGCACCCTGGATGCGACCTACCTAAGTGGTGGGTATCTACGTAATACTTAGAGGTGTATCAAGTCATAACAAGATTCTCGCGAGCTAGTAGACTATGAAAACAGTTAGACAACATCCAAACAAACAAACAAACAAACAGAGAAAAAAAACAAACAAACAAACACACATACATCCACTTTCGCTTTAGATACAAATATACGTAAAATATACTTACATAGGTAATTTTAAGAATTTAATTCGAAAATTGCAGAGGAGCCAGATCTTACATAACGCAGGTAAATTCAAATTATGATCGGCAAGATGATTACAGAATTCTTGCAAGTTCCTACTGCTATGAAATAATAATTAATAGAGCAATCTACTATTGTCATGATGGGAGTTTTCTCACGCGACTGGATTATCGTAAAAAGGTGCTGGTGTGTGACTGAAGTGAGGATGCGCAAAATTGCAAAACAGTCTGTCATGGGAAAATAGTAGAGATAGTATTCTAGGTACCCTTTGACAACTTATTTGATGTCAATCAAACTGAACGGGATTTAGAGACTGATGATTACAGTTTATCGCAGTTGCCCCAGGGCCAGGGTTTTTAAATAAGTTTAGTTACCCAAATAAATTACCGAAAATTATAAATTTATGTAGGTATTTTCATGAAATATAAACTATTATTAAAATATTTCTTATTCACTTAATATATTACATTTTCAAGTCAGAGTCCGGATATACTCAGTTGTTCTGGTTTGATTCGGTTTGCGGTTTTTTTATTAGTGTTGCCTTAACGATAAGCCACATTTTGTTCAAAGACACATGGTGCCCCTTTTGTGCCCTTTCCGAGATATCATCATCAAGAATAGTTTCATACAATTTTGTATGAATATATATTTTTTCTTAGTTATGCATATACTGATAAAGTTATGTTGTAGGACCGTATAACAACTACTTTTTTCTAACACATAACAATTCAATAGCTCCAACCATTAGTGAGTAAATCGCAAGTTTTATTTAATTGTAGGGGAACCACACAAACTTGATTTGTCCCAGACCAAAGGTCATTACTATGTCATAGACAAACATAAGCAACTACGACGTGCAAAGTTTCATCAAAATCGTTAGAGCCGTTTTTGAGAAAAAATAATTTCAATTTTTGTCGTATGACATCTACTCTTAGATATAGAGACCATCTTTATTTTACAAAAGAGAGCTATTTGGACGATATATAATCTGCGTTGTAGAGAATCATTAAGAGAAAAGTTTAAAGAAATTAATATATTAACCGTTGCCAGTCAATACATTTTTGAGAATATTTTGTATGTCCGTAAAAATATATCTGTTTCAGTTCAGTTACACACACATACGTTTAACTAAATAAATATCTATTATATTTACATACCACAGTCCATCCAGTGCAATGCACACGAATGCACACATCTATTCGTATCGTGTTCAAGTTCATGCCCTATTTTTGTAATCAAATATTCGACGGTAGTTTTGCTTACCCGAAATTTTTCGTTGAACCTAAAATCTGCCAGATTGAAAGGTAATTTTTTCCTTTTACGAAAAATTTGCCGCTGCCGTTCAATTAGATACAGTTATTCATCATCACTACTTTCACTAGTCGTTGTTAGAACCATTTTTTGTATTATAATCACAAACTATATAGGGATACTACGTATAATATTGACTTAATAGCTTGAGGCACAAAATTGTAATGTTTTGACACAGGGTGAGATCACCTGTCGGAATTGTATTACAATTTACAAAATATTGTAAATACAATTCGTGTTCAATAAATCAGTTTTCCCTACAATTATGTAAACCTGTAAAGTGAAAATGTTTATTAAACAGAAATATGCAAAATTGTAGCTACAATTCTATAATATTGTAGATTTTCCACCATGGTAAATATGTATGTTATTTTTTATATTAAACAGAAACTTATAGAATTGTAGCCTGTAATTTACAATTACATTTTACAATTTGTAATGTTTATTAAACAGGGCCCAGATCGTTCCAAAATGTCCCTTGTATAAATCTTCATTAACCCTACTATCAGTTTAATGTGGACGTGAACTGCAGTGTGGATCAAATACAGCCCTAGTTGTACACTGCACGAAAGCACAACTAGCAGCACTGCACTAGTTGTGCATTCGTGGAGGACGTGCTGCGGGTTTTGAAAATCGCCGACTATTTAGTCGTGCCCTGTTTTTGTGGAGGCCGTGCTGGCTGTAACCGCCGGTTTTTAAAGAAAAACAAACCAAATATGACTTGGCTGTATGGTCTATGACTTTTGCCTGTCCATCATTGGACAAATTGCACAAAAAAACGGCCTTATTGGCGGGATTTTGTCAAGAGATGGTTGTCGTTTTTGTTTAGTTTTCCAAAAAATGTATATTGTAGGTTTTGGTGTATATTTGTGACAGTTTTATATGCAACAAGTGCCTATTATAGTGTATTTTGTGCGGGATAGTTAAATAAAAGCGTATAACGACTCTACCGGATCGTTCCAAAATGTCCCTTGTTATTCTTCATTATTTATACCTACTATCGGTATAATGCGGACATGAACCTGCAGTGTGGATCACCGAAGGGCACTAGTTGTGCCCTCGTGGAGGCCATGCTGCGGTTTAATTGAAAATCGCTGACTAACTAGTCGTGCTCTGTTTTGTGGAGGCCGTGCTGTAACCGCCGGTTTAAATAAATATAAGAAATAATACTTTAAATAAGACAGGGCTGTATGGTCAAAGCTCCCTTGCCCGTCCTCAATAGAGGACAAAACAAGTTTTTTTTTGTTCTGACGGCGCGGCCGAATGACATTCGCGTAGTTCCTGTTTCCGCCACTTCACAGCTATTTATTTTGTGCTTCACAGTTAGCTTGGTTCGTCTATAGAACTCATTTTGAATAATTTATAGTCTCAGTTCTAATCTGAGTTTATAGTAAACTTAAACCACAGAGTAAGTAATTTAAACTAAATAAATTGACAACTGTATGGACAATAATAAAAATAATGTAATTTTACCGCCAATTCGCCGCGTTCAAAATTGTCTTTTTCTTTTTTTCCCTTTTTTAAATTTCATATATTGGCGCTTTTTTTTGTCGTGCCAGTTCGAAATTTCAATAAAACTTAAATGAGTTACCTACCTCATTAATAAATAACAATGTTCGGGTATAAATAGTTCGTTCCATTTTCAAATTACATATTCGACCGCTCGAGCACGCCTGAAATTGCTGGTCCGATACTGTAAGTATGATTTATCCCAAAGAAGTGCTTTGTTTAAAAAAAAATAAAATAATGGTCCAGGTTTCAGTGTAGCGCGTGTCGTCACTGTTACACAAGGTGTCGCCCGCCCGCGCGCGGCCGCCCCGCCAGGCCTGCCCTGCCTCAAACCACACACCGAGCCTCGTTTTCTACGGTCACGGATCTGTTCTGTTGTAGGTATTCAAACATTTGCTTTGTCGTATGGCGCATTAGCGACCAGAGCGGCAGCGTTGTCGCGGTGAATATTTATGACAACAGGTGACTGTGAAAGTTCGCCCCGAGCGCTGTATTGCACACGACTATACGTCTGCAGGGAACATGTGTATATCTATAGATTTTTGACAACTTCTTTGGTAATCACCGTCGTTTGAGGGCTTGTCTGCTTATCTGCCGGCACCATACCACACATAACTCATTATTTACTTATCTCGAAAGTGATATTAGTGTTACGAAAGTATTTAAATAGTTAACAGACAATAGGTTTCTATAAACACATTTTGTAAGAGATGCCTACTTTATACTAACAGCGCCTGTTATTTCAGTCTGTTTAATACCGGACAAGGGGAGAGGTTGTAGGTAGGTACGTACTATTATTTTTTTGGCCCCGAACACGGAGTTTCATATAGAATTCAAACTTTTCTAACCGTCAAAGCCGCGGGAAATAGCCTAGTATTATAAACACAACAGTTTGTATAACTGTATGTGTGTATAACTGTATGTATAAATGTGTAACTGTTGCACAAACTATGTGTGTATGTATTCTTTCCGGAAAAATTACGGAACAGATTTTGATGAAACGGCACAAAATTTCAAAATTCGAAATTTTTAACTGTTAATTTTTTGAAAACTATGTAAGGTAGGGTAGGTAGTATAGTAGGTAAGTATCTATACTCCATGAGCGAGTGTTGTTTTTTGAATTCGTCTCTGAGACCCGATACCAAATAATTACCTACTATTTACATATTTACACACACATAAATAATTTTTAATTTCGATTAACTCGAAAACCAAAAGTCACACATAAAATATATTCAGGATATCAGTGAAAGTCCAATAATTGATACTTATTCGTACTCATTTATGTCATCGTCAGTGAGTTTGTATTGCAAACTATTGCATTATTACGGGATTAGTTTCTACTTGCCTAAATAGAACTTTAAATTAAAATTACGAACGATGTAAGTGATTTCTTTCCCTGTGATATTATGTATGTATGATTGTAGGTATGTTTGTATTGTAATGTCATTGTTTTTTTAGTAAATACTACCTAGGTACTTGTATTTCTGAAGTAGGTCCTTCCTACCGTGGAAAACGTGTATGTGTACTTGATGATTTATTTAATAAACGATTTTGATTTGTTCCAATTTCCAAGACAAGCCACAGTGGGCAGGTAAGAGGACAGTAAGCGGCATACATCTGTATATATACGGGTCACAGAGGTCAGTAACAACCTCCAGACGGACTTAGCACATTACGCAACTATAGCGCTAGCCTCGATGTATCTACCTTTCAATAATATCATAGTAATTATCTCTATGCGGCGGAATCTTTAAACTGATCTTATTACATACTCACAGATCTCAAAATACATATTTACAGCATGTTAATATAATTGTTGCGTTATTTTAATCAGAATGGGATAAAATTACCTTTTGGAACTGGGGCACTTGCTTCGTTAAGCGCCGGCGGTGTCTCCGCGAGGTTTATGATATGTTATAATTATTTTTTTGGTTTATGTCAATGTAATGGTTGGTGTCAATGTAGATTCAATAGTCAAAATAAATTTCTATAATTTAAACGAATGACTATAATTAATACGACCTAGAATACAAGGTAAGACTTTAATACAAAATTTTATTTTAAAAACTTAAATTGTGTTAACTTTTAGTATAGGTACTTAACAGATTTTGAGTTTTAAATGTATCGGAAGGAATAACGGGTGAGGGATATAGATGAACAGGGCTTTCGTTCGTATCGGAATGGCCTAAAGCAGAACGTCCTAAAAATATAAGTTACTTAAATTAAAAAGAATAATTTAAATGTACATTTGCACTTAAAGTTTATCACACATATCATATTATACAGGTTTAGTTTATTTATTTATTTGTAGATTAGTTTTAGATTTATAATAAGTTATTTTTATTTTTAGTTATATAGTACGACTTAATTATATCATATTATATGTTTATATAAAAAGATATAATATGATATGTGTGATAAACTTTAAGTGCAAATGTACATGGCGTACACTCCTTTCAGAGATCGCCAATGCCAAAAGACCTCTCGGAAGACCTATGCTGAGGTTCAAGGACTGTGCCAAACGCGATATGGCCGCGTTTAACATCCAGAGCGGTCATTGGGAGAAGTTCGCGAATGATCGAGACAAATGGAAGCGGCTTGTGTCGGAGGGGCGCACTACGCACGACGCAGCCTGGTTCCGAGCCCTGCACGAAAAACGCAGCCCACGCGTCAGACCCACCACCACCCGGGAACATTTTCACTTGCCGAGGTTGCGGACGGCATGTCTCCTCCCGAATAGGGCTATACAGCCACGAACGCCGGTGTCGTCGCCAGGATGCTGGCTAAAAACATATATCCAAGATGAATCGTGGCCTATGATGATGATGATAATAAAATTAAAGCTTGTAAAAGTCATGTATAATTATTATAGGTAGGTATATATACCAAGTATTAGTAGATACCCTCTTTAATAGCATTAACTGTATAGCTGTGCCAATTTTTAGACATTTCAGTTTTAGAAAGTTCTACTTTTAGGTCATATTCCGATACAAAGGCCAATAGGGCCACAGAATATATCATACAAGAATATATCGTACAAGTAATAAGGCGCTTCTGTAATACCTACTCGTAGGATTTGACGATCGGTTAAAGTAAAGGTCCAGAAAATATATTCTTTTCACAACTGTATTGAAATCAACATCCTGTAGTATACATCATTGCCGATTGTGAAATAAAACCGCTGCTATTACGATCTTCACAATGTTCTGCAATTCAAGATGAGCGCCCAATTCAACTCCCAAGGTCTGATATAGCCAGTAACTAGGTTTAGTGTGATATATATATGACGGCCGATTGTTGTGGGATACCTATATATATGCTTGGTGAGATATTATGAGTATCGTTCGTGGTTTTTTACGAGTTTAACTAGGTAACTACTTATAATATTTATTTGTAATTTTGTAATGATGTGGCCCTCTTCTCTAATATTATCGTTTATTTAATTGTATCAGGCGTTACTTTGCGGAAATCCATTATATAACAATATTGTGGTTATCAATTTGCTTTTCCCGCGAATAACCGTTATTATCGTTACCTACCAATCAATCGTCCAACCTATTTATGCAACTTCTTGTATTTGAATAACTCCACAGAGTTATCTCTTTAATGGGAATTAAACTATTAACAACACTCACAAACTGTTCCTAAAAACCCTTAAAAAGTATGATATATATTTATTTACATATGTATACAAATTTCGTAAGCCTGATATTTTTATAATAGGTACTCTTTTATTTTTATATATTAGCTAGTTTACAGGATGAATGTCCCGTAACAAAGTGAACACACGAAAAGGACGGATTATAGCATAATTTTTAATAGGTACATATATGAAGAGGAATAATTTAAATAAATAAATAGTAGGTAAGTATATAGAGAAAAAATAATAATGTAGAGTCATTACGTAATGAAAATCCCAATGAAAGATGTCTCGATTTTATCAATGGGCGATAATTACCCTTATGGTATCAACGCGTTGATACCATATGGGTATTATAAAACGTGAAGAAAATGACTCTACATTATTCTTTTTCCTCTATATACTTACCTACTTATTTATTGTAATAAATATTTATTTATTTATTTTATTTATTTAAAACTTTATTGCACTAATTTGTACAAAAGGCGAACTTAATGCCAATGGCATTCTCTACCAGCTGACCTTTGGGCCATGCAGATAAATTAGTGGTAGGCGCAAAAAGATAATACTCGTACAATTCTATTCATTAATTCTGGTTTCAAAGATCTACAACAAAATAGAAGCGGCGCGTTATTTCACGTGGACCAGCCAGAAGGACCACTGGGGTTCCGACGATTTGTCAAGTAACTCAAACTGTCAAACTTCTAAAGTACCTACCTAGAGCTTCTACTGCCTATCAGAGTTGTACAGAAAAATAGCCAAGTAATATCTATAGGTCAGAGGCAGTACTTAGCTAAACAGAAAATAGTCATCGTTCCCAAAGTTATACCGCCCGTTGATGTCTTTTCTGTTAGAATTTTCCGTTTCATACATTTAAGATTTTCATAAATCTTAAAATTGTTGAAGTTATGAAGGGAGTGGCGGTGTCTGGATTCCTTCGGAGGGTATCGTCCAGCAATGGACCGGGTTGTGGTGGCGCTCACTCTTCGCTCATCAGATCAGATATTTCGTATACCTGTTTGATATTGACCAGGTATTGATTATGAATAGGCACCTACCTACTTTAGTTTTATTAAACTAAACATGTACCTACACCATTTGCGTTGACTATCGCACTTACCTAAGCACTCGCTCCACTAACCAAACGAACGGATCTTACATTCCTATTACCTAACTCATGGAATGCAAACACAAACTTGATAAAGCTGCCACTTTTCGAAGCCGGCTGCCAGTAAACAAGTTGTTAACAAAAAACCGCTAAACAAACACTTATTTGACTTTCACACAAGTCAATAGTTATCTCAAACCGCCGATTACACGACCTCTCCAGCGGTTGCATTAAATTTTATAGTAGACTAGCTGTTGCCCGCGACTTCGTCCGCGTGGATTTTGGAAGTAGGTACCTATCTCTGCTATGTACAGACATACATCGTCTAGTTATAATTTTCCAATGGTAAAATGGATCATTCTAAGTACCTTCACCATAATTTAAGGTAATATATAATATATAAGGTATAATATGTAATATAAGGTAAGGTAAGGTACCTTCAGGAACAAACTATGAACACCGTATCCAATTTGGTGAAGACAGATAAAAATTTAAAAAATTGTTGTTTTCACTTCTATTGCTCGTAAGACTTCTCATATCAATTTTTATTATACGTGTGTATTTTTTAACTAATACAGTATGGGCAAAACCAAAACCATAGGAGATACAGGGAAACTGTCTTAGGAACCATTAGGTATTTTTTCGTGATAACAATTTTGACATAGTAATCGGAGCAGCTGGAGTTCGGGTGGCATGCATGAATAAGTAGTAAGTTCCTAAGTACTTTGCACAGTCTGTTTTATAAGAAAACATTTTATTAAATTTGACTAACTTCTGCTGCTTGGATTTTTTTCTTCCGATACAATAAAATGATTCTAACATGAAACTAAGTCGATACGCATTTTTTAAAAATAATAAAAAATATTTTTCACTGGCGTTCTATGAGAAAACATTTTATTGAATTTGACTAACTTCTGCTGCTCAGATTTTTTTCTTCCGATATAATGAAGTGATCCCTACATGAAACTGAGTCGAACCGCATTAAAAAAAATATGTGCAAATTGTCTCCATTTTTATGGACAACACACGCTTGACCAAAAAATTTCTATGTCATAAGACACTTTCCCTGCATCTCCTATGGTTTCGGACTTGCCTATACTGTCCCAGTTAAAAAAAACACTGATATCTCCTATGTCTATGACATCGTCTTGTTACGTTAAAAGATTTATCTGTAAATGACGATAACTTTTTTCGCTGTCATCCGATTTCAATGAAACAAAGCCTATAAGTTGCGCCAGGCTGTGCTTAATCTACCTGTGAAAACCGCAAGAAAATCCGTTCAGTAGTTTCGGAGATTAGCGATTACAGACAGACAGAAAGACAGAAAGACAGAAAGACAGACAGACAGAAAGACAGAAAGACAAAAAAATTTAAAAACGCTTTTTTGTGTTCTGTTACTCTTTTTTTATCGTCCACACTTATTTTTTTATAAATTTATTCAAAGTACAGACACACGGTTTCTACAGATTTATTATAAGTATAGATAATAGGTAAACAATTAAAATACAATTGCTATAATTAAAATAATATGATATGTGCATACAAAAGATGATCAAAGGGTGATCAATATGCATTTAAACGTCAATTTTATAAAAAATTCAATGTAGTTAAAAACAGTTGCATCGGATCATGTGATCGGTTGGGAAAAAAAAAAGCACAATTTCTTAGTTGCATCGGATAACGTGATCCGATGGGAACTATTTGCGTGATCAGATGCAACCCCGAACGGATCATATGATTCGTTGGGAATAACATTTTATTCAGATAATCTGAGCGAGAGATGGAAAGAAAGGGGTTATTCCCAACGAATCATATGATCCGTTCGGGGTTGCATGCATCTGATAACTAAGCCATAGTAACCCAAGTCGCAGCTATAGTAATGAAATAACACTACACCAATTAACTAAAGCCTGTAGGTAAGTATATAAATCTGACGGAAGGAAATGGGCGGTAGGCCAAAGAGTTGAGGGTTATTACTTTATTAGCGAGCCAGGCATAGAAATATAAGCGAGCGGGAGCGTAGCGAGCTTTTTCCGTGTTCTGTGGAGCCAGGAGCCTCGGCAGTTTTGTAAATTATTTCCGGAACAGTTGAGTAGGTACTTCCCAAATTGCCGGAGCGTTTCGGAGTTTTCATCTCCAAGAGGGAATGACATAATCTATCAGCGAACTTATCTCGCTGGGAGCTCTAGTAAAAATTTGCATTATCATTTTATTGAACGATTTTATCATTTTCGATCAAAAGAAACTGCTTCTCAGCATAGTACCTACATACGAAGCCATAGAAGTACTTACCTAATAACGTTACTATCAATTTGTATTTAAACTGTGTCCCGATAATTCCAGATGTATCCTGTGAGTACTATCTGATAGCAGATGAATTCAATGTTATTCGAAAGTTTTGGACATAGACGGCTAGTTCGATTTTCCATGGAAACCCAATTTTATATTTACTATAAATCTCTACTTACAATTAGTTCCACAGTTCTACTTGATAGCGTGAACAAAATCGATCATCGAAAGTCGCGTCGTCACGTCAAGCCCTTATGAACAGCTTGAGTGAAATTTTTAAGTCGGTCGGAAACTATCTATTATATCTGTCTATTCAATGCCCTAACTTATTGAATTGCTGTTACGAGTGTCATTATTTAATAATCCTCGTGATAGACGGGCTCTTACGTAAGCTCTGAATTTGTGTTCGACTGCGACCTCCAGAAGGTCTCGTTACTCGGCGTGCGTGCTTGTACGGAGAAGAAGCGCGGTGAAGCGGGCGGGTCGTCTCTCATATTGGAAGTGAAAGTGAATGAATGGCAGAGGCTTAATTAGAGAGGAGGCCTGCGCCTGCGCCAGTCCCTCTGGCACCGCCGCGCATCACGCACGCGCACCACGCCGCACGCAGTCGCGCTCGCACGCACGCACGCACGCCCGCCCGCCCGCCCGCTCGCACACGCATCGCAAGCGCATCTCCGCCGCCGCACAATCCACAGAGGTACGCGCTGCGCTCAACGATGCGCCACATCCACCCAAAGTGAACTTCATAAATTCATTCTGTTCGGAATAATAAGTGTATTTCATATTTTAATTATTAGTGGTATTTGTGTGTTGATAAAATGAAATAAACTTCGAAAGCAGAAAAAAATTTAACATAATTTAAAAATTTAATTTAACGCCGGCCTGTGAAGTGACAACAGGTAGTTCGATAGTAAGTCGTTATGTAGAAGATTAGTTTCTAGCAGAAGCAAGGTCTCTACTAATTTCTTATGTTTGTTCTCTCTCTTTACAACTTATTTATAAATATCTAAATATATCTAGATACAATGAAGAAAAAAAACATATAACACTTTAATAAAGTATTTGTTTCAATTTGATATTTTTCAAATATTTTCTTTATTTTTATAACAGGACTGCAATTTGTCTATGCTTTGTTAGATCTGTTTTCCGAAAACATGCCATGCTCTAATTAGGTAAATTCGCGAAACGTTAAGAAATTATAATGGCACGAAAAATCTTATAACTTTTTTCTTTGGAGCGCTCGACCAGCACGTAGGCATTTAGTTTTGGTATTTACGTCAAAACACTGGGACAGTCTGTCTGTAAGGTTTTGAAATTAATCGAATCAACTGACAGTAGTCAATATAAATTAATTTTGAAGTAAATGACGCAGACGCAACTTTCTGTTACCATAAAATGCGTCCCAAATGGTGGATTTCACGCCGAGCGCACCTTTTCACGCAAACGTTTAAACTCGCAGCAAGGAGGTCACCGCGAGTCGGGTTTTGCTTTCACAAATACAACAAAATAAATTCATCTCACGTATCGATTGTCCTCGGGCGTTCGTGTTCTGCATAAATAAAAGAAAGCGAACTCGTAATACGGACTCGTCCAATAATCAGTGACCACTTTCCACGCAACCGAATTCCGAGCGCCTTTGGACACAAACAACCGCGCAAAAATTAGACAGGTTGACAGATAACACTCGCTACCATCTTTTCACGGAACACACCTAACGTTTCGCAGTCCATTGGGCCTAAATAAAATAATCCAAATTCTTTTCCATCCAGCACACGTAAAATGCTGAGTGAAAAGGGTTAATAAACGATTATAAAGACTAACCGCAAATCTTCAAGGGCTCCCCTAATAGGTACCTACTAGTATAAGTATGTAATGCTAAACTATAAAATCATCCAATAAAAAGAGAGATGAAAATGAAGATAAAACTATAAAGAGATGTCCCAACTGTTGCCGCCAAGCCCTCTCCGCCAGAGTTTCGTGCGATCCATGCACAAACATCCGGAGTAATCCGGACTAAAAGTAATGTCCGCCTTACACAAACAGTAACTGATCAAATGATCCGTTGGGAATAACCCTAATTAAATGGAAAAATGAACTCGCTTTGAAGACGTATGTACAAGGTACACACCCGATCATTGTAGCCCCAACTTTAATCGAGCAACATACGAACAATTTAAAGTGAATATCGAACTGTTTGTTACGTTCAGACATATTCTTTAGTAGTGCTATCGCTATCATCTACAATGAGTTATAAAACCTTCGATAAATAAAGTCATAATATTTAGCGTAGTGGGACTTGCCTTACGTTCGTGAGCTACTAACCCGCACTCAGTATGAGATACATACGGGTAGTACCTAAAGGTCGTAGTGAGTGTCTAGGCCAAAAGAGGGACCTCTAGGTAGTTGATTGAGACCTTGGTATATATTGTGTGTCTGTTACACAGATGAGCCGGCACACCTGCCTGGCGGCCGCCGCCCTGCTCGCGGTGCTCTGCGTCGCCGACGCCCAGCGCCGCCTCGCCCTGCCCGACCCGAGAAGCTGCTCCAACCGTACGTGTTCTTATCTTTATTAATACTTATATCGTTATCTTTTGATTCCATGTCAGATGAACTACCACCTGGTCGACGATGCTGGTGATTACACTTTATCCGCACAGGACCGTAATATCCCACTTGGCTCAGTTGCAACCCGATTGATATTCAAGGGGGTTGGATCGACTGTGTCGTGTAGCGTTTCCTAAGCAAGGATTTTTTTTATGTAATACTTGTTAATATCATTTCCCAGTAAGTTGAATTACCTACGAATATCTCGTAAGTTCGAATTGATTTCACTTCGGAGCTCCACTTTATTTATGTAAAAGAGAAGCAATATCTTTATTGTACTTGAGATATGGTGTATTTATTTATATTTTTCATACTTATAGGTACTTACCACTGATTCGTTAGCCTCGCGGAAGGTTTATTAACTTCAATATAAAATACGGTACGGTATACCCCTACACTTATATCACGTAAAGAACTGAATGAACTCTGTGGTAGACATATCTACCCTAACCGATTTATCGCTTTATACGAATTATGCAATCACGGAAAATCAATTTTATTCTAATGCTGCATCGTAAATAATAGCGACCTCCAAGAAGGGTGATACCTAGAGATAGATACAAAGTTATACTCTTGTTGGAACTCTTGTTAGTCTGCCCTACCATTTATTTTAATTTCATAGCGTGTTCCCCTATTAAATATACCTCACACGATGCATTCTTTTACCTGCGATGCAACCTTCTCGGTTATTCCAACGCATAAGTTATTATTAAACGTTATTCCACATTGTAAACTTCTACCAATTAAATAATTTACGATATGTACCCACTACTTAGTAGTACTACATAAACGCACTTACTCAATAAGTGCAATTAACCACCAGCAAAGTTCAGCAAACTCAAATTTCCTGGTCATTAATTTAGTGATGGTATTACATCATTAACTATTTCATGTGCCGCATAAATTTACGTTTTTAAAGACGGGGTCATCTTTCAGTATGTAGCAATGTATTGCAATTTAGTCAGTATAAATGAACGTACTATGATGGTCACATTACATCTCAAGACTTGGTGACTGGTAGCTCACCTTGCAAATTAATAGTTTTACCCTATGCGACCTGACCATCCTTCCTTACATAAACATTATTGAAACTTGTGCAACCGTCGTCACGGTATTTATTGATTCTAATGCATCTGAGGTCACATAGTTACTTGTTATTGAACTAACTATGTGAAAACTAAGTCGGTAAATAAATAATAGGTACCTACCTACCTATTCAGTAATACGTAAATATAGATAAGAAACTTATACCATGACAAAATTTAAAGCTGTAATGAAAAGATAGAGGCCAATGCAATGTACTTAGGTATAGGTACCTATTTCTGAAAAACAAAGGTTAGGACGCATAAAGTCCCACTCGCAGAATGTCCCTTCGTCCCTTTCGCGAAATGTCTCTTTCCTAAATGTCCCTTACGCAAAATGACCCTTCTGCAAAAGGTCCCGTTCGCAAAACGTCCCTTCACATAAATAAAGTCCCGTTCACAAAAAAGTTCCTTTCGCAAAATGTCCCGTTCGCAAAATGTCCCGTTCGCAAAACGTCCCTTGCGCAAAAGGGACGTTTTGTTGTTTTATCGTCTTAAGTATTATAAGTATCCTTCTTAATCTCCATTGAAGTGGCCAGTGGTAATTACTAAGGAAAAGTTTTCATGTAAAAACTAGTGTCTGTGAGTTGGCCCGCCAGGTAAAATCAAAGGTGAGTGGATATGTGTCCCCATTCCACACTAAGAGGCCAATGTAGGAATTATTATTGGCTATCTCTTATGAGAAGACTCCTAGTCTCAACTTAAACAAGCTTTTTCTTGACGGGACATTTTGCGAATGGGTCATTTCGCAGACGGGACGTTTTGCGAAATGGGCGTTATGCAGTAGGGACTTACAGCGAAAGGGGCTTTCTCAGAAGGGACGTGCGAATGGGGTATTTTACATAAGGGACCATTTGCATAGAAGACGTTTTGCGAATGGGACGTAATTTTGGTGGAGGGACATTCTGCGAGTGGGACTTTATGCGTCCTAACCAAAACAAAGTTTTAAGTAGGTACCAAATATAAATATAAAAATATCATTCAAATAATAAACCTATTTAGGTATTCGAATACTGTCACGAACATTGCGGACCACGTTGCGTTGTCGAACCACGTGGCCGCAGCTTTGTATTCATGTAAAAATTTGGAAAAGTAGGTAAGTAGTCCAGAATCAAATCACCGAAATTACATTTAATTTTTCAAACCTTCTTGGCTAAGTTTTCTCTACAGTTAGTTGTGCTTTAAAATCAATCAACACAGTTAAGTAGCTGTTGCTTAGGTAACGCATAATATATTTCTAGCGACTTATTTTGCCCTGGGAATTAGGTAGGTACTCATTTTGTTGGTTTCGCAATGGCCCGCATGCAAGGCGCGCCCTGCAGTGCTGTGTCATGTGGAGGGAGCGCTCCGCGGACACAATCGATCCATATTCAGGTCCAGCGCTCAGCACAAAGGTACAAAGGACCTTTGTGTAAATAAAAGAGCACCATACCAGTAATCACCAATCATCAGTTAGTATTGGTAACTAGGAGGTGTAGCGAATAAGGTAGCTACCTCACTGTATACTAAAAAAACATCTTTTGAGAATGGTGTTATACAGATTACCTATAGCCGATTCTTGGCTGGAATAGTCTCTCCTACCTATTTAATACCTACTTAAACGAAAACGTCTACAGCCGTTATAGATACTGGTATTAGTATTAGCATAGAAATATTTACTTTTACTGTAATTTATTTATCTATATCTATTTTACATTTGCTCCTTTACATTTAAAATATGTATATTAATGGATCTCAGTCAGTCCAATAATTATCGTATGTGCAAAAATCTACTAATTGCTTCATTAATACTTGGCATTGATACTATTTTAATTCCCCCGTCACAGATAAACCTCAGAGGTTTGTGTGGCGGGGACTAGTTAGAAACTTAATCCATGTATAATTATTTTGTTCATTTTAATAAATAAATAAATAAAATATTTATTCTTTTGTAGCTGGCGGCACATTCGGCCAAGTAATGATGATAGCGATAGCAATAGTTCATAAATAAGGGTGAAGTTATGTAGGTACATATTAGGTACAATTTTCATAAGATGGCCTACGACTTTCTCTATTGGATGGAAATGTTTATAACACCATGCGTGCACATCCTATTGCTTGTGTAGAAACTGATCGTATGTAGTATGTACTGTACCGTCTATTATATAATTACCACGGAAGATAAAAATTGCTGTTCGATAGCTACAGTGTCTTGTCTATACTAAATTTAATTATTCTCTTCACACTCACCACCCACTCACTATTACGTAAAGTGACATTCCTAAACATTTTACGGTAAATTTGCACTTCCGGCATGTAATGATTTCGGAAGATGTGCAAATACAACCGCGGCCGTTTAGTCGCCAGATGAGCCGGAGAGAGGACGTCTAGGTAAGTATAGACACTTTCTAGTTACGAAACAGACGCTTCATTGAACGACCTGACGACAGGTTTGTTTTGATTACATACCATTTCACGGTCGATAATGTCCCACATTACAGCGAGAGCTTTATTACCTCGTAATTGAACCGTTACGCCGTCATGTCGCCGTTGGTCGTTGATTGAATTATTTACTTACTGAAGCGTTTAATCAGGATTCAGGGTTTATTCGATATTATCTGAAGAAACAGGCGTGAAACTGTGTCCTGTTAAAAAATACGAATTTGAAAAGAGATGATAAAACGTTTCGAGCTTAGAACTATGCAAACCACACAACCTTGCTATTATATATCGCAGCAGATTATGTTCCATAAGTGGTTTTGCAACTTGGAGGTATTGTGTTTTGTATTACTAGACGTGAATTAGTTGTGATGGGTAGTTTGGTGATCTCCGTCAATGTGTATGTGAGAATTAGCGCAAATGTGCACTGTTGTGCAAACCTGTGAACGACGAGACGTTAAGATAAACATTATTTCGAAATGCGACTACCTGCGGGCGTGTCGTCACCGACGACGTTTCAATATGCTTTTGTACAAAGTGCTTAGTGGTCTGTAGCTTACACATACTATGTCGCAACTACACCTAACGTCTGTTTTGTTCCTCCATTATGTCTTCCACAACCACTTTTGCCAACAGGTCACTAAATACTGTTTACATTGTCAGAAAATAAGGATCGCATTAGGGGACATGCATTTTTGCAATAAGTGTTAAAGTAACAACCAAACTCTTCACTAATTGAGTTTGCAAACATTGCATTGTTCGCTCAACGATTTGATACAACAATTTTTTCAGAATTTTTAACGCAATTTTTTTCAATTTTATCATTTGTAAATTATTCCAGTCGCCTTTTGCCCCAATCAGGATTATTCAAATAACTAGGTACTGTGTATTTAAATTTTTGCCGAAGTACGAATCGTCAATAATTTGTAAGTTTATCAACTAGGAATCATCATCATCATCATATCAGCCTGTAGACGTCCAATGCTGGACAAAGGCCTCCTCTAGACAACCTAGGAATAAGTCAAGTATTTTTATGTTTTAGATACGTAAATTGATATAATAATTGATTATTTTGTATTGTTAAAACAACCTATTATTTACAAGCTTTTATGGGTCGTTCCTCTTTCTCCACCTGGTGGGTCATAACTTAAAAAATCCAATGAAATTGACAGGAAAATTGACTAACAAATCCGCTCAACTGCTCCTGAAACAAATCTATTTTTAAAATTTATTAATTGTTAAATGCCTGTGTACCTGCAGGGGTTCGCCATTCGACGTATCGCGACGCCAGAGGGGTGCTGCACTCGTACTTCTTCAGTTGGGAGCACGCGCCCACCCGCAGTTTGGAGGTGGACTGGCTGGACGCCAGGAACATCTGCCGGAGACACTGTATGGACGCCGTGTCGCTAGAAACCCCACAGGTACTAAATATGGATTGTGAAAGCACGAATACATGCGTTAGCAATACTGATTCGGATAGGTCTAATATCAAACAATTAGGTACCTAAGAATAAGTAGTTAGCTACCTTGTAGGTACTTGACGTTCTGTAGCTATAGGTACGTTTTATCTCTAGCAACATCTGAGTTGCGTGAAAACCTTGAAAGATTGTAGAAGTTTTATACATAAATGTATATCTAGTTATTTGTACATGTACGCAATCCTCTCGAAGATATATCACGCAACAGGGTCAATCGTGATGATGCGTTCACTTTCAGTATCATACTATGTATTCGTGTACCTACCGTCCATTTTGATGTGCGATGTAGCAATTTTGACTTGTAATTTGTGGAAGTTACTTATTTTTGTTCGAGTACAAAATGAAGTGTAATAAAAACAATTCAGGGACATCTCCATTTTCTGATGTTAGGAGGAAGGTTTACGAGTATATAGACGTGTTATTTGATGGTTGATAGATAACCATGTCACGACTAGACTTTGATTTAATGTTGACCTTACATAAAATGATGACAAAAATTAATCATACCATCAAACATTCCGGAACTAGGTTCACGTTCGGAACAAAAACTCGTGGTGGTGTGTACCTTAATTAACATCAAGTGTTTTTGTTGAACTTAACTTATATAAAAACCAACACGTTTTCATCATTACGCCGCGTTCCTTCAAATGCTGTTGGAAGTTATAATCAAATCTCTATTGTTTGCACTAGCCGGGTACACGAAGCTAACTACTATACGGAAAATAGCAGTTTTCTCTAAGCGCTTCCTCTCTCCGTCGCCGGCGCCGGTCGTCGCAAGATGTCAACGTACGAACGCACATTGTTGCACTTTCCTACGACACGACATCCGGAATCGCGTGCTAATAGATGCAAATCGCATTCAGCGAGCAAAGTGATTAGACGTTTATCAATTATGTATTAGGATGGAGCGCAGATCGATTCGGTTTGTAGAGCGTTGAAGGCGCGTGAAAGGGGTGCAATGGCCGCGTGCGTTTGTGGATGGAGGTGGTTTGATTGTGGGGCCGGGCAGCGTGATTACAAATGCGGATGCAGCACAGACGCAGAAGCTCTGCAATGCCGCCGTGTATGGATGCAATATACGCAACAAACCCACTTATACTACAGACTATGTAGGGTAGATGGTTAGGGTTGAAATTTTACATTATATCTTATGCTTTGACGAGCTGTAACTTATAAAACCGTATTAGGTACCTACCATTTACTTATTACTTCCATGGTACCTACATAGATTCTTTGGAACAAAAATTAGTAGTACAAAGGCAACACAATCTGACGTTTTCAGGTAGTGGGTCGTTGTGTACGTCCACATTAAATGGCACCTATAAGTTACTTAGGTTTAGGTTAGTTAGCTGGTGACCACGGAGCCTACAAGACCCGAACCCATAAAATGACCTAGAAAAAACTCTTTAAAATTATCATCGGTGTTTGTAGCTGGGTAAAGACGCTGCCAACACACTATGGGTGTCTGTGTTGTATCCGCATTTGTAATTACGCGGGCGGGCAAGTGGCGCGCGGCACACATTCCTGGTGCAGCCCACTTCTCTGGCGGACGCGCGCGACGGAGCCACTTCCCGTCAATCACAACCTAACACACTGCCTTACTAGCAATCTTCTTATATGGACATGGCACAGTAATGTACTTACATCTATTGCGATACTGGAAATGCTTTACGAAATTACCCCGGAGGATATAGACGTACCTATAGATATTACAAATCATTAATCGTTGCAACGTAAGTAGCTACTCAAAAACTAAACGGCTGAACTTATAAAATAATAGTCGGATAATATCAAAGACTACTTGAGAGAGAGTACTTGGAGCAATGAAAGAAAGTTCAAAGGCAAAAAAATTACAGTTGCCGCCTTTCAAATTATATAATAATACCTAATAATAATAATAAATGTTTTATTGCAGGCATAAAAAACCCATATATAAAAACTAATAAAAAATAATATATAACAATAATATATAGAAATTACACTAAACTATAAGGCACGTTACAATTTAAAATACAATCATATTGTCACTCATTTTCTGTTCTGGTCCCGGTGAACAGACAGCCAGTACTTAACGATAGGGCTCGGGGGCCCACTGCAAACGACACCGAGGATGCCGTTGCCAGAGCTGCGTATCCTGTCCCAAAAGGAAGCGATACGAGCTCTGACAACAGCAAAAAAGTCGGTCACTCGTCGGTCAGCGAACATGCCTGAGGCACTACAGTAGCGTGGCCGTCTCATAAGGATGAGAAACGCATCATTGTATTGCACCCTTATGGCGCCGTACGACTTTCGCAAGAAGTTAGTCCAAAGTTGGCAAGTGTAGAAACACTGACAATACGCTTTGAAGAGCGTTATTTTGACGTCTTCACTACACTTGCCAAACCTGCGAGCAAGCATATATGAATCTACTTATTACTTAGTTAATTTGTAAGTCGATGTTCAGCCGTCTAAAATGCTAGACGGATCCAACAACGGTAAAACTTATTTTAATGTTCTGTGATGCTATCATTGGTCCACTGCTGGACCAGGCTTTGGCTTGGTCATCAGACTCGAGCACCAGAGGTCGTGGGTTCGATTCCCACTGGGAACAAATAAGCGAATGGACTGATCCTGATCTATGAGTGTTGTATTTGTGTATTGTCCTTGTCTAAATGTCTACCTATTTTCATATAGTACAGTCGACCGCACGTCAGTGGAAACACTTTGACCTATTGAGCTGGTCTAGCTTAATAGGGAGTTTCAATACTATGAGATACCAGTTTATACTGGTTTTGTTTCCACTGGCACTGACGTGCGGTCGACCGTACAACAGAAAATACTAGTTTGAGATTAGGCTTCTGTATATGAAAATATGTTATACTTATTACACGTTTAGTGTGTTTAGAGTCAACGACCGCGACCGTGACACTTAGGTAATTTCCCTTGAACGGTAGGCTGCGCGTGCGGCGCGCACCGGCGCGGCCGCAGCACAACTAGATCCACGTTATGATAACACACATAACGTTAGCTTGTAACATATCACTGACCACACATTGGATAAGGCCACTGGTTCTTGCTTGTGCCACATTGCGTTGTGAGAACAAGAGATAAATAAATAATCCAATCGGCTATTACCACTTCAGGATGTTCCAGATCGTAGCGAGCGACACAGTGAACTAGCCGTCTATTCCTGGCTGCTCTCAAACGGTGAAGGAAAACATCGTGAGGAAACCTGCATACGCAGAAATTCTTAGGCGCAATGTAAAGTCCATCAACCCGCACTGGGCTAGCGCGGTGGACTATGGGGACATTATTAATAGGCTGTTGATTTGATTAGAAAATGCGTGATTGTGCAGGAGAACGAGTTCATCAAGCAGCGGATAGCGCGCGGCAACGTGCGGTACATCTGGACGTCGGGGCGCAAGTGCAACTTCGCGGGCTGCGACCGGCCGGACCTGCAGCCGCCCAACGTCAACGGCTGGTTCTGGTCCGGCTCCGGCGCCAAGATCGGCTCCACCGCGCAGCGCAACACCGGCGACTGGTCCTACACCGGCGGCTACGGGCAGGCGCAGCCGGACAACCGGGAGGCGGCTCAAGTACGCTACCATTCATTATATTACATACCAACTAACCCTGCCTCCCCGTGCCTGATTCCCATAGTACAAGTACAGTCGACGTATGAAAACTTTCTAATAGGCTAGGGCAGCGCCTGACGTGCGGTCGCCTGTACAAGTTGTTCCAAGTGTATAAGTTTGTCTAATTCCCATAGTACAGATACAAAAGTCCTGCACAAGTTTAGCTCTACCGCAAGTTTATGTGTAGGTAGGTAGGTACTAATTTGAAATATTTGTTACGTAGGTACCTACTACCTCTATGTATACATATTATTATGTTCATATAATATTTAATTTTGGTAATTGTAATCTTGCACTTAATGCCTTTGTAGAAAATTAATTTCATCGTTAAATAGTTTCTTAGATATGTAAAAGAAAGTGAGCCGTGGGCTTGACTAAAATGTCTTCTAATTCGCAACATTATCTCTTGTCGTTGCAAACTGGTCACGTGCGTCATCCACAACATGACATAGTGGTCAGTTAGATATTATCACGGCAGTACCGTAACGGTTCAATGACTCGCGTGGGAAAAACAAACGTTCATATGGTGTGTTCAGACGCTGACTCCTGAAATACAGCTCGACTAGTTACTTAGTTTGGGAGTCAGGGTTTCGATACATCGTAAATTCTTATGTAAAGAAAAGTTTATGTTTATGGTCTGGAAACAAAGTAGTTGTATTTAGACAGGATTGATATCAAAAAGGGAATATTGTATTCCAATTTTGAATAACCTAATTTTGTCGCAGGGCAACGACGAGTCGTGTCTGTCGATCCTGAACAACTTCTACAACGACGGCATCAAGTGGCACGACGTGGCGTGCCACCACGTCAAGCCCTTCGTCTGCGAGGACAGCGACGAGCTGCTCAACTTCGTGCGCTCGCGTAACCCCGGCCTCCGCCTATGAGCCCTCCCTACCGCCGCCCGCCCCGCGCCGCTGCACTTCAAACACTCGCCTTCTACTATTTATATGGCTAACATTGTACAAAACCAAGTGGCTATCTATTTAAGTTATTTATTAATTTAACAATTAATTAATATTCACCCTTACGTACCTACCCTAATCAGTGGAAACACAGCGGTATATCTATTTATGTTATTTTATCTCGTGACGGAAAATTGAAGCACTGGCACTAGGATTCGAGATTTATCTTTGTTGGATATATTGTCGTAAAAAATTACAAAAAAAAACAATTTGATGGTCAGTAATTCATTCATTCATTCATTAAATTAAGTAATTTGTAAAAAGGATTTTTTGCACAAAATAGGATTAACTTATAAGTATTAGAATAATAAATTAAAAAAAGTTTAAGCTGTGACAATTTATTTCTAATACAAAACAAACACATTATAGGTACCTACCTATAAATTAAGGTACACGTCACACAAATATAACAAACATACAAGTAACCAAGTACAAAATAAGTCCAGATCATGTGAAGTTTATTTAACTGGTAAACATTATTTTACTATATTCCATTTATCAGCATTTCATTCCATATAAATGTGTTACACATAATTTACATATTGGTGGATTTTCCTATTGTGACTGATTTAATATGTCGTGTATATTGTTTTTAATATCGCTAGGTACCTTTTAACTAAACTCCAATACAAATGACACATTACATACACACCTCTTAATCATAAATACAAATAACACAAACAGCCAACGTACTAACAAAACAGTAATAATCAGTCAAAACGCTGTCCCTACAGCAGGCTCAGTAAGGGTATTCTTATAAAGATCATTGTTTTAGTAAACAATGTTAACCAGCGATATCGGTGATTGATGTCAACTCATACGAAATCATAAAAATGTATGTTCTAAACATGCATATTACTTACAAACATTTTATAACATATTCTAAACATACGGTGCATTTATTTATGATACTCAATTGCTGTATGTCCAATCATGGATAAGTAAACAACTTTATATCGATGTGGCCAATAGTACGGCGTATTTATACTTCATATTCATACCCACTTCAGAACACTGATACAGGATACAGCGTATCTCAGTTCTAGAGTGAACTCTAGAATGAATCTCACATTCATTCGGAGAACACCCAGTCATTAAATGCAACACTATTACCTAACTTAATAACTATTTAGTAAGGACTCCCATGTATTTGCTACTGGTAAAACCACAGACAAACTCAGTAAATACCAACCACGTAGTAGATGGCATGTGTGATGTAACGAAACATGTTCAAAATATATAATAGTGACGCAATAAGTGCGCAGCGCAAGTGAAATGTGAAAGTTGCTTAATATTTATATCAATAAACAATCTATCTATGAGGATACCAGTTCAGACATCGAGACGCCTTTCGTTTTCACAAATTATTAAAATGAAAAAGTATATTTATGTTTATATGCTGTCATGATTTTATGATTTATCGATGATAGATCATACTCGTAACTGCCATAATATTACGACTATGGCGAATAAACAAGTTTTGCTACAAATTGCAGATTAAACCAACTTTCAAGGGGCGTCAGAGCCGTACTTATATCTTACACAGAATAGACAACAGAACTAGTCACAAACACAGTCACAAACTAGTATACTTATAAAAAGAACAAATTTACATTCAATATTTTATGTTTTTCGTTCATGACAGGCATCTAGTATTTTTGGTACTTAACAGTTTTTTAACAATAATCTTTACGGAATCGTCTGAACACAATCAGATTATTCAAATGAAGATTTTTTATACTGATAATTAATTAAGGCTCTGAGCTCGGGGCATAATTTAAGGCACTATTTATTTAGTAACATTAATTATTATACTTACATACTATTATGAATATATATCCAACAACTGTGGTAATAAAAGATGAAATAGATCTTACATAGCTTAAGACAGCATAAACGCATATTACCAGAAAATGAATAGGTATCAAAAATACTTTGGTAAAAGTAAATTAAATAAGAACAACTCACTCTTCCGTCCTTCTTCCTTCCTCCTTCACCAACTAAGTTAAAATTATGTTATGGTAAGAATTAAATGTCGGTTGAGATTAAAACCGGAACCGAGTATGGAACCGAAAGTTGTATTTTTAAAAGTAACACCCAACTAACTGCAACAGCAGCTGTCATGTCATACAGAAAATATAATAAAAATTATGTAACCCAAACACACTCGGAATGGAACTTAAATGTCACATTAAATTGTAGCCGCGGACCACATTATTATCCTAGTTTCCCTTAAAGTTTATTATCTAGCGATAATATGTCCCATAGAGGGCCAAGTAAGGACTGAACAACGCTGGGTGCAAAGGTACTACTTATTTATACTAAAAAAGAAGTAATATGAAACCTGCCTTATGAAAGACGCACGTTGGTGTGTCACGAGGCGGGTGCGAGGCAGCGCACGTCGCCCAGTATAGAGGAGAGGAGCGGTTTGTCGCGCAGCGCGGCGCCCAGCTCGGCCTGGTCGCGCAGCAGGCGCAGGCGGCGGCCGCGCGCCGCGCCCCCGCCGCCGCCCCGCGCCACCGACACCACCCCGCGGGACTCCAACAGCGAGCACGCGCCCGACATCTCGCACAAGTCCAGAGGAGCTATGTTCCGAGCACTGGCCACTCTGTTGCAACGAAAACATACGTTAAATATCATCGATGATTGATTAATCATATTATATTTAAATTAACTTGGATTTCATTACAATAGATAGTATGTCGGCTGGTAGAAAATACATGTAAAATGCATCTAACAGTTTTAAAAGTTTTGTAATATCAGTTAAAATAACGAAATAATCGGCTGGACGCACAGGGTGGAAAAAAGAAGTAGTGGTTAGAAGGAAAGTACCCTAAATATTGATGACGATAAATTCATGACTTTAATTGACCGAGCGAGCGAAGCGAGCGAAGCGTCTACGTTTCGAGACTGGCCAAAAATGCTCTTGTCCGGCTGTCTGTCTGTCTGTCTGTAATTCTCTACAGGTCGCATTTTTCAACCGATTTTGACGAAAATTTGGCATATGTATAAATTAATTAAGCCTACAAAATGAAACATTTTTTTTAGAGTACCTACCATACTCGCAAAGTGGGAGTGAACTTTTTTTTTCTTGTGAATCCCATAGTGTGGGATATCGTTGGATAGGTCTTTCAAAAATATTGCTGGTGTGTGAATACCATTTTTTCGATTTAGGGATCCGTTGGCGAAATATTAAGCTTTAAAGCGGTAATTTTTGTTAGAGTCACGTGTCCCCCCCCCTGCCAGCTAAACGGTTGCTTCTGGAAATGTGAAAAAATTCATGGCAGTAGCATATATAACGTAGTTACAAGGAAAACTATTACGGCTAAGTATTTTTGAGTAATAGTGGATCGACTTAAGAAAGTTGAAAAAATAAATTATGTTCATAGAACTGCATACGTAAAATGGAAAATTATTTTTTTCCGCGTGATATCCATGGTGTGGGGTATCGTTGGATGGGTCTTTCAAAAATATCGCGGGTGTGTGATAAACATTTTTCGATTCAGGGATCCGTTTGCGAAATATTAAGCTTTAAAGTGCTAATTTTTGTCACTTTAGTAGGTACTTTTTCTGTTTCCAAAGTTGACTTTTGTTGGTTTCTTTTAGGTTTGGTTTATAAGGGCTGGCGAGGTCTACTGTTCTCACGGAACTACTAGTTTAAGATACTATGTTATTTAGAAGTAATTGATTCATAAGATTGACCATTTTGATTGGTATCATAAAAATACAGATTTTTTTCCACATTTGTCCGGTTCGATTAGGTACCGCCTACGACGGGTTGTATGTTTAAAACTTTCAATGCATTTCTAATTATCGTCGAAAATAAACGAGTGTTTCCTTTTAGTAAAACTTGCTATAACCCACAGACCTTCTGTCTGTGGCTATAACCAACATTTAGGGTACTTCCCTTCAAGCAAGCTTCTTTTTTCCACCTGTATATTACACGAGTACATTATAAAGTAACTGTGCGCAGTTTGAATAAGTTAAAAAGCAATAATTACCTTTTATATACATCATGTAGTTTTCCCATTAATATATCTTTGTTTTTTCCTTTGGTCAGCATCAGCATCAAGCTACACAAGATCAGTTTCTGCTGCATGGGCAGCCCCTCGTCGACGTCCTGCGCTGCCCTCGTCCCGCCGTACACGTCGTTCAGCACGCCCAACACTTGCTTCAGCTCGACGGTCACAGTCGAGTCTCTCATCATAGACTCCACAGATTTGTTTTCGGAGAATTTATTACGTCTGGCAACCTCGATCGCATGACGCCCTATGTCTAATGCTCTTCTCATGTCACCAGATACTGCCGCGATTTTAGCTGCAATCGATTTGATTAAACATATTTTATCTCTACTCAAGGTATTAAGAAATTGACCAAATCAACAATGGAACAACCTAATAACGAAAGTTAGTAATTCATTTAAAATTAAATTGACAACAAAAATGAAATGTTGATCACTTCTAAAACTTTTTAGACTCGACGTCATCGACTGTAGTAGTGAGTAGTCATAAAATCATCTTGTGGGCATTTCTTTCTAACCTAGGTATTTGATGACCATGTTTGTGTGGCAAGTTTATCACATTTATTATAAAAATTACCTGCTAGCATTTGCAAAGCGACTGGCGAAAACACATTCGTCTTATCCTCGTTAGCCAGTACTGTCGTGAATATGTTAATAATCTGTTCTTTGGTGTAGGGAGCGAAGTGGAGGGTGCAAGGTCGGAGGGAGCATCGCGCCTGGAGGCGGGGCAGGGTCCTTTCGGTGAGGTCCAGAGCGTTCGCCACCCCGACGAGGACCAGCCGACACCCCGCCAGCGCCGGCCACTCGAATATTGTGTATAGAACTGACTGCCGCTTGCTATCTAGTTGATCTATTTCGTCTAGCACTAGGAGACTGAAATAAAAATTGTGAATATGTAAAACAAAATATGCCTTTTCACGACATTGCTCGGAATGTTGGATTTTATTCTAAAATTATTCAATGTGTCATTTTTCTGAACACGGTGTATGGTTCATAATCATAATTTCGTAAATGTCGTGTTTACCTACTTTTAAGTTCTAAATGCATGGTACTTACATCTTCTTATGATTTGTAATTAAATATTTTTCAATGGAGCTGAGACATGCTTTTTCGCTTTTGCCTGATTGTGGCACCTGCAATTCCTTACAAATCCTATTATAAATGCTGGTGGCGGATTTCATCATAGTGCAATTTATATAGACTTGTTTGTAGCCCTGCTGAATCTGAAACAACATTTGATGGATATACAAACTGAGGCAAGCTCAATCTTCAGACCTATTTAAAAATGAGAACAGACAAACAAATGTATCAATCGCCCGCGTGGAAAAGATTTCCCGGTGGGAAAAACCCTTTCTTATTGGACGTCAGAGCTACATCAGGACAGGAACCTTTGTGCAACATTTCAAGTCCAAGGTTTAGCGGTTTGGGCTGTGCGTTGATCAGTCAGTTTCTTCTTTCATATAATAATATATTGATATTCATTCAAATATCGTGACTCCGCCCGTGACGCAAAACGTAATGGTCACATGAATACTGCCAGACAGACAGGTTATGGATTTTATTAGGTACCTATAATAAGTAAAGTATAATTTTAAACTAGAATCACCTTTGGCAGCTGCAACACATACGAGAGACTCGCAGTTTTCCCGGTGCCCGGTTGTCCAGAAATGTATAAAGATGCAGATTCCTCATTGTCAATATGTTCTGCTAAAAATCCTTCTAACCATTCTATCTCCGTCTCTCTGCTTGTTAGAGGCCTGGGACAAGCCGCAGTCAATGTTCTGAAAATTTAGAAAATACTTAAATAAGATAGATTTTCTTATCACAATATTAATGTTGTATAGGTTGGTGATTGAAACAGTACACAATATGACTTTTTTCCACTTAACCTTTTAACCGCCAACGTCATCGATTGACGTGATCAAAATGACATTCTAAATATAGTTCATTAAGGTTTGATGTCGTAGAAATTCTACGTCATATTTATAAGACGGCGGCGGTTAAAAGGTTAAGGGCTTCTTACACCAGTTGCTGATAAAGCCCCAGATACCCTATATGCAGGTTATCTACCAGATACCCGTTTTTTTCGTTTTCACAGGTATCTGATTGCCTTATCTGTCCGATATACCGTCTTATAAACTTACAGCCAGATCAAGGGGCTGTTATTTCTTTATCTGTCGGATATGGATTGTTTTTTTTCGAATTTAACGCGGTAATACTTCAGTTTTGTGTTAACTTTTTATGATATATGGATTTATCACTGTTTCATTTATAAATAGTACATTACTGCCGCGGCCCGCAACAGAGGCATTGATGGATGAGCGTGTGAATGTAGGCCGAGGCGAAGCCGAGGCACACATACGTGAGTCCATCAATGCCTGGTTGAGGCCAAGGCTTGTATAATGCTATTCTCAAATAATGCGCGGAAATCCAAAAAATATCAAGTTTTATTAAAATTGTGAACCGTCTGCACTGAACGATCACGACATAGGGTTGTCACAATACTATCGGCAAATCAAAATACTTTTGGTCATATCTCCGGAACGGCTAGTGCTAGAACCATGTTCATGTACTCAAATGAAAGGGCTCGACGAGATCTAGTTGAATATAATATAAAAAAAACACCCTGTATATATAATTTTTTATTCAACAATTTCCGCGCATTATTTGAGAAAAGTGTTATACAAGCCTGCAATCAATGTAATTTCATGCATCATTCGAAATTTAAATAAAACTTTTGCTATGTTACCTCCGTGGTTGCCATGGTTACACGACAGATATGAATTAATATGGTCATTATTTGACCGCTAGGCACGACAGATATGGATTAAATAGAAACGCAACAATGAATTGAACTGAAGAACTGAATTGAATGAACGGAATGTTCAAACTCCCCGGTAAATCGATGACAGTTTAGCTGCCCGATATTTTAACAGAGACTTGAGTGGTGAAAACGGAAAATATTATCCGACAGCTTTATCCGATAGATTACGTTATCTGTCCGTTTTCTATCTGTAACAATATCAGCAACTGGTGTAAGAAGCCCTAATAGTTTGTGAACTTTTGAGCGTGCCTGATGCGTGCGCACGATGTGCTCCCGCCATAAAAAGGATACACTATCTTATTGCAAACAACAAACAGAGCAGTTAATGTAATAATTCGAGAGATGTAGAGGAAAGCGAAAGCCAGATTTTGTGTTTTTATTTTAACAGTCTGGCCTGTTGGCATAGTTGGTTGTGTGTGACCCTGCTGCGCCAGAGGTCTTGGGGGGTCGATTCCCATCAGGACCAACATTTTTGTGATGAGCAATTCTGTTGGTTTTCGGATTCCAGGTGTTCATATGTATTTACGAATTTATTTAAAAAGTACGTGTGTAAATTTGTGCCGAAACAAAGTATCGATACATACAATGCTTGCAATGAAGTGCAATGAAGTCATATTATTTACCTATTTTCCTTATAGTCTGCCTCACTAATCGTAGATTCAGGAGAATTGTTTTTCTGTTTTCTGGAGATTTTTTTTGCTGTACACCCACCTGGAAAAATAAGTAATAAATATTAGGTATTTGAGTAACTACCTAACTATTTATTAGTGCCCTAGTCAATGGTGACTCTTTTTGACATTTGCTGTCCATTAGGGCACGTGGGGCATTTTACCTCGGGCTTTTTGGGTAACGTGTATATAAAGGCCCAAGGGCCTCTCTCCATGGACGGCCCTCCGAGTGTGGTCCACTATAATAAGCCGTCGAACAAATGTATGTCGACGAGGATACATACATATTACAGGATGGAAACGATAAGTGATTGCACTCGATTATTCCTAAAGTACCTATACTTACAAGAATTTAAAGGATTAAATATTAATTTAGATTTTAACGTGTTCTGTGATTTTAGTTTACTTACTAAAGTCTTCACCGTCAACCCTATTGTCCTCTATAACACGGCGTTTCAGAATATTTAATTTTGACAATCCATTTGTATTGATAAAGTCTCGATTTTCGTTAGATTTACTTTTTCTGCTCGTTGCGTTCACATTTTTGCGGGCTTTAAAAGGAATTGTAGCTTGAAGTGTAGCCATCTGTAAATAAAATAAATACCAATTTACTTAATACATTATTTAAATAACATTAAGTACCTATGTATTATGTACTTACAATTTTCATATTTATTTTTGTAGGTAAGTACCTAGCTACTTTAAGTAGGTACCTACCAGAAATTGTAATAGTACATTATGATACAAGTGCGGTAAGTTGAAAATTACAGCCAAGGCGATATTGCTAGCCGGAGCCGTAGGCGAGGGCCATAAAGAAGCAGAGGATGTAATTTTCAAAGCGCACGTATGTCATACGACGTTTTATAACATATTTGCGAGGAAATAAATAAAACTCGGAAAACGAATAAATGTTTAATTACTTGTTAAAGGAGTTATAATCACTACTTGACGACATTTTCAAATAAAAACAATACAGCGAAAAGAAAAAGCGCATGAAATTACATTGATTGCAGGCTTGTATAGCACTTTTCTCAAATAATACGCGGAAATGGTTTTATAAAAAATATATATAAGTACAGGATGTTTTTTTATATTATATTCAGATAGATCTCGTCGAGCCCTTTCATTTGAGTACCATGAACAAGCGTCTAGCACCAGCCGTTCCGGAGAGATGGCCAAAAGAGTGTTTTTTTTTTTCATTTGGCCATATCTCCGGAACGGCTAGTGCTAGACCCCTCGTGTTTGTACTCAAATAAAAGGTCTCGACGAAATCTAGTTGAATATAATATAAAATAAAAACACCCTGTATATACAATTTTATATGAATATACAGGGTGTTTTTTAAATATTATATTCGGATAGATCTCGTCGAGCCCTTTCATTTAAGTACATTATAACATGGTTCTAGCACTAGCCGTTCCGGAGATATGGCCAAAAGTATTTTGATTTGCCCAAAGTATTGTGACAATCCTAAGTCGTGATCGTTCAGTTCAGACGGTTCCCAATTTTAATAAAACTTGATATTTTTTGGATTTCCGCGCATTATTTGAGAAAAGCACTATACAAGCCTTGGCTTCAACCAAGCATTGATGATTCACACGCTCATCCATCAATGCCTCTGTTGCGGGCCGCGGCAGTAATGTTACTATTGCTATTCGTTCGTGTTTAGACGGAGCATCTTGATAAACTGTGCGTTTTTCTTTACATTACCGCACGCGTGCGTTTTACTTTACATTACCGCACAAGTGCGTAATGAGATACAAAACGCAAATATTGACAATTCTGACGTTGTAGTATTGAAATTGGTAAAATAAGTGACCATTTACGAGCAAATATGTTATAAAAATATATTAAGTAGGAAATACCTACCCACGGAAAGGGCAGAAAGTTCATTACGGCATAGTTTGATGAAACCATGATGAAATGTAGGTATGCCCTTTCAACATCGTTTATGATTTCGTATCAAGAAAATTTCAATACCTACGGGATTTCATTTCGAGATGGTTAGAAAAATAAAACATCAAATTTACAGTATCTTAATTTAATTATTTATAATACAAATTACAATAGCTGTTTAATAACATTCTTAATATGTAAGTAGGTACTTATTATAACATATAATTAATTATAGAGCACCGTAGAGATGTAAATTTCACATAGGTAGGTACTTTACGGAAATGAACAGACTTAGAGATTGTTTGTCGCCGCAGCCGCAGTTCGTAATATATTACATACTTACATACATAAACAGACAATTCCACATGACGTTTAGCAAAATCATTCACTTAGTTATAAAACTAATTAGTAAGTAACATTTCATCCTATTGGAGACCAAAACCAAAACTCCCCAACAAAATTTTTTAACAAAATAAAATGACACTTAGATTTTTATTATTGTGTTGTGCTCGTGTCTAAAGGTAATTTCATTTTGTAAAAGAATGTAGGTACCTAAAGTAGTTAGTTTTGTCTCCAATAGGACGAATTACAGCTGTACCTACATTGAGAATTAATAAAAATATTTAAATTATTATATTTAAATTTTAACACACAAACAAACAAAAAACAGTGATTTATATTAACTTTATTATACAACGTTCCGTACAAACTTAATTTTTAAAATATTCGAAAATCGTTACTTAATTAATATAGATCAATGGATGATTTGATTATACACAAAGTTAAGTTTGATGGTAATTGAAAAATTACTTTTTTTTCGGGTTCCGTACCTCAAAAGAGGAAAAAGGAACCCTTAAAGGATCACTTCGTTGTCCGTCTGTCAACTCGACTTTTTCTCAAGAACGCGGGAGGTATCAAGTTGAAATTAATATCAAATACTGAGGTCTGCAGTCCCATAAAGCTGTGAAAAAATCAAACTTCTAACTCAACGCAGTCGGAAGATATGGCCGATTTTGAGTATATTGGTCATCAAAACCTATGGGGTAATTGACCTAGAATCTTGAAATTTGGCAAGAAGCAAGGACTTATAGCACAAGTAAAGGAAAAAAACCGAAAACCGTAAATTTGTATTTACATCACAAAAATTTTTTTGTACAAAAGTACCAACAAACTTAACTTTGCGTATGAGCAAGCTCCCGTTATAAATTAGTACAATGACGTAAATAATTGTGGAAAGAATTCCCTATCGTCTAGAAATTTCATCATTACAGATCTATATTAAATAATTTCGTAAGGTTTTACAAATTATACTTAAGGTTTAGCTAAGTCTGGAAATAAAATCACTTAAAAAATAAATAACATTTGACCATTATCGTAAACACGTGATTTAGCATTTGACATGACAGGACTTGTTTGACTTGTTATTGGTCAATTTATTTCTGCTTATTTTTTAAATTCATTTATTGGCGCATTCTTTTTGTCGTGCCAGTTCGAAATTTAAAAAGAGAGGTTTTAAATCTAAAAAGGTCGCCACGATGTCTCACCAATACTGCTATAGAATGCATGGCATATGTTACCATTAATATCCGTACTAACACTACAAGAACTGACAAAATTATAGATAATAATGTTTTTTCCAATTTTAATATACAATTCGGCACTATTCATTTTTTTAGTCACCATTTACAAATCTGGGGCAAATTTAATAAATAGGTATACTTAGAGAACTTTGATTTCCAAGAAAAATCTTCGAGACTTCCCGAGAGCTAACACCTATGTACAGGGTGGAAATTTCAGACGCCACGTGGAGGAAAAGTTATTCTGATGATTAACCTTTTCGATCGGTATCATAAAGATACATAGCATGTATTTTTTCCACATTATTGTCAGATTCGATTCCCGACTCAGACTCGTGGGTTCTTTAAAATGTTTGAATGGAGTTTTACCTAATTTTGAAAATAAAAGAATGTTTCCTTTTAGTAAAATTTGGAATCTGTTATATTTAGGGTACCTACTTTGCCTCCAGGTGGCGTCTGAAATTTCCATCCTGTATATTGGAAGCAGTGGTAGATACAATATAATGTGTATAAATTACTCATAATGCAATAAAATATTTTGACATTAACTCGATTCCCCTGACGACGAACTAATTTATATAGGTATAGTCGACCGCACGTCAGTGGTAACACATTGACATTGAGCTGGCCTAGCCTATTAGGGAGTTTCAATACTAGGAGAGACCAGTTTATACTGGTTTTGTTTCCACTGACGTGCGGTCGACCGTACCTACAAGTTTGTACGGAACCCTCGGTGCGCGAGTCAGACTCGCACTTGTCCGGTTTTTTTTCCTTAACTTAATTTTGCGTATGAAATTTTATTAACGATTTTCTAATTATTGCTATGATTAAGTTTGTACGGAACCCTCAGGGCGCGAGTCAGTCCTACTCGCACTTGTCCAGTTTTATTTTTTGTGATGTAACTACTTACTGTTTTCGGATTTTTTCCATTACTTGTGGTAAGACATTGATTCTTGCCTAATTTCAGGATTCTAGGTAAACCGAAAGTACTCCATAGGTTTTGATTACCGAAATACTCAAAAATGCGACAAAAGGCCATATCTTTTCATTGCGTTGACTTAGAAGTTTGATTTTTTCACAGCTCCAAGGGATTGCAGTCCTGAGTTGAGTAACTATTTGATATTAATTTCAACTTGATACTTTTACGCGTTCCTGAGAAAAAGGGTCTTGACAGACAGACGGACAACGAAGTGATCCTCTAAAGCTTGGTTTTCCTAGAGTATCGGTGCCGTCATTTAGCGGATGTAATTTAGCGGTGAATGACGTCACTAGAACAAATGGACTAAACGACGACCGCTCTCTAGGAAACCGCGCCATTTTGATTACATAGACAACGTTCTAGTGACGTCATTCACCGCTGTATTACGTCCGCTAAATGACGGGCACCGCTACTGGAGAAAACCATAGCTTTAGGGTTCCTTTTAAGGTACGGAACCCTAAAAAGAATCAATAATCGCTGTTAGTACATTTATTACTTACTAGATGTTGCCCGAGGCTTCGCCCGCGTGGAATAAGTTTTTTCCGGCGGTAAAACGTAGCATGTATGTTATTCCAAAATATAAGCTATTACTGTACCAAGTTTCATCAACATCTGTTTAGCCGTTACAACGTGAAAGAGTAACAAACATCCTTAGAAACGTTCGCCTTTATAATATTAGGATAGGATTATTACTTGTGTACCTAAGTACTTACTAAAGTTTAATAGATGAACTTCATAAACAGAAAAAAATGTAATTTAGTTCAGAAGTTATATTAGGTACTTAAATCATACAATTCCAGCATCCCATCCACTAGATCCCATCATAATGTGTATCTTAAGAAATTAGCATAAATAGACTGACAATGACAAACTTAATAACTATTATTCTTTGCCACACTAAAAAAAATATTTCATTTCATACTCTTAGTTCATACGTGATTCCGATTTCATATTAGTACATTCTTGTCTTTAAATATAAGTTTAACCTGTACCAGTGGACATGGACAATTAATTACATGAGTGAGTTCAAGAACAGCAAATCCAACAGCTAATAGAAATGGTTAAAATCTGTTTGTTTACACATACATACCGTATCTACCAGTAAATAATCAAATTTGAATACAAATATAGCAAATAATTAATGTTTAAATATGCCATTGCCGATAAAGAAATATTACAATAACTAGTGTACAATAATAATTAAGTCATAGTAATAATTACAATCACATAGTATTATCTGGTCAAATGTACATATATATTAGCAAGTTTTTTCTTGAACTCAGTACCTACTTCAGACATTTTCCTACTATTATTTGTCTTTGTTATAGTCATTCTGTGATTGGTGAGAAATATTTGATAAATTTTTATACATATCAAATTGACTGTGAGCCGTGAGCCAAGCATTCATTTCCATTTGACGCCTTAATAGTTCTTGATGAGCAGATATGATTTGGAATTCTGTTGGAGTAGGGGTTGGTTTCAATGTTTGAGTTATTGGTTGCCTCATACCTGTTATAATTTTGTTTGCAGATGGAACAGGTTTAATAAGCTTAGGGCCTTGCTTAGATGATCCTGGCATAGCCTTGGGGGATTCACTTTTAGGCGCAGTAATATTGGAGAGTTGAGTACTTGTTATTTGATTGGATTGATTAATATTTTGCTCTGTACTACACATTTGTTTTTCTTCTGCAATCACCAATTTTGGAGAAGAGCTAGGGGAACGAGTTTGTGATCTTGGTGAAGGTTGTGTCATGCTTGGAGAGTGAAGTGAAGACATTTGATAGCTAGGAGTTGATATTGTTGAAGTAGCATTGGTTGTTGGCTTGATTTGGGTAGATTTATTAGGTATTTCCTGTCTTAAATTATTTGTCTGTAGCCCACCTGGATTTAGTTTGTCGAGTTTGGCTACAGGCACATTACCTGTAGCTGGTACTCTTGTTTGACTTACACCCATCGACAGTGGTCTATTTGACATAATAGAATAACTCTGAGATACACTTTGCATAGATCCTTTTAATGGTAAATGTTGTTTTTTAGCTAAATTAGCAATTGATTGCATAGTTTCAAAAGCTTTTGTTTGATGTGGAGTTAATTGACTTTGAATGTTATGAGGAGTAGATAGATCTAGAGCAGTGCTCGTCTTATTTTCGAAGGTTGATATTGGGCCACTCTGAGTGGGACTGTTGTTAGAAATGTTAAGTTTATTTGCAACATTAAATGTTTTTGGATTAGCTGGCATAAGCTTTGGAACCTGAGGTTTATCTTTATTCAATTTTGATTTTTTCTTTGTTTGTTGAGATTGAAGTTGTTGCTCAAATGTTTGCTGGAAAGTGATAGGTGATACAAAATTTCCACTTTGTTTACCTAATTTAGGGTCAATAGGTTTTAAGTTAGGTACTGGCCCTTTAGCTGATGTTTCAGATGACTTTCCAGAAGGCTTTGGTTGTGTAGTGGTAGATTCTATTTTGTTGGATGTATTTGGTTTGGCTTCAGAGTTACCATCAGTTTTGTTTTGTTTTTTAGGATCAGTATCAGGCAATTTTAGTATTTCTATGTAATTATGAACAGGAGGACTTGGTGCCTTATGACTAGCAGTATTACTAGCACCAGCTAGATTTTTGTTCATGACATTCTTCTTTTGATCAACGCATGCTACTTCCCCAGAAACTCGCGGATCTTGCTTTTGATCAGTTAATGTTATAGACAGAGAAGAAGGAATATTAATTTTACAGGAATCAAATAAGGACTTTAAAGGATCACCAGAAGTTTGACATGTACTATGAATACTTAGTGATGATTTCACTTGAGACAAAATTCTGCTTCTGTCTATTGTGGGATCACTGTTATTTGCCAACAGATCCATTCTTACTTTATTGACAGGTTGAACCTTATTTTGAGTTAATTGAGACATTGGAACACTTGGCTTCAAATCAGGAATCTTTTTTACTGTTGGTTTTTGGACATCAGTAGGTTTAGGTGTTGATGATTGCGCTTCTATTTTAGGTACTTGAAGTTTAAGTGGAGAAATAGTTTTTGGAGGTGCTAGTGGTGGATGCATAGCAGTGGTGTCATTATTTGTTTTACGTTTAGGAGAAAATAGACTTTGAGGACCTGGAACTGGGCGTTTGGCACCAGGACTCTCTGGAATTTGCTGTTTTACGTTCGTAGCTTGCTTCACTTCTGTAGTTAAAGACAATGATGCTGTAGGTATAGTATTTGGTGGAGGCATAACTTTAGGAATTTTGGGTAAATGTTCAATTTCCTTAAACTTCACAGGAGTATCAATAGGCTTTTCTTTTTGACTGGTAGATGCAGTAGTCCCATGAGATAAACTGTTTGGTAGTTTAGTTTTCTCCAATTCAATTTTCAGTTTTTTCATTTCAGAAATGTTTGGTGGAGTATGATATTTCCTTTTCAATGAGTCTTCAACCTTCGGTGGAGTTATCTGGGTTTTAGGTGTAGTATCAGTTACAGGAAGGACAGGTTCATTAACATTGGATTTTACTGGTGAAGACTTTGTTGGTGAAGATTTTACTGGAGAAGATTTTGTTGGAGATTTTACTGGTGAAGATTTTATTGGTGCAGAGTTTTTTGCTGTGAGTTCAAAGGAGTTTAAAAATTGTGATTTTTCAACATCATCATCACTTTTTTTGGTGGGAGATGGATTATTTTTAGTAAGGTTTGCACTATCTTGGGGAATACAAACTTTATTCTGTACACCTGACTTATCATTTTTTTTGCCACTTGTTTGTTTGGTTATAATATCAGGCATAGGACTGTCAGTACCAGAAGAAATCTCAGAACCTTGATCATTCAAATTAGGTGCTGGACTGCTTACATTTGTGTCCTCTGTATTAGCAGGACTTGATTTTCTGCCCCTAAAGTGAGAACCCTTTCTATTTATATCAAATAATCTATTACGAATGGCTATGTAATCAATAATTTGATAGAAAAATCGCATTGGTTCATTTCGCTTCCAATTATAAATATAAGCTATGTCCATTAATGTATAATAGTCCGGCAAAGGAACCCTTTTATATAATATATCAATTGCAAATTGAGTACTGTCAATATCAAACTTCATGCTCAGAAATTTTTTCAAGTGGCTAATATTTACAACTGCAGGACATTGAAGAAACCGTCTTGAAGTAGTTGGTGTGCTTTGTGGTTCATTACTGTCAGACGATTTACTAGATATGCTATCAGTGTCAGTGGCATCTGCATATTCTAAAGAGAAGGATATAACATCTTCTGGACTGAAAATAATTCTTTCTGTGTCTTCACCCCTCTGCTCAGGTGTAGCAGTTGCTGCAGGCCCAGGTCTTGAAGCGTAAAACGTTTGACGCCTTTCCATTTCCTTTTGAAATAGACCTGGCACCAGTTTATACACAATATCTTGAAGTGCCTTATCGAGTTTGATATTGGGCTTAGCAGAATTTATCATCATCTCACAGACTGGACAGTAACTTTTGACTTGCAAGTGTTTGATAATGCAACTTCTACAGAATGAATGTAGGCATTCGACAATGGTGGTCGCATCTATATAGTAACCGCGACATAGCGGACACGTTATGTGTTCGTTAACCTCTCCTAGCAGAGTCCTTTGCGGCACCACTACGCTATTGTTCTGCTCGGCCATTTTCACGATCTTTTTTTCTGGTACTTTATTAGATGTCACCATTTTTACAGCTGCAACACACACAGCTTCACTAAAATGGGGCAAATTGTAGCCCAATCATAAATGCACACGAAATCGTTTCTTACGCGATGTGTTATCAAAACACAGTAACCACAAAACTTTACAGGTATTGTTACTCATCAATCGATCGATGGATACTTCACGAAAAATTACACGAAAATACGACGCGTCGCAACAGTCAACACACTCGGCGGGCAAGGGCGGGCGGAGCTTCAACAGACACGGTGTTGGTTGTGTGTGTGTGTATGTTGATGTTGATAATTTATGTTGGTAACCCTGTTTGGAGCCTATGACTAGGTCTTCACATTGTGACTAATTTCCGAAGTATTTACGTTGAGCTTTATAAAAATAATAAAATGGTCAAATAAATACATGTCTAGCACTCACCATTACACTCGTACATTAGAGTTTCCTGGGAAAATATACAAGAAATCACTGACCGAACCACACAGGAATTATTGGCGCGAGTTCACAGCTGTCTTGCCTGCTGTCATGTCAACTGACACTGATTGCTTTTTTTTACGGCCATTTGGAAACAAAGTCCTTACGCATGCCGTACACGATAGGTTTTGCTGTCAGTTTTAGAATACTATGGTTTTACCCATGGAACTATTAAGTACCTACTACGTAATGGTTTTACCACAGTCAGACGGTGACTGACGGATGAATGATCGTCTAATGCAGTGACTGATGAAAATCTGCATACTTTAATTTTATCATCATTCAACCATCAGTCAAGACTGATGGAATTGAATGACGCTTGCATGATTGTCTAATGTATGCATGGAACTATTATATACTACGTACAACACGTAGTACATACATATTAGAGTTCTAGTTCCATGAATGTACGATCTGTACGAACCAGAGACTTGTATGAATTTTGACTATATGAATATGGATATCGGTGTCTTCTTCAAAAAATAAAAACCGAGCTAGGGTTGCAACTTTCAAATATTCCGTTTGTTGGTAGAATATTTTTAGCAGAGAAATGTATTTCAGAAGTAGGTAGCTAGCTAGTAGGTAGCTGAGTAATTTTATGAAAAGGAATGACAGTCAAGTTACGCTATTAAAATTTTTAAATTGAGAGCACAAAATGTTAATTTTGTCAAACACAACGCTTGCTTAATGTCTTTTAAATTTTTATTTCTAATGTAACAATCAATTTAATAAACGATCCAAATAGAATAGGTACATAAGTATCTAATTCAAATTTAAAATTTTAATAGGGTCAAATGAGTTTCTTCGATTTAGCAATAAATTTTTTATCAAGCTAGCAACACTTATAACATTAGATTAAAAAATAAAAATTCCTTTTCCATTTAGGATCTTGGCGAGTGTTCATCGTGATGTTGTAAATCGTAGTTTTTTTTAGTAATCCTGAAGGATATCACCTTTTTTATAAGCAATACTTTGAGTTTATTTTAAGTACACCATGAGAGCAAAGGTATTTTTCTCAATATCTCATTACTGCATTCTTTTTCGTGTTTTTGTTGTAACCATCAATGCAGGCCGAAACAGCATTTTGCCTAATTTGTACTATTTGTTCCAGTGGCGTAAGAAGCGCATGCGGAGGCTAAAGCGTAAAAGGAGGAAGATGCGTGCGAGGTCCAAATAAATGGTAGGTGAGCAGAAATTATCCTCGTGTTGGTTTAATAACGAACACATGTAATCTATTATTTCTAATGAAGACACCGGTGGTAAATTACCCTTTATGTTGGTAACTAATACCTACATCAGATCATTAGTAAAATAAAACAAAATGAAATCGCAAAGCATTTTGCCGCATGTAGGTAGGTACTTACACCGTACCTACGTACCAAATTTTGGCAAACGAACCTATGGTGATGAAGAGAGCAGTAGTATACCAACAGTCTTCCAAGGAAATTTAGTTTAGGGTATAGTTTCTGGAAAGTAGCGTTGCCAGGTGAGCACTATAAAAATCCATCAAATGGGCATAGAAAAGACGAGCATAGTTCGACCTGCAACTAGGCCAAAGGATCCATTGTGGCAGAGTTGTGAGGGTGTAGGATTGTCACAGGAAGCTAAAGAGCGCTGGACCTGATGGCCAGGCTACAGAGTTAAAGACGCAATTTAAGCTAATTTAATTAAGCTCAAACAACATGAAGTCTTATGCAGATTCATACATTTATTTTCGCGCTAGTGTTTAAAAGGAATTAGTGTTAGAATGTGAATTTGGTAATATTAGTATTATAAGTCCCTCTGAGGCAGTCGTTAACGCACTATGAGTTAATGTAAAGAATTGGAGGGAAGATTAATAGAAAGCTTTCTCCACCCTTGTGATAATCACTATATCATGAGGACTATTTAAAAGCTTACAATAAAATCGTTTTGTAATTTAAATTACAAAGTTTGTTGTCGGTCAGACATATTTATTATTACTAAGTGACCTACCAATGTGGCATCAACATCAAATTTCCTTAAACTCTTATTTTGGTAATCTTGCCATCTATCTGAACAATTACCTACTTTGCTCAAAGCACTCACTTGCTTAACTTTTATATTATGGTGTTGTAAATTATACTTGTTTGTTTCAGGTGCACATGTGGACTTGGACAACATTATTTAATTGTATCTTAAAATCCTACCTGTGTATCTCAATAAAAAAAAAGTAAAATGTACCCAACAGATTTTTTTACTTTACACACAAAAACCGGTCCGGTCGACATAATTTACCTTAGTCGGCCTTTAGTAAACCATCTGGATGCATGAAGTGCTACGCACGGTAGACTAAGCACACCAGGGCACAGAATACCAGTAGACATAATTCACCTGATTTAGGCGCGAGATGTACAAATGAGGGAATTTGTGGACATATATTTTATCATTAGTATTTCTGGTATACTATCTATGGATTTTTATCTAAAGTTAATATACCTTGATTTTAACCAAGAGTTCTCGCGGCTTTTTTACCGATGTCCAAAAAGGAGGAGGTACTATGTTCGGCTGTATGTATTTTTTTTTTGATTATAGATTTTAAAAGATTGCACGAAGGAGTAGGTTTTCTTTGCACCTTTTTTAAAAACTGAAACTTGTGAAAGTAAAAATTAACCAATAAGTTAAAAAAGGTTTCCATTCAGATTAATTCGCATAGGGTCCCCATCTCTAGTTCTCAAAACGTCTGCTGCCCTCTTTCTCAACCAAAGAAAAAGTAGGTAATTATATGCATAATCTGAGAGGTAGGTATAGTTTGGAGCTGTTTTGGCATGGAGGTGGAGGTATAGCAAGTCCAGGAAGAAGCAGCTGTCATGCATACATTCTAATTTTAAAATCAAGACGTCATTGACAAACATGAAGATTATAAATATAGATAGATTATAAATTTGATCTTTAAAAATTTACCTTTGCTATTTTAAAATTATATATACCTACCACAGATTAATGATATATAGTGTCTTTAAATACCTACTAATCTTCTGTCAATATTATATTTGTTTCAAATATGATTATTTTAAAAATTTAATTTAACAATAAACTGTTAGCAGAGTAAAACATTGTCACGATGGGTCGGATGGGCGGTATAAAGTGGGAGAAATCTACCCTATGTCGACCTGTTCATAATATTATCTCATCGGATTTCCCTAAATATAATCCTCAGCCATGGAAGTTCATGGTAAGTAAACAAGATCTTGTACAGTCGAGTTCATATATATCTGATCAGTAGGGTATCTAAATAGCATGAGTTGACATTGACAGCGTCGATTCGATACCTACTCAGTTTTTATATACCATAATGAGTTGACAACGTCAATACTCGATAGCGACTACGTAAAAATTATATCTTTGTATTTCGTAATTAGTCGACAAGTGATAGCACTATTAAGTATTTACGTAGTCACTTGCGAGTATTGAAGTTGTCAACTCATGGATAGGCATATTCTCGGCATACTGGACTCTGGACGCTTGGTACAGAACATGCTAATTACTTAGTGAGGCACAAGAGATAAATCGATTTCCGTTTTCATTTATATTTATTTTACATAGTTTGGCAACTTATAGGAAGGGAAGTCACGTGTAGGATGGTTGCTATCGTATGAATACCAGAGGATGTGGCTGGAGGAGCGCGAGGCATGGAAGAAACGCATGTACCCCGAAAATACAACTGTCAACGTAGATATCGTGAAGCGGTACGTCATGACGTTCAAGACGAACCATCAACCAGCAAAAGCCGAGAAGAAGAAGCCATTCAAGATGAAGAAGTAAGTAACTAATATTTACCTAAAAATCATTAAGAAAGTAAGAATGACCGTTGAAAATTATATGCGTCATCTTGGGAGGCCACAGCCTCTGAGTTGAAATCTGACTATACAGAAAAAATAAGTTTAAACTAAAGACATGTTTTAATTTTGTCTGAATATATATATAAAAAAGTTTATTTCATTATCAAAGGGTTACTATATATTAGTGGTTGGCACTCCCAGTGGGCCAATTGATATCACGCAAAAACTACTGGAGATATTGATGGCTTTCTTGATAGTTAAATGCATAATGTGGAATGACCTTCCCTCTGACGCTTTTCTACAGCGATACGATATGGGGGGTCCTTCAAGAAGAGAGTCAAAAGAGCCCTTCAGCCAAGGCCGGCAACGCACCAGCACCCCCCGGGTGTTGCAGGTGTCTATAGGCGGGGCGGTGACCTCTTAACATCAGCCCGCCTGCTTGTTGCCCCCGTAGCAAAAAAAAACATCTAGGTGAAGCAAATAAGATCTTCGTCTCAAATCTCTGCGTTAAATCTAATTTATATTCCATTTCCTACGCAGGAACCAACGATTAGTTCAAAATCATTTTTTAGGTAGCTATGAAATTAACTTCCTACCTAATTAACTATATGTATTCTAAATGTTATTTTCATTATGTCTAATTAAATATTATCTATTAGGTAGGTATTATGTTTTATTAAATCATCACCATTGTTAGAAAATCAAAGAAATGAGCAGCGCAAAATAAAACCTATACAGATAGAACAGAAAACTCAATATATATTTTACGAATTTCAGGTTTGAAGGTGTACAGAGCAAAACCACTACCAAACGACCTCCCGGTGACAAAGCGATGAGCTACGAAAAAGAAAAAACGCCATCCAAGCAAAAAAGTTAAATATACTTGTTTACATACATTACTTACTACATACGAGTTTTATAATAAATTTATAGTTTTTTACACCTTATTATGTACCTATTATTATTATTATTTCAATATTTTACAGTAACACCAGTAGGAAACCTCAATAAAAAAATCGATTAAATTGTGAAAATTTTATTTCTACTAAATATATAGATATTTAATAAAACCAAACAGCGATCTGAACTAAATATTACAGTTCTTGGCAATATTGGATTTAAATAACTTATTACATTCATTTATTAGTAGGATCAACAACCAATGTTTAATGGTTACAAATATATTAAAGGGTCAATATAAAATAATGTTAAAATTAAACCAGTTGTGAATTCAAGGATTGAAGACAGGGGCTTAAGTACCAGAAACTCCAGAAGATTATTAAAATCTACAGAGCTATTCGACAGCAATGATTCAAGAATGATTCCTTTCAACAGTTGCTTGGAAGAGAAATGACACCTAACTTCATTCAACAACTTAAGTTAAAAATAATGATTTTATAGTAGGTATAGGTAGTTGTACAGTCGGACATAATGGATCCCCTGGGGATCCAAACGAGGGGAGCCAAGTGGACGGAGGGAAAATATTAGTCAAACAGGGTTTTTCTGAAAGTGGCGTAGTACAGTCAAGGTCCAAGATATGTATACACCACAGAGTTTCAAAAAGCGTAGTCATCTAAATGGTCATAAATTTAGCAACATATAAAAGGTCATAAATAAGTATACATAGTTTTAGAGATAACTATGTATACAACAGTTGCAATAATATGTCCTCAGTTATTAAACCATAATCTTAGAAACACCACAAAGTTCAAAAATATATATACATTATTAACTTTGATGTTGAATAAATGATTTTTCTTTCTTTCATAATTATTATTATACAGAGTGTTTTTTTTAACTGGGACACTTAGGCTAAAACCGAAACTATAGGAGATACAGGGAAACTGTCTTAGGAACCATTTGGTCTTTTTTTGTGATAATTTTAGCATAGAATTTTTTTTGGTCAAGTGTGTGTTGTCTATAATAATTAGACATTTTGATCAAATTTTTTTTATACTGATATATTGATGCTAGACTACTAGTTTATATAAAGAGAAATGATAGATCTCGATGAAGTCTTCATTTCAGATGACAGCTGTCAAATTTATAACCACTGTAACTCGGAAACCATTGATCCTAGACTACTAGTTTGTACAGAGAAATGGTAGATCTCGTCGAGATCTTTATTTCGGATGCCAGTTTTAATTTTGACAGCTGTCATCTGAAATGAAGAAATCATTGAGATCTATCTTTTCTCTTTACAAACTAGTAGTCTAGCATCAATTGTTTCCGAATTACAGCGGTTTTAAATTTGACATCTGTCATCCGAAATGAAGATCTCGACGAGATCTACCTTTTCTCTTTACAAACTAGTAGTCTAGGATTTATGGTTTCCGAGTTATAGCCGTTTCAAGTTTGACAGCTGTCATCGGATATGAAGATCTCGACGAGTTATATCATTTTTCTTTAGAAACTAATGATCTAGGATTAATAGTTTTCGAGTTACAGCTGTTTTAAGTTTGGCAGCTGTCATCTGAAATGAAGATCTCGGCGAGATCTACCTTTTCTCTTTACAAACTTGTAGTCTAGGATCTATGGTTTCCTAGTTATAGCCGTTTCAAGTTTGACAGCTGTCATCGGATATGAAGATCTCGACGAGTTATATCATTTTTCTTTAGAAATTAATGGTCTAGGATTAATAGTTTTCGAGTTAAATCAAGTGTTTAAGTGTTTCAAGTGTTTAAATCGAGTGTCTAAGATTTTCGCGGATTTATATTTTGTATAAAATATATTTTCGTAGCAGTTACCTACTGAATCTTTATTTATTGACATAAACATGACTACAATATTTTGCAGCACTTGCAGGATACTAATTATGTTAATTTTGATTGTATACAAGTTTTTGAACTTGCCTTATACATATTTATGTGGCCATTGAAGTTTACATATTTATTAGTATTTGAATGAGTACATATCTTTTGAACTTTGTATGATTACTTTTATTGTTTCACATTACTTGTATATATATTTTTGTCCTTGACTGTACATAGTATTTTAATTATTGTTGACTGTACAATATATAGGTAGGCACATACGTATATACAATACACACTATTACATGCTATTACCTTCCCCCTCACCGGAGCTCAAACACACTCCACGGTATGTTTTTGACCCTCAGAAACGGACGTGCGATTTTTATTCGACTATTCGAGAAAATCATATTGAAACCAAGAGTAGAACAACTCCCGTGTGTCAATTTTGTACAGAACTGGCGATATTTTTTATATATATATTTTTTGGGATTTTCAACATTTGATGGAATGATTATCAGGATATTTTTCTATGTTGATGTTGATTTTTCGATGTATGATAGTGTATATATATCCCCGGGACAACATATTTAATACTGGCTATTAAACATATCGAAAATTGGTCTATAAATTGTACACCAGCAAAACCCTCAATTCGATGAGTTCATGGTCAGCTAGCACGTAGAGTGAGCACGTGAAAATGAGCTCTATATTAATAACAATTTCTTTTACTACCGTTGTATCAGTCTATTGTAAGACTGATTGATTTCATAAGAGTACATGAACATTAAAGTAATTATCTGTATGAAGCCTTGTTATCAGTTTATACATTATTTATTGAAAAAAATTATAGTTACTTAACCAAATCAGTCAACATGAAAATAACTACTAAGGTTAGTATGAAATATTTATGACCTTCCTAGTAACTGCATGACTACGACTACTTCATTGCCTGTGACGATTTTGTCAGTAACAAGCTTTGTACACGCATTTATTTAAGAGTTTTAAACAAACATGCAGGTCCTTAAACACACATATTTTAAACAATTATTTTATACATTTCATTTTTAATTTTCTTCCAACTCTCATTGTTTTATAGACAATCTTAGCTAATAACTTCATGGGCATTTTTTAGGTTTTTAGATGATAAAGCAGGGTATTCCAGTCATGAGCCAGGATATGCCAAATTCAGCAACGTGCGGTAATTGTTTTTGGATCCAATCGATTAATCCAAACATTCACATTACAGCAACGTAAATGCACCTAGCATGAGCCACTTCTTCATGCACTGTTTATATTAAATAATACCTTAGCAATGTTGACGCTTTTAAGTGACGGTCATATTACTCAAACAGGAAAAATAACTAAATATTTACATCATCTTCTCGTTTTTTCTTTTAGACTGGCCAATAAAATTTTACCTACTCATGACGAGAAATTTCCTTAACCACCACAAATTGACGATTAAAATGGAATGAAAATATTTTAATTTGAAGCCAAACCCTAAATACTTAAATATATTTATTATTTATTTATTGTATTTTCCTGGGGTGTTTCAACATATTGTCTCGTCTTGTGATCGCCATTAACCGAACTGAAAGCTGAAGGCCGAGCCCGGGAACCCGCCGGCCGAGTGAAAGTCGAACTGCTGACCGCCGCGGTTGAAGAACGTTTGGAACACCACATTCGGGTCAATGTCTGGAACATTATAAAACAAACATCAGAACGGCAATAAGCAGCAGTTATAATTAACAGCCTATACTCGTCATTATCATCATTAGCCTGTGCAAGTTCAGCAGTGGACTAGTACAGGCCTATGGCCCTACTAAGCCGCGCCACTGAACCCGATCGTCCAGTCACTGCCAGCCGCCTTACGCAGATCGGAACTGATTTTGATGAAACTTTACAGTAAAAATATCCTACTTATTCTACTAAAATTATAAATGCAAAAGTTTGTAAGGATGTTTGTTACTCTTTCACGCTTTAACGGCTGAACAGATTTTGATGAAACTTGGTACCTACAGTGATAGCTTATATTCTGGAATTACATAGGCTACTTTTTACCGCGGTATACTGTTCCCTCGGAGAAAAAACTTATTCCGCGCAAGCAAAGCCGCGGGCAACAGCTAGTAGGATAAACACCAGGATAACACATAGCTGGAAGAGATTTCATTGAAATAAGCTTGACCCATTGTAAATTTTGTTTTTCTACATTGTTTTTTTTTGTGTACAATAAATTATTAAATAAATAATAGGCTACAGATACCTCGGGAAAAGCTGTTCCCGCGGGAAAAACTTTCCTACGCGGGCGAAGCCGTTAGAAATAATTATTAAATAAGTACGCACCCGCCATGCCGGCGCCGTCGTCGTCGAGGTCCTGTCCGTGGTCGTAGCGCGCGCGCTTCTTGGGGTCGCTGAGCACGCCGTACGCCTCGCCCACCTCCTTGAAGCGCCGCTCCTGCACGCGACGCTCGGAGTCCGGCGCGCCCGCGTGCCGGTCCGGGTGGTGCACCAGCGCACGCTTCCTGCAACATTACATCAATACGTTAGTGTAGCGCCACACCCGCCGGCTATTTCAGGTTAAAAACTAAAATAAAAATTCTCAGATTCAATGAAATTTTAATAGCGAATTCATGATTGCTGGTACTTTAATAGCCGTTCTGCTTCCAGTCCAGTCCTGCTATGCTGACGACACGAATATATTGAGCGAATGTGATTGGTAATAGGAGCCGGGGACGACTGACGTACGAGGATCAGATAAAGCGGGTGCTCACATACGGACACGGGAAGAGCACTCGCGTCCAGCGGCGAGCGTGTATAAAGAGACTGAGCGAAGCGAAAGAGGTGTGTCTGGATCGCAATACTTCGCGCTCCGTTCTTTCTGCCTACCCCGCCAGGGACATGGCGTGAAGATATGTATGTATGCTATTCTGGAAGTAAATGTCTGCAAACCCAGTACATGACGCTTAAAGACTCTCCGAACTCACCTGTAAGCTTTCTTGATCTCATCATCGGAAGCGGTCTTCTCAATCCCAAGAATCTTGTAATAATCCTTGCGTTTGGACTTCTTAAGCGCTATTTTGGCTTCGTGCAGCAGTTGCTTGTTCTCTTTGCTCTTGTCTATTTTGTACAGTCTCTCGTAGTCTTTGACGGCCTCCTCGTGCTCGCCGAGCTCTGAGAAGCACCGGGCGCGTCTCAGCAGCGCCTTTACGTAGTTCTCGTCCAGCTCTAGCGCGGCGGTACACGCGTCGGCCGCCTCCTTCACTTGGCTCAGCTTGGAGCACACCGTGGCCTTGTTGAAGTACAGCTTCGCATTCACGGTCTTGTTGCTTTTGTCGATGGTCAACGCTTCGTTGTACAGATTTAGAGCTTGCTGCCATCGGCCCATTTTAAATGCTTCGTTACCTAGAAGCAAAAAGCCGTGGTAGCCTAGTTGGTTGCACTCGCCTCGCGTTCATGAGGTCGTGGGTTCGATCATGGCCCGTACCAATGAGTTTTTCGAAATCACAGTTTGTTATAATACCACAGGTTTTTCGGTGATCGTGAGGAAACCTGCACACGCCAAAAGTTAGAATTACTATTCTAAGGCGTATGTGAAGTCCACCAAAAATACGGATTGGTATACCGTTTGGCGGACCCCCTTTGGCACAACAGATCCCATTGGGTCGAAGTGTCGCCAGGTATTCCTGGCCCCCTAAGAAGCTAGGACACCTAAAATCAATATAATAATTAATAATATTAAGTCTTTAATTTCCTCATATTCTTGACTTCAAATTTTTCAAGCGGGTTTGTGAGATTTACAACTAGAACTCACCTTCTTCTTTCTTCTGTTTGAGTAATTTAGCCTTTTTGTATGTTTCCATTGCTTTTTTGTGATCCGGGGCAAGCCGTAACACTTGTTGAAAGTGTTTAAAAGCTTGTTCATCTTTGTCCTACAAAATATAATGAAATGTTATATACATAATTAAACGACTTTTAAGTATCAGTCACTATTGAGGCCTGCCTTCAGTACGTCTTCCGGTTCGTGGTTGCAACTCGAGAACTTTCTGTTTAATGTTGACCAATTATGAAAATGTTCAATAGGAAAATACCCTTAATTTGTATTGGGTAATTAAATTAGATGCAAACCTCAAAATAAAGGCACAATCCTCGAACATAAATGGCTTCGGCATTCAAGCTGTCAAATCTGAGAGCGTCGTTAGCGATCTCCTGAGCTTCCTGGCAACGCCCAAGCAGCGCTAGGCATTCCGCTTTTATGAGCTTCGCCCTGAAACAATTACATGAACTTATGAAAAGGGTAGGTAGGTATAGTTGAACAGAGAAAACAATGGGCTTTTACCACGTTTATGACTTGCCTAATACTTTGTAAGCTTGTGTCACAATGTGTCTTGCTTGGCATGTTATGGTCTGATGGTGTTGTTAAATTTATGGTTTTATTGAATTTATTTGATGGTTATGTATGACTTGTCTATCCGAGAGGTACTGGCAAATGAATGATTCGTAGATATTATTGTGCGATAAAGAAACATGTAAAAATGTTAAATTATACTGAACCAGCCGTTTCCCGCGGCTTTGAAAAAGTTTCGTACAAAATCGTCGTTTCGAGTACAAAATAAAGAATCTTCTTTCGAAACACAAATCAAATCAATCAAAAATATTTTATAGCATGTAAGGACACTAGGTACATTTATACAACCTCGATTTTTTATCTACCACCGGTTCCAAGGTGTTGGCGCTGGGAAGAAGATTAATTTAATTATTTAACTTTAGTTATTTTGGTAATATCAGCAACCTCTGTTTATCTCAAGTAGTTATTATTGAACGAGTTTCCAGAGAACATTCTTTATTCTGTATTCGAAACCGGTGTGGGTTGGTGGACACATGCGCCTAAGAATTTCCTCTTCGGCGTATGCAGGTTTCCTCACGATGTTTTCCTTCACCATTTGAGAGCAGTCAGTAAATGTACTTAAGTTTTGAGAAAAACCCATTGGTATATGGCCCAGCCGGGGATCGAACTTCGGAGCTTTCGATATGTTAGGCCGCGTCTTATCCCCGACGCCATTGACGCACGCGATTCGACTAATCTGGTAAAGCAGCACAAACTTGGAGCTGGAGGGGCTGTAGTCGAGGCAGCGGTCCATGCAGAACACGACGCGGCGGTGGTCGTGCGCCTCCGCGGCGCGCTGCGCGTCCTCGTGCAGACGCCGCAGCGACTCTAGCGCGCGGCGCTCGCTCGTGGCGCAGTCCGCGCCGCCAAGCTCGCTCGCGCGCCGCACCGCCTGCTCACCGCCAGACAGGTCGCCTGCGTAACATCAATGCTTACACTTACTAACAAAGTATATTTGCTACTGGATATTCTGCCTCCAATTAGGAACATTCAAATCACAATTCGCATAATAATAGAAAATTTATTTTCTTCTAATGGTGGTTGGTCCGTATATTGAAAATTATTTGGCGCAGCAGATTTATACAAGGCAAAGAATACTGTACCAGGTACCAGATTGTGTCCAGACAGAATCCTAAGTTTTTTATACAATGAATAGCCCATCAAATTCTGTCCAGAGTTTCAAAGATAATCCCATACATACACACAGACAAAAATGCCCATCATAATCTAGCCTCTACCTAGACAACTTCTCAGCTCACGCACACAGTACGAGTCATTACAGGACACTGTCACTCTATCAAACACCTTTATACCATAAGTATTATGAACAGCTCCCTATGCAGAGGCTCAGAAAACAGCTGCGCATGTGCTCTGCACTGTGTCCGATTAACAGACTGTAATCCTTGGCATGTCAGAGACTCTCAGAGGCCTGCTGGGATGTGAAGAAACTGGTGGGCTCAATAAATGTTTGAGCATGGCTGGATGGAGTAACCAGCAGCCACAAAACGCACAACAGGGCTAACTGTCGAAGAGCCCAGAAAGAAGAATCAAGATACAGACAGTTACTGGGTTCTATCTGGTACTAAATAATTTATACATAACAGTATGAAGTGAGGGCGGACTTAAGTATACCATATGTGTAAGTGAATTTGTTTTTGTTAACCTTTCACAGGTTGCCTATTTAACCGAACTCGTCTAGGCAACTAACATAGGTTAATTTTTACCTGTTCATGCAGGAAATAAGTGTGTAACGGCCAGTCGATTTATATAGTAGATTATATAGAACTCACCTAACGCAATGCAACACTTAGCCATGCGGATATAACCCTTGGTGAATGTGGGGTCCAATGCAACAGCCTTTTGAGCGTCTTCTAATGCTTTCTTGTACATGCCCAACATCATGTAGCAGGCAGATCTGTTCCCATAGTACGCAGCATTCTCTGGAGATAATTTGATGGCCTCCTCATACATCGCCAGTGCGCCTTTGTAATTTTTAAATTTGTACAAATGATTGCCACTTTCTTTTTTTTCTTCGGCGAGCCTAAAATGTATTTGTAAACTTACAAAAAGAAAAAGGTATGTTGATGCCTAGTGGTAGGTACCTATATGGTAGGTAGGTATAATATAGTTAGGTACCTAATGATACAAAACAGACAAAATCATGTTTGGTTATAATTATTAATTTGGATACAGTGTGTTAGGCCCAACCTATCCAGTATCTACCCACCCCGTACATTCTGTTTATCTAGCCAAAGTATAACTGTTATGATCAGTGGTCGCAGTTCAGTTTTTATGTTAAGAATGTGAATTTATCATAACATTTCTGAATTACTTCTCCTTCCCACCTACGCTGATCAGTCATTGTCACTAATCCTACCCACACTATTACCCATTAATATTAGCTGGTTGTTGTACTGCAACTAGGTCAAATGTCAAGGCACTCTTTACATGGGTTTGATTTAAAATCTAGATCTTTAATGAAAAAAGTCACTACTACTCCTAAAAATACGACTCAGTACCTATTAATAAAGTCGCAGAAACAGTGCTGATCCTAGTAAAAATCAGATTTATAAATCATCATAATCGTAGTCTTCAGAGGAAATACATAGAATGAAGAAGTAAAACAATTCTTACCTTTCAGGACTTTTTGGTACCAAATCATCGATAGTTAAATCCAAATCTACCACATCTGACTCTGCCATTTTTAATAGGATTTTTAAATTTTGTAATAAAAATGTCCTCTATTTTGTTTGGCAAAACGACGAAATCACAAAGAGGATGGAAGGAAAAGAAAGACAGCGGACAGCCAGCGCTAGCTACCAACCAAAATAAGCCATAGATAATAATAATTCCAACGATACTTAATGCGCACCCTAATACAGCCTAATTAACGTTCAAATAATGTAGGTACATAATATGTAACAAGTGTGAGAGGCGTGTCGATTACACGCGGCCTGCGGTGGCGGCCTACTGCAGGCAGCAGCCTCAATATGCAAAAGCAGGCCGCGCTTGTATGAAGTCTCACATACATTGCAGGAATACAACAGGCTGCGTATGTCTGTGATACGCTTAAACACTAGATAATTGACCACCGTATTTTGCCTGGCCTGTAATTGTCTTGTGCAGTTTGTTTGATAATGAAGACTCACTATATCATTTATCTGTGATGTGAACGACTCAGTAAAAGCCCTATGTTCTATTTTTAAGAGTAAAAAAATCGCGAGTGAAGAATTACGTCTGTGCGAATGGGGCCTTTTTTTGTGTCACTCCCATGATTGACTCAACATACAGAATTTCTTGTGCCTTTTTCGTTTTTGGCGGGAGCCGAAGTGTCATGTTGTTCTTAAAGAGGTACCTACATACTTTGAGGTATAATATGTAGACAGGTAGTGGTATCCTATAAATTACGACCTACGGTTTATACTAAAGACATGACTTTGGTTGTTTATATTGTGCGGGAAATTAAAATAAAAAAGAGTAAGAAAAACATGCTGCGGTTTAATTGAAAATCGCCGACTAACTCTAGTCGTGCTCTATTTTTGTGGAGGCCGTGCTGTAACCGCCGGTTTAAATAAATATAAGAAATAATACTTAAAATAAGACAGGGCTGTATGGACGAAGCTTCCCTTGCCCGTCCTCAATAGAGGACAAATCAACAACAACTGCTTTTTGGCGGAATTTTGTCAGAGATGGTTAATAACGTTTTTGTTTAGTTTTCCAAAAAATGTATATTGTAGGTTTTGGTGTATATTTGTGATAGTTTTATATGCAACAAGTGCCTATTAAAGTGTATATTGTGCGGGATAGTTAAATAAAAGCGTGAAACGACTCTACCGGATCGTTGCAAAATGTCCCTTGTTATTCTTCATTAAACCTACTATCGGTTTAATGCGGACATGAACCTGTAGTGTGGATCACCGAATGGCACTAGTTCTGCCCTCGTGGAGGCCGTGCTGCGGTTTTATTGAAAATCGCCGACTAACTCTAGTCGTGCTCTGTTTTTGTGGAGGCCGTGCTGTAACCGCCGGTTTAAATAAATATAAGAAATAACACTTTAAATAAGACAGGGCTGCATGGACGAAGCTTCCCTTGCCCGTCTTCAATAGAGGACAAATCAACAACAACCAGACTGACTCTAGTTGAAGTTGAAGTCTTGTCTGTTTATAGTATAGTGTAGTACTGTGTTAATAGTGAGTGAGTGGTACATAGCGACTATTTTGTGGCACATAGTTTGTTGGTAGTTCTTGGCTTGGCAGTTGTTGAATTGAATTGTGCTTTCTTTGAAATTGAGATCAAGTATATGTAAAGAACATTCTCTGGTTTAAGATACACTTTACTACAAATGAAGCAAACATGGGGGATGTTCCAGTAAGCGATGTTACGCACGGTGATGTGGAGTGGCAACCACTTGCTCTCACTTTAGTTGAATATCCAAAAGGTTTGTACAATCTCCTAGAAAATGGTATATTGACATTATAAATCAAACTGAATGAACATTGAATGCAGCGTAGCACTGCTTTGATGTTGCCCGATTTACAATATAAAAAATGCATTTGTAATTTGTTTCCAGGTGACTGGATTGGAAAATTTTTCGCTTTTATAAGCTTATCACCGTTTGGTATAGGTGCTGGGTTCGTAGCACTGATATTATTTCGACGGGATCTTCACACCGTAAGTGTGTTTTTTATCAATGTTCAATGAAATCAACTAATATGTTCCATGAGGTCAAAGCAATAAAATTGTCGAATCTTTAGAATACCAAATTAAAACCGCCCATGAAACATTCCGTCTTGTCAACCTGTGAACAGCTGTTCCGGAGATACGGCTAATAGTTTGAATTTTCCCATATCTCTGGAACGGCTGGTGCTAGTGTTAGAGTTTGTATATCTTACTAAAAAAGCTATGACTGTCTGTCACTGCCACATTTGTCATATACAAATAAATATCGTTATTAACCAAAGTATTTTCCTATTTTCAATGTTCAACTTTAACATGGTTAATGAATCAGCATTAAAGCTGGCACTGAATCCGCCATTTGATTCCATCAAAGGACAAAACATATTCGGCTTAGATACTTCTTTATCAGAGAATGTGTGCTTGAATATAATATCAAAGTGGAGAAGGTGCAGGCCAAGAATCAACTGGCAGACATGCTAACGAAACCAGTCTTCAAGCCTCGGTTACTGGAGCTCTGTAGCAAAACAGGACTTAGAGTTTAGAGGCGGGATATTACAGTTTTGTATAATAACTATATCTTTTAAAGGAAGCGGGATGTTAGAGTTTGTATATCTTACTAAAAAAGCTATGTCTGTCTGTTACTGCCACATTTGTCATATACAAATAAATATCGTTATTAACCAAAGTATTTTCCTATTTTCAATGTTCAACTTTAACAGCTAGACCCATGTTCATGGTACTCAAATGAAAGGTCTCGGCAAGATTAGCTGATCTGAATATTAATATTTTTGATTTAATTAAAAAATATATTATAACTATGACAAAATGCACGCGTCCTCATCGTACGGTGAACAATCTAGCTGAATATTGTTTAATTTAAATTAAATTATAAAGTACATACGTTGACAATCTGTCTCGACATCCATCTCGGACAGAACGATCATCAACTATGGGGAGCACCATTGTGTGGACACAATGATTGCCGCAATGCTGGCCGATGCCGTCATTGGGCTTACCAATCTTTTGTAAAACAGAAGAATGTAATTATAATACTTCTAGGTTATTGGCCACTATGCCTTTACTTTAATCTGGCTCTGGTCCCGACTTCCCATTGAGATGTACAGTCAACCATTGTTTTCTTAAATTGATTTGAGTATTTAGGCCAGAACAATTTGTAGAAACTGGAACAATATCTATTTTAAACATATTTTTTCATTTTCCAGATATCATTTTTCCTTGGGACATTGGTCAATGAAGCATTGAATATAATATTGAAACATGTTATATGTGAAGCCAGACCTCTAGCAAGAGGACACTTGTACAATGAATATGGAATGCCATCATCACATGCTCAATTTGTTTGGTTTTTCAGTTTTTATGTTCTCTATTTTGTTTTGATCAGGTAAGCAGACGTATAGTCCCCACGGAATTTCTTGATGGCTGAATGAACATATTCACAAATTGTTTGCACATCGTTGACTGTGTTTATAGTCTATGTGTGCTTATGCAAGACTGTGCTACATAGAGATGTCCAAAAACTTGAAAGTTCTATTCGGTTGATCGAATCAATGAACTATTTCTTGAAATTGAATGAGTGTCTCTAGTGAACCCCTGCACAGCTCCCCCTTTGACAACTAACATTAGTTATTGTGCCCAACACCCAACATCACACAGCCGCCATTAAACTCCGCGGGACTGTAATTTAAGAAATAGTTATTGTTATGAGTACAAATAATTATGCGCGCGATATTTAAAAACAAATGCTCAAAATACTTTCACACTAATAATGTTTAATATAATGCACATCTATTGTTTTTACTCTTTTTGCCAATTCTATATTGTAGTGTTTACATATTCTCAGATTGTTGTGTATTATTATTATTTATATAAGGTCGTAGTATAATAATTGTCCATTTTTAATTAAACTCAAAAACGTTGTTGAAATAAATTAAATTTAAAGAAACAATAATATAACACAATCGCCTTTTGTACACTCGCAAAATAATCTATTTTTTGCAGTTTTCTGCTTCCATATAATATCGCTATAAATTCATTTAGACTAAATGTATATATTGCTGTTTGCAGATTACATCACATAAATAATAACAGTATAATATCAGCACTTTGGAGAGTGGTGATCGTGGGCGGGTGCAAGGCTTTGGCACTGCTAGTGAGCATCGGCCGAGTATACCTACACTATCACACCACCCCGCAGGTGGTAGTTGGCAGCTTGGTTGGCTTCATATTTGCAACTGTGTGGTTCACAGTAGTTCATAGGGTGTTTACGCCATTGTTCCCGCAACTGGTCTCATTGTAAGTTCATATTAATTTTATATTGAGTTTTCTATTCATAGCACCAGCATGCAAGGCTCCTTTATTTGCTAAAATAGCTAATATTTTATTTGAAGCACAAATATACAAACAAAATAATTGAGTGAGTAGCATGGCTTTCTACATTTGGATGGTCTTATGGTCCCTGTTAACAGTTCCACTTATTGGTTTTTGTGAGGTATTTTTAATTTTTAAATGGATGTCTGTATGGATGAATGTCATTAAAAAACTCCAATAATAAACATTTTATCACTTAAAACCGTTGTATTTTTTTGTTGCAGAAAGCTCTGTGAAATGTTGATGATAAGAGACACTACGTTGATACCGAACGTGTTGTGGTTCGAGTACACGACGTCGCGGCAGGAGGCGCGCGCGCGCGGGCGCAAGATGGCGGCGCTGAAGCCGACGCAATGACGGTGCGCCTGCGCCGTCGGCGCGGACCCCAGGCCGTGCGCGTGACGCCTGTTCGCCGCCGCGGCCGTCGGCCTGCTGGGCGGCCTGCTGTTGATGCAGTCACGACCTGCTCGCTCACTGCTTCCGTACTAACACCAACCATGTTATCAAGTATGGCCCATATACGTACTGTCGGTGTTGAGCGCCGGCTTCCCTTCGCAACGGGAGGATGGCGACAAATATAATCGCTCGTGAATTAAAAGACGCTTCCATTGATAAAATGACATTATGATATTTATTTACGTTACTTACGTTGACATAATAAGTAGGTAACACTATGTAAAGCAATCCTGTCAGCAACCTTTTGCATGGTACTTAAGCAACTTGTAAAATATGAAGTGAAACTAAAATTTAAACTAAAAGTAATATTTTAAATTCTAAGAGAAAACTTTGTACATGTGGACTTTAAATAAAATAACAATGATTAAAATATTTTAGTCAGGTGATTGTGTCAAAGTAACATTCACGGTTTCGGGGTTGTGTTTTAGCATGATATTTGATATAGTATAATTATAGATAAACATATAAATGTAGATCATTGAAAATCACAAACTCCTGCAATAAACACAGCAGTGCTGTATTCAGGCATTTAGCGATATTAATTGCTTTAAATTACTAAATAATTAGGTACTATCATAAATTCATCGCGTTTTTTTTTAAATTTGTGGGTGGTATGAGTGAGAGGCTAGCAAACCGTTATTACACACCAGCCCAAGTCTCAGATAAAAAAATAAGGCTTGAGTTTTATGGCTCTGACGCGATATATCAAAGTAATAAAACGTTTTAGTACCTAACCTCCGAAACATTTTAAACTGTTTAATATATTTACAAAGTTGTAAATAAAATATAATTACGAAAAATTTAAAGCCGAAAAAAAATAATTTTTTTTCGAAGAACTTCACATAGTACTAACAAGTAAAAAAAACATGAAATATGTAATATTAAATTCCCGTTACCAATTTATTACTAAGTCTATAACGAACAGATTGGGAGTGTATTCTAATCCTTTCCCCAAGTACCATATACAGGGCGTCCCACGGCCATGCCACACGGTGGGAAAGTAGATTAAAAATATTGAATATAGGATTTTAAAAATATTGAATATAGGATTTTACTGAAAGAAGACATCGTTTTACCCTTATTTTTAATAATAAGTAGAACTACATTAGGTGCGTCTAGACCGGCTGAGCCGCCGCGGCCGCGGCCGAGCATGCGGGCGAGGCATGCGCCTGTCACGTCCACACTGACCGCGCTGCCTCGCGAGGCGTGCCGCGGCCGCGGCGGCTCAGCCGGTATGGACGCACCTATTCACAGATTTTTTCAAAATCGCCTGCCTCAACCGGGAATCGAACCCGCCAAAATTTGAAAAAAACAAACCACATGTATTTTATTATTGCGGTCGAAAGGGTTATCTTAAGGATTATTTTTTCCTAAATAGGTGCGTCCAGACCGGGCGAACCGCCGCGGGCGCGGCACGCCTCGCGAGGCAGCGCGCTCGGTGTGGACGTGACAGGCCCATGCCTCGCCCGCATGCTCGGCCGCGGCATGCGTCTGTCACGTCCACACCGACCGCGCTGCCTCGCGAGGTGTGCCGCGGCCGCGGCGGCTCAGTCGGTCTGGACGCACCTAATGTACTTTCCCTCCGTGTGGCATGGCCGTGTCACGCCCTGTATAGTAGAGATTGAAGATTTTTTTCCAATCCGCCTCCCTACTAATAAATAAGATAAATAATAATAATACTTAGGAGCTTCATATAGGCAGCTTTTATGTGTTTATAAATAATGCAATATTAGCTTACGCTTTCATGAATTATCTAACAGAAAAGAATATTTAAAAAATATATTTTTTCTACTCCATTAAAAGAGGAAAAGAATGCTTCCATGTGAAATGTTTTGTCTTATGTTTTTGATTGATTGTTACAGGCTTTTGCGCCAATAAATAAAATACCTTTAGTGACCAGTTACACAATAGAATCAAAGGGAGCTAAATAAATGCCTTACCATTTACAAACCTTTGGTTTTATGTCTCATATATATATTCAGTATTGAATAATTACGATAACTTTGTGTGGAGACTGGGAAGTTCTCCAAAAAGTTTTCAACGGGGGCGCAGGTCTCATTTTGTATGAAACAAAAAAACATTGCGAAGATACTATACCTACTAAGAGTATCTGACACTGTGTGCCCCTGTTACTGGTTACACTCTGTATTTAATATACAGGTCTTGAATACGAGTTGAATTAAGGCGGAAACAAATTATTGAACACCGAAACAAATTATCAGCCGATAGCTCAATTCGAGGATTACTTGCTATGCGTGGCGCATATGCTGAACATGTAAAATATGTAAGGTTGTGTAATATATGGACATGTAACGTATCCCTCACTTTTAATATCTATGAGTTATAGTTATATCTAACCTATGCGTTCTCTAGTCAGTAGTACAGTACCTACTTAAAGCTTTCTCTACACCAAGGAAATTATCAAATTCTGAACTGTTGCTATCAAGTACAATCAGTAAAGTTCGCTGAGTACAATACCTATATCCAAAGCCGAGAAATAATACCTACACTTATTTTAAATAATAGATACAACCTACTTAAGTTGTTTGCGGATTATTTTAAATATAGCTGAACATATTTCCTTGACGTCGATTCTTACGGGCAATAAATTTGTTAATTTATAGTTTATATCAATTTATGTGTGTATCCTTTTGTAACTTGTGTCTCCGTGTTGTGCGAGGCTACATTGAGTAGTAGGGTATTGCTTAAGGTAGGGTACGCTCGTTTGGCCTCACTCACCCTTACAAGATGTAAATGTAGGTACTGTCGGCGGCCGCCTGACTCGTAGGTAGTCGTAACGTAGAGTTAGATAGTGCCTTTGGGTTACTATACTACCTACTAGGTATCAGTGTAATGTGCTCAATTTGTTTAATCAAAACACTCGGCTGTTTTAAGAAAAAGTAAATGATAATTAATCTAATAAATTTTTTAAAACTGAAAAATGTTAATTATTTAAGTAGTCATTGGTTTAAGTGAAATGTCATGCTAAGTTAACAGAAAATGCACCTGGGACCAGCAGACACTGCAAAAGAATCTGGCCTATAATGTCCAGTAATTGAATATCTATCATCGGTTCTACAGTCGGTTCGTTATGTTCTATTCCTCGAATGTCCAATATATGTTTTAAGCACACCGCAAAAGTGAAAAATCGAAATCGAATCGTACCTAAACCTCCCGAATGTAAAGCCGGAGTCCTAATAACTACGCTCCACCCACTTGTAAATATACCTACCAAACTGTGGTACCTAACCTATTAACTGTGTATTGGACATACAGGGTATGATTTCATTGATTATAGACACTTGTGTCGAGGCCAAAGCGTATTCCAGACACACGCGGGCTGCGGTGGCGGCCTACCGCAGGCCGCAGCCTCAATATGCAAACCGCCGCGCATGTCTGAAGTCTCTCACAGATTGCATATGGAATACAACAGGCCGCCACCGCAGATCGCGTGTGTCTGGGATCCCCTCATTGAAAAGAAGTAAGATATAACCACAGAATAGATAATAGAACGAGCTTTTTTTTGTTTGAAAGCTGATTTTAAATAAGCTTCTAGCTCTAGGCATATTTTTTTAGCTTGACAAGACTTGCAATATTCAGTGCATGGAAATAGTATACAAACTATTTCCATGATTCAGTGTTATTGTACAGTCGACCGCACGTCAGTGGAAACACTGACCTTGAGCTGGCCTAGCCTATTAGGGAGTTTCAATGCTATGAGAGACCAGTTTATACTGGTTTTGTTTCCACTGACGTGCGGTCGACCGTACCAAATGCATAATATTTATCTACAAGCCTACACTATTTATGGCGGAACGTTTTCTGAGGGGCGAAGGAAGGAGGGATGTAGGTGTTAATGTTATGTGAACCCTTGTCCGCTACGTGGTATGCTTACTTTGTTATTCATACTCGTTAAACACGACTGGGATTGCGTCGATTAGCGTCGCGGGCACTCGCGGGTCACAAATTACCATGGACGCATGCGGGGATTATGCATACATACCTACCTATTTATATATATATTTATATACATATAGTACTAACTGTAGTGTTGTCCGAGTGAAAATTGTTTTTATTTGCCGCGGAACATAATTCCACGTTAACTAATAGCTTAATTGTTCATCTGCATGGCGCACAGCACAGGCAATATTAGTTAAGCGTATACCTACTTAATGGAGATGGGTTGAATAGTCCAGAAATTAAAAGCGTAACAAACACACGAACATACTTTCCGATTGATATTAGGATTAATTTAGAAAGGTATCTTAATGTATTTTATTTAGAATGGTAGCTTAAAATAGCTGATGCTAGTTTACGCGACGCACGAGGTGGTATTATTATATCCTATGCTTCCTCCCCCTTTTTTCCGCCGTATAAGCACACGCCATTAGGCATGCTCGGCCGCGGCATGCGCCTGTCACGTCCACACCGACCGCGCTGCCTCGCGAGGCGTGCCGCGGCCGCGGCGGCGGCTCAGCCGGTCTGGACGCACCTATTTATGAATCGAAATGTAATGTTTTAAAATAAATTACCTAATTACATAGGTAGGTACTTTTAATTATCATCAAAAATATATAATTAACATGTCTACGTATCTACCCACCCAATCGTGATTTTATTGTAATTTTTAAAAAGTAATTCAGAGAATTTTTGAAAGTAAATATTTTGTTATTTTCAGATTTGTGGTTTGTTTGTGACGTTATTAATTCTATGGGTTACTTACCTATTGAAATTGTATGTGGAAGTTAAATTTGCTTTGACTGGGTACAGTCACAGAATATATAATAAGACAAGTTCGGCATCAAATATTTGTAGGTAGGTAGTCCAGGAGGAACAAAGTAATATTGCAGACCCTGACTACAAAACAGGGTGAAATTAAAATACCTAGTGAAAAAGCCAATTTTTTACTTGCATTTTCAAATCATGTTGGCCACGGTTTTAGTTTTTCCATGTACATACAAAAGTTAAACACTTGTTATCATCTTTTATTTTTATTAAGTATGTAATTTATATTTATGATACAGTGTAGGTATAACTTTTCCTATTGTATTTATGATGGAATAATAAATTTACAACATTATTAAAAAATCATTTTTATTTTTTCAATTCCCAAGGTTTGAAGTTTACGCTTCAAAAAAAAATAAGCGTGTAATTTTATAGCTTTTATTTTTAAAAATTTAGCTTTGATTTAGTTGGTGTTTATCAATCATTGGTAAGTACATATATCAATTATTGCTGAAATAGGAGTTATCATTTTCATTGATAATGAATTTGACCGTCTTATTGGTTTAGCGGCTCGGTCGTTCCGACTTAACAGAGGTCGATGGTTCGATTCCCACTTTGCACAAGTTGATCCAGTCTTGAAAGTTTTAAGCGAGATAGTACGTACGGGATAATATGATAGTTTTTATTTGTGTTTAGAAATCAGCGTCTTGATCCGCAGCGCAGCTTGCTATCTAGCACAGCACACTTGTAGAATATATTTTAAAGGTAATAATGTTTTTGCGTTTGTGATCGTTAAAAAATGCTTTCACCTTTTTATTACGTTTTCAGTTTGTTGCGTTCTTATCTTCATTAGCAATTATAGTATCATTAGAACTTGCATTCGTGTCTCTAGTAACAATTTCAAGGCGTGCTTTCTTCGTTCTCTTTCTATTTTTTGACTCATAATTTTCCATATTTTCATTGTCTGCATCATAATCACTTGAAATGCCTTTGGAACGTAAAATGTAGGTAGTTGCAAACTTTCGAATAAGATTGTCACGTAAAATGAAATATTTAAATTGCCTAAAATTACTTACTTCTGCTGAATAAGTCTGATTCTAGAGAGCTATGTGAGTTGCTGGTTTCAGTTAGGCTCTCCAACCATTGCTGCAATATTAGGATTTGTTAGGTTTTGAAAAAAATTATTATACCTATAGGGCGTCCTACGGCCATGCCACACGGAGGGAAAGTACATTAAATATTGAATAAAGAATATTTTACTGAAGAAAGACATCGCTTTTTCACAGATTTTTAAAAAATCGCCTGCCTCAACCGGGAATCGAATCCGCCTAATTTGAAAAAAAAAATGTATTTTATGATAACGGTCGAAAGGGTTAATCTTAAGGAATATTTTTTACTAAATAATATAGCATCTTAAATGAAAGGAAGATCATGAAATTAAATATTTTATTTAAAATAATTACATGCTCAAAATGTTGTCCATTCTGTAGTACAAATTCTCACTCTTTTAATAATTTCTCTCCCTGTCGATTTACTTAACATGCAAAGATAAGTAAATCGAGAAAAAAAGATAAATTATTAGAAGAGTAAAAATTTGTACAGAATGGATGACATTTTGAGCATTTGATAAATCAAAATTTAATTATTTTTAATAAAATATTAAATTTCATGATCTTCCTTTCATTTAAGATTGTTATTTAGGAAAAAATATTCCTTATGACCTACCTCCCTTAGAAAGGGTTTTCGACCGTTATCATAAAATACATGTAGGTTTTTTTCAAATTTGGCGGTTTCGATTCCAGGTTGAGGCAGGCGATTTTAAAAAAAAAGGTGTCTTTCAGTAAAATATTCTTTATTCAATATTTAATGTACTTTCCCTCCGTGCAGCATGGCCGTGGGACGCCATGTATACCTAGGTAGGTAATTGTATTTCTACAAGTGGTAGGTAGGGGAGGTAGGTAGATAAACTTTGAATTATTTTAAATACACACTTGTACCTTATTCTTTGGAATCAGACGACTGGATTTGTTCATAAATGTGAAATTTGCCTTTTGGCCTAGATCTACCAAATGCCTGGTCACTTCAGTTGTAGACATAGCCTTGTTTAGCATTCCTTGTAATGTTTGTGGATCTTTTTCCAGTATACCAGGAAACATAATGGCTAAGGGTTTCATTTGAGGCCCATCTTCGCACTCTACCTAAATATGTAATTTTTATTATTTTACTTGACAGAGTACCTAATTAAATATAAGTTTATAGATACATATTAAAAAATCGACACAAAAATTACGAGTTGCAGTACTGCCTCTTCAGCAAAACCGGTCGACGATGCGGCCTCTTCATTGGCTGGTGACTGCAAAATGTCTACCCACTCGGAATCTTTGGCCAATAGTGGACAAAGGGGCGCGGAGGGTTCATAATCAGCATGTTTATTGATTATATGTTTCTGTAATATAATGTATTGTTATGTATGACTCTATGTATATGTATAAATAGGTATGTAATTGAAGGAAAACTACCGAGGTTTCTGGATTAGTTGTGGAAAATGTCTTTTGTTTTGGCCTTTTATATTTCTTGTTTGAGTCACTGCTATTCATTTTGTAAATTGCATGTTGTAGATAAACATTTTTGCTATAAGATTATAATTGGTAATATTTTAGAAACAGTTATATATCTACTGACAATAAATTATGTTGGCTGTCTCACAGATTAATGATATAGTGTCTTCGACAGGCTGTCTATAAACGTTGTGATTATATTCTCTTTGGCTGTCTACGTTGGCTATGGATGTTTTAAAACGTAGTGATTATATTCTCTTTGGATGTTTCATTATATTAACTGGTATAATATACAAACTTTTACATTAATTTATGCAGTCACAGAATCATCATAGAATAGAGAGATTACTAGATTAGTGTTCCTGTTGTTCTTTTGGGGACTGAAATTTTAAATATAAAAACCCCCAAAAAATATTACGCCGGTAATATTGCATTGCTAGCAGCAGCTATAAGCTGCCTTCCCATTTAAAATAAAATAAATAAATAATCTATACTATCTGAGATCACAGTATGCTACTTATAAAATCGTAACGGGAGTAAAATTATAAAACTATTAATATTATAGGTTTAACTTTAATTATGTTACCAAAGATTTTTTGTTTAACATAGTAGTTATTACCTACCTATTATATTTTATCTTTCACGTCACAAACTTCGATACTAAAATTGAGAATAAATAATGTAGTGTTCAATTATTTTTTTTACTATATAAATTATTTATACCTTTGTTCAAATAGATGAAAAGTCAGCACGTTAAAACTAATTATGCATAGGTTACTTTTAAGAAAGTGTTTGTGGGTCTATGAGTAGTCATCATCTTCATCATCCTCTTGCTTGAGTCCACTGGGCGGTGGCACGTACGGCTGAGGCGTTCCCTCGGCGCCCACCAGACCCTGTTGCTGTAACAACATCCACTGTTGCTGCTCCTGTTTTGCCTGCTCTTCACGAGCCTTGAATAAATAAAGAGAAACATTCAAAATCACCATTACATGCTTCTGATGAAAATAGTATTTTAGTAAAAGAAATATTTGTATTTCAAGATTACATAGTTATACTACGGGAAGCTTAGTCAAGCCGATCGGCTTCCACAGGCAAAGGGGTCCTGTTCATTTTGACAGGCACATGAAACGATTAATGGTTGGAAGTAACGTTGAAAATGTCCTAAACAATCCACAAGTAATAAATTCCCGGAATTGCCAATTAGGTCAGCAAATCTACCTTTGCAAACAGTTCTTGTTGTTGCCTCAGGAGCTCCTCTTCAGGTATGCCCAAGTTTTCGAGACGTGTGCTCTGTCGTCTTCTTTTAGCGGCCACTGCTTTGCAATCTTTAAGTACTGCCTCCGCCTCTAATGTGTAATCACTGAAACCTAATCTGTCTAGAGCTGTAAAACAAAAAAAGGCATTTAAATAACATAACCCAGAAACCACACAACTGAGAGTTAATTTTAAGCAATGAAACCCCTGCAATTGCTATTCTAATATTTTCCTAAAAATCTATATAGGTATAGGTAGCTGTTTTTGTGAGATTCTTCTGACTATATATAATTTTACGCAGATCCAATTATCTGTATGACTTGTCCAGCAATTGTCAAGATATGATGAAGCTCTACTCCAGAATAACACTTGTACAGACGAGCCACCTCCAAGCCGGCCAATACGTCTTATAAACTAACCTGTGAGAACATGTTCTGCATTAATTGTCTTCTTATTACTTTGATTACAAACTTCATTGGCTTCTGAGCTAAGCAGATGAATGAATTCTGTGCAGCAGTTGAGAATTAGTTCCCTTGACTCAAATGCTACTCGAACAGAAGGTACTAATTCCTTTATCATTTTGTTAATACTTGCCCTGGGTAGGGTTAACTCATCTTCCTCTGAAGGTGGAGGGCATAATTCACGCTCTGGGCTACCCATAACTATTACAAAAGGACAAGTAATAGACAGCACATTTAATTTAAACAATGCAATGTATGCCAATGCAATGCAAGGTTTGATTGACGGCTTGATTGATTGATGCACATTCATCAGCTGTCTGTCATGTCCTTGCCTTGGCCAATTCGTCCAATGATGGACATGCAAAAGTCAGACCATACAGCCAAGTCATATTTTGTTTTTTCTCAAAAACCGGCGGTTACAGCACGACCTCAACAAAAGCAGGGCACGACTATCGTCGGCGACGACACGAGTCGGCGATTTTTAATAAAACCGCAGCACGGCCTCCACGAAAGCACAACTAGTGCCATTCGATGATCCATACTGCAGTTCACGTCCGCATAAAACTGATAGTAGGTTTAATGAATATTTAATTTAACAAGGGACATTTTGGAACGATCTGGTAGAGTCGTTTACACGCTTATATTACCTATCGCGCACAATTAAACACTTTATTAGACACTTGTTGCATATAAAACTATCACAGTTATACACCAAAACCTCAGATTAGAACCTCAGATCTGAGACCAAAACCTACAATATACATTTTTTGGAAAACTAAATAAAAAGACAACCGTCTCCGACAAAATCCCGCCAAAAACCCGCAATGACTCATTCGACTAGTGTCAATATGTCAATCCTGCGTAGTAAATTGAAACAATAACTTTTTCCAGATGTGGCTTTATGGTCGTAAGCACCTTTACTTGTCTCGTAATAATGACAATGACGGAAGGATTGACATTGACATAACAAAAAAAAATCAATCGTGCGTGAGTGAATTGTGCTCGTTTGAGGTTATTATTAATATTTCTATTCTAGCAGTAGAATAAAATTTTAAGAAGAATGGTATTTTATTTCACAAGTAATGTGGTTGCTCCACCAGTTACTTTATTTATGGGCGCCGATAAACATGAAAGTAAGAAATTTATTGATATATAAAATAAATGATGGGATGTAAGCAACTTCTTCTGGTTTCTTTTCCTTCTTTGAATGGATCAGAGTCGGTTTGTTGTACGTAATTACTGCATAACTTCATAGTCCCTTAAATTGTAGTTCACTGACTGTTCCCATGTACTAGTCGAGTCGAATCCAAATAGCCACCACTTCTGAGGTACCTATGTACAAGGCTGTCTGGAAGAATTCGCTCATAGCGATAAGACCGCCTAGATTTACATTACTGTATCTGTTTTTCTCTTTTTTTGTCTGTAATTTTTAAATGTGCAATAAAGTGTATTTAATTGAATTGAACAAGGCGTCGTCGTAGAGGATAAATCCAGATAATGGGCAGCAGCATAATCTGTGTATTAAATTCCATAAACCTTTTGTGTTCATCAAATCACAGGGTCCAGGGGTACCCAGGACTTTAAACATATGGAATCTTTTGTGTCAGTCCCTGTTAAATTCTACTCCCATTCTCAAAGGTCCAGTGCATAAATTAACAGTTATAGGATAGGAACCTCCAGTCCTCGGGTTCAGGGTAAACTGAACCCAGAACACTCATTTGGCTAGTATTATTGATGGTGTCTGATAGTCTCATCTTATGTTGGAGATGCTTCACACTGAAGGGGCCAGTAAATGCTCATGTGATAAGACAAACATTCCTCTTACCCTATGGTACTTGTTTATATCCTATTTAAGTGTTGCCAATAAACTTTTTAGTGTTCCAGCCAGTTGTAGTAATTTATGTAATTAATTACTTGTGCCGTAATATTCCCTAACTCTAGCCTAATTTTAAGCAGCTAATTGAGGTGTCTTATTTTCCCATTGTTTTCAGATGAAGACTTGATAAAGTGGGGCTGGCCTGAAGATGTTTGGTTTCATGTTGATAAAGTATCTTCTGCTCATGTCTATTTGCGTTTATCGCCTGTAAGTATTTAACTTCTTGATGCCATCCATTCTTTGCATACATTACATTACTTTCTGAAGATTTTGTGGTACCTATTGCTCTATTAATTCATTGCAAAATAATAAATAGATAGGTAGATGTTTATAAAATGTTATGTATATTTCTAGGGTCAAACCATAGATGATATATCAAATTTAGTATTGGATGATGCATGTCAATTAGTGAAAGCTAATTCAATAATGGGTAATAAAATGAATGACATTGATATTGTATACACTATGTGGTCGAACTTGAAGAAGACTGCTGGAATGGAGGTAAATTTTACTTGTTCTTCAGTTAACTAACTAGATAGATTGTTCATTCTGGTAGTGATATTTTTATTCAAAGGTTTTAAATACATAGTTTGTATTTGATATTGAATGCTCCTGTAACCAGTCACCTGACCCTTTAAATAACTTTTTAGGCTGGACAAGTTGCATTCCATAAAGACAAAGATGTGCGGAAAGTTAAAGTAGCCAAGCGAAATAATGAAATAGTAAATAGGCTTAATAAAACCAAAAACGAATCATTTCCTGATCTGAGACTAGAAAGAGAAAACAGGGACAGAGAAGAAAGAGAAGATAAGAAAAAATTGTTAAGGGAAAAGAAGGAAAAAGAGAAAGAAGAAGAAAAACGAAAGAAGGAAGATGCAGAGATGAGAAGTTACTCTACATTGATGAGGCCTGAAAATATGACTACAAATTATGATGGCAATGATTCTGATGATTTTATGTGAAATAAAAAGTTAAGTTTTATTAGTATTTGTTTCAGTTTTAAGATTTCCTTATTATTAATTGTGTCGACACAATTATTACTAGTTATGTAAAAGTACTAGTTACTTACAAGTCTGAATAATAATAATAAAATGCATTATTTTCATTTTATATTTATTCCAACTGAACTTAATGAATTAACAATCCAAGTTGGATAGTTACCATCAGGATAAACTTCATTTACAAACTTCAAAACAAATTCTGGAAAGGTTCCATTTTCAATATTTTCTCTCATTGTTCTCATGAGCCGCATCTGGAATGAATAAAGAAAAGTTATAGACAGATTATTGGAATATTTTAATTGGGAATAATCAGGAAGGTTCGAATCTCTGGTGGAGCACGTCCCTATTTTTTTTTCATTCAAGGGAATAATTTATGAAAATCAGACTTTCTGTTCTTTCTGTTCCCGCGGAAAATTAAAACTTTTTACCACGCGGGCGAAGCCGTAATCAACCCCTGGCGTGAGAATATTATTCTTATTCTTAGACGGGGGTCCCTGCACCGACTCCACGAAGACGGGAGTTTTGTGCAATGCGTGAGAATATTGTTTTCGTAATAAATATATGATTTAATTCGCTGTTTAACCACAGATTACTTGATAGTTCATAAGGGTTTAACTCTTATTAAAAAGTACCTAATAATTTTTCAGAAACTAATATATGGTAATACCTGAAAAGCTATATTATGTACTGATAATAAGTGGCAAGCAACAGTTTCTGCTGTAACAATACAGTGTAAATACGCCCTGGTGTAACTCTTGCAGGTAGTACATGGACAATCAATGTCAATGGGTTTCAGGTCGGTTTCATATTGCTTTTGCTTCAAATTCAGTTGTCCTTTGTTGACTAGAGCACAACCAAACCTCTGAAAGTAAATACTAAAATTAATACTTTCTTTCATGGATCTATGAAAACATTTAGATAGATTAATGATTGATACATACACCAGTGCGAGTTGGAAATACACAATCGAACATATCTACACCTAGGGCGACACATACAACAAGATCGATGGCCCACCCAACGCCCATTAAATATCTAGGTCTGTTTCGATCCAGTATTTCTGTGCCTAGACTGACCATTGGCCAAAATTCATCTTTTGCTTCACCACCGCTGAAAATAAAGAACCTTATACAAATATTTGTTTCATACATAACAAGGGCCCAAACGCACTGCCAAGGGCGCGGCAAAGTTGCTTTGTGTGACTTATGCACAGAAAAAGCGCACTTACGATGCGCGGCATGGCAATGGGTTTGTATGTATGTAGACATCTAGTCGCGTCGCGCCGCGCATCGCAAGTGCGTTCAAGCCCGTAGTGTAATAAAATAAAAATAGCCTTTATTTGCTGTACCTTATTTGCTAATTGACATATTTCTAATATAATACTTGAACTACATACTAGCGGCCCATTTCTGGGCATAGGCCTCCCCCAAAAATTCCCATTCCTTTTTTCCTTCCGTTTTCCTGGTCCATATGGCACCCGCTTCCTTTTTTAGTTTTAGCCCGTAGAGTAAATTTTAATAAAATGGAAACTACCTTAGTCCCCCTATGGCAAAACCATTCACATTCTTAGTCATGTGTTCTCTAGCACTTTGTGCTCTTAACTCTCTGTTTAATAGACCCTGAACAATAGGGAAAATGCTCTGCTCTGTAGGTCTTTGATGGGCCTGTAGACAGCGATCTAGCCAGCGACTGGTCCTCTCTGTAGCCTCCTTAATTCGGTCATAGTCTTGGAATGTAGTTTGGACAACATCATCTAGTTGCATTATGATGTCTGCACCTAGTGACATGAAAATAAATTCAAAGACAGGATACTTGTGCAAAAATCCAAAATCAGGCTGTTTAAGCTAATGTAGCTTCTACACACTTCTCTTCTTCTTCTCAGTGCTAACACCTAGGAAGCAGTGGTAGATAAAAAATTGACTGTGTACTTTGATAGTGTACTTTTAAGCAATAAAATTCGTGGATGTAAAATCATCAAATCAAGTGTGTTTATGTCACAGGATTACCAAGGAATAAACACAGGTGTTATCTACTTTTACGTCACAATTTTTACCACACTTCTTAGCCTTAAATATTTTTTTCAATCACCTTGATGTAAACGTTTAAACTTAGACAATCTCCGTTAATAAGCTAAGTTCAACTTTTGTATCATCTTCTACTTCTTTGACTTTGACTCTAGAGTTGATAAGGCTTACTCTTATTGAACTTTAAAAAGAGCTTAGTCTAGGAGCATAACATACAAGTTACCTATACAATTTTGGATTTCAATTGACTTTTCTGGAGTTAACATTATTTCAGAGTCATCATATGGTGATTTGAACTTGACACCTTCCTCTGTAATTTCTGCCAGTTTCAAAAGAGATACCATTTGAAATCCACCCGAATCAGTGAGAAGTGCTCTATTCCAGCCCATAAACTTGTGAAGACCTCCTGCTTTCTTCAATACATCAGTTCCTGGACGATTGCCCAAGTGGTAAGTGTTAGATAATATTATTTCACAGTCTAAGTTCTCTAGTTGCTCAGGTAGTAATCCTTTCATTGTGCCCTGAAATTATTAGGTAATAGTTTTTGTAACAAATTATTAATCATTACATCAAACTTAGTTGGTACCTAATTTTATAAACACAGTTGGTACCACATTTTATACCTGTGTTCCTACGGGCATGAAAACAGGTGTTTTAACTTCATAATGAGGCAGTTTCATGAGCCCAGTACGTGCTCTTGTTACTTTACATTCTGCTTGAACGTTGAAAGTTAATGCTAGGGATTTTGATCTCATTTTTGTTGTCATTATCCGATTTCAGATTTATTTTAACGAAATTTAGAAATGGTGAACTAAATACATAGCCTATTTTCTCCAATTGATTGATTGTTTGTATCCGATTGATTGATTGAACGGTCATTTGACATTGACATTAGTCTATGAGCATTATATGCACTACATAATTTGGTTGCCTAAAATATAGTCGGACAGATTTGTTAGAACCTATAATGCTCGCCCAAAAGTAAGCATCAAAATCAATGATTGAGGAAGTGAAAAACTCTAGTTGTGCCCCTGTTATCCTAGCTGTGATGGCCGGTGGTTTTGGACCTATAAAAATATTCTGGAACCTAAAAAGACTTTGTCCCAGGGCCGTAAAACCCATTATAAAAAACAACATAACCTCACTTCACTTCTAAAGGTTTTGTAAGTAAGTTTTGTCTTTTCTTGGAGAAGATTAAATCAATGATTGCACGGCGGAGTTGCTGAATTACGTTCAATACCTACTTTGAAATAGTATTCTAAAATTTGTGATGATGAAATGTGATGAATACGAAAGAAATATGCCGGACGCAACGCAAATATAAAATGACTATCATGTAAGTTTTTTTTATGTTATTTTAATGCAGAATATTTGAATGAAAATAAATTTATTTTCTTTTTTTAATTATTTCCGTTTATCGGTTAAATGGTATTGGGATTATCATAGTATTTGAACCACCACTGTTGGCTAAGTTTATACCACGTGTGACCCTAATTTTGTCGATCAGGGTTCGATTCCGATTATTTTTCGGTTATTACTTTTTCGAAAATATGTCTTTTTTTCATATTACATTTTCATGTATTCCAACTTTTATAGTTTAATTTGAGTTTTATTGTCACATCACAATAATTTAACTGCTGTAATTTTTTTCCTACGTACCTACATCTTTTTTTTATAACTTTGCTGCTATTTCTACTCATCCAAAATAACTAAGGCCCGGTAAAACAAATTAAATAGTGAAACCATTTACAAAAACAAGGGTCTCAGCATTGGCTGGTATCATGTATGATAGGCATAAAGAGGTACTTTTGGGTAGCCAGGCGGTAGGCTATGAGCACGGAGGAAATAGGTATTATGAGGAGTTTTCCAGTCATGTTTTCTTAATGCGTCAAGAGATGGCGCTCTTTAATTTGGAGCACGATAATTACTGCCTTTTTCCATTTTTTCTCTTGAGTTAGGCATTACGTTTTCATAAAGATTTTGTAGCACGCTCTGCTTACGGTTTTTTGAAATCTCAGTAAAGAGTTATTATGTCAAAAAAAACCGAGTCAAGACAAATTCCGAAAAAAAGACAAGTCCGAGTCGCGACCTGCTGAGGGTTCCCTACAAATTTAATTGAAGAAAAAAATTCGAAAATCGTTAATAAAAAACTTAAATGGATGATTTGTTCTTAAGCAAAATTAAGTTTGTTGGTAATAAAAAAAATCATTTTTTGTGATGTAACTACAAATTTACGGATTTCGGGTTTTTTCCTTTATTGTGCTATTAAGACAATGTTTCTTGCCAATTTTCATGATTCTGGGTTACCGGGAAGTACCCCATTAGATCTTTATTAACAGAATACTTAAAAATGCAGCAAAAACGGCCATATCTTTGACTGCGTTGACTTAGAAGCTTGATTTTTTCACAGCTCCAATTGCAGACCTGAGTATTTGATACTAATTTCAACTTGATACCTCCACGCGTTTCTTAGAAAAAGAGTCTTGATAGACAGACAGACAATGAAGTGATTCAAAAGGGTGCCCTTTTTCCTTTTAGAACCCTAAAAAATAGTAAAACTGTAAATGAAAAATACATACCTAGTAGGTACCTAATTGTAAACAGGTATAGAATAATAGTAATTTTTATGAACAAGTACTTATATATAGGTAATGTTAATTAAATAAAATAAAATAGGTAGGTACATATTTTCATTTCTTCATATTTATCATTATTATATTCTTCATACATATTATATAAGTCCATGATTTCATCAAATTCTTTTTGTCAACAGTATGTATAAATACTTAATAGGCACATTACCTATTTAGTTTATTATATTTTTTAAATTTTTATATATATCTACCTATTTATCGTTTATTTATTTAGATAGATATTACCAATAATAAAATCCACTTTCAAAGAAAACTACTAAACTACAAATACAATGTACCTATATGCATTATTATATAATCCTATCCTCCTAATATTATAAAGGCGAAAGTTTGTAAGGATGTGAGCACGGGATGTGAGGATGTTTGTTACTCTTTCACGCAAAAACTAGAACAGATTTTCATAACACTTGGTACAGTGATAGCTTATATCCTGGAGTAACATACTTTTATGATTCTTTTTAACGCCGACAAAGTCGTGGGGCATCCGCTAATACCCCTAAGTAACAAAACGCCTACGTAGAGGGCGCTGTTTAATAATGTACACGGGAAAAACTTCTACGCGGGCGAAGCCGCGGGAAAAAGCTAGTAGGTAATAAAACAGCTTGTATTACCTATTACAGTACCTAACACCTGTGTCGTGATCTGTTGCTGGATCACACAGTATTTTATTTTTTCTATTTCCTTTAATGTGTGCTACTTAGAAGTTGTCCATTAACTGATACAGAGTGTTACATTCTGTAATAGGTACTTACCTAAATTGTATGATCACTATAAATTATCTAATTTTTAAACAAACCACAAACGTATTTTATTTGTATCCTCGCCTTTATTACTGATCGAAACTTTTTTGTTTTTTTTAAATTACAGAATATTTTAATTCAATTACAATTTGGTGTATGAAGTAATTTCTATAGCACTGTTCCAGTGTTTTCTGAGAAATAGAATAGAAAGTAGTTACACAAATGAATAAAGGGAAGCTGGAATATGATAAAAATGCCCATAAAAGCTTGGGAGCAGAGGATGGTGATGCAGAGGTATTTGTCTTGCCTCCAAATCTCTTACAAAGGTTGGGCATTGATCTGGGAAATGTCAAACCAAGCCAAGATAGGCCAACAGACACCGACGTGGTCATGACTGGTATGGTGATTTTAATTGCTTTGGTTATTATAATGTTTTACCATCTTAAAATAAATAGGTAGGTAGGTAGGTACTAGGTATTTACCTACAACAGCATATTATACACATATAATAAGGCCCTTTGCTAGCTGTCGCAGATTGCTGCACAACTTAAGATAACAGTGATAACTGATAACAAGTCTGAACGTAGAGTTATACGGAGCGTAGATTGATTGATGGAAAATATTGTAGAATGTATATAGGTACTTATACCACAAGAAGCAATAGGTATCTACTATGTGAGCTTTTATCAGAATAGAAACTTGTGTTTTTTATCATGCACTAGATACCTACTTAAACTACCTACTGGTCAAATTAATCACAATTTTCTGTTTCAGACTCGTATGTTATTAATAAACAACATCAGGACTTAAATGATGATTATGAAAGTTCAGAGAAAGAAAGTTCTATTTTAGAAACTGCAAATTTGATGAAGAAGTCTGTATTCTTAAGTCCTACATTTGTTCCAACCCCGGAAAATAGTTTACCTGGTGAACTGGAAATATCAAATCTTCAATCAGAGAAGTCTAACTCCACAATCAAACTATCAATTGACCAAGATGAAATACGTAAAGACATTATAGAGCATGTTATGTTAAATGGATTACACACAATTGATAAAATCAATGTGCAGATTGAAACGAAATTCAATACAATAATGCCAGAGAAATTATCTCATCTTGATAATCAGATCTTTCACAAATCTAATGACAATGTGCAGCGAATGAACCAATTACCATTTATTAACAATGTTGGCGGTAATATTATTACAGATGTTCTAGAAACCAATGAACATCCAGATGAGACTTATTCATTAGATTACAACAGTAGTAATCAAGAACCTATTGAAAATATCAATACTTTAGACATTCCAAAAGTACATTCTTTTAATTCAGATGCACAAACTAAATCCAATAAGGAAATAAATATACTATCTGAAGAAATACTTGGCCCAATACAATTAAAAGAAGTGAAATGTTTGCATACTTCACATGTATCGAATTTAATACCAATAAATATAAAAGCCTTTATAACAGCAAATAAAATAATTGAAAATAATGGCAAGGCTGCGGACACAGCCAAAATTGTTCCCAATAATTCTAATCAAACACTTCAATATGTAATTGATACACCAATAAATAGATCTTGTCAAAAAAATTCAGAAGATGCACTTGAATATAATGATAAAGGGAATATAATACCTTGTACAAGTTATAAGAATGAAGTGGTGTCGACTGAAAAACTTCCTGTAAATGCTATACCAATAGATACAGTTGTACAAGAAAAATACATATATGAAGAGCATAATTTAATAACGAGCAAGGGTGTAAAGATTGCAAGTTCCAGTTCAAATATGTCTCTAATTGACAAAAGTATCAACAAAAATACAGATGGTCAGAGTTCAGATAATGGTTTTGGTGTTTGTTTAGATACAGTTGTAACAGACGTTGAAAAAGATTTAGAAGATGATGCAAAAATTCTAGACATACTTGTGAATGAAATTAATTCTTTTGATGGGGATGCAATTTTAGATGAGATAAAAAGTAATAGAAAAGGAAAAACAAACATGAGTGATAGTAAAAAGGATACTTTACAGACATCAACTCATGTTAAAACATTAACTTCTAATCATAAAATTGATTTTCAAAATTCTAACTGTCGTAGTTCGCACAGTAAAGATATTGATTGCATTAATAAAGAAGCAATTCTTACTTGTATCAACCAAAATTCTGTTGACAGTTACATTACAGGGCTGCCAAATAATTCCAAACCAGTCGGAATTGTTGGAAATAAACCTGTGAACACACAAACTGAAGATAAAATAAATGACATATTTAAAAATTCACGAAAAACTGATAGCTTGAATAGTTTAAAAAATAGTGTACCAATATCTATAGCGACCCAGAAATCTAACAAACAGATTAAAATTATGGATCCTCATGACGGGTTTGAGAATTACCAACCTGAAAATAAGGACTCTTTGTCTCACACTGCAGGAAACTGCAGAAGGGATGTCAACTTAAATATGACTTATTCAAATAATATGGATGACAAGGTTAAAATAATCTCGGATTATTTAAGCCGATGCACTCATCTCTATTCACACAAAAGAAAGTTACAACTAAGGCCTTATACTAACAGTAAAAAGGTATGTATAAATCAGTCAAACCATAGTGCTTTAAATTTAAAGCTATGTATTGAAGGCGTAGAAAAGCCTGGTGGCCCTGAAGAATCTGAGCAAAATAGTAAAAAGTCTAGAGTTCTAAAAACTTACGGGAGGAATAATAAACGAAAATTGCCCTGTTCTTCTACATTACCTACAGGTGTGCCTCAAGTCCAATCACAAATAAATACTTCAAATAATATTTTAAATCTACCCAACAATATTGGTTGTTCTAAAAATAGAAAATCTGAAGAATTTTGTCTATGTGGAGATTTTGGCAGATTGGCTTACTATGACTGTGAAAGTATATATGAGCATATTCACTTTTGGGATCATCAGAATTTAATCTGTAATCCTGAAATTTTATATAGTTTGTATGACGAACAGCGTCAAATAAACAATGAAAATGTTAATTTGTTAGATGAAAATGTTTTGAATATGACTAATAACGATTTAGATGAGACAACAACAACGGGCCACACTATTTGTTGGAACAACCTTGATCACCATAATATTGTGCATAAGAATTTAAAAATATCGCGTGACGTAGTTTCGGAAAATTTAATATCGGAAACGAAAGAATGTATAATCAATGTCGATCATACCACGAATCGAAACAAGTCCATAAATATGTTGGTCGCCCAGATCACTGATCAACATGAAGACACTGTGAAGTTTACTTATTCGACCAATCTTGTGGACACCAAAACTGAAGACACTCCAATTACTAAAGATGTTTCTGGAATAACAGTGGCTGTGGCTGATGCAGAACAATATCAAGAGGCTGTGCAGGTGAAAAATTTACTTAACCCTGTAGAGGTTACACCTAGTGTTTCAACGCCTATTTTGGGTCTCAATGTTTCTGGAATAACAGTGGTTGTGGCTGATGCAGAACAATATCAAGAGGCTGTGCAGGTGAAAAATTTACTTAACCCTGTAGAGGTTACACCTAGTGTTTCAACGACTATTTTAGATCTCAAAAATACGGAGCAACATCTTGATATTTTGCCGTTGAAAGAAGTAATTGATTCAGACAACGCTCGCGGAAGCAACACAGATATGGAGACAGATGACCATATGTTGCACGAATACAGTGAACCAAAAGAAATAATCGTCGATAATCAAATGACCGAGAAAAAGATTGATGATAAAAATGCTTCCAATCTACAGAGTTCGGATGTTAATTTGAAAATGACAGCAGAAGAGATTGCTGCAACGGAATCCAAAAGGAAAGGAAAGGTATGTATTTGTTAGCTAGTTTCAAATAAAAATAAAACATCTATGTGTATTTTCTCTCACAATTAAAATAAAATCTATTTGATTGATTTGTAGACTATTGTAGTCGTATTTTCTAATACGCCCACGAAATTATTTTTATTCACAGAAACGTAAAAAATCTAAAAACCAACAAGATGAGAATGTTAAAAAGACAGTCAAATGTGGAGTTTGCGAAAACCTTTTAGTTGAAGCGGAATGGGAGGATCACATTGACAATCAACATTGTTTTATAGCCTGGAAAGCTGGGGAATGTATTGTAAGTCGGATTATGGATCGTCTGCAATTTTATTTATTTTATTACTGATGCCTATTATATATTTTTTCTATTTTGTAGGACTTTCAAGACCAAGAGTTGTCAAAAAAGTTACACCAACGATTAAATAGCGGTAGTAGTTTGAAATGCACTTTTTGTGATGTTGAAATAAAGACCAAAAGCAAATATTTATCACATGTTCAGAAATGCTTAAAGCTAAAAGTAAGTTTATTATTGGTTGTCTGGAAGAAAACGCTTAAAGCGATGAGACCTGAATTATACTACTTGTCTTTAAATTACATATCAGTTTTTTTTTCTTATAAAAGCGCGTTAAATATATTGTATTGTATAGTTAAGTAAATAAAAATAACACATTTAGTGTTAAGCACTTATAGTAGGTATATTAGTTTATAAGTTAATTAAACCTGTTTATTATTGAATTAATTACTCTGACCATTGGACTCAATTATTTATTAGCTTTTAAAGTTTTGAACCATTTTAGAAAAACATTATTTTCATGAAGTAGTAATAAATAATCAATCACGTTTATAGTGTTAGCATTATATAATATCACAATACTAATATCCTAAATATTATAATTAACAAAAACTAAATATAACTCCAGGATTCGTCTGACATTTCAACAACAGAGTCTGCAAACGAGGTTATTGGGTCAACATTAAAATGCGGAGTGTGTGAACAAATAGTTATAGCTGATGATCATTGGATTAAGCACATATCTGAAGAACACAATTATTTAGCTTGGAAAGCTGGAGAACCTGCTTTGGTAAGTTAAAGTGTCTGATTTTGTTTTCTAACTCTGAAGATAAGTAGGTACCTACTAACTTTAGTTACCTACTGTATTATCAACAACAGCCTAGAATAGGCCAAACTACGCCGCTAAACTTAGCTTCTCCCAAATTATGGTCTAATTGGGCAGGATAGTTGCTGATCGCAGTTTAAGATATATGGAATTCAATGCACTAACAATGCTGCCCATCACCTTTATTTATCCTCTAGTCGCCTTCACAGGAAGACCGAGTGTTGCTATTCGGATTAGATTACCACCACAGAATTATCGGTTTCAGGCTCTGGACGATGAAGAAGCGGTACGTCGGCATTTAAGTGATATCGTTAAACAGTTTGGTGCACTGATATGTTGCAAATGCGGCCTAAGTCGTAAATACGGCAAGACATATTTACATCATATAAAAAATTGCACAGGCAAAGGGGTAAGTTTTTATACAATGGCACAGTTTGACACTTAATTCATAAGTCGTGGTAGGGCGCTTGCCGTGGTAAGATTGGAGGTTTATACCTGGGTCCGTCCGTGCCAATGAGGTTTATTGAATTTTAGGTACGAGTAAATGAATATTATATTGGGTACAGTAAGCGAGGGAAAACTTCGTGAGGAAACTTCATAGATAATTCCGAAGAGGTCGTTCCTCACGTCAAGTAGCCCGCGCCTGTGTATCACTTTTCATTAGTTTATTTGGGTATCCGACAAAACGGATAAGATATTTTATCAGTCTGTCTGTTGTCGATCTGTCCCCCGAATAACTGTACTGAAACTCGAAAATACCTCACAGGTAAAATGTAAAAATTTCTGACAACGATTGATGGGAAATTATGAATAAAAATATTAGTTTCGGACATTTTTATTTTAGAAAAACTAAAATCAACGGATCCCGTACACTTTACACGTAGGCTTTACTGTTTTTTAAAATAATTACTCTACTTAGTAAATGAATTGCGTGACTATTTCTGTAATCAGTTGTTTGTTTTAAATTTTAATGTAAAAAAATTATACTTTTGTACTTATTGTATTGTATTTTTTCTTTCTAATCTGTACCTATGCCTTGTTATACGTAGGAAATCTTGGATAATACTACAAATTATATTGATGTCGCCATTGAGACGGCTGCATCGCAATCTTCGGACGATGTAAAGTGTGGGGTGTGTGCTCAAGTCATCACTGCCGCCAACTGGATAAGGCATATAGCTAAGGAACATGATTACTTGGCCTGGAAAGATGGAGATCCTCCGCTGGTAAGTAAAAAAATCTATGGAATAGAAAGGACCTTATTCACTCTGTTCTGTAGGATAAGCAAAGAATTTGCATGTAATGAAATTTAATAGAGAATGCGCATTGAATGGCGTATGTTAGTGTTGGTTAATATAGGTACCTACTAAAAGATACCCGTAAAGGTCAACGCAATATAAATTAAACGTAGAAAAAAGCTATATATACTGATTTAATTTATATTAACACGTCTTTTTTTATCATATAATAATTGTATTTTTGGATTTTAAACATTTTCAATTGTTAATTTCAGAACTTGAATGACGAGGAACAAATACGTCAACATTTGTATACTATTGCAAAACAGTTTGGGGGCTTGAATTGCTCCAAATGTGGCTTAAATCGGAAATATGTGAAGAATTATTTGCAGCACTTAAACAACTGCAATGTTAGAGTGGTACGTATTATTAACAAATTAAGCAAATTTAAATATAATAACACCCACTGAATTAATATAATCTTTGAATTATTTGTAGGCAAATGATGATTCAATGGACAATCCAAGAAGAAAAAACGAATTGTCAGTGAAATGTGGGGTGTGCCAAAAACAAATAGATTCAGAGATGTGGATGACGCATATTCAAAAATATCATTACTATCTAGCATGGAGAGATGGAGAAGAGTCTTTGGTGAGTAGGTAATGTATGGATATACACATACATTGGACTTTGCTCTCAGTGGCTTGCGCGCGTGTAATGCTGACACGCCGCACTGAGCCCTGCCACAGAATACATAATAGCCCTGCTAAGGTAACAGACCAAAAGAGTCAGTTGTCTTACAGCATACCGCCACCAACAACCAACATATTAACATCTAATATTTAAACATTAATTTTAACATTTTTATTATTTTATACAATTTAAAAACATTTTATTTTATACATCAATAACACTATACTTAGGTGACAAAGTGACTATAAATTTCAACTCATATAAAACATTAATATTAAACAATTATTTATGGGGCCGGGTAGCCGCGCGCGATCTCAACCTTATATTGGTCCTTCGAGTCGGATATTATAAATGATTTAACAGCCGCGGTGCAATGCTCCAGTCTTAGAAAGCTCCCCAGCGAAGGATTTGATCCTGCTTTTAAATATTATAAGTAGAAATAAATTTAATAAGCAAATTAATTCAAAGAAAGTTCCTATTTTAGCATTAGATTATTAATGATTATTTTGCTTACTGTATCAACATTTTTGTCTTTAGTCTATAAGTGGGGATTTTTACTACTACCTCTGTAAAAGTTGAAAGTGTAGTATTATTCGAACTTTAAAGTGTGAACAAAAGCAAAAATGTTTAAAAAATTGACTCTCGTTTTTTTCCTTGTGGTGTATAATTCACAATTGCGTTTGCTATGTTTCAGAATATAGAAAATTCTGAAGAAGTTCAAAGTCATTTGTATCAAATTACCAAAGAAATGGGAGGGCTTACCTGTTCGAAATGTGGCATCGTAAAAAAATACGTCAAAAGCTTCCTGTCGCATATTGAGACTTGTGACGCGACACCTCGGTACGAGGATATTATTACTTCAGACAACATAAAGTGTGGCGTTTGTCTTGAAATTGTGAGCGGTACGGCTTGGAAAGCCCACAGAATGGAAAAACATTACAATGTCGCCTGGGCTCTGGGTGATCCGCCAATCGTGAGTTACTACTTCACTATAACTGTTTGTATCTTTTAGGCCCCTTGTTCACGAGACGGTTATTATCAGGGCCGGTTCCGGCTAAGCTTGTTCACGAGCACAGTTTGTAGACGGTGGCTAGCCGGCTGAAGTGCGGCCTCATCAGGCCTCACTAATACACATGGCACTAACTTTTTTGGAAAATATTTAATGTACAGACTTGTCTACCTTACGATTTTATTATATGTATATAAAATATTAATAGGTACCTATAATGTTTTCAGGACATTAAAAATCCCTATGCTGTTGAGCGATTTTTGAAGGAATACAAGGAATATGCCAATAAACTGGTTTGCGTTACTTGCGGTATCAGCAGAGTATCTTATATGGGGTTTTATGCACATGTAGTGGTTTGCGGAAAAACTGATGAGGTATGTAATAAATAACCAATTAAACTCGGTACAGAGATGCGTTTATTATATTACCTAATACTTTTTATACCGGCAACTTGATTGGTTTCTAAGGGAAAGTATAAACGAGATAGGTACATAAAATGGCCAAGAGATGGTTTTGTTTTACATTTTTTCTTCCGCCTATAAATAAGGCGTTTTTATTGTCAGACGGAGGAATTCGCGGGTTTAAGCAGATTGTGATTGTTTTGATATGACAAAGTAAAAAAAAAGGTTTAAGTGAGACGAGGGAAACCATATTTAGTCTGTTGATTTGATTATTATGGTTAAAATAAAACTTTTTGCGCAGGAAACAGAAATACACAAAAGTGTTTGCAATATATGCAATAAAAAGTACCTGTGCATATATCAAAATCAGCACATGACGATGCACAGGGAGCAAGCATACGCCAAAGAGCGCAAGCTGAAGAAAGAATCGGAACTGAAGGTGGTGGTTAAAGATGAAGTAGAGGACGGGTCTCCATCGGGGCGCAGGAGGGCGGCTGAGAAGTGAGTCAATGAGCCTTAACGGCTGATAATTTTTTTGGTTTAGCATGATTTTTCCAAGCATGGCGCATTTAGTAAGTAAAGATATTTATTTCTCCTAAAATCTAATGAGAGGCTAAAATACACTTAATAATATGATTAAGGAACTAACCCCGTTACTTCGGGACGCCAGGTCTCCTCCGCGCGGAATGACATGCTTTGCTAGCTACAAGTAGCATAATCTCATTTACATGTACGGTCTATGGGAAGAACGATGGGAGATAATTTTTTTCAAATTTCCTCCTCAATCTAAATTTCATCTACAATAATGAGAATTACTTAAATTTGTTAACCTTTATTACAGGGCGAATATCGTCATCCAAAATTATAAAAGTAATGAAGGTCAAGTAAGTATCACTTGCCTATTTATTTTTGCGCTAAAGTTACTGCAAGGAATCAAAGAATCGTCATCTGTGGGGTCATATTTTTGACGTGAATCGTCTGTTTTGGTCCAATATGGGTTAACATTGTCAAATAAGTTGACCGACACAACATCCGAGGTCGAGATACGTCGAAAAGACCGAGGCCTAGGCCTGAATTGAATCTTCAGCACTCGGTATTATTAAAAGGAACAAAACCATGTAAGAACAAAACCAATGCCATGTAGGAAAGGTAAGCAAGCGTATGTGGGAAAAATACTGAATAAGAATATAAATATTGATATTATCTTTTGCATTCTATATATAATATGATCTTTATAATATGATGATAAAATGGACCTTACGCACTTATGAAATAGGATTGTATAATTTAAATTCTAAGTAAATATATTTGTAACGCGAACTCGTCTTCTACATATAAACCTATCTAGGTTTCCGCTAGAGGACTGTATGTACAATTCATGTATTACCTATTATGTAATGATCAATAAAAAAAAGTTAACTTTAAATATAAAGAAAAACAAGAGCAAACATTCAGAATATATGACATTATGTAACATTAATCGACTAGGTGTCTTATCTTCATTCACCATCAAACTATAAAGGAGAGGGTAGGAAAAAGAAAACGGCAACAAAGGCGTTTCGCGTAAAACACTGCGCCTATATACCGAGAACATCCGACCCAATTTACATCTTCATAGTATGTTAGCTATCCTACATGCATCATTGAATAAGCTGAGATAATTATTTATTTGCAGTATCAGCACGTTTGTTCAACATGTGGGTTCGGCACCGACAGCAGTGCTGAACTAGCGAGCCATCGTTGCGAGACAGCTTCAGGGCACTTCAGCGATTCAGACGCATCGGTGAAGATCGAGGGTGAAGAATCTGAAGATGAGTCTTTGCAGTCCGACATTGATTCAGAAATATCTGACGAAGAGGCCCAAGTCGTTAGGAAAAGGAATAAACATTATCGTTAGTATCTAAAAGTTCACTAGTTTTCTGGTAACGTCTCCCGGCTGAATCACTAGGGCTCCGTCGAAACAGATACTTACCCTTGTAGTAATTCAAAGCCATGTAAAATTGCCAGGTGAAAATAACTTGTTAATTTAAAAAAATAAGATAACTAAAAACTACGAAATCCTCACATTGTGTTTATTTTTCTCAGAGCTTACAGTAGTAATATATTAATAAAATATATTATTATTTATAAAAATCTCATGAAAATAAAATAAACAATGAATTGAAAATCAAATGTATAAGCCGAGAGACAAATAAACCGTGAATGAATTGGTAAAGTTATTCTAACGAACAAAATTTTGTTGCAGCTGCCATGTCTAGTACAGTAAAAAGAATGCCGTTTACAATAAAAACTCCGTCTTCATATTTAGTAAAAAGTGGTGAAGAATTGTAAGTAACTTTTTAATATACTAGTGTATTTATTTTAGTGGCGCGCCTTGGGTTAACCCTATGTGGACTCGTGCATGCTAATGATGTTATTTTTTACTATATGTAGGTACTACCGAAGCAATAATGTATTTAACTTTAGTTTTTTTTTCTTATCATAAACATTGAAATTCATTAGATAGGCAAAGAACAGTCGTGTTACAAATCAAACTCCTACTGAAGTTAAAGTGTAAAATAAAATCTAAAAGTTAATAAGTACAAAATTTTATTTTATTTTTAATTTTCAGCTCCAAATTTCACTTTACTGATGAAAGCCTGTTCCCCGCGTGGCGTGCTTGCGAACACGAGCCAGTGCCAGATGATCAGCTGCAAACTTACTTACCACCTTTAGAGCAATCCTGTAATGTGAGGATTTGCGATGGCGTCTGGAACATACACAATAGATTCGAAGCTAAGAAAGATAAAGGTATGAGTTTTTTTTCCTGTAAAGAATTTTATAACATATTTGCTCGTAAAGGGTCACTTATTTTATCAATTTCAATATCGTTTTGTATCTCATTACGCACTTGTGGGGTAATGTAAAGTAAAACGCACTTGTGCGGTAATGTAAAGTAAAACGCACAATTTATCAAGATGCTCCGTCTAAAAACGAACGATTAGCAATAATACATTACTGCCGCGGCCCGCAACGGATGAGCGTGTGAATGTAGGCCGAGGCGAAGCCGAGGCACACATACGTGAGTCCATCAATGCCTGGTTGGGGCCAAGGCTTGTATAGTGCTTTTCTCAAATAATGCGCGGAAATCCAAAAAATATCAAAAGTTTTATTAAAATTGTGAACCGTCTGAACTGAACGATCACGACTTAGGGTTGTCACAATACTTTGGGCAAATCAAAATACTAATAATACAATACTAATACATATCTCCGGAACGGCTGGTGCTAGACCCTTATTCATGGTACTCAAATGAAAGGGCTCGACGAGATCTATCTGAATATAATATAAAAAAAACAGCCTGTATATATAAATTTTTATTCAACAATTTCCGCGCATTATTTGAGAAAAGTTCTATATAATCTGCAACCTGCAATCAATCTAATTTCATGCGCTTTTTCTTTTCGCTGTATTGTTTATATTTGAAAATGTCGTCAAGTAGTGATTATACTGCTTTAACAAGTAATTAAACATTTATTCGTTTTCCGAGATTTTTTTTATTTCCTCGCAAATATGTTATAAAACGTCGTATGACATACGTGCGCTTTGAAAATTAGAGCCTCTGCTTTCTTATGGCCCTCGCCTACGGCTCGGGCTAGCAATATCGCCTCGGCTGTAATTTTTAACTTACCGCACTTATATCATAATGTACTATTATGTGTTGCCAGTGATGTCATATGGCACCGAAACATGGGCACTCACTATGGGCCTCATAAAAATGCTCAAGGTCACCCAGAGGGCAATGGAGAGACATGAGGAGTACCGCAGAAAAACTATGGTCACCAACATAGCTCAAAGAATTGCAAAGCTTAAGTTTTTGTTTTCAAAAGTGGCAGTGGTCGGTGCAGATCGCTCGTAGAACTGACGGCCGTGGGGCAGAAAGGTTCTCGAGAGGCGCCCGCGTACCGGAAGACGCAGCGTGGGCAGGTTTCCCACAAGGTGGACCGACGATCTGGTGGAGGTCACGGGACCCGGCTGGATGAGGTTAGCGCGGGAGCGGTAGTCGTGGAGATTCCTGGGCTTTGTCTAGCAGTGGACGTATTTCGGCTGTCAACCGCTAGCGATTGTGCGCTAGTATAAGTATCTCAACCCTGCAGTTGCTTGTTTTCAGTGTGCAGTGTATTTGTGGGCGCCAGTATTCAGTGCGTGACGTGGGCGCCGCCGCGCTGCGACCAGGAGTGCGAAAACTTCCTGGCGGTAGCGTGCCACCGCGGGACCGACTGCCCGCGGCTCGCACCCGACGACATACAGCGGCATGCCGGCCTCATACAGATTTGGGACTATGGCGACTTTAAACAGTAAGCTAATTCTTTCATCAGATAACACGAACAACTAAAAGGAGCGTGAAATCGTTTTTAAGGTTCTTTTGTCCGTATTTCTGATTGTCCGATGGATATAATTAAACTTATATGTAAACCCCCCTTCGTTCGCATAATTGACTACGCTCCGTAACTAGCTACTAACTCAGTTACAAACGAGGAATGCTCTTCGTCAGCGTACGCAACGAGTTATCTATCGTAGCGTACGCATTAATAGATAAATTATTGGATATACAGTTTTAATTTAATTTACAACTCAAGAATGTAATTGAAGAAATCCCTAACATAATTCGTCCGTCGTAATTAGTTTACGACGTACACTTTGCTGTATGTTTTTCTTTGACTAGTCAATTTACTTTAAATTGTACACTCCACTGCCTGTATGGTAGAGAAAAAAGGGTTATTACGTGTTAACTGTCGTTAGGAATAAGCTACACCGCAGAAGAAGCCGTAAAGTAAAGTGCATATTGTAATAAGTATGTACAATTTATTTCAGATTACCGAAACTTGTGTTCGGCTTAGCCCATGATTTTGGGACGGTTTGGTCTATGGACTGGTGTCCGTCGGGCTCACGCGACGCACCGGGGCCGACGGAGGCCAGCGACTCCTCCAGGCTGGGCTTGCTCGCTGTGGCGTGCTCCACCGGCTCAGCCTACATCTTCTCTGTACCCTATCCATCTACATTAACACATAGGTACCTATTGTAAAACTTATTCGTTATATTCTAGACAGTCTATATCAAGCTGTCGTTGGCAAAATGTATAATTCGTCTGATTACAAACGGCGTCGTCAGTTTCTAAACGCTCGTTGTTAAATGACAAGCACCAAATTTTTTTGTGTTCTATCGCTCGTTTCAAGGGTTCATGTCAACCTATCTATCTATTTTATCATTAAAAAAAAAATTAATGCCATGTCAGTAAAGTGGCCAACTCGGTAACTCTTTTTGGCCTTATAGAAAATGTGAAAGCATTTTACAAAAGGCGATATTTTAAAAACAGCGAGCGTTTAGAAACTGACGACGCCGTTTGTAATTATATGAATTATACATATAACGACAATGAAACAAGATGGTTTTACTGAAATGTGCTATAATATCCCGTTATTTAATCACAGCACACACAGTAAACTTTGCTGCTTTATTTGAGTGATGAGCAATGCTTTAAAACACTCAAAATAAACTTTTACGAAAATTATTAATGTTAAATTGAAGTTACCTGTGAGGAAAGATTATTTTCAATGAATAAATGAAACTCGTTTGTATTTTAGTGACAACCTATTTTACAAATTGAAGCCTGTGGTGGAACTCAGGCTGTCAATGGGAGCGCACAGAACGGCGTATCACGCGACCTGTCTCAGTTGGAGTCCGGTGAGTTTATATAACTTACGTAAATAACTTATTATTTCGGAAGCTACTACCTACTTCTAACGAGATAATACATACTTACCAGGGCAACTTTGCGGTGCGAGAAGCTAGCTTTATATCAAGTTTACAATTAAATATGTTAGACTATACTATTGCCCGCGGATTTGCCCGCGTTTTTCCCACCGGAACAGTTTACCGCGGTATAAAGTATCGTTATTCTAGAATATAACCTATCACTGTACCAAGTTTCATCAAAATCCGTTCAGCCGTTACAGCGTGAAAGAGTTACAAACATTCTCACTCACAAAACCACAAACATCATTACAAACTATCGCCTTTATAATATTAGTAGGGAGGATAATACAAATGTACATTTTCATTGTTATAGCAAAAAGGACACTCTCTTGTAGTAGTTGGGTATGGAGATGGGACGACGGCCTTCTACGACTTGAATACCGATTCGCCTCTTTTAAAAACCAAAGAAAATAATGTGACGATTTTGTACCCATATCACGATGAGAGACCTCACAACTCGTGCGTTACAGGTTTGTATTAGCTTTCTGTATTCAGCATAAATAACAATTTAATTATTCTTGTCAACTAGATTTGCCTCTGGTTTTACTTTTAATAAGGCCCAGCTACACGCTCAAGCGAGGTTAGAATGAGGTTAGCGCAGGACCGGTCGTCGTGGAGATCCTTGGGGGAGGCCTTTGTCCAGCAGTGGACGTCTACAGGCTGATATAATGATGATGATGACACGCTCAAGCACTTGCGCAAATTCCAGCTTTGCACAAGCATTCATGTCTACGTTAGGACGGCTAAAACCATGAATCAAAAAAAATTTGCTACTCCCACCGCGAGAACCCACCAAAGAGATCATATCTCTATGGCTAAAACGGTGAAACCTTGAATTTGCGCTAGGAGAATGTATCAGTAAGCAATGTGTGCGTGCAGGCGTGGACGTGTACCCGAGCAGCGTGGGCGCGGGCGCGGGCGCGGTGTGCAGCTCGGCGCCGACGGGCGCGGGCGTGGCGGCGCGGCCCGACGTGCGCGCCGTGCGCCTGCAGTCGCCCCTCGCCGCCTCCGTCGCCATGTTCCAGCCACACTGGCCCTCCGCCATACTCGCCGGGGACGACTCCGTCGGTCAGTGTGCATCGATAGGGTCAATCATCAGAATCAATTCCTTCTAAGTAACAAAGTATCTTAAATTAAAGCAAGGCCATGAAATTTTATATTGAATAATCCAGATTTTTTCCTATGACATAAACTTGACTTTCTAGGAATACCTTTAATCGTTTTGTTATTTTCATGGATTTCTTTTAATATTTAATTTAAGATACTTAGATGGAATTGATTCTGATGATTTACCCTTTCGATCGGTATCATAAAAATACATGATTCGTTTTTTTACACATTTGTCCGGGTCGATTTCCGACTCAAACAGATGGTTTCTTAAAAATCTTTGAATGCAGTTTTACTTAATTTTGAAAATAAAGGAATGGTTCCCTTGGATAAAATTTGCTATCTTCAATGTATGTATGTTATATATAACTGAGCTACGTATGTATGTACAGTGAGCGCGGCCGCGAACGAGCTGGAGTGGTGGGGCGGCGGGCGGCGGTTCGGGCCGGTGCGCGCGTGCTGCGGGTGCGTGTGGTGCGCGCGCGTCGCGCTCAGCACGCCGCCCGTGCTGCGCCTGGCGCGCCCGCACCCCGCATACACCGACCGCAAGAAGCGGGTGAGTGTAGCACGCACGACTGCTTTGTCACATTATTTTTGTGCCTATTTGTTTTCACCTCAATAGCACGAACAGGCAGCTTTTGCTGCGAGAAAACAGAGTCGTATGCCTACTCCGTGGTCGTATGACTCATCTGTCAGATAGCAGGGGGTTTACTTCTAGATACAATACTAAGGGCTTCTTTCACCGCTTGCTGATAAAGTACCAGATACCCTATCTGCAGATTATCTGACATATACCCATTTTTTTTAAATTCACAGGTATCCCATTGGCTTATCTGTCAGATAAACTAACAGCAAGATCAAGCGGCTGTTATTTTTCATCTGCCAGATATTTTAATAGAGACTAGAGGTGTGCAACACGAAAATATTATCAGACACATTTATCTGATAGATAAGTTTATCTGTCAGCTTACTATCTGTAACAATATCAGCAAGTGGTGAAAGAGGCCCTAGAGGGTGCAATTATAACAATTCTTATGAGTATGCATAAGTTTTTTTTCTTACTTACAGACTATAGGGTGTCTACAAATGGTGCCGACAGGAAGAAAAAGAAAAAAACTGGCCGATGATCAACTTGCAACTAAAATAGAACCGCTCAGTTACGAAGAGGCCGTGAAAAAATATGGAATAGAACTCAAATTGGACAAGGCAAGGTTTTGTCGTTAATACAGATAGCAGTAAATATGTCTTGTTTTTTTGCATTTTAACGAAAATTTAATACTACAATCACTGAATCAACAATTCAACTAAATATATAATACTAGTTTATAATAGCATAATAGTAATACCAGACCAGCGACTTCGTCAGCGTTACCGCACGCGAGGCAACGTCCGCACCGACGACCGCGCGGTACGGCGTCTGCCGCGCGCGGGGGGCCTCGCCCGCGGCTGCTCGCTTGGTCTGGACGTGCCTAATCACTGATCCAATTTTCATGATCAAATCCATTGAGCCATTATGGAGTGATTGGGCAACAAACTAACAAATATCCACACGATAATATTAGTGTGATTTCCCACTGGGAATTTTTCTTTCACAATGAGGGTTCATAGAAATACTTAAGGGGACGATGTTTTCCTTCACCGAGAAGTCTGTCGTTACCTGAAACACTCATTTAACGGTATGGCTTACCGTTTAGATTTCCGCAACCTTTTATATCTGTTTTTCCTATTTGTTTGCACAGAACTTTCAAGTGCCGTCGTCGCAATCACGAGACCAGTTCCCCGAGCGGTTCCCGCTGGCCGACGTGCCGTCCATGGCCTTTTGCCCGACCGCCGCGCACCACTCGAGGCTGGCAGTGGCCACGCACGCGGGCATTGTCTTCATCATCACTCTCTGACTGACTTGCGTTAGATAGTACACCAACAATGGTAATGCCGCTTTCATTCATCATACCAGCCGAAAGACGTCCACTGCTGGACTAATGCCTCCCCTAAAGATCTCCACGACGACCGGTCCCGCGCTAACCTCATCCAGCCGGGTCCCGCGACCCTCACCAGATCGTCGGTCCACCTTGTGGGAGGCCTGCCTACGCTGTGTCTTCCAGAACGTGGTCGCCACTCGAGAACCTTTCTGCCCCAATCTTTCTGTCAGTTCTACGAGCGATGTGCAAAGCTTCCAATTAAAGAAACTATCGTTGAATTCTATTGGTCTTTCCTTCGACCAACGCCATCGATGTAATCCGATAAGCAAACGAATCGATTGTATTCAGTGCGGTGAGGAGGCTGAGTTGCAATACTTTTCGGTACAGACCTCTGTCCTCGAAGATGTCCTCAGCTTCTGCCAGGCTTGTTTAGTTAGACGTCTTCATTGCTTAGAATTACTTTAGAACTTAGAATGAGTCGGGTTATCTAACATGTTTTTCTACAAGGATTATGGGAATGTAACAACTAGATCAGGACTAGCTTGTGTACAAAGTACTAGTAATAGTACAAATATGTCTGTACCCATTAGTAATCGATACCACGAGCTTTGGCGTACATGAAACTGCTCATTGTAGATTACAATATTATGTTATGTATGACTATTTAAAGCTAGGCTGGTGTAAGTTATATAAGTAACACATTACTAGCATGTAAAAAAATTATTTTAAATACTTATTTCATGTTGAGATTTTAGAAGTTGTTAGTAAATTGTGCTATAGATATTATTTTATTTCGATACACTTTTGGAATTCAACAATATGGTCTGGATGGCAAAAATCTGTCTTACATAATATAATGAGGATTCCTGGTTTAAATCCTGGTAGGTACGGGCACAGACGTAATTATGGTTCATAGTGTTTAAAAAATATTTATCTCATGTTTACCCTACATAAAACTGCTATGTCCAATAACATAGTAAAATAATATTTGTTTTATACTAAAGGTGTGCAATTTGTAGTGTTAATATGTACCTACTATACATTATTTGTACAGTGTTATAAATTATAATTATAACATCACTTTCAAGTCTTCTTCTTGCCATTTAGTTGTTAGTTTGTTTTCTAATTTTGTATGTGATTCTATTTTCTTCGCTTAGAACTTAATTCGATTTGGATTCGAAGAATGTGGAAGGTGTGTGATATCACAGCAGACCATTAATACGTCATGCCTATGTAGTGACGTTCCTCACACACACACAGTAACTGTATTGTATGTATATTCAGCTAAGCATTAGTTTAAATAATTTTAACTGTAACTTGGTGATATTTAATGTTATTTATCTTTCGTATGTCGTTATATTGTGATGTAAGTTTGTTGTCAAATAAATTTTTAAATATATAATTATGTGTATTTTATTTATCAGTTTTAATTAAACTCACTGACATGATGCAAATGCGCAAAATAATGATAGTTAAATCCATTTCTGAGCGAGTCGCATATTTATGTTTATTTTGTATGGGTTGTATGGTTTATCGATTTTTCCAAGTATAATGGGTATTACTGTAATATAGATAGGTATCAGTCTTTTCCACAAGAAAATTTTCAAGAAAATCGTAAGCATAGTTTTTGAGAGGTTAATGATATTTTAAAATTAGAAAAAAAACTTATGTAATATTTCCAAAATACCTACTCACAAATACAAAAATTCATTTGAATCACATTAGTGCAGTGTAACTAGCAATCTCTACGACATTTAGTTTCTAATGTGGTTTAGCCTTTAAAAAAAAATTGATAAGCGATAACATCCTTATAAGATAATGCATAAAACTAGTGTTCATACTAAGCAAACAGGATTTTATAGAAATACGTTTTCAGAGCGAAAATGTTGTGAGGTTGTAGCATGCAGTACAGTGCTTTCCGCGCGTCGTCGCGTCGGACGGAGCAGTGAGATCGAAACCGCGGTGGGGAGAGACCGCGTCGCAGTCGCTTCTAAATTCCGCTCGCGCGTTTGCACTCGTCAATAATAAATAAAAACTGTGTCAACATAATTATTAAACAGTTTAATACTGCATAAAAACACAATTCACTCGTCTACATTTTCCAGCAAAATAATTTATATTGTTAATGCGATTAAAATTGCAAAGAATAAATATGGACTTAAATAGTTTTAGTCTGGAACGGTTTTTTTAAAGTGACGTTTTAGTTTAGGATGATGATGGCCAGTGCTAAATTGGTACGTGACTGTAGCTCGGACTTGAGCTCCGACGTGAGGTCCCTCTCGGTGGCATCCTCCACGGAGGACCAGGAGTCCACGACCACGGAGTCAGAGTATACTGAGGAGGAGAAAGAATATGAACTAGATGATCTCCAGATACTGAAAACTATTGGTAAGTGATTTTTTAGTTATTTAAGAATTGTATTTTTCACGAACGGGAGATCAGAATTTAATAGAAAACATTTATGAATAAAAACGAGTAATAACTAGGTGTCATGTTGAATCATCTACAAACGTGATACCAATATAGACAAGTAGAGTTTTTAAAATTATAAATATAATTTTGTCATCTCTACCCACACGATACATTTCATCGTTTCAAGCACATTATAAAAGAAGTTAATGCTATTTCAATGAAAAAACAATTTTCCATGAAAGTATTTTATATTTGGTCACGCAGCATTGCATGGGTGTTGTTTAAGATTTGTTTGTTTATAATATACTTGATTTTAAAAGAATTGAGAAAGTACCATAACTACCTGTTAGTACTCCTTAAGTACGATATCATACTTGCGTGAACTCGTTAAAGTCCAGTTTAATTATTAATTTAACTTTCGCCTTGATTTCTTATCTGCTCTTAAAATTAAGTATCCAACGAATGTAACATTTATTCACCTACAACATCTACATTATTTGCTTTGGAAAATTAGATTTTTTTATTCTCGAACTTATGCATTAGGTACTATGAGAGACAAACATGTACACACAGTGTTAACAAAAATATAAATAATCTTCGACACATTCTAGAACCTTAACCTTTCAAAACCTCAGGCCCAGAGCGCATTAACCTTTGAAACTACATTGGTTTTTCGCGTCATCGTCAGTCAGACACCTGACATTGTCACTCAGAAAAACTGTCATTTAGTTAAATAGACTGACCAATTTAACCTTCCGCAGGCCGCAGCCACAATATACAAATAATGACCGCAGTCCGCGTGTGTCTGGGATACGTATGCTGAAAACGGGATTTTTTGAGTGACAATGTCAGGTGTCTGACTGACCACGAAATGCGTATTAGGAATATTACTCGGCGGATACCAACGGTTTACCTTTCTGGCTCCCTGGGCAGTCGTGGGGTTGCTACGGGTTAATTAAAGCATATAGAGTTAGTATACCTCACAGGGTTAAAGAAGTTAATATTAATGAAGCTGACGACATCGGCCCATAGAAGCGGGCTAAGATACATATTTTTGTTGACACTTTGTGTAATCTGACTGCACAAATATAAAGTACTAGACAAATTATATACCAACAAATGCAACTGATTGTTGTCTTCAAAAATTCACACAAAAAGGAAGGACCGATACAAAGAATACCTAAGTACCTACTACCTAATATGCAAAATGTATCATCAAACATATTTTTCGTTAAGAATAGTTGATATGTTTCTTATATTGAATTTTCGCTCTGCGCTGCGAGACACGTAATCATTACAGCTTAACATAGTTTCCTGCAATATAAAAAGTAAATAATGTAAGTACTTACTATAAAATGTTCATCAAATAGTCAACACAGAGAAAGTATGCGTTAGGTAATGAGGTTTTTCGTTTCTCGATCTCACCGCAGACTCATCGAATGCTCTCACACTAAGCTGACGCTGATGGATTAGCTACTTGAAAATACGCGAATCGTTGAAAAATTCTAGAATAAAGTTTATTCATCAACATGAGAGAAATCTTAACTGCAGAAATATAATCAGATTAAAAAGTGAAACTGAATTTTGTCTCAATGCCATTTACATTTTGGACTTTATTATATAGTTTTGTAGCAATGCCTCGTCTATGATTGTGGTTTTGTTATTGTGATTTTAAATTACTGGCCGAAATTAAAGTACTTACCTACCTACCTTCTTAAGACACTACTAATAAGTAATGAGGTACCTACTGGATGATTGTTTTATTCATATGCATCTTTATCACGTATAATTTATAACTGCTGAAATTTAATATTTTTTAAAAAGAAGCTTGTTTATCTAAGTTGTTTCATAAATATAAGCACTTAGTTTCGTAAGATTAGTGACTGAATAAATTTTGAATGATAACACAGGATACTTTTTATCCTGCGAATAGGTAAATTCACGCTGGAACCTAAAACATATAGGTAGGCCGCGATAAATACTTACAGCCAAATGCAAGTAAAATATAAGCACTTTATTAGTGATTTTATCTCGTTATCAATATATGTGTTATGGTATTATAAGAGCATGTACGTGCAGGTACTGGTATTAGCGCCCCTCGACCCAATTCTGCAGCGAGATATAGGCCAAGGGCGATCGAGCCACGGCCTGACCTAGTAGCACGGCGAACCAGGTGACATTTGCGTATTAGTTTTCATATTTATTGCGATACAAAATTATTGCGTTTTATTTCTTTCGATTAGGTAACCGAGCTTATTTATAATAGGAGGTATATAAGTACTTACTAAAATGTTCACTCTAATAAAAACTATCTTATTGAGGAATTACAATAAATTATTAAGTAGGCAGGTACACTTATATATTGTAATTAGTTATTAATAGTAAATAACTATTGGAAAGGACATAGAAAGGAGTTAAGTTACTCGAGGAGGTAAGCGAAAGTTGTACCACACCATCGGTTGTGTAGCCAGTCTTGAAATTAACATTCTGAATAATAAGTATTAAAATTGTATAAATGTGCAGTGTTGAATATAAGGCTATCCGATTACTAGGCATTCTTTAGGTGTCTGTTTGTTAAGGTGAAACAGAGCAAAAACGTTCTCGCCTCCGCCGCCGCGTCGTCGTCGCCTCTGTCTGTCGTTACATACACATTTACACAGATCTAGTTTGTGCTTTATCCTCTCTCGGTGCTCTACTTTCAACGCTAACAACTGCATCACGGAGCCTCCAATCTTTTGAACTTTTACTATCACAGTTAGGGCATGTTCATAAATTGTCTACGTTACACTCGTTTTAAACATAGCCTTTCTTTATCCTCTTTTGTATGTTTCTTGTGTTACGCAGCCAATTACGTAATATTGAGCTGACATCTTGAATTCGCAACACCTACGTTTTAATAAACATTTGCTCATAGCCGTTAATTAACTGGGTTTTAGTAATAATATACCGGAAGTCGAGCACTTGATCTTCATTCTTTCTAATAAATCTGGATTGTCCGAACTATGGTGGCTAGCCAGTCTTGTATTAGCTGTTTCCCGCGGCCTCGCCCGCCTTTTATAAGTTATTTCTGACTTTTATTTTTTTGGTCGGCTTCTAAGTGTCGCAGCGTGATGTTAAATAGCTAACCTAACCTAACCTAACCTTCCTCAAGAATTGGACTATCAAATGCAATAGGAATTTTTCAAATCCGACTGGCACTTCCAGAGATTAGCGCGTTCAAACAAACAAACAAAAAACTCTTCAGTTTTATTAGTGTGATTTTCAGTTCTAGGTCTAGGTTCCGGTTCATATTCCTACACTACACCACACTCACACATTATGCCTATACTTCACATATAGACTGCCGGTGATTTGGCCGCTGCCTGCCAGCAGTTCATGGTCCCTTATTTTCATTGGTGTACATAAATAACGATTACCCTGGAGAAATGCAAACGTGCCATTTATTGAATGTCCAAGAGAAATATACCTAGTTTATTCACGCAAACATTTGTATTGTGTCACGCACGATTACCGCTAGATATGTGGGTCAGTGTGTCGCGTAGCGCACTTAGTAAATACTAAAGATATTAAGTAGATTGTTGTAAATTTATCGGTATCGCGTGTTTATATAACGCTACCTATTATTCAAATTTGCACGCGTGCGACGAGCTCCTTAAATACCGCGAGAAATGTGACTGGAACCAACCATGCATCAAATTTTATTGGTTACGCCTTTCGTGAAACTTTGATAACATTTAGGTAACTTTCGGCCATTTTGCATAATACAGCCGAATAAAAGAGTTGGCTCAAAGTCATGAAGCTACAAACTTTTTCGTGGCGCCCGCGCCCTCCTACAAGCTCAAAATAATGTTAACCTACCTAGGTTTATGTTAAAATCATTTCTGGTACCTACAACAAGTAAAAGAGAGAGAAGAATCTGCAAGACAGAAAACTAATCTGATTCTCGAATCTGCAAACTGTAGATGAAAGAGTTTAAATTAACGAGAAAACATTGCGAATGTGTACACCAAAAGTGAGAAATTCCCAGTTCTCATATTTCACGCACACATAGGAAGTTTACAATTGAAACCAGTAACAGAAATTAAGAATGGAAAGTTTACAAAGAACAATGCACATAGGTACCTACTTAGTATAGGAGAATGGCGACTGGGAGGCGACTGCATGGCGACAGTCGGACGGAAGGAACTTGCAGCCCTATTTTTGAATCGCTCGCCTCGCTACGAACGGTCGATTCTACTAATTTTCCTTCGACATCCGATGCAGAATTCATACAAATCGAACTCGAGGCGAGCGATTCAAAAATAGAGCTCCGGGAGCTCCGGTCGCATCTCGTCATGTTGACGAATGCTCTGAGACGAGAGTGCGCTCGCTGGTTTATGGGCTTTTGTCTAAAATGATAACATTGTGGAACATGTACTATTCTTATTTTACGATAGCATCGCGATTTACGATCCTTTGTCGCAGATACAATTAAAAAAGATTTAATCCTTCCATTGACGACGACGACGTAATTTGCTACAATGCAAAAATCTTAGCAACGCAATACAGTTGAAAAGTAATTTTCTTTAGTAGGTGAAAATTACAGAATTTTCTTCAACTAACTCCCATAAAGTAATTTGATAAAGAGCAGTGCAGGCCCTCATCGCTGCATTGTGTCAAATGGTGCACCGCCCTTGGCCGTTTTCCACTGTTCTTATTTACCTGTCATTATTATTTATTAATATACATATATGTATGCAAACACAGATGCGGGTTTCGAGGGTCAGGTGTGCTTGGAAAACACCACTATCTCAGTGTCAATTCAATTATATTATCTGAAAATTTATATTATAAGCACTGGAATTACCAAGGCCTAGTAAGATAACTGTTGTGTACTCACAACTGTCAATGCGAAAAATTATTACATCATGCACATCTAAACAAAATTGCACTGTATCTAGGTATCTTTACACATAATTAAAGCCTGTCTGTTGTCACATACCTACTAATAGGTATAGATTAAGAAGGGACTAACTAAGAAACAATTATTCCAATTGTCTTTGCAAAGACATAAGTAAATACTTTATTAAATAATATAAAAATACTAGAATCTAGAATGTTATTCGAGTTAATTCAGTACTCAACAGGTGCGTGTATTAATAAATATCGTAATAGTGCGTACGTATGTGCACATCTGTTAACACTATTCAAATACAAGCTGCAGGCAAGGCGACTTTACGTAACTCTCCCAGCCTCAGCTGCGCTGGCGCACGCTTCGAGCCGATTTACGAGATGCGATACATACTACTTTCTCTGACACGGGTACAGATGCAGCCGTGACATTGTGCGGCTTATCGAAATCGTAACGTGCTGTGACGAACTGCTTATAGGTATAAGTACATTTCCTATTTAAATAGGTACTTTAATTAACCAAACACACTCGTAACTTCGTGGTTATTAACATGGAGTAGGCAATTATAAAATTGGGTCGTAAGCTGGTAATAACAATGATGTTGGTCTTGTAATTAGTGAGTCACACCCCATTTTTTAAATCCGTGGTGTTTTTCGGCCTGGATTCTTGTTCTCATTTTAAGTTTCAAGGCCCTTTTTAACTATTAGTAGAATATAGTTAGCTAAGTGCTTCAAGGTACATTATATAGGTAGGTAGCGAGAGAAACGAAGAATTTTCAAGTTGCGATTAAAATTTTTAAAATAATGCAAATGAAAATAAAAACATTTCGAAAGTGAAAACGTACAATCGACCATCTAAATGAGAAACACATGCGCAATCAAATCATTTGTCGATTGGACAGGTTTGCTTATGTAACACTACGTAAGTAATTGAAGCCAATTTTCGGCAAGCCGAGGACATTGATAGACGAGAAAATGTGAAATGTTTTGAGTGAACAACTTGAAAGCGGGGATGTGCAAGTTACGGCGAGACGTGTCCGTTCGTTGGCGGAAACTTGACTTGGTTGTCGACAGATTTCACAACAACGTGTTCCTGTGTCTCACAATGCCTTAACCACGTTTAACATGCCTGGCTGCTTTCCGGTTGAGGCCACGATTCGAATAATGTACTTAGCTTGTTTTATTTTGCAACTGCAATACATATGGAATGGACATACTTACCAACTTTCTTTCCCCCAGAGTTGCCCCTCAGTACTTTCCCATTGTTCAGAGAAAGGGTGTTTTTAGGTAATAAAAAGCGTATTATGAGGCATATAATCATTTAATAAGCCAGGACTTAGACGCCCTGAGTCCTTAATCTATAACGTCTAGGTAGGTAAAGGACGTCTAAGAGTGATTTACCTACCTATGTAAAAAAGATGTTTGATTAATGTTTCAACTAAAGATTTTCTAGGTAAATGTATAGGTAGTGTTAGACATATTATACCATAATCACATGGGATGAGCCATATCGTCAAGATTTGATTGGAATTTTATTTTTGTGACAAAATAGGACTATAATATGTCGTGTGATAATGGGGTGTGCTCCAATTCGACTACCTGGACTTTCTTATACATTTTTTTTATTTTATAAGTGTGATACAAACAACATATCCAACGCAATACCAAAGCCAATATAGACGTCCTAATAATCTATTTTACGAACGTAAACAAAAATAACCAATATAATGTAAACGAACTAAATTTCTCTCTTCCGCCGAAGGCAGATATAAAGGCGACCTACTTGCTGCCGCACACTGAATCTCCCACGCTTCTGGGAATCGTGCGTTAAACTATGACAATTTATTTATGCGTTGAATACAAAGGAAGATCGTGAAAAATTTATAAAACTGAGTCAAGTTAAATATTAAAAAATCAAGATTGTCAGTTTTTATTAATAAATCTAAAGTTCGGGATGTTTTGATATAATACCGATGTGCTGTTAAATTATTTTATTATATGTACAAACTATTAGCATATCTTACGTAAATACCTAATATAAGTAAGCTCGTTCACGAGTTTGCCCACGTAAATAATGTGTAATTACTACATCCTCTTGAAGAATGTTCTACATCCTTATTGATGTTGCTCTTGTTCCGATTGATGTTATGTGGATTAGTAACATAATAATAATACGTCTAACAACATATTAAATATAAACTTATTTATAAACATCAAACACTACATCAAATTCTAAACATAAAGCGATGAACATCGATGGCTCTATGAATGTTTTCCTTGGAACGTTTTTGATATGAGTGTGATGTGATGGATTCGACTTATGGTATCAGTCACGTACTCGTACGTCAATAGGATCCCGTAATAGATGTTCGATCGATGGTCAAAAGGTTTGATTGCCGTTGCCGAATCGATATAGTATGCGTGCGATCGTTGGCGTACAAACAAATAATACCTACTAGTGACTACATAACTCATTACATTAGCTGAGCAAAAGAACAAATGTAACATTTTGTTGTACTGTAAGTTAGTTATCAGGTAGGTAAGTTGCAACAAATCGTTGTTAACTGATGTTTAGCGACTCAAAGCTCTCCTAAAGTAGTTTTTTATGTTTCTGAAATGACCGATTCAACGTGGCTACATTGTATTGATAACCACTGGGGTAGACATACGTTTTCTCGGTTGGAGACCACAACGGACAGGCGTAGTTTGTGACGCCCCCGGCTAAGAAGGAGGACGGTCTGCTTAACGCGGCAGGCGGCAGTGATATCCAGTCAGAACCGAAGATCGGGTTCAGAGGCGCGCCTTAGGGGAGGCCTACGCCCTGTATGACTTTGTACCTACGAATAGTTTCAAGTCCTCTTCATTAAATTGAAAGTTGTCTGCTTATATTTTGAGTAGTGGTAATTTTGAGTGAGGAAACAGTATTCCCGATCGCCGGAGGAAACTGGTATATTTAATATTGTTTGAGAGTACCGGTTGCCAACACGTGCCGACAGAGGAACGATCAAAATACATATAACTAAGTACAACATATCTAGGTTTTTGTACGTTTGCTGACGTAGACACGTTCGTGCCCAACGGAAGACTGGTGGAGAGTTATATATTTGCAAAATATACATCTATATTCAGAGCCAGAAGATCTTATTTCGGATATGAATATGAACTACTTATATTAAACTATGATGAGACTTAGTGTAGACGATCTTATTATACAACTGACAATATGCAAATATACGTCAGTCTGTCGAAATCCACTGTTGGCCAAAGTCTACTCGCAGTCCACGTCTCCTCATCCAGCGGCTTTCGACTGCTATGTCTGTATCGTCATTCACGTACGTACTCAAGCCAAAGCATAGAAAACAAAAGATTTTCTCCGAACAAGATAAGCTATCAGATTATCACAAGAGAGCAAGTGAAGATAAGTTAGGAAAATCTGTGAAAATCTAAAACACAAATTCAAGGTCACCTTAATTGTCTTAAGATTTACCAATGGATGACGGCAAAAGTAAAGTCCGCATTGTTTTTTAATAATTGTTTAGAATAATTTCGGTTTCCTAAGACTCTCTGTTCGGACTTATAACATCTAGTAAATCTTAGGTTTAGTAGTTCGCACTACAGTAACATTCTTACAAGTTTCAAGCAAGTTCTTACATAGGTCTTTTTTATAATTCATTAATAACGGAAATATCCTTAGACATGTGTATAAATACGCGTCTGAATTTACGGATATGAAGAAATGAAATACCTAGCCAGACTGATCTGATTTCATACTTACCGTGATTCATATTATATTATCTACTACTTTTCAGTATTTATCACAATCTAGATATTTTTGATAAAATGAAACATTTAAGTTAAGTATACATATAGATGCTTGCCTACAGAAGATAACAATTTCGAACAATATTTTTCTCAGTAGGTGCCTACTTCCATCATACACAACAGTTGACTCATTATTGGTCAGAGATTTACCATGAGTCTGAAGTTACCTACTAGTCGTAATATTATTGAATTCAGATCTTTTGATCTTTTTTGAGCGCATACACCATGCCAAAAGGACAAAAGTCTTGAAAAAGTTACCGGAAACGGCTGTCGTGGTGCGCTTAAGAAAAGCCTAAACTCGTCCAACAGGTGGACATCAGTTACAGATGATGTTTGAAGACTTCACGAAGTAAATTATTATCTCAAACAAACCCCGGAACTTTGAATCATGCTTTGTCTATTGTCTTTCTTCAGTTACTTGTTACTGCGCAAAGCCTAAATTGTAGTAGGTATTTCTTTTATTTACGGTGGTATATCTACATGTACTAACTAATTATATTCTTCATGATTATTGGTAGATCTGTATGTACAGACCTGTTAGTTAATATCTATACATATCTAAAAAGTACATATCAACAATGATCTCATAAGAGTGTCACACTGACACGTTCTTATCCCGCTTGCTTGATTCTGGTTAGATCTCTGCTAGATCAGCTTTTGTAATCCATTGAATTAAAGATCATGACAACGTACTTCTTGTAATGCATGATTCATGTGATCTAAAACTCCTCTCAGTGATTGTCCTTAATATTGTACAATTTAATTTTGAGGAACAATGATTGATACCTTAAACTTTTTAGCACCGTATAGAGCCAAATTGTGTCCTCGAGCGAATGTGGGGAAAAAATAGGAATAAATTTAAGATTGTATTTAACATAAATTTAAATGTTTCTTTTCCTATTATGGCGATAAAAGTTGTAATCTTCCAAAAGCAAATAAATAAAAAATAAAATAAATAAGCTGCGATCATCAATACTAATCGCAGCGTATTGATGATCGCAAATAAATTGATAATTAAATAAAAAATAATAGCTTTTAATAATGATGATTAATGATAATTAAATCGCAGGGAATAAGTTTTATTGTCGCATGCAGGCCGGAAAGCGCGAAAAGCTATGTTGTTTGTAACATCTTACACTATATACAATATTCTATTAAAATAAAAACGGCGCACAATATAATTTTTGCTACAATTTATAATCCGTCCAACTTCTATTGTATAGTTACACAACATAGTGGTGTATGTAACGGCACAAAGATTTATCTCACAGACTCGGAAGAACTTTTCTTCGGAGTCAAGAGCTACCGGAAACGTTGGGGTGTTTTTTTTTGCCTCAGCAGCCAACCCGTGTGACTACAAACACTATAATATAAACTTTGTAAAAAATAGTTTCGCACTAATATAAGGTGTTATTTAGATCTATCAAGAACATTCTTATTTATAAAGGCATTAGACGTTATTTGGACGCGTTCTGCAATGTTACCTAAAAATTATTAATAAATAAATTTGAATTTGTATTCTGCAGGACTAATTTAAAATGCTCCATAGCTCCGCAACGGAAGATTAAGGAGCGAAAGATGCAAACCTCTCTCTAGCGTTTGATAGTGGAGCTATAAAACAGTAGCTCTTGAGGAACTGAGGTTGACAGGGGATCATACATTTATACTCTTACGTTCTGAATATCCACAGAAAGAGCCAGCCCATCTAACGTACAAGAACTCAGTAAAATGAGCCGAGTCACATCCCGAGAGTTGTTTCGCGTCATTACCGATTATACGCGCTATGATTAAAGCACCAAGTGAACCTCTGATACTCCGTCCCAATGAATATAAAGCACCTTCATTTAGGCCAAATCTCATTAAACATTCATTGGTTACCCTGAAAAAAATTTGCATATGGGAAACCGTTTCTCGGATTAAAAAAGAGGTGCGTCACTGTTCGTGGAAGAGCACTATAGTCCATAGTACCTATTAAAATAGTAGCTAACGCGTCGCAACGTCTTTCTAGGTGATTGTCCGTTGTAGCTAAACTACCTATGCTTATAATAACTATAGGTAGGTACCTACCCATATTAAACGGATTTTAATTCGGTTTTGTTTTGTGTTTAGGTACGACTACTTTTTACTACTGGAATCGGCGATCGTCAATAGTATTCCTGACTGGAATAGAAATAGTCGCCGCGGAACCGCCCCATCGTGGAAGGGGTGCAGCGTGTAAGGGTTATAGAGCGGTATGATCACGGGCAAAGCCGCGTGCTTGATCATTATTAGCTATTGATACAAATATTTGGTTGCATGTGTAGGTAGGTATACGTCGACTTACTTTTTGTAAGCAGCTAAAATCAATTTCGCTAAGTAATAGGTATTAGGTTTTGTATAACTTTGACGTTCCACGTACCCAGGTTGAATTCATAAAGTGAGTGCTTTTTATGACTTCCGCATTTTTCTTTCAAGGTTTCGTTTTACTGCTTTGCACACTATAACTTTTTATATAACAAAAGGTTAATTATTATAAGGGTTCACACACGACTTGAGTCGGTCGTACCCCTGCACGCGATACCAACATGCCTGAAATTCATGAGCCTTCAACTTCGTCACAAATTAACTTCATTTCCGCTTAAGAAACTAACTTAAAAATGTAAAAAAGCTTTATCGACTTCATACTAACGGAAGTTTGCATGAATTTGAACCTGGCGTGACTCGGGTGACTCAATCTGACTATGTTGTGGTTTTTGTACCTACTGTGGGTGGTTGGCGGTTGTATGACGTGATTTGTGCACGCCGGGTTTAATCTGTTTATTATATTTTGTCAGTCTTCTTAGAAATGAGTTCGTTTTTCTTCTATAAGGAAATATCTATGATAATCAAATAGTAAGTAAACATAAAAATTGAATAACTTGTTTCTTGAAATACAATACATCCATGCACACTACCTGCTAATAAAATACCTGATGTAAGTATTTGATGTTTTATTACCATCTGTCTGTAGTATCATAAAATCAGTGACACTTTGTTTATTAGACAGAGTCTTTAACTAATAAGTCAAACGACTTGGGTAGTTAGTGAAGAAATTTCAAACTTATGCTAAGACCTCGGTGTTAGAGCTACATTTATGAAGCAGTGTTGCCTATGCTACATTTTTACCCCACAAATTTACCTAAGTCGTTTTTTTTTTTTTGACTTTAGCATCAACAAAGTCAAAGACCTTATTGATCAAATTCTTTCGCCCCTCAACATGACCAAATCGTTAGTACCCTACCTTTAAACATCATCATTTCAATATAATAATACCTTCTAGTTGTACTAACGACTTTAATAGTTAAGTAGGCTATAATAGTAAGTAATAAGTAATGGTAAGAGGGCCCTCAGGCAGACAAGATCTGGCTAAGCACTCAATTTATCAGATTATTGCGCCGTCGGGTGCCGGGTTATGTCATAGTAACGCAATAACTCCCTCTACAGGTATAGTATATTATATTGCTTATAGCTTAAAGCTCGGCAGCGTTGTCAGAAAATGTCTGGGTTACGCATGGGACTTTTGAAAAGTGCTTTTATCTGTGACATCATCGGGTGACGTAATAATGCCGTATTTATATTTAAATAAAGGAAAACCACGACGCGCCAGTCTAAAGTTACTGTTTCTCGGAATTGGCGGTAGGTATATCATAGAACAATGATTACTAGTTGTCATTGGAAAGATTTTAGTCAGTTCTCACTTTTCACAGTTTTAGATAAAATAAAAATAATAAACAATATATACACCTGCGTTGCGGTAGATCTACAGTAGGTATCCACTGAACCGACACCGTTTATTTTAATAAAAAATAATTGAAGCACACTCGAATTCGCGTTGATATTTCTCTAACTACTCGTAGCGGGTTGATGGTAAGTTGATGACTATTAGTAATAACATTTACATACAAAGTTTCTTTTAAAGTCAACTCTTTGTTTGTAAATTCTCGGTTTCAGTGAGAGGTGACGGGAACGGAGTGGTTTGTTCGCAACCTTGCTCGATTCTAATGGTCTATTCTTAGGCCACTCTTGATTAAATGTACCATAAGTAATTGTATGTAACAGACAATATAGATTGATCAAGCGTGAAGTTAGTAGAGGACAAATTATTTAATTTATTTGTACACTTTGTTTCTTCATTATTCGTTATCGGCGCATATAATTACTCAAGGGTAATTAAAAAATAAATAAATATGAATTCAGTACTCGACGTGGGTATTTTTACAGTCCAATACATGGTCTATTACATTCGGTAGTGGGGTCTAACAACGAACGACTCGTCTTTGTTTGGAAATTTGTTTCTCATATTTTATGTATAAAATCAAAATATAACAATCGCAACGATATTTCCAGGAACTCTCTGTGTTTTATTAAAGGAGAAAATTTTAATGAAATAAATAATGAAATAGATGCCGAAATCTGTACACATAATGAATGGATGGATGAATGATCCTATACGTAAATGATGTTTTTTTAATAAAATACACCCATTAGTATTGCTAATGCTTTACTTATATCAGGAGTTCATTCATATTTCAAGCAATCGAAATAACTAATACAACATTGGATTTCGTCCAAAGAACACAGACGACTGCGACTTTCATCCTTGACACGTGGTAGATGGTTACATTTTATCTAAACGTCATTTGTAACATTATTCACATTTTAGTCAGTAACTTGAGTACTTATTTGTGATGAGTTTGTTTTTAATAGTTTGATAAATAATTACTATTATGACAACAAGAGTGTTATTGAGTAGGTGTACGCCGACCGTTTAACTCAGACTACGCCCGCACGTTACAGGGGCGCGGGGCGAGGCGAATGGGAGGATCCCCCCCTTAGAGTATACATAAGCTAGCAACTCTCTGATCCCCCCAGTCGCCTCGCCCCGCGCCCCTGTAACGTCACCCATAGTAACAATTTCTTCAAAATGTCAAACTGCTCGCAGACAGACAAGCCGTATTGACGTGTTGCTCAAATGCATTAAAGGTTTTTAAGGCCATGTTAAAATTAAAACGTTTCTTACGGCTATTTAAAGCTAAGTAGGTGTGAAGAATACACCTAATCGAATTATACAGGTAGGCACCTACAACTCAAACTGTTAACACAGTGTTGATATCGAGCACTGATAACGAGTTGTTTGCGCAACTGTCCTGTTAGTGAACCATGTCCCTTATCTGCGAATCACAGTGGACATCTTGCATTGTCGTTTTAGCAAGTTGCCTAGTATCTATACGTAATAGAGTATTGTTTATTAATAAAAAAAAACTGATTTGGGTATAACATAACTATAAACTTTGCGGATGGATTACCGATACCTATCCTATTTATGTTCTCTTAATAGGTAGGTATAGGTATGTATTATAATAAAAACTGAATTTAATTTCTGAGCCTGGATGTTTTTATCTAAACTTATTATGACAATTCCAATGAAATATGAAGAATGACGTCTAATAATATGTTACCTTGGTCTGGAGAATCTTGAACTTGGTTTTTATATTTGTGACGATGTCTCATTTACCTTCGTGTGAAGGTTGGTGAGATTGATTCGCAGTATGTCATCGGTGATGAATGCTTTATGTTTCCAGAATGTGGAGGGAGATTATTGTTTATTAAAGTTTTTTAGATTAAAAATAATGGTGTCTGTGTCAGTTTCTTGTCGTGCGGACATGGGAGACAGCCGCGCGCGGACGTCACGGCCTGGAAAAAACATCTTGTTTTCTATCTCGATGATTTATTTAATATTGGAAATGTATAATCTGTTTGTGTGGGTGTCCCCCTAATCGAGACACAATATGATATCATCGGGCCAAACAATATTTTTTATTAAGCTTTCCCGCTAATAATTTGAACCGTTATATTTAAATTCATAATTAATTAAAAACGGATATGGTAATTTTAGTTTGTAAATCAGAAAAATGCTCTGGCATTAATCACAACCTTTACAAAAATAATGTTATGTATAAACTCGATTTTAAAAGATGTGTTGCGGCTTTGACTTTGATCATGCTTGATAAAATAAATGAATCCTACAAAGTTCCTCAGTACGTGTTGGTAAGTACGTGCTAACCTAACCTAACCAAAGTTTTTTTAAATTAAATTAAAAACCGGGAGTAACTATTGTATTTTTTACGTACATAAAGGTATGTGCTTCACATGAGTTGAAGTAGTTAGCATGCTTCAACTAATTTATTGTATTTTATTTCCTCAGTAAGTACCTACCTACTCCTAGGTACAATAATTTTGAATTTATTTTAATTTAAAGCACAGAGCTGTCAATGATATTATCCAGTACTGATGAATCGGCGATAATGAATATATGGTAGGATTTAGCAACAAAAAACCGGTTGGCAGCAACGGGAGCTTTGACTTTTGAATCAAGTGTTGAGTAGTAGCATTTGCGTCAATACACCGACTTGCGCTGACAAACGAAAACAACTATAGAAAAATGTTTGGAAAGTAATGCACAGAAATAGTGCTCACTCCTTCTTTCGTGCGCAGTATGAGCGGACGACAGAGTTAATTACTCGAAGTTAGACGTTTCCGGCTGATATTTCTGATAAATAATATTATGTAAAATATTAAATAAGTAAGTCAACAGTCATCAAGTGCGAGCTTGCTCGCGTTTAATGAGTGCAGTCTATGATATTCTATATTGCACAAATGTGTACGAATTCGACTTATCTGATATCTTCCAGTCAACCTCCACTGTGGGCGAAACTCGAAAGTGTACAGTGTATTTTCTGAAAAGAAGGCACCGATCTTATGAACCTTAAATCAGTTTCCAAAGTCAAGGTACTTTACTTTTCAATGAAATCTTAAAGGTGTTTGACCTCAAAGTATTGAAACGTACGAGATTCTAATCTAAATAATGCAGTCTTCCTCGTGAGAAGTGAGAGTGGTCTGGCGGTGCATTGCCGATTAGTGTGCCTACATTTACACGGAAACTGGACCAAGGATCTCTCTGAATACACTTTATTGGCATTAAGCTGTGCAGAAATATCGTGTGACCAGTAACAAACGACTTTTGCATCAGTATTCAGGTTAATTACTGCTGTAAACAAATGTGGGGCCCAACTCAATATAATATTACAGAACCTAACACATATTTGTATGCTCACTCATACTTAAATACTTATACAATGTATTTACTAATATATTACAATATATTATATATTTTTATATTAATACGACTAAGTATGTCATTAATATGGTCGTAAATTAAAACAAAAACTTCTAGCCGACTCGCATTCGAACGATGTAGGAAGTAGTTGAAATACCTAACCACTTAAAAAGAAATACGTCTATAAAATATTCTAGTATTCAATTATTTTGTTTCAGGGGAAGAAACAGTAACAAACCCAACAGCACAGGGCCCTGCCTTTGTATCATCTTTGTTAAAATATGTCGCTTTCAGTTGGTCGGATGTTATTTATTCATTTTTTATTTAATTCCAATATTTTATATGACAGAAAATAGTATACCTACGTAAATAAGGGTATGTGTACACTTTAATTATATACTTTTATTTATTATAGCCGATGCCCCGCGACTTCATCCGCGTTATAAAGTATACTACTTATTTAAATGTAATTCAATTTTTTTAACCCGTTCTAATCATGCCAGTTTCTTAGTTTTGAAGTTTGTCAATAGATGCAGGCGCTAGGTGTATTTTACACCCCGCTATCATTTGGTTTTTCGCAAGATATACATACGAGTATATAAGATAGGCGTGCAAATTATCCACCAGTTTTTACCTCTTTAATATTATAGTACCTATAGATGAATGTAGAAAAAGTTAACAAATTACCTTCCTCGTGTACGTGACGTGATGTAATTAAAACTTACAATGTGTTATACGAAAATACTTCAATTTCCAATGTCATTATATAACAAGTCAAATTGGCCGTGATAATTGATAGGATGAGGTTATCGCGGCGGGCCAGTGCTCACGCGCAGGGGCAAGGCCGAACAACAACCTTTTTTGTGTATCTACGTCTTTTGTTAAGGTTTATCAAAGCAATTAGAAAATGCAATAAGAAAATGCAATAAGTTTTATTTATGCATAAAATGATTTAAAAGGACCTAAAAGCAATATCAGGGTGTTATAAGAGTAGTTAGTAGGTACATTAGTCTGTATTATTAGCACACCAGACGTGTATTTTAGCATAGAGACTTAATATGTAAAACTTTTAAAAATATGTCGTATTTCGCGTCACTATTACTAAAAGCTAAAAAGTGACAAACAACCAACAACATAACGGTAAGAAGTATAACACTTCGATCATTGAAATATTAACGTCATCAATGCGTGTCAAATAAATTGACACGCATTGCACGTGGGCTGGGTCCCATTCTGTCTAAAATCGTTTAGGTACTCCATTTTATTGTAACTTGATTGTTTATAGGTACATGAGCCCATTGCTAGAGACCCTCCAATAACAATATCTCTCTCATTTTGTTATTAATATTTTCATTCAATTGACATGCGACCACGAGCCCGCCAGCCGTGATTTCGTGAGCTGTAGAGTAAGTTTATCGTATTATTTTTCCACTGGGTAGCATTGGCGCGACGGTAAATAATCGTAAAGGTTTTTTCCAATCTTTAATCTGTTAACTTTCGCTTTCGCTTGCCATGCAGTCTTCTCAGAGATATTATCTAAAAATGGAAGATATCGATCTTATCTTTAGACAGAAAGTATTGCATAATTCATATTTAAGGCAAAATTTAAAATAGAATTTGAAGGATTAGTTTGGAAACATTATACGAATATTGGTAAAAATTTGGATGATATTTTCCATTGACAGATTTTTTTGCTTCTGTTATTTTTTCCTAACAGTACTGGACCGTAAAGCTTACAATTTTTCTGAAGCGTGAATACAGGCCACTTTAAAATTCTAGAATAATTAATTGTGAGAAATTTGATTGAAATTTGTAATCGATCAACCGGTTTCGTCAGACTTATTTATTTACTTGTTATGAAGCTTGCATACAAAATTTCTTGCACGTTGGTTGAGTTTAAAGGCGTGAAATACAAATAAACAGATTTTTATATTTATATATTACAAAGAGCTTATACTTAATATACGCTGTAATAGTGTAAGTTGGCATATTCAGTGCAATGATCTTCCTTAAATTTAAAATGCATAGATTTGTTCAGTATGATTGACCATTTGGATTGGAATAAAAGTTGCTATCTTCAATGATTAAGGTACTTTCCCGGTTTTTAATTACCACTCTGATACTTTTCCGATTTGCTCTGAGTTGTATGCATTGCACTAAAAAGCGCGATGTGGATACAGTGCTTCATCTTATCTAGTTTGAATAATTATTAAGTACATAGGTAGTACTATAGCATAGTTTCTGGGGTAGTAAGTAGCCTAATATGTTGCACCAAGTGCCATTAAAACCTTTCGACGACGTTATTGCTTAATTTAACGCCAAACAAACAAACATTCACACTTTCAATATTTTAAAATTTGTTTCACACTCTGTGGACGCGTTTGTGGTTGGATAAGATGTCCGTAACGTCTTCAGAATCTCTTTCACGGACAGACATTATATTTGCTGAACTTTTACATTCTCTCATGGATCTTTTCGTCTATGGACGTTTTCGGACGTTTCTTTCGTAAGGTGGACCATACTTTGTAGCAGTCCCCAGTCACACAATGGATTATCTCTGAAGCCCTTCATGCGCATTGCCGCGTAAGCGGTCTGGTTCTAAGTCCATTTAGTTGAGCCAGAATGTTCTGGAAAGTCAAAGCTAGTTATTCCACACGTGACGGTTTCAGAAATTTCCACCTTTCATGTTAGGCGTCATTGAGCAACTAATATAAAATACCTATCAAAACACAAAATCGATATTTCGCGAGTCAGTCACCATTATTGCGTACCAAATATTTTTTACCATACAATCAGCAGGTTTAGTGACGTAAAGACACATAATACTTGTATGTTGACGTCGTGTTGTACCTATATCGTACGCTATGGTGTGTCCAGTGAAAGTGGTCAGACCGGTCTGATCGCGCGTCGATTCTAGAATTAGCGGCTCGAGTAGGCGCCCTTCAAAAACTATCATCAAATACAACAAAGGTATTATGTAAATTATGTTTTAAATTGACAGCAAGTAATAGATAATCTTTATAATTTATGTAATATAAGCGAAATTAAATTTCTATTGAGTTATGTAATGATAATATCAAAATTTCAAATGTTCAATGTCATAAGTTGATAGATAGCATGAAGGTAGAATTTTCTTTCTCTTCTTCTTGGAGTAGGTACCTATGCAAGGAGATACTCTACTCATTATTATTCATCATTACATTACACAACTTCTACCCGGTGTTACTACCCGGGGTTCACCGATTTTACCTAAAGAAATTTTTTATTATTGGGAAATTGGGAATATACGCATATGTAGTCATTGCACCGTATAGTATCAACACGAGTTCAGCCGTTACGGGCGTGATGTGATTGATATAATGAACTAACGATGTCAAATACCTAATTCAATCGACTGGGTACCACATTTTGAACAGGTCGACTGTTGTCTACACAAATATAAATTGTGTTCTACTAATAGACAATCGAACTTTGCATACAATGGGAGTCAGGAAGGGTCGGCTCTGTATACATTACAATTCTAGTTTAAAATGTTCAAGTAGGTAAGGGTTTTATCAATGTATTGAATCAAAATCAATTTACCCTCTGCTAGTACCTAAATACCTTCGTCTAGGTATTTTCTTCTTTAAAGTCGACATTTTTATATTGACTTTAAAAAGTATTCGTAGTAGTTCTAATAAATTTTATTTTAAGTAAACAGATTTTAAAGGTCACTTAATTAAAAGATTTAAATTATGAAGAATTCATATTTTCGTCAATGTCAATAGTAAGTACCTACTGAAAGAAACATACGATAAGATACGATAAACATATAAATCTGTTTCTCTCTTGCTATCAACGCTTGACAGCATTATCTATCCCTCTCTATCATGTAATAGGTATACGAGTTGAGATTTTTCAGAAATCTATTTGATAGATTTTTCTATATGTATATAGGTATTATTTTCTCTGTCTATTTATTAGATGCCTACTCGTATATTTGTCGTGATCGAAGATTTTGTTTTACCTATTTATTAAATATTGTCAAATAAGTATTTAAATTATAAACCAAACAAAAACGTACCACTAAATAGTATTATTATTTTACGGTTACGTCTTGTCCTGTGTTTTTACTTACGGCTAGGTTCGAAATGTCCTTTTCCGAAAATGTATTTTTTGTCTTTTCCCTCGCGACTGTCGGAAATTGAGTAGGTAGTAAACGATATCCCTTTGCCCTAACATAAATTCATAGTTAGTAGGTATAAAGATAAAGGTATAAGGCCCAGTTATAGAACAGCATCGGCCTTCCTCACTTCTCGACCGTTTTAGACAAGCACGTCCTTACCACCCGACGAATACTTTATACATTATTTTCCTTGGGATGTTCCACCGCAGAAGCCTTGCGCAAGAGTTCAGAAATAAAATGTTGAGAATTCACGAAGGTAGCGGACGTCACAGGTCGTTTCCAATTAACAAGTGTTACGCAAAATGTATCCCGGCTAATACTACGATAGTGGGTCAGGTGGCCTTCTCACCTAAATAGTTATCTCTATCAAAACGTATCTCGTAATGAGGACGTTCTATTTTGTTAGGCCAATTGTCGGCAGTCGGTCGGCACTCGGCAGTATTATTTCGTAAGGCAAGACCTAGTTTTAATACAGCTATCGCGACTAATGTGAGATTATAATTGAACTTCATTGGCATCATAACAACATTTTCTATGCTTTTAAAGTCTTCTATTTAACTACCTCAGTCTGATGACCCAGCAAATCAATAATGCATTTTCTGTTAGAATTGAAAGACATCAAGGTTACAGTGTATTAGTAAGAGTGTTATATAAATGGAAGGATGATAGGAGGCTGCGGGAGTCATCTTGGTGTTGGTGGGACTGATAAATGTTGGATTCGTAACTATTACTCGCCCACGGTGCACTGCTTTGGGCCATCAACGTCGGGTTGGGAATCATGACTCATGAGTCTCGTTTGGGTTAATAAGTCTTGTCCTACTACTCGTAATAATCTTGTTTTACTTACCTACCTTCATTACTGATGTTTAATGTCACGAATCACCCAAAAACTTTGACCTAATTCAACGGCTAGGTACAATTTCATTGCTTCAAATATAGTCTCGTGGCGCTGTCTGTTGTTATTACCTACCTAAATGTGAAGATTTATGTGAAGTTGCTTTTCGGAGTAGTAGATAATTATTATAGTAACAGTAGTAGTAGTACTTTGCGTACATTTGTTATAATTATCGGACCCACGAGGTGTGATTGAGATGATTATAGAATGATGATTTATATTAACTATCGAGAAAGGGAACGATATTAAAAAGAAAAGTCGAATTCCTGACATGAAAGTGCTTTGCCTGTTAATAAGTTCTGTTGAAGTTGAACATGTTTCGTTCGATGGCCCAAGAAGGAGAACTTTACTGTAACTGCTTATTGGCCTGATAATGGCTTGGTTGTAAAATTGCAAGTCAGTACAGCCACACCGCGCACTCACTGACTGACACACTAACGACCCAACTTTACTAAGAAAAACGAGTTCAAAGATTAGGTTTACAGTACTAGGCTGCCACTGCCAACAATTAAAAACGTTCTCTAGTTGGTTTATATACCTACTCGTATTTCACACTATTTCCGAACTTACAAATGGCTGCTAGATAAGTTACCTTACCACAGAGCAGAGACCCATACACAACTGTCTCTCTCTCTATACATACTTATAGTTTTTTACGGATATAGTTTCGATATCATTAGGTATGGGTTTAGGCATTTGTAAGTATAGAAATGTTTACAAAAACGAAGTTACTCGGTGCAGCTGTCAAAATTGCATACTTTTACGGTTTGTATTTAAAGAACCGCAAAGTTTGACTTTGTTTTTATTCAAATTCAAATTTTATTTTTATTTTATTATTCAAAATTGGAATACAATAATTCTCTTTTTGACGTCAATTCTGTCTAAAACTAAAACTACTCTGTTTCCACCTGTGCTTATATCAGTAACTATTTTTAAAAATTAAAATTTGTCATTTATAAACTATTAAAACCACTGAAGCTATAGGATCTTTGGCGGGCGCCCGCGGGTAGCAGTAGGTACCTAAACATTAGTAAATATATAAAAATACCTGAGATGAGTCATACAGGGAGATAGAGAAAAGCCGCAAATCCTCGCTGAGTGAAAACTTGAAACTGTTTGCATCTAATTTATTTTCCGCCTTGTTTGCTTACGTTTCGTTACGTTAAACTCATTTCGATGATTATACGTACACAACACACTGAACTGAGCTTTCCGTAATTTCGGTGTTGAACCTGGAACCACAGTGAATCCCGATTGACTCATATTTTCTTTCGTGGAAATGTTTTTCCATAATGATCGTAACAAAATGGAGTAGGTCACTAGTATTATGGATTTTTCAAGTATCAATATCAATTTAAATAAATAGGTATTATCATTACCACACTTTGCTGAAACATGTAGATAGATAATATCTACAGTTTACTAGGTTTATAGTTTCAGAAAGCGAAAACAAACATACTTTTGTCAAAAAGGTTAGGTAGGTAGGTGATTTTGTAACATCTTTACTGTCGCGTCGAAATTGAGTTTTATCTAAAATGCAATTAGTTCCGAAATACATAATTCGATACGCTCCTTCTATTCTTTGGATCAAGTACATTTTGCTGGGACGTCGAGGGATAAAATGATTTTATCAATAATATATTGGATTTGTTTCAGGCACGGGTACGTTCGGCAGAGTGTGTCTGTGCCGCGACAAGGCTGCCGACGAATACTTAGCGATGAAAATCCTTTCCATGGCTGACGTCATACGTTTAAAACAAGTCGACCACGTCATGAACGAGAAAAATATCCTGGCAGAAATTAACCATCCCTTTATAGTCAATTTGTAAGTATTAAGAATACTACCTAGTACCTACTTAAATGTTACATGTGTATTTTCTAATGTAGACGTAAGAAACGGACCGAGTGAACATTCCGGGATTAAGACCAAACGGGGCTGAGGATTTTCTACAATGGAGTCGTTGACTCTGTTTTAAATCTCTGACATATAAGTGTTGTGGAGTTTGAAAGCGTTTAATTTTTTTGTATATTGACTCCAAATGATTGGAATTACTGTTTTGATGATTTCATCTTGAGATCCTGAGTCATTCTCCATATTGCAAACCAACAAATAGGTAGGCAGTAGGTGTTGGCAAAAAAAGTTCACTGAACCGAAGAAGATCACTCGGATCATAAACCTCTAATGCTGCTAATATTTGGTGTAAAGAACGGTATCATAATAATAGATATAATATAACTATCGTCACAGTGACATTTGCTGCGAAACAAAGTGTCCAAAGGGTAATAATTATTTTGTTATGATCAAAACATCAGCGAGTCACGCACGAATGTTTATAACCGTCATACAGTTGATGTTTAATTAAATATATGGTGCTTGCACGGCACGGTGCATGTATGACGTGCGTCAATTGTATAGATAGGGCAACCGTGTAGGCGCGGAGCCAATGTGATGTTTGTTGAAAATTTGAAATGTCGCGCTTTGTGTTGCCAGTTTAGTGCATGACTTTATTATAAGCCAATTTAATAAAAATAAACGAACTGAAGAATGACTTCGCTATTCCCAATGACACAGTCTAACAATTCGTAAATATACAAAATAAATAAAATTCAATCAATGAGTTATTCACCATTGTCATTCATTCATTACAAAGCGAGTTAGGTGACATTACTGTTAGGTAAAGACGAATATAGATGGTTCATAGCTAATCCAAATGAGTTTTCCAGAACGTCAGGGCAAATATATAATATTAAACGAATTTATTTTGAAGAAATTCATTAAGATATGGCTGATATGTTCCACGTGCGCAGAACAATATCCGACTAATGGCAATTTTGTGCTCTATAAATATTATGCACGGCTCGTAGTGGCTACGTTTTGTCTCGTGAACTTGTTAATTATTTTGATCGATTTCTATATCGGCCCGATATGCGCCACCAGTAGATAAGTAAAAATTTAAGTCCACTAATACTGAGTTAACCTAGTTTCTTTATAACCGACATTTCTTGGTATACTGACTGTTACCTAATTATAGACTCTATGTATACTAATTGATAAAAGAGCTGTATAAACAAATTGATATTTTCGGATACGAACTTCCTTCTAAACTTCCGTACTTCGTGTTGTGTTGATAACACTAAGTGGGTAGAGCGAATTCTGGCGCCAACAATGAGATGCACGGCATGCCGTCACATTTCTAGGTGCGTGGCGAAGATGCCACCTGGTGTATGCCAATCAGTGGCGTATTTAGTGGACTGTATTTTGATCTATTTGTATATAGAATTATGTCTGATCGTAATTTATGAGACATGTCTGCTTATCCGAGCCAAATTACTTATTTCTAGTTGCAATTAGAGTCACGTTAGTCTCCTTGTAGAATGGACTCTGTACCTAAGCAGATGCATTCATTCCCTCAGACGATATCTAAACAAGTCATGCCCACTAACTACTTCTGCGCTAAATGCCATCTAAACGTAACAAAGCCGGTTTATTTATTACATTAGAAGAGAAAGACTAACGATTATAGTGACGTAAGTAAGTAATAAGATTTCGATTACATTGCAGACGGTGGTGGACCCACGATGACACCTGTATCTACATGCTGTTCGACTACGTGTGTGGCGGAGAATTGTTCTCCTACCTGAGAAACGCCGGCAGGTTCAGCAACAGCATCGGTAAGGTTATATTGAGCGGAACCCACAGCATACACCTATATAAAACCCATGAAACCTTGCCCGTGCCCGTTTTAATTTTCTAAACGAGCATTAATTGTCGCTTGGTAAAGACCGCTAAGCGAATAATATACTCCATTTATATTTCTAGATCAACTGCCAAGAAGACATGCATTAAAAAATCCTTTAATACCTTGAATAATACGACGATAAACACGGAAGTAGTTTTGAAAAATAGTTTTATATTTTTTTACAAGATAGAGAAGTTTATGTTTCATAGACACTATACAAAAATGACAAGATCCGGTATCTCTATTTGTTTGATGTAAATAAATAAAGAGGAGAGCAATAAATAAATAGGAGTTGGATTTGCGCCAGAGCGCACTGAACGCAACCGCACGCGATTCGAGCGGATCGTGCGCAAGAGTCTCTAGTCAACCGTAATGTCCACTATTATATGTTTTTATGAGAGAAATAAAAGAAAATAGGCATTTACTAGAACAAGTCTTTCTACGTCTCTCCTATATACCTAGTTAGAAAACAAAACGATGCCAGTAAAATACTTGAAGATTGAGGACGGTAAAAAATGTTTCGGGAATGTTGTTTTTGTTTCTTTTTCTGTGTAATTGTAATTTCTATTAAAATGCATACAAAACCTCCAAGTTATTATTATGAAGCTGGTACTGAATTAGATAGTTATAAATGGAAATATGGTCCAATGTCATGCTAATTTTAGAGTTCATATCTGGAAATCTACGATATACAAGATAAGACCCGGACTTGGCTCGGACCTAGACTTACTACTATAAATTAATTGGCATCGGTGTCTATCACTACGTGAAACGGTAATTTTAAAAAGGCAATTAGAAGGAAAATGAGAATAATTTGTGATATGTAATTTATCAATTTAGCTTGCTTGGAATAGTTTTTGGCTAACGTCGCATACATTATAATTACTACTACCGCACTGCAGTCTAAATTATGTGTTGCGATATCGTAACGAGCCGTGGCGTGATATGAAACCTGAAATGTTGTAGGTACTTCTAGTGAAATATGCGCGGAATAGGAAAGCAAACATCATCAATCAGCGCCCATGCGTCGGTATTCGTATTTTTGGAGAAAGGACATGCTTGTAAGTGTACGGAAATAGGCGTTCGGCCGGCGGCGGCGCGGCGTGGCGCGGCGTAGTGACGCGAGCATGTCGCGCGTTCGAAGGTGTTGTCGACATTTCCACGGGTTTCAGTTTATTGCGTCGTCGTGGTGGGTTCCGGAGACGGTCAATTGTGATTGTCAATGTTTAAACATTGACTGAAAGTGATTGATACAACAAATATTGTGATCGGATAGAGCGGCAATTGAAAGATCTGATTGACATTGTGCAACAAAAAATGAGGCATACACGAAAGACATGCCTAGAGAATTATAATGCCGATAATTTGAAACCTTCAATCAGATAAACATTGACAATCCCAACTGATCGTCTCCGGGACCCTTTATTGCGGTCCGTGTCCCGACAATAAAACCCGTCTGCGCGATCAGCCGACGCAACCAGACAACGCGACGCCCGCGTCTTGCCGGCGTCCGTTCCCGCCAGAGAAGCTTCGTTTCACGCTGTGTCTATGTTATTGTAATATACACACTCAATCAAAGCATGCAATAATCTCATTGTTTCTGTTGCTAAAATTCGAAAATAGATTTCAATGTCAAATCTTTTCAATAGCAGTACGGTCACGTGCAGCCTCTAACATACGTGCAGCTCATATTTTACGTGTTAATTTTTTCTTGTACATTTCTAATTCCGTTAATTATTGTGTTTGTCTACTTGTTGCTTTGTTTATGTTAATGATTTTGGCACCAAAAGTCTGCCATTATCTGTCTATACTGCCTTTGAATATGTCTAACGACTGTCTCTGCTCCGCTACAAACGAAATCAAAAATGAACATGACTTTAGTGCTATCAGAAAGCGATAATTAAAGAAGCATTTATTATTTAAAGATCTCTTTGATAGATTCTATATTTGGAATATAGAACAATGAACTTATAAACTGTGCCATATGTTGGTTTTTTGGATGCCCTTGTTAGGATAGCTCGCTCGTAAGTGGGTGATGTCATTTGCGGTGAGAACACGTTTTGGGTTGGTTCCGCGCGGCGATGGCGCTTCGGTTTCGCCCACGGTTCCCATTGTTATTGTCATGGCCGTAGACGAGTAGGTACCTACCTGCATACTCGTATATCTTTATCTCCGCATAAAATCTGCAAATCTTGGGAACGGTCGATGGCTTCGTGCTTTGTTTCGATTTCAAATAATAAAATGCAAAACAATCTTCTCTCTAATATTTAACTGTCATTCATGTCGTGCATTATGATTCATAATTTATGAATATGAACGATTGTATAAATATGACCAATAGACCTTTCCACTTCGCATCTGTCGTCGCCATAAATCTTACTTTCCCCGGTCTTTTAAATGCACGAGCGAAAAATTAGAATTGACGACGAATTTGTAGCTGAGGTGTCTTTGTAGATGGGGAGTAGGTATATTTGTGAAGCAGTGGCGAATATTTGAGTATAATATATTCCAGGAATGGGTTGTAAATCAGGGTGCAGACATTTGGCTACAGTTCGGCAAGTCTGTCGTGACTGTAATAAGGCGACAAGAGTTTCCCCCGAGCAGCGATAATACTGCCCCTAGTGACGCCCGGCCTGATCTCATCCAGCGCTGGCAATTGGCATTGACTTTATGAATACAAAAATAAACGCGGTTTCTTTAAGCCTATACCGATTGGTAGCAAGTATTATTTTGCTCTGGTCCGAAATGATTACGCAAAGCTTGTAAATTTGCTTGACCGGGGTGTTTGTGTAACCGCTGCTGTAAAGCTGTAATAACGTTTTTTAAATATATCTGTCGTCGAAGCTTATAAAACGATTGACAATTTACAATGACAAAAATTAACGGAGCGACACGTGTTGCTTTGATCTCGGTGCTTGAGCCCAAAAGAGCTCATAAGCATACTCGTATATCGAGCTTAATATCCCACAATATAAATAATAAAAATCGATCTAAAATTATGACGAGGTGAAAGTAAACGATTTGTCAATTAGTAAAAAAATAAATGTAGGTCGCGGTAGGGAAATTTATATGTTAATTCAAAAGCAAACAACATATATACCTCAAAAAAATATATTATTAAGTTTAAGAATATCGAATCTAAATTATGAGATCGTTGCGACTCATGGACTTTCTTTATATTCACGTACACCTACTCATTAATCTTTAAAAGGTTAATTTTATCGAAATAACCCGTTTAGCTCAAGGATTTATAAATAGCAACTTTTACCCGCTACTTCTTCAGCGTGGAAATAGAAACGCGATAGTAATATTTATGGTTTAGAAATAAAAGCGCCTTTTGAAGTTACCAGGATAAAGCAATTCCTGTGTAAATCTGTTATCGTTTATGCTCCAAACCAATTATATGTACTAGTAGTTCCGTGAGAACAGTAGACCTCGCCAGCCCTTATAAACCAAACCTAAAAGAAACCAACAAAAGTCAACTTTGGAAACAGAAAAAGTACCTACTAAAGTGACAAAAATTAGCACTTTAAAGCTTAATATTTCGCAAACGGATCCCTGAATCGAAAAATGTTTATCACACACCCGCGATATTTTTGAAAGACCCATCCAACGATACCCCACACCATGGATATCACGCGGAAAAAAATAATTTTCCATTTTACGTATGCAGTTCTATGAACATAATTTATTTTTTCAACTTTCTTAAGTCGATCCACTATTACTCAAAAACTAATAGAACCTACTTAGCCGTAATAGTTTTCCTTGTAACTACGTTATATATGCTACTGCCATGAATTTTTTCACATTTCCAGAAGCAACCGTTTAGCTGGCAGGGGGGGGGGGGACACGTGACTCTAACAAAAATTACCGCTTTAAAGCTTAATATTTCGCCAACGGATCCCTAAATCGAAAAAATGGTATTCACACACCAGCAATATTTTTGAAAGACCTATCCAACGATATCCCACACTATGGGATTCACAAGAAAAAAAAGTTCACTCCCACTTTGCGAGTATGGTAGGTACTCTAAAAAAAATGTTTTTCAAAATTTTATTCTACTCATTTTGTAGGTTTAATTAATTTATACATATGCCAAATTTTCGTCAAAATCGGTTGAAAAATGCGACCTGTAGAGAATTACAGACAGACAGACAGACAGCCGGACAAGAGCATTTTTGGCCAGTCTCGAAACGTAGACGCTTCGCTCGCTTCGCTCGCTCGGTCAATAAGTAGGTATATCAAGTTTTAGCAAAATCTGTTGAGCAGCAAACACCAAAATACACAAAACATCCAAACCTGTTGCATCTATACCCAACTACTTGCGGCTTCGTCCACGTTTAAAAAACCTTGCCGAAGGACCAAGCTATCCAACAAGAAATACCCCATTTGAGGATTCAAATAATTGACTTTCCAAACCTTTGTTCCGCAGGGAATTTCTACGCCGCAGAAATAGTATCAGCACTAGAATACCTTCACGCTCGTAACATTGTATACCGGGACTTGAAGCCCGAGAACCTACTCCTGGCCAGGGACGGTCATATGAAGATCACGGACTTCGGATTCGCGAAGAAGTTGACCGACCGCACGTGGACGCTGTGCGGCACGCCGGAGTACCTGGCGCCAGAGATCATACAGAGCAAAGGGCACAACAAGGCTGTGGACTGGTGGGCTTTGGGTAAGTTCACCACGTTTACATTATTTATGAAACAGCTATCTTTCCAATGTATAACACTCTTTTTTGTGTACCACCTTCGTAAATGTATCCATATACTCACCAGAGTGTCAGTCTTTTAAAATAGGTAGGTAGGTAAATAGTCGGTACTTACAAACTTTTTTCTACGGATTTTTGTCTACAGTTAATAGTTAAGTTAATAATTTGATTTATTTGAGTTGGTTTTGATTCGGTAATTCGTGATTATTTATGAATACGAGATTATTCCCTCTTGGAGTGTAATTTTGATGAGGTCAATGTCATTAAAATGCATGAGGTATTAATTAGTGTGGGTACTTAACGTTGCAACGTTTTCTAAATGCATCCGACAGACTTTCTTAATTGGCGTTGTTGTAAGAGGTCCAGATAGGTTGGTTCAAAATATCAACATTACTACAGTAAAGTAATTTTTGGAATTGATTCTGTAGTTCCGGGTACTGCCTTGTTTAAACACACGAACTTTTCTCTCTCTGTAACATTAGTAGAGATACATATTAATTAGGTGAAGGTGATGGTTAGTGTTTTGTCGTTAACACTATCTATAACATTAATTAACTTTCAAAACTATCGAAAGTTTAAGTCTAAAGCATGAATGCAGTTAGTGGCTAATTTAATCTTGTTTGCAAATGTAGAGTCATTGGTTTTAATTTGTAGTTAAATCGTTCTAACGTTTTTTGATTTTCAATATTATGTTGATAGAAAATACACTTCAACGACGAGAATGCATAATTAATTATATTTGTGCCTCAGGGACACATTATGTTGTTGAAAGGAAAGCAAGTTTAATTTTAATTCTGCCATGTTTTTTTGTAACTTTGAAGCTGCTGTTCTTGTTGTTATGAGTCTTTCATTGACCGAGCGAGCGAAGCGTCTAAGTTTCGAGACTGGCCAAAAATGCTATTGTCCGTCTGTCAGTCTTTCTGTCTGTCTGTAATTCTCTACAGGTCGCATTTTTCAACCGATTTTGACGAAAATTTTGGTATTAATCAAGCCGACAAAATGAGTAGAATAAAATTTTGAAAAACATTTTTTTAGAGAACATAGGTACCATACTCGCAAAGTGGGAGTGATTTTTTTTTTCTTGTGAATCCCATAGTGTGGGGTATCGTTGGATAGGTCTTTCAAAAATATTGCTGTTGTGTGGAAAACATTTTTCGATTCAGGGATCCGTTTGCGAAATATTAAGCTTTAAAGCGGTAATTTTTGTCACTTTAGTTACTTAATCTGTCTTCAACTGCAAACTTGACTTCTGTTCGTTTCTTTTAGGTTTGGTTTATAAGGAAGGGCTGGCGAGGTCTACTATTCTCACGGAACTACTACTTGTAATAAGACTTTACTTTAGCCTGTGATTGTAGCAGAAATCTTGCCAGTTCTCTTGTAATTATTATTTATCTTATGTAGATCGTTGTATTTCGGATCAATTTTTCTTTTTTTAAAAATTTTTTTGGACTTTTGTCTAACCTTGACAAAAAGGGAAAACGATGATAGAGTACCTATATACTAATAACATTGTCAACAAAATTAAAGACATGCTAGTTTTAGAATAGGGGTAAGTGATTATGCCATCCTACGCATATAATGTTTAGTCCAACGGTAGCATTTTATGATGGGTTTTTGATATTCTTATTATTTTCTAAATGATATTTGCGAGAAAGATTTAAAGACTTAATAAACGAGAAATATAAGCAACTCAATTCTGTATATTTGTTTTATATTTGATAGATAAATTAAAGAGGTTTAGGTGCTTACATGTACCTAGTACCTATAGGTATTTAAGTGACCGTTTACCGTTCGATGCTCGCGCGGTGTTATCACTCCGCACATTGTTCGAGTTATTTACGATTATTAACATAATATGTCCGTCGGCGGCGGCGGGCGACGTTTTAATGCACTGTTTACGTTACAGTTATTTAATGTTCCGATGATAACAGCTCTGGAATCGTTCCCCGAAGTCCCCAATCAGTGCCAATCCAATATACAGGGTGGGGAAATGGTCTGGTGTCGAATGGTGATTTTCCATCGCTTTTCCGGATCATTATTTATTTATTCAGGTACAAGATAGGAAAAGGTCTCGACGTAACGTACACAATACGTTTTCAACATGGTAATTAAATGATAAAGATAAACATTATATTAAAAGGTAAAGTTTAAAATTTGCTTTTGCCTGCTCCGTATATACCTAAGTGGTTTGCCCTGGTCGTCGCCGTGTCGCCTAGATTCGCTAAATCTTATAGGTACTGCCCGGCTTATTTTAAGATAACGATATTCTTCCATTGTAGATTGCATAAAAATTGTGCTAGTGTTCTCAAGTTATGAACAAGTTGACCGACGGACAGACAAACATTTCGTTTTAGAAACCTAGTGAAGTATTTATTGCCTATCCTATCGTAAAATGTATACGTGTAAAATGTAGTGGAGGATGGACATAAACGCGTTTCGAATAATTAGTAAACTCTAGATGAAACGCTTTTGTGATCTCTCCATGGATTACCTATTTTAATACTGATTTGCTTGTGTTTGCGTCAGAATCGAAATAGACTTTATAGTTCGTGAGCCATTTCGTAAAATTACCTGGTTCGTGAAATGATAAATTATGAGTTATTTTACTTACAAAAGATGTACAAGGTGTGGAAAACCACCTTACCGGTTACAGCCTGTATTACGACTTCAACGTCCTTTATAACCATAGAATATGCTCGTACAATTTAGTAGTCTAATAGCTACTTGCTAATAGACCGCAATAATATTTATTCCTAACACTAAATAAATACATAGATAAAGCACTTTACAAATACAACAAAAAATGTATCTCGAACATATTATTAAATACTTACAAATTGTAAGTACTAAGAGTATGTCCATAATCCAAAGCGTTGCGATTAATTTAGAACATCTACATATGTGGTGTATATTTGTCCTAATATACGGACCTTAGAGCGTCAGTGACGTCGGGGATAAGACGCGGCCTATCATATCGAAAGGTCCAAAGTTCGCTCCCCGGCTGGGCCATGTACCAATGGGTTTTTTCTCGAAACTTAAGTACATTTTACTAACTGCTCTCAAACGGTGAAGGAAAAACATCGTGAGGAAACCTGCATACGCCGAAGAAGAAATTCTCAGGAGCATGTGAAGTCCACCAACACGCATTGGGTTAGCGTGGTGGACTATATGCCACTATTTGATGCCGTATACATATCGAAGTCTATAGTCTATAAATATAATGATTCCAGGTGTGCTGATATACGAGATGTTAGTCGGCTACCCGCCGTTCTACGACGACAACCCCTTCGGCATTTATGAGAAGATACTGAATGGAAGAGTGGAGTGGCCTCGACACCTCGACCCCGTCGCCAAGGATATCATCAAAAAACTGTTGGTGCAGGACAGGACGAAAAGACTTGGGAACATGAAGGTAAATGCATTAACTTTTTTAAATAATTTAGTTTGATATTAGAAAAAATTTAAAGTGGAAGAATGTGTTACAAACTTACTACCTGAAAATGGTCCTAAAAACAAAACCAAGTACCTAAGTAGGTACCATTACTTGGTTTTAGCGCTGAAGGATGACGGCTTGAATGCATGTCATTTCGCTCGTTATTATTATTTGTAGTGGGAAAATAGGTATCTGGGAAAATACAGGTAGGTACTTGCATTTTGTCAGCTGTGTGAGTCTGTGTGCATGCGTGTGTGCGTGCACCGAGCCTAGTTTTCGTTTATGCATAAGAGAGTATCATTCTAGAAATCCACCCCATGTTGATTTCTGAAATCATTCTACATATCTAGCTACCGTATCTTCTTCCTTTGGTTTCGACGTGGTTGACAAAATAAACTGTTTAAGTTTTACCTTAGGCAAGGATTCTGTTCGAAGTGTAGATATAGATCTAAAAGTACCCATATAATGTAATTTAATTAATCAATGCATAGCATAAAACATTATTGGGAACGGATGGCAAGTCGTCAATGTCGCTACTGTTAGAGTCGCTTTTAAAGTAGTTACCTTCTCCTCCGAAACCATAGTGAAAGGATTCTTTAATCATTTTATTTGTGTCGTATTACACACCTCATCATTTTTCTGCTTCGGCGTAGCGCTGTGCTACTGTCACTACTCACGAAGGAATGGCGTCGTCTCACGATGATTGAGGAAACATGTGCCTCGTCGTAATTACCCTGTATATTGTGTTGTTATCTTGTCCAAAAAACAGTGTCCTTTTTGGGTGACAGAAGAGTGATAGGTATACTCTACATTACCAATAGAAGCACAATGTGTGTGTGTTATTTCTAAAGTAAACACACAATGTGAACGGCCGTGTTGCATCCGATTCCTTTGATGTACGAATTATTGCAACCATTAGTTAGGTCACGTCGTTAAAAGCATAAACCAATTTTATTTTGAGCGCATCTTTATTTAGGGTGATGTTAAAATTGGGAATTGTTTAATATACACACACGTGGTGGATGTGTGCGTGCAGTGCGTAGCGTACTGGAGGCCTGAGACACGAATCACGATACGAGAACTGTTTATGCTTCTACTGAAATACTTCAGCCTTGCGCTTGACCTGTTGTTGAACTAAATATGAGGGTATTTTGAAATATGATTTGTAGTTTGGTTGTTTTACTAAAGTTTAAGTATTCTGCAAGCAAATATTTACTCTGTCTACATTTACTTAGTGTGTTATTTTGTTACATTGTAGAGTAGGAATCGATAACCAGTCTGTAAAATGTAACAGTACATAGCTATCTAAGTAAGTAACCTGCGCATTAGGTAGACAAAAGCTTTTTTTTTCTCATAACACTTCTACCTAGTCAAATAGAAGTGTTGATTATTTGATACATTTTTTTTGTCTACCTAATACGCAGGTACTTAAATTAGGTTAGGTTAGCTATGTGGACACTGTTTAAGAAACCGATTAAGTATTATTACAATAAATGAGTATCCAATTTAATTTTTTATCAACAAGATTATAAAGATTCGTACAAAATTATTTTTATTTAAGTAAAGTACGAAATTATTTTTCTTTCTATACAATGCTATAAATCACACCACTGGGTTTATCTATAGGATGGGTCGCTACTTATTTGTAACGTTATTAACTAAAAAATCGATAATGATTAATTATTCAGATTTTTATTATTATTTATTTAACTATCATTTATCATAATAATATATTCATTTACATATCACTGATCTGAGATTGGAACGGATGATACGAATAGGTACCTTTCTTTCCATATACTTATGTGGACGGATAATTAGAAACAGGGCAAGATTTTCATACAGTCGAGGTCACTTTGAAGCCATGGTTCTCCGTGAAGGATTGATCGGGGTAGGATCTGATGACGGTCATCGAGAGAGTAGATGGAGGACTTTAAGATTGCTATAGATATCCAACTGATCAGATAAGCCGTTTGGAAGCAGCATGGTCATGATTCCTTAACTTTAAGATTTTCATACATTTTGATGCCATTTTGCGGGTTTTTTTCTTTATGACGATGCTGTTTATGATGCTGCTTCCAAACGGCTTATCTGATCAGTTGGATATCTATAGCAATCTTAAAGCCCTCCATCTACTCTCTCGATGCCCGTCATCAGATCCTGCCCCGATCAATCCTTCACAGAGAACCATGGCTTCAAAGTGACCTCGATTGTATGAAAATCTTGCCCTGTTTCTAATTATCTGTCCACCTATGTATATCCGAGTAGTGACAGACAACAGTAGGGGCAATTAATATTACTTGTTTGATCCATACCTACTGTAAAGCTCTCTCCGCGACAAGTTAAATCCTGGTTCGGTGTATAAAAAATAAATTTATATCCCGCTTGATGTTGGCCGCTCTCCAGCTGTTTCCATATTTAACTTCTAATCTTACACTTGTCAACTTTTATGCAAGATGTTTTCTTTTAATTTACGTCGCAAAATTACGCTATTTTTTTAAACATGAGTAAGTAAGTAAATTGAATTCGTATCTGTTTACCATATGTAAATAAACACTGAGTCAAAATTGTATCACGTTACAAAAGCAATCGATTGATTTCCAGTATGTATTTCGATTTTATTTCGTTCCAATTTCCACTCGAGGTGGAACGACATTATCTGGCTTTTGGGACACCATAATATTTGTGTAGGATAATTGAGTCGTAAAATGTATGATGGGTACCAACGATTGATGTTTGCTGTGTCATGCCATATCAGACAAGTGTAATAAAATAAGTTAGGTACAGTGGGCCATAATGCTAAAGTATACCACCAGTTAAGTACTCTTAAAATGAACCTTGACATGACAGATGGTAGAGGTTAACCCAAGAGCGATTGTACGGCTTGGTTGTATTGTAACTCTGATATCAGTTTGAGAACGAACTCCTTTAACATCAAGGAAACTCTCGTGAAGCAAGTACCTATAGGTAATAAACTGGATCCAGTCCAGTGCAGATTCTATGCCTTCTACTTGATATGCAGACGTTTTGCGTAATGTTTCATAATTTTTAGTAATAATTTAGAATAGATTCGTTTTTTTACTTTTTTGCTACATTTATCTACTAGATATAACTTTAATACATACTCGTATAACAGAACGAACTAAAAGTCGGGTACACGCGCCAGAAACCTTATGTGGCAATTTTTTACTATTACAATTAAAAGTAGAGAAAGGGCATCATTGGAGTAATATTAAAATACTTAGTAAATTAAATTAACGATAAACTGTTTCTTTTTGATTCTTTAAATAATCAATGGTAACAAAATAAACTGAAAAAAACTGTAAAAATAATGTTGATTAGTCGTGTTGGTATTCAATTTTGCCACACTTCTATATTTGTTTCTTGTTTACATATTTCTTGCTTTTATTAATTTCTAGGGAATGTGTGGGTGGAGGAGGAAATCTGTGATAGAATTATACAATAAGATGAAAAACATGAAATAGAAAAGTGGCAGAGTTTATTACGCAACGCTGACGTAATACAAAGACAAGCAATTAAACAGGTGATCACGATCAGATAATCTGTATAGGAATTAAGAAAAAGTCTGCCACTCGCTCGATGTATTTTTAAACGGCTGCAGTTTCTAGTTGGACGTTTTCTCCGAGCTTTTGCCGATGTCGCGTAGACGTTTAGAAAGCATCACTTAGCGTCTAGCCGGCACTTCAAACGCGTCTCTTTCCGCAGCTGACTAATGTCACGACGCAAATACGCGATGCTGCTCGTTGTGCGTACCTATACTAGGTACCTAGCCATCATCAGCCGCCAACGGTGACCCGTTTAAATAAGTAACTAGTGCCCGGTGAGACGCGGTGAAACGGTGACTTGCACAACCAGACGACTCATTACCGATCGGACATGATAATTTGTTGACTGAGCACACTTGACACATATCTAACTCTGCCTATAGACTGTCTATAGATATCTAATATTAAACATACACTTTCGTGGGTGAAGGCACTTAGCTTATAAAGTAAACACATTACAGGCAGTTTTCCACTAAATTAATTTGAAAATTACATTAAAGTAACAGCTTGGTCTAGCTTCCGAGATATTGCGGCATCATAATACCGGAGGACTGATATCACTGCGAAATAATAATTAGTCCGGGACACGCTTCGCTAAGACTAAATTCAACAATTTACGTTGTACTGTTGAAGAACGTCGCGTACGCCAATAGGAACATTTTCGCAAATTTAGCCCACCCACATAATATCGTGTTGTTGTAAGTTTGGGGTTGCCCTGATCGACTCCGACGACCTATTGTTTCAGCGCTCGATATCGCTTTGATCAGTTGAGTTGACTACTGTGTGCTCGGGATTTTCCATTACTAAACGGTTGTTGATCTCTATTATTTTTCCGTTTACATCTTGTTTGTTAGTGTTATTTGAACGGTTTGATCTCCTTGTTACAGTGCGGCTCTGAGGACGTCAAGCGGCACAGATGGTTCAAACATATAGACTGGGCTGACGTCTTCATGAAGAAACTACAGGTTACACTCAATCATTATTCATACATTTAAGCATTACTTTGTTAAAATTATATAAAATTCTGACTAACAAACCGATATCACAAGCAGTGTCCAAAAATTTCTATATTTTACATGTAATGTAGGTTCCTCTAATAATGTAGGCAACCATTTTTTTTAATTTTACAAATTTTCAACAGCTTGTTAACTAGCTAGGCCTAGGCCTCGTTTTGCCAGTGGTAAAATTAGCCTATGTTCATCTCCAAGACAGGCTATGTGTATACAATATTTCTTGAAAATCTGTTGAATAGTCGAGTTGTGAAAGCGCGACAAACAAACAAACTCACTTTTGCGTTTAAAAATATTAATACTAGTAGTTCCGTGAGAACAGTAGACCTCGCCAGCCCTTATAAACCAAACCTAAAAGAAACCAACAAAAGTCAACTTTGGAAACAGAAAAAGTACCTACTAAAGTGACAAAAATTAGCACTTTAAAGCTTAATATTTCGCAAACGGATCCCTGAATCGAAAAATGTTTATCACACACCCGCGATATTTTTGAAAGACCCATCCAACGATACCCCACACCATGGATATCACGCGGAAAAAAATAATTTTCCATTTTACGTATGCAGTTCTATGAACATAATTTATTTTTTCAACTTTCTTAAGTCGATCCACTATTACTCAAAAACTAATAGAACCTACTTAGCCGTAATAGTTTTCCTTGTAACTACGTTATATATGCTACTGCCATGAATTTTTTCACATTTCCAGAAGCAACCGTTTAGCTGGCAGGGGGGGGGACACGTGACTCTAACAAAAATTACCGCTTTAAAGCTTAATATTTCGCCAACGGATCCCTAAATCGAAAAAATGGTATTCACACACCAGCAATATTTTTGAAAGACCTATCCAACGATATCCCACACTATGGGATTCACAAGAAAAAAAAAGTTCACTCCCACTTTGCGAGTATGGTAGGTACTCTAAAAAAAATGTTTTTCAAAATTTTATTCTACTCATTTTGTAGGTTTAATTAATTTATACATATGCCAAATTTTCGTCAAAATCGGTTGAAAAATGCGACCTGTAGAGAATTACAGACAGACAGACAGACAGACAGACAGCCGGACAAGAGCATTTTTGGCCAGTCTCGAAACGTAGACGCTTCGCTCGCTTCGCTCGCTCGGTCAATTAGGTAGTTAAGATGTCTCTGCGACAATAGAAAATAATGGACGCAAGTAAATTTTCTGCTTCGTGCAATATAAGTTATTGTATGCCTCCATTTGGTAGATTGCTGCCAGTACTAACTTACCATACAATTTAATTTATTTATGTATGCAATATAAATGAATAATAAACAAATGAATGTGGACAATGATGGATGAGACTCCTGCACAGCGAAGTGATTTTCCCGCGACGGACTTGAGCGTACCACGTCGCGTCGTAACCCACAGCGACCGCCTTTTGCTTGGCAGCCTATGGAAATTAATATCTTTCTAATTTCAATTGTTTTGTTAACAGCCACCAATCATACCGTCGGTGTCGTACGAAGGCGACACCTCCAACTTCGACGAGTACCCAGAGACCGACTGGAAAGCCGTGCGAGCCCTAGACCCTGACGAACTCAAGCTCTTCGCCAACTTCTGATGGTCTCCTGCAACTACTTCTAATAACGGACTAAATTAGATATCCACGGTTTAAGATAATAAAGTCACATGTGATCAGGGCCTTGAATACGAGCTTCTTAAACTTAAGTGACAATTTCTGCTTAGGTCGACAGAAATTTGATTGATAAATATGAATTTTGAAAAGTAGTAAATGACATTTGTTAAATAATTATAACTTGTTGTACGTAACAGTCTGTGACCATGTTAAGTGTACAACCCTAGCACTAATAACAATTACAAAATCAGTAACGTGAATGTTCAATTTGGAACCAGGAAGCAAAACACACTTTAATCTCTTATGGGAAATACTGTACAACAGTCGCCTCAAGATAATGTGAGTAGAGTAGTACTCACTTTTGATTTCAAAACTAATTATTGAGAAAACGCAGAAATAACTGTTATTTGCCTCTACTTTAAACTATTAAGGGCCTCTTACACCGCTTGCTGATAAAGTCCCAGATACACTATATGCAGGTTATCTGACAGATAGCCTATTTATTTGGTTTCACAGGTATCTGATTGCCTATATCTTATATATTTTGTATAGTCTCTCACACAGATTTAGCTGATAGATTAGTTTATCACTAAGATTACTATCTGTAACAATATCAGGAAGTGGTGAAAGAAGCCCTAAATCTTACTAAATCCCATTTGAAGGGAGGGACGGTTAATAAAAATCTCACGTTAATGTCTTATCATTAACGTGAGATTAAGACCAAGTTTGAAATCTGACATAACACTCGTTGCATGGATGGGTGTCATTTTGCCTCTATACTTTAGTAATGTAAATTATTCCCAATACTTCGGAAAAGGCTTTGACCCTTAATAAATATGTTTGCATTTAAGTACACACAAAGATAGCTTGAACAACGGAGGCGTTGCGTCGTAAAACTTGCAATCATAATATTAAATTCGCTGAAGATTGATAGTTTGTAGCGACTTAGGTCTTTTTCCAGAGCGTTCTGTGGCATTGTGAGAGAGGATAGAGCTAAATAAAAAGATTGTAAATATTATAGGTTTAATTATTTAATTATTATTTGCATTACAATTCCAATGCTTTCTAGTGCAAAAATATAGTTTATAAGTTTGTAGTTTCTAAGATAATTAATTATCAGTAGTTAGGTGAAGTTAGGACAGATATCTAATGTTTGTGATTCATCAAAAATATAATACTTAAGTTCATTGTTAGGATATTTATGTAAAGTTAATTATTTATTATTTTTATGTGTGATATTGCACCGTTTTTGTGTGGCTTTACAAAGGTTCTGTACCTCAAAGTGTAAAAAGCAGGGCCTTTTAAGGATCACTTATATTTTTATTTAATCCGTCCGATTTATTTTCAATAAAAAACCTTCTTCAGGAGAACCATCGATTGATGTAAGTACTTAGCAAAGAATATACATTTCACATTGTTCGTTCATTCATTATTAGTGTTTTATTACACGAATTGCATTTTAGATTAAATTTATTACGTAGTATGTTGTCAGGCCATATTTACTTTCTGTGATCTTTTGTAGTCAAAATAACTCTATAAACGGAGTGACTAGTCTTCCGACTACTCGAGCGATGTGCACCAAGCACCAACCGTATATAAGTTTGACAAGATTACTAACTTTTGAATTGATTAAAATAAGTCGTATTCGTAATCTATATCTACACAAATATATCTGAACTATTGTAAAATTTCATGAAGATAAATAAATAATTATAACTGTGTAACAGGGTTGTAAAAAGAATAGATTTATAAAATAAATGTGTTGTTTAAATAAAACTTCATTTGTTTTTAATGCTTGAATCCTTCCAATTATCTACTTACCTTTTTGCAAATAATTTGAGAAATCAATTTTTTATAATAAAGTAAAGACGTAAATTTTGCTCGTAAAGGGTCACTTCTTTTACCAATTTCAATATCGTTTTGTATCTCATTACGCAGTGTGCGGTAATGTAAAGTAAATCGCACAGTTTATCAAGATGCTCCGTCTAAAAACGAACGATTAGCAATAGTACATTACTGCCGCGGCCCGCAACAGAGGCATTGATGGATGAGCGTGTGAATGTGGGCCGAGGCGAAGCCGAGGCACAGATACGTGAGTCCATCAATGCCTGGTTGAAGCCAAGGCTTGTATAGTGCTTTTCTCAAATAAAGCGCGGAAATCCAAAAAATATCAAAAGTTTTATTAAAATTGTGAACCGTCTGAACTGAACGATCACGACTTAGGGTTGTCACAATACTTTGGGCAAATCAAAATACTTTTGGCCATATCTCCGGAACGGCTAGTGCTAGAACCATGTTCATGTACTCAAATGAAAGGGCTCGACAAGATCTATCTAAATATAATATATAAAAAAACACCCTGTATATTCATATAAAATTGTATATACAGGGTGTTTTTATTTTATATTATATTCAACTAGATTTCGTCGAGACCTTTCATTTGAGTACAAACACGAGGGGTCTAGCACTAGCCGTTCCGGAGATATGGCCAAATGAAAAAAAAACAATCTTTTGGCCATATCTCCGGAACGGCTGGTACTAGACCCTTGTTCATGGTACTCAAATAAAAGGGCTCGACGAGATCTATCTGAATATAATATAAAAAGAACACCCTGTATATATATATATTTTTTAAATAATTTCCGCGCATTATTTGAGAAAAGTGCGATACAAGCCTGCAATCAATGTAATTTCATGCGCTTTTTCTTTTCGCTGTATTGGTTTTATTTGTAAATGTCAAGTAGTGATTATAACTGCTTTAACAAGTAATTAAACATTTATTAGTTTTTCGAGTTTTATTTATTTCCTCGCAAATATGTTATAAAACATCGTATGACATACGTGCGCTTTGAAAATTACAGCCTCTGCTTTCTTATGGCCCTCGCCTACGGCTCGGGCTAGCAATATCGCCTTGGCTGTAATTTTCAACTTACCGCACTTATATCATAATGTACTATTATATTATACTACTGTGTGGTAATGTTGAAATAATCCTAGCTCTGTTATGAATCAGAGCAAACAAACCATACATTAGAGGAGATTACAAAGACGTCGAGGAATGCACCGAAAAAGAGACTTGGGAACAGTTAAATTTGATTTACGCCTTTCTAATGTAAACTGAGTTTTAAAACTCTCTGACTCTGACGCACTTGCATGAAATCTTCGGTTTAAAAGTTCGATTGATCTTAAAAATATGCTAATATTTAATAATTGCTATCAAGAACTTAAGGCAAAAAGCTAATAAAATATTAAATATTAAAAAATATATTAAAGTATAGGTATACACGTATACTCGTAAATGCGAAGTATATGTCTAAAGATGTCGCCTACCTACCCATATAACATATGTAAGTACATACTCGTAAGTACATACTCCAGAGTGCTCCACTTACTCCCGGCTAAATTCAATAAACACGATGATATCGAAAGCAGCTAGCTTATCTCGTGGACATACTATACTATATTACTATGTAACAGAGTTGTCCTGCGACTCCGTCTATGATGATGTGCGCAAAGGTTTGCTATCTCTGTATCTAGCAGTTGCAGTAAAAATTCATCCTTACTAAACTGGCAAAGAGGTTATATGAGAGAAATTTCTTTAGAAATAAGCTCAACCTTTTGTAACGCTTTAATTTTAATGTTTCTTGTGTTCTAGTGTGTATACATAATAAATAAGTGAATAAAAAAAAAACAGTATTTCCAAAAAGTTATTTGTTTCTCAAAATATCCTATCTAGGTATTCGATAATGTCTGTCTACTTACAGACTAGCTGTTGCCCGCGACGTCGCCGGCATGGGATAAGTACCTATAAACCATCCGGAAGAAATGATCGAAATGATAGTGAAAACCGCATCCGTTGCGTAGTTTTAAAGATCGATGCGTACAGACTTTGATTTACACTATGTTATGATATAATACGTTGGTATATACATTGTATACTCCATGCTTATATTAATGTGTAGATATATCTAATCAAGGATAATTTTTCCAAGCGTCAGAGTAGCTCGTCGATATATTTATGTTATTATCATTTTAGTGTAGTGTATTGCATTTAGTTTCATCAGGTACACCTATTCCTGTACGTTATTTTGAACTCATACAAAATGTCTGTGCGCCCGCTTACTCCTGTGCTAGAGGACGTAGCGCGGAAAGAGTTGAATGAGGACCCTAAAAGACTAAAGGACGGCCTTCAACATATGAAGGAATGGATAGCGAAGCAGCCACATCTACGCGCAAGAACTGGTATGGGGGTTTGATAATCTTACTCTGTTTAAATTCAAGTGAAATTTTGTTTCAACTTAAAACTGTAAATTACATGTCGCATTACATTACCTACATTGTGATCTTGTCAAATCAAAAATGTTTAATTTGTTTTTATTACTCGTAAAACTTATTTAACTTTTTAACCTGGGTATTTCCTTTTTATCCAGATTGCTACATAATACGTACTTTTACTTACTTAAACTTTAAAGAATACGAGTAAGTAGGACCTAAGTAAGTACTTCGTACCATAAAAGGTTTTAATGTTTTACTATCAAAGAAATATACTGAAGTGAACACCTTTGATACAATTGCAGTTTCACATGAAAGTCTTGTAGTCGACGTGTTATCTTGAACAGGAAAATAATGTGATAGGTACCTATAACATATTTTTACGATTTGATTAGCTTAATCACGTTAACAGATTAATGCCAGATTAGTAACTAAGCTAAACGTGAATTTTCAGACGATCAATGGCTGGCGTCATTTCTTCGCGGATGTAAATTTAGCTTGGAACGAACTAAAGAGAAGTTTGACCTCTATTACACTTGTCGGACAAATGCACCAGAATTAAATGGAATCAAATATAATGATCCAAAATTTAATGAAGTACTTGATTTGGGGTAGGTACTCGTAGTTGATGCAATATAATGCACGGTATTTAGCAATCAAATGGAAGTATAAAGCTTTACTGTTTCGTCTTTTAAATAGGTACTTACATTTTCCAGGGCGTTTGTAGTGCTACCAAATTCAGGAAGAGCTGACGGGCCTGTTATATCTGTCTTTCGTCCTGGCACGTACGATCCTAGTAAATACTCTATACTGGACATAGTGTCGGTTTTAAGCGTAATACAGAAGGTATGAGCAAATTCAAGATTATATTCCTTACATACTTTATTATTAGTACGTACGTAACTACTGGTATTTGGTTATTGTGGTTAAAATAGTTATGGTACAATACAGCGTTTACATACATCATCATCATCATATCAGCCTGTAGACGTCCACTGCTGGACAAAGGCCTCCCCCAAGGATCTCCACGACGACCGGTCCTGCGCTAACCTCATCCAGCTGGGTCCCGCGACCTTCACCAGATCGTCGCTCCACCTTGTGGGAGGCCTGCCTACGCTGCGTCTTCCGATACGTGGTCGCCACTCGAGAACCTTTCTGCCCCAACGGCCGTCAGTTCTACGAGCGATGTGCCCAGCCCACTGCCACTTCAGCTTCGCAATTCATTGAGCTATGTCGGTGACTTTGGTTCTCCTGCGGATCTCCTCATTTCTGATTCGATCTCGCAGGGAAACTCCGAGCATAGCTCTCTCCATTGCCCTCTGGGTGACCTTGAGCCTTCTTATGAGGCCCATAGTTTACATACATATTTAAGTAATATTTAAGTTTTGTTACTAACCATATTACTAATACTAAAAATGTGTGTTCTTCATTTGGGAAAATTAACATTGTTTTCGTTGTTAGATATTGTTAATGGAACATGACAACGCGGTTGTGGTCGGAATACGGAGTGTACTTGACCTGGATGGAGTCGGTATGGGGCACTTTTTGCAAATGACACCATCAGCCATGAAGAAAATGGTTGTTTCGTCACAGGTTAGTTTTCTTGAAAACCTAAGGGGACCTTAAGTACTTAGGTACCTAATTGTTGCGATTGGGTACTTGACTACTTCTGTATTATATTCTGTTTCATCACATCATCAACCGCCTGAACTAGTCCACTGCTGGACATAGGCCCCCTATATTGAGGTATGTTATGTTATTGATATGCAAAGTATACATTGGTCAGAATCGCCCAGTCAATTATTGCAGGTGATAAAATCTACAGCTTGTAGATATACATATATAAGAGTAAGTAAGTACCTACAACATCATTAAAAAGGTGAAAATATACATACACTCTTCATTACGAGGTCCTACGTCCAGCAGTGGACCGACACCGACTAATGATGGTAGGTATATAATTATTACAGTCTGTTTTTGATGACAAAGATTTGTATTCACTTTCAGGATGCAACCCCATTTAGAATGAAAGGCACCCACTATGTGAATACGCCATCGGGATTTGAAACAGTCTTCAACGCGATAAAGGGTCTTCTCAATGAAAAAAATAAAAGTAGAGTATGTATAGTATATTATAGAAATTTACCTACTATTCTATTTGTTTACCTATTATTACAAAATTACAAAATAATAATGCAGTTTTTAGTTAGGGTGCAGCACAGTATTTTAAAAAGGGTCAAAATATACTACCTACTGTATATCGAGATAAATCTTAAAATATGTAGAAGTATTTATACTTACGTTTGTAATTATGGTTAAATTTGTTACCTGGATGTGTTATTTCAAAACATAATATTTCTAAGTCTACATGATTGATTAGGCTCCTGTGCCTAAGCTGTTTCCAAATAACTATCAATATTTATCCACAGCTGTACGTCCATAACAAAAATTTCGAAGAAATGCACAAGACTATTCCTAAAGAAATTTTACCAACTGAATATGGGGGCAATGCAGGAACCATGAAAGATATAACAGGTAGGTAGTTTTTCTAAATAAATTTGTAGAGTTCTCTTCATTCCATCTAATCCATAAAATTGCCATATACTAGTGTCCAAAATTGGTGTTATTATTTGCATGCAAAAGAGATTTTGTCGTAAGAATTTATTCAGCCTCCTAAAGACTACAAATAATAAAATAGGTATATTATTTTCCTTTTAATATCTACATTACATAATATAGCCTTCATAAAATTTTATAGGTGCAATAATAGTTAGTCAATTAATGAAATACTTAATGGTAAGATTGTATTAATTATTAGAACTACTAATAAAATTGTGCAAATAAATTAAAATATAAATCATTAATTTCAATTCCAATAGTCAGTCAGTCAGCCAAATGTCAGTTAATCTATTTAGTTTAATTTATTTGTTTTCAACAGATTACTGGAAGAAGAAGGTGCAGGAATACAGTTCGTTCCTGGAAGACGACGAGAAGTACGGCACGGACGAGGCGAAGCGGCCGGGCAAGCCCAAGACGGCCGAGGACATGTTCGGAGTCGAGGGCTCCTTCAGACAACTTGAATTTGACTAGATTAAATTGGTTTACAGTGGTTTTTGGTTTTATATATATTTCCCATAGAATACGAAGGCGACATGCTGTAGGTAATTTCTTGTTATGGATGCGATATACCTAATTGTTTGTGTCCGATCTGATACATTAAGTATATCGAAACTATTTCATACAAATATTGACAAGGTACCTACTCCATCATTCTTGTATTTCAGATACTCAATAATAAGACTCAATAAAATTAGTTAAAATAATGAAACAAAAAAATAAAAATATAATCGTTAACGATAATCGCTAGGAAAGGTAGCAGCTAGCTTATCTTGCGGGATTATATACAGTATAATATTATTATGTACTCGTATAATGGATGGATATCTAATCAAAGATAATTTTCCATGTGTCGTGTAGCACATTATTATAGCCATTTCAGTATTTTCATTCGATTTCGTAAGGCGAATTATTACACTATCCTGGGGATAATTTTATTTATTAAATAATAAAATGACCGTTAATCCTTTATCGCCTGAGCTGGCAGAGTTGGCGCGTAAAGAATTAAATGAAGATCCCAAGAGGTTAAAGGACGGCCTTCAACACTTGAAGGACTGGATAGCTAAACAGCCACATCTCCGCGCCAGGACTGGTATGAATTTTAATGTTTTTAATTATATCACCATCCTAAATGGTATTGTTTAAGGAATAGGTATGTTTTTAATTATTAATGAAGTAATGTGAATAGAAAAAGTAGGTATTTTCTAGTTCGGTATTTACTCCTTGCTGTAATGCAAAATAATATTTTATTATTATTATTTTACAGATGATCAGTGGCTGACAGCTTTTCTTCGCGGATGTAAATTTAGTTTGGAACGAGCTAAGGAGAAGTTAGATCTCTATTATTCTTGCCGGACAAATGCACCAGAGCTGTACGGGATTAAACATACCAGTCCGCGATTTAATCAAATACTTGATATGGGGTATGTACGAATCTACTATGTCATCAGCATCATGATAATATCTTCTACATACGCTGCTGGCTAAAACCTACAATTAACGGCACCACACCCGATGGCGAGGGCCTTCTGTATTTAGCATTTCCAGCCACCTCCTATAATTGGCGGACTGGGCATCCACTGCAGCACTGTCGTCAGAAAGCTATGCCATAATATGGAATTAAATCAAATAAATTAAGTCATATAGGACGGAGCACCGAGTGTGGGGTAGCCCTTTGGGAAAAGACGAATATCCAGCAGTGTACGTAAGCAGGGTGATAATGGATAACATTCTGTCTCTACTATCGTATTACTCAAAATATGTATACACGTTGCAGGGCTTTTATTATACTGCCTAAAGTTGGAGGACCTGATCATCCCCTAGTATCCATCGTACGGCCTGGCTCCTATGATCCTGATAAGTACAGTGTAACAGACGTACTGGCTGTTTCAAACGTGTTACAGAAGGTAAAGGAGATTTCTAGGAATAGGTATTATAGTTTTTAAATCTATCAAATAGAGATTTAGTTCTTGCACAATAAAGTCTTCTCTTACATGGTGTTATTATAATTACGAATATGCAATTTTTTTATGTTACAGATAATACTAATGGAATCCGGAAATGCCGTTGTAGCGGGAATACGGTCTATAATAGATTTAGATAATGTCCTCATGGGACACTTTTTGCAAATGACACCATCGCTTATAAAGAAAATGGTTGTTACAGGACAGGTTCGTTTTCAGAACTAATGCGAAACATAACTTTTTGTTAGAGGAATTGATTGAAATATTTTAAATGAAATGATTTTTTTCCACGAGTTGTACTTTACTTTTATGTATGTAGGTACTTTACTTTTTACTTTTTAATTACTCTCCTTTTCTAGTGGCAATGTTAGAAATATTTTAACTGTCAACTAAAATATTTTGAATAAACTCGAATTATTGAGTAAGAACTGTTGATTTTAAAAATATAGATCTAAGTAAATAGGGTCCTTTTTTTGATAATAAAGTTTTTGTTGACTTTCAGGATGCAATGCCTGTGCGAATGAAAGGCGCTCATTATTTGAATACTCCAACCGGATTTGAAACAGTTTTCAATGCTATAAAGAGTTTGCTTAATGAAAAAAATAAAACCAGGGTAAGTCATTAAAAATAAATGAGAATGTAAATTGTAACTACATTGATTAAATAATAACGTCCAGTAAAAGTTAGTGGTACCTTAAAAGTTATGCGGGTTGGTTAATTTCACCTATGTGAAGATGATATAGTATTAAGTTTTCAGCACATGGAACATGTTGTCCTGACAATCAAATTGGCAACCTTGATTGTATAGCCACATTATTAACATAAATGTGTATTCTTCGTCAGCCTTACCTATAAGTAAACATTTTGGAACGTGAAGTGAATGTGACCAGATACTAAAAAATGTTACATATAATGAAGTTAACGAAGGATATATATTTTTGTTGACACTGAGTGTATCGTATCTTGTTGCCTAATATCATTTTGCTTAATAAAACCCATGTCTTATTAAAATATTGTAATAATCTTAATATCGGTATACAGCTTTACGTCCATAACAAGAACTACGAAGAAATGTATAAAACTATACCTAAGGAAATATTACCAGCTGAATATGGGGGCAATGGAGGAACCATAAAGGAAATAGCAGGTAATTAATATAAAACCTAATACAAAAATCTAAATACACACATAGGTGAGTAATTAATACATACCTAATGCTATTTAATTCTGGTATAAAGTCACAATTACGGACAAGGTCTCTGTAGGTATCAATAGGATAAGCATCATCGACCTACTAGTTAGTAGGAACATTATGGGATATCATTTACAATACTCTATGTATTTTTTAAATAAATGAAATTTCAATTTGCAAATTAATTAATGTAATATATATGTACTTATACTCTTTACATATATTTTGTATCTTTGTATCTGTAGAAATGTACTTAAGTTGTACTTTAGGTTAACTTTTAAGTTACTTGTAACCACTAAACTTTATTAGATAGGTAGGTACCTATAGAGATTACAGCATTACATTATAATTTTACCGTACGAATGCACCTCACGGGTACTATAGATAGGTGTTTGAAAGATAATCTACGTATACTGAGATAGTGTCGCTAAACGTCGTTGGTTGACCGCGAAAAACCCACTATGTGTAAAGAAGTGTCAAAGTCATATTTAAATTTTTTGTCATGATCTAACTATCTGGTTAGGTTAGATATACCTACCTACCTTAAAATATGGTTACAATTTATTTCTACAGATTACTGGAAGAAGAAGGTGCAGGAATACAGTTCGTTCCTGGAAGACGACGAGAAGTACGGCACGGACGAGGCGAAGCGGCCGGGCAAGCCCAAGACGGCCGAGGACATGTTCGGAGTCGAGGGCTCCTTCAGACAACTTGAATTTGACTAGATTTATTTGATTTTTCATTACTTGTTATTACTTATTAAGTTATTACATACCAGTGAATATCTTTCAAATTATTTTTTGAACTTTGAACTTCTCATTAAAAAATTGGCTGCTATTTGGATGTAGGTAGGTATACATACTGATTTGTAAATATTACCTAGTTTTGGAATAGGTACTACAAAAACAAGTAAAATTTACATTATTTTCTGATTCTCTTTATGGAGTCGATAATTTTATTTTGACTATCAAATCGATGAGCATAATAATATTAGAATAGTTGGTAAATTGTCTGTCATGCTATCAATCCAGAAGGATTAGTACCTAGCATAATAATATTATCAGATTTAATGACAGTATAATTAAATAATACTAATAAAATAAAATACAATGACGTACCTATAGAATCTAGGTGAGGGGGTCGCCGCCAAACATTACTGCAGCATTTTTAGGGGTAATTATGCAAAAAATCAATTTTATTATTATTGATTATTTGTTTAGAAGTATTTATTGGTCAGCTATTTTTATTATTATGAATTGAATTCTCAAATTCACTAGATTATAGGTATTATGCTATATTATAATGGGTCATTTGAACTCTTTATATTCGCATTACGCTATGATTAATAATCTTGAATTATTGTTATTATTATTGTATCGACGAAATGGTTGTGCAGTTAAACCTTTTTATGGATTCTAAAGAGATGTAAGTACAGCGTTCTAATCGGTCTCATAGCGGGTCCCATTATGCAACGCGACTAACGCGACGGTCAGCGACCATACCTAAGTACATTTGACTTAGGCACTATCAATCCTGGCGGATTAGTACCTGGCAAATTATCAGATAGATAATGGCGTATCGTATAGCAATAAATATTATAACGTTACGTGCAAAAGTAGTTTAGTCTGAGGTGTCGCAGGCTCACCAGTTATTTGTGCTGGATTTTTATTTAATGATCATAAATCTGTGGTGGTTAACTATTAGTTTAAAATAAACAAACATAAGGTAAGTGGTATAATATTCCATTTTGCTAATCGATAGGGTTGGAATATTTTTTGTAATCATTTGATTACTTGCATGAATTATACTGGCGTACCATTACACGGACGAAGATAAAAATGATGGAGGTCAAATCATATTATCTACGAGTACTTATGCGTACCTATTTAAATACATTTGTGATTTTATGAAAACCCGACTACGGCGAAGCGAAGCCATGACGAGCTTATGATTTTAGCAGTATTTTGCTAATTCGTTTAATTAATATTAATAATAACATTTCTAAAATCATTTAACAGTATAAGATTTCCTTGCAAAAACCCCATGGAAACCCCTACAGGAAACTGTACCTACTACATAATGCATTTATAAACAAAGATTAGTAACAGTTTTATTAACTTTCATTTCAGGCAACAGTAATCATGCCCGTGTCCGTCCGGCCGTTGCCTGCAGAGCTAGCTGAAAAGGCACGTGTGGAGCTATTTGAAGATCCAAGAAAACTTGAAGACAGCATAGCACATCTCAAAGAATGGATCGCCAAACAACCACATTTACGTGCTAGAACAGGTATCAATAGACGGTAACAGGTAATACAGAGAGAGATAGACTAAATGCTAGATATCATTGAGCTGTCTATTTACCTATGCATATCTTCACAAGTTTTCAAAGTGGGTTTTGAGTTTGATTCAACCGTATCTCAGGAATAAAGAATGAGGACAGACCTCAGCTCAACAGCGGGACTTAAAGACGCTGTTGATTTGAATTTATTTTTATCGCGCCTTGATCAAACTTCGCCAGTTACAAGTGTTGTGTAAATATAATAATTTTAAGCCTTGTTTCAGACGACCAATGGCTGGCAGCCTTTCTCCGTGGGTGTAAGTTTAGTATTGAACGAACGAAAGAGAAAATAGACCTTTACTACTCAATGAGGACGGTTGCACCCGAATTATATAAACTGAAACCTTCGGATCCAAAATTTATAGAGATACTTAAATTGGGGTAATTGCCTACCTTCTATAATGAAAAATAATAATTGAAATTAATGTTAAATGTAATATATTGGTATAGGTTACTAACCGTTTTTAACAAATTTCCATTTATTATTGTAATTATAAAATATAACATAAGTACACAAAATTAAAAACTAAGTAGCTAAAACTACCTACAAATAAAAAATTGTTAAATTAACGCAGATAGCAAATTGACATTATTTTGATTATTAAACATTTTATTCGCCATCTTTGTATGGCAAAATTGTTCTGAAATTTTTGCTTTAATAATATGTGTTTTTTTGTTTCAGGATCATAATTTCTTTGCCTAAATCAGGAAAGCCTACAGATCCTCGCATTATGTTCTTTAGACCAGGTTGTTACGACCCTCAAAAGTATGGGATTTGTGATATAATGAGTGTGCCACATGCATTGCAACAGGTAAACAACTAACGTAGATCCTTAGTAAATTATATAGTTACCTAGGCTAAGGTAGTTAGTGTTCGGATTATTATTTAGTGCAACAGTGAATTATTATACATTAATTATGTTTCTTTACAGATAATGTTCTTGGAGGACGACGGATTTATAGTTAATGGTGGCATTAGTATCATGGACTTCAGGGGTACAAGTATAGGCCATTTTTCACAAATGACACCTACTCTGATGAAGAAAATGACTGTGGCTGGGCAGGTGAGACAAGATATTGTATAGTAAGATAAGTGAAGTAAAGCCAAAACAAACGTGCAGAGGACTCTTTAAAAAACATCACATAATGTCTATGTATTCGTTATATTTATTTGAAGTTATTATGTATGTTAGGCGAAATCTATCAAGATTCGGTCGAAGGATATGCGGGAGATACGGACTTCGAAACGAAGGTCGTTTGTGCCCAGTGCAGCGCCGCACTACGCTCGCCACAAAAAACCCGCGCATCATCGGCCCCACGTACTATGAGCACCTCCCCGCAGATCTACGCGACGAAAACAATGACGAAACGTTCTGTCGCCGACTAAAAAACCTTTTGTTGGAAAATGAATATTACTCCATTGCCGAATTCATGAATAATGATGTAGCTAGACGTTAACATTTAATTAAAGTTTTATTATTATTATTTTACAATATACAGTGTGTATTTTGACATTTATGAAAATTTATTTATACATTATTATGACTTAACAATTGATGTTATGTTTTTTGACATATTGGTATTTTGACATTGTAATTTATTTTGTTTGACATTAATGTTATGACGATCCCTTTTACAATAATAATGACATGTGTAATGAATTTAATAATGTAAGAGCGATATAAATAAATCTAATCTAATCTATTGCATAATAAACTCAAAACAATAGAAACTCAAAATAAAATGATATTGGTAGACATAAACCACAACATTATAATCATACTTACAGTGATCAATGTTATGGTCTTCTGGTTAGGTTATATTTAGACCACCATTGTAGAAATTGACAATAATTCGTAAGACTAATAAAATGTTACTAGTATATGTATTAATAATATCCGGCTCTGACAATGAGCCTGCGACGTATAATACATAGGTAAGGTACTAGGTACATATCAACTTCTAAAACGTGATTTATTTATATTTTTATTATATTTCCAGGACGCTGCACCCGTACGTATGAAGGGTGCACATTACCTGTACATGCCTGCAGCTCTTGACGCACTCTTCAATCTTGCCAAAACTTTTCTCAATGAGAAGAACAGAAACAGAGTAAGTACATTTAAATTGAATATTTTAACTTAAATCAGAACCTATCTAGAAATAAAAACATGAACTTATTGAAAGTCACAATAGAGCACATTCAGAAAAACTTAAATAGTAGGTAATTATACCTAACTTCATTGAGTTGCTAGGGTCTAATTCTTGAGATGCGATTACAATGGCAGTTCCCGAGGACTGCATTTTGCTTTATTTTCGTGAGGTTGGGATCTATTATTTTTAGTTCATTCATTAGATTTAGTTCAAACTCGGGCCAGTACCAAAAAGGTAGTTAATAAAGTGCATAAGTTGCAGAAGGAATAATCATTCCTGGAGGAATGTACTGAATATATCTATAATGTATTGTCATCCACAAGCAGCCACTATGCCTGATTGGTGGACTTGCCTTTGATGTGTAGTCTAAATCTAGGCAACTAACATTAGTAATTTAGTATCATAGTTATCAAATTTGAACCTAACTGGTGGATTAAAGATAACAGGCGCGCACACTTCAAAGGCTGAAAAGTGTCTTATTTTATTTCAGCTTTATGTGCACGGTAAAGACTTAGAATCATTATACAAACACGTATCCAAAGATATACTACCGACGGAGTACGGAGGAAATGGAGGCACGATTGATGAAATCACAGGTTTGTTTTTCAATTTCAATAGGTACTTTATAATTTATTTATGTTTAACAGAAATTTTAATGATATGGAATTATTAGGTAAAATCAATACAAGATCTTTCTCACTTGAATTACACCAATGTATTAATAAAATAATTATGCTTAGTTACCACTGACATTACGAATTCAATGTGGTTACAATAATTAATATAAAAATGTAATTTTGTACGTATAAATATTTATGTAAGTAAGTAAAGTTGTTTATTTCTAATTATAAATTGGGGGAGGCCTTTGTCCAGCAGTGGAAGTCTACAGGCTGATATGATGAATTATAAATTAATTGTGAAAACGTGTTTATAAAATTATGTTTACATTCGGCGTGCATTTATTTCTAGATTATTGGGTGAAAAAGTTCGAACAGTATAAAGATTGGCTGGAGGAAGACCAACAGTTTGGCACGGACGAGGCGAAGCGGCCGGGCAAGCCCAAGACGGCAGAGGACATGTTCGGAGTCGAGGGCTCCTTCAGACAACTTGACTTTGACTAAATGTTTAGATACTTATTTCTTTCCCTTTAAATTACAAAAGGATAATATAATATCTATAGGTAAATTGTTGTTAGTAATGTAGACATCAAAATAGGTCAGTAAGTACCTACCTATTTAACAATCTTAGCATAATTGGTTTTATTTTTTTGTTTGCACTTGTAGTGGTATTGTCTATTTTTAATTGTACACAGAATTTTCTTCCATTACACTTTTGGGTCAAAGAGCTGGATTTGGCAGACCTACCGTGTATTATAGAGAAGCAATTATTTGTGTTAGGAGTTAAGAGTTTGTTGCTTTAAAAAATAAAGTATTCAGTATTATACTTGTTATTTGGATTTTTTCCAACACTTACATAGCCTTAAATAATTGGTAAACATTGGTAAAGCAGCTAAGTGGCTAACCAATGGGCTAACGTTAGGGTAAAAAAATAAAATATAAAGCCTTTAATGACATCAAGGAAAACGACTAAATTACAATTCATATTATACCTAACTGTTATTGTTTGTATTTATTTTATCGATATTTAAAGTGAGACAAACTTTCGCATTTATCGATTCCGGGACTCGATGGTCCACATGTCAAAATGTCTAATTCAATTAGTCTAATTGTCAAAACGTGTGCGTGTCGTACATTATATATTCTGTGGTCGTACGTAATGTACAATTGGGGCTTTTTGTCGGAGACTGTTGTCTTTTTTATTTATTTTTCCTAAAAAATGTATATTGTAGGTTTTGGTGTATATCAGTGATAGTTTTTTAAGCAACAAGTGCCTATTAAAGTGTATATTGTGCGGAATAGTTAAATAAAAGCGTGTAACGACTATAACGAATTGTTGCAAATTGTCCCTTGTTAAATCGACACTAAACCTACTATCAGTTTAGTGCGGTGTTAGCTGCAGTGTGGATCACCAAATGGCACTAGTTGCCGGAGGCCGTACTGCGGTATAATGTATTCGTGATTTAAAACTACGATTTGGATTTTAAGGACTTGTTTCCAACTGGCCGTAAAACATTAAAAACAACAAATAATGTACAATTGTCATGAGTAGTGGGCTAAGATAGGATAAATAAATAAAATATAGTAAGTTACGAATTCAAAATAATATGGCTAATCCTAGTAATATTATGAAGGCGACGTTTGTAAGGATGTTTGGATGTGTCCACGCGGGCAAAGCCGCGGGCAACACCTACTGTAATATATTACGCGATATAACAAAGCATCGTAATAGCACTCTGGTAATAGTGACTGGGGTGACTGGGTCACTCAGTGTCGGATATTGAATGAAAAACTTTTAGAAATTCGTATTTTGTATAAACTTTCGATATAAACCCAGCCCACTTGCTATTACAGCGAGTCCCTGTTACCGGCCACGGCAGGTATTTTGATACACTCTGCATCAAATAGTTTTTCGTAATGAAAAGGCGTCGAATGAAGTTGATTGATTACCCGTAAAGATAATGAGTAGATAACATATAAACAAGAGACTAAGGGCTTCTTACACCGGTTGCTGATATTGTTACAGATAGAAAACGGACAGATAACGTAATCTATCGGATAAAGCTGTCGGATAATATTTTCTGTTTTCACCACTCAAGTCTCTGTTAAAATATCGGGCAGCTAAACTGTCAGCGATTTACCGGGGAGTCGGAACATTCCGTTCATTCAGTTCATTCTTCAGTTCAATTCATTGTTGCGTTTCTATTTAAGCATTTTTGAGCATCGAAAAGTATCATATTTATAAATTAATAACTTAAATTTTATTTAAAAAAAGTATTCACAAATACCAATAAATTATGTATTTATGTATAAAATACAGAAAACACATTTATGAGTCCGTTTTTTGTAATTTATCCTTTAAAATAAAATAAAAAGTAACCACGTTTATTGCGTATAACGAAGCGAAGCAGACTTCTGTTCTCATCGTCTGTGGTTCAACGTTTATTGTTTTTTCTCAAACATGCTTGGAAATGTGAACATTATTTTGACAACCTTCTTCGAGTTAAATTGTCAATGCTGTACTGGTCAAATAAATTAGAGCAGGCGGGCAAATAATTTGAATGAAAATCCATATCTGTCGTGCCTAGCGGTCAAATAATGACCATATTAATTCATATCTGTCGTGTAACCATGGCAACCACGGAGGTAACATAGCAAAAGTTTTATTTCAATTTCGAATGATGCACGAAATTACATTGATTGCAGGCTTGTATAGCACTTTTCTCAAATAATGCGCGGAAATTGTTTAATAAAAAATTATATATACATGGTGTTTATTTTTATATTATATTCAGATAGATCTCATCGAGCCCTTTCATTTGAGTACCATGAACAAGAGTCTAGCTTTAGCCATTCCGGAGATATGGCCAAAATAGTGTTTTTTTTCATTTGGCCATATCTCCGGAACGGCTAGTGCTAGACCCCTCGTGTTTGTACTCAAATGAAAGGTCTCGTCGAGATCTAGTTGAATGTAATATAAAATAAAAACACCCTGTATATACAATTTTATATGAATATACAGGGTGTTTTTTTAAAATATTATATTCAGATAGATCTCGTCGAGCCCTTTCATTTGAGTACCATGAACAAAGGTCTAGCACCAGCTGTTCCGGAGATATGGCCAAAAGAGCGTTTTTTTTTTCATTTGGCCATATCTCCGGAACGGCTAGTGCTAGACCCCTCGTGTTTGTACTCAAATGAAAGGTCTCGACGAGATCTAGTTGAATATAATATAAAATAAAAACACCCTGTATATACAATTTTATATGAATATACAGGGTGTTTTTTTTATATTTATTCAGATAGATCTCGTCGAGCCCTTTCATTTGAGTACATGAACATGGTTCTAGCACTAGCCGTTCCGGAGATATGGCCAAAAGTATTTTGATTTGCCGATAGTATTGTGACAACCCTAACTCGTGATCGTTCAGTTTAGACGGTTCACAATTTTAATAAAACTTGATATTTTTTGGATTTCCGCGCATTATTTGAGAATAGCATTATACAAGCCTTGGCCCCAACCAGGCATTGATGGACTCACGTATGTGTGCCTCGGCTTCGCCTCGGCCTACATTCACACGCTCATCCATCAATGCCTCTGTTGCGGGCCGCGGCAGTAATGTACTATTTATAAATGAAACAGTGATAAATCCATATATCATAAAAAGTTAACACAAAACTGAAGTATTACCGCGTTAAATTCGAAAAAAAAACAATCCATATCCGACAGATAAAGAAATAACAGCCCCTTGATCTGGCTGTAAGTTTATAAGGCGGTTTATCGGACAGATAAGACAATCAGATACCTGTGAAACCGAAAAAAACGGATATCTGGTAGATAACCTGCATATAGGGTATCTGGGGCTTTATCAGCAACTGGTGTAAGAAGCCCTAAACATTTTGACAAAGAGCTGGTTCCTTTTTCGCAAAATGTAATGAGAACAAAGTCGTCGAGCGGAGGTTACCTAGGCGCTGTAGGTATACGGATGTGTCAATAGCACTGTATTGTTGATAAGGTGACGATAACAACAGTGTATCAGTTGGTCGATATCTATCTGACGGAATAGTCAACCGCATAGGTACACTGTAGCTTATTGCCTTTTAAAACTAATATCACTTGTTAGTCGTACCTGCACGCTGCTAATTTAGATAACGATTTAATTTATTTACCGCCTAACTGAACTAACAGTGTACAACAACGATAGGTACCGGAGCACTAAATTGATTTTTTTATAAGTATTTTGTCTAAAGTACAGTTTTTTTATTTTAAAAATTCGGTTACATAGTTGACAATGATTCGAGAATTAACAGCAGAGTTATCGGAGATAGCTATTAAGGAGTTAAATGAAGACCCGAAGCGATTGCAGGATGATTTACAACACCTGAAGGATTGGATCTCTAAACAACCACACCTGAAAGCGAGGACCGGTAAGTAGCATTGACCAATAAAGATGATAATAAATATGTTTATGTAATGATAATGATCTTTCAACTGATTTGAGTATGTGTCATTACGTTAAATAATGTTCACTTAAATCTAAAGAAACACGTGGTGAAAATTTATGTTTTAATTTTTCACTGTTACTTTCTTTATTCGGGATACAAGACAAAATATATAAACCGAGGAGTACAACTTAGTGAGGGAGTCGCCAAACTTCTTCCAAACAAAATTCCCCTCAAGACTAATTTAAACCATAATGTCGTGGGAAGCTTCAACCACCAGTTATTTGGCTGGACCATGAAGATAACCTAGTGATCTAGGTAATCAAGTGATCTAGCTGGCACAAATGCATTGGAAATTAAAAAAAGATAAAAGTGATGATACGGTTTGTTTAGGTAGCCTAAATGGGGCGCTCGCCTCACATTCATGTTGTCAAGGGTTCAATTATCCAATGAGTTTTCCCGAACTTCTATTTAAAGAACTATTTGGAACCCTAGGCTTTTCTATGAAGGAAAAAGATCCTATACGCCAAAGAATAGAGTACGCCAGACAATATAAGTCAAGACTTGTGATAATTTATTTATTAAAAATGCAATGCGTAATTAACTAATGCTACAGACCGGAGTGTTAATTGAAAATTAATTTTCTGGTAATTTACAGTGAGAAAGTTTAGAGAAAAATTTTATATACTTATCTGATACATAAAATCACTGTCAATCAAAAGGGCTGGGCCTGGAGGCTAAACCTTTGGTCCGGTTGGGAACAAATTTCGAACTTAAGAGTTTAAATTCATTTCATCGAAGAATTATCAGCAGTTTTTCGTACTTTCAAACCGAAGAGCTAGCTGTCATACAGTTAGTGATTTTTTTTTCTCAAAAACGGCTCTAACGATTTTTATGAAACTTTGCACATCGTAGTTGTAGATAAATGACATAGTAATACCCATTGGTATGGGAAAAACCTAGTTTGTATGTTCCCCTACAAATTAAATTGAAACTTGCACTGTACCTACTCACAAATGGTTGGAACTATTGAATTGTCATGTATTACAAATAAGTAGGTATTAAATGGCCCTACATGATTTAATCAGTATACATGTATGTTGTACAAAATTGTATGAAAAAATTTATTGTTAGGAAAATGACGAAGCTGTTTACTCTTTCTTTTTAAATGGCGAGAAAGTTTATTGCGGGCCGCCGTACAGTTTATTTCTGGTGGGTTCCAGATGACCAGTGGCTGGTAGCGCTCCTGCGCGGCTGCAAGTTCAGCCTGGAGCGAGTGAAGAAGAAGCTGGACCTCTACTACACGCTGCGGACCACTGCCCCTGACATCACCTTACGAATTAAACCAACCGACCCCAAATTTTTAGATTTCCTGAGACTGGGGTACGTACTTCATTAATAGAATCTCTATAATATCACAATATTTCATTGCATAATAAGAGGTCCTCCAACACAGGTATATTTTTATGCATAACAAGAGGACCTTGGCATAATTTTAGTATTGTAAAGCAAGGTTTTAAATAAAACAATTTTGTATTTTGTAAAAAATAAAATTAAACTCATAAGTTTTAAATTTGTTCCCAATCGGATCAAAGGTTTAGCCTCCAGAGCCAAGCGTGAATGATGGACGGACGGACGAACGGAATTGAGCTACTTGGTTTTTCGGTATGTGTTATCGATATTATTATCGACACATGATCGCGAAAATTGGAAAAACTTTTTTTTCGCGATTACAATACTTTATCTACCCATAGCACAGAATTGCCCTTAATGAACCTATGGTACTACGGTCGAGAAAGTAAAAATGAGTAACTACACTGAGAAGGTACATTGTTTTATAACACGTAATTTTTTATGTACCGTGTTAGCGCATAACGTAGGTATATTATGGTTGTACCATTAAACAATAATCTAACGATAAGCGTGAGGTATTGTTACTTTCGAAAACCAGGTGTTGTTTTTATCATATTTTATCAGAATTTACTTTGATAGCTCAATGACCTGAAGTGAAACTTGACCTCAGTCAGTGAATTACTTTCATGAAGCTGGTGTATTCCTTGCATATGAATCAGGTGGCCAAAGAGAATAATATAATACTCCTACGTAACAGCAAGAAAATTGTCAACTTTTCATTGATGTCCATCGAATTTGAACTACCTAGTTACATCAAAAATGTGTAGAGACAAATGGTTCCTAATTAATGCTTACTCTTTTCAGGACATGCATCGTACTTCCTAAGTCTAAAAATAAGATGATGCCTCGTTTTCTCCTGATAAGAGCTGGTGTTTACGATCCAGCCAAAAATAGTGTTGCGGATGTCATGTGCATTCTCTACTATTTAGTGCAGGTAATTATAATCGCCTATAAAGTGCTATAGGAGGGGACTATATCTATCTGTGCTCGGAGTTTCTTCTAAGGATATGATCCACAATGAGGAGATCCGAAGTACTAAGTTCACCGACAGAGCCGAAAGGACTAGCAACCTAACTTTTGACCCTCCCCACTTCTTCATGTCAAATGGACCGACGACCTAGAGTAGAGGGAATATGAGGTATAATTGCGAGGGAATTTACAAAATAGAAAAAGAATGACAGAAACAATTAAAACATAAATATAAAAACATAAAACAAAAATATACTAGATGAGGTTGCCTTGCCAAGTGAAGTGGCAGAACAGTCCCCACATGGGTACACATATCCGTTACTGGTGGGTGTAACTGGTCTCCACTAAAAATCCTCTGGCGACCGCAGTGTTGTAATGTCCCGTCGTGTAGGGACCCTTCCCAGCGCAATTTACGTACGTACGTTTGTTACGTTCTCCTTCCCATATAAATTATTATGGAAAAAATTGAAAGTAAAGGTGAATACACAAATAAAGATGTTACAATAATTTGTATTTTATTCCGCATTGCAGATCTTGGTGATAGAAGACGATACTGCGACGGTGCTGGGCACAAAGATCGTGACAGATTATCAAGGAGTCTCGTTTAATCACTTGGCACAGGCCACTCCTGCACTACTTAAGAAAATGGTAGCTGTTAGCCAGGTAAAAATTATGCGTTTTGTCTATTCTATAGGTATACCTACCAAATTCAATCATACCAATATTATAAAGAGGAAAGATTTGTATGTTTGTAATGAATAAACTCAAAAACTACTGTGCCGATTTCAAAAATTCTTTCACCATTGGAAAGCTACATTCATCCTGAGTGACATAGGCTATATTTATCTATATCTAGGTCCACCCGTGCGAAGCCGGGACGGACCGCTAGTTATCAATATATAGAAATAGATGAAAATAAGAGTATAGAGTTCAGGCACAGAATAAATAATTGTATACCTATCAGGTTTTAGTATTGTGAAAAGCCTAGTAGGTGAATCTACTAATCCCGGGTAGTGCCGCCGAGCCTCGGGGCTATTGTAGCTTTGGCGAATATAGTAGTTGACTGAAAATAACTCGTTACTGTTACGTTTTGTTCAATGTGACGCAGAAGTGAAATAATAGGGTTCTGCCCACAGATTTAAAAACCTTTAGTTTATAAATCTGTGGTTCTGCCCAAAGTAGGACTCGCAAAAGCTTTGAATAGAAATGACCGTATAAAGCATAGTTAGCAAAGAGTTACTTTTGAACTACATCACTTTTTAAAATAGTTTAATCCGCAAAGCTCGTTCATGATTTGGTGTATTATTAGTACCTATGTGTTTTGTTTTAGGACTCGATACCTCTTCGCTTGAGGGGTACCCACCACGTAAACGTACCTTCTGGCATAGAAGTAATCTTCTCACTTGTCAAAGGCATTATAAACCAGAAAGCCAGGGAAAGGGTAAGATTGTATTATAAATTAATATTCACCTACCCTACCTAATAAAAATATAGTGGAAAATAATTATAACCAGGTCAATAGCAGTTTCAAAGTCAAAGTCAAAACAATTTTATTGCAAGTAAGTAGGTACAGTGGGTACATTTATACAACGTCAATTTTTTATCTACCACCGCTTCCAAGGTGTTACCGCTTTTTTATAAATGTCGGGCATACGGACAAGGGAGTGATCCTTTATGGGTTCCTTTCTTCCTCATGAGGCACGGAACCCTAAAAAGAACTAACCTAGACTACAGTTGAAGTGTACAAAAGATTAATTTATCATAAATAATTAAAGTCCTCTGTCCGAAAAGATCCGAATGGAGTCAAAATGCCACTGCGATTTATTATTGCAATTGGGGTGAAAACTTGCTAAAATGAAATAATTTAAGTAATAATATAATTGTTTTAGCTGCAAATACATAAAACCAACGAAGATCTGCTGGAACACATTCCAAAAGAAATAGTTCCTGTAGAATATGGCGGCGCTGGTGGTACAGTCGCTGAAATCACTGGTAAATATTGTGTATTCCGTTTTTCCTTAGCCGTCTTATGAAAACAAACTTTATTTGCGTCTCGGGCACTTATGCAAGCAGGGTACTGTAGCAGCAAAAAAAAACAAGTTTGTATTTGACCTTTGCGGTCCACTTGGGAACACAATCAATCGTTTATTTTGCTTTCAGCCGCAAATGCGTTTGTTTTCTAATGATATCTAAGAAAAATCGGAACCAGCGCTTTACAGAGTATCCTCGTATGTCATGGTGGGGTTCTGGGCTAAAGATCCAGCGAATCATAAAAGACTTAGAGCATCTTTCTACAATGTTATTTTCGCATGTGACCGATTCAGTGGTGCGCTTTGGGGGAGGCCTATGTCCAGCAGTGGACTAGTGCAGGCTTATGATGATGTGACTTATGCAATTAAAAACTATATATATAAGCTACCAACTGAATGCTATCCGGTCTTACTACTTGCAGTTGAGGAGCCTACATTTTCGCCACATTGAAAGTGTCTTGAAAACCTCAAACAATATTAAGTTCAGGAACGTCATTTAGGCAAGGGCGTGTAACACTATCAGTTCTGAATGACACTTCACCCTCCTAGTTATTAAGCCGTATGCGTACGACTTTTGAAAACAAAGTGCTGGAGACCGATTGCAGCTGGTAACACAAGATTGCCGCCATTGCGTAGCATAGAAAACTAAGAAACATGACAGGTTTATCCTCCTGAGTCCTGAGTCAACGAATTTTTATTTATTTATTTATTTTTATAAATAAAAAGAAAACGAAACGTAAGACACGTTTTGTTTTATTTTTAATTTTTAGTCCTCAAGAGAAGTGAACGTCAAAAAATACAATTATTTTATGATTAATATTTTTTTATGTTTTACGTTATGTTTAATTTTTTAATTTATCAAGCGAGGCCGTGGGGTACCAAATGTTACATGAAATGTTTATTTTATATATTTCAGAGTATTGGGCAAAGAAAATAATAGCGTACAAGTCGTGGATGGCGCAAGAGATGTTATTAGGAACCGACGAGTCCAAACGACTCGGCGAGGCGCAGACCGCCACGAAAATGTTCGGGGTCGAGGGCGTCCAGGGCTCGTTTAGAAAACTAGACATCGACTAAGTCTTCAAATCAACGGGAAAGGAGGTACTTAATATGATTTGGCGCGTATGTGTACGTCCGCCTCTCTCTTTCAAGCGTAATTTAGGGATATGAAGTAGGTAAGAACATTTTGTAGAAATTTTTGAAAAAATTATCCGTTAAAAGCGTTTGCATTTCATTGGGGTATTTTATATTTGTAATATTATAGAAGTTCCTAGATATTTTATAAGTGTGCAAATTTGCGGTAATGACAACAGATTTTATCTTTAGCTATTTGTATGTATTATGTGATGTTTATTTATATCATGCAGTATGCTTGAAAAGTGTTAAAGTACTAATAAATGTGATTGATCATTGTATGTGATATTTTATTGAGGCCGATCAAAATGTACACCACTCAGTCCTGCAGGCATAGCCCTGACCGCGCCACATCATAAGTACCTACCTAAGTAATCAAATCACTTTGAATAGTAACTATTGAACATTGTTTTAGCCAATAACTACCTGCCGAAATTACGCAAAAATGAAAATCAATACAATTTTTGTGCTTCTAAATCGATCGCAACACATTGCGATAAGAAAAGGAATTATCAGTTTATCACCTTTCGCGGTTATTCCCTTTCATGTGAACGATTATGAATCATTTTGCACCTACCAAAGTTAGTAGTCTGTAATGAACCTACTACAATATAACTTATATGTTAAACTTAATATAATAAAATTATCTGTAACAATTATAATTTGCAAGTCGACGGAAACATTCGCAATCATATTTGGGGGTAACGAATCACAAAAGATCAAATCAACAGCCTAATTGATATGTCCCCACTGTTGGGGCTTAGACCTACCCTCTCAACGAGGGCGTATGGGCTATATGTATAGCATAGTAAATATAGTCTACCGCGCTATAGCCCAGTGCGGGTTGGCTGACTTCACATGCGCCTAAGAATTTCTTCATCGGCGTATGCAGGTTTTTTCATGATGTTTTCTTTCGCCGTTTGCGAGCAGTAAATGTACTTAAAGTTTCGAGAAAAACCCATTGGTACTGGCCCGACCGGGGATCGAACCGAACCTCTCGACATGATAGGCCGCTTCTTTTCCACCGACGACGCTCTAACGAATCATGATTAATTTCAATGAACCGCGAAATCCCTAGTCACATGTATCGCTGGTTCGCTACTGTAGTATGAACAGTCTCACAGAGCGCCTGTCCGCTTACAACTCTGTAGTAATACTGAGAGATATTATCACGTCAGCCGCCTGTATCCATTAAACAATAAACTCAGCCGGCACAGCGCACTTGGCCATGGCTACACGAACATCATAATATTCTGATTATTATCTCCGATCGTAGTTAACAGCTTCAGTGATGTGACAACAACTACTTACTAGCAACAATTTTAAATTCAAAACAGCTTAACAAATATATAAAAATACTACTCAGTGTGTGATTGGTGAATCATTTTATAGCGTCATTGTAAGTAATACATTTACGTTTTAATTTAAATCCAGTACCACTGTATTAATATTATGAATAGATATTTTACTGATATTTAGAAATGGTGCACAATTTTTTAAATTTATTCTTGTTGCATGAGTGGCCTTGAAATACTTGCCTTTGCCTTGTCTGACTAACAAAATCTGAATGTACCTATTCTATAGATCTGTATATAATTATAATAGTGTTTCTGATCATGGAATCTTTTAGTTACTAGGGTCATCAAAACCGCGGATAAAAGCTAAATATTATACGTAGTGAGAAGTTTTGCATTTATTTAAAGATCATATCAAATTTGACATAAAGAACTTATAAATTCAATATGATTTAAGATGAAGATTTCATTATTAGTATTTTTGACCGATTTAAAACGTTAAGATTTTAAATAAATCTAAATACTTACTCAATACAGAAAAAAAAAGTTTCAGAAAGTTATAGGTAAACCTATATTTTTATTAATCAGGGAAATACAGAACAACATATATACTGGATGCCGCCGTAGCCCAGTTGGTAGTGACTCTGCCTGCTATGCTCGGAGTCCTGGGTTCGAATCACGGCCGGGGCATGCATTTATCTCACCGATTAATGCTTGTTCTCGGGTTTGGATGTTTGTGATTGTGTTTGCATGTGTCCATGCCATACCCGCCCGCGAAACTGGGAGGAGTTAAACCTTCCTAATGCGGGGGTATGAGCGTGTCGCGTTTATTTATTTATTTATTATCATTGATCAAGGAGAACAAAGGTGTATACCTACGTATGATAGGTATTTAAGTACCCAGGTGGGTACATCTGCACTTACGTGTAATATACGTGTACCATAATAAATACCTAATATAGTGTACTACGTTAAGACCATCTGTTTGCTCTTAGCTCGATTTGTGTTTATTAGCAGTTTAATAATGAGTTTACTAATTATAACGCTACAGCGGAAACCTAAGAATTTTCATGTAACAAGATGAATTATCACTTCGACCCGGAATTAATAGGTGGCCGTGGCGAGACGAGTTACTTATAAATCAGAAATTAATGGATTTAACCTTGCGGCCCTGCACTGTACTATCACTATCAACTACGAGTTGGACATATTTATTTGCAAAAGTATTAGGAGAATTGGCTATAAGACAAAACTCGCTCAAAATCGCAGAAAGTGTTTAGGTACTTATATTATTATACTTACACTTTCATTAATTAATTTTGAATATTGGTTTGACATAGTTATTTTCATTGTTAGCTTTACTTCTTTATTAAAATAATTTATAATATTTATTTAATTTTAAATAATAATATTTATTTTAATTAATAATATTTACTTCTATAATAAATACCATGAAATCAGCATGAAGCTAAAATCTCTTTGGTGTGCTCCCGCGCCCCCTGAAATTATTCACCTTACCATAATTCTTAATAAAATGTACTTACTTGTCATAGGTACTTGTCATGGATTTTTCGCTCCGTGCAATAATTCCATATAAGTATGCTTACATAGTAGTAAATTAATGCAGATTTACAATGAAAGTTTTTCCTTTCTAATTTAAAGATTTTAAAAATAGTAGTAGGTAATAATGTATGTACAACTTCTTTGCAGTTGCATTTTGTATTACTTCTTTGCCCTGAAACCTGCAATTCTAATGTTATCATCAAGGTTAAAGTTGACTTTTAACTTCCAATTAAAGATCGATACATAATACACTTATCTCAGCAGTGGCCACACTATCGTGTACAGACTGTGCTATCAATGACAGTCTGTGAGCTAAAGTATAAACAAATAAAATAAATTATTTAAACACAGAGGCGGTACGCGACCAGTTTCTCTTCTCACAACCAATTTTTTTTCGGCTATAACATTACAGCTCACATTAAAAACTCCATCAAGATGAAGATACGACCGCTGACAGCAAATCTCCAGAAGAAGGCTAAAAAGGAAATAAATGAGGATCCCAGGAGGCTGGCCTCCGACATCACAGCATTAAGGGACTGGTTGAGCAAACAACCACATTTACAATCGGTTCAGCCAAGTAAGTTCACGGAAATCTTATCTTAATCCGTAAAGTTACGATCAAACAATGGAAAATTAATATCCCTGTTTGCCAACGTTTCGAAGTCGAATTGAGTATAGCGACATCTATCGTAACATTGCTAAACTCAGATAAAGCATAGAATACTAGTGCAGTTGGAGACTAAGCTCACATAGTCGTTATTGTAGTTGTAAGACGTTATAATAGATGTCTCTTTCGTGCAGTTTTTTTTCAGTAAACTTATAATTAGAACAACGCATGTACCAGCTCAATATATAAATGCAACCAGTAAAAATGATGTTCATAGACATTTTGTACATAGGCGTACATCATTTTTCGTAAACAACATTTTGTAGACGTAAACGCATTATTAGATAGGACAAGATTTAAGTAGGTAGGTAGTTTCTAAAGATTCAAAAATATATTTTAACTATTTCACAGGCGATCAATGGCTCGTAGCATTTCTACGTGGATGCAAGTTCAGTCTCGAAAGGAGCAAAGAAAAGATAGACATGTATTACACTTTAAAAACCATCGTACCAGAATTCTTTTCTAACAGGGATCCTCTCGACAGTAGAATTCAAGGAATACTTCAGCTAGGGTGAGTTATTGACGATGTTATAAAGAAAGAAAGAAAGAAAAATCATTTATTCAACACACCACAAGACCTAAAATAAAATAGTAAATTGAATTAAACCTAATATAAAAATCAGGTAGTAGAGGGTGCCGTGGATGTGAAGAGGTCGCCAGCTCAGCATACAGCTCGGGTGCGTGCGGCACCCGGGAGGGACAGCGCTGGTTTTCTGCTGGGGGCCTTAGTCTTAGGGTGTCCCCTGTGTGTGTGTAAATTCAACAAACTGCCAGTCTAGCATTTGATTATACTTTAAACAGTTAAAATATTATTGTACAACAAAAGACTTGTTTGGTTTTGTGGGGTAGTTTTGCAAGGGATATGGTTTGTTTCCAGTGTCGTCGGGTAACCAGGGTTTCATTATAATTATTATTTAAATAATATGCTTTTATCTATATCAAAATTGAAAAATCAAGCACACTATTAAGTTTTACTATTCTATAGGATTTTAGGGCTCAAGACTAAGATTGTTAATTCAATTGAGAATATTTTACTATTAGTAATAGTTACTATTAGTATAATATTAGTAATAAAGATAAGATTTGATTGTATTAAAGACAGGACATTCAAATTGGGCCGTCTACTGTCTGAAATGAAATACCTACCTACCTATAATAGTTTTATCTATTTATTTCAAAATATTTACATGGGGGATCGAAGTAACTACTGTGATAGTCCAAAATCGGTAATTTCAAAAAATACTAGGTACAGTTTGTGTTAATATTTTCAGAATGTTTCTGCCAGTAAGAAATTGTAAAGAGGAAGACTCACCACGAACGAATATAGTGAGAGCAGGTGTCTTCGATCCATCTCAATACACTTTGGCAGATCTAATTAAGGTTACATTTATGATAACTGAGATTCAGATGCTTGAAGACGACAATTTTACAATAGCAGGAGAGGTAGGAGTCACTTGTGTATTTGTGGGGACGGATGGACCTAATAGGAATTACTAATAGGTAGGTATACATATAAAGTCTCAACCGCTAGTCACCATACTGATGCGCTCTGAACGAGACATCAGCAGTCTGTCAACGTCCACAGTCGGATATAGGCCTTCCTCTCATGCGGAAGTTATGCTCATACTAGGCTCGACAGACGTGTTCGCCATCGAACATATAATCAGAACAGAATACGTAACCTAGTTTAAATGACAGGATGAAATAAGCTACGACTCTATTGTGCACTTGGTCTAATTAAAAAATGGAATTGTTTCCCTGGATACCTAAATAAAATAAAATTGGAAATCTTTCTAGATTAACCATTCAAGTTTAGGAAGTAGGTGATGACATAAATTTAAGCAAGTAAGTACCTATAGTAATTGTATTTTTTCCACAAGGACGTGATAATCGACTTGAAGGGTGTAGGAATCAACGTGTTAAGCCAGTGGACACCAGCACTGGCCAAGAAAGTGATAACATGTTTCGAGAAAGTACTGCCCTTGCGGTTGAGGAGCAACCATATGCTGAACACTCCTACTGGGTTTGAGGCAGCGTATAACATCTTAAAGGGATTCCTTGGAGAAAAGTTAAGAAAGCGGGTGAGTGAATAAGTAAAGAAAAACATGATGTAATTCAGCAATGTATAAATAGCAATAAAACATGAGATATATTTTAAACATTCGGCTTATATGCAGCTATATTAAATTAACTAGGTACTGAATTTTTAGCACAATTGATGAACTATAAAAGGATAATGTAATTTGAAAAATAAACACAAACTTTTGATAGTACCTTTTTATTCTTACTTAGGTTATTTGTAAAATACATAGGTGATAATAGCAATGTTTATTTTACAGTTTCTTGTCCACAATCAAAAATACAAAGATATGCACAAAACCATCCCTAAATGTGTACTACCTGCTGAATACGGGGGGGAAGATGGCACTGTGCAAGAATTAATTGGTAAATTTTTTAAACATAATTTCTATTGTTTATGGATGCATATTTCTATATTTTTCTGGGTAAGAACAGAGTTTTTTTGTTGTAGATTATTGGAAGGAAAAAGTCGAAAGCTATCGTGATTGGTTCCTACAAGGGGAGACGGCGCGTTCTGATGAATCCAAGAGATCTGATAATATGCCCAAGACATCATCCCTCCTTTTTGGTATAGAGGGTTCCTTCCGAAAGTTAGATGTTGATTAAATATTAATATACTTACCTATCAATTATTTATTTAGTTTAATAATGAACCATTGTTTTGTTACTTATTTTTTAGTGAATATAACAATGATAAAATCTGAGCTGGAATTCTAATGTTTTTTTTGCTAATTAATTTAATTAAATTTTGCTAAATACAACAGAACAGACGTAACTTTGCTTTCAATAATATAAGTATATTTAATCCTTATTTTGTTTACGTCAATCTCATTAGGTATCATCACTATCATTAAGAATTTTAATCGTTTTAAGCGGACAAAGAATTTAGACACATGCAACAATCATTTGCTTATCAAAATCATTATCTCGATTCATTGTATTCTAGCAAAGTCCGATTTTATACTGTAATAGAGTGAAGTAAGCGCGAGAGGTTCTGAGGCGCGAGCGCCGTCAGTCGTGCGTAGTTGTTAGTCCAGCGCACGCGTTTATTGTGCGCATTCGTCGTGCGCCTTGATATGCGCTCGCCTGCCCGGCCCCGCGAGCGCTTGTGCAACAGTCGCCAGTCACCACCTCACTATGACACAAGAAGAGCTCTGCACTCGCCTTGACGACGAACTTCAGTGCGCATCTGGACATGTCTCAGAAGAAGAAACTGTTGTGATCAGACCGGACAAGGCCAGCGTCAGAGAAATGATTCTCCGCTTCGAGAGAACAGCTGTCAACAACTTCGGTGACTCCACTGAATCCTTGGAGCGGATCAACAGAGACCCGATGCTAGGAAGTTTAACAAGTGTTATTAACCCTATCCACGTTCACTTCCAACATTTATACCCAGTGACTAGATCATTAGATAGAAACTCGAATGTGTCAGTGAATTCTATACTTTCAAATGTTTCGGAAATTAGTTTTGAATCCAGTTCTTCAGGGTTTGTTTCGGATAGGAAATCCGATGTTCCGATTCCTCACAGGCCTGCACCACCACCGCCTGTGCCTTTCAATGATACTTCCTCTAGAGACAGTAAATCACCTGTACCAGAGGCGGAAGTGGCATCAACGGAAAGGCGGTTTTCCTTTACGAACCCCAACTCATCGCCCGTGGTATTACGGCGTATGCGACAGCCACCAGTCATTAGAAAAAAATCTACAGTAGTAAGTCAAGGACATACAGGTGACACGCTTTGGTCTTATGGTGTAAGACTGAGTGATTTGGAAAGGTTGTTGAGATTAAAGTCTTCCGACGCATCTGACAATGAAGAGGAACGAAAGTATGTCAATAAGGAAGCATCCGAAAATGGAAGCAGCAGTAGTGATTCCAACGATAGTGATAATTCGGAGAATGGTGAGGAATACATAGTGAATAATGACGATGGTAGAACAGACACATTATCAACGGATCATTCTACGGACACTTTAATAAATGAAGGCGGTAGTGACAATGAAGACAATCTGTCTTTGGCATCAGGTGAACGTAGTAATTATGACAATGTTAGTATTAAGTCAATATCTTCGTTTGACATGGTGCCGTACCAGAAATATGACAGCATTACTGTGTCTTCGGACGAGTTTGGTTCTGAGGTATGCCATGCGCCTGATAAAGAGTTCCTAACTGTGAGTGCAGTGAATGAGTGGTGCGTGACGCAGTCTCTAGAACCAGTGCTAATACCAGTGGAAACAAAAAAGGAGAAATATCGAAGGTGAGGTTATTACAACTTATTTCCTATTCTAACATAGGTATATTAATATTTCCGATATCGTTGCCTGGCTTTGTCACAAATGTATTGATAACAGATAGTATTATCTTTTACATTTTAAGTACCTATGTATGTAGCTAGATAAGGCGTTTAGTGCGTCTTTGTCGATTTGTTACATTTTCTAAATAATTGTAGGTATATACTTAGTTATAGACTGGTTCTCAATCGCTGATGATAGCTATTACCTATTTTAGATTACAATTACATATTATAATTTGCTCACCATATTACGTTTTAAGCCAATAAACATAGACATAATCGCATAGGATAGCTTGTCTGTCTTAAGGGTTTAAGCGATTTCGTTAGCCTGATTGGAAATGAGCTCGCCTCACGTTCGAGTGATCAATTCTGGGCTCGTGGGCACCGTGGGTACTAAAGAATTGTTCAGAATTATTTTCGCATTGGCTTTCCGGTAAATAAAAGCTAGTGATAAAACCTAATAAAGAGTGAGAATGTGGATAATAATCATTCTATATATTCCTTACAGGAAGTAATTAATACGCCAGTGTCCAGCGGTGGTACTGTAGACTTGTTATTTTATATAGGTATACATCACAAATTATCACGATATCAAATATTGTGTGAAGTTATGGAAGTAGTAATAGTTAATCGTTTGGTATTACTAATTAAATATTGAACCTGGGCTTGCTAAAATATTATTGTTCCAGTCCAAATAATTTATAAACTGCAACAGAAATTCGATTCAATTAGGATCATTATTGCACACCGCAGTCATATTCGTGCCGTGTTTGAGGTTTCACCTTGATGTTTATTCTATAGGTATGGCCGAGTCGGGTATAGACAGATTGTATTTACCTACTATATTTGACGGACATTTAAATGCTCAGCCTAGGCAAAGTAAGGCTAACACGTCTGCTTAGCGTGGTCAATGGCCATTCATCTATTGGTGGGGTTTAAGGGAAACCTGCTGTCCAATGGATAAGGGGCTGGTAGGTATGAAGCCGTATTACTAGTAACTTGAAACCGCTTTCATCAGAATTGAGTCATTAACTGTTAAGATTTCATTTTTCTCCGTATTTTCTGAATAATTATTGGGAAATGTAGTTTCCTTGACTTATTACTTCAGATACCTACTTACTTGTACCTTCGAATGATTAATCATTCCCTAGCTTTGTTTCTTGAATGCTTTCAGTATTACGACAGAATACATAAATATTACCCTGAATGTGAGACAAACTATTGTTATTTTAGTTTTCATCTAAAGTATTCCATAACATTGAAATAAATAATTAATAGATAAGTATTATGTAGGTATACCAATCAAAAAGGCGTCATACGACATCAATGTGGGTCGCAAGGTCGTTCGGTATGTTGTTATGTTGACAGTAGGTACGTCGCAGCATTAATCAGCTGATATAAATGGATAAGTACCTACCTGCAGCATACATGAAAACATAGTAGATATATACTGAGTTCTTGCATGATGTTAATGAAATATTTAAATATAAGAAATTAGTACTTACCTAGTCTAATTGCACTGTACGAAGATGAAAAATATGAGACTCATGGTCGTGATACAAAATAGTACTAAATAGACAAAATTTTACAAAAAATTTAGAAATTCGGTACCTAAGAATATTGTAAAGAGGATAAGTCAGTGTAAACACTTTGACCTTGAGCTGGCCTAGCCTGTTAAGTTTCAACAAAACTATGAGAGACCAGTTTATATTGGTTTTATATTTCTAGTGGTGCGGTCGATCGTACTATGTAGGTATGTTATTTCTAAGAGACTAATATAACGTGGAGGTTGTGCTAAATGGTCGGACAGGTGTGGGTTGTTGACTCATTGAAGCAAAAAGTAAACATTAGTATGTAATGTGTTTGTTCCATCATTAGATAATCGGTATCTAATGTAACTAGTATAACGCTAGTATTATTTCTAGATACTTTTGTAGGTTCTACCTATGTATTATACATAATTATAAAGAACCAAAGAGTTATTGAGCTTGCAGTAATTGGTATACTTAGAAAACGCATCGGCATCGAGTTAAAAGCCTATGTTTTTTAAAGTTCTTTAATAAAATAGAAGAATTACCTAGGTTATCTTATTACAATGAACGAAAATCCTGCAGGTAGTAAAAACTAAAAAGTTATCATTACAATACAAAAAAAATCCAACAAAGTTAAGGTTTCCAGCTAATTTTGTTACTACCTACATTAGCTGTGTCGGTATACAAAGAAATGATTCATTTGAACCAAATGAACATTGAAGTCACAGATGATAAACATGTCAAAGAGGAAATCGAAAGTAAATGATGCAATTAGCGTTTGTAACGTGTACCAATATTGATTATGTAGGTGTTCATTCATTAAATAAAAGGGTTTCGATTCATTATGAGGTTTCCCTAGAGGAGGAAGGGGATAACAGTTCGTAAAGGTTTGCTCTGCTTTGTTTAGTATGGAAACATTTTATTATCTTCAGATATAGCATGATAAATTAACAGTCTAGTCTTAGATAAACGCAATCTGATTAAAATACAACAGAGTTCAGTGCAGTCCATCAAGGGTGAAATATGATTAGAATAAAAATATTTACCACCAGGTATACATATAAATGCGAATGGATATTTTACTTGGGTCTCAATCACGCTGCATATAACGCTGCTAAACGACCTTATATTCTGGAATAACTTAAAGGATACTTTTTATGGCGGACGAAGTCGTAGGGAATTCGCTAGTAATAATTTATAAAAATCATTTTAGTATTTCTTTTTATTTTCAAGTAATTTCAAATATTTAATGTTTTATTTATATTTTATATAGACTTATATAAAATATATTATATAGACACATAATATTTTCGCGGCACTGTCGGCCCTTTCCTTTCCACGCTTCACCAACTAGTCATGTAGTAATATTCAATTTTGTATTATTTATTTTGACGAAACGTTGCACTTGTACTAGTAACGGAACAATAAATAAACAACCAGTAGTAAAGATAAGGCAAAGGCAGATAGACACTCAAGAGCAAACTAAAATGCAAGCTATATCCGGAATACAATAAGTGCACAGTAGATTTTTGAACTTGAAAAACGGAAGTGATGGAGTTTTTTCCAGAACCTGCTAGATTTATAGGTAGTCAGGTTATTCTGCAAGCCACAGCGAGAACTCCCCCGCGCCAAATATATACACGATCACTTCCGATTTCCGGGTTCAAAAATCTACTTTGCGTGGAGGGAAGTTCAAAGTCCGCCACATTCAGATTTTATCCTGATAGTGTTTTGGTGATGAACCCAGGGATTCAAAATGACTCGATGTGTGACCCATTTTATATCATTAATTATTACATTCATTATTAATAATACGAATGATATGCCCCTGCCCCCTCTCTCATCTAAAAAGTAGCTGTATCTAGTTCAATAGTTTTCGTAACGTCATGCGTTATTTTTGAAAGAACACGCAGCGTGGATGCCAAGGTTGCTTTGTATTTATCTTTCGTTGAAATACTTACGCTGATATAGATAGACCAACCAATACGGTGGTAGTACTTGTTACCTATCTATATTGGTGCAGGAATTCCTAATTTTACATCACTGATTGACGTAGGTAATCCTCCGTCATAAGAACGGAAATTCGTGGTTCATTTACTTAGGTCGTTTTAATGCGTCCATAACTTTATGAAAGTTTTTTATTTTTTTTGGATTAATTGTCAATCGAACGAACGGCACAAATTCAATTACCTATTATTTGAGCGCTAGATATTCGTACATATTAATCGTCGAATGTAGGTAAGTTCGTGACGCAACTTCTTGTATTTTAGGCTACCTAATATCTTTATAATATCAGTTTACTATCAGTGGCATTCGCTATGATTAATTTATGATTCATAATTTGTTATGATAAATGAGGTATTTCTATTTACGAACAGGAACAACCAGCTGGTTATAATTTTAAGTTCACAATTTACTAACGAGTATTAGCTTACCACCTTAGCTTTGATGAAACCAAAGCTGGATACGGTACTCTCATAATGAAAACTAGGCTCGGAGAGTGCGTGACTACATGTGTAATAAAATGTGTAATCTTATCGTGCTCCACCTGCGATCTCCACCTGGGTGGAGTGGAGCATGAGGAATTGTATTTTCTACATAATAAAATACAAACTTCAATTTACGGTTGCTCAAAAATACTCTGTGCCTACCAAATCTTACTTACATGTTTACAATTTGCACAACTGCACTAATTAACTTTGTTTTGTAAATTTGTTTGATAATAATAATATTTATAACCCGTTTTTCCGGTTTATGTAGATTTTGAGTGAATGTGAATGTTGTACGGTGTGACCGTACTGTTTACTTTTTGGACGAACACAGTACACTCGTTTCTGTCTTTATTTTCATTCCTTCACTTATACCGTCAGTCGTAAAAAAGGGATAATGAGTTTTAAATGAATAATGACATTCAATCATAGAGCGTCGTCGGTACTGTGCTAGTACGGTACTGACTGCCCCTTTTTGGTTTCATCTCAGACTAGTACAGTCAACAAAAGAGATAGGTAAGCATAGGCATAGTACAGGACTATAGGTAGGAACTATTATCTAATCTGTGACTATAGTATAGCCCAGGACTATAGCCCTGTACTATGCCTGCTTCTCTCTTATCTCTTTTGTTGACTGTACATACTAACACATTAGGGCGTGCATACTATTCATCTACTTACCTAGATGTGGTGCATAGTAGGTACCTATGCACTTGTCGCCTTAACATAAAACTGAAATCATCACAAGGTACACGATATGCTACTTTCATATCTTAGGCATATTGTATAGGTTTTAGGCCATATAAATTGGGTGAAACTAATCATAACATTTTATCATATATTTCGTTATCATCATAGGTATTATAAGTAGCAAGATCTTGACCCAGTTCTTAATATTATATCTGGTTCCTGACGAAACGAATATTACTGAGTGTCACAAACCCAAAATAATGTGATTTATGTTACCAGGTAGCTTTTTCATTCATAAATAAATTGTATTTATAAGACCATTCTAAATTTTAAATAATTTCGTCGGGATTTTATTGATGATTATGAGGAATCAAAATTCCACTTGGTTCGACTGTCAGACCACGTTATCGAACCGTGGTCGAACGTGGCCGCACCCGATTCAATTGCGGATCGCCTGCTTAGATCGTGGACAGACCGCATGTTTTGTGCTTTTATATTTTGCTATGTTTATTATACTCTCATAATTAAATAAAATCTTCCTTTGGTACGGTATTTACGCCAAAGAAAGACAGCAAAATGTACCTACTCAGTATAAATGTGATAGTTCGGTCTACTAAAATGTTTTTATTTTTATTTTTCCTGGAATGTCACAAAAACGATTTTAGTGATATTTCCATAATTTTCTATAATGGCAGGACAGTTTTACATACCAAATTACCTCAATTGCCCAATAGTATTATATTGTCCAATATATATTATAGTATGTATTATGGTATGTATTATAGTATGTATAGTATATTTATAGTATGTTATTAACTTATTAATATGTTATGTATGTATGTGTATATTATAATATTTAATTAGGTATATTTGTTATTACTTAAATATTTTTTAAATTTTAACATGCACAACTTTAGATCTCCCGTAATGTTTACTCTTTCTAACAGTGAGGGTTGGCTGGAAGAGATCTCTTGTAGAGATAAGTCCTCCTTTGTACACATATTTCTTGTTTGTTTTTCTTTGTAAAATTATTTTGTGCAATAAAGAATAATAATGAATAATAATAATGAATAATAATAGTTGTCGTGTTACCCTTCAGACAGACAAACGGACGAGCAAAAAAGTTTTGGTTCGTACATTTTATGTTTCCTATCGGTGGTATGTGATTGCTAGGATGCAACTAAGTTAAGTATAGCAAAAATCACAGCAATTGCAATAATGTTATTTAAACCTCTTTTCACAGACGATTGACCGAACGAGTGAACGAGTTGCTTCACACAGAGACCGTGTACGTGGACCGGTTGAGGCACGTCGTCGAAGACTACATTCCGGAGATGGCCAGGAAAGAGCTGCCGCCTTCACTCAGAGGGTTAAAGGCAGACATATTCGCAAACATCGAACGAATCTACCGGTTTCACTCTGGGGAGTTCCTACCAGCATTGAGAGACTGCGAGAACGATCTCAGGAAGTTAGGGCAGTGTTTCCGGAGATTCGTAAGTTTTATTCTTTTAATGTATTATAATTGACTTGTGTGCTTGATGGTCAAGAACAGGCGAGATCAGGAAATTTGCAGTCATACAAAACAAGCGTACCTACCTACACAGATCTAGAAGTATGTGCGTACCTATATGGCTGTCAAGAAGAATACCTTGACATACTGGGTCTAGTGGTGTTCCTTTTCTGACAAGGACCTTTTCTTTATGTGTTCAGATATCCAAATTCCGTAACTTTTCTTATTTTTGCAATTCTGCCTGTTTATTTTGGTGGCTGCCGTGTTTTGAAACGTCCCTGACGCAATGCCAATAACGAGACAATAGGTGTTCACCCTGGCAAACTCACTAACCTTTTCAGAGTGTATAATAAGCGGCAATTAAAAAATTCTTATAAAAAAAACATCGGTGTCACGGACTGACGGAGCGCGTGATTCTATGCTTTACTTACAACCCACCATTATAACTGGATTACCCCACCCCTCTCTCTTTGATTCATGAAAAGGCGTGAGAAGGGAAATCACAGTGTAAGCCGCGGTTCTCATTTGAATGGTCGAATTGCATTTACGTTATTAGTAATGCACGATTCTTCACAGTTCCGTAAGTTACCACCGCCGTATAAGCCTGGCTGTAGATTTTACTTCAGTTATGTTTGGTGAAAGTATTGGAATTTTACTGAACTTGATACTTATTGTTTTACTAAATATTCCGCCTTTTAAACTGTTGCGTGAGTATTCTTTAACGACATTAGCTAGGTACACTAGTACTATGCCTCATTTCTTATTCTGTATAATATTGTACTCTTTGATGGCCTATAATACCTACGGATGGATGGCTGGGCTCGTGAGTTCGATTTCCACTGAAAATATACAAATTTGTACGGTTTCTACAAGTCAGTCTAGGTGTAATAATATATTATTATATCAAAATTTAATAAACTAATTATATATCCAATAATAATAATATTTATTGGATACAGGATTGGAGTTAATAAAAATAATTCCTAAAATCAGTAACTTAAAAGTTCAATAATATTATCACCTATTAAACTGTATTTACCTACAGATAAAGCCTGGTATATTTCTTAAGAGCATGATTTTTTAAAATGTCAAGTTAGAAATCAAATGTTTGTATACTGTGTTAAGTGACTGATGTAGTATCGCACGTACGTGACGTTTGGCCGCTGCGGTCGATTGGAAAGTGATTTTGTTCCAAACCGCATCGCAACGCAATTACATTTTCTAAACAATTACTTTCTTATACTTGATTTTTGTACAAAAAAACCGTCCGCAAACAACGTCGTATACAACGTGCGGGTGCCGTTAAGATAAAGACGTTCATATTTCACTACAAGTTTCGTTAAAATCAGCTCAGTGGTTTTTGCGTCATGCTCGAACAGACGTCTGACAATTTTTTTTAAAATAGCTTATTAATGGAGTTGTATAGATAGGTATACATGTTAAGAATCTCATATAATTCGGTCCAATAATTTTCGAGTTATCCTGCGGACAGACAGATACAAACAGATAGGCATACAGATAAGCAGAAAAAAACATAAAATGGCTTGGTCATAGGTTATCCGCTTTGACAGATAGAACAATGCCACTTCAATTTGATACCTTATGCTAAGATTAAGACGCATTGCCCCGCTACTGGTCCATGCCTTTTAGTTTTCCCACCTTCAACCAGCCGCTTTGAGATCCGACGGATAGCGTATTCTGGGGAGGATCTAAATTTAACGGTTTAATAAAATCAGTTTTTCAACACTTCTTTCCCTCTCATTTACCTTTTTTGTCCTGAAATTTGTGAAATAGTCCGATATTAAATAGATTTATTGTTTACAGGAACAAAGGTTCAACATGTACGTAATGTACTCTAGGAATAATAAGAGAGCCACGAGACTGGTGTTCGAGCACAAACAATTCTTCCAGGTGAGTTCTATCGCATTCTTGATACCTTAGCTAGGCCTAGACGTTCCTGCGGTATACCTATACGTACTGTAAAAGCCCGAACTACGGCCGCTAAAACCTAAGATTTATCAAGTGATGATGCGAGAAGTTCGAATTGTTTTTTTTAAGAAATCGGTTGGGTTTAGGCGGTTTAGGTCAGTTTAGTTTGGGCTAGTAGGCTTTTACAGTAACATTAGGTATATATATCTGTTTTGTATCCATTTGTAGTACTTACATACCTATTAACATATGTATATTATGAACTAAAGATCGGTTTTGTTGCTATTTTTAAAGTTTATATTAGAATTTATCGAAAAGTTTAGAGACGTTGAGTTTACTTTTATGTGAAAATAATAGGTATGGTTTATAAAATTTCCACGTTTCCATATTTTATTAACGGAAATTCTTACTCTATAAATTATATCATCTTAAGTCGACTTCCCTTATTCTTATCATGAGAACTTCCTGTTACAAATAAAATTTGATAGTAAGTTTCACTATACTCGTAATTATCTTTACAAGTTATTTTGTTAAATCATTAGTCATTACAACCTCTATGTGCATCGTCTCTGTATTATATCTGCGATTATAAAAAGAATTATAGCTTGCTAGAATTATATTTATAGCTAAATCCTTTTTTACATAAAATACCTAAATGACTCTTATTTTCAACGAGTTCCGTTAGAGGTAGTAATTCTGTATGATTAATAGTTCAGTGCCAAGTTATTGTCATTACAGCAACGTGTCAATAGCGTACTATACGATATTACACGCAAATCACCGTAAGAACAAATTGATCGCTATATTGTCGGCTATCCGCAAGATGCGCGCGCGATCAACGCGAGCGCATTATTTCCTCATTTGAGTTAACGTGCCTTATTCCTAACTGTTGGACCACCGTTACACCTGCATGTATGTTATGAATGTGTTTCCGTTATAAATGCAAATACGACAAACAATACAGGTATACTCTATAAAGTTAATCAGTACTTACTAGTAACTCAGACTTTGGGATTACCTTCTATTACTAACTCAGAGATTGGATTTTAAACGGTGAACGGTATAAATGACACTTGTTATTTAGGTTTTCAATTTAAAAAAAAGTAGGTACATAGACAACAAAAGATTAAATACGAGACAAGACAATTAATAAAAGATTATGTTACGACTTCCGCAATCTATTATTAGTCGAGGGAAAGTTTTTTTTCTATTGTCGCGCGCCATTTCCTTTCCAACCGCCTCAAACTTACTCGTATGAAATTCTGCTCTAGTAATCGCACTTCTCATTCGTGATCACATATCATTTGACCCAAATTACATGTGCTAAAGTCGGTGAAAGGCAATCAATGTTATTGGTAATAATTCACCAGGCTTTTAGCTCGATGACGTACATTAAATAGAGCCACAAACTTATTGTTAACCATTGAGCTCACTATATCGATCACATTGATATTCAATTCATCAAACTAAATTATGTTTCGAATAAAAATATCTTTACAGGAACGACAAATAGAGTTGGGCGATAGACTAGACCTCTCAAGCTATCTTTTAGAGCCTGTGCAAAGGTTGCCGAGGTACAAACTGTTCTTGGACGATCTAGTGAAGACTTACACTAATTACGAAAACGAAAGATGCGAGTCGGACTCTAGGATATCGAAACTGAGCGTCGACAGCGACGAGACTGGAGGAAGTAATGGAGAATCTTCCGACAACGAAGAGACGCCTTTGGAAAGTTTGAAACTAGCAAAAACTATGGTCGAATGTGTACTCACGGCTGTCGATGGAATAATGGCTTTGGAGAATATTAGAGACTGTCCGGTGAGTGATGATGATTGAGCTTGTATAATTATTAGTAAAAGTGACTTTGTTTGACTTTCAACTTAACTCATTTCGTACTTAGGAAGCCAGGTTACAATGCACAATGCAAAAACGTACGTCCGTTATGTAATGTTTGTTCCGAGTTCAAGGATCGATATTGTTTTAAACGTAATATAATGCTGCTAGCGTATGTTTCACCTTCATTATTGTATTTAATGTTTGTATTTATATCGTGTTCACAAAAAACCAGCAAAGTGTACCTACATACCTACCTACATCGTACACGATTAGCTAAAATTATATTTTTGGTTTTAAATCGGAAATAAGAAATTAGACGAATACATAAAAAGCCTGTTAATTTCAACTACAGAGATTTTGTATGACCTGAATGTTGTTATTGCAGCCCTACCTGAACCTGCTGAACCAGGGTCGTCTGCTGCGGCAGAACGAGTTCTACGCGATGGACATGGCGCGGCGCCGCCGACAGCTGGTGAGGATCTTCCTCTTCGACAAGTTACTACTCATCACAGCGGTATATAGAAAGGTAAGCATAGAGCGATAGATTTTACCTTTATGATTGGTGAAGTATGAAAGTGCTTCTCGTTGCCCTGTACTACAGGTGTAGCAAAGCTAAGGTCTGGCATGTTTCACTATTTCTTTCTCAAGAAGCAACGAAACGAATACCTACTACTTTACAGAAAACGAATATCAAATTAATATTAATTTTATTTGATAGCATTTTTAGCAGACTTTGTTTCTAACTACAAATCATTCATTATCTACAGTTTGCTTCTATTTGTTTACGTAGGTGCCTATTTATTTGAAGTTATTATAGAAACAATTAGGTATTATTAAAAAATTGACTCATTCTGATAATTATTATATTATATTATGATTCATGGTCTTATCACTGGTCAGTAATAAAATGCGTAAATTATAAATACAATTGCTACCAGTCTGTGCCTAGCGCCGGGAGATAAGGAGACGAATGACCCATTAATAAAGCCGCGTTTACCCACTTAAAATTGTGTTCTTATTTTTTTATTTATCTAAAACATCGAGGAAATATGTACTAACTAAAAATATGTTTTTATCGCAACTGACCTAACACCAATCATATGAAATTAGTAGATCAATCAAAATTATATTTTTTTTCTTGACGCTATACCATGTACGTGTTTGACGTGAATGGATAATAAAAGAAGTCGTCTCTAATGTAAATAAGTATCTTTAGATAATTTTGACAGTAATTTGCAATAAACTAGAAAAAAGTCTCGAATCGTCATCTGAAAATATCCATTCTTCCAACAGGTTAAGTGTCCAGCGACATAGGTACATTGTGAAAAGCGCCTAATAAGATTATTTTAGTAGTACATACCTTATTCTCATTGTAAATAACTGAAGGACTGAATAACTGAAACATTTATTGTGCTGGGATTCCTGTCAAACGAAAAGCTCAACACAGCCAACCTCCGCGGTCCGCTTGCCACCGAAATACCAGTCTATATTAAAATCCTAAAGAAATTATTGGAAAACTTAGGTTAGTTAAGTTACTTGAAAATGATACATTTTTCTGACATCGACTTGCTTATTTATTTTTAACGGATCAGAGAATCAGTTTTGTTTTCATTACTAAACGTGCCAGAAGTAATGCAATTTCTTTTTAGAACTCAATTTATTTATTTCTATAATATTATTTAGGTAGAATTATATCAAAATTAAAAACATTATTAAAGTATAATAAAATATGAAAATAATATTTCTAAAATTACAGTCAGTGAATAGTTTAGAATTTTAACATTGGCCATGAAAATACCTGTCCTGTCGTATACTATATCTTTGCAACCCTTCAATTCAAATTTAAATTCTATTCCATACTTTCACAATGAATATTGAAATGAAAATATTATTAGGATCGGAATTATGTTGTTACTTATGACATGCTTTTTGTTTGCGAGTGTAGCGACCTTCTCAATGCCGTTGTTGGACTATTTACCACGCATCGACGGACCGGTGGGTTGACGGCACAGGAAGTGCCTGAGTAATAGTCACAAACAAACATAATACTGCCCATTATATTGAAATCATATGACATGATGCCAACAACATTTTGTACCTTGACGATTGACGACTCATTTGAATCCTTCATGTTCCATCCAGGTGATGAACTCAGGTGGAGCACGAGGAATGAATGACCCGATTAATCATTCGTCTGCTGAAGAAAATATGTAAATAAATATCTGTCACTAAAACACTGATACAAAATAATGTGATGATACGATGATCTTAACTGAGTTGTACAAGCTGGGGTCCCGTGAAAATTAAACTCTTCACTTCTAGCGTTAGGGGCATAGGTTTTTATACTAACGATTCATATTTAAGTTAAATGATATATTAAGTGATGAATGAGTTTTACATTAATGTCTATTGTATTGCGATCTACCAAATCCCATAAATCGACATGACTTCCCTTGCTCGTAATTTAGGCTTACTAGTGTACCCTAAAATTTGCTAAATAAGTTACAGGTAGGTACTTACAATTGCTAAAATATATCTCACCTATACCGAAGACTGATCTATGTGTATTAGTTACTTAGTCGTTTTTTAAAATTATGTGATTAAAGTTAAAGTTGCCATTACTGTTTTTATTAGCGAAATAATAAGCTTATTGTTTCACTGGTTTTATATAAAAAACAATTGAAGGTTAACTGTAGGTTAATCCTTTGCATTCCAGCAACTAACAGTGGAGTTCTTCATTTACAAAGACCACATCCCTGTGGACGACCTCGGGATCACTGCAAAGGAGCACGACCAGACCAAGTTCACCATATGGTACAAGAAGAGGAACATCAAGTCCTACAAGCTGGAGACCAGAGAGCCGACAATCAGAAACGCCTGGGTAGAGGAGATTACTTCACTGCTCTGGGAACAGGCGATGCAAAAGAAAGGTATGTTATTGTAATTTCAACTTTTATTGACTCTAAATTTCGGAGGATGCATAATTTATTATTTAATATGACAAGGGTAGAGCTACTTCTATTATTACTGGGCGCATACAAATCTAACATTGTACCCACTAAAATATTCAAAACGTCATATTAGTGGAGGTTGCAATTGGACACATAGAGAGATATTATTATATAGCTATAGTGAAGAGAGGGCGAGGTTTTAAACATATTTTAAATGATTCGATGCAAAACTCTAGTATTTTCATAATCATTTCAACATACTTACATTTTATATACAAAAAATTTAAAAATTTAAGGGAAATCTTTACTAGGTAAGTACCTACTTTATAAATTCAGCTATTATGTTTTTGCATACAGAATATCAAAATTATAACAGTTTTATATATGTAAGTAAATAGAACACAATTTTTAAATAGGAACCGAGGGCTTGACCTGTAAGTGGGTGTTCGCGAATGTCAATGTCTGTAATCCGATGAAAGAAACCCATGATAAGATTGGTATAACGTTAATAAGATTGAGCTAAGAGATAAATTTAATAATATGAGCAACATTTAGATCCATGTAGCATAGATTAAGTATTTTATAGTATTCCCCGAAACAATGCAAGGCAATGACTAATGACGACGACATGTTTATTATGTATTGTGATGTGACGTGCGAAATGACTTATGAATTTTTATTGTCCCATTCATTTCACTGGTTTGAAACACGCGTGTTATATTTAATGTTATAATTATAAGCTCTACTGTCTTCTACCCTCGTGTAGAATATAAACGTGACTGAAAATAAACAACTACAGCGATGAATAAACTATAAAGCATTGTGCACTTTACAAATGTTTGAATTTAACTGAAACATTATTGTTTACGCGGTTGTTTGGCGCACTTCACAAGGAAACTACCGAGCTATAACTTCTAGCGTTGTTTAATATATTTATTCATCTAGTGCGTTTTCATTATTCTAGTTATTGTATTTAATTTTATCAGAACACTAATTGATGCTATTAAACCATGACGGTTGCGCGTATACCCTTCAATGGTATCCCCTTGACTTTCACAGTCATCAACCGCATAGGAGGTCATGTTATCGAGTTAATTCGAGCCTATATCGCATGAAGAAACTTGTTGAGTCCATCTGGCACGCATGCTAGCCGATCCGAACTAATCCCGCGTAGTTACTATGAACACAAACTTTTAATTGATCGTCATCTGCTCCCCGACTACGTGACGGAAGGAGTATACCTACGTATGATGCGAGCCGAGTCTCTTTATCGTCGGCTGACGCACGCGGGGTCGACGACTGACGTTTTTTATTGGACACCCAGCGAGTTGCATGTGCACTGCACTGCACTGCATTCTGTGGGAACCTCGGCAACTTAACGTTTTTGTGACATACTTTTGTTTTGTACACGCTTGCATATTTGTTAAATATTGTTAATGCAAACAAGTTTCACACAGTCAGTCAATGTTGTGCTTTGAAATGTACTATAGGTATGTGAAGTAAGTAAGTATGTTGTATGTTATGTGGTATTGAGAATGAGTTCGTCTTTCGGTAAATTAGATAACACAAGGAACGGTAGGTACAAAGAAAGTGCGATCGTTTTGAACTCACGGGTGTTACAATGCTACGTTTCTCGCGAAGATTACGCCGATAAGCGTAAACTGTGTGTTTAAATCTTTCTGGTAACGCGTTTCTTTGTTACCTCATTGCTATTTAGCGACAATTGCCATTTCCTCAAATAGTACAATAGGCTTTTGTCTAGTACGAAATAAATGAAAACAGAGTTTATATGTGATTCACGCTCGATGTGAGCAAGAAAGGCATCAGCATTGTTAATTTGATGGAGTTCGTACCGTGTCACCATTACTCATTCATTACATTATCGAAATTATAAAAACGTTCTGATTGAATGAAAGGTAATATGTAATATTATTGTCACTGTGTTGTGACTTGTGAATAGCCGGATTTGACAACAATTTTGTAGCTCTAGCTAGACTAATTGCCGCCTCCACCCTCCGTTTGTTGTTACTATTGTAGTTTAGTATCTACAATGTTGTCGTTTTCCGCCCGTTCTAGTTGCAATAAAGAACGCCTCGAGATTTTTCAATAACCTACCTATTTTATACAAAACTTAAAATTCATATAATTAGACTTGTCTTGTATTGTATATTTCTTAAGCAGATACATTAGATTATACATTGTTTGTCGTACCTAAGTTCATTTATATTTGGGTACCTATCTATCATAAAATATTATACCCAACTTATTAGATAGTTCGTTGAAGCTTGAAAATTGAAAATGTAGATGCAAATGTGTGCTTTAGTCAAGTCTAAAAATATGTATTTTATTTATTTTTTAGTACACTGGGTACATTTATACAGGTCAATTATTAATGTATCTACCACCGACTTCCTAGGTATTAGCGTTAGAACGCACCGATTTATTTGTGGTTTAATTATCTGTCATTGGAACTATTTATCTGTATCAAATTATTGTCATTAATGTGACACGTAGGTGTATTCTTAGAATGGTACCGTATCTATCAATTTTATCGTTATCAGTTGGTTTTTACTCGGGCACCTGCGGCCTCAGTGATATGATATCTTTTACACTCACACGATCATGATAAGGACACCTACCTCGCAGGTACCTACAAGTATAATTGGTGCAACATTTAATAGGGTACCTACATACAGCTAATCTAGTCTACTTAATCGTTGCCAAACACCTTGATTATTTATATACTCTGTGTTTATAAAAGAAATTCCATAAACCGCAGTTTTTTGGATTGATATTTAATTAAAGTACTTACCTAAATCACGACACATTGGTTTTAATTATTTTTTTTACCTATAAGTTTATTGTTATATATGACATTGGTAGTTGTACCTCTAAAGTTGATGAAAATAATTATATATGGTATTGGGTATTTGTTCCTTCAAATAGTAATTTATGTAATTCCACCATCTAGGTAGGTATACCAGTACCTGAGTTAGGTACTAACAGCAAATCCTAGAAGGAATCACTAATTAAGTATAGGAACAACAACTTGTATAATTACAGTGGTGTAAATCAGTTTGATCCAATAGACTAAAATGATATTGTGTACGTAATTTTTCTGTCATTTTTAAAATATGTTTTGTTAGTGAATAAACAAAATGGTTTTTTTGTTTGACAGAGCTATTGCAAGAACAACGGAAGAAAAGGATTTCTATGGTGTCAATGGACAGCCAGGGATCGTTGGATGGTGATGGAAGCGATGACAAATGTACGTTTATGTAATCAGTAATTACAGTTATTTAAGAAAAATAATGTAACAATTCATAACATTGTTGTATGTACTTACATATAAGTACTTAATAATAATTTTAAATAACTACATTATGTACCTAATATTTGTTTTGTATCTAGTAGTTGCACTGTTCATACACGTAACGATTTCAAAGGTAACTAACTCATATACTTATATCATTTGATATCAATAATTTAGATGACATAACAGGCGGTTATCAAAAGGCAAACCCATTCATTACGTACTTGTTATAATGATTTTTTTTCTAAAGAGTACTATTTCTAAAGAGTACTATTCAATGATAACTTTGACAACCTGTGTAAGTACGTATTAGCGCGGTTTTGCTTTTCGATAGTCTTATCCATGTATAAATAAGGAGTACATTATATTCATACTATTAGAATAAACACACCTCTAATTTATAATGCTGATCCCTATGGGTTTATCTGCCCACAAACCCTTCCTGTAATTTAAATGATATTTAAGTGAAAAATCTTTGTTCCAGCTTTCCTAGCTTAACCCATTATAATAAAGAAGTCAACATTATAAGCGCATGTATAACTAACATATTAATTATTTAATTTTCCGATTAGGATGTTATAAATATGGAACATCTTTCCCTCAGGTCTGTTAGATGGTTTCGTATACGTGAGGTTGCACCAATGACTTGCTTTGTAGGTCAGTAACGCTTTATATAGGCAAGCTTCCAAAAAAGCTGTATAAATTACAACTTTTGGCTTTCGTTTTCCGTACCTTTGCTTTTTGGTGGAATCCTCTTCTTTGTGTTCGTATTATTATCATTTATGAAACACTCACTGTGAGTTTCATCAGCTTTTAATCAGTACCAACATTTCAACTTTGATTAAAAGTTTTGTCTGTTTATTTAAGTACCTTTCTATCTTTAGACTTACCTACTAGATTTATTGAAGTACATTCATAACTCCATGCTATATTCCTTGCGGGGTAGGCAGGAGCAATGGAGGGTCAAGTATCGCGATCCGGGCACACCTTTATCCCTTCCTTTATCTCATCTTCTCTACATACATGCTCGCCTTGGGACACGAGTGCTCTTTGTTTGTTTTTAAAAAATAACAAATTATTTTCTAAAAATGGTCTTATTTTCGTTTGCATTTTTCTTTGTGTTTTGAAGGGTAGTCATAATTATTTATATTAATAATTTTACAAATATTGAATTTTGCTTCGTTTTATATTACCGTATTTAATCACAATAGAAATTAACAACTAAGGGACTGCGCAAACCAAGCGGAAATTTGCCCGCGCACTTTTAGACGTCATTGTCAAATAAACCATATCACTATAGCATAAAGAAACAAAATCGTATAATGACTTCTGCACGTCGGCGTCGCCTCGCCCTCGAGGTCATTTCTACGATTTTGTTCTTTAGGCTATAGGTGATATGGTTCATTTGACAATGATATCAAAAAGTGCGCGGGCAAATTTCCGCATGGTCTGCCCTGATCCTAATGTGATCAGATGTGACCAATTGTATTATTACTGGAACGAAACAGTCTGTACAAGTTTGTCTTCATTTCTTGGTTCCAGATAACTCTCTGCGCGGGGTACCCGGTGAAGTCAGACGTTATTCGGGCGATAAAAAAGTGCGCCGAACGACTTGGTACTGCGAGTGAACTTCTGTACTGACATCAGAGGAGTAGTATAAAATATTGTATAATAATAACATAGGCATTACAATATCAAGAAATGTTAAAACTATTGGTGCAACGAATGTTCCATGTTAGGGGTTTTATACGAATGTTGCAGTAACGACGCGGAAGTGAGACTATTAAAAACTTCCCAAAGATATTTTATGAATAGTCGAAGAGGCGTTATTTTCAATTTTGAGCGAAATATAGCGAGACGGTTTACAGTCTTCTTAAATTTTTAACGTAACATTTATAGGAAGCTTAGAAATCGTAGGAGAGCAAGAAATGCTAGCTGGTTAAAAATAAGATAGGTATCGCGAAAGTATTGCAACGGAAATTTTAAGATATTCTTTGAGGAATGTGATAATTAAAACATCATATTTAATGGCGTAATTTTTTAATGACGATTTCAGTCATTATTGTATGGAAGCATGTTGACACAATTTAGTCTTATAGTTGTATTTATGTAAATAAGTATAGTATTATATACATAACGTGACGAGTCGACAGCTGTAGTGCTGGCAGACTAAAATCAAATTAATGCTAGATTGTTATCAAAAATAAATTGAAAATAATGAATATATTTTTATAAAAAGTACTATTTATTTTAATCTTAAAACATGGGAGTTGAATGCAGTAGAGGATGCTGGATAAAATTTTATCTTTTATTTGTGAAAGTATTTTTTAATTTCATTTTGTCACATTTTTCCTACCTTACCTATTGAAATACCTATTTATTGTTTTTTAAATATGTTATATACAATACACTAGATAGTTAATTCTTACATTTGCGTATTTTGAAAAGTCTTGCCTAAGTTAAACTTATTTTTATCGATAGAGTTAGTAAATAAATAGATAAACTCTCTATTGGGCAAATGAGAAAACAACAAGTACAAATTAACAAAAAGTGGACAAACGCAACCTTCTCAATGCGAGCGATGCTACCTTTGCAAAGGGAAATAACAAAAATAAAGACACAAAATATGTATTGCATATAAAAGAATTTACTAGGTATCAGTTTAGATACCTACATAAGTTCACAGAATAAAATGCAAAATTTGTTTTGAAACAAACCTAGAATAAATCTAGTTCGGATGCGATTGAATGCAAAAGTTTGAATGCCTGCAGCTAAGACAATCCGAAAAGTTGTCGCTCCGAGAGTGTTTCCGAAGGCGCCGATGAAACGCTGCTGATGCGCGATTGCATTTGCCATTTGTATCGCCGGCTCAAGTCGTCGGGCGCGCTCACCTGCCGACAGCGTAGGCTATGCTGGAACATTATGTTTTTTTATTTTTATTTACCTGGATTGTAGCCATGCTTTTAGACCAATTGTGCTGCTGAAAGTTACTTCTCAGTAATCTTTAAATCAAGTTTTATGCAGAATCAACATGACGGTTGTTACGACGAGGTCACTGCCTTTATTGGTCATCTAATAATAGGTTTTATTAACACGTTGAAGGACTCACTCGGACTTCAAAAATACAGTAAGTAAAATGCCTACTTATAAGCTGATAAATAGGTCTGTGCGATGTCCTTCACAATCGTGTTTTATCCTTTCGCATTACATCAATTTTTTTTAAACTACCATTTTAAATCACGCTAATTTTGGGGTAGTTTTTTTATGAACAATGCAAAACAAACACCAGGTAGGTCGTTAATGACTCTTATAGCTCGGTTCTTTTGTATCTCCTAGAGTCTGTCTAATAAATCAAAAGACTTGGGTAAAATAGTAGAAAAGTTTAAAACTAGTTCTAGAAATATAATATTTTGAAGCAACAGTATGACTAATAAATCAAACATACTCTTTCTAGCTTGTTCTTGGTTTTGTATGTGACCGTTCCATATTATATACTACTATTCATTCTAGATCAGCGTGCTAATGACCATAACCAGAAAACTGGAAACGGCTGCATGAGGCAGACTGAGCAGAAGGCTGCGAAAGGTTGATGAACAATTAGGGCTTTAGCTTAGTTACATCTAATTAATAATACTAAAGAATTGTTGATAAACGTTCGACATATGTAATTCGTGTCCAAAAGTCAATATCACGTAAGTAGGTAGGAAAGAAAGTTTAATTTCACTTTATTTTGCTGATTTATAACCGTACCTAAGTACCTAATCAATATAGTTCATCAAAAGCAATAAACATAAATTTGCCTACTTGAAATCCGCAATGCGAAAAATTATGTACATGACTGGGTAGAATATTCTACCTGAAGGTAAAATTTTATTGCTCGCCCTGTTTTCGAACAATTGCATTAATAGTTTATCAACGGAGCGCTTGCCGGCTTCTTTACGGCTACGAACTCCAGCGCCGGAATACAATTAAAGTTTTAGTATTTTAATGCTGTGAAATCTCAATTCAAATGGTGCTGTAAACTGGGATTATTAAAGACATAAAACAAACTAGTATTTACTGTGTCTTTACCGGATACGGTTTACGTTAACTTTTTGAAGCTTCGACTAACATATTTGTACTTATAATAACCATTTTTGTTAAGCAAGAAGTTTCATGATGAAAAATTCTGCCATTTGTCAGTAGAACAGTACCTATTTAGTAGTTTGTCTCATAAATGATTTTAGAAATATCATTTAATTAACCTATCTGTTTTTCAGAAAGGACATATCTAATGCAATATTGTCGTCAAAAATTCTAATAAAAGTAGGGCCATGCCGCACAACTTTTCGCAGCTATTCGAGACCATTTTTACACAAAAATATCATAATTAACCAAAATTCATATCGTATACTTATATGCATTGCTTTTCAATTTCTTTAGGTCCATTTTACACATCTTATAAAATAATGAAAAAATTATTAATTAATATCGATAGAATATCTCCGATAAACATATAACTTTACCCATGCGCCCATTTTATGAAATACAATGTATTTATTAAACATTGAATATCAAACAAGTGGGTTTACGTAAACTTTTCCCCTGAGAACCCATTCAAATTTCATTGCATGTATAATATCCTCTACCTTCTCGTGAATTATTCAATTAGTTTGGTTCTCTTTTAAAGTGAGTGATGTAATTTAAAAAACAGTTCATTAAATTTTATTTCGTGTAAGAACTGATAAATTTATCGCATTCTTCAATTTTTTTGCTGTACTAGGGGCTGCTCGCGACTTTTCTGCGTGACCGACAATCGTGTGAAAATAATCGGATACAGATTATCTGAATATTCAATTAAAATGTTATCCGCTTCAACAGTTTACGACAACAACAAAAAACTCAAAGTTAAGGTCGTCGAATGTTTTCTTAGAGCCTCTACCACGATTTGACTTTGTCTTGGAAAAGTCGGATATTACAGTTCGTGAACTTATTTAAATTTTAATTTCTAATAGGAGTATAAGATATTTATCACGGTCATTCAGTCGTAATCTGCGATCAGCTGATCGCAGGTCGTAATAGACCGTGAGGACATAAATTTTACCTACGTCATCGTCAAGTACATGAAAAATACTATTTTGTAGTGAGAGCTTAGTCAATGTAGATATTTAAGTATTTTATGAAGGGCAACAAAGACTTTTTGCACCGGCTGACTCTATCAGTACAAGATGATGCATGATTGAAACACTTGCCTTTCTCTAGGCACCTTGATTTACGAACATAATGGAATATGCTACCTATTACTGGTTAGGTTATAATTACTAGTAACTCTTTAGGTATATGCATATTTCCTTGTCATTTGTAATTGAAAAAGTATTGTTTAGAGTTTACTGTTAATAAAACGATCTTCTATTTAAAGTTAAACGCCTAAGCTGTCAAGCTTCCAAAAGGGGTTCTCTTAAAATAAAATTTACCAATACAGTTTTGTCATCAAACTGAAGAAGAAACAACAGACCTGGTATTGTTGAAGGATGAATGGTTGTTCCAAATATCTCCAATTCTTATTATTTTTCGTGTTGCAAACAGCAGTTTCGTAGAGAGCTCAAAATGACGTCTCAGCGGATGGGGAGGTTTACGGCGCCATTTCTGTGAGCCCGACTTGTTTCGACAGGAGTTCTTTGGCGGCGTCTTTAACACTCCCTCGAGGGTTCATTTATATATTCGCAACACGGAGGCGGCAATAAAACTGCGTTATCCTGGTCATTATTTAGTCATCGCCCGGCCTCGCCGCCGCCGCCGCCGCCGCTTCTTCGCCAGGGAAATAAAATGCAACGGAATGAATGCTGGAAGCTGTTGGGTGCACTGCACTGCATCTTTATACAATGCACAGAAGTAAGAGTCATTTCTTGACAATGTACTTTACCTCATACTAATTGCTTTGGTAACAGAAAGAACAAATCGAGAGGCAAATAGCCTACAACATTAAAAATATAATCAACTGCGTATATAGGTAGGTACTTACGTATGTACCTAATAACACAAAAATGTTGACAAAAGTAAATGCACATCACACCTTTACCAGGTTCTATGATATAGGTATACTTACCTAATCATAAATTCCAATTTTTTTATTTTTACAAATTCCGAATTTTCCGAATCCTTTAAAAAAGCAGTCACGAATACCATTGCGTGTTAGGTATATTAAACAAGAAGCTAAAAACGCAAAGTATTCTAGTAAAGGCGATTCTTTTTCCTTCAAATACTTAATAATTTTTTAATACAATGTCGACAAATTTTGTCGATAACTTTTAAAGTACGCTTACATCATTTTTCGAATATATGCTACGTAACACGACGTACCTCACCACTATCTTAAATAGTGAGTACCTACTACATATCCACACTTTTATTGAATTTTATGCAGTGCTTAAAAATATATATATACAGTTTAATGCCATCGAGTAACATTAGTTGGGGGTGGTCAGGCCGGGTTACGAGCTGGCCATTTTATGAGCCGGCTCCGGGCGTCGCCGCTAAATCTCCTTATTTATCCGGGAAAACATAAACCGTAGTCTCGGCAAAAATTAATTGGCTCCCACGCTATTTCTTGTCGCACAATAATTTGCCGGTTTATTGCTTTGGCTGTTGTTTTGCGGTTGATATAGCTATCATTTGGTGGGTCAGCAACTTGGTCATTTGATCTCATGAACTTTGTCCTGTTATTTAATAGTGAGTTACGAGTAGGTGCGAGAGTGTTTTCCTTAACATTGTTCTCTAAAAGTAAGCACTAAAGAAGATACAAGCCATTGCCTATGTTATGTAGAATGCGCTTCACAGCAGTTTTATACCAGACTGCTTTTATTTTTATGAAGGCACCAAATTTGGCGTGTTGCTGAAACGACGGATCATAACCGTTGGACACAGCAAGTGTTTGCAATCCTTTACGTAAACCATGCTTTGTTTCGTTCTCAGAAAACTCTTTGCTGCAACGAATAGGAGCCCTATTTTGTGATGGTACGTTTGATTTTATGTTGGCGTCTCAAGTTGTGGTTGCGTTGCATTCATCAGGATCTCTTCGCTCACGCGTGGCGATTTTATCCTTGTCGCCGTAAAAAGAACCTGTTTTCACCTGGCACTTTTAAAACATTGCCTGCGGCTACAGCTGGACACAGTTCATTAAGTTTTACTGTGCATTTCGTTTCGTTGCATTTTATTTTACTGAAAATCTTTAGTTGTCGAACAACATTGTTCGATTTTTAAAACGTTGCCGGTGAAAAATAAAGGGAATGTTTAAAATAAATGAAAAAGGATTGTTTAGTTGTATCGGACTTAAGTTTGTGCTTACACGACACGTTTCGTATAGGAAGCTGGAGAACAATGAGTGCGGGGCGAAGATCACACATGTGGCCTGATGCTATTGCCAACAATAGAAAAGATAAAGATTGGAGACGCTCCAGTATACCGCACCTGTATATTGGTAGCTTTGCAAGCACAATCTTTAATTTCAGATTTAGTTACATTAGGTACTGACTCCTTGCTGTTTATATCCTTTGCAAAAAGAATCTTCAAGCTAAATTTGGCGGTTATAGGTGAGGTATTTTTATGTATTAGGTCATAAACTAAGCGTACTTATAGTTTTACGGCCCACGGACATGTTACAGGAAGTGCGACGTGGTGTAAGAGGGATTTCACTTTGCGAGACAGGGGACCTGTGCTGTTGTTACTGTTACCTTTCCTGTGATGTGAGTTTGATTGTTTACCTAACTAATACATGGGTACCTTTATAGTTCTGAAACTACTTAGTTTATTCGAATCCGAGTCATACGAAAAACAGACGGTGGGGGATAATTTAAAAATATGGTAGGTATCAATGAGTATATCCAAAAAATTTTTTATTTTCTTTCTGCAAATTAGCCTATTTTTAGGGTTCCGTAACTCAAAAAGAAAAAAGGAACACGATTATAAGATCACTTCGTTGTCCGTCTTGTAGTGTAAATAGGCTTTTATTATAAATCTAATCATAATCGATGCGATTTTATCACAATCGATATCGATTGTCGATTATAGTCGGCAGCGGCACCGCCCTATAGAGCACTTTTTTTTCTCATCGGTTAGCTGTCAGTTGTGAGAGGACATTCCGATCGCAATTTATTGATTTTAATTACCTTTAATTGTACTAATAAAGTACCAAAATACTGTTTAAAGTGCCCACGGAAAACCCCCACTTTTGGGTAAGTGTGAACATAAACATAATATAATTGTAAAAGCTTCTAATGTAAAAATTAATCTCACTACCCTACCTTATCATTCTTATTAACTATTATCAATTTCAAACTCCGCATCTGATCTCCAAGTATCGCCACAACAAACCTACCATCAAGGCCTAAGCTCAGTACTGAAGAATGGACCGGTGGATACTTGGAGATCCTGACAATCCAGACCCTAAGGCTGTTGAAACTTTCAGGGTTCCTCGGTACAAGTTTTCTGTTGAGTCATCGGTACCAGCCCTCGGCTCAAGTCTGCAGGACAAGTTCATCACTTCGGGTGATCTCTGCCAGAGCGTTTGCTCTTCAACTTGCTCCTCGCTAGTCTCCGGGGCTACTACTACTACATCGAGGCTCCACTACCAACGAAACCTATCTGACCGGCTATACCAGGAGGACTCCGGAGAGCCCAGGCCAGTCTTGAAACAGTGATCCTAACAACATTTGCTGCCATCAATAGGGAATTATCAATAAACCCATTCTAATTGATACTCGTGTTTTCTTTCTATGGGAAACCGGTACAGTCTGTCAATACCCTTTTTCTCAGGAACGCGTGAAGGTATCAAGTTAAAATTAATATCAAATACTCAGGTCTGCAATATCTTGGAGCTATAAAAAAATCAAATTTCTAAGTCAACACAGTAAAAATATATGGCCGTTATTGTCCCATTGAGTATTTTGGTAATCAAAACCTATGGGATTGACCTAGAATCTTGAAATTTAGCAAGAAGCAATGTTTTATAGCACAAGTAATGGAAAAAATCCGAAAACGGTAAATAAGTTAAGTAAGTTTGTACGGAACCCTCAGGGCGGGAGTCCTACTCGCACTTGTCCGTTTTTTTTACTCTGTGGTTAATAAATTTATTATTCAAAATTTTATGAAATATCTGATCTTTGAAATAAAGATGATACATAAGTTGCATTTCCTATACCTGATTCCTGGCTGCCCTGGCGCTGGGACCAGTCAGTCGGGTGCCGGTGTTTAGACACCATTCACAGGCTGCAGTGATCCATTGCGATGGCCGAGTAATCCCCACTAGAGGCTTTGTCTCACGTCCAGCTTACTTTTATTACCGTGCCTGCATCGCGAAATAAAACAAAATTGGCGGGAATTTATGGGCCACAGCCAGAGCATGGCTAGTGGGGTGGAAAGTTTTCAATTTGAAACGAATAACTTGTTTGTCTTGTGTAATAAGGAGGGTTTAGTGGCGGGTAATAAGGGGCGCGACGGCTACACAGACCTCCTTAAAACTACTTTCTTGGTTTTATTACCTAAGTGCTGCGGGTGTCATTCGTGTCGCGCGCGTGATATACTGTCTTTATATGACTTTGATTAAATTCCGTGTTGTAATATTATTTAAGTTGGTATATTTAAGTTGGTAATAGTGTAAAATATCGTTTAAAAGTCAATTTATGTGAACTTTATAGTACGACTCTTATGTAATATCAAATAAAATTCACACTTCACATAAATTGACGATACCTATGAATTTCATATTGTGTATTATTTGAAATAAATTGTAGTTTATAAAAATAGGTAGGTATACCATAAACTTTTGATAGAAAATTGTTTACTTATTAATCTTTTATTGATTTAGATAGGTACTTATGTGTAAAAAAGTACTTACTTTTATAAGTTCGTCTAAGACATTTCTAGAGATTTGCAAATCTGAAAGATAAATTAATTAATATTTATTTTTATTCTTTAATCTAATGTTCTTTGTTAATTGTTTTTACCCGATCCTTAATAAAGCGTCAAAGTTACTACTATACGCTAAGTTACTCGGGTATGATGTACATTGCTTCTTTAGTATCTAATATCTTGATATTTTGTTAGATAAATAAGCATTGGATAATGCCAGAAGCGACAGTCTCATATATAGTGATGTGTTTGTATTTGCGACGTTTACAGCAGCATAACGTTTCTTCAGGTAGCAAATTGAATGTTAAAACGCGTTACCTGCCCCTAACTGAATAAGTTATGAGGTCGGAGCTATTGGTAATGAAACTTGAATGACCTCGGGTAGTATAAGACGGTCGGGTGGTATTTCTGTGTTTACGTACCTAGCTCCGCTGTCGGTTTATTCCACTGCGTTAAGTGCCACTTCTGGGACCTGGTACAGAGCTTACAAGATTGCGTCGGTGAGAAACTGGGTCGGTAATCGTCTGGAATGGATTCCTGGTTAAATATCAAATGGGGGTTTACTTACAGATATTGAATTACTATGGAAAATGTTTTAAGGTGAATCTTTAAAGAATTTCATACCAGGTGTGCATAATATTATTGTAATTTCTAAGTTACTGTAAGAGAGAACTACAGTTAAACCTAGGATCTACCGGTAAACGTACGCCATCGGTGGGCCAGCACGACCCCAACAGTGGGGATGTTAATAGGCCAGATAGATTGGTAAAACCTAAAATTTACCAAGGGATGATAATGCTAAAAGTTTGAATAAAATTGTTATTTAATAATCAGTTAGGTTGGCTTTAACTTCTTAAAAAGAACTTATGGGCCTCTAGAAAGAAACTCAAGCGCACTGTTAAATAAAGTAAACTAGATAAAATCCGTAGATCTAACTCTCACCTAAAACTTCGAAGAATGCCAGTTACACAGTTAGACTCGGTTCTGGTCTGCGAGTGGAACTTTCTATTTTTCGATTGCCCGTGTTAGTAAGTTGGCAAATGTAGTTTAGTGAGTAGTTCGCAAGGCGTGCCACCCCCGCTGTGACAACTCAATTCGCGAACTTATTTTGCATTGTGCTTCTCGCCTTATGTTTGCACACACAATTGTTTGGAGACACATTTAATCTCATGATAAAAGACTAGCTTCGACACACACCTATTTATTTGTACTGTATCACTAATGCAGGTGCGAGAGAAAGCAAATCATGGTTTATTCTTGACCTAAACTAGAAAATACAATCTGAATAAAACTTAGCCAGATTTAGTGCCGCACCTAAGCAAATTTTTAGGTTATTTTTCAATAGAGTTCTCAGAAGGGACCCAAACTAAAGAATAACCTACAGTTTGTTGCACTGTGCTGAATCGATTTTAAAGCAATATAGTAAATCATGTATCGTTCTCAATCTAAGAAAGTTCCACGTTGAAGTAGATTGAGGCAATCGCTGTGCCAATAGAGGTGTAGCTTGCCCTATTTTCGAAGGTAATGATAATTGCATTCTCAAGAGTAATGAACATAAAACACGCATACAATATCATATGTTTGTTGGTATTTGGTAAACCTACCATAAAAAGTGCAATTCTTTCGGCTGATAGGATGATGATCCACATCTAGCTGCATTTCGAGGGCCTAATAAAAAGAACACCAAAGATACCGGAATAGGTCCTGGCGTAGACTAGGTTAAAGACATAATCGAATAACAATGAATAGGTAGTCTAGTCTTTCTGTACTTGTGTATAAAATAACTACTTCAAAATAATTTTTATTAAACATTTCGAAGTCGATTGCAGAGGTAATAGCAGCAAATAGAGAGGAACGCCCCAATAATGTGGGTGGTAGTCGAGAGTTCTTGCTGGCTGTTTGAGACAGTGTTTCTTGCGTCATTTGTACGTCTCAGCCGGCGATTATCAAAGCAATCAGCCGCTCTGCAAACTGTTACCACCCGCCTCTAGCACTTGCACTCGTGTTATCGATAAAACAGTACCTATGCAGCTTTCTTGAGTGTTTGAAATATTTTTTTATAATAAAATCGCACGATTTATGTACTGTCATAGGAAATTTTGTAAGTTAGTAAGTTAATAGAAGTTATTAAACGTAAAACGCATGCAAACGAATGGCAGCAGTCTATACAATGTTCTATGCTTTTAACTCTGAGATATCACCATGACGTCTGACAATTGTGGAAAAAAATGAAACGAACGAATTACTACAAAAAAAACATACATACAGCCGAACATAGTACCTCCTCCTTTTTTGGAAGTCGGTAAAAAATGGAAAAGCCAGTTTCTTCTACGCTGGCACATAATAATAATTAAAATAATCAAGAAACTATCATACACACTAAATAAAATAGCAGTTTCAAGTCTTTCAAGTGTTCATTTCTTCAAGCTTGCTTTGCTCACAAAATATAAATTCAATCTCAATTTTGATAATGAAGTGAGTTTTGTAAGAAAAATATATCGTCGATACTTTTATATTGTTTCAAGAGACATCACTAGAGCAATTGACGAGTGTTTGCACAAGTTTGGGCGGCGAAGCCACTGGGCGGGCGGAAGTGGTCGAGGGCTGTTCCCAGTTTAACTGTTGCTCCACTTGATTGTCGCCGGCGGCGCGGGCGACCGTCTTCATGTCGTGTAGTTACAGTTGGTCTTGCTTGGGTTGTTTTGCAAGTGCTCGGATACTTTCATGTCATTAATTGAGTAGGGATCATTATGTAAGATTTAAATGCATTGTGCCTAAACGTTTGTAACTGTATAAGAAAATAACAAAAACCTTATTAATACAAATATGTAGGTATATGTATAACCGCATAAAGAATTAAGAAAAGAGAAAATATCAGAAGATTAGGAAGTAGCTGGCGAAAATCGGAACAGTAAAAGTGATTTACATTTAAGTGAGAGCGCACACGAATATATACTTCGAATTACTGAAGCAATTCGGTGCTTAATTCGTAGGGCAGCCAAGAAGGATGGGCGGCCAGCGCTCCCGAGCTTCCGACGCCCGCTTTAATTACAAACGCAGGTTTATTCACTCTAATTTCGGGAATTTTGCATTCCCCGCGCGAACCGCGGAAGGGTCAGAGACAGAGCAAAGAAAATGACATTCGTTATTCTATTACGTTAAGCAAAGGAGCAAAGAAGCTTCGTACTTGGTAATTACTTTTGCGCTACATTGTCGGGGTCGGTTTTCGTTGGAGGTAATCTGAGATACAGAGTGCGCTTTGTCAGCGAACCGGGAATTATCACTGTGTTCTCATGCCCTGAGATGTATTATATGTATATTGTATACAGATGACGTATAATCTCAACTACGACGTTTTTTAGATTGGACACAATTAAAGAGCAAATAGTTAAGCCTATATTTGATTGATAAGGCATGTAGCCATGTTAAAGGAGATGGCCGAGGCGGCTGGTTATGGGCGAGAGGGCGGCGCGGGCGGCGCGGGTCGGCCATCCAGCGCACAAACGGGCGAAGTTTTCTCCGCGCGGTCGTTACGAGGCGCGAATTGCCCGCGTTACAATTACAGCGCGGCCCGCCATATTTATGCCCGCGGTAACCAAATTGCCCGATATTATTCCATCCCATTGAGTGCGAAAAGCGCAAATTAAACCGATTTTATATTGGACGATTTTCCCGGAGAGCGGGGCCGAGGGCGGGGGCGGGGGGCGAGATATGTTCGTTGTTAGATAAGGAGCCGGGAGATTGCGTTATGAAATAAGAAAGGAATTGCACGATCTAAAGAGTTGCGTTTCCAGTTCCCTCGCTCTCGGACGTGGCTTTTGGATAAATATTTCAACTTTGAATTTTGTAATACGATTTTGATTACGTTTCAGAACAATTTTGTGAGATCAGCAGAGCAAGATTTGATTAAATTACTTACGATGTTTTGATTAATTAAGTTGTTTGAATGTTTATAAGTAAAGTTACGTGTGTAAGGCTTTACATACCGCAGTCAAGGATTTTTGTTGACTACTTAAGTGCGAATAGGTAGGTTTACTGTTTACCAATTTTGGTAATGATACCATTAGGATTTCTAATCATTTTCTACTTTTATATATAAAAAAACTGATATAGTTTATTTGTGTAGTTGTTTTGAAACAAAAAGGTTGTTTAATTTTCACCTATCTCCGGGGCTCTGAACAGAACGTACCGCGAAGCGCTACTTAAATTTTACAACTGAGTTGCTCCCCGCCCCGCACATAAGCGAACTGTTAGAAGAAAATGGAAAAGCAACTGAAAGATATATCTTTGAGGGGCCCAGATATTTGGGAAACTATATAGCCTAATGAAAGCGAACGAGGGCGGCCGGGCGCTAACAACTAATTGGCTATTCCGAAAACTCATTTGAACACAAAATGGATTCTGTATTTAAATTTCAAGATTCCGTAAGACAACGCCGGAAGTTAAACGCAGACGTTTTATTTTTAAAGTTTTTTTCTTAAGAAGACTTTATTAGACATAATAATAACATGAGTCCTTTCTATTTAATAATATGAGTTAAATACGTACAGTCGTATGATAAAATGTTTGTGTTTGTACATAAATTACTTGGTATTTTCATCATGTGAGTGTCTTGGTCCATCTTTAAACTTGCATGCTTTATAGTAGGAAGTGAATTAAGTGGTAAATTCAATTAAATTAAGAAATCTTTGCAAGTTATATTTCTTCTCTGTCTGTAGGTATAATCCTGGGTATTTCCTATTTCCAAAAAAAGTAAGACAAACAAAATTATAATTGAATCCCTCATTTTAAATAGAAGTAGAAAGTATATTAGGTATATAAATGTCGGGACAAATACACTCTACATTCTCAAGTCTCTCAACAATCTTACCCGCCAGGTGACCCCAGTTCCTAGGTTTCATGTGATGCCATTTTCACAGTGCCGAAACCTAAGATTAACTCTCTCGATCGAGGCTGCCTACATCATCATTATTCAGCAGGACGGGAGTACATTCGTGCTGCTTCTGGGAAATCCGACGTCTGGCTCGGCTAATGACGGCCGCGCTCTGAATACTGAGCGGCCAGTGGGGCCGCATACAGGCAACTGGTTCTTTCAGCTGGAGTCATGGTACAGTTAAATCGGAAGATCAACTCGAATTTTGTCATTTATCTGTCGACTAATCTGGTTGTACTTGACCAATAGCGAGATCTACAACAGTCTAAAACTATACATGTTTAAACTAGGAGTGATGCGCGAAAACTCTAATGAAATCTCCATGAGTATTGTATTTACTATAATATTACGTTGACTTTTGATAATCTTGAGACACGTTTCACCGAGGCAGTAGAAACATTTCTTTATTTCGTCCATACAGACTCGCCAACTCCTTCCAACATGAGCCAATATCCGTCTAACTAAATCTAAAACTCTGTATTGGCAGTTATGAGAAATATTAGAAACTTTTAGCAACACGAAGATAGTGGGAGCGAACTAAAAGTTAAATATAAATCAAATAGTTCACTTTCTCTGTTGGAATTGTGTTTTGTTTAGTAGTTCGTTCCGCGTGCGTTTGCTCGGGTAGTTCGCGACATATTGTCTGAGAACTCCGCCGACGCCTCTCCAATAAATAAGCAGGTCACATATTGAAGGGGGCGGAGGGGGAATACAATTGTAACTTTCCTGCTCCCGGTTTACGGGGAAGGCAAAAGTTTAAAAAATACAAGTTTCCTTGCCCTCGGTTCACGGACACGCACGGCGACCACGCGCGTTCTCAAGCCACCTTTGTTACTAGCCTAAACAATGATTCTGTAAGAAACATTAAGTTTAAGAATGATAAAGAGTTTTTAGAATTCGGTAGGTAGTTATGCGTAAATTGGAAAATTACTGCTTCTCAGTTAATATGCGGCCACCACTCTCAATATCCATTCACTGTAACGTGAAGTCGGAATAAGAATTGAGCTAATCCATTAAACCAAAGATATGGTGAATAACAATTAAGTAGCCACTTTTTAGTAGCCCCTATTTTTACCTTATCCTTTCTGAATTTTAAGTTGGCCTTTGATAATTTTGAAAGCGATGCGATGGTTTACGAAGTGAAAAGATTAAGGAGGGTAGATACTTCAAGTTAACAAAAAACGGCGGTGTTAAGTGATCGATCAGAAGTAAAAGTTTTTAATCTTGTCCCGAGCGGCCGAAGTTACGGCTGAGAATTCTGAGCATTATTTAAAGAAGAGGCGACACAACACACAATTAGTATGCGGAGAGGCTGCACAACATTTTTTTGCATTAAGCTAAGTCTCAAAGAGAAACTGTAAGAAAGTCTGGAGGGTGGTATAGGGGAGTACCTACTCCAGCGATTCCCAATAATTCATTAGAGCGATCGTCGTCACGGGATACGAATTAAAATTAATGATTCGCGAGGACAGCAGTCGTTTCCGTAGGATCCCTTCACTTTTTATTCAGACAGATAATTTAAATGTGCTACCCTAACAGGTGTCGCGACGACTTTTCTCTATTAGGGGTTTATGGGACTTTTGTTTCTGGATGGTGCCATTTATTTTCTCTTTGTTTCATTACAGCCGTTAAATGTTTATTTTGCTTTCACTTAAATGAAATCTTGATTAATTCTGTAATTAAACCATAGTTTTTAATTTGGTAAATTTCCAAGTCCTACCTAGGACAACCTAATATTTTTGGTGATATTTATTGACATTATTCAACTGAAAGCTCTAGTGACGTTGATTATTATGAATGAAAGGACAAAGTTAGAAACACGACTCCAATTTGGTCGTAATAACTGTTGATCCCGCGGTGGGGTTTGCAGCAACATTGTCGCGGGATGGTTTGATGAGTATTCTGCGGACGACGGAGCGACAGGCGCGACGAGAGGCGGCGAGACACGACAAGGCCCGTTTCTAGTTTCCCGTCACGCTCGCGCGGCTCAAATAAGGCTTACTAGACCCCCTGACGTCAGGCAACGATCTAAAGCAAGCTGTACAATATCTCGTGCCTATGTTCCTAATGTGTGTAAAGGCAATGATCTATCGCTTTTGGTAAAACTGAACTGTATATAAATTGTATCTCGCCAAAATTGATATTTATTTTCTTGTACGGCTCAGTACTCACTGATCGCCGTGATCGCCAATTTTTTTTATAAGAGCAATTTCAACTTTTTCTCAATATGTTCCACGTTTGCTTTTCCGGGAATAAAGGACAAGAAGCGTGATATAACATGTGTAATATTTTTTCCAAGCGTCACCTAATTTGAGAGGATGTCAGCGAACAGCCAATATTTTATCACATTTTCCAGTCTTCTCCGGCAACGACGTGGAATAATGTTCGAAAAATCCTGTGAACTAACAATATGTCAGTTAAATGTCTTGACGATGAAACATGCGGCCGCGCGGAGCTCTTATTTGTGAAGAAAATATATTTACTTGGGCGAAAAAAGGGATGATAACGTGACTTGCGGCTAATCGGCTGACATCTCAACTTTGTTGTTCTTATATTGGTGGTGTGTTCATAAGCCGGGGTGGGTGGGTCGCGCGCTGCCCGAATCACAAGCAGCGCACCGACTTGCGACTAAACAAATTGACGACAATATCTGTCCGTCGGCAGTTTCGTGTCTCACTGGCCGAGATTACTACAGCGCTGCCGATAAGTCCAGTCTGCCCTTTCGATATACTTTCTGCATCCGTATTTATTGCATGCTAACCCAATTGACGTTTTGTATTTCACAGCATGATGAATCTTCTTCAAGATCCTAAAAGCTTTGAGACCGCTTTTAGGATCTTGAAGAGGTCCATTGTTTTTTTTTTCGAAAAAAAAAACGCCGCGTTACGAACGCTTTAACTCAACCAACCAACAGACGGATGGACGGTCGGATGTCCGCTTTCGCTTTAATTGGTCGCCAGTCGTTAGGCCTCTCGGATACGGCGGCACGTACCGCCCGCCCGCCTGTATGTATCAACTTGATTACTCAAAGTAAGAGTGTCATATTTTTGTTTGGCGTGGGGCGCGTGCGGCTCGGCGGCGGGCGGCGACGAGCTCCCTAATTAGTATGGCGGTGAATGTTGTACTCAATTTGTACACAATTACCCACTGTGATGAGGGAATTAGATTAAAGTTCAGCTGGGGAAATGACGAGACGAGAAATGTTGCCTATATTGAAAAGAAAAACTGTAGAAAATTGGTGTCTGTTTTAATATTTTATAATCTATATTATGTACTTACTATGGATTTTGTGAAAACATTAAAATAGTGATAATATAACTTGAAAGGCGGCAATAGTTTAAAGAACTCAAATATAATATATTTGTTAATTTATCATCTGTGTTAAAACGCTTTAATTACCTCAGTAACAATGAAACAGCAATAGAGTTTAAGGCTTGAAAATATATGTGCGTGACTCTGCAGGCGCCGCGAGGTCGCCTCGCCATACTACTGTATAGTCTAGAACAGCCGACCAGACAGACTCGACCTATCAAATTATACCTCTTCTTATACGATATCGAATTTGTCCAGGGATTGGCAGAGGTCACAGCAGACTGGTGGATGTATAAAGTGGCTAATATGAACCGAGCACGCGTATGGAAATTACGTGGAATCAATCACGAACCGCCCAAACATGCCCAACAGACAGCACAAACAATGCTCTTTATGATTTAATGGTTTCCATGAAGATTCTCTTGAAATAATTTATTATGTATCCACCTTGTCGGCTATAGGTATTTTTTTCTTGATCAGTAACTGGTCACTGACTGGAGTTAGGAAAGTCGGTTACTTATATACTCGCTAACAATATTGGCGAACAATATTCACTGGCCTGTTGGCGCAGTTGGTAGTGACCCTGCCTCCTGCGCCAGAGGTCGTGGGCTCGATTCCCACCCAGGGCCACCATTTATGTGATTAGCATATCTGTTGGTTTTCGGATTCTGTGTGTTTGTATGTATTTAAGTATTTATTTAAAGTATTATTATGTATGTTTATCTGTAGTTGTGTAGCCATGTACAAGCTTCGGCTTAGTTTGGCACTAAACAGCCGTGTGTAAATTTGTCCAAACATTGTTATTATTATAATATTAGCGAATTTTATTGCAGTACATTGTAACTAAGTACTTAAAGAAAGGCTGACTGTAATGTTTTTCCTATGGTAATCTCTAGTCATATTGAGCTCACATAAAATCAGATAATAAAATACACATCAGAAAATTCAAAATCACTTACGTTTCAGGACGAGACCGGCAGGCGGTATCGGTGTCCTAGCATGCCAATAAAAATGTAAATGGCACCAATAAAATTTTGCTTTGATGTATTCAGTGTGTTGGCTGAGACTTTGAAGTGGTCTGGTGATAATCAGGATTGCCTTTTGTCAGCCCAGTGGGTCGCGAGGAATCGGAATCATCACAGGATCCGCTCCCAGGGGAGTCGCTGTGCATAATTGATTTGTTGGACTACACGTAGTATGCAAAAATGCATTGACCATGTCACGATTCTAATGCAAAAACACGGCGTACTCTCCAGCAATTTCTGGCTTTGGAATATGAAAACTGACTTTTGAATTTTTTTAAAACTGATTATTCTGTAAATCGCGTAGCATTGTCATTAATGATTCTCTCTTCGTTGGTAAATCGTTGAAAGTAGTCAAGTATATACTGGATTTATTAATGTTCAATCTGAAAAATGTTCAACGATCATGCTCGAACTAAAAATGTCCAAATTGAATAGTGTCCAAACTGAATAAAGTCCTAAGTAGAAAATTAGTTAACTTAAACAATTATTATTAAAACTTAATAATAGTAGTTTTGAGTAAACTGACTCGTGGCATGTGTAGAGCGTCACTCATTCATTAGTAATGAGTTTTGAAATATGGGGCATGATTTTTTATTTTGTGTTTTTGTTACTCATAAAATAAAAATGCTATATGCCTACCTACGAGTAGAGTTAACATTGATCTTTTTACGTGTAATATTTTCACTTGAAAAAATACTAGAAATTCGACGTTATTTGCAAGCATACTAACATTATTTCGAATCTCGAACATTTGGGAGCAAAACTTATTCATAGAATAATGTACCACGGATGTTCAGGGTGGAAGAATTTCAATATGTATAATGTTATGCAGGTTGATTCTTTGAGCCCGGGTCGGACACGGAGCATTTGAATAAACCGATATCGCGGGAGCCGAACAAAATATTGTCCGCCGGAGGTCGCTGTGTTTAGCTTAACATAACCCCAAGAAATATGTTTGTGGGCACACGAAACGAGAGCACCCTTATTACATTTGGGATACAGCAAGTGCTGCAGATATGACTGGGCATTGAGATAACATGCTTATTATATCAAAATAAGTAGTAGCTAATACAAGGTATAAATAAAAAGTTGATTGATATACTTATAGTTACTTTTCTAAAACAATTATTGGATTATTAGCTGTATTCTAGGGATCCGTCAAAACGTATATATATGCAATAAAGTGAAGCTTCTTCGTGCGTATGTCTGTCTGTCACCCGAATAACATCAATACAACCTGGACCACTAATTGAAACTTGGATCGTATGTACGTTAATTAATTTCACAAAAAAGAATGGTTAAATTATAGTTTCAAGTTTATTTTTATTTTTCGAACTATTTCAGGAAAACAAAAACAAATTAATTAACGAATCCCGCACAATGCAGCTGGGTGTGTACAAAATTTTTTTGTACACACCCGATTCGAACCATGCGAAAGAATAAAATTGTACGAATCCGTCAGCACCCATCGATCGGCAGCATACCGCAGAGCATAAACGAGAAATAATTTTTCACTCCAGCTCCAGGCTAGGAATATTCTCCTAGGAAATTTTCTATGCCTATATAAGTATAAAATTCATACACGTAAATAGCCAGATTAGCCATTATGCAATAGTTATAGTAGCAGTGGTTTTATTAAAGTACAAAATATTTATGATTATCATATCAGTCAGTACCCGATCATGTCGCCATCATATTACATAACAAATAATATAATACCTACACCTTATTGTAGTCGACATATCCCCTGATTAGAGCAGTACGGCACCTACCCGTCGTCGGCGTGACGCCGCCGCGCCGCCATTACACGGCGCTGTACCAGTACTTACATTAACGCTCTGCCAGATGAAAGATAAACATTTGACGTGAGGATGGGCCGAATCCGTATTCCCGTCACACGGGCCGGGTTAATTCAATAGCTGATTGGATTTGGGGCTCGCTGATCTGCAAGCTTGTTTACAATGCGCGATTCTTTTAACCGATTTTGATGGTAGATAATATTTTAAGGTGCTTGTTCGATTTAGGTTTGAAAATTAGACATAATCATTCGCCTAAAAATACAGATATCAAAACATTTGAAAATTTATGGTTAAACAATATAATAAGTTGCAGAGGAAATTGGTCGATAAAAATACTGAAAGTAATTCGATAAAACTGTTGAATTATTATAAATATTTTCAAATGAATATTTTTTCTATTTTGATAAACATAGTGGTAACCACGTACGGGAAAACGCAGCTTAGGCAGGCCTCTCACAAGGTGGACCGACGATCTGGTGTAGGTCGCAACACTCAGCTGGATGAGGTTAGCGCGGGACCGATCTTCGTGGAGATCCCTTGGGGAGGTCTTTATCCAACAGTGGACGTCCTTCGGCTGATATGAGGTGATGATAAACCTAATGTTAGCAGCCGAATAATAAAGAAAAGTAAAATGAAATTTCCAATCGAAAGATTAAATAAATGAATAAGAGTAAATACCTAGTCAATTTTAATATCGTCTCCTTAAAATTGCATCTAATCGTATTGTGTAAACGAGAGCAACACTTCCTCGCGCTTTTATATTCCATCTTGTGTTGACATTGCATTGTTCTGCGGATTCCCTACTTATTGAGCTGATTTGTTTGCAACACACCGCCTATGGCCGACACACTTGGGAAGGGTAAATCTACTGTAATTGAGATGAGAATTGCGTGACTGTTTTGAATTATCGCGCTCACTTCAATTGTGAAATCTTCTCACATCCTATATGTACACTAATCCACGGTGTTTATAGAAAGCTAACAATTAATTATTTTTATGATTAGTAACAATTTTCATTATTTTGCTAGTATATTTGTCTTTTGATTAGACCAAAAGAAGAATTAGAATAGAAAATAAAAACTATCTAAAAATATTTAAGTAAAAATGAAATGTGAAACGTTTTTTTGTTGTGCTTTAAATGGCACACCAGCATTTGAGAGGAGTTGTCTGCGTAATTATGAGTAAATATAATGGCAAAATCGTAATCTTGTAGAATATGTATTTCATACAATCAAAATTTTAATTATCAATGTGTAGTAGACTTGTAAATATACTTATATAGTACTTACTATTATGTTAAAATCAATTCAGCGGCATATGTGTGTATAAGACTTAAGACAAAACATTTTCATTTATTTTAAAAATAAAACCCTTAAATAAATAAAACTCATCTCAATTTCTAGAGAATTCTAAAACAACATGCGTAGTCTATATAAAAAATAGACGTAGGTATAGGTATATTATATTCAATTCCAGAAGATACCTCCATTCGAGAGTGACCTTGTGTTGTGAAGGTACGAATGTGCGGGCGGTTTTACGACCTTTCCCGTTTGTGTCGGGAAAGGTACATTTTTAGAGACTCTATTGGACATTGTGAGTTATTGCACCTTTGAACGGGTATTCGTAATTGCGTATTCTTTCTTGAGAGTATGTAAAAAAAGAAGATAAAAAAATCAGTTTCATTTCAAACGTCAAGCAAAAAGATAACTAAACTAAAAAGTAAAATACCAAAAAACAAGTTATACCTAAACTTTTTATTTGTTTATTCAAATCGATTGATTTGAATTGAATTCTTTTTTTGGGTATTTTTCCTAAGACAATATGATTCAATAGTTTCGTTCGCTCTCAAAAAATCTTCAGTAAATAATAGACAGATTAGGTCTGATTTTATGCGTTTTTGCATTTCGGCCGCATTTTGTTTAAATAAAGCTAAAATCTTGGCTTGTTCCCTCAAAAGCATCGTAAGGTGGATACGTTAAGTGGCTATGACACGTCTGCGTAGGCGGGGGGCGTCGTCGCCGCAGAAAGCGGTGCGGTGTAAAAAAAATCCCCTAATCTAGTAAACAGGGGCCAAATGACTCACTTCACGGCGGGGGTGCCACGTATTCGGGGGACTTAATCTTTACGGGATAAAGTAAAAGGAGACATGACCCAGGTGGCAGAGGCAGACAGCGCCACGCGCGCAAATTGGGACCCTTTGTCTTTTTGTAATGTTACCCACCACCGGGGCTTTCTTGTTAATTATGAAACTGGGACCAATTTAAAATAAATAATATTAATTTTCGTGTTCGAATATGGGGAGTTTAGTTTAGGTGAATAATGTCGTAAATGTATCGGTGGGTTTCATTAAAATTTGTAGAAAATTGTGTTATTTGCATTAACTGTAATTTAATTAAAATTACAACAAAATAATCTATAACTTCCTGATAGTAGGAGACAGACACTGCGGAAAATAATAATATAGGTAAAGAAGAAAGGAATAACATTATCAAGTCAAAAAGAACATCGTTGTGGTATTCAGTTCCACATTTGTTTTACTCGGTAGAACGCGTAATTTGCGTTGTAATATACAGCTTCCGAGTTTACTTTGTATGTACGGCTTTGTTTTTACCATCGTAGGCTGACTACTGGAGGCAGGAAGGTATTTTTAACATCAGTGTTGCCATCAAAAGGATAGGAAGATGTTATATAGAAAGAGAAATAAAACTCAGACTAACATTAACAGCATTACCGGAACGGTTTTTCATGTTTAAAACCCAGCAGAGATAGGTGCTACGCCGCGTAGTCCGGTCGCTACGTGCGGCGTAATCGGCCGGCGCGGACGTCTGTGAAACACGGAAAACCGTTCAGACTACCCCCCGAACTTCCCCCACCTCCCCCCGCGCCCACCACTTTTACGATGAATCTTCGTTCCTCCGCATCAAGAAGTAATTTTAGTGTTCCTTTGCCGATTCAATGATAGCACTCGGACTGATTGGTTAAGCCCCTCTTTGATTTAATTTCGGGCTAAGTTGCTCTGCGGTTGGACCCTATGGGATTGGGATACGTTACTGCTCGGCCGATATTTGTATCAGTTTCAGTTATGTAAATGTATCGGCTTTCGGGCCGGCTTGGAAAGGAGACGACCATTTATTTTATCAAATCATGTGTGGTCTCTACATTTACTTCGCAGGCGTTGTTATTCTCGTTTAATTTTGGTCTTTAAACCGAAGTTTAAAGATTTGCCATCAAATATATAGTATAATTAATTTAAAATGTTCGAAATATATAAATAATATAATTTCGATTACTAATTATTGTTTCTATTACTTGTATATTTCTTGTTTGGTCCTTTTCTTAGCAAGGATCAAAGTAAAAACCAAAAAATATCACCAAAATGTCAAGCGCTTCGGCAAGCTGCCCCAGTCAACGCACTTTTCATCTAAGAAATGCTTGCCCTAGGGGCCCGGGCCAAAAATGTTGTAGCTTTATGAAGAAATGAGATTAAATAGGTTGTATGTGTGTTTTTATGTACTTATTGTATTTTTAAAGTGGAAGGTATTTGCAGTTTTCAGTGGGCATAAAGTTTCCACCAACAGCAACAGATGGTGTATCAAAGGATATGGCGCGGCGTCCACGGGGCCAGTTGCCATGAATACGTAATACAAGGACAGGATACGAATTCTTTCGTTTATTATTCAATCATTCGTTCGGCGCGACTCGGCTTTAATTTCATGGCGGGTGAGCACGGTGCCCCGAGCGACGCTCGGCTAAACACTATGGAAAGGACCTATTAATATACTGTTTAAGCGTTTACAAAAGCAATAGCCGGGGTAGGGCGTTGTTATTTTGTTTATAAATGTGAAAGAACCCCACTCTCGACACTTACCTAATGATTCATTTGGTTGGATACCTACATTTTTCACATTCATTAATTTGTTTAATAATAATATATGGGACATGAAAACATTCTTTTCCGTTTCCGTTTGTCAGATGTTTGGCATATTCTTGGCATATTAGACAAGTAGAATTTGATTTTATGGCAGTTATAAATTGAAATTCGAGAGGTATTATTTTACACCCTACTCCGGTGTATTGATCTCACAGATTTCAGAAAGAAGTCTGTGGTTGATCTAAGTCCATGCGATGCAACAATAAAGCTCATTATAGAATACATGGGAACCCTATTAGCTATATTTTGTACAAATTATTACTTCGTTTCGCTTATATAAAAATTCTACAAAGGTGTTTATCTCAAATGAGGAAATTAGTATATTATTATTATTGGCATTAGTATAATTGACCGAGCGAGCGAAGCGAGCGAAGCGTCTAAGTTTCGAGATTGACCAAAAATGCTAATGTCCGTCTGTCTTTCTGTCTGTAATTCTCTACAGGTCGCATTTTTCAACCGATTTTGACGAAAATTTGGCATAGGTATAAATTAATTAAACCTACAAAATGAGTAGAATAAAATTTTGAAAAACATTTTATTTAGCGTACCTACCATACTCGCAAAGTGGGAGTGAACTTTTTTTTTCTTGTGAATCCCATAGTGTGGGATATCGTTGGATAGGTCTTTCAAAAATATTGCTGGTGTGTGAATACCATTTTTTCCATTTAGGGATCCGTTGGCGAGGTCTACTGTTCTCACGGAACTACTAGTTTAGACATGTATTACTACACTTTTAAAGTTCTCTCAAACGATCGGGGAAGTTCGTTTTCTGCTTTCAAACATTCTGGGCTATTTTGCTTGTGGATAATAGGTAAATAGGGAAACTCAAATTATTGGTTGACCCGCACTATCAGAAATAATATTTTCAAAAAATCAAAGCCCACTCCTCACTTGCTTGCCCGTCACCGCTGAGTACTGCGAAAAAGACAATTCTTATTCTAAGAGGCGAGGCTGGCGAGGATGTGGAGCGAGTGCGTGCCCGTTTTGATTGAAACCGCCACCGTCGCCCGCGCCGTCGCCATCGCGACCCGCACCGAATTGAAAACGCAAATTTAGTGACACATCTATTAGCGAAAATGTAAGGAAGACACCACAACAAAATGAGACAGACAAATAAAACAGTAGAATATTTACACCAAAGTATTTATAAGCGAGTAGAAATGACTGATATGTGTCTACCACTGAGGTTGATAACTAAAAGGTCAATGGTTCAAATTTCTTCAAATTATCAAAGTTACTGGTTTAGAAATTTAGCAATACATTGATCTATTTAATAACTTTTTTACTCTACTGCTCTGTAACGTAAGAGATACTGAAAAGGCCAACAAATTCTCTTGAAACGTTCGTCGTTTGCTATAGGTACGTATGAGTTTGATATTCAATTTCAGCGAAACAAACTAAATAAACAAATAAATAACAAGTAGGTAAGTAAATAAAATAAGCCCTGAGATATTGCGCGCTGCAAATATCTTTTGCAAAAGTTGTTCTCAAACACTAGAGATATGAGTCTCTTATAATATGCATATATGCGTTTAAGCTTGAGGATGTTTCTATTTCTAGAAATCATTTCTACAACTATGAAGGGGAATATTTAAACATTAAAATTCAGGGTACGGGCATGCGACCTTGTAGGGCGATGTCCCCACATGCCTTTGAGTAAGGGTCCCGTGCGAAACTGTTCTTTTTAAATAAAACATGCAGGAAAACATCTCGTAAAGGGTATGTAAATTCTTCTTGACTCTTTTAGGTGGAAAATCCAATTTTCATTTTATGATTTACTATGTTTTTCCATGCAGAACTCAACTCTTTACTAATTTGTGGATATATTCTATAATCGCCTGGTAGCAGCAAATGTAGTAACTTACATTATAATATTTAGTTATTGTCAGTTTGTTAGATATCAATGAATCTTTGTATTATTTATTTCTATTAGGTATTGTTTTTTTACATTACACATCTCGTAAGTCTGTAAGTGCTTTATACCATTTTTCTATTATAAGACGTGATGTACCTACACAACTCTATTTAGTTGATTGCTAGTGAGAGAGGGCGACGTTCCTAATTAATTTGATGAATAATGTAACTCTCGGTGTAGCTACGTTCTTATATTACTTTAGCGTCATTCACACCCTCAAGCATCGTGTCACAGCAACTTGTGCCCAGGGCGGCCGCATTCGCACACGATTCAAATAAAAAAGTCCGCCATCACTCAAGTATGCGCCGCCATTCACGCGCTTGCCTACAAATTTGCTCCTCGACCCATGAAATTAGTGTGGACATACCAAATAAATCATTTAACATTTGTTTCCTGAATGAAACCACTACACTCATCCACTTGAAAAATAACAGTGTCTTTGTCGCCTTATATGAGTGTCTACTGATTGAATAGAAGAATGTATAACAAGAGGAATCTCATAAAATATATAGTTTGTCGTCGTATCTATGCTAAGTCAAACATGGCTTAGAGCGTTAGGAGCGAGATGTGACCCCGGGTTCTACACGGTCCTTGCAAATGGACAGGAAAAAGACGCGAGAGGAATGCGTGGGTGCTTTTAATTTAATATCGACTGACACCGAATTGGAATCGAAAGTTTGCCAAGGACGTGCCCTGCCGCCTAATCTGACTCGCCTGTATGCCGCTTTAATATTTATGGCCTCCCAGTTCGGGGTATTTATTTAAAAGTATGAGCTATTAAGTTTTATGCCTATTTCTTCGTATAAAATGGGCGACGTTCGTTGCTGAGCTTGCGTCATCTTCAGTAATAAAAATGTGTGGAAAAGTCTACACACACAGACTATTATCAACATATCGAGTTTCACCTTATAAACAACAAAGTACCTATGACTTAATTAATACATAATAGCTGGCTGTATGTTAGATATCTACTGAAAATATTCATAATATTCATATAAAAACACAGTAAAGAAAGAACTTTGAAATATTGAGAGTTTTTGTTATTTTACACAAATTACTAGAAGACAACGGAACGCGTTTTAACTGTAGTTTTCCTAAGAACCACGCAGAGAAAACATAAATGTATAAACTTCCTTTCGAGTTAGCAAGGGAAGAGTCTCCGTATTTTACGGAACTGGTTCGCTCTCAGAATGGTTTTGCGAAATAACGTACGCATTTAAAACAATAAAAACACATTCGCGTCTGTCGGAGGCGGCGGCTGAGTGAATTTGCGTCGAAGACACCCCGCGCGAACGCGAGACGTGTTACAGCTCGCTAGTGTGAACTACGCTTTAACGGATGCGGTATTATCCTTTATTTGCAACAAAAACTTTTATTTTCTATATTATGTTTATAGAAAATAAAAGTCATCAATAAATGCCCCATATATACGTCATAAAATGAATGTATTTATGTAAGTTCCTATATCTTCTTCTATTCATTTAAGTAGGTAAGGTAATGAAACTGTATATTGGTAGTGAAAATGCTTCCAGTTTAAAAAACTAACCCAATTTATTTAAAGGTGTCGTATATTCTATACATTTATTATAACTGTAGAAAAGTTGTATCTTTACATTAATTTTTAATTAATTAACCGCGGGTTAGCTGGAAGAGATTTCGTTGAAATAAGAGAAGACCCTTTGTATAATTTTCTGTTGTTTTGTATTGTTTTTATTTTATTTCTGTGTGTACAATAAATCATTAAATAAATAAATAATTTTATTTTGATAAATTAGATCGGAGGGACAGACAACAAAGCTAAGCTATAAGAAATCCGTTGTCACGGATCCCTAAATATGTAAGTAATTCGACGAAATTAAAAAGATTATCGTATCGTATCTCATAGGCCGGGCAATTGTCACAAATTAAAACAATAAAGCGCACCTGCCGACTACTTAGCTCCTGTCTCCACAGTTAGTGGGTGTCAGTTGGGTAAATTTCATTTGGGCCGGCTGGTCGGGGCGGGCGGCGGCGGGCGGCGGCGGGCGGCGGGCGCGCTGCGAAGTTGGCCCCAACTCGCGGACACGTGTTAACATGAGTCGTCTTTGAAAACTGGATAAGGACCTTATTTATATGGGGTCAGCGTACGGCGCGACACACAAAAGAACATGATGATATTACTGTTAGCAGGGACGAGCTAATGTTATGTACATAATGTTATTTACGAGTTACGAATTCTTTTTATGCGTAAAAATGCGGGCAGAATGTGATAAAAAACTTGGGACCGTTTAGGGGTACATAAATTACTATATACTTACTTAAATGTAAGTAAGTATAACGGAATAAAGGATGCTGTGCATTTAAATATAAGTATTTGTATAATTATAACTAAGTTAAAGATAAGATAGGTGCTTCAACTAGCAACTTTTCATACTTTACGGATTTACTACGGTACCTATATTCTAGTACAAATAATTTACACGAATTTTGTGCTTACGTTTGTTCGCGTTGAAAAAAATACTTTCTAGTGTAGAAACATGATTGAGTTACAATCAAGACACCGAAACAGACCAGACTTTTATCTTTATTACAACAGCTGGGATTTAGGATGAATGGCATAAAATTTCAGTCGAACTTACTTTCTCTTCATTCAAGTCAAAAAAAAAATTTTTTTTAACAAGCTTTTATTAGATAAAGTACTCGTGTAAAATTGAATATAGGTATACTATGTATCCTATTATCTTCAGGGCCATATGAGGGTGTCATTTGAGCATGATCGGATATAGGGAAGTTGTCGAAAAATGGATTGCAAAATGCTCCAGGACCAGACAAACAGGAAACCAAGTAAAAAAACTTGTAAAAAAACATTTATGTCGTAGGTACTGTCTAAAAAGAAAATTGCCTATGTAGGAAAATTTGAGATGACTTATTTTAGTTGAGAAACAGACTGTTACTTATACGTTTGATTTATTTTATTTACTCAGCGGGTTGGTTTTCTTCTCGCACGTAGTGAACGATATTTGGCGATCCCTAAGAGGAGCCGTTTGTCACGTACGTGCCGCAGCGGACAAAATGGAAACTTCACTATGTCGCCCAAATTGACAAATAAACTACGCAAATACATAGGTGACTGTTTATTGAAAAGTTCGTAACCTTTATCCCCCTCTCCTTCCTTCATTATGATGCAGAATGTAACAAAATACTTAACACTTTCAGTAAATTGTTATTCATTTCTACATACGTTGAATTTCTTAAATAAAATACTTTTGGAAAAGAAACATGTTTCTTAGTATTTAGCATGAAACACCAATTGACCAAGTTAACAAATAGCACTATAGTAGGGTAAAACTCGGTAATACGCCCCACTTGACAAAACGCCCCACTCACTTAGCACGAACACTAACAAAGCTATGCAGCATACGAATAGTGTGCGTCCTAGGTGAGTGGGGAGTTTTGTCAAGTGGGGCGTATTACCGAGTTTTACCCTATGAATGAGTACTAAATTATTGGAAGGATTGGTAAAGACAGCTCTAGGCAGTAATTACTCGTAGGTAGTTCGTAAATCAAGTAGTTAGATACATTTGCTATCATACCTTATAGTATTTTACTACTAAGTTAATAATAGTATATATGGAAGAGAATAAGTCTCCTTCTGATTTATTTACATTTTGATTTTATTCTCCCATGACCATTAAAAATATATTATAATGTATGCAAGTAAATCTGAATAGCTAAAGTAGAAATGCCAAGGTGTGTTGGAAGCATGTTTGAAGCTTACTTATTCGTTTATGTGATGAACTTTCGCCGTACCTACTATTTTACAAATACAGTTTAAGTCTAGGATATATATAAATATATTATTAGTCATTTAGTGTCAGTTACTAAGTCTGTATGCTGTTCATACTATCTCACACCGGTATAGGCAGGGCCGACGGAAGCATGTTTGCGTCGAGATTAATGATGCGATACCCAGCACTATGGGTGGAGGTACTCGACAAAAGAGCCTCTCACTTACTCTTTGGTGCTCAGTGAAAAGTCTCACGAAGAAAACACCCGCAAACGATGGGGTTAATGTTTTGGTGGAAAACTATACCTTAGTAGATAGATTTGAAGGGTGATGTTTTACAAAAAACAACATTTACCCAAAAATATGTATTTTTATGAGAGAAACAAAGATCCTTGTATAATATTAGATTGAAGTTATTTTTACATATTATTGTATGCAATTGATGTGAAATTATTACAGGTACACCTAGTTATTTATAGAAACCATTGTAGGATAATGTAAATTATTCTAAATCCACTAGATATAGCATTCAAATACGAAGATCAGCTGGTAGAGAATGCCATTGGCATTTAAGTTCGCCTATTGTACAATTGCGTGCAATAAAGTTTTCAAATCTACTAATATTATAAACGCAAAAATTTTGTAACACATAGGCTATGAATACCTCGGGAAAAGCTGTTCCTGCGGGGAAAACTTTTCTACGAGGGCGAAGCCGCGGGACAGCTAGTTACTAATAATTTAGGGAAAATTCGATGATCTTGTTCAAGAAATCAGTAAATTGTAGAAAATGCTGGATGTGTTTCGTGTTTTCGCGAGTTTACTACACAAGAGTATATTTTCATAAAATCGGCATCTAAATTACGCAATTATATGTCATGTGAGAATTGGAAGGGAAAATGGCAATTGAAATAGGAAAATAAATCAAAAGTAAATGAGATATAGTAGGTAATATGGCATCCCCTCGGTACCCTCTCCATGAATGTCATAAATGATGACAAAGTGAACAAAAACTAAATTAGGACAGCCTTTAGTAGTATTATTTCGCTCGTAAATAACAATTTTTTTTTTAATTCTTTGTTTAAAAAAATTATATAAAAAATTTAAACACAATTAAATTATATAGGTACTTACATATAATACACGTTATATTTAAATATTCTATCATTACTATTAGCTTTTCTATTTATATGTAAGTATGTATACTTAACCTGTATTTGTTTTGTAATTATATTTACTTGCATTCAACATACCTACTTTTAACTGAAGAAAAACCTTAAATTAATTAATATATGATTTTTTTTAATAATCTATTTTATGTTAGCTTCATTTGAATAATATTATCTTCGGCTATCAATTTTCGGAGGTCCTTCCCAAGAAAATATTAATGTTTTAACAAAATTGACATCTTGTCATGCATTTTTGTTGATTGATGGAACTTTATGTAAATTGAGATTAAAAATATTGTATTAAACGTCCGGGATGCTTCGTAAATTTTGTTTTACTTAATTTACGGTTCGTTCTACGGTTCAATCAAAATTCTATTATACTTTGTACCCGAGGTACACAAATATCGCTAGATTTTTAGGCAATTTGTAGTAAAAAATTTAAAAAATCGTTAAAATAATTATGACCTAAATCCATCCATTAATCAATGATTATCAAAAAAGGCGACTAGGGGCATCGTTGATAGATGTTATGTACTTAGCAGGCTGGTGATGATAAGTAGGTACCTATTGTACTATCATCATCAACGATGAAGAGCTTAATTCTAGTAAGTACTTTTAATAAGATGTATAGGTATAAATCGTAAGTCACTTTGTTTAGTTAACACGCTTTTCCGAATCGATTATTAAACCGATCTCTACAAAATTTAAACAATTATTACGTCATGAAGATGAACATTGGCAAATTTTACCATATGAAAATGTGTTCCCATCTAAAACAAAAACTTATTCGAAGCGGGCAAAGTCACAGGTAACAGCTAGTTCATTATAACTCCATTAAGTGTGCAACCAGCGGTTTCAGGGTGCTCTAGATTTTCAATATACGCCTGTTGGTCGCATCATAAATCTTGTGGGAGGCACTTGGTACGACAACCTGCATACTGGCTGCATGCGCTCCGCCTTGGTATTTAATGAAATTGTAGGTTTCGCTTAACTCTCCTACACCCACTATATTCTAATCTCTGGTAAGCTTAACCAATTAAGCTAGACTTGGCTGACCAAACGGAGATGAACATATACGTAAATGTTTATGTGACTTTCAAATTTATATCCAAGTAAGTAGGATAGAAATTATTATTCAGTAGTAGAGGATCTACCATTTTAGTTAAGTAAAAAAAGTTTTTAACTCTAAGCACAGAATAATTAATAGTCTCCTGTTATACAGGAGACCAATTTAGATGTATGACATTTCTTGTCTTAATAGACCTTGCAATAGTCTTGGGAAAGATATTGATTACCTATTTACTATGTATAATAAATACCAGCACTACGATTATATTTGCCGTCATACCACTATATTAAACACAAAACACATTAAAATGATTAGCTATTTACTCACATAAAGTATGGAAACGTCACTACGAGGTATGCGAGAACGGTTGCAGGGAGTGCGAGCATTATTAGGGTTAAGGGGATCCCAGACACACACAGCCTGCGGTGGCGGTGGCGGCCTGTTGTATTCCCTGTGCAATGTATGTGAGACTTCAGACACGCGCGGCCTGCGTTTGCATATTGAAGCTGCGGCCTGCGGTAGGCCGCCACCGCAGGCCGCGTGTGTCTGGGATACGCTTTAAACGTCTGTTATGCGTCTAAATGAGTTGGTCGCCTACCTCGCGTGTTGAAATTATATCCGAATCCAAAATAGAAGATAACTAATAACGTATATAAGTAGCTTCCTATTCTGCAGATGATTGTGAATTGAAGTGCAATAATTGAGCGGAGCGGAGGTACTCGCGGCGTCACTGTTTAATCCGCCCAGAGCGCAGCGCGCCGTTTATCAATCGTAGCAAAAAACAACATATTTCAATATCCGCTGATTAATATCCGCTGCCAGTTCGCCGGCCGAGGCAAACATGAAATTTATGTACTGCGACCGAGCGGTTGATTTCGTTTTGCTTTTTAAATTACGAATGTTTGTCGACAATTCGCAGGCGAGTCGTCGCTCCCATCTGTTGCGGGTTACAATTTTATTATTAACATTAGCTTGTTGCTTTATGGGTTTAATAGGCACAATAGGACATACCTACTAATATTGTGCTTTATTATGCCTAAGTAGTCATCAATTATCATAATAACCGAACCTTACTCGAGCAACGCCCAAACTGCTAATACGTTTTGCGTATTTGACGGTTTACATAGGTATTTGTGGACGTTGGAATCCATAATGTAGTTTTGAGATTAGATTGGATTGTGATGGTCTTCAGAGGTAGACGCATGTCAGGTAAGTACCTAATTTTATTACATTTATTAAGTGTTATCCCTTAATTTAGTATTACGTAACTAAGTTTACAAACTGTTATTGTTCGAAGACGCCACCACCATCGCTACGAAATGTGAATTTAATGCAACAGGGATCTTACCCGCGTAACCATATTAGCATAAAGACATAATTGATGGTTAAACTAATTTAATGTAACACAGCAATTATGCTAAGACGCTCATGGTTTACAACCCCATAAAATGTACTTCCGGTGCCCGAAACTGCAACGGAAGTAATAAGCAGTGCAATACTCACGGTCATAAATTAGAATAAGCAGTTTTAGTGAAGAGGGCGCCGCGCAGCCTCTGTCTGATGCGGAAATTGTAATTTTACATTTTATATGGAACTCTTCGATAAAAAAAGTATCAACATACACTTTAGAGTAACTTTTAACCACACAGTTAGGTAGTGATTACTAGCAAACAAAAATTCAAAGAAACTGCAGAGCGTAGAACGAAACATAAACAATATCGCAATGACCGCGACGGCAGTAGTCGTAAAAATTGAACTCGGGAGCAAGTTAACAGGGAACTTTTTATTAAAATAACAACATTAAGCCGTTAATTTGTTTGTAAAACTGCGCAGACGGTAAAAATTACTTATTCAGAGTGTCGAGACCGCGGGGCCGGTTTCTTGGCAAGTGTCGCGCCGCTTTTCTATAATTCAGCATGCTCTGACTGAGGCGCGGCGGAGGGGCGCCCAACGCCTATGGAGTGCGCACCGCAAGCCTTTCATAACTAAACTTGAATGCACTAAAACCACTCTCTTTTTGTATTACCCGAAATAGGACTCCTTGCCTCATATTAATCGCATAAAGCCTATCTGTTACGAATAGATCTGCATTTTCAAGAAAAAGAGCAAACTAAGTTACTGCGGCTGCTTGTATCTCTGATAACTCCAATATATAGGTACCTATTATGATGCAATTCGATTGTCAGCTCCGAAGTTTGTTTCCAAATTTTAAAACAAAACTTCAAAACTTTAGTGTATTCAATTAATTAATAAGTCGTCTTCTACAGTTAACCCTATTTAGGTTTCCGCTAGAGGACTGTTATGTAATATTTATGTAATGATCAATAAAACAAAAAAAAAGTACGTACCTATCTCTCTTAAGAAAATCCACTTTGTTGAAGAGTGTGGAGATCCGATGTGTTTCATGCTGTCGAAGTGCTAACAAATGAAATTAATGCATTCTCCTGAGATATAAGATGTCATTAGTTCTGCTCGGCGAGATGCCCCGAAGGGACGAGCGGGACCGGGGTCTCTATCAACAATTTTCTTTGCTATTTTTCATCTCCGTATAATAAACCAATTATTAACAAATAAGTCAAGAAAGATGCGCCATGATTGTATTATATTCCTAGACCGAACCTACTACTTGACTACGACTATACATAACAGGTTGTGGATGAAGTGAAGCCGAAATGATTAATAACAAATTTAAAAGCAATGATCCTGAAATAATCTGATGTTTTTGCGTTCCGAATCCCTTGTGATATAAAATAATGAGGGTCAAACTCTATTGGGGCAATACTGGACGTTATTGTTCCACACAATAGCCATAACACAAAAGGCTTACATGGACAATAATATCATATTTTAAGTATGCCATGTACATTACGCGTTGAGCCGGAACGTATGTGCGGTGTTATTGTGAGGCCCAGTTATGCCTTATTTTATCTAAATCCTATTTTGTGTCCCGCGCATAAATCGCGTGCTAAGGCGCACACACACTGCGTGAACATTTTCTTATTTTCTGTGCAAACGTGCCAAGAAATGTAAATACGAATATGCTCTAGCCCTTCTTTGTAAAAATATCCGTACTTCCTATGTACCTACTATTTTTGAATAGTTTTGGAAATGGGGCGTAGCCAATTATATACCTATTACATTATTGTGTTGGATTTCAGAGCAAAAAAAACTTTCATAGTTTACCCAACTAATCTCTTTCTGATATTTTTACAACTGGCACGTGAGCTTCCAAAATTTTTTCAGGACCAAGACTGAAAGTCGAGCGTTAAAAAGACAGCCAGGCTAAAGCAGGATGACAAGTTATCCATTACTTACCGAACACCCTGTACAAAGGTAAGTAACTAGTTACAGCACGAGACAGTTTTTGAGTGCAAACCATTGTACGTACTTTTTGAAAAACGTATTTCGCTTACGAAGAACACGGGTAGATTGTGAAATTGGACGATTGCCACTGCAGTAAAAGTGGAAATAAATCGAGTGGGAGGATGACCCAGATCAAAAAGCGACCGGGCCAGTTTGCCTGTGATTTAGTTCGGCTTAGTCTCGTCGATGAGACGCTCATCTGACACCGAGATGGACGTTTGGAAGTATGCACGATTATTGCACAACAATGCACACGTTTCTAAAACAAATGGAAAGTTTCTTACTTTGATATAAAATTCTTACTCTGCCTGTATGTACGTTTAAAAAAATAACCTGCAAACTGTACTTGTAGATTCTTTAAATATTTTTTTACTTACTTCAAATTGTTTACAATTTTCGAGTTATCTGAAAGTTAGACAGACACATGAACCCGTTTTGACGCTACTTTAGAACGATTTACAATTTATAATTTATATTTGAGTTTAGTTTTAGTTTTATGTAATAAGTTTTTTATTGTTATCCTATATTTATTTACAATTAAGTAACTATGTGTGTTTCTGCGTACCCCGTGAGGGACATAGCGTGAAGATATGTATGTACCAGTAATAGGACATCCAAGTCTAACTTGCCGCATAATAAATCTAGACTCGACTACTTAATTCGGCCTGCTATACGAGTACTCGTATACGCTATTTGTTAGACGGAGCCGTAACATATTAATTAACTTCCTTTGAATGGAACAATATCATACAATCGCATGTTCAAGACTGACATCAATTTGTGATTGAGATAGAAACGTCTAAACGCTTGCGATGACTAGACACGAACTCTGAATAATTTCTTACCATACAGACGGATATATTCATATTCACATGATACTAGTACTTATCTATCACACATCATGGACATTGAGATTACAGACTTTATTGTTTCCCTAGGTTTATTTTACGATTGCAGGCAATTCTTCTAATCCATTAGGCCGTCTGATGTTCAACTTTTATGCGGGTCCTACCACCGAATGTCAGCGAAGAACGAGTAACGTCGCCTAAATTATTTTCAGTAGAGTTTTTACGATAGTCGTATCTTTTTACACGAGCATTATGTGTAGATATGTGCACATAATGTTTAGGTGTACTTGTATGTGCGAGCAAAGTGTCCATAAATCGAATTCGTGCGTAGAATTGCATCGTATTCGTGGTTCTTCCTAGTTGTTTTCATTTGGGCTGTAAATAGTGAATCCGTAACGTTTTCAATCGTATTTTTATGTGTTTTTCGTTTTAAATGTGTTTAAACGTTAATGTGTGGAACTATCGTCGTATTCCTCGAGAACAAAGGGTAGGCTCGTCAAATTATAGTGTAATATGGGGCGCCGCCGCGCCGCCATGTCTGGCCTTCGGGACGCGGACGGTTCGCTTCCCTTCTTGCAAATAAGGCTGACGACTACAACTTTTTTTAAATAAAGATCCAACCCAGCCCAACTAGTCAGTGAGTAGCGCCTTTCAAGGTTTTACATATCATAATATTAATTCGGCAAGTGCATGTAGGATCGTTATCTCAATTATTATGAGTATAACTACGTCATTGTATGTTACTCATAAAATACTTTTTTTTAATTGCTACGCGAGCTAAGAGAGCGTCAGTGGCCCTGGGGATAAGACGCGGCCTATCATATCGAAAGGTCCGGAGTTCGATCCCCGGTTGGGTCTAGTACCAATGGGTTTTTCTCGAAACTTAAGTACATTTACTGACTGCTCTCAAACGGTGAAGGAAAACATCGTGAGGAAACCTGCATACGCCGAAGAAGAAATTCTTAGGCGCATGTGAAGTCTACCAACCCGCACTGGGCTAGCGTGGTGGACTATAGCCCGAACACCCTCGTTGAGAGGGTAGGCCTGAGCCCCAGCAGTGGGGAGATTAATAGGCTGTTGATGAATTGCTACGGGGGCAACAAGCAGGCGGGCTTCCTGATGTTAAGAGGTCACCGCCGCCCATAGACACCTGCAGCACCCGGGGGTACTGGTGCGTTGCCGGCCTTGGTTGAAGAGCTCTTTTGACTCTCTTCTTGAAGGACCCCACATCGTAGCGCTGTGGAAAAACGTCAGACTATATAGTAGCAGGTATAATTTACAAAGTCAAAGTCAAAACTATTTTATTGCATGTAAGTACACTGGGTACATTTATACAACGTCAATTTTTTATCTACCATACATAAATTTTAATTAAAACTGTTTTGAGTCATTCATATATTTTTAAATTTTGTTATCTAAATCTGAGTTTGAAGTGGAAAGAAAAACATTAAAACAAATGTTAATGTTTGATTTTTCCAAAAGAAAAACTGGTACCTACATAGGTACTTCATATTCATAGGCATTTAGTGAAAACGGCGGCAAACGAAACCGTGAAAATTTCGTCGAATTTCCTAAATGAGCTGATTAAGTTCCATTATACGATTCGGGGAATTTTATTGTTCAACGTGAAAGCGTCTGTGACCTTAGAAATAAATAATACCACCGTTTCTTTACTTTCCAATGGAAACAACAAATGTGTCTGCCATACGACCTTTCAGAGGTCGAAAGGGACTAAAAACGTTTCAACGGAATGAAACCAGCCTGCTCTATCCCCCTGCAGAGTTATAATGGCCGTTGCGTAAGTGTACATAAAAATATTTAAGCAAGCCGATGCGGGGGGAATGGAGTCTCCTGCATCCGGCGTGTCCTAGGCTCCACAATAAAGTCTAGCCTGCGCTTGGCGGACGTCACGTTCCATATTTTACACACTTAAAGCTGTTTGTCGTGTCATACCATTATACGCCATGTAAGGCCCCGACTTATTGCCAGCACGGAGGAATAACTCAGCTTAAATTGTTTTCGGAGTAAGACTCGCTTTATTGCACTACATTGGAGCGCTTTTTCATTGCGATACTATAATAAAATTTCGTTACAATTAAGAATTATGTGCTTTTTCGATACAATTTCAACGACAAATGGCTTCATGCTTTTTGTCTTAATGGGCAGCATTTATGTCATGTAGATAATTTAACTGTAAAAGATTGCGATTTGTATGGTTTTAAAAACTACCAGCTTTTGTTTTCTGTACTGCAGACTGTTGCTGTTTGAAATGGAATTGAAGTTCGAACATAGTTACATGGTACCAGTTAGCTAATAGTTCAGGGATGTCTAACGATAAAGAATTAATTATATCTACTTACCTATTTTGCTTTTTTTCTGTACTTATCTAGAATAACTCAATCAAGAATTTATACCTACATAGTTTACAGTCTTCACGACTTGGAGCATTATAGGTTATAATTGCTACCAATATTTCATTCTTTCCCATCACGTTCAATGGTAATTGAATACGTGACGAGAAGTTTACAGCTATTTATGATGGCTGTGTGAGTTAATTTTAATGTTCCACTTTATACATTTTATGAAAATCCTCCATGACTTCAGCCGTTGAAGTAGTTAATAATCTGCTTATTAATTTTATGCTAATGAAAATGTTCGTAAAATGGTGTTTTATGAGCAATACAAGTCTAGCGAACATAATTTAATGTAATGTCTTAGAAAACTCACTGCACGTAATATTTTCCGTTCATTATATTCAAAATTATAGAGTAGGTAGATAAGAAATGGTGAAAATATAATCGACTCGGAGACGACCGCAACGGTCTACGTAGCAGAACTCGTAGCAAAGGGTTCAAACAGGTTCAAACGCAGCTTAGCTACATTTTTAGGGTTCCGATTTATTTCACAATACGTGAACAACCGAGCAACAGACAGTTACTTCGATAAGTCTTGAATTCCTCGTTACCTAAAGTATCGTCTCGTAAATCGCATTTTACTATTTCACAAACAATTTATTCGCATCTTCCTTTAATTTAGCAGAAATTTGTAAGCTATGTTGTTGAAGAAATTCAGTTGCCGTTATGAATACTTATTCTTTACGTCTTTTCGAATTGATGTACTGCCTTTAACGGGTAAAGTCGTTGTCCAATCAGGCCTTGAGGGGTTGTCTCGAATACTACTTCCTTTAAAGGTATAGCCTATTAGGTTCATTGTGTCTGGGACTGGGGACTGGAGAACCTGTTAATAATATTAGTTGCATACAGCGCAGTCATGGCTTATAGCGTTATTAAAAAAACGTTATATTTTATTTCGTTACGTGTTTTAATGCTTCATAGAACTATTCGTTGTTTACTAGTTTTAAAACAAATGAACGATATGCGCAAACTTCCAAAACAAACAAACATTCATCGTATAGTTGCGGTATAAGTAAGCGTCATTTACGAGAGCTGCGGATGAGTTGAAGAGCAACTTTACTGCTGCTTGGTTTTATGTTATGAACGTACAAACGTGTCGGGGCGTCTTATTTACGAATAATAAAAACAAGGAAAAGCAATGAATCTCTGGCCACTTCATCTCGTCGCTTTAATATTTTACGTGACCCCTAAAATTTGGGTAGCTGCTCGTCTGACGGCCGGGCGCACTTTTCATTAAGTTCCTGATTACCCGGCAAGAGTTCGTCGAGACATCATGTTGGGAAGATTCACGAGGTTTTGGCGAAGTGCAAAAGTTTTATGTTATTATGATTACCTACTGGCAAGAGACGAGCTCGCTCAGTGGCACGACGTGACGACTGACTGCTGTTAGCTCGCTCATTCAACTACATTTCATATGCGCTCTTTATCTGCTGACTATGTAGGATTCCAATTATTAAAGGCCGGAACGCACCAAATGTGAGCAGTGCGTTGCGTGCGAACCTCTGTGGTCGCGAGCGCGCTCCCTATGGAGATCGCATCTTGGAAATTTAGGGTGGGAAACGAAGAAAAATTTGGTGTCAAAATCAGGGGGGGGGGGTGCGGACAAAGGAATCGGATTAGCGGAAGGAAGTTGCTAATACAAATTTATATCGAGTTTGAAAATGAGAATGTGTGAGTGAGTCAAAATTTTGTGATACATTTGACACTATTTTGGCACCCCCTAAAATGCTTTGGTTACTCATCCATACGGGAGTAGCTTTTTTTTAAATTCATGGCGGCAACACTGTGACACTCGCTGCGTGCGCCGTGCAACGCACTGTTGCGCACTGCACACGCCACGCTAAGCGTCGGCTGATGCGTGCAAATTGGGCACAGATTATATTGTACTTATTATATGGCTCTAAACCAAGCTGTAAGGCTATTATTCCATTGTTCTTTCATTTTTTTAAATGCACATGTGGGTGCATGTTTTCGTGGGACGCGCGTCTCAGTAGACGCGTGGCAGCCTACGCGATGCACACGCCACGTAGCCGGTGCGTGTCCCATACAGTATGTTGATACATTAGAATGGAGCTGCACACTTTTTTCTGCCACGCCTTCGTCATTGTCACAATCGGGATTAGAATCCCGCCTGTCTAGCGTAGTGTTAGGGAATAAACTTCCAGTTAATTTACGAAAATATAAAATTAATATCGCATGGCATTTATCTACCAGCTGCCGTGAGGTCTGGCTGCAAAATTTGTTGCACTTTTATCACCACCCGGGGACGTTACTTTAGGAGAGGCCTTAATTGTTCAGCAGTGGATTAATGTAGCCCGATCATGGATCCAGGTATTTGTGAAATACTTTGTAGTTTAATATCAATTTATATAGGTACTTACGATAGTTTTCTGTTCAATGGAAATATTTTATAATACAAATAAGCAATGTAGGGTACTATTAGCTTTTTATAAAAATAGCATGTACATCCATCTTTTAACCTATAAATCTATAAGTTATTTGCGTTATTGAAAAGAAACAGTAGATAATAAAATTGATATAGATACCTGTACGTAGGGACCGAATTTACTGACTGCGTAGGTGGTTATTAACTTTTTTCGTCTATATTTAGACGAGGGAAAATAACAAAACTATGCTATACCTTCTTAGAGATAATAATATGTAACACAAATAAGTGGTAAGTACGTCATATAAGATTGCAAATGTCACATATAAGTGAGATGCCCCTAGAAACCTACTAACTGATAAGAATTGTATTTTATCATACCTACATTTGTCTATAAATAGCATTCGACATCACCAGAAAGAGAGCAAGAGATAGAGTGAGAGGGTTTGGAGTATTTGATGGTTTTATTTACTCCTTGAATTGAAAAATATAAACAACTGGAAGCTTACTGGGAACAGATAGAGAATGAAGTTAAAGAGAATTTCTTAGATACCACATACTCCAAGTATCCAACTTGTATATTGGTAGACGAGACAATTCAGTCGCAATATTAATATTTACCTTCGCGGGCGTCCAAACAAAGGCTGCATTCATATTCACCCCACGAAAACAAGTAGATAAAAATGCAAACACGCTCAATTGTGTCTCAAACGAACAGGTCGCCATACTGGTGGTATTTGGAGGACCGAGTATTCCGAACTCAAATGTTTTCCCGGTTATATGAATTTAGATCGGCCTGTATTAGAGGGAAGTAAAACCAACGGGAGACAGGTAAATCGAACTATTGGAATAAAGGGTGAAAGTAAAATTGGGCCGAGAGCAGCGGAGCGGAATCTTGCCTCTGGGCGCAGTAAATCTATGTCTAGTATGGAAAGTTACCAAAAAGATACAGACCCACTCCACTACACGCTGCTGTCCAGATTCTTATCAATCATCTAATTGCAAAACTGAGAAACTAGTAGCGGTGCATTCACAAGACGTAATGGTTCTCGGGAAAATGGGAGTGATAAAGGTACGGCCACGCCGCACAAATTTCTCACTCAATCAATAATCAATTAGTTCCGGAAAATATCTAAGTACGAGCTAACATGTGTATCAAACAAAGAAATCGATTTTATTCACTTTAGGAACTGTTTACAAAACCAAAGTTTTATAAATATTATTTAGACACCAAGAATTCATTTAGGTAGTAGGCGCATTGAGTGTTTAAAAGTAGTGTAGGTAGTAAGAAAATAGATTAAACCCCGACTGAATAAAGGAGTTAGTTTTCTATACTACATACATAAACATAATATATACTAAATACATTGCATTTCCCGTAACACGGTTCGAGTTATTAAGAGGTTAGGGATGCGGGTAGTCTTGTTTCTCCAGTGTCTTCATTGTACGTACATGTACTGTGCTGCACTGTGACTGTTCCGAGCACACGGCGCCGCGACCGCAACTTGTGTAACGGCACTCATGTGAATTTAGGAGAGCCGCTTAAATAACAAATAGAAGAACAAACGCATTTCGAGGTATTCGTTTTTTGTTGGTCCCGGCAAGGGCTAATGCGCCTTTTAAATTATATTCCGCTTAGTCTTTCCATTTCATCGGAAAATATGTCCGTCCCTGTTCTTGGATTTATCGAATACCAATTTCAAGAGAGGTATTGTTATATTAAGTTAATTTAATGTATTCAAGACCATTGTCTGTTTATAAGGTGTTCATAGAGAAATCACAATGATAAGAATATACGGTGGGTGTTGCTACTCGTATTTATAAATGTGGAGGACGCAGTGTGGTGACGTTTTTTTGCTACACACATTATTAATACGTATAATAGCGGATTTCCATATATCATATCGACTTTAATTGGAAAATTTTACAGTAGAGCGATTTAAAGTTATTTTTCGGAGGTATATATTTGTAGTAAACGCACGACTCATAAGACAGTAAACATTTTGCGGATTTGGAATATCAAATTAATCACATATTGATTGATTGTTTGATTGATTTGAGCGTCGAGTCGCCTTATAACCGTCGACGTGTACTTAGGCGTGGTATATAAAAATGTGTTAAAACCATTCTTACGCTTTAATATGTTTTCACTACTTAACTACCATCCACAATGAACTTAACAAGTTAACTGCACGCAGACGTATTCAGGACACGATAAAACAGAAAATACTTACACAGCGCTTATATAAATTCTGCTAGGGGCGGTTAGCGAGGGGCAGCAAAGGCGTCTTGATGCGATTTCCGGGCCACTTTTAACCGCGCTTCCTGCACAGTATAAATCCAAGTTAAGCGCAGTAGGACGCGGCAGGATAGCCAAGCCGCCGGAAGACGCGGCAAGACGCGGCAGTACGCGACTCTGCTCAGTGTCATCCGCTCGTTCACTCTCAACCGATAGCAAAATACGGAACTGGTTTAGTACCCTCTGACCTACAGACGACTACATGCTTGAGTAATACGACCTATTATTGAGAAAACATCATGTTTTCCTGCGCTTCTGTGCGTGAAAATAATTTTATAACTAAGTGGTTTACTTTCGTCAGCGCCCTTTATTTATAGTTTGATGACCGATTATCTTGTAGGTATGACTAAAGTATCAAATCATTAAAATCTGGATGGTTCCCAATTATATGAGTAAGAGGATAGACGTACATTGCATATAGAATTGTATTTAAGTACAAAGTAGGCATAATAATATTTGATGAAATAGTACTATTTATAATCACAGGTCGTACATAAACTTCTGACTTCATCAAACCACAATGGGATGTCTCGTAAAGCAAATTATTTGAACTTACAAAATTTTGGTGCGAACTAACGGTGTTAAATGAAATTTTCTTGAGATAAAGGGGCTGAGGCGATATAACGACCCTTGAGCCAACTAAACCTCGCCGCTTGCAGCCCTCATGTTTCTAAATAAATTATGAATATTTACTTACCTCCACGTTACGCTTTACTGAGACATAATTATTTTAATCTGACTGAGATGGCAATTTCGTGAAATTGATGTCGCAACAGTCGCCTTTTTTAGTTGACTAAGGCTCGTTTCACACTAGGCATCTACTGAAATATTCTGTAGTGAAATTTTGTTGTGAATCTGTTTTGAATATTTTAATTACAATGGTTTTTATCTGGAAGGGTAAGAAATAGATATACCTAAGATCTAGAATCTAGAGAGGTGTTTTGAAGATATGTATATTTAAAATCAAACTCGATTATTAAATCAACTTTAATTTTTAATCTTACGAATGGACCTGTCCACATTTCTGTAATCAAAACCGTATGTGTCTTGTGATATCTTGGATACATGGTGTGTATTTTTGTCGCCGTGTCTGCGAGTACGCAGTGCCTGTGGCGCGGGTCGCAGTAATTTACCGTTCCCCAGGTGCGCCGGCTTGTGGCTTATAAGCACATCGGGATTTTAATTAAGAACGCCTGTCATAATGCACATGAGACTATGGAAAAAATAGAATCTCTTTATTCCTTTCCTTATTGTGGGACTCGCCGTCATCTAGCATCCAGCATTATTAAAACTCCATCCATGGAGCTATAGCGTTCGCTATTGTTTGAATGTACATTGTTGCGGATTGTTACTAGAACTTATAAAACAAGTAGCATTCAATCTGCCAGGGTTCTGGGCACCCTACCGCGAGGCAGCGATCTGAGGTACGAGTACGTTATTTATAATTAATACGTTTTTGTACCTATATTTTGAAATTTAAAAAATAATTAACTTATTCAACAAAGTAGCATAATTTGGAAAAGTATAGAAGCAATACCAATTATGCACATCTGGTCCCTACATTAAACAAATCAAATAATAGTTGCTTGGAATTCGATAGCAGTTGATTTGAACACGGCACGTAATCGTTTATAACCACAGACAATGTCTTCTAAGAACAATAATTCTTCTTAATATTTTCTAAGTAACAATTCGTTCGTATAATTCCAGAGAAGCCGTTCATAATTAAGCGTGCTTACCTCCCGACCGCGCTGGGAGAGATTGAGTTCCATCAAATATGTAGCGGGGTCTAACATCAAATCCTTTTTACGTCCGCCGCGGACAGTTTTACGCAGGTCCGGCCTTGTGGTGGCTTAACGGCCTTATAAATTAGTGAAACTCTATTAGCGAGATGTTCGGCCAAACGAATTTGCGTTATCGCCTCTCGCCGGCGTCACACGCGCCGCATACTAATGCCGTCACCGCAGGACCGGCCCAACTTGCTGCTCTTGTAATTACTTCTTTAAACGAAGCCTCCACTCGTAGCCGGGGAGAATACGATCGCTTTTGTCTGAAGGAAATACCGTTTCGATAATCGAGTTACCCGTTCCTGCTGCGTCGTATTTTTGCACAATTAAGTTTCGTTCTAATTCTTTTCTCGTGGAAAGTAAAAATAAAGTACGTTTCGCAGTGGACTGTAATGCTATGCTTTAATCTGAATGGCACACTAGCATTAGTGCCTTTGTTTCTGCTCCATGAATAGTGCTTTATTGATAAGAAGAAAAAAAATAAGAAAATGCTTTCTGGGATAAGTAGGTCCGTAGCCGAGTTTTCGTGAGAGTGAATATTCTCTGCTAGACCGGACCTCACCCAAAGTAATTGGAGGTGTTCCTAGTTTAATGCACTAGTACTAATTTGATGCTGCTGTCCGTCACCTTTGGCTTATCCTTTAGTCGGATATTGCGACATCCACAGGAAGTCTGGTATTCCCTTCCCATATCCTGCTGCGTATAGTATGCGACAGGAACATTTGAAATAGTTACTCTAACCAAATAACAAAATATTATGGGTAATACTTTATGGAAGTTATAGAAATTACTTTCGATATTTCATGTTTTTTTTGAGACCGTAAAATTGAACCATGTTCCGATCCAACATGTTGTTAAGCCATTTCGAAACACGAGCTGGTGCGGTGTCAGCGTTCCTGGAATCCTGCAACCTTGAAGCTATACCGAAACTGGAAAGGATACAGCAATTACAGAATAATAAAGAAGGAAAATTAACAATATTTGAAGAATATAACAATTATTTTAATACAACATGACACACAATTTTTTTTCGATTACAATAACATGGATGACGGAATATCTACATAAGTCCATTATTAAGTACGTATTATTATGTACGAGACCCTCAGCGCGCGAGTACTACTCGCACTTGTTCATTCTTTTCTTTCAGACGTTATATAGGTAGGTAGGTACTTAATAATTTATGTAAAAAAAATCTTCGATATTTTTTCGATTGATATAATATTTTATTATAAGTTATCTCACAAATTTTATTTTTATAGACACCATTTTGTTGTAAAAGTCATCTAAAGCGTGCTATATTACAAATACCTAACTCCGCGTGGCCAGCAGTCGTCGTTGTCGTAAAGCCAGGAGACGCGGCCTCGTAAACTGAAACAGGGCTTACTGCAGTGGCCTGCTGCCATACGCTTGACCCTGCCGAGCCAATGGATTACCTTACTCATAACTTGCGAACACACGCAAGTAGTCCAATTTATCTCTGTTTACACGGAAAACCGAAGTAGAGCTAAGCTTACGGAATAACTAGTGTATCCACAAAGTAATTACCACTACTATATTTTGATAACTACCTAGATACCTTATTCTTCTTATCTTGTTCCGTAGCGACCAAGCATGGGTAGCGAAAGCACAATCATGAGATAACCATGCTGTGCTACGCCGTAGCAGTTGTTCGTAGCTAAATATTAAATTATTATGTGTTACGTATGTATTTGGTATCTGGACTACATTAGCACGGTTCGGCTAAAGCTCGTGTAGTCCTGGCCTAAAATATTCTGATAGGTATCTAAAAAACAAAGGCTCAATCAGTAAATTCGGTACCCTGTGATAGTCTTGGCAATTGAATAAAATTACCGTGCATTAGTCGTACATTTGAGTAACAGCATTAAACAATTTCCTGTACATTTGAGAGGGAGCAATATTGTATATAGAGGTCCCCCGGGCGGCCTCCTGATGACCCCCCGCCGCGACTGATGACTACACTTTCTCTTTATTGATGGTATTATTGTGAGCAATAAGCTCTTCAGAGGGTATTTCAAGAAGTCTCAATTGCTAACATTTACCTAAAGAAGGTTTGCTCCTTACAAATCGACTTCAAATATCAACATTTCCATACCATCATCAGCGCGGCGGCAATGCGTAATACAAGTCAACAGTTAATTCTGATTTGCACCAAAAACTTGAATTTAATGCACGGAAAGCTAACAATTTTTAAATATTTTATTTGTGCTCTAGTCGATAACACTCTACTGTAATAATGTCTCTCGAACTGAAAAATGGGCAAATTGAATATTTATTTAATGTGGATTCTGTTAATTAATCTGAATTATGTCTTTGAAGCGAGGGGATCTTCGTACTCTAAGGTAGCATTAAGCAACAATAACCTCGTTGTATACATTTTCTGTCACTGTAAAGAGAAAATATTTTGTTTTCAAGGAAAGTGCGGGCACATCATCATTATGCTGCGTAATTTTTTCGTATGTGCCATTCCGAGGCCTGTACTTTTATGCGTTCCCTCCATAAAGACAAAAGGAACTTTGAAGTAAAATCACGTACATTTTTTGCAACTTACTTAGGAGAGATTCAGCCCCTTGCCTTCCATGTTAATATTTTCTGGGAAAACATTGCGGGGACAACGCATGGAAATTACATTTAGATATTTGCTCGCAACGCGTACGTCTGTGTGTGGGTAGGGATATTATATTTTACGTGCAAGGAATGTAATAAAATGTTTAGGACATTCCTGGGGCGAGCTCACTCACGCGGGCTCGGGCGGGGCGTCAGGCAGGCCTAACGAAAATATAGGTAATGCCGATTGATATGTAAATGTAGGGCTCCGTTTCAAACTTTACCGGTAACAACGCAGCTACATAAGATTTTTATAACTTTTGAACAGATACGTAGAAATAACAGCACCGTATAGTAGTGAAATTGATTTACTCGGCTCGGTTTTACTAAAAAAATATATTGTTACTCATTTAATAAAAGTTATAAATACATAGGTATACGAAACGATAGATAAATAAGTATCAGTATAGTACAGTAGTAGTAGTATCAGTGTCTTAAAATTGCATTTTCAAGTTCGAATACTTACATCTCAAACTTTTATAAACCATCAGATGCAAAATTCTCAAAATGATGATTTAGTGAGTACCTTCTGGTAGTTCCCGAACTATCCTCATTTTAGTTCCAAGCAGTTCAATTATGAAATCTCCTAACAGCATCATTTAGTTGAGTGTAGTCGGATAGCCCGGGAGCCGGTAGTAGATAAGTAATAATGCAGCTAAGAGGCAATCCTGCCGCACATTCGGCCTTCTGACTGCCTATCAAACTGCAATATCGTTTTATGAGCTCGTGTCATTTCGCTAACGAACATTAGTGATTTTACTTAGAGCACCTATTTCGTACTCGCTTAGCATACGCTTTAAAACACTCTATACTCTCTTCTTTATCTATTAAGATATCAGTACATTAATACTGTTTTTCAAATCAATAGTTTATTTTTGCCTACTGTTACTTTTTACTGCACATTTCATTGCATTTTGAATTCATTAAATAAAATATAGACATAATTTTTCCTGATACAGAATACCTAGCTAAAAATGTTTTATTGGGGGCGGTTATTCTTTAAATTACCTTTATTGTAATATAATTATAATAGTAGTGATAGTCGACGGATAATACTTTCTTTTTGTAATCAAGTTGTCACGCACCGAGAAACATTTTTATGGAAAGTCTAGAAAGAACTTAACGAACAATAAGTGATCTAATATAGTTTTTATTTTATTTTATAGAAATTAAAGATATAGTCGTAAATGTTTAAAAAGCAAACAGCCAAACTGAAATAGCTTACCTCCACATTAACAAAAATACTGTCGGTAGGTATAGTAAGGACCCTTTTGATAGGTTATTGCGTTCCAGTAGAACGAGTGGCCAATATCATTTGAAATAGACGCTCGCTGTAGGGGTTTATTGCGGCGCTAAGTGCCTCCAGAGCTTTCCATATTCCTTTAAAAAAACACAGCGATAGTGTTCCGACCTAAAATGTAGAAATATTTCTTCAGAACCCAGCATCAGATTATGCGAAGAAATGAGATCTTGGCTGTGAATCATAGGCCTCTTGGGCGGCTCTCGCCTCATACTTTCTAGGCTTAGGACCATTAAGAGATTTCACAGATCTCCGAGGTCGATATTTTTGGAGATGAATAAGGTTTTGGCTTACAAATTGAAGTTTCCAAGTTACTTGTCTGCAGTTTGGTATACTCATTTAAAGATAATTCCATAGAATTCTGAAAGCTGTCACTTTTAACATTCCAGTCGTCTCAAACATTTTTGTTTGTTAGTTTATTTTTATTATCGTACTTTAAAAAAGATAGAAAATATAAAGTGATTAAGAATAAGTTAAAAAATATAAAGGAAATTCAAATGAGATATTAGATTTAGAATAATTTATTGCAAGTAATCGTTAAAATCATCTGTTCAACTTCATCTACGGACACATGTAATGAGTCGCCAGCATATAATATCAATTGTCCTCTTCTTTCACAGCCAGCATGTGCTATTGACAGTCTTGCCATTTCGTATTAGGCGTATAAATAAGTTTATTGACACCTTCAATTATCAGCTATTTTACTTCAAAAAAATTTTAAGGCGAAATTTTAAAACCACAGAAATAAAATGTATTAAAAATATGTGTTGTAAAAATTAAATTAAAAATTTCAGAGATTTTGAGAAGAATAAAGAACCGATTTCGATGACATTTTTATATGACTCCTCTCCAATGTTATTCCGCTTATATAACAGGTGTAACAGCCTAACCACCATATCCGAATTAAAGTAACATACATTTACTCTAATTTCACTGTAGGATGTGGTTTCATTTCATATACCTAAGTACCTAGGTATATCTATAGTATGTATATCTATAGCAGGTATATTTACGAAATATCACCAGTCAGAAAAATATTTATTATTCTTTTGGAGTATTTCTCACAGGGTGACGTTTTTAGGAGAATATTTTAGTGTTAAGGAAGTTGGGGAGTTTGTAATTAGTTTGGTGTGGTCGGCAGGTGGCGCTGCGTTCGCAGTATCATCACGTGCCATAACTTTTTCATTTGACGCGTATACGGACGGACAACTTTTCCATTTCTTTTTATTAACATTGGGACGAAAATGAGAGGGCTCTCTATGAGGAGGAAGAAACTGATGGAAATGAAAATATTTTTCAATCTTCGTGTTTGTAAGGTAAATAAGACTTTTTATACAGATCCCGCAGAACATCTTTTAATACATAACTAAAATAAACTTTTGCATCTGCATTACAATATCTAATTCCAGTTGGTTAATTTGAACGTAATTTTTTAAAATCCTTCTTAGTTTATCCTAAATAGAATTATGCGGTTAAGTTATCTGGAGTTTTCTTTATACCATCGCCGTTATAATTATTATTAGTAGTGTGGTCAGATAATGTATGATTTACGTTAGTTATTTTAACATTAAGGCTAGTCTGCTTAAAAGAATTGTAACACTGGATAGTTAAATAAATAAGTGAGGCAAGAGAAGGAAGTATTAATCAAAGATAGCAATCAATACCTATCTTAGCCATAGGTATAGCAAAAATCATTTTAACTGTAACACGTTCGCAGATGCCTAGTTGTAGACAATAGCGCGAGCCGCGAGCTATGAGCAGTTTCAGTATTCAGAACAAATTCAGAACAGAAAACACATTATGTTACACCGGATTGTTTTCCCTGTTTGCATCCTCATTCGCGAAACAAAACAAAATACACTTTGAAGTAAAATCACGTACCTTCGGCGAAGTTACTAAGGATAGGCCTCCAGTCTTTGTATCTTTTTGTACATTAATAATTTCCTCGGGTCGCGCACGGGCCCCGGAATTACATATAAGTTAGGTACATACGTTACTTTCTCATACAAAGCTGTCAAGATTGTGAAGAGATTTTATTTTTTACGTGCAAAGAATTTAATGAACAACGACATAATATGCTCCATTTTATAGAAATTAGTACGTCTAGGCTTTAGCCTTTATACTTTAGCATTGGGTCATACCTAATTAATATACATATTAATGGTCAACCCATCATTAGTAATTTTTTGCAATATTCTCCTAATTATAGATAACCTATATAGATCTCATTGGAGCCCAGTGGGCTGGCGCGCGACGATGGCAGGAGACCGGACGGTATGACGTTAGTTCCCTGGAAGGTGGGACGTGCGCTCGTGTGGGACGCTACATGCGTGGACACACTGGCGCCGTCCCACCTTCCATGCACTTCGCTGAGAGCTGGCGCGGCCGCTTCTAACGCGGAAAACCTCAAGCGCCGCAAATATGAGTGTCTCAATGGAGACCTCATCTTTGAGGCGTTTGGGGTTGAGACCCAGGGTCCGTGGGGTCCCGGCGCCCACCGCCTTTTCAAAGAAATATCCAAAAGGCTGGTGGAGAACACGCGGGACCCCCGAGCTGGCGGCTATTTTGCCCAACGGATAAGCCTCGCGATCCAGCGAGGCAATGCCGCCAGCCTCCTGGGCACTCTGCCGGCGGAGGCGGGGGACGAGCTGGGGCAAGTTTTTTATTTGTAAATAGGTAGGTATATTCGTTTTTATAATTTTTATTTGTATATAATTTATATTATATATTTGTATATAACCTGATCTCATTTAACTATAGTTTGATGAATATTGTCAGAGAAACAGTACTTGCTACACTAACAATATCTCTCAAAATCCCAGTACTGACTTTAGTAGATAAAGAATTTAGCAGATTTATTGTATGAACTTCCATCAAAAACTTTCAGCAATGAAACAGCTGAGTGCTTCCTGACACGAAGAGTGCAGTAAAGCATAATAATGGCATGTAATAGGGTAGTTGAAGGCTCCGAGTGGAGTACAGTGCCGCAGTGCGCCTTGGTCTGCAGTAGGTTGACATCGGCGGCGCCGCGGGGCCGCGCGCCGCCGCCGGCACGCGACCAATTATTTAGTGCTACAACAATTCAATGCATTTCTCTATGAACTACACTGTTGCATTCGCAAGACCCTTCACATATACCTATACCGCAGGGATATATTCAGAGCGGTGGCTTTGCGAAGTTGTCACTGTATCGGTCTCCATTCTTACGATCTTATCGTTAACCTGTTTTTTTGAATCTGCATAAAGCAAGTCTAGCTACAGCTGTCCGCTGCTTTTCTGATTTCCAGTGGGAGTTTAGGTTGGTGTCTTGCCTTCGCTTGCAGGGCTGTGTTCCAGTTTGATAGTACGGAGTAAGTAATGAAATGAGGGTGACAATGCATTTGTAGCCTTTGAATTTTTGGCACGCAAGGATTAGCCACATAACTTTATGTGGGCTGTCGACCGGTTTTCCGCTTTAGACCTTAAAAATATAAAAATTCCTTCATAAGAGGGACTTTGATTCTAATTTTCTTACACACAACTTTTTCAACGCTAGAAAAAGTGGATTACTCACGACAAAATGGAGAAACTAGACAAGAGGGAGAAACACCTGCAGCCAGGTAAAATGTATTGTTATTTTGTAAACACAGTAAAGAGCCGATATTCCAGCGCAGGTTCAACTTCCCTAAGGAGCGATACAAAAGGCGATAGCTCACTGCTGTCCCGGGTTCAATCTGGTAACTAGATTGACAAACTGTAAGGGACAAGGCGAGGTGGGCGGATATTTTTCCATTCTGTTCTACTCAACCTTTTTAAAGTAACGATAAATTTTAACAGAGTGATGAAATTCTAAGATGTTTACGAGGGTTTCAGCGATGGGGTCCAAGTTCTACATTGTCCAGATTCTAATACGAGCTCCCTAATTTTAATTATTTTAAATAATGTAGGACCCCAGTAATGCTCAGGATTAGCCACTTAGATTTGAAAGGCATTACACACATATACAATAGACTTAGTTATATTAGCTGAAGACTGTTGAATAAAACTAGGTATACTTCCACTGAAAATTAAAATATTTAGGGGTGTAAACACTCAGGGGTTAACTTTGTATATGGCTTGTAATTTTCTGAACACTTTTACGCCGATTTCTATTGGAATCTTCCACATATTTTAGCCGCACCCATTAGTTTGCTAATGGTCGACTGAAAATATACTATCTCAAGATTACACGTTTAAAAGTATCGAAAAAAGATTACATTTAAATAATATCACCCCAGCGATCACTTTCGCCTACTCGTGAATGGCAATTGGTCCATGAAATCTGGCCTCTTGGGCGCTTAGTAATCAACCAGAGAAGAGCTCGATTTCAACATAGATTCCTTTTTGCAAAGAATAAAAAGATTCTTATCATGAAGCGAATGGCTGCTATAAAGGTAAGAGAAAATTGCAATTTGTGATTTCAGTTCGAAATTAGCAGTGGCCGCTGGGTTTGTTTTTTCTCGAGTTATTCAGGGCAGGTGGAGCTAAGTTCGCTAGTAAACGGATACTCGGCCCACCGGCCCACGGGTGCTTTCTAAAGCAAATTAGGTTTTTCAGGTCAAAGGTTTACGTTTTCTGGATTAGAATCCTTTTTGGAAGAAAGAAATGAGGAAAATATAGGATACTTTCCTCATTTCTTTCAGGAGACCTTAGATATATATATGACATATTATAATAATTATCGTGATTGAGCAAAAAATCCACAAAATATAGTTATTTGAAATTTAAGTGACTTGTTGGTAGTTTGGTACCAAACCAACAAACCACCAACATCACCACACAAATCACAGCTGCCATTTTCATAATTTCATAATCTTAACAGCCGGCTGGCGACGTAAAGTGGTGGAATTTAGTGGGGTTGCGTCCCGCGAGGCCAACTAAACACTCAGCTGACCATATCTTACAGTAACAACGGTAGCTAATAGATTAGTTGAAACAGTGGGGGCTTTTAGGGTTTAGCCAAGAGTCTTCCGCAAAAAACCACTCAGCTACTTGATCTGGAATTCGGAGCATCATTTATTTATTATGTTGAAAAAGTACACTTACAGTTATTTGAAATCTAAATAAGTTACAAGTAGCAAAATAAAGTTTTTCAGACATATTTATTGCACGATAGAATATGAAAAATCCAACTCTAATCACGATCCTCTTTGCCTCAATAACTCCTGATTTTTGAAGGAACTATGTAGCGAGATAGCTTTTTATCGATATATTATAGAGTTTGATGATACAAGGAAGATGAAATACCGTGAGAATATTTTATAATGCACGGGTAGAGCACCATAAAAGGCAGTTCATTTATTTCAAAAACGTTCAGTCCTATACATCATTATTCAACAACTTTCTATGTGTATCAAAGTGCAGGCAAATGATCGTGAATTGTTTGAATTGTGTGTGTTCATAGCGTTTCATACATAAAGTGGGGCAAAATCGGTCCGTCATTAATTCAATCTACATACAATGCCGGCAGTGATGTGCTCCGTGAGACAGATAATCGCACAAAATGACTTTTCGAACTCCGCCCTGGGCTGGACGGCATTATCCTACATGAAAGCATTTTAGTTTTGTAATTAAGTCATAATATTTTTTGCGAAACATTTTGCTGAGGTTTAGTACTAGGTAGGTATGTAGATTTAAGCCATGCATTGGAACAAAGTGACGTCATTTTCAAATTTTCAATGAAATCAGAATTAATTAGTGTGTTTATATGCCTGAGTGTTCTCCGGATACCACAAAATTTCATCAGAAATACGCGCAGCCCTAAAAATAGAATTCTATCGAGAAACCTTTCGATTTGCCAATATTGCTCTTGTACGTTCAGGTACTTGTACCAATAAAAACACACTCGTATTTCAAACGAATGTAGGTCAGGATACCTTCAACCAAATAAGAGCATGGATAGGAACGGATACCATTGCTTGGAGTGGATAACATTTTAGAGATATTGTAATTCACTTTGCATACGACCGTTCGTCGGCCGACAAATGAAAGCGGGGAAGCATAGCAACGGTAAATGGAATGAAAACATTCGAGTTTCGTTTTCATTCGTTTATTTAATTAGCAGGAGTTTAAAGCGCGGCGCCGCTGTGTCGCGGGAACTCGCATTCATTTTGCTCATTCTGGATATTTTATTATTAACTCCAATTAATTAGAAGTTTTGATATCAATTACTTTGATTAATTCAATTTCTTTATTAGCTTAACTATCTAATTGAAATTCATCTTAAATTATTATGTATTATTACCAGAATTACTATGCAGTTTTTAACAAACATTATACTTACTTGAATATCTAATAACTATGATAAGTACAGAAAATCCTTTCCCAGCTACCTACATTATCCTATTCAATATTCTACATATCAAAACAAAGCTGAAAGATTTGTATCTATTACCAAGTGATTATCTAGCAGTTACCAATTGATTGAATAAATCTGACTATTATAAAAATATATATAATTTAGGTATTTTACAAAGTAATAGTTTTGTTTTCCATTTTTAAATGTAATCTAGCTATGCAAACAATGTTAAATTATTAAAAAAAAAATTGGATTCATAACTTTAATCCTAAGTATAGTTCTGGCGTGAACACGTTTACATCTAGTGAGTACTTTTTCACAAATTATAATTTTTATTCGCTGTAGTGTTTGCTTCCATAGATGCAGTATACTAAACTTAGCCGAAACAGTCACATGTGTCGCAGTAATATAGAGTTCTAGAGTGGAGACCATGTTACCAGTAGTTACAGGTCAGAGTGAGGACGTCTTAAAGATCCCCATGCAGCCTCTTCCCCCTCTCCATCTTTCCCAGTCTTTGACCTACCTTTGTCCAACCAGGGGACTATCAATGCTGATAATAAATAAATAAATAATTGAGTTTTTAAACAATATTAAAGACTGGTGAGTTTTTTTTCCATTTAAGAAGGTTTTGCCTAGAGAGGATCAATTAATTACCAATTCAAATCCGTAATGTAAGTGATACTATGTAAAGAGGGGCAATATCTCTGGGCGGCGGGAACAATTCGCCTTCAATTAGCGCAGGCGTCGATTCGCTTTATTTATTCAGAGGGCACGAATAAAACGAGAAGGAAAAAATATATCCTCAAAGATAAACATTCATACGAGAAGGGAGGAAGGTGGAGTACCTTAACAGAGCTGTATTCATACTGACGAATCTGAAATATTGAATTTATTTATGGTGCCTTCACAGCAATAAACCGCGATTTATGTCACATAAAATCTAACTTTATGTTAAATGCTTACGCACGTATTCAAATTAATATTACGAAAAGGTGATGGAGCATTTTACTCTGAGACGATATTACGACGAATATTCGATGCCTTTTGAACGTTTAAACATAAATAGCTTAAATACAAATATTATGTTGATTGGTTGTGTTGAGTCAGTGTCATACGTAACGCATAATATTGTATAAATAGATTGCACTTGCTAATCACAGGACAAGATTTGATTAAATACACTATGAAGCTAAAACGGTGCTGATGAGTACGGTTGTTCCGGGCCCTGTGGGACCCACTCAACGTTCAACACACTATGGAATGATTTAAGTATCGTGTTAATTCCACAGCAATGAGATTAACATAAACTGAGTACCTACTTCTTATTGAAATTCTCTTCCAAAACTGGCACCGCTAATTGATAGATATTATACATACTATATAAGTGTGATGCTGCCGCTTATTAATTTTTATCTTCACGGTATACGCTAACAAAATATGTATGTATGTAGACTTTTATGTTATCTTCCCTTTGTGCACGTAACTTTATAGAACGTGTTGTATGTCGGAGGCAAATGGCTATTCGAGACGGTATAGAGCGTCTCGGCTTTCCTAGCGTAATCTGATTTTAGCCGTTAGAGTTTTGGTCTAAAAAATCGGATGTTTATATTGTGTGGAATGTGGTTGTAATTTTTTTCTTTCTTCAAATACTATGAGAATAAGCCTTTGTCCAGTGGAGAAAGATATGTTCACAGCGGCAGCTGTCCTCGCATCCACATTCATGCCGTCTACCATTGACGAGTTTTAAATGTCCATTCTAGTTTAAACTACGATGAGAGACGTGTACGATATTATATTCAAACCACCATCTGGTACGAAAACAGAAGGTTCAAGTACGAGAGTACTAGCAGTGACGTCACCGATATAAACTCAAAAATATAGGTATATTTCGGAATACATGTACCGAGCAGGCAATGCAATCGTAGCCCTAACTTCCATCTATGTTCCTAAGCAGTACAGCAAAAACTCACACTCATTAACCCTGTACCCTTAATGTTATTTATAAAGTATGCAACTGAATCTGATAAATAATGATTTTATCCTAAAATACAATAACAAAACATTTCATTTTTATACAAACATCAAAATACCTATTCCCGTCGCTGTACATTAAATATTGAAAGAACAATAAACTAAACGCAGTACTGGTATACTGTTTCTCGTATATCCTTAAATGTGTACTACAGCATAATATTAATAAAAATGTGATACAATTTCCTTGAAACTTGCAAAGTTATGTTTTGTAATGTCTGTGGGCTCCCATGCCGGGCCATGGCGCAGAACAATTGATGTACACCATGAAGCCAGCGGCAGCCAGCCCTGTAACAACATAAAATTTTATGACCGCGAATATTTATTATTTATAGTTCTAAAGACCTGCCTACCGTCGATTTTCTAGTCGCAGTATCTGTCTTTGAGAAAATTTGTAAGCATTATATATTACAAAGGCCGGACTACTATTTAAACGTAGTTGACAGTTATATAGTCCGAATATTTTCTGACGTCAATATCCGAAACATATTCATACGAGCAAAAGTGTTTCGTCGCAATTAAAATCACAGTTTTGAGGCCATAATTGAAAACATGAAAATGATACCGGCAAAGGCTTTAACGTCAGTTAAAACGGTGTTTTAATCCCTCCGTCGATACCAGCCGGCGACAGCCGGATTACCGTCGACTCTCACTGCCGACTGACTTCTTTTTGTCAGTAAATACGCCATTATATTTATGGAGCGTTTGTTTGTCAAATATCTAGCTGGACGGTTTGTTTAATAGACCGTATAATATAATCCTATTTCTATCTACCTGATTCTCAACTAGAAGTCTATCTAATTTACTTTCTCTGTAAAGAATTATAAGCATTGTTTACAATTAGAATTGTTTTTACATCTCAATTCATGCATTGAACGTAGCAATTATTATTATACTTTTCTTCACGCCGTTACAAATTACGGCGTCTATTAAAGTTCAACTGCTGCAAGAATTTAATGTGGCACATATTAGTCTTTTCAGGTGAGAGCGTGGAAAGCTGCCAACTACCTGTGGATGTTGTACGTCTTGTAAGATTTACTAGATCTTGACGTAATTTCGCATCTTTTTGAAAGTATAATACGCAAGCAACCACATTTTTCAGTAACAGGTATTTATTTGAACTTTTTTCTCGGTAAGTCTTCCTCCGTCTGCCACGAGTTTCTTTCCCCTTTATTAAATTTATTAGAGCTGTATTCGGTAAATAAGTGGAGCGAAAGGTAACGGGTTCCCCCACTTTTGCGGGCGCGTCACCGGGAATCCCGCGCCCTCGCGAGGTGGCCGGGTGGAAAGCTGAATAACGTTATTGTTCCATATAAGCCACTTTGTAAATCAAATGTTGCCACACATTGTGAATAGAAGAAAACAAATAAGTATTATAATGTAATTATTATTGAAACTCATTATTTCATCCAGTTAATTATAGAGTTATGTATGACTATGTTGTTAGTAGGTACGCAAGCAATTACTTACCTATAGGTATACCTACCAAAACCTATATAGGTATGTCTTCTGATACCAATCATCAACATCAACAGCCTATTAATCTCCCCACTGCTGGGGCTCAGGCCTACCCTCTCAACGAGGGCGTGCGGGCTATAGTCCACCCCGCTAGCCCAGTGCGGGTTGGTGGACTTCACATGCGCCTAAGAATTTCTTCTTCGGCGTATGCAGGTGTCCTCACGATGTTTTCCTTCACCGTTTGAGAGCAGTCAGTACATGTACTAAGGTTTCGAGAAAAAACCCATTGGTACATGGCCCAGCCGGGGATCGAACCTCGGACCTTTCGATATGATAGGTCGCGTCTTATCCCCGAGGCCACTGACGCTCTCCCAACCAATCACGGATGTGAAATTGAAACTTTTACTTTTCGTAGGTATGTTTAGTATTTGTTTGTAGGACCATCACTTATTCATAAGTTTCATATAAATTCTGTACGATGTCAAGGAGAGTTGAATAAGTACGTATACACCAACAAAGTCACAGGCTCAGGCAGTCAAAGGCTTTGTATTTGTAGGTATATACAAGCCAATTACGCTAATTGCGCGTTCAGTGAATCTGAATCGATCGCGCGACGGTACCGCGAACATCCAGAAATAGTTAGTTTAAATTGTCGTTGTCATGAAGACTCTTGCATATTACTTTACGACCTTGTTCGTATTTAATAAATATGTCGGTCTTTCCGACCCCAAATTTTACGACTGCACAATAAAACATGTCTCGACATCCAAATTTATACGCGTACATAAAGTTTTATATCCGCGCGCTTGCACCGGTGGAGGTTTCCTAATTGTTACCGGTCATGGACGGCACCGAGGCCACGGCGACGATCCTTGTGACGACAAGCAGTGGAGTACCATAAAATATGAGTTATCAATACCAACCTTTTTAGGCCTGCCGTCGTGACCCGCGGCAACCTGGCTGGGATCGCACGCATCTACAATAGTGAAGTCGAGTCTTCAAATCCGGGTCCGTATAGTTCCGTGAGTGAGTAACAAAATGCGTATTCATTAATTACGGATAAATATCATACCACAGGCTTTTCAGGAAATATCGTCGAAGTATATCATCGCGCACTCGAACCGCGAGCTGGACCAGGTGACCGCGAATTAAAACTTTTTTGACATACTTATTATTTTGTTGTGGGAGGTGTTTATTAGGGAAGGCCTACATCCAACAGTGGCTGTTGGCGGAATTATTATTATACTGACTTTGTTCTCTATTGATAACTTGTAGAGTTGAAATGAACTTCAAACTGAAAGCTTGAAATAAATGATGAGGTGTAAAAAGAAATACGGCTTGACAACAAGTAAGTATAAAAACGTTCCAATTTGCTCATAAAAGCCTTGAACCAAATACGTTCGCATAAAAATGAGCTTTCTAATGACGTAATTTGTATCATGTTTGTATCGTATAATTCTCCCGTTACACCCCACGTTGATTCTGACCGCGTTTTATATCTGTTTACTTTTAGTAAATCTGCCATCTCCGTGTAGTATCTAGCTGTATTCGAATAGCACAACTCCCAGTTTTCTTGTCATACAGGCCACTAAAGGATATATAAATATCTTTGCGAAAATCCTAGGACGTTTGCAAAAACCTGGATAATTGGAATGTAAGAACGAATTCGTTATCATCCGAGCTACTTTCAGGATCTTTGCAAAAGTATTTTAGGTTATTAGCGATAAACGGCTCACGTTTAGTAAGTCATGCATGAGCGCTGATTGGCTGCTTTGAACGTTACGCATTGACAGACGCGCGATGTTATAAATTAGCCAATCAGCGTTCAAATTTCCAATCATCATAAAACAACCTCGGATTTTTGCAAAGATCCTGAAAATAGCTCGGATGATAACGAAATTCATTATCAGTTTCCAATTATCTGGCTTTTAGCAATCTTCCTAGGATTTTCGCAAAGATCCGATTTTTTATTATCCTACGACTTAAAAGTATTAGCATAGTAGTAGGTAGCATTACCGTATTGGTAGGTACTGAGATCACCCAGCTCAGTATGGTGGGGTAATAAATCTTCCAATATTTTGTCCAACAGTGAGCTATTACAGGCTATGTTGTTGTAAATCTGCCTTACATTCTAAATCTACAACATCAGTGATTTTTCCGTTCCATTAGCCAAATAACAACAGACCGTGCTCATAAATTGGTAAGCGACAACTGCGCGAGCGATTCAGTGAGTTGTTCAGTGTTTATTGACCTTTTGTAGCTTTAATTAATCATCGGGGTCATAACTCTTTCATGGAGCGTGTGAAATAGCGCCAAATTCAATTTCGCTAATAGGGTACTCTAATTGCGTATGCAGTAATTATCTGGCGGACGTGTTCGGGCGAACGTTAACGCTGTAAGGAGAGGCTGGCATCTAAATTAGCGCGTCTCAGGTGCCCCCTGGGTCCGAACACTGGACGCAGTAAGCCAATTGCATCGAGTGCGCATACATAAGTAGGTACATTTACATTAATATATTAGAAAGTGAGCGTCAGTGGCGACGCGACCTATCTTAACTAAATGTCAAAAATTCGATGCCCGGCTGGGCCATGTACCAATGGGTTTTGTCTCGAAACTTAAGTAATTTACTGACTGCTCTCAAACGGTGAAGAAAAACATCGTGAGGAAACCTGCATACGCGAAGAAGAAATCCTTAGGCGCATGTGAAGTCCACCAACGCGCACTGGGCTAGCGTGGTGGACTATAGCCCGAACGCCCTCATGTTAATAGGGTGTTGATTTGATTAGAAATAAAAATAGTACATAAAAACGGGAAAGTGATATTTTATACCCTCAACTAAATATTATTTGATTGTACGCTGACACAACCATGTAACAGAATATATTCTGATTCAGTAGGTAAGTATGGTATAATAATAATTTAATATCAATAGCGAAGTCAGACACAAGTATGTATGTATAAACAAGTAAATAGAAACAATACGTAACCGTGTTCGTCTTCGTAGCAGTACGTAGCGACCTCGTAGCACTTATTCCGCCTAACGATATTTACATTTCAAACAATTATACAGCTGTGTTTACTATTACAATATTGCATTGTAAGTACAAATATATGGGAAGGAGTGATAAATATGTATTTTATCTACATAAATATTTAGCTCATTCAACTATTGCCAATGCAAGTATAATTATATCATCAGCTAAAGTAACAATACTTAATTATTTGTTATGTATATATGATCATAACCGATTTCTTTATCTTCTTTTCCTCTGTGTAACATTTTGTCAGCATTATCTTGGTCAGAGTTACGAAACTCCCGTTTAGTAGGCGACGTAAGGGACTCTAAACTGGGTACTAATTCTAATTGTACCGAAGTTAACTATCCTAATTTAAAATATGATTTCATATGAAATGGATACTAAGTGAATCATGGCATCGCTTTCAAAAGTCACACAGTTGTACAGTAATTGTCCGTAATTCCCAACAGTCGGGGGGTGAAAGCGTTTCCCAGAATTCCGTCTATGTATACGCCGAGGATGGCGCCAGACATTGACTCACATTCAGTCTCGAACATGGGCAATTTAACAAATTTCAAATGCACTAAAGTACGTCAGTCGTAATGATTGGGTTTGTGAGTAATCAACGAAGAAACATTTTTGTCATGCTATTCCGGCATTCATATCAAACAAAATCTGGAAAATACTTAAATATATTTTTTATTGTATATCATCTTTGATTTTGTTTAAGACACTCACTTTTAAATTTTTTGTCCAGCTAAGGTGAAGCCAAGACTATTAGAATGTATAGAGTGTATGTTTGTATGTATGTGGTTGTTTCGTCGTAGAATCTACTGGATCGAAGAGCGTGGTATTGAATACGTTTTGGTTTCGCAAGTGTAATAAGAATATTTTTAATTTACGATTTTGACAGTAATTGCGTCAATTTAAAAAAACTAACATAATCTAAAAAACTAAAACCCGACTAACTAAGTAAAACAAGTTTTATAGTATTTTATTTTCAGACGTAGTAATTACGCCGCAGCGTGGTAGTGCGTTCTATGTTCTACTCTTTTACCAACGACCACGGCGTTATTTTTCGTCTAAAAAGAAAATACTATAAAAACTTGTTTTATCTATTTCATATTTGGGTTTTAGTTTTCTAATTCATTCTTATTATATGTTGCTATTAGTCGAGAACCACGGCGGCTTCCCAGACAGCTGATACGTACTAAAACCGTGTAAAAGTCAAGAAAAGCTTTTTATTCCCGTGTCCTTATCAGGGCGTCTTGCGGAGATTTTTCGTGGATGTCATTTAGTGCTAATGCTTGTTGCGGGACGAGGCGCCTACAAATTGCCACATTTGCTCTTACTGTCGACATCTAGTAAGGAACTGTCTTATAGGAGACTAGCTGTTGCCCGCTACTTCGTACGCGTGGATTTTGGAAGTAGGTACCTATCTGTGCTATGTATAAACATCGCCTAGTTATAATTTTCCGTTGGTAAAATCACCAGATTTTAAGTTATACCTTCAGGAACGCATCTTTGAAAACCGTATCCAATTTGGTTAAGTAGTTTTTGCGTGATGCCGGAATAAACATAATATAGATAGACAGAAACTCTAATAATTATTGTTTTGGCTTCTATTGCTCTTAAAAAACCTCTTATATCAATTTTTCTTAAATATGTCCTATTTCTATGAATATCGTCTAGTTACGTTATATGATTTATCTGAAAATAACGATTATTTATTTAAATGTAAATTTTCGTGGTCTTACTTTAAGATGCTATGTTACTTAGAAGGAATTGATTCTGATGATTGACCCTTTCCAGTGATGTCATAAAAATACAGGATGCTTTTTAAAAAAAAATTCGGTTCGATTTCCGGCTGAGGCAAGTGACGTTTCATAAATCTTTGAATGCAGTTTTATTTAATTTGGAAATAAAAGAATCCTTTGAGTAAAATGTGCTATCTTCAGTATTTAGAATACTTTCCCTCCAACTACGGTCCATAATTTCCAACCTTACTTACTTATAATGAATACTCAAATACCTACATACAATCACCCAGAATCCGAAAACCAACAGATATGCTCGTCGCACAAATGTTGGCCCCGGGTGGGAATCTGGGAATCGAACCCACGACCTTTAGCTCAGTAGGCAGGGTCACCACCCATAGTCACCACTCACCACCAACAAAGCCAACGGCCAGTGTAGAAAACAAATCAGTAGGTATTCGATACCGAGAGCCCCTGGAACCGGTCACTATAGGGATTTTGTTACACCTGTATGTCAGTCAGTCAGTCAGGGTTTATAATAAAACTGGCAGACCCCCGTGACCTCATTCGCGTTTTAAAAGAAGGCTATATACATGATACACTATTAAGCTGTACATGCAATGCTTCCAACCAACCAAACAACCCGCGAACAAACGCGCGTACAACCGCGCGAACAAACGCGAAAAACAAACCCGCAACCAACCAACCGAAAAAAAACAAACAATTAAACAAACAAACAAACAAAAAATAAACTGAGATTCAGCACCCCCGACAACCTAGAAAATGGTAAAAGCATCGCATCGGTGCGTTGCCCGTGATAGCCACCAGATCAAATGGTATCGAATCTTCTTGTGTTAGTACTCCTTGCTAAGTAATAAATAAAGTCTTCTACTTTTTACATGAAATCTTTTTTCTTCATATGGAAAGCCAGTTGCCGATTTGCGTGCATTTTGGTTGCCATGGAGATATTTCTTGTTATTTTGCCTAGTAAATAATTAATTTATTTGTTTATTAAGAAATACGTGTGATTTCAAATTTTGCGCATATTAGTTCTCGATTCAATATTTGTATATTTTTTTACTGAACAATTTGGTATACAGAACATTCAAAGTTACGATTTCAAATGTCAACTTACTAAAGCCTAACGTCCTGATGAATTTCTGAAATATTCGCCGACTTACTACACTTTATTACATTTTGTGGCTGCTCCTTTTTACAAAACCCAATACCAAATATTTTATGTTCATTCTCTAAGAGTATTACCTATCTTACAGCGAAAGAATTATTGAGATCGGTTCTGTAGTTACAAAGATTAGCTCCGTCACACATCCAAACATCCATCCAAACAAATTTTACCTCTTTATTATTAGTATAGAATACCTATGGTAGATTGCAGAGCAGACATTTTCAAATTAACCAGGCTACTCTGACCTGTAAGTTCATACAAATGTTAGGAAATGAGAGGTTTTTATTGATGGTTGATATTTCTCTACCATTTTTTGAGATTTTTCTGATTTTTTATGTTATCCCGGGATATACACTGTCAGTATACAAAGTTTCGTCAAAATCCGTCCAGCGGTTTAGTCGTGATACGCGTTCAGACAGACAGACAGACAGAAAGACAGACAGACAGACAATAATTTTAAAAACTGTTCTAACATGTTCAGTTACTCATTTTAAGTCGCCCTGGTTGGTATTTTTCCGAATATATTCAATGTACAGACTTTTTGGACTTTACGATTTTATTATATGTACCTATAGATAATCTTTACTCATGATGATATTTAAACACACAAGCCTATAGAGGAAAAAATTCAGTCCTTACAGCATAACACAGTAACGAAACAGTAAGTAACATAAAAATATTATTTGACGTTCACAAGATTTACTGTAATAATGTCCAATCTGAAAAATGTCCAACGACCATGCTCGAACTGAAAAATGACCAAACTGAATAATGTCCAATCTGAAAAACGTCCAATCTAAAAAATGTCCAACAACTAATATTATAGATTTACGATAAAAAGTTGCTCACCTTGATGCCCCCTATCGAATGGCATCAAAAAAGTAGGGTGTCTTAATAACATCGAAATTTTTTGAAAAAAAGTCTTTTTTTGATCAAAAATTTCAAAGAGATGAATTTTTATTTCTTCTCAGTGCCCCCTTTTCTGTACCTCAATTCTCCACTCCAACCCATTTTTCAGATTGGACATTATTATCGTAAATCTATAATATTAGTTGTTGGACATTTTTCAGATTGGACATTTTTCAGATTGGACGTTTTTCAGATTTGACATTTTTCAGATTGGACATTTTTCAGATTGGACGTTTTTCAGATTGGACATTTTTCAGATTGGACGTTTTTCAGATTGGACATTTTTCAGATTGGACGTTTTTCAGATTGGACATTTTTCAACGGTTGGACATTTTTCAGATTGGACATTATTATCGTAAATCGTCCACAATACCAACGCACTGTTACGCAAATTATAACACTTTGCAGTACAAGTAGTTGTCTTGACGTCAACTTCTAGATTAGGTAAGTTTCCGAATGTATCCGTAAATTCAGTACCTAGCCGATAAGTTTGTCAAACATCAAAAGGGATACAAAATTGCTAATAATTGTTAAAATATTTTTTGCGGCCTCCTTTTTGTAGAAGGTTTCTTATTCCATGTCGTGTCAGCCTTCCAGGCCGACCTTAAAGCCAATTTTTTTTCAAATGGAATGATCCAATGCATCTTAAGCAAGGGAATGCTACTTTTTAAATTGTTGAGTGACGAAACTGAGGTTAGGAATTTCTCCTCCTTGTAGGAAATTGTTCTTCCATTTTGTTTTTCCTCCTAAAGGTATAAGTTGTTTCTAATACAATTAGGAACATGTAATATACAGTCAATTGAGTAATGAAAGTAGATAAATACAATTATCATCCGTAGCATCTGTTTGATACTGTAAATAGGTCCAATTCACTCTTGTCAAAGCTTTTAAATAAATTTATAGTGTGCCACAAAGTGGGTGCACTGAATTTTACGGCCGTCAGTTTATAGCTGCATGGGAGTTTTATTTGCTTATAGGCTTTTAATGGGTCGTACGTATTAGAACATTGCTGGAAAATGTTGCAGTTTTACTGCCTATATTCAAAGAAAAATGTTTATTGTCGGTCGCATTTCCTTTCAGATTAAGTGTTAGGTTGAGATATAATTCTAGCTTTAGTAACTTATAACTACTTCTGTAACTAACATTTTATATATCTACCTTCTTAGTTTATTTTGTCTAAAAGTTTGTATAGACTCAGAGAATTAGGTAGTTCACGATTGTACTTTATGAATATCTGGAAGATACTAGATATTTCGTAAAAATCCACGGCAATGTACGGCTATGGTCGTATTTAATGTCAATTATTATTATTCTCATAAAGGTAAAGACGATAGAGACATTTAGGATTTTAAACAATCACACTTTTCCACCCTTTTGAACGACAGTGGACATAACATGATAACACAGAGATAAACTGCACTCCTGAACACGTTTTCAGACCAACTAGGTATTTTTAAAAAGCAAGTCAACGCTGATACAGCAGCATCAGCAATCAGCTGCCTTTCGGTTTAAAATAAAAATAACAATAGATCATTTGTAACTTCGTTACATGCACAATAAGCATACCCACTCGTATTTAAACTGATTACAAGAAAAACGTCGCAATTCCAAATCTAAATTTCGTAAGGTAGAGTAGTCGCGCCGCCCGCGCCGGCCGCCTAGCACGGCGGCGCCGCCGGCGGGTTTGTCGACGACGTCTAACGACCCCTAATTGCAGTGTAGGTCCTGCAGCCTACGTGTTACAACCAGTGAATTCTGCGAGCACCATTATTACGGACAATAACCGTTTACCTGGCGACCAATTCAATTTTGAAACTGTAAACTTACTTGTACTAGCACAGTTGGATATTCACTATTTATACTATTTATATGTATGACACATATTTTATTTTTATTTTTTCCTGGAGAGTGGTCATAGTACTGTATTTTTCAGTTGGTATTTCCTTTGGTATTACTATGACAGTTTTATTAATCAATATGACGGGTCGGGCGGTATTCTTCTATGCTGGGAAATGGCGACTACGCAAAATGACTACTTCTTATAATGTACACATTGCATAATGTCATAGTCGCAAAATGACTTGCCGCCCGACCCAATATGACGATATAATTTACTTTTAGTAAGTATGCGAGAAGTATCGATAAGATCTGAACAAAACTATGATGCTACTGGTATATTTACCTACTAATAAAATGTCATCTTTATGGGTACTTCTCTTATTTTACCCATGGTTAATTGAATGACAAATGTACGATTAAGAAAAAGGTCCTTTGTATTTAATAAAAAATATCCAAATATGCAAAGATCAAGAGAACTTGTAGATCTGATTTTCTTAAATAAGTGTGTAGGACAAGCAAACAAATCTACTGCAATTAAAACCAAATCGGTAATTGACGAAAGAGAATGAAAAATGTAATAATTATTTCTTATATTTGTGTGTTATACTTATTGGCGTGTGTGTGGCTTCATAACAAGGGCATAAGTGGACGCCACGCTGGGGCCATTTATGGGGTTATGGTGGACCTGCGCGCCACTGCGGGCACACTTCTTAGAACTTCGCCGAGTCGATGAACTGCGATCTATTGGAAAACCCGTCCACTTATAGACTTATAAATTATGGCAGCTCTCTACTTGTTTGTTGGTAAGAACGGATTGTTTGCAAAAATAAAGTTAAAAATAAATAAATGAAAGTTTACAAATTAATATTATTTCGGCGAAACTGTAAACAATGAAGTCGGAAAAACTGCAATAAGACAATAAATTTTATAATGTAACCTTCCCATTTAGTGACATTACAATCAGTGTTTCGTTACCATGGCGGCCGGACTAAAATACTATTACATTGAAATTGGTAACGGCAACACTTTTAATACTGTTGTTTGTACGTTCCATGAAGGTAAATTGGAGGTAGCTTCACGCAGGTACGTTTATTTTTTATAGGTGTCTATAAGTTTGGTTGTGCTAATATCGAATGTGAATGTTATTAATTAGGTACATTAGGTACCTAAGTATTTAATTTTTGTTAATTTCGTTTCTGTGGAAGTAATATAAGAATATAGGTATTAGGATCGAAGCTGCAACATTCAAAAATCAGGGTTCATAAACAAAACCGATGACCCTTCAAAAGAGTATAGGACAGACTATTGCTATTGTAAACACTAAGCGCCCAATCCGATGTGAACGTGAGGTCGCTTAGTTCTATTACTCGCACACCTAATAGTTCACCAAAACCAAATAACCGTAAACAATGATAAAGTATGGGTACGACATCGGAAAGTAATACGGTAGTAGCGAGACGAGCTGAGCGTTACGCAAAGACAAATGCGTGTGAGACAGTATTAACATAATCCCAGAGTGGCGGAAACAAAGGAAGTGGCGTGTCACTTCGCCCGGAGCAGGGGCACCGACTTCCGGTTGTTACCATGTCTTGTAAATAAATAATTGTCCACCAACGTATTTAATTAACTTTGGCGCAATATTTATGGTACATCTTACTCTGACTTCTGCGAGTCTGAGAGACAAGGTACCTGCCTACTTACTTAATTTTTTATTTTTCATTAGAATAGGTATTCTATCTTCACCGGGCAACATGTATAACATTTTGCATACATCAGGAAAAAAACGAGACTTTATTATATTTTTAGGGTTTCGTATCTCAAAAGAGAAATTATAGGATCACTTCGTTGTCCGTCTATCTGTCTGTCAAGGCCATTTTTCTCAGGAACGCGTGGAGATATCAAGTTGAAATTGATACCAAATACTCAGGTCTGCAGTCCCTTGGAGCCGTGAAAAAATCAGACATCTAATCATCATCATCATCGTCATCGCAGTCAGAAGATATGGCCGATTTTGCCGCATTTTTGAGTATCTTGGTTACCAAAACTTATGGGGCACTTCCGGTTGACCTAGAATCTTGAAATTTGGCAAGAAGCAATGTCTTATAGCACAAGTAATGAAAAAAAACGAAAACAGTAAACTTGTAGACCGTGCGTATAACCAAATCATCCATGCAGTATAATTTTTTATTATTAAGTTTGTACGGAACCCTTAGGGCGTGCGAGTCCTACTCGCACTTGTCCGTTTTTATTTGTTTTTGGAGAGGAGGTAGGTATATCATTTCGTGCCATCGGAATGTATGCAGCAACAGTAACGGTTGTAGTTTATCTAATGCGAGGGGCAAGTCTGGCTCAACTCACAAAGACATCAATCTTGATCAGCAGTCGCGGGGGACACCGGACCCGCGGCGCCCCCCGCCCCGCGCGCCCCCCGCGACCCCCGGCGCCCCCCGCACAGTGCTACGTGAGCGGACGCCATCTACGAATGAAATTCCAATGCTAATGCCGTAATGGACAATTGTATGTTTGCAAAATATATGGGCGTGCGGAACGAATAAATAATTCAGGGATACTTTTAATAGAATTCGTGCTGCACTTTCAATAGGTTGGTTCTGGGATTTTGATGTTTTTTTCTTAAAATAAGACTTAGTTCTGGTGTGGGTGCGATGGAGGCACCTGACGCAGGAAGACGCATATATCAGCAAACAGAATGAGTTGAGCAGACGCGGACGTCGACAGGCTGATGAGTTGACGACGATAATGACATGTCCACCTGTCACGCACGCGCACGGTACACTTTAAAAATTGACAGTGTTGACAGTATAGATATTCGTTGGTACCTAACGACTCCTATGAGCTATACGCTACAAATAAGAATAATCGTATTGAAGGGTATACTACACGGAAAGAACGTGCGTTGTCAGTTTTTTTCAAACATGTATTTCCAATCTCAAAATGTTCCTCATACGATAGAGGGAAACATGGTACAACAAGAGTTATTTCGACTGTTTTTATTTCAATATGGAATGACTAAGTATCGCATAATCATTATCTTCATAGCAACGCGTTTCACCCCTAGGTTAACATTGTACTATTTAAAAATTTCGCTACTCGTTGCAACGAGCAGCGAAATTTTTTAATAGTACATTGTTAACCTAGGTGTGAAAGTAACTTATTTAAGTCCCGAGACGAGGTTTGGCGCCCGACGCGTAGCGAGGGCGCCAATAGTTCGAGGGACCTCTAAATAAGTCTTGAACCCGAGGGAAACACTGTGCTTTTCATTAAGAATACACTGAAAGTAAAGACAAGTAAAGTAAAAACAAAAACATAAAATGAGTGTTAATACAAATCTCTGCTATACGGAAGTATAAACAAAACTCTACAACTCGAAAAAACAAATGAAGATCGGATTACCGCTTTCCCGTCTACTTTGTTTTTTTTTCTGTGGCCGGCCAGGTATTCTGCCATTATTTTTCATTTGCATCATTGAAAAAATGATAAATATTTTGCCCAAATCTATGTTATTTTAAAGAAATAGTTGACAGTAATAATTATAATAAAGTGATTTAAAAAAATATATTCTTTAATTATTACATAACTTTATGCTATTTCAATTTTACATTGCGCTGTAATTGAGTGGCTGTATAGACAGTTGGAACATGGTCCAATAGAAATGTCAAAATAGTACTAGTATTTTTTTTTAATTTGACAGCTGTCAGTTGAAAGCGATTCTCCCTAGGGCTGAAGATGTATTACTTTCAACCCGCTACTCAGGCAACTTCAGACCTTCTTTCAGAGTATGAGTAATGAAAAGTATATTGCAATACCTAATTAAATTTTCCTCCAAAATTGGCACCGCCATGTTGATAGATAGTACATACAACAAAACAAACATCTCATTTTTACCGACTTCCAAAAAGGAGGAGGTTCTATGTTCGTCTGTATGTATGTTTTTTTTTTTTACTTTCATGATGATTACGAGTATGGTAGCGGATCAAAACGGTCCACCCTGTTGTTGGTCCACGGGTAATACCCCATGTTTTGGGCCGAAACCTTCTTGATCTTAGCAATAAGGTTACAGAAGAAGAAAATAAGAAAAGTTGGTTATTGTAATTACTTAGAAGAACAATAAAATTGTATTCAATCGTCGACCTATCTTAAGCAAATCTTTGCGTAGGCCAAAATAAAAGAAATCTAATAATGGACCAAAACCATTAAGGAAATGGCGTTTAATTACGAACGTAAATCTATTCAAATGCCACATTCAACAAGTAACGGCTCCCGGTTTCAAAATCCTCAATACCTTTATGTGGGACGTGGGATTCCAAGTAATGAACTTGGATGGTACCCCTAGGAGTTGTTTTTTTTCGCCCGAACGTCAAAGAGTGGCGATCTGCTCAAAGATTTTCTTTCCTCTGGTCTGTGAACACTGCACCGCGATCCACAATAGTCTGGGTTCAAAAGAGCTTGATGAATTTCCAGTTCTTTGTTTCCGCTCGCTCTGTCTCGACAAGGCATTGCTTTTTAATTTAGACCATTGCTTCCTCCTTTTATACTAGCAATAAATCTGGATATCCAGTAAGTAGCCCCTCGCTTTTATTACCTCACATCATGTTTTTTCTCACAAGTTTGAGCAAGCAAACTACGCTTCGACACTGTCGAGTCAACATTCTAATTCTCTGTCTAAATACTAGAAATTACTGAAACTACATACTAAGGGTATTTGAAAGTGCAAATAGAGGAAAAGAGCGTCGAGGTGACATGTACAGACGGGAACGCGTGTCGGTGGGTCCATCAATCTTGATCACAGACCACATGGGACTGTCGATCGAGTCGAACATGCTATGTGCTTACCTACTAAAGTGACAGCTTGACACGTTGACTGTATTATCTATCACTTCACTAACACAGTTTCCAGATTGTGATAGTCAGATTCTTACTTAGGTATAAGTAGGTTATGAAATCTTTTACTAAAATCGTTATTAATCCTTTGGTGCCTCTTTGAGCTTTCATTAAAAACATTGTTGAGTTCGTTAATTTTTCTGTTTAAGTATTGCTCGTTCGCTCATCCTATCCATCCATGGATGGATGGATGTCTGTCTGTACGTCTAGGATTATTTTTAGTATACACGGGGCTTTTTATTTTCGTTATTTATCTATAAACGATATTTCGCGGGACATTGTTCGATTTTTCAGATTCGATATTTCAGACATTGTTGCAAAAATGAGTGGACGAAGATATTTATAGAAGATACCGATAAATGGTTTCTCTAAATAGAACTGCAAGAAAATAATGTAATTCGCCGGGTAAGAGGAGCGGAATAATAAGTTTTTTCGAATAAGAGAGCAAATAAAAGCGTTAATGCGGCTGCATCGAGATTCTCCAGCGGGGAAAAATTGCTCTTTTATATAAGGGCGCTGTAAAGAAGGCTTTAATGAAAATTCTACGTAGTCTTGGTTTTCTTAAATAAAGTTAATTTGTCTTTCTTCCGTTATAATACAAAATGGCATAAGGTTAAAGGAAAATAAATATAACATGATATGCTATACGTAAACCAACACCTTGTTCCATTTGCTATAATATAAAAGAATGCAATATCTATTTTCTGTCTGTCTCTCTTCTCTACTTGAATTATATTATTTATTAATTGAAAATAATTTATATGATAATATGTTGAAAGCCATTTAACTGATTTTTATCTATTTACCTTCATCGTTATTTTTTCATAGAAAAAGTCCGTTGTGTGGAAACTTGGCTTTATGGGGATAATCTGGTAAAGGACCAAATGTGAAAATTTGGACTTTAGAGTAGCATGAGACAAATACGATTCTTCGTAGGTAATTCACAGAAGTGACAAAGATCGATTTAAAAATCTACAATGGAAATTTTTGAAAGCGAGCTTGCGCTGCAGTCAATATGAAAATTCGCGGATAATGCGCAATGACAGTGACGAGGGTTGACTAGCGCCGGCCAACCATAAAAATATCCGGGTATTCACGCTGCACCAGTTTACCACTTATATTTTCATATCATTCAGAATTTACGTGTAGGTATCCACTAGTACTTTCATTTAAGAGTTTTCAATATAAATAATTAGTTGATAGTTTTATATTAATTTTTATTGATAGCTTTATGATGTACTTACTTTAAAATTGCGATGAAGCGATATGTTTAGATAAATCATACACGTTCAACGCAAGGAACGATGTTTTTATAAACACTTTTTATGAAACTACGTAAGTAGGCTACCTGAACTGATTTTCCGGCTTTTCGCTTCCATAAATAAATAAAAAATAAATATTACATAGTTATGTCACTGTTTAGTACATTATATCGTCTGTCTAGATGTCTCTAGGTTTAGGAGAACGGTTAAATTTTTATCTCAGTAGACTAGGACTGCCCCTTTTTAGGGTTTCTTCAAAACCCTTACAGTGAATCTTTTTTGTCTATCTGAATAACTCAGGAACTAATGGACCGTTTGAAATGTAATTTGAAACATACCATAGGTGTCAGAAATTGGCAGACAGTGATGGGAATATTATGAAAATATGTATGATACTTTTAACATAAGATACTTCAATTATGTATTTTGCTGAATTTTTTGTATAAAAGAATTTAAAAGATACGTTTTAATTTCAACCTTAAGGTACCACGTGATCAACATTTTCAGCAATGTTAACCAAGTAAATATATAGTTATACCATAGCCTTGTTCTGTTTGCCTACGTTAAAGCATAATTATTCTAATGGCTGATATCTTTAGAACTATTTACCTGAATCGTGTCATGTCAAACACGGTTCAAGGCGGTATTTCTTGCATATTGGTCGTTGTTGGCCGGAGTGCGGAACCCTCGTCAAAGTCACGCCTCATTGACCCCTCCCGGGTATCAACTGTGAAGCAATTTATTTTATATGAATCTTCGATCTTCACTTGAGGCTGTCAAGGAGTTACCTATCATTGCCGTTTGATATTCAACAGTTATTTCAATAAATAAGTAAATGACACGATTGAGACTTGAACTTTGCTAAGACAGTGCCAAATAATGTAAGCTAGAAACGATTGTTCGAGACAACAAGCAGCCTAACAAGCAATGTGACCTTATATACACTACCCTTAAGCTGATAATCCTGTTTCCAAGCATTGACTGGTGATGAACCTATAATTTCTTAAATCACGCAGCTATATATACATAAATAGTTAATTTTTAAAATAAAAATTTGCAAACTTTATCACAGATTTCAAGCTAAGACGACACTTTATTTCACTGCCTTTGGGGAGGCTTATCTAACAAAGGTTCATAGCGGTTATTTACGTACCCACGTTATTAGTTAAAATTATTGTCTTTCACAAAATGTTACGGTAAATAAAGTGTACGTAAGTGAATTAATCGGACTACATTACGGCATGCGTAAATTATTTGACAAGCAAAATTGAGTAATTAATTCCACCCGAGTTGTCATAATTTTATTAATGCAGTCATTAATAAAGTGGAAAATGTAATTTATTTAACTTTTATTGCAGTGTGTTGTAATAAAATCATGGGTATTGCCGCTATCGTCGCCCAGCGGAAGATTGTTTCAGTTGGAGCGGAGCCATAACGACGCCGACGTAAGGAAGTACAAGTATAAATACATTTTGCATGCCACTTAACAGTCTGTACAATATATCATATGCCGAGACAGTCCACAGTTAAATTTTCACACCGAACTTCTTTTAAATACGTGTAGGTACCTACTATACAAAATATAAATATCAATTTAAAATATCAACAGTATTTTAGGTACATATAATTATATCTCCACGCTTTGTCTCTGACGAGGTAGGCAGTAAGTGTATGTACTGCAGAAACCTGCAGTAAGATGTAGTTTATTCAGTAATTATGGAAGTAGATACCTACTGGCATAGCAGTACCCCAATAAAATAACACCTACAATAAACTTCACTGAAACAAAAGAAAATCTTCTACAATGTATTCTTAAATCATTGAGCTGCTTTCACCCAAAAATGAGCAAGAAGCGTCTCAATATTTTTATTTTGAATTTTAGACTTTTTGTGTCAATTTGGTTGACTCGTACCTATTAATTTCACAAAAAAAGTTATCCCAAACCAATTTGTGGCGACACAACCAACGTACGCGCGGTGCGGAGTGCCAGACCATAATAACCGACACCGCCAATCAATATAAATGATTGAACAACCAATCATTCGGTGCAGAGGACTTTACCGAAATTTGAGAATGGGACAGGTCATGTCTACATGCTTCGTCGGCGTTTTGTCAAGAACGCAAGGTCATACCTATTTCGATGCCCGCTGGGCAAAACACCGTTATTAATGTAACTGTTAGTTTAACACTGTTTTACTGTATATTGTTTTACTACCACCTCTTCCTAGGTACAGAAACTTCCGCAACTTTGGTATTGATTATTCTGTAGCTGGAAGAGATTTCGTGAAATAAGCTTGTGATTGTATAATTTACTGTTATTTTGTATCGTTTTTATTTTATTTCTGTGTGTACAATAAATTATTAGGTAAAATATAATTATTATTTTTAATTAAATTTTTAATACCCTTAGTTTGGTTTATTTTAATTTAATTTTATGTTAATTTTAATTTTTATAGACATTTTGTTACCTAATCTCGTTACTAGAATAAAATAAAAATACCTTGGTGGGAATTGTACTCACGACTTCTGGCTGGAGCTCTAGTCCAACGATCAAGCCACTGAGGCGGTCATACATCCGATATCAGTTTGAATGTTTTCACCAGGTTTTCACAGATAAATGTTATGCCTGTCTGGCAGTGCCTATTTTCCCAATTTGGAAAATGCCTACCGCCACCCCAGCGCGCGAGCCAACCGATATCTCACAGCATCTCTCGATTGGAATGGGCACGAATCGAAAGTTGGTCTCTGACCACTGAATTCTAGTATGAAAAATATTTCTCTGCGCTACGAGCCTCGGAGTGGACACGGGGATGAACACACTGTTAGGGTATGGGACATGAGGTAATAAAGGGACGAGCTAAAAGTATGGATTCCGATACATTTATTTTAAAAATAAAATATTTCACCATTATTATATTATATTTTATTCATTAATTTTTATCTGTACTCTGAACCCATATTTTTAGCTTGTCCCTCATCTCACATGAATACTGTGCCGTAGATTATTATATATTCTGTAGCCGTAGTGGAAATGTACGGTCTACGGCACGTCAGTGGAAACAAAACCAGTATAATGTAATATTTTATGGTTTCAACTCAGGATCAATAGGCGAAGATTGTAATTAACTTACATAAATCCAAATGTTTCTTTTCCTACTAAGGCGATAAAAGTTGTAATGTTCCAAAAGCAAAAAAAAAAACTGGTCTGTCATAGTCATCGTAGCGAGCGGGAGCATAGCGAGCTTTTTCCGTATTCTGTGGTCATAGTATTGGAACTCCCTAATAGGCTAGGCCAGCTCAAGGTCAAAGTGTTTCTACTGACGTGCGGTCGACTGTACGTCGCGGCGCGGCACGGGCACACCGAGGAGCGCGCGGTGAGGGCAACATTGACGAGCTGTCATTTATTTGCCGTATATTGGAAGTTTTTGTCTAATTTGTTTTGTCTACCTAGTGCCTACTTACCTCAGCGACTGGTAGAAGTCACTATTACCATGATTCCTACTATATGATTATAGTTGCGATGGAAAGAAAGTGGCAATGTTTGAAAATATTGTACATTCCATTCCTAAAGAAATGGCATACGAAAACAGACGCTATCTGCGTCTAGGAAACAAAATACCTATACATGTACATTGCCAGATATACAATGTCTACAGTTGCAAGACACTTCAATTTTGAAGTTTTTTTTTCATATCAATTCTCGAGTGTCCTTCACTGCTCTCGGGATCCAACTAAGTCCCTCGAATTAAATTCTCTTTTTATTCACTTGTCGTATAATCTACTATTGTTAAACAACTGTAGAGACATTATTTATTTCGCTTCCTTACATGAAAATGACAATAAGTAGCAAATTGTATTTGAAGTTCTCTTCGGAACTCTATCTGTTTTTTTATGTGCCATTTGTGTTGGAACCACAGACCACCCTGAAATAGATTTAAAAATAATGTAGCTGTACATTATTTGTTCTCCTGATTTTATCTTGCTTTTGAACTTGTAAGTATATCCCAAGAAGTTTCAAATCTCTTTGAAATTTTTTGATTCATGGTATATCCTATAAGTCTCAGTGAGGTTTTTGTTCAACGCCTCTAGCCGCTATTAATAGACTTAGCTGGCATCTGGCTGATCTGGATATCGATTAATACTCTGATGAGCTTTAATTGGATGAAGATAAAACTTTCCTCTATAACTTTTATAAGTTTCTTACTTCACGTCAATCAGGCGATGTTTTATCGTTAGTTCAGTCAGACTAGTTACAGAATTGTTCAGTATTCCAGAGTTTCTCAAGTAACGAGTTAAAAGAAAGTTAGAAAGCAGTATGCAAAGCTTTATCGTCCGATCAATGTTCGCTGTTGGACATAGATTGGAAATTCAAAAGTTTACTTAGAGATTCCTCAAATGACTTAGGTATCTACCACTAAAAATGCCAATGGAGATTAAATTTCACTCTTACGAAGCCACGGGAAACAGCTAGTCAGTTTATAATGTTGAAAGTGTTTTATTCAAAGATTGTTACTTGTGCATGTGTGCTATCATCTCAATAGAAATAAGTATAGAGGTCTTTAAAAGTATCGATAGTCATGAGGTGTTCAGATAGTTGAGGAGTCGAGTGGTAGGAGGTAGTGGTTGTTGGCGGACGGCGTCGCCGGCGGCGCGTCGGCGGCGGCGACGACGGCGGCGACGGCGCGGCGGCACCGACGCCGTCGGAGGCGTGCCCCGGCGGGCCAATGGCGGGCCCCGCCGCCCGCGGCCCGCGCGCGCCCGCCACGCCGCACTCCCAGCTCGCCAGTAGGTTTGTGTCCTTTTGGCTGACCGCATGACTCCGTATCTTGCTTCGTCGCTGAACTCGTTGTAACCCGTGTACGTGCACCACGCGCTTCACCTTCTCCAACAGCCGCTAGCTTCAACCGCTTCAATCTACTCGGTCCGACCCTCCAGCAGTGTGAACTTTTAGCAAAGTTGAGAAACTTTTGGTACAGTCAAGTGGAGGAGTGAAGTTGCTGGGCCGAGTGCAGGTGGCGTGCATCGCGCGGCGACAGTTCAGGTACGGTCCACGCCGGCCGGCGGCGGCGGCCGCCCCCGCGCCGCCACCCCCCGCCCCGCCGCCCGCCGTCCGCCGCCGCGTCGGGGAGCCCGCCACGCGGTGCTCTTATCTTATCAACGATTCATCTCGTATGCTCGATGTCGCCATAGTGTGTATCCAATCTGGTTGAAATGATTGATTATTTTGAATGTCGAATTTTGCAAAATCTACGATTTGTGCAGACGAGAAAGTCTCATTTTGATGATACGACTTTTTATCTATGTAATTACATTTCTATTGAAATATACAAAGTTTCATTTCGATGCGAAAGATTTCTTTGCACAATTAATAATACCGATAGAGGGCTATCAACTTACATAATTAATTTGACATGAACTTCACAAGGTAAAAATAAATAAAAGCTCACAAAAGTTTTTCTACAAATCAAGTCAAATATACTTTATTGAGCACCAAATTATATCAAAAGTTTACATTATAATAATTTACTAAACTGTGTACAATCAAAAGGCGGCCTTATCGCTTTCAGCGATTTCTTCCAGGCAACCTTAGGGTGATGTTGAAAACTTATTATTCAGAGTCGAATATCGTAATATGTTTATTTCACAAATTGATCTCCTCAGTATTCCGGCGAGCTAAGGGCCACGATAGCGAAGGTTGCCGTGAACTCGTCTGGGCTATACATATTCAATGCGATCTGCTACGGTGCTACGAAGGCTCTACGAAAATCCAATCGCATTAAAACGCAAAAAATAAAAGGGTAGCATGGGATATAAGATTTCCGAATAAACATAACAATTTCCGCTTCATCGCCTCTGAGCGTAGCCAGACAAATTAAAGAACATTTTTCTCGGCGAGCTCTCGCTCCCACTTACAGCCTCCGCAGCCCCATAAAACTTAACTGCACGACGTAACCGCCACTAATTATTAGGGTGGGTTTACATAACGTATTTATGAGCTCGAGATTTAACGGCAACGCTGCTCTCGGGTGGTCTGTTATCGCACCATTAAAAAGTTGTCCTCTGCGGACCCGTAAATAACATAATATGAACCGGCTCGCCGTTCGCTCGGCGGCAGCAACCAGCTACGGGCGGGCGGCGGGAACTAACTATATGCGCATTGTCCTCTTACGTTTTAATTTGTTTCACTTTACATATCGGGCGCTTTTATTACCACTTCCAGAGTTATATCCGAATTTAGCGATTATCCGAAACTTGTACCGTTAGACGGCTAATTTATTCAGTTTGAAAATCTTATTGCCATATTTTAACCCTTAAAACAAACTAATAGCGGAAGTTGGTGCAGCAGAGGTCCAATATTGAGACCTTACTTGTTCCGCGCGCGCCGACGAAATTGCTCCGGCGGTTCTTACCTAATAGAAATATTCAATATTAAAATATTAACGACCACACGACTCTTCCTTTCTAATCGGTCTTGAAAGTTTGGTCGTGCAGGAAATGTCATAAAAAACTGAAACAATCGCAAGAAACTCAGACGGACGGTGCAACCCTAACACTAGTACGATTACGACAGGTTGAGATGGCATTGGCATCACCAGTAACCGCTGAAGGGAGGCTAAGCAGAGAGGACGGGGCGCTAGATTTTTAAAAATTACTTATAATTGTGTAATTAAATTAAATCATAAATTATAATAAGTTACCGTGTTTATTTACAAGTGTAAGTAAAGTCATTCTGTACAGGAGTTATTATATCGTTTATCTCCTGTTTTACATGAAAATTTCAGAGCGAGGAATGAATTAATTTAAACTGAACATATTCAAATCCAAAGACTAGTTAAACTACAAATACGTTGTTCAGATCGACGCCACCTGATATTTTGTCGCCCGAGCGTCTTATTTTGATCAATTTGTGAAATTAAACAAACTCAGTTAAAGTAAAAACTTTAAGCGCTGGTTCCTGGATGCGGCCCTGGACGCGACGACGACGCCACTTACAAACTTTTGATGTTTACTCGCCGCCCTGACGATGGTACTCTTGCTAATTTCAGTATTTACGAGAGTTCCTTTGATACTTAATATGAAAAAGTTACTTAACTCTCTTGATGAACTCTGACGTGATAACGTAAGCTGGAGATGAAAAGCCTTTTCATTTTGTAGACTAGCAATTAATTAGCCCATTTTTTCCACCTCTACGAGGAAGGTCACTTTCGCCAACGTTTACTGGCGAACTCGGTACTTTACTATGACAACTAAAATACATTCTTTGACTTTGTTAGTTAACTCGCTTTTCACACCAGTGGTATTTAACTTGAAGTTATAAATCTTCAAAGCTTTTAGGCAAAAATATTTTTCTAATTAACGTTACGGAGAAAAATGAGAAATGTTTAACAAAATTTATTACATGCGTTTCAACACCAATGTGGCCAATAAAGTAATACAATATAATAGGTGCTACGAAGTCGTAGCACATTTCGTAGTTACTTTATTATTTTCCGACAGTCAAAAGACTTATAATTATGTAATTATAAGTCTAAGAGTTATAATTATGTAAAAAATTGTTATTATCAATTTTCAAATATTATATTAATATAAAATACATATGATGATAAAATACAATCTATATATATATATCAGAACAATAAGCATATTCTTTGCTTGTTCTTATCGCGGAAAGGGGTCCCAAACCGAAGATAACTTAACTATTATTTCTCTTTATCCTTTCGAATAAAAGAAACAAACTTATCTAGATCCTGCTTAATAACGTCTGTATTTTGGAGGCTTTTATCCAACGATTCTAGAATGTCTGTCGGACAGAATAAGGCCGGCGCCAGTTCGTCTGACTGATATACATATCCGGGCTAAATAGGCTAATTTATCTGAAATATTAGTCTGAATCTTGTTTGTCGATTGTTAAAATATATTATGTTATGTACTCATCATTACAGTCAAGCAAGTGACTTGAATCCAACAGACATCATCATCGGCCTGCATAATTAGTCCTCGCTCTATACGCGCTACTGAACCAGATCCGCGGTTCTCCCCATCCAGTCACCCTACTACGCTTGCCCAAAATGCTTCACTTGAGAACTCGTCTGTCCCCAGCCAATCTTTATTATTATTATCGGTTCTCTGACAGATGTCACCAGTCAACTGCTACTTCAACCTCCACGGTCAACTAACTTTTTGAGCTATGTCGAAGACTTTAGCACATAATAAATTATAGTTACTATCGTACTTTAGTTCTCTGGCGGATCACCTCGTTCTTGATCCTGTCTCTCAGAGAAACTCCGCGCGTAGCTCTTTCTATAAACCGTTGAGTGACCAGTTTTGAGACTAGTATCACAGTTAGTGTCCATGTTTAGGCTCCGAAGGTTATCACTGGTAGGACGCACAGACATCATAGCGCTATGTGCTATAGAATAGAGTTCTTTGCCAGCTTCTGGGTTTCCGGATGTATGTCTAAAATGGGAAGCATGAATATAGCGACCCTTTAAACATTAATGAATAAATTTTAAGAGAAATGACGTAAGTAACTGATATATTTAAATATCTTTCATATGTTATTCCGATTCTAACCAAGGCCTGTCCTAAACAAACAGACGCGTTTATTTCGACTTCAAATAATAAGGATCGCCTTTGCTTTTACTTAATGGTTGAGGTAATGCGATTAAATTTGTTTAGTTTGTAGTCTTGTGGCTATTATAATGTATTTAATAAGTAATAAATGTAGCCAGTGAAAATTTTGAAATATACTTTTATTTACTTACCTATATTCTAATGTACGAATCCTATCCTACTAATATTATAAAGCGAAAGTTTGTAAGGATGTGAAGATGTGAGGATGGATGTTTGTTACTCTATCACGCAAAAACTACCGAACAGATTTTGATGGAACTTGGTACAGTGATAGCTTATATCCTGGAATAACATATAGGCTAATTTTTAACGCGGACAAAGTCGCTGGGCGTCCGCTAATACCCCCTAAGTATCAAAATGTCTCCATAGAGGGCGCTGTTTCACAATGTACATGGGAAAAACTTTTCTACGCAGGCGAAGCCGCGCGAAAAAGCTAGTAATGTTATAAACGTTTATGTCAAAGCAAGCGAATCATATGATTTTAAAATAAAACCTATGGAAAAATAATTTCTACCATTAACGTCCGCTCTTGTTAATTATTCTGTGAATCTATACTTTATCTTTATCATAATAAAGAGGTAAAATCTGGTGGATAATTTGCACGCCTATCTTAAATATCTTGAAAACAACCAAATGATAGCGGGATGTAATACACCTAGCGCCATCTATTGACAAACTTTAAAACTAAGATGATTAAAACGGAAAAAAAAAAAGTGAATAACATATAAATAGTAGAAGTAGCGGGGCATCGGCTAGTCAACTAATAATTTAACTAAATCTTCGTAGCCTACTTTTTCGTCTCAAGAAACAAGAAGGTTAGTTCTAAGTCAAAACTGGAACTTTGCCGTAGACAAATGGTGCTCCTTCCTTAGGATAGATTATCGCTCTGCCAATAAATCTGCCTCCGTACGTGGTCCCGATCGACTGCTTCAGAATTTCATATTGTCTAACCGATGTTATATGTAGGTAGGTAGTATAAATAGTACGAGAGCACGCGTCGTGTACTTACTGAGAGATTTTTTCATCCGCATTAAATAATAAATAATAAAATCTTTATTGTTAATTACATTTGTAAATATGACAATGCGGCCCTGGCTCCTAAAATAGGAATTAGTTACCTACATGGAGTAGACATGGCATGATATGAAATTATCGAGAATACAACTATTTAATTGTTGCGTTGCAGTGATGCTACAACGAGTTTTATTTTGTCAGGTAAACTGTGTATATGCGAAACTCATTCACCGGATCAAAAAAATTTGGGATATAAATGGTGATAAAATTGCAATAAATTATAAAACAGATATTCATTCTCAAAGATAAAATGATAACTAATAATTGTTTATTTTACTATGAATACCTAAATGCATGATCAACAAAACGTAAATAGAACAATGGCCGATCGACCGTGCAAGCATAATCCATTTAAAATTTATGAAGATATAAGCCCATAAAAATAGGAGCGATCCCTTCTATCGGCCTGATAGAAAAACATGAATCCAATCTTTCTGTTTTAATAGAATTTTAATTTCAATTTCACACATAGCGGCGCACGCGGATCACACCGGGCGCGGCGCCGTTTGATTCGAGTCGAGTGAATATTCCCGATCGGCTCGACAACTCTAGCGGAGAAATATCGATAGGCCATTATTACACAGTCCGTTTGAAACGTATTGTGTTCAAATGCTAACAACAAAACAAAAAGTGTAAGATTTTGTTGTGCTGATGAAATTTCTTGCTTTTCCTTGTCTATGCTACCTCCTAAGACGCATAGATACGTATTTCTTTTATAAGTTGTCAAGCGAACAAATTTAAATTAAATACCTACCGACATAGATCTAGGATACAACTTATGAGCTTCTTTTTCGCTCGCAGCGAGCGGTGGCAGTTGAATAGTGCGCGCTAGTCATCGTACTAGTCATTTACAGGCGACTATAAACTGGCGGGGGAGGTGGGTGTCGTAACAGTTGTAGTGATTATTGGCATACAGTTACACGTATTATTTCTCGTTCAATACACAATTCTACGTGTCATAAATAATCTTGTAGGGTAAAGATCGTCGTATCCTGTCTAGATCCGCTCTCTGTGAGTTTTTGGCTACCATTCAAGATCTGTCAGGACATCGCTGCAGCTGCCACTCGATATCTTCCCTCTCTGTTTTAGTTAAGTTGCTTATCGTGTTAACCACTAGCTTTAAACTTATGTATTATTCAGCGATGGTATCAGCTCATCAACTGTCATGCCAACAAATTTCCACACGATCCGTCGGCATCCCCATTATAACGAAACACGTCACGTGACGTCGGCTGCCGGCAAGCCGGATAATGGGGCTGTATTGCATCCGACTCTGGCTGCACTCACCTGGAAACGCTCAGCCTGTTTTATATTTCATAGCCGTACCCTGCTGCGGCCTGCGCATCCAATTAACTTCAGTTGTCCGCCACGTTTGTAATGTACAGTGAAATATCGAGGGCTTGATGAGTGCCACTGCACTACGCCACAGTACAAAGAACAAACAGTACTTTCACTAGAATTTGCCGTCGATGCAGTTTTATATTATCGAGAATAATAACCTAGATTAGGTAAGATATAACTTCAACATTTTGTGGTTCCTGACTTCAAACCTAAAATAAAACTCGGGTTTAAAACACATACCTAAGGCAGTGCCAAAATATCGGGAGCTAAACAATAATCCCAGCCGACAATCATGCAATGATGAAATAGGCTTACTTCTTCCACCATAGATTAGCTAACAAAATGTAATCGTCGAAGATATTGCCATAGACCAGCCATAGACACATCATCTTCATCGTCATTCCTTCAACGTCCTGTGCTGGACATAGGCCTTCCCCAACGAACGCCACCACACCCGGCCCTCCGACAGATGTGACCAGGTCGTCTTAGTTGTCAATCGGAACTCCTCATTGCCATGCTCATAGCCTGTACAGAAATTAGCAAAGCAAAAAAAAGCATTAGTAGTCCTCTCCATAGCTCGCTGAGCCAACTGAAACCTGAACTGTTTTGAGACTGCAGGTGGCTGAAGTGATAATAAAACGTGACGTCGACGCAGCGAGCGCTACGGTATAATCGGCTAACAACCATTCGTTCATATCAAGTAGTGTTACTGGCTGTTCCACATTATAACTATTATTCCCTGTGGCTGGGTAGCCTGTCTTTATGACCTACATGCTTGCACACAGGATGAAATGAGTTATGCTTTTATAGAAAGGCAGTCGTAATTAAAATGGCGCGATTAATTGGAGCGGTAAATCCGCCAGGGATGCTTAAGAATTTAGACTTTTGTTGCTGTAAAATGTGTTAATAAAAGGTATAAACTGCTTTGACTTTAGTTTTTTATTACATTTATATTTATCAAAACAATATGATAGCAACGAGCGATTTTCTCTAGTGCCCAAAATCCGTGACATAAGGTCAGCACTTTATTTTAAAATCTACCAATCGACTAGACGGAGTTGACATTGTAGGTACTTGAAGTTTTCCTAAGATTAGAGATTAACAGTTGAGTTCTCTATCTACTGATTGCTAACTTCAGCACCTAAAATTTAGTACAAACAACACCACTAACAAATTAAGTGAGTTTTTATAAACATCAAAGTATTGTTTGAAAATCCAATATATCCCCGTGATAGTTGTAAGGATCATTGTCGTATCTCGGTACTGTATCGAGTTGCTTTGCCATCAATCGGTAAGTAGATCTCCAGCACGTTGCAGCTGCGACTGATGTCACCTGGCGATGTCGTTTGTACCCGTCCCGCTCGGATTAAGCTTTGGCTACATCGCGAATATTGCAGCTTTATAAATTTCATTCACGCAAGCTGGCTTTCGGCAAACACTGTTGGTGTACATTATGGAATTAGAATATCCATGGTCCATTTAGCTGTACAATTAATGTGGAAATTTGAGGATATAATTTTGAAATGGTTTTGGATTCGTATACCACTTAAAAGTAAAATAACAGTAAAGTTACTGGACTGGTATTTTTATACCATACGATACTATTAAGATACGATATTATTTTATGATAATTTAAAAGTAGTTGGGAATTCAACTCACCGACAGACTGACACGAAAGGCTGTCCGGAAGTCGTTCTTATACTCGTAGATTTATGAAAAGTTAGGTACTTTGAACATTTGATATAAAAACAAGGTTATTACACAAACTAAAAAGGTTATTATCTAAAAAGGTTAGCACACAAACAAAGATTCTTAGATAATTTAATTTAACATTTTAACACAAAACTAAACATTTTTAAGAGCTCTGATTCCATTTTCTTTTTAAAAAGTACCGACGCTGACATCTTAGATTAAATTATATTGATCTAAGAGATGCCTCAATATTTTAAATACAATATAATTTAAAGGGTGTCACCAGACATTGGTCAAATATTGGACCACGGGGAAGAACCCCTAATAATGATAACAATACCGTAACTAAGCAGTATTTTCACGGTGACGTAGTAAATAAAAATGCAAGTAGGTACCACATTGCTTCGCTCGCTGGTAGCACTCTCGAGCGGGTAAGCTTAGCGAATATGTTATGTATTTTGTTAGTATTACATTTTCTTTGTAGCTTAGCTACTCAGTAATCTCCTGTGGTATACTCAAGATAAAATGTTACTGCACATTTTAAAATTATTTGTACGGTTTGAAGAATAAGCGTATCTATATAAATGCAGATTTTTTGATACAAATATATAATCTGAGGTCTGGAATAATTAATCAGACTTCTATAAACGTTTCTTGTAACCGTAAAATGGAATACTACAAAAAGACAGTATGCATGGTTTGGAAGCTGAGATCACTCTAGTTGTATGTACAATTCGTACAATTTAGTTAGACCGAGGCGCTTTAAATTTTATCTGTCCTCCTTCTCGTCCTGCGGCGAGCGTGTGTGAAGAGATTGATGAGACTGAGCGAAGCGAAGAGGTGTGACAGGATCACGATACTTGACGTTCCGTTCTTTCTACCTACCCCGTCAGGGACATACTATAGCGTGAAGATATGTATGTATGTATCAGTCCAAAGCCCGAAGGAATAAGAGACAAAGTATATAAAACAAAAGAGCGTAAACGTATTATGTTATTTATAACATATTTGGTCGTAAAGGGTCACTTATTTTACCAATTTCAATATCGTATTTTATCTTATTACGCACTTGTGCGGTAATGTAAAGTAAAATGCACGTGTGCGGTAATGTAAAGTACACAGTTTATCAAGATGCTCCGTCTAAAACGAACGATTAGCAATAGTACATTACTGCCGCGGCCCGAAACAGAGGCATTGATGGATGAGCGTGAGTCCATCAATGCCTGGTTAAGCCAAGGCTTGTATAGTACTTTTCTCAAATAATGCGCGGAAATCCAAAAAATATCAAGTTTTGTCTGAACTGAACGATCACGACTTAGGGTTGTCACAATACTTTGGGCAAATCAAAATACTTTTGGCCATATCTCCGGAACGGCTAGTGCTAGAACCATGTTCATGTACTCAAATGAAAGGGCTCGACGAGATCTATCTGGATATAATATAAGAAAAACACCCTGTATATTCATATAAAATTGTATATACAGGGTGTTTTTATTTTATATTATATCAAATTCAAATTCAAATTCAAAAGTATTTTATTGCATGTAAGTACACTAGGTACATTTATACAACGTCAATTTTTTATCTACCACCGCCTCCAAGGTGTTATATAGAGCTGGGAAGAAGAAGCGGCGCAACAAACTTCCGCAACACATCTTTTAAAATCAAGTTTGTACATAACATTATTTTGTAAAGATTGTGCGAGGCTGAAGTAACATTAACACCAGGCATCTTTGTCATTTAGATAATCGACTGTTTTATAATAAGCTTTCTTACAAAGTTGTTGTTTAATGTGAGTCTTAAATTTTCTGTCATTCATATTTAAGATTTCTTCTGGTAGTTTGTTGTAGAAGCGTATACATTGCCCCGTGAATGATTTACTGACCTTACTAAGCCTTAACTGTGGTGGTACAAGTTTGTTTTTGTTTCTTGTAACATAAGCTGTGTTCATATCACAGTGCCTCAAAAAGAGAGATATATTTTTGCGGACATACAAAATATTCTCAAAAATGTATTGACTGGCAACGGTTAATATATTAATTTCTTTAAACTTTTCTCTATAATATTCAACTAGGTCTCGTCGAAACCTTTCATTTGAGTACAAACACGAGGGGTCTAGCACTAGCCGTTCCGGAGATATGGCCAAATGAAAAAAAAACACTCTTTTGGCCATATCTCCGGAACGGCTGGTGCTAGACCCTTGTTCATGGTACTCAAATGAAAGGGCTCGACAAGATCTATCTGAATATAATATAAAAAACACCCTGTATATATTTTTTATTAAACAATTTCCGCGCATTATTTGAGAAAAGTGCTATACAAGCCTGCAATCAGTGTATTTCATGCGCTTTTTCTTTTCGCTGTGTTGTTTTTATTTGAAAATGTCGTCAAGTAGTGATTATAACTGCTTTATCAAGTAATTAAACATTTATTAGTTTTCCGAGTTTTATTTATTTCCTCGCAAATATGTTATAAAACGTCGTATGACATACGTGCGCTTTGAAAATTACAGCCTCTGCTTTCTTATGGCCCTCGCCTACGGCTCGGGCTAGCAATATCGCCTCGGCTGTAATTTTCAACTTACCGCACTTATATCATAATGTACTATTATCGCATTGCACTCGCATCGCATCCATTCCATATTGACCATTTATTACGAATGTAGGAATATTCAATTTTATTCACTCTTTCCATTAAACACATATGAAATAGCTGGTGGTGGTGTGCCAACCCACTGTCTTTTGAATCACAATGTTTGGTAAATAAAATATAGGATATTGTATGCAGGACAAAGCAAGTTATCGATCGGTAGCCTCAAGTTGCCGGCGGCGACGTCCTTATATTAAATGTATCACCTGCATGATTTACGTGCTCAAACAGATTTTTCTGCCACTGCATCGTGTATGCGATTTAAAGGCAGGAATACACAGGGTGAATGCGCGCGGCAGCACAGTTTGTAATGTATGAAACTAATACTAATAATAACGAAATAATAATGTATTGAACACGTCACACCGGTTGTGCTGTGTGGTAGCTCGTAGTAAATCTGCGGACTCTGGCTCGCATCCGGGGTGACCCGGCCTTGACGCTTGATCATCCTATCCACCTTTGTCTTGAACTGAACGCGGATTGTCATTGTATGGCTTTCAATCTGAGTTGTAGTGCTTTATTAGCTGTAATATTCGGAATCTCAACCGGTTTTGGTTCTAGATCGATCGGAGCATGAATCAAAAATTTACCCACTCCCATATTGATGAGTAATAAAATCATTCTATGGGTGTCAAAATCGTGTCAAACTAATCATAAAATTATGACTCACTCACACATTCTCATTTTCAAACTCCATAGACATTTGTATTAGCAACCTCCTCCCGCTACTCCGCTTCCTTTATCCGCACCCCCCCCTCCCCCGGTAAATGGCATCATAGGTTCCGATACTAAATATGCAAGATGCGATCTCCACAGGGAGCGCGCGTGCGACCAAAGAGATTTGAAACTTCTTGGATCGGAGATATCATTCTTAGTAACTTTAACTAGGTACTTACGGAATAACTATCACTTTTTAAAACATTTTAAAAACAAGCTTTTACAATAATGGAAGCGTATTTAGGTGGATTAAAACGGAAACATCGCCATATCCAATGTAGTGCTGCTGTCAAAAAAGAAAATAGGTACCTAAAGTGTGGCTGTCAGTTGTGGTTTTTGAAAAATCACTCTTAACAAAAAAATAAATAAAGGACATGCGCGTGACGTCACTGGGCTATATATAGCACACCAGCACTTAAGGCATTATTTTCTACCGTGCCATATATAGCACACCAGCACTTTATGCTTGCCGTGGATATTTTTTGTTATTTGACTATACTATCTATCTTACTATACCTAACATCAAACTGGTGAAATTGACTAAAAGCTTTCAAAAATACATCAACTACTTAATTGCGATAAGTTTTCAATACCGATAGACTTAATAATTATGACAATAATTTTTGCCTCTATACCATGCGTAAAGAAGGTTTTATACCTATCTGAAAGTAAGCCCACCTAGTAAAGTTAACGAGGCAACATATCAAAGGGCCAATATTTTAGTTTGCATAAAGAAGCTCGCCGCAAGCCGCTAGGACGGCGGAGTTCCCGCAAGTTACCAGGAAACCAGCGCGCAACGAAAACATTTTTCATAAAGCCTCTACACATACTTGATACGTAATTTATGGAGACAGCGCCCGCCGGCGCTGCTTGAATGTTGATTAGAAAATCTTCCACGACGACGCTGTTTGAGCCTTCGTCAATATTTGCGCAGTCAGGTTGGAACTATCTTTAATATTTCTAGTTTCTATGTGGTCGATAAAAAATTAAAGTTTTATATTATTAGACACGACTACGTATAAGAAAAAACTACATATTTGCAGCAAACACAAATACTTTTATTCTAATTTGACTATATTTTAGTAGAACTTTTGGACAAATTCATGTTTAATGCTGTGATTCACTATACTTTGCGATATTCATTTGGAATATTTATACTTAGGTACATAATCCCGTGTCTCAGGCTAACCGAAACGTGGATTTCATCTCCTGCTTCTCACAAAGATTTTAATTTGCTTAATTTTTAAAGGTCTTAACTTTCTCAGCGGTTCATAAATTATATCATGCATGATGGTACCTATCACATATTTTGCCCCACAATCATGTAGGTGCTACGCGTGTAGTGAGCGTAGCGTAGCATTGCTACGACTGCGAAAAAAAATTGGTTGAAAGAGAGTGAAATCTATGTTTGTCCGCCTCGTTGACCTAATGATTCAAGTAGGTACTTACCACAGTTCGTGGGTTCGATTCCCAATCGTGAGCACCCCTCGGGTGTTGCAGATGTCCATGGACAGCGGTGACCTCTTAACATCACGAGGCCCGCCTGCTTGTTGCCCCCGTAGCAATAAAATAAAATCCTTATAGCTTATAAGAGGATTTTTTTAGGATTGAATCCTAATTTAGGATTAGATATGCCTTATTGTTAGTATAATTAGGTATCTATAATTATAACTGAGAGGCTAAGTACCAAATGATGTTATTTTAGTATTTAAGCAAGTAAATAAAAAATCTTATTTATTTATATCTCAATTTACGAAAGAATGTTTTTATAAACGGTTTCAATTTGTAGCCTAAATAATTGAACCAATTAGTAATTGTAACAAATTGAAAACTAATTACGCAATATATTCGGGATTCAGCTAACAGCTAAACCTGCTTTATGGAAATTGTTGAGTGTATCTAACAAAATACTGTTAAATTACACATGCGACTACACTGCACAATAGATACTCTGTACACTTTACCATGGAGTAAAGCTATTTGCTTTGGAAATATTATTATGATGGTTATGCTATATGTTGTAAGATTGCTCGCCTAAAATGAACAGCTTCTTAGGAAGGATTTAAGGAAAACTGACCACTAGTCAGTTAGTTACTAGGCGGTCAAATGACATTCTGCGAACGGAACATTGTAACATTAAGCGATCTTTTAGCCTTCTCCTCCAAAAATCACTGAATGAAATAGGGTTTTCATAGAGTATAGCTGCTATGTTCTTCGGCAGATTTTAGGATACACGGGAACTTATGAAATGCGTGCGAAAACGCGGGCAACAGCTAGTGCTAAATAAATGGTTAATATAGGTTCCCTAAACGATCATGCGGCATGACATGCATTACGTGCTGTCACTCATGCATGACCGTCTAGTTGTAGTGCATGTTGCATGTGCAGTGCAAACTACGTGCTGGCCGTTGCTTCACTGTACTGATTGAAAGCAAGCATAATGGTCATGCATCATGATAATTCACGTAAACGTTGCATGTCATGCAAGCATGATCGTTTAGGGACCACTTATTACTGTATTGTCGCCTGTAATCGAGCCTATAGTATTGAACTTTACTAATAATCCATAGTGCATTTCACTAGCTACACATTCTATATTATTCACAATGCGATACCTCCAAGTAATCCGCTCAGTGGGTATTTCGGTCGAATTTTGATCGCAGCAGTACGTAAGTATGTATATACACTTACGGTTGTTCTGCTTCTATTGTAATAAACATAGTTTCGCTGCAGGTAGCGCACCAGACACACAGTCATTCCGTTCATCACACATACACAGATAGAACAATTGCATTCCAGATGCAGATTGAAGTTTCAATTTAATTCAATACTCTTTATTGCACAAAAAGTAAAACAGAACACAATAATACAGTAGATTTAGAAGGTACATATTGGCGGTCTCGATAGGACTTCTCGTATGAGTACTATGACTGTTTGCAAAATTAAACCTGTCTTTGTTATAAGTCTTACATAACACCACCCAAACACCACTCCACAATCAAAATTGAGAAAAGGCTACAAGTTTAATACCCAAAAATTTGTGGTTTGTTGATAGATCACAGCCGTGTGTATAAGGGTAGTAATAGCCGTGTGGAATCTCACAGATATCTCGCCCGTAGATTCCAAACCCTAAACTTCAGTTATTCACAACATTAAAATCTAATTTACAGTCACTACATTATCATTTGTGTTTTACATACAACTAGCTTTTTCCCGCGGCTTCGCCCGCGTAGAAAAGGTATTCCCGTATTAATTGTGAAACAGCGCCGTCTATGTATGCGTTTTATTACTTAGCGACCGCCCCGCGACTTCGTTCGCGTTGAAATGTATCCTATATGTTATTCCAGGATATAAGTTATCACTGTACCAAGTATCATCAAAATCTGTTCGATAGTTTTTGCGTGAAAGAGTAACAAACATCCTCACATCTTTACAAACTTTCACCTTTATAATATTAGTAAGAAGGATTCTGGCCCTGCTCTCTATACATTGATAGTTTCATAATATGATTGCACTAATGACATGTCGCACAATCGTATTTCGGACGAACGATACATCGCACAAATGACACGTCTCACTATCGTATATCGCACATCCGTATTTCGCACTATCGATTACTTCGCACAAATGACATGTCGCACTATCGTACATCGCACACTCGTACTTCGCATAACGATACTTCGCACAAGCGTGTGTCGCACTTCTGTAATAATCCCATTCATTTTCTAGAGCTAATACTTGTACGGATTATAATAATAAAGCTACCTTTATACCTATTATGACTGTGATTTTGAGAAGTTTACTTTCAAAGAACGTATCCATTGAAAGTAAATAATAATTGTTACTTTGAAGATATTTTCTTCACAAATTACAGTTTCATGGTTAATTTGTATCATCAATATAGACAAAGTAAAACAATGAAACAATAGTGTTAAGGCGGCGGCGGCGCTGCCCCGGCTTGATTTACGTGAACGGCTGCTACACTAATTAACACAGAGATTAATTATTATTGCAAGCCAGAAGGCTTCTAAGCCTTAACATAGCCTCCTTAATTTCGTGTTGTTCGCCCGTCATACTTCACTTGGAATGGCGACTCGACAACGTCTCGTCTCCGGAACATTCAAACAAACTAAATTGTGAGGGGTTTTACTAATTTTTGCACGACTGAAATTCCTCGGTACCAGATGCATTTTTGCCAACACAGGCAAGATCTATCCATATAACATTTTAACAGAAAAATATTTACAACTGTACTTATATTATGTATGAGTTATGTTTATTCATACTTTAGCGTCTACTTACTTCCCAAGTCACCAATTACCAACTTTTTAACCTCGACTGCGTCGCGGTCAGCGCCTCCTAATTAATAAATGTATGTTCAGCACAATTTAAAGAAATGTAAATTTAAATACCTAAATTATAAGTTAATTTATTATTTTTTAAAAATCGATCTAAGTATGTACCTATACCTAGTAAATGCATGGTAGTTGCAAAAGTAAAATTTTTGAACACATGGCGCAAATTTTTGTTATAGTTTTTCTATCGTTTCCACCCTGTATAATTCGATTGAAATTGGAATTTCATTAACCCAAATTACTTAACATAAACTGTTCACCGAAACCTGTTGAACCTGTAGCTCATGTACACTCATACACGACTAAACCTATCTACAGCTGATATTCATAAGGATTTGCTGAAATAATATTTGTAAATGGTGGGTCCGTTTTTGCCGGCGGCCGGCGCGGCGCGTGTTTGAGTAGGCCGGCGATGTTTGCGCGAGGCGTCGCCGGCGCCGGCGGCCCCGGCCCCTGCCCACATAACCACTAATCATATTTTATGGTGGCCGCCTAACTCCGCCATTCGATTTGGATTAAACGACGCATGGCCAACATTGTGACGCACTTTTAAACTTTTAACTGCTAATCTTACTTAAAGAAGGCATATTGTTATAAAGCCACTCCATCTGCAATCTCTCACACCTGGAGAAATTTTACAATTTCAGAAAATAAGAAAGCCGTTTAATTGGTCTACTTTAAAGATCTACCCACAGAACACGGAAAAACCTCGCTACGCTCCCGCTCGTCTTATATTTTTATGGATCTACCAAATAAATTATTGTCTCTACAAGTACGTACTTTGTTAAGGGGCTATGATATCTCACAGCGGGTCGGATGATCCGTCGCTATTTCAACAATACTGTATCATTCATTTTGTAATAAATATGCAGTAAAGTAGAAGACTTTTACTAGTTATTCACGATTTCGAAAACACAGTTCGTTAAAATTTTCTCAATTAAAAAAAATTCCAAAGTTAACCATTTTAAGAATTTATTTTCGCTACTTTTATGTAATAAAGCTACGTACAATCACCATATTTTGAGTACTAACTGTACTTACTAATATGCAGATCACATAACATTTGAATTTACAAAATACACATAACTTTCGGCAAAAAAAGGAAAAACCTAAATCTAAGCGTTTTTGAGCCAGCCCAACTTGAGCCGCATGGCATCTCCCTACCCCGCGTCAGTCCCGCTCTGCCAGTGGCACGGGGAACACGTGTCGCTCGCCGCCATCCAGCTGTCACTCCCGTCACACGTCATTTATTCAAATTATATTTTGAAATAGGGTAGCATCTTTGTTGCTATCCTAGTGTTTTTTGGAGTACAGTCTCCTTGACTGAAAAATGACTGGATGTTTGTTTGTAATTTGTTTCGATACTTGGTTGTTTGACTTGACAGAACAAAAATAGACGACGACGTGTAGACAGAAGACTACAAAAGAAATTTTCTGAAGATAATATTTATTTTCCAATATCTTTCTTAATAATTTCCCGACCGTTTAGTATAATAACGAATTTTTTAAAATGGGAAACCAAGGTAACAAAAAAAAGAAAAGACTTGGTTGGCGTAAAAAAAAAGGCAAAAACTTGAGTAAAGCACTAAAGTGAGTATAATTTATTTGGTAAAGAAAATTCACATCGGGTTAAATTATTATACGTAATCATAAATGTACTTATCTTTCTCAAATTAGATTACGACGATCAGGGGCATCCGAAAATAACCATGGCTCTGACAAGGAGAATGCTCCGAATAAAACAGATGTTAACATATATAACAACATGGAAAAGTAAGTTCTGAAGCAACATTTCGATTTCGGGATTATCCAATTTATGAGTACTAATAACATAACACGGCTGATAGGTAGACTTCTAGGCGGTGGTAGATATGCAATAAAATATTTTTGACTTTGACTGTGTCGTAAGGCAAGGCAACAACACTCGTCCATATATGATTGTTCTCTCTCAATAAAATTAAATTTATAATTTAATTCAATATGTACAGTTTATTGCACATTTAAAATTACAGACACAAAAAGAGAAAAACAGATACAGTAATGTACATCTAGACGGTCTTATCGCTAAGAGCGATTTCTTCCAGCCACGGAGGTTTCCGTTCCGTCAGCCACACTAATATAAGCTATCACTGTACCAAGTTTCATTAAAATTAAATATTTTTCCCGCGGGAAAAGTTTACCGCGGTAAATAGTTGCCTATATGTTATCCCAGGATATAAGCTATGACTGTACCAAGTTTCATCAAAATTAAATATTTTTCCAGCGGGAAAAGTTGCGGACCAGGACGCGGGCGCAAACACGCGTGACAGGAAAACCGGCCTAAATGTATTAAATTTTGCTTACCAAATGTAGAAAATAATATGACTTTAGGTACATATAGACTAGAATTTATTAAAAGTATTGTGTTCCTTGGTATAACTATAGATTCATCTTTTCAATGGGGGCCCCACATAGCTTCACTAGCTGGCATACTAAGTTCGGCCGCCTATGCCGTTAGAAAAATTTGACAATTACTGATATTGCTATCGCAAAATTAGTATATTTCAGCTACTGCCACAGTAACATGGCATAAGGCATCTTACTGTGGGGTCGAGCAGCAGATAAAGTGACCATTTTTATTTTGCGAAAGAGAGCTAGGTATTAACTCGATCTATAATCTGCGTTGTAGTCATTAAGAGAAAAGTTTAAAGAAATAAATATACTAACCGTATCCAGTCAATATAGATTTGAGAATATTTTGTTTAAGTAAACCCGCTGTAAAACCACAGCCGCCTGCTGGTGATGTCCGGATGGATGATGAGGGTTTCACTATCGTACAAACTACCAGGAGATATATATATCTATCTTGAATATGAAGCACACAAAGTTTAAAAATCACATTATGTAACAATTTGTTATTATAAAATAGACGATTCTTTGAATGACAAAGACGCCTGATATTAATGTTACTTGGTGATGTGGTACTCCTATGCTATAAAGTATGTTGACATTGACTGTAAATAAATTATTAATACATAGTGTTTTTTTTATTAAGAACCATCTTGGACGGTCAATATTGTGTAGCTTACCCTACATAAATAGTGCGAGTGAGATAGGTGCGCTGACGGCGGCGGTGGGAGAGGCATGCGGGGGGGAAATTTGAATTTGAGCTGACATACCATCGACTCTTAAGAGTGGACAGGTACAGAGTATAAATAAATATCCAAGCTTCAAAACCGTTATGCTCCGGCCTTAAAAACCAGGTCCAATTTCCAGGGCTATTCCACAACTCATGTAAATTGAACGACAATACCCGACAATCTAAGTCTGATATGCGAGTGCGCCGCGCGACGTCACTCGCGGTATTGTCATGCGTCACGTGACTGATAGCTTTAATATAGTCCCGTTGATTATCCAGCAGAGCGGAAACGCCAAACAGTAATCTAGATTTAATACCACGGCTCATCGGCCGCCCACCCGCCCGCCTACCTCGTGTATAGTCCTATGCGTACGCCGCATCTATAGTATCTACAAGTATCTACAGATACGGTTTTTAATTGACTGATTGATTTGTACACAATTATATACTTGCTGTTCATTTTTTCTGCAACGCGACGGTACCTAATATCCAGGCGTGCGTATAGCCGATGGTTTACCAAAATATTTCTAGGTACCTAACAATTAATAAATAGTAAGTTCAAAGAGTATAATAGTATTGTTCAAATTGCTTCAAAATTAGAAATAATAACTTAAGTAATGTGTAAGTATGTATAATATTTGTTTGATTTTTCGATGTTTTTGTTCACGCCTCTACAACTCTAATGGATTTACATGAAATTTGTATGCAAGTAGTTTATGACCCGGCGAGTACGAATAGAACCGGTCTCATCATCGCTGGTCCTCTGTACTCCATTTCACGATTTCACATACTTATTATATTTTCATATAGCTGAATAAAACGAAATCATTAATCTGATAAACAATCAAATTAAACTGAAACAAATTGGTTCTCATTACCCATATGATTCACTTTAAAAAAGTAATTTTAACCCATTTTCAACCGCTGACAAAAACATTATGTCAGACATAATAAAGCTGGGAATAGCATTCTAATGAATGATATTGGTGCTCCTGGGGGATTACAAGTTAATCCTCTTGAAACGGAAGCTGGGGGGAGGGGCGTGGGACGCTCAGAGGTAATAAAATTCTTACGTCATCACCGGACCGACGACGGACGCAGAGGGCTCAAGGTATTACCACCTCATCTGTTTTGTTTTAAATCCCACATTATTTTTGCAGAATTAGCCTAAAGATTTAAAAACTGATTTTCCTTTTGATTTCGTTCAATGGTCGGTATGGTCTGGCTAAAAGTTTGAGTTTTATAGCATTTTCCATTGGAAATGATGTTACTTTTTAAAAATTCATTAGATAAGTGGAAACAGACGTGCGCTGTGCTATTTTTACCGACTTCCGAAAAAGGAGGAGGTACTATGTTCGGCTGTTCACCGATTTTTGACACACGATACGTTTTTGCAGCAAATATATTTTTACGAAACAAGTATTCCCTTGAGCATAGGTACTCTTTGTTCCTTACGTCTTGGTAATGATTACTACTTACTTGAAACCGTAAGAAAGAGGCGTAACAGTTGACACGAGTAAAAGCTTTCGAGGTCGCGGTCGTGGGGAATAAAAAGAAAACAATATTACTGGTGCGGTTCGGGAGGCACATTAATATACATTTGGCTGTCGGGCCGCGGAGGGGGAGGGTCGCATTTTCATCGCAAATTGAGCTACAAATAAATTTATTTCAGTTATTCGGTTCACATATTAAGGGAATGAATTCATAAAGAAAAATTGTTCAAACTGGAGTAGTTTGCAATGAGAACTTCCATCCAGTCAATTTAATATCATAGATCTACTGCAATACAATGCAATCCTTTTAAGAGATTTAAGAAAATTGTTTAGCTAACCTACGTATTGTCTGATCAGATCCGATAAAACTAGAAAAGTACAACAATATTTGTTGGGTATTTCTGTCCCTTCCCAGCCATCACAATGCCTGGTTAATTAGTCTAAACAGCAACGTGCCAGACGCGAAAACAGAGACACTTAATTGTAATGACGGCAACCAATTCTCGTGCCGAAGAATGCTATTTCATTTCAGTGACAGGCTGAGAGGGCGTCGCAACTCGCAATATGCCAGCCAAAAACAGGCTCCTTAACGGCCTGGGAGCAACAATATCATTGCCTGGGAAGCAGTACAAATGATGCGTTAGTGACAAAATGACATACAGCTGTCCCTCTCAGCCCACCAACCGAGAAATAAAGACGGGACACGGTTGACGAGCGCAACGGAAAACAAGACAGGTTATTATCTCTGCAGCTAGGACGTCGAGACGCTTCTGATAATATTTTCCACACGTCCACGCGTATTCACAGGAGACTAGAAACGAAAATTAGTTACTGAACATTTCTTGTTTTTGTGTGAATGCGTTGCGTGATTTTATTTGTTAGGGAATAATAACAACCCCTGAAATTGAACTACGCGGTCTGAATAGTAAGGAGGTATAACATGCGGAGGACATGCTTTTGCGGTGATTTGATTTATAACTATTAATACTAAGACAGAGACAAACACAGCACATAATTTATATATTCTTATTCTTAACGGCTTCGTGCAATTCTCCCAGGGCGTCAGTCCAGCCATCCCCAACGACAGGCAACACTGTTCCAGGCTGCTCGATGACGAGAGGTCCGGATCCATCGGCAAGCCCGTTTCCAATCTGAGTTCCCGGTTGCAGGATAGTGGAGCAACGCGTGCTCCACTATCTCTCTCCCCTGCAGTCAACCCCTGCACTAGACTCTACATGTGATGCCCAAGTTTGATTATGTCATGTGTTGCACCGAAAGAGCTCATCTGCAGTAGCAGAATATAAATTAAAATAATTTTCCAAATAAACGGCTTATGCACTGCATGTTTGAAGCTACTCTCTACATTTGCAAGTTGCAAAAAACGTAACAATGTGATAAAGTCGAGTTAGAGCCACGTCGTCGCATTTATACAGTAATAGGTACAGGGTGTAACGGGATCCTCTGTCACAAATTCCGGAGCAGACCGTTGTGTTCCGTGCCGCCGCTTTGTATTCTTTTGCTTAATTTTTTGCTGGATTAATTTGTCTGCGTATTCAAATTGCAAATTGGGAGATTTAAATATGACCTTTTGCATATTTGTGAAACATTTTGGGGATTTTTTCAAATATTAGGTAGGTACAAAATAGTGGTACCTTACCTACTTGTCCCGCTACAGCTTGAAATTTTTTTTTATGCAGCATTCTTTGTTCGATTTGCTAATTCCTAATTCTTATTAGGTACCTTTAAATTATTATTCATCTTAGAACAAGTAAGTGGCAAGCAAATACATATATCTTTCAACATTGACAATATCAATCATACGTTTACGGTAAAACAAAGTAGTTACCTATCTAGAGAGACAGTTGAAAAAACTTAATCTGCAATCTCGACATATTTCATTATTATATATTTCATTATCACTTCATTATTAGCAGTAATTGTATACTAAGGTGTTATAAATAATACTTAACTACCTCTGTTACAAAATGAAATTTAATGATTGTTTCGAAAATTTCATCGAAGAGAAACAGAAGGAAATGTCGTTATTCAAGATGACTAATTTTCACGTGATGTAATTCATTCAACTGTTTGCGCTCCCGCGCCGAGGTCTACGGCAGGCGACGCAACGCGGCTATGGCGGCGTGGCCCGCGACTCCCTCCCTGCCATTTTCCTGTATATTTTTTCCCCTCTCTATGAAGAAGTCATAAATCACGTGGATGTAAATCTGTAGCATCCAGTAGCGGATGAGTGACGCGCCATTATCGCTCGTCGTCGGGGCCACGCCGCGCCGCATCGGCCTAAAACTTACTTCCAGACAAACTTTTATATACTTTACCAATCCTTTTATCTACTGAAGCTCACTCTGATCATCATTGTGTGCCAGGTACGTTAAAATATATGGAACTATATAATAAAAATTATATATTGAGGCAAACCACGGGCAAAAACAACGTTTACCATTTAGATTTTACCGTTTGTGTTCGTAGTGCTGCCAGTGCTATTAACTGTCATCTCGGCTGCAACTTGAGGTACACAAATACAATTACAGGCAGGATTTCTTTGGAATATTGTTGTTTGTTATAAATCTAACGTTATCCAATACTCTAGTGTAGTTCTAGCATTTTACAACACTAAATAAATATCTAAGTAATTATCCACAACGGTATTCTACTAGGTAAATATTGTTTAAATTGCGGCTCTTCAATCAGTTCTCAATCGTGTCTGATGAAACCTTTTTATTGATTTCGGGGATCATATTAAAATTTTCATTACCTACCAATAAGGTTCAAATATCATTTCTGTGTCTTCTCTGTTCCGTCAAATTTATCGTATTAAATTAATGATCAGTCCTCTCTCCTTTTCGGTCATGTTCCCGGAATTTGGCATCCTTGGCAAATTGTTATTATGCTCTGTTCATTGATCATCTTTTAAGAGCTTTATTCCTGGAATTTCTGCTATCCGTCTAGAAATTATGGGTAAATTGTAAGTGGATTTGAAACTCCGTGAGAAAATAATTAAACTCTCCTTGTAAACATACACACATACTTTCCTAAAAGTTTGTTGAGCGGTTCGATTTGTATGGAAAACCATTTCTCAAAAGTTGATTAAGGCAAAAAAGGGATATACTTACAAATGCTCAGGGTGCAGGGCATTAATGTAGGTGGGTAAAAATTAACAATTGCGCACCCAAAGAGTAATTTTCTAATTATATCGTCGATACAAAAATAATCATCAGATAAAATGCTGAAAATGAGGTTCTATTCTTGAATATTACATGTACCTATAACGGCGATCGTCAATAATAATTTCAAATCAAATTTCAATTCAATCCATAACAAAAATAACTGTTAAAGTTTTTGGACGACAGGTTGGTCTGTATGTACAGTTATGAGCCCGTTATGCTATACAGTGGTAGGTCGTTAAACGGTACAGGTCGCCATTCTTGAAAATTTGTTTTTTCAGTACACTTACCATGAGTTGACAATATAGAGATAGGACCTCTTTGGTGGGTGCTCGCGGCCCCCTATAGAGGCGTAAAAAAATCATTCTATGGGTGTCAAAATCATGTCAAATCATAGAAAAAGAATGAACTATAGAACCGTAATCAGCGTATAGCATGAAATAGCAATAGTATTTTACCCCAATAATTTGAGAAGACGCTTCTTATATGGCGGGGTCAAACTGAACAAACACTATTTTAGTCGGGTTGTGGTTTGTTGGGGGGCAGTTGGTACATACCAACTGCCCCCCAACAAAAAATTCACATACGTAGATAGAGATAGAAAATTTTATACCTGTCTTGCTTACTCTTACCACTTTTGTAATAAGTGTGTCCCTCTCTGATTTTTATTGTTATTTTAGCAGCTGTTCTATGGGATCCTTGTTCAATGTGTCAAATGTATTACAATACTGTAACTCACTCACACGTTCTTATTTTCAAACTCCAATAAATTTGTATTAGCAAGAAAGAGTGAGAAGATACTTCCACCTCCTCCCGCTACACCGCTTCCTTTGTCCGCACCCCCCTGTAAGCGGCACCATTGCGGTCTCCATAGGGAGCGCGCGCGCCACCAAAGAGATTCGAACCTTCCTGGTTGACAACGTCAAAACTCGTTAGCGATTCGCTAGCAAGTACGTAAAAAACTATCTATGCCTCTCTGCCGTTCGTAATTAGTCGAAAAGAGACAGGACTATTAAGTATTTAAGTATACGCTAGCGAGTTTTACAGGAACTATTATCTAATCTGTGGTTTTACGTTGTCAACTCATGGTAGGCGTACAGGTTACGGAATCTTACTACATCAAAATTCATCAAGTAAAATAATGGAACGACAGACGGATGGGACCGATTTCTTGGGCCAAAAGTAACTGGTCGTAATAAGCTAACACGTATTCTATCTGTTCGCATCCATCACGCGGCTCTTCCACCGTGATTCCTTCCATCTGTCAGAGATATAATGATGACCCTGTTCCATTCTTGTTCGCATAATATTTTTTCGACAGCTTTACGTAATTTCGATTTCGTTTAATCGATCTTCATTTGTTCACAGGTATATAAAGGCAGCAACAAGGCAGTAAAATAATTATTAATTACTCTCGAGTGGCGACCACGTATCGGAAGACGCAGCGTAGGCAGGCCTCCCACAAGGTGGAACGACGATTTGGTGAAGGTCGCGGAACCCAGCTGGATGAGGTTAGCGCAGGATCGGTCGTCGTAGATATCCTTGGGGGAGGCCTTTGTCCAGCAGTGGACGTCTACAGGCTGATATGATGATGATGATGATGAGTCATGTAAGTACTCAGAATCCTGCGTAGGTATTATGCGGTTTTCCATCCTTTTTCATGCCATTTTAGATCTTTTTTAATCTGACTAGTCTATGGTGAAAACGGCTTGCCTGATCACTTAGGTGTGTATTGATCTCTGGACCTCCTCCATCCGTACCACCTCCAGATTCAGATCTCACGCAAATCATTCCCTGGCGAAGATCTAGGGGCACAAAGTGATCTTGTTTGTATGAAAAAATCACCCTGACCCCAACTCATTGCAGCCGAGAATATTAACAAAGTTTTATTAGAGTCAATTATTTAATAGTACATTGTTAACCTAGGTGTGAAAGTAACTTATTTAAGTCCCACTGTGCTTTTCATTAAGAATACACTGAAAGTAAAAACAAATACATAAAATGAGTGTTAATACAAATCTCTGCTATACGGAAGTATAAACAAAACTCTACAACTCGAAAAAACAAATGAAGATCGGATTGCCGCTTTTACGTCTACTTTGTTTTTTTTTCTGTGACCGGCCAGCTATTCTGCCATTATTTTTCATTTCCATCATTGAAAAAATGGTAAATATTTTGCCCAAATCTATGTTATTTTAAAGAAATAGTTGACAGTAATAATTATAATAAAGTCACTTAAAAAATATATTCTTTAATTATTACATAACTTTATTGACCGAGCGAGCGAAGCGAGCGAAGCGTCTACGTTTCGAGACTGGCCAAAAATGCTCTTGTCCGGCTGTCTGTCTGTCTGTCTGTCTGTCTGTCTGTCTGTAATTCTCTACAGGTCGCATTTTTCAACCGATTTTGACGAAAATTTGGCATATGTATAAATTAATTAAACCTACAAAATGAGTAGAATAAAATTTTGAAAAACATTTTTTTTAGAGTACCTACCATACTCGCAAAGTGGGAGTGAACTTTTTTTTTCTTGTGAATCCCATAGTGTGGGATATCGTTGGATAGGTCTTTCAAAAATATTGCTGGTGTGTGAATACCATTTTTTCGATTTAGGGATCCGTTGGCGAAATATTAAGCTTTAAAGCGGTAATTTTTGTTAGAGTCACGTGTCCCCCCTGCCAGCTAAACGGTTGCTTCTGGAAATGTGAAAAAATTCATGGCAGTAGCATATATAACGTAGTTACAAGGAAAACTATTACGGCTAAGTAGATTCTATTAGTTTTTGAGTAATAGTGGATCGACTTAAGAAAGTTGAAAAAATAAATTATGTTCATAGAACTGCATACGTAAAATGGAAAATTATTTTTTTCCCCGTGATATCCATGGTGTGGGGTATCGTTGGATGGGTCTTTCAAAAATATCGCGGGTGTGTGATAAACATTTTTCGATTCAGGGATCCGTTTGCGAAATATTAAGCTTTAAAGTGCTAATTTTTGTCACTTTAGTAGGTACTTTTTCTGTTTCCAAAGTTGACTTTTGTTGGTTTCTTTTAGGTTTGGTTTATAAGGGCTGGCGAGGTCTACTGTTCTCACGGAACTACTAGTGTTATTTCAATTTTACATCGCGCTGTAATTGAGTGGCTGTATAGACAGTTGGAACATGGTCCAATAGAAATGTCAAAATAGTACTAGTTTTTTTATTGACCGAGCGAGCGAAGCGAGCGAAGCGTCTACGTTTCGAGACTGGCCAAAAATGCTCTTGTCCGGCTGTCTGTCTGTCTGTCTGTCTGTCTGTAATTCTCTACAGGTCGCATTTTTCAACCGATTTTGACGAAAATTTGGCATATGTATAAATTAATTAAACCTACAAAATGAGTAGAATAAAATTTTGAAAAACATTTTTTTTAGAGTACCTACCATACTCGCAAAGTGGGAGTGAACTTTTTTTTTCTTGTGAATCCCATAGTGTGGGATATTGTTGGATAGGTCTTTCAAAAATATTACTGGTGTGTGAATACCATTTTTTCGATTTAGGGATCCGTTGGCGAAATATTAAGCTTTAAAGCGGTAATTTTTGTTAGAGTCACGTGTCCCCCCCCCCCTGCCAGCTAAACGGTTGCTTCTGGAAATGTGAAAAAATTCATGGCAGTAGCATATATAACGTAGTTACAAGGAAAACTATTACGGCTAAGTAGGTTCTATTAGTTTTTGAGTAATAGTGGATCGACTTAAGAAAGTTGAAAAAATAAATTATGTTCATAGAACTGCATACGTAAAATGGAAAATTATTTTTTTCCGCGTGATATCCATGGTGTGGGGTATCGTTGGATGGGTCTTTCAAAAATATCGCGGGTGTGTGATAAACATTTTTCGATTCAGGGATCCGTTTGCGAAATATTAAGCTTTAAAGTGCTAATTTTTGTCACTTTAGTAGGTACTTTTTCTGTCTCCAACTACAAAGTTGACTTTTGTTGGTTTCTTTTAGGTTTGGTTTATAAGGGCTGGCGAGGTCTACTGTTCTCACGGAACTACTAGTATATAATTTGACAGCTGTCAGTTGAAAGCGATTCTCCCTAGGGCTGAGATGTATTACTTTCAACCCGCTCCTCAGGCAACTTCAGACCTACTTTCAGAGTATGAGTAATGAAAAAACTAAGAAATAAACCGATAGATGATTATACTTAGTCCGAAAGTGTGATTTCTCGACACACTACTTGTAGCCAGCGCTTGCATACGACTGTCGTTGTTTAGGTGACGAACCACTTCTCAGGCTGACAGTACCTACTCACGCTTTAGCAACCAATGGTAACCGCTACTACCCCCGCCGCCGTAGCAATCGTGCAAAGACAAAGTATTCCGACTCTAGGGAACTCTAGACTAATCCTAAATTAAATTATATCGAAAGTCCATAAAACTGTCCGTCGTTTTAGTGTTCTGACATAAACTAGTTACTGTGCGTATTAGATTATAAGATTCATAATTTCTCTTAACAAATAGGTAGATACTGTTGGAAAGTTTAACTGGAATTATTTAACTTAATCTCGTTGCCGTGGTCGCGACTAAACCTATTTTGCAACAGGCTTTACTTGGCTAACCAAGTTAATACAACTTTTTATGTTCTGCAAAGTTGATTCATAAATTAAATAAAGGAATTAAATTAAACTGTTGATGGTCCGTAACATTTATTATCGATGATATATCTTTAATCTAGGTACACTATAAATGTGTTTGTCTTATTCTTGTTTATCGACTCCTATTTGTTTCAGGACCTAAGTACATATTAAGGATATTGTATTGTATTGTTCTAGGTTATGAGTAGCATACTTAGGCTACTTTTTACCACAACAAACCCAAAGTTATCGCTGCCTGGCATATGGTACAACTTAGGTGAAGTAAAGCTTTTTCATTTAAATAAAAAATAAGTAAGCTATTAGGTAAGCCGGGACGAGAAGCTTATAAAATGAATAAATTTTGACAATTACTTTTCAAAAACTTAATTATTTCTTGTTAACTGGTCTACTTGTCATAAAATTCGTAGGATAATATGAACGAAGCCTTACCGCACTAAACGGCGGCGCCATATTAAGCGGCATCGCCACAGATTTGCATGTTAACTCAGTTTTCCTAAGTAATAGTTAAACTTAGTTATAATAACTTAACTTTATTTAGAACGAGGGGACTTGCCGATAGCTGACAAATATTTGGAAGATGTTAGCAACAATATACGTAGTAAGTTTACATTGGTTCTAATGGACTTTGATGGTAAATTAAATTTCTTAGATTTATCAAACATATCTTTGACAAATTATTGAGCTGTTATTTCATTAATTTAATTTTGCAAATATAGGTAATGGTATTAAGGGTAAGGAACACAACTTCGAGTACTGGCGTATATTTACCATATGGGCCCTGCGATCACCAATCTATCGATATTGGTGATCGCAGTATGGGCCACAGATTTCAGAAACAAATGGGCCATGACTGCAGGTTTGTAGAGGCGGCAAAATTGAAGCCCCGACTTGCATAAACCCGATTTTCCTGTAAAATAAAATTGTCGTGAATTCAGAATAATATAGGTACTTATTATAAATTCAAACACCGTAGGTATACAGATAAGCCAATTAAATCTCGATTCTTTATAAATTTCGTGCACTACTTATATATAACTATAGTAATAGGTACGTGCTTGCCCCATAGTGGTACCTAAGCAAAGCAAATGTAAATTTAACTGAAAGGAAAATCTTTTTAAAGTGTTTGTAAGGATTAATGATATTTCTTAGCAGCAATAAATAACTTACAAATTGTTAAACGTGCCCCGAGGGTTCAGACTTGCGCCGCAGACTCAGGATTTGCGGAGTAGGAATAAGTTTTTCCACTCAAACTTTATTCGCACCTCAACTTGCGCCATCTGTCTGTTACTTGCAACTTATATTCTTGCTTCAAATGATTTAGTTTGAGAGTACTCTTTCAGAAAATATTTTCTTTCAAAGTTCGTCAGACGTATGAATGTACAACGCCGATCTCGAAACGACGGTATTTTTGAAGCGACAATAAGGTTTGCGAGACACAACGAACTACAAGGAACTCTTGGTTACATTTGTAGTCATACCTATTTGTGTATCCTAATGTAATTTTTTTTGATATAGGGAGATTTCCAAATATATACTTTACCGCCTACAGGCCTACAGCCATAATAGTACATTGTGCAATAAGGGTATTAAGTAGGATATTACTAACGAGAGTCTGTTAGAAGCCCGACGCCGAAAGCGGAGGGATTTTAATGACTCGAATTTGTAATACCCCGTCATGCACACAATGTTTTTCATCACATTTGCGAGGAAATAAGTCAAGTTAAGTCATGTTTAGTCAAGTTTAGTCAAGTTAAGTTAAGTCAAGTTTAGTCAAGTTAAGTTAAGTCAAGTTTAGTCAAGTTAAGTTAAGTCAAGTGAACTACTCAATTTAACTTAATTAATTTAATAAACCAGTTCAGTACAATCAGCTACACATTACAGCCCCTAGGGGTATAATATAGGCCATTATGTTTCTGTATGCATGCATATAATATGACCATTTACGAGCAAGTTTGATGAAAATAAAATTATTATCTGAGTTTAATTTATTACCCACATTATATCATGAAACGATAACTCTCTACGGCTACTATTCAATTCGATTTTTTACCGAGGAAGAGAAAAGAAGCTTCGCGACAACATTCGTCGATAACCGAAAAGGAAAGTGAGAATCAATCAATCATGCATTTAAAATACTCATATAAAATTTTCAGACATCATGAGTATAATAAGAATTGCTATAAGAACTTGTTGGACCAAAACTTCATTTTCTTTTCACTTCAGTTGTTAAAGCAAGAAACATCTTTAACTATAATATTCAACATAAGAGTGAAAACAACAAAATTCCCCTAAACTTGATACGGGCTCCAATAAATCCAGCTGCAAGATAAGGCTCAATAAAGTTGCCGGTGGATCAAGTCTGTCATAATTTTAAGAGCGTTCATAAATCCATCAATTTTTAAGCTCTCCGGCCACAATATTTTCTTCCCGCCGAACGGTCCCCCATCCTGAACGGTCGGGAGGTGCGTCACATACGTGCCCCATAAATTCCAATAATCCCTATGGCCTGTGTACCTCGTGTTGGTACTTTACTATATTCATAGCTATTATTCATGAGTGTGCTTTGCGAGTGAACGCCGCCAAGACTTAATAAATTCCTGTCCCAATATCCATGTAAACATGATTATTATACATGTGTATCAACTAGGTATACATACATACACATATATACACGTATACAATACAATCATCATAATCTTATATACATTCACGTTGTCGCCACTATTACCCACGTCTCGTAGTCGTCCTCTAACGAGGTACGTCTCTCATTTTTGTTGGATAAACTATTTTTGTACAGCACTGCTTTATAACTTTATTTTAGTAGAATGCGGTTAAAAGTGATCAAAAAACTTTCGCTGGACATGACATACAAGGCCCAAGCGGGGGTATACTCATCGGCCTAAAAATAACATCTTACAAAACTCAAATGTCGCTGCATACATATTATTCATCAACAGCCTATTAATGTCCCCACTGCTGGGGCTCAGGCCTACCCTCTTAACGAGGGCGTTCGGGCTATAGTCCACCACGCTAGCCCAGTGCGGGTTGGTGGACTTCACATGCGCCTAAGAATTTCTTCTTCGGCGTATGCAGGTTTCCTCACGATGTTTTCCTTCACCGTTTGAGAGCAGTCAGTAAATGTACTTAAGTTTCGAGAAAAAACCCATTGGTACATGGCCCAGCTGGGGATCGAACTCCGGACCTTTCGATATGATAGGCCGCGTCTTATCCCCTACGCCACTGACGCTCTACATATTATTATATCAACATAAACACTTTGCTATGTTCGCCATGTGCCAACAACAAATTGCGCATAATCGTCATGTGTTATGAAGTGTGGGAGGCGAGTTTGCATTCCGCGGGCGCGTGCGTCTCTGAACAAATTGTATTAGAGGAGCCAATACGTGACCCCGCGAGGAACTCACGCACAACATGTGTACCGGCAGCGCGCCGACACGACGGTTTTTACAATGTGGAAATTAGACTGTGACGACTTTATTTAGTTGTGGGGGACAGATACAGCCAGAAGATTAGTAAGAGTATTAGAAGACATTTTAAAAACGCAGCAAATCGTCTCAATGTCGGGTGCTATTTTTACTCATATGTTGCGGGTTTATTTTTTTATAGTTTTCCTATAATAACTATATAAATCAGGGTTTTGAACTAAATCCTAAATCTTTCGACATGTTTCAAAACAAAAAAGGATATAACTTTTTTTTTCAAAAACTCATAGCTCATACTAAACCACGACACATGTTCATACATATATATATACATATATACATATACGTGTATTAAAATTAAACGTACGAGTAGGTATATCACCTACTCGTACGTTTAATTTTAACATAGGAACTATTTATTATGAGACTAGCCTCCCCCCATCTGTGTAACAATCAGTCTATAAAATTAGAGTGAATAGGTATAGGTCAACACCTTACGACCTATATCTATAGTTAATATTAGTGACTCTATGGTATAGGTACCTATATCAGTACGAGTACAATTACGTTACTTAAGGTAGATTTTCTTCGTGGCCTAGTAAATTGTAGCAGCATAGTGTGGCATGTACACACGCTGAGGAAGTTGGCGTAGATAGGGGAATATTTATCGTTCACGAGCCCCGCCGTTATTGGACTTGTCTTTTCGCCGTTTAAGGCGCACTGGCTGATGTGTTTATTCAATTTGTTGCCGAGGGAAATATTGTTACCTGCCTTTTGCGCCGTTCCTGTATGTTGCGCCTTGCTTGTCTCACTATGTTGCTTTAAGCCTTGAGACTAAATCACAATCATGTAAGTTTCTATACTGTCTTCTCTTTCTTGTGATACTTTCTGCAATTTAATATTTGATGTCACTTAAAATGTAGAATTTTCACATAGGATTTTCATTGTGTACGGGAACAATACGCTTTGCTAAAAGAGATGCCGCCGTGTACTGTACAATTCTGTCAAATGACGAAAAGCGAAATGGATTCGGCGTCGTCGCCTCTTGGTTTAAGAACCATCTTAGTAAGGATTTACTGTAATAATGTCCGATCTGAAAAATGTCCAACGACCATGCTTGAACTGAAAAATGTCGAAACTCTATAATGTCCAATCGTATGAGAGTCCAGCGCAGTAGTAAGTAAGCAAGATACTGGAATTTTATATATAAAATCGGACAAATAGCCAATGCCATGTGCTCATTGGTAACAACAAACATTGTCGCTGTGGATGCAAACAACACAAATATTCATCGGAATGTGGTCGAATGGTCACCGCTGCCCGACTGTGATGATCCCGGCCGTTGTATGCTGAATTTTACCCGAGGCTATCCGTTAATTTTATAGTAGTCGTAATATTTGTACTATAATTATATATTTTATTAAAACAAATTCGAATACTTACCTACCTATTTTTCTATCGTTACGAAAATACTATATACCTATCTGAAATGAAACACATCAACGTAGCCAGCAAAAAGATTGGAAAAGTTATGATAGGTCCAGGGCAGGTATAATTCAAAACTTTTCTAATGACCACAAAATTGCCAAAGTACGTATCATTATTTCCTTTTAAACGCGGAATCTTCCGAAACACATCTCTCACAATTTGAAAACTCCTCACATAAAGGGGCTTTTAACGGAACCTTTTTCGTAAAGTAGGTAACTAAAACATCCCTCCGAATGATCCATTATCTTCTCACGAGGACAAGTTAGCGATCTCCTTCCGTCTATTTTCACAAGTAATAACTAAATTTATCGTCAGACTTTCGGTCGGCGTCGTAGCCTTCCAATATCGGGTGTATTTGAGTAGTCGAAGCACGCGCCTGGGCGGGCGGCGCGGCGCGGCGCGCGGCGTGGCGCGGTGCTAAGGGCGGGCGGGCGGGCGGCGCGGCGGCGGCCCGCGCGGGACGGCGCGGGCGGCGCCGGCGACGTCGCTCGCGCCACGCTCGGCGGGCGACGTGTCATTAAAATTAAGCATCATTACTCTTGTAAAGCGAGTCTCGGTATGCCGGAAGGCGGCTTATTGGGAAGTTTGCCGTAACTCCCTTCTGACGGCTGCTAATCCTCCGGTTTATTGCTGTTGTAACAAATGATTTCCCGCCGTCATCGCCACGCGGTCGCGACGCGACACACATCGCGGCCCGCCCCCGTATTCTAATTCGGGTTGAGATTAATGTATGATCAACGCTTTAACTTATTTATAAAGATTTAAACGGCATTTTAATATGACTAATAGACAAGAAAAGATTTCTAAAACTAACTTTAAAAGTCAAAGAAAACATTTACAAAAAATATGTTGGTAAAACTTTTGCCGGTGTGGAGTTTGAGTTGAATAACGTGAAGAGAGGTACCTATAAATATTCATTCTGAGAAAGAGCCACGCACAGTAAATATAAACTTTTATTTCAGTTGACCATTAGTCGCAGCCAGGAAGACGCATTGTAAATTCGACTCGCGACTTCTAATTAGAGAGACACGCCGGCGTTCTGTCCTCGCGGCTTGCTTTAATAATGAAAAAGTCGGTTTGAAATTGATTTCATATTTTACGTACATATAATTTTAGTAGTACAAAACAATGGATAGAAACTGCGTTTGTAGCAACAAAATAATTTGAAACATGTATGTATATTTGAATGTAAGACTTGCCTTTCGTCTCATGATGTCCAATTCTTATGCCTAATATAATTATTAATATTTATTAGAAAATCTCACAGCACAAAAATTACAATTTAAAACAATGATTAACATTCTGAAAGCCAGTATAAGAGATTTTACATATTACAATTTCAATTGTAGCTGTCAGCTATTAAATACAAACTATAAATTACAAACTACTAATTGACACAAAATACAAACATAAAGAGGTATGCATTATAAAAAACGTATGCGTGTGTGCGTGTGTGACTGTGTCTGTGTGTGTGTAAGCGTGTGTGTATGAATCTTGTATAGCTAATGTAAGTTTATTTTTTCTCCGTTTCATCGGATTTGGAATCTACTGCACCTTGGTAATTAGTAGGTATACGTCATGAAGTTTATGGAAATGTCATGAAATAGTGGTCTCCAAACTGATGATGAGAGATAAATCAAATAAGCACGTTAAATTCAAGAACAACCTACAAATGTTACTTAGCTGGCGGTCCGCGTGTGGAATTACATTTGGAATGCGTCGCGCATTCGGCATGAATTACGCATGAATGCGGACAATGAGCGTTCAATGTACTGTAGTGCTAACAAACGCTCTCCAACCAACAAAATGAAACATTTATTACCTCTGCCCAAAGGAATTTACTAGTGAAAAGCCAGTGTTGCCAGATGATTTGACTGTTTACCTGGGCAATAGAATATTACCAGGAATGTTCGAAGGGGGCCGCGAGCACCCACCAAAGAGATCCTATTAACTCACCGTAGAAGAACTAACGTGCACTTTAAAATCTCATTACTGTGTAATGATTAATTGATAAGATAAGATAACAAAGGACAGTATTAATGATCGCAGCAAAGGACGAATCAAAAGAAACAAATACCTACCTTATTTGTAATGATAAATAATAACTTAAAAGAAATTAGCTAACCAACTTTTGCAATTTGCATTCTTATCGCTGGTAACTTTGGACCAAAGCCTCAAAAACTGACATTCTCAACTCAATACATAAAAACCTCAAAACTATTTTTCATGCAAATTGCTAATGTCCCAAAAAAGCCCACGTTTGTCATCAAAACATTTGAATACGGCAACACCAAAAAGCTCAGCTAACTGGAATTTCATACCGCGTATAAAAATATTTGACGGACTACACAATGGTGATGTGGTATTGTTCCAATTCCGGAACGTAATCCGATATTGTTCTTATTTTTTCCTGGAAAAGTATGACGTATAATTGGAATTTCTCACAAAGCGACGGGGCTGGACAAAGAGGCCTCCTGTGGCGTAACTACCGAAGTATGGCTACCGCGGCCCTGCATGTGACATGCGGTATCATGTCGTCGTCGGCGCGTGACGTCATTATGCGAACGGAAAACATGTGCTGTAATGTCACTTACGTTACAAAATAATACTAAGCTACTTTACTGGCTTTCCACATATTACCAACGACTTTTCTTCGAAATCACAAAAGGAATGTAGGTAGGTATGTAACCACGTTTTTATTTAGTCGCTTCTCATATAAAATTTCACTTTGACATTCATTTTTAAAAATAAAAAAAGCTTAAATTCGTTTTAAAAACGGGTCAAATGTGTAAGTTTACAACAATATATACTTTTTTTTATGTCTAAAATCATGTTATCCCATCAATTTCTTTCGTGAGCTTATGGCAGTTCCATAATTACCGACATAATTATTATGGTTACAGTCTGTTTAAATCCGATGTGTCATGAATCATGCATGATTATTCATGACTCATCATGCATGACCGTTAGTTTCAATAGGCAATAAAATATGCATCCCTAGCTAACAGGCAACTAAAATGCTATTCGAATAATCTACGATACAGCCCACGTTTTCCCAAATACCCGCCCTGTTGACTTTAAAGGCTTCCAATTTTCTCATATGGCGCCGGCTTAGCGGCACAAATAAGTAAAAATAGTGAAAAAATCGAGTCCACGCAAGACCCGAATACGAAGCGGGCGGACGTTGGAAATTTCCAAAATATTTCCTTGTATAAAAGCAACAATATCGGTTATGAAGGTCAACTGTCTGGTATAAAGCAAATTTATTCTGTTCGTTCGGTGTATTGGCTCATATAACTGGTGATCTCCGCTGCGACAGCGGCGGAATGATAACGGTCTAATTTCAGAGGCTGCTCTCCTCCTATATGCCTTAAATTACATTGCGGCTTCGCCTCCACCCTGAAAGGTTTTATTCATAAATCTGCCCAAACGTTTTCATAAAGATGCGGAAAAATTTAGCCTTTCGATGGTGCCTAATAAAGGATTTAAATATACATTTCATACACCAGTATAGGTACACCAATACAGATCTGTAATACACCTATACAGGTCAGTAATATAATCTAGAATTGTTTTTATCTAAAAATCCTGGCTACCCTACAGATGTCAGAGTATTACACGAAGTGGTTTTCCACTTCAACTCAATGCAGAAGTTTGCTGTATAAGCAGACGACGACGTCTCTCGTTTTGAGCCAGTAAATGTTAGTTGGTCACTTATACTCCAATGCGAGACTAATAGAAGCATGATCGGCGTTTGAGTGACGGCTTATCCTTGGTGATTGGATCGGCAAACATTTACCGTACTAATAGGATACGCTAACGCCATCGCCATCCGATTTGCCTAATTAAAGCCGATTTCAGTCGCCCCCGAGTGATCCCGCGCGCGGCGGAGGGCAGCGGGCGGAGATATTATGCAAACTTGTGTTTCACTTCTACATTAGCTTTTCAATTGCACATGAACATGAAGCATAAACACTCTCTATTATCATATTGACTGGTGAGAGTAAACAGTTCGAATTTTACCTGCAACTTGGCATTAAATATTACCTGACATCTTTTTTAGGGTTCCGTAAATCAAAAGAGGAAAAAAGGAACCCTTATAGGATCACTTCGTTGTCCGTCTGTCTGTCTGTCAAGACCCTTTTTCTCAGGAACGCGTTGAGGTATCAAGTTGAAATTAATATCAAATACCTACTCACGTCTGCAGTCCCTTTTGAATAACATGACGCTTGATAATCTTCTTAAAAGTTACTTTATTTCCCTAGGGAGATAAAGTTTTACGAAATGTCATTCTTATTGGACCTAATCTTTTCTTTTTTTCGAATGAATGTCGCGATATTGTTTTCGTATATGAGAAAATACGAGTAGGTATGTAATAAAATAATCATAGTAGAGAGTTCTGATAGAGTTAACTTCGTCCCCAGCGTTGGGTACTCGCGCTGCTCACCTGTAGACAATTAGGGATGTCACTTTAAATTAAACGTTAGGTACTTAGCCAAAGTAAAATTAATTATGAACGCTACAATGTTAGAAGCTATTGAGTTTAGTACCTACTTAAGGTGACAAATTCTACATTAGTAGGTTTATTAATAGTTTGCCTTGCAATTATGAATGTGCATAATATATATATACATTTAAATTGACCAATAAGAATTTAGAACTTTTTACATTATCTTGTTCGAAGAAGTCTGGGTTGTTATAATAATGAAGTAATTATATAGTATGCAAAAATAATAAATTGATTAGAGCAACTGTGTGCCTCTACCTTAGAGCAACACAGTCGATGGCTCGTCACGGAGGGGAGATGCCAGATAGTGTTTTATTTAGATGCAAAATATCTTAGCATTATTCATGCATGCAAAAAATACGTGATTGAAAAAACGATTGAAGTAAAGAAAATGACATAAAAATTCACAAATATCCAATGGAACTAATCAGTCGAACTACAAATGTGATCTGCTCACATTGGAATCGGATACCACTTAAAGATAATCGGCCAAACACTTAGCCAACGAGATGGGTCGGGGAATCCAAAATATTCTAATATTATAAATCTAAAAGTGAGTTTATATTTGTTTGTCACGACTTCACGGTTCTCTATAAAATTTTGCTTACACTAGGCTATATCATGTAGATTAAAAAAAAACCATGGAGAAAAATTATCCTGTGGGGAACAAAAACTTATTCCACTTGAGTAAGGTCGAGGGCAGCAGCTAGTCTATAATAATGTCGATCATAAATTAGCTTTTTATTATTCTTTATTGCACAAAATAATTTTACAAAGAAAAACAAACAAGAAATATGTGTACAAAGGAGGACTTATCTCTACAAGAGATCTCTTCCAGCCAACCCTCACTGTTAGAAAGAGTAAACATTACGGGAGATCTAAAGTTGTGCATGTTAAAATTTAAAAAATATTTAAGTAATAACAAATATACCTAATTAAATATTATAATATACACATACATACATAACATATTAATAAGTTAATAACATACTATAAATATACTATACATACTATAATACATACCATAATACATACTATAATATATATGATTAAATACCTACATACATAAAATTACGACAAGTTGGAAAGGAAGTGCTCTTTTAATCTATGTTTGAAAGATGTTACTGTGGGACTGTCACGGATATGCGCGGGAAGACCGTTCCACAGTTGTGTGGCGCGGACTGTGTACGAGTTGAAAAAGAAACTGGTGTTGGAGGAAGGGTACACTAAGGTTTTCGTGACGCAGGATCGTTTGGGACGGTCGGTGGGTGTGAGCAGTTGGAAGCGGGAACGAAGGTATTCAGGGGAGCATGGATTTTTCAATATATTGAAGAGAAGAGAAAGAATATGCATATTTCGGCGCTGGCGAATGGGGAGCCACTTTAACTGAGAACGGTAAGCGGATACGTGGTCGAATTTTCTTAGCCCGAATATGAATCGTATAGCCAGATTTTGTAGACGTTCCAGTTTGTTGAGCAGCTCCTCAGTCGCATCCAGAAAGCAGACATCTGCATAGTCAAGGATAGGGAGCAGGAGAGTTTGAGAAAGCATTATTTTAGTTTTGAAAGGGAGAAGGTTTTGAAGTCGTTTGAGGGAATGGAAGGAATAATGCATACGTTTACTCACATCTTTGATATGAGCTGACCAAGACAGGTTGCAGTCCATGATTAAGCCCAAGTTTTTAGCCTTTTCGGTATAGGGAATACTAACTCCGTTATAATAGACTTCAGGAGTCTTTGCAAAGTCGATCCTACACCGCATTCGACTACTACCTACTATCATAGTTTGTGACTTGGTAGGATTAACAAGAAGACCGAAAGATTTCGCCCAGTCTCCGATAGCAGCAAGATCAGAGTTCACTCCGTCAACCGCAACAGAAATATCGGGAATATCAAAATGTCTGTAAATTTGAAGGTCATCTGCATACAGGTGGTAGGGAGAAGATATTATTTTAGTGATTTCATTAATGAAGATGGAGAATAGTAAGGGAGAAAGTACGCCGCCCTGCGGTACGCCAGCAGTTAAGATTGACCAAGCAGATGAAGCGTCATCAGTTTTGGTACATTGCTGGCGACCGCGAAGATAAGAGCTGAACCAGTCAATCACGGGGGGTGAAATATTAATTGAGCGAAGGATTCCTAATAAAATGTCAAAATCTACAGAATTGAATGCATTACTGAAGTCCAATAACGTAACTATGGTGAGCTTCTTGTTGTCCATTGCGTGCCGAATATCGTCGGTGACATTCAGTAGAGCACTGACTGTACTGTGTGAGGGTCGAAAGCCAGATTGATATGGACTAAGAAGGTGATTGTTAGACAGAAAAGAGTATAGTTGCTTGTGGACAGCACTTTCAAGGACTTTAGATAGAATGGGAAGGATAGAAATGGGGCGGTATTGAGAGAGAGTGACAGGGTTAGAAATTTTAGGCAAAGGAATGACGTAAGCCTTCTTCCACGCTAACGGAAAGACGTTGTTCACCAGAGAGAAATTAACAATGTGAGTGATAACCGGCGTAACTTCGTCAAGAACGGGAAGTAGCATGTCGCGACTCAAATCATCACTGCCCACGGCTTTGGTTGAAATTGATAAGATGCTCTTTTTAACATCTCCCTCCGTGATTTCATGAAAAACGAATAGATCACAGCTAGGTGGGGTAGTGTTGACAAGATTGTGAAGTGAAGAGGATTTAGTGTGGTTATCAAGAATGACAGGAGGAGTGGAGAAATGGTTATTCAAAGCATTTAAATCTAGCGTATTGTTTATGACTTCAGAAGCTTTACCCACACCTAGTGATCTGAGGAATCTCCAGACTTGAGGAGGAGACGAGTTTTCTATCGATGATTGAATATAGCAGCGCTTAGCGTCCCTACACATCCTGTTGCAGATGTTCCGAAGTTGTTTGTAGACTAATAAGGTTTCCGCAGATGTGTCTTTCTTGCATTTGCATTTGGCTCTATCTCTTTTAGACATTACCTTTTTAATCGCTGGCGAGAGCCATGGAGCCGGAAAATGTTTTACCCTGACGGGTCTAACAGGGGCATGAGTGTCAAAAATCTTTGTGAGTGTTGAGGTAAAAATCTCAACCTTTTTATCAATTGTGGGTGCTAGGTAAAATTCAGACCAGTCAGTATTTGCCGCATCTTCTCTCAGGCGATCAATGTTCATGTTCTTAAAATTACGTTGGAGAATAACTTTACTTTTGCGTTTTGGCGGGCGCACCTTGTATGAGAGGTATACAAGATCGTGGTGAGAAAATGGTGCTGTCATTTGACCATGCGAGTGAACATTGTCAGGCTTAGCAACGATCATCAAGTCAATGAGGGACGGTCTACAGTTGGGAAAGTAATGAGTTGCAGAGGAAAGTGGTAGTATCTGCATATTAACAGATGAGATAAGGGTTTCTAATTTATGGGATCTGTGGTCACTTTTCAGTAAACATGTGTTTAGGTCACCCATTAAAATTATATGTTCATAAAGTGGACTAAGGTTTTCAAGAGTCGATTCAAGTGAACTGAAGTAGTCGACCTTATCATTCGGACTATACGTTACGCCAAGGAGTATCTTTGTGTGATGGAGAGTTATTTCTAAAAATAGATACTCCATTTTACCAGAGTATTCCACCGGAGAGTGACTTATGACAGTACAAGGTATATGTCCGCGAAGATAAATGCATACTCCACCACCTCCTGCACCTATGCGGTCATTACGTACCAGTTTAAACCCTGGAAGGGCGCAGAGAGTAGAAGAGAGTGATGGCTTCAACCAGCTTTCAGAAACTAATATAGCATCGACAGCCTTCCCGCTGAACGAAGCCAAGAGGTCTGTATAGTGACTCATGATGCTTTGCGCATTAATGTGAACAACATTGAAAAAGGAGTTTGAGAGGGTAGAATTAAGTTTTAAGCTTTAATACTCTTTTACAAAAAAAACTTGTAAGGAAGTCTCGTAGAAAATTCCGAACACAGAAAAACGTTCTCGAATTAGAAAAGCACATATTGGAAATAGAGTTTTACTTACAACTTCCTAGGCTAATGAATTCTGAAGGAACTTCGGTTCGGTAAAAATAATACAAAACTGTCCCCACTCGGTCTCGAACTTGCAGCGGAGTACTTTCAGTCGCCAAACATTAATCTAGTTATAATTTGGAACCACTTTTTTAACCGAAAGTTCTAAAAAGTGTTACGGTAGTTTCGTTTTTGTTTTAGCAATCTTTGAGACTTGGCACTAAGCAAGCATACCTACACCGAAGCTGTTCAAAATGTGCAAAATTTTAAAAGTCTGTAACATTATGGTAGGTACTGGCCACAGACCTAAAATTACATGAAATCACGCAATGCGGTGGGCTTCACTTAGATACGCCTAAAAATTTCTTTATAATAATACACTGGTACTTATACCATGTTTTTCTACAATAAAAATCCTCTAGTTTAATAATTATATCAATACAATTGACATTCGGAAAACTAAATGGTAGGTAGTCCTCATTCACGAACTATGCTTATTTGTAAATTGTAAGTACCTAACTACCTTAGAACTTTTAAAACTAATCTAGGTAAATTACAAAGTACCTATTATGTGAGTCAATGTTCTTTTTCATCGGCCCGTGATGTCTACGTTACATAATATTTTACAGACACACTGTAAAGTTGTTGGGAAACATTGTAAAGAACCTTTCTCAATCACCAACCTTTCTTTTTCGGGCAAATTTTGTCGCAAAGTACAAGTTTGTAGCGTAACTCAAACGAAACCTGAATACGGTCCCCTACGGCACTCGTACAATGGTTGCAAGGTACTCTAAGTGTAAAATATAAAGGTCCACAGTGCTGGTCCGACGGGAGCACCGGCAGTCACGTTCCGCCTTATCTTAGTTCCGAAAACACTCGCTTCCAACGCTGAATCAATACTCGTATGACAAGCGCTCACTTAGATCGGATTGCGTAGGCCCAGCTAGAATTGAGAGCAATCAAAGAATGAACTTTATGGGGGTAAAAGGGTGATACCGCTTTTACAAGGTTTGCAACGTAATGGCGATTTGGTCATAGGGGGTTTTGAAGTGATTAGTATCGTGTAGGTACATCAAGATTCTTGCTATGCTAAAACCTTTTTTAGCCTGGCAACTATTTGTCATCATCATCACCTATGTAGCCCACCTATGTAAACATATTTTATGTAAGGTTTTCGTGTAAACTTGTTTGTGCAGTATTGAATTTATAATTATTGTTTAGGTTGTGTGTATGTGTTGCATTAAAACATGGATAGGTACTGAAATTTTTATTTATTTATTCTACGATAGTGGTGCAATAATCTGTTATTGGTTTATATTTTACTAAGTCGTCAAATTATTGAGATACTATCTTCACGCTATGTCCCTGGCGGGGTAGGCAGAAAGAACTGAGCGTCAATTTATAAGTATCCTTTTCATTAAGTTTTAGGGATACGCCAAAACCATAAATAAAGCAACTGCACATCTCACGGGTTAAACCGGATGGCAACGCGTTGCTCTATGGTCAAAACATATTATAATCTTTTTATGCTTAAAATATATTTATAATCTTTTTATACTTTCTTTCTGTAGGCTTCATAATATCTAAGATGGCAGCCTATTTTCTGTGCCCAAATCGAATGAACACAAAATTAGCATTTTATCTGAAGTTATTAGTAGCCCCGTAAGCCCATCTCCCTCCTCCCGTCCCCCCCTTTCCCCGTGGCCGATCTCGTCCCTCCCCTCTGTCCAGAATTCTCGGGATCGCTGATTGAATCGCTCCGATTATGACGTTAATCTGTTCAATGCAAATTGGACGAGCTAGTCATTTACATCCCTTTATCAGAATTTCGCGATAAAATATTCAAATTATTTATTGTTTGTTGTATTGTGCCGCTTAGGGTTGATTGTAGCAAACAAGCCATTTTTGAAAGGATTACGAAATAATCCTGATGAACTTTCTAAATCACCCTTGTGTGTTTTTTAAGTTATTGGAACTTGCCCATTTCAATCATTTATATCGACTGTTGATAAAAAAGTAACTAAGTATGACATTAATTTTACCAAATGAAATAAAAATTTAACTGAGTAGGTACCTGAGTAGGTTCCAAAACTTTATAGTTTACAACTTCCCGCTAGTTTCAAAACAACCGGAACTTTAAGATAAATAGTTTTAATTTCAATCCTATTTCAACTTTTAATTAATCTAGGTATTTATGCCGAGTTGGATGAACGCTTTATTAAAAAATATCTTTGAACTTTATTCTCTTGTGGTACTTTCACATGAAGCTGTTACAGATTTAAGGTATCATCAAACTCAAACATTAAACAATTATTTACTAGTAGTTCCGTGAGAACAGTAGACCTCGCCAGCCCTTATAAACCAAACCTAAAAGAAACCAACAAAAGTCAACTTTGGAAACAGAAAAAGTACCTACTAAAGTGACAAAAATTAGCACTTTAAAGCTTAATATTTCGCTAACGGATCCCTGAATCGAAAAATGTTTATCACACACCCGCGATATTTTTGAAAGACCCATCCAACGATACCCCACACCATGGATATCACGCGGAAAAAAATAATTTTCCATTTTACGTATGCAGTTCTATGAACATAATTTATTTTTTCAACTTTCTTAAGTCGATCCACTATTACTCAAAAACTAATAGAACCTACTTAGCCGTAATAGTTTTCCTTGTAACTACGTTATATATGCTACTGCCATGAATTTTTTCTCATTTCCAGAAGCAACCGTTTAGCTGGCAGGGGGGGGGACACGTGACTCTAACAAAAATTACCGCTTTAAAGCTTAATATTTCGCCAACGGATCCCTAAATCGAAAAAATGGTATTCACACACCAGCAATATTTTTGAAAGACCTATCCAACGATATCCCACACTATGGGATCCACAAGAAAAAAAAAGTTCACTCCCACTTTGCGAGTATGGTAGGTACTCTAAAAAAATGTTTTTCAAAATTTTATTCTACTCATTTTGTAGGTTTAATTAATTTATACATATGCCAAATTTTCGTCAAAATCTGTTGAAAAATGCGACCTGTAGAGAATTACAGACAGACAGACAGACAGCCGGACAAGATCATTTTTGGCCAGTCTCGAAACGTAGACGCTTCGCTCGCTTCGCTCGCTCGGTCAATTACCGATAGGATAGGTTCCGACTATGTCCGTCTGTCTGTCACAGCTGATTATCTCTGGAACTACTAATGCTATGGACTTGAAGCGCATGCTTAATTAAAAATAAAAAAAATAATTTTTTTATTTATATTTCAAAAGGAGCCGAAATGGAAGGTCGACATTTTGAAGTGGGGTTACCAGATCAAGTGGGGTATTTTGATAGGCCTCTATTTGTGTCGCATAGATTTTAATATATGGTAGAAAATTTCTAAAAAAATCATCAACAAACACTAATATAAATCAATAGTTAAATCCTAAAATAGTTTGGTTAATGATTGAATAAAACCCTTCAGTAAATAGTTGTTCATCGACGTGGGTGCGTTATTTGAAATTGACCCCGGAACGTGAATAACGGCGATTAAAATAGGTACCTTGCTTCTACCCTCAAATCCGCGCGCTCCTTCATTCCATCGCCACAATTTAAAGTAACAAATCGGCGATGTCTGAAGTGGGTACACAAGTTAATGAGCGGATATTTGAGAACGTCTGGAAAGATTAAATGCACGTCGTTTCTCAGCCTTCAGGTACTATGAAGTGGTTGCACAATCCTCATCGACCACTTGGATCGCTGACTCGCCGCTTGCAAAATTTATCTTCCATGCTATTAAGTGAATTGAACTCTTCTCGCAATGATTATAGGTTGTGATGTATTCGCGATTGTAATAGACAAACTTCAACTAGGTTTGGTGCTGTACTGATGAATTTTTGAGAGTTCCCTGAATGGTAAGCGGCTATAGTTAGCCATAAAAAACAGGACAGCAATTTTGAAGACCGTGATGATAAACCAGAACAAGCAAAGGACTTCGTCATAAGAAAAGTTTTGAAGTTTGTGAGCCAAGCGTACGAGTAAAAACAAGCACACTCTCTGCTAAGTAAAATGTTATTTTATAATACCAGTGGGAAAAGACCACGACCACGAACTGAATACATACAAGAGGGAGAGTGCTCTAGTGTGGCACCTTATTGAAAAGTTAAAAGAGAAACAACGTTGAGGTGAGGGCATATAATAAAGACGCTCAGAAGATCTGAAACCATAAGCCCAAAACTTACCAACTACGAATAGAAGACGTAAACGACCCCCCAGCCCTAGGTACATACACGACGGTCGAGAAAGTTATAAAGGAGGCATATCTAGACAACAATGTAGTACAGAATAGAAAAAATACAATGGCCGACCCCAAGTAAATGAGGAGGTCTAGAAGAATGATAATGACCAGCGGGAAGAGACCGCTTATTCGTTTGTACATTTTCACTAGTTTGGTTGGTGTACAGGTCTATTCGATTGGATAATCCTGTTGTAGCTACAGCATGCCACAACATCTAGTTGAACTCTCACGGAAACCTCTAACAGCTCGAATCACGCCATGGCTCGGAGTTCCGCCATATTGCCCAATTTACCGTTTGCTTGTAAACTTAAGCCAAAGGCGATCTGTTCATCCAGGATAATTAATCTATTCCGCTTTGCTTGACTCATTGTTGGTGCGCCAGAACTCGGTAGGGCATTATGCAAGTCAATGCTTAGCATTGCCTTGCATAAGAATGGAACCCTTCGAACTTTATTATTTAACCATATTTAATTCTTCTATTGATTATTATATAAAATTAATGTAATCGAACAAACAAAGTGATAAAAAAAGTAATAAAAGATTTAATTATTGTTCCAAACCCTAATTTTGTCATGGACATAATCATAAAATAATCTACGGTTACATATTGGAACAAGGAAGGTATACTTACAGCTACGTAGGCATTACTTTAAATAGGATTTTCTATAATCTGTACAATTAATCCTGCCCAATATTAAAGTTTTAATGAAATCGAAGGCTGACTAAATAAGTAAACCAATCAAGAATTCAGCCAATCGCTCCCATAGACCGATTCATATCAGACGCTTTTAAATCATTCTGAGTGAATTTAGAATTTAAAAGTTTCTCTTCGTTTCGAGTGGAGTGATTTGCAGTGCAGCCGGAGTTAGGCTAAGTGAGTAAAAGAGTAAAAGTCCAAAGTCAATGTTTGCTGTCGTGATTTCTGCTCCCCTCGGCCGGGTGACGAGCACTTTCCGCTTTCTCTCCACTATTCTTTGCAAAACTGCATCGCGTTTTTTATCATTCACTCTATGCAGATTTTTGAATGTAAGCCTGCTTCAGTACAAAACTAACACAGTCGGTTATTATCACAATTATTATTAGGTATATAACGTATAGTCGTCCAATAATATAATGATAAACTATCAACTAGAAACACTTTAAATAAATAAATAGCCCCTAAAAGTCAATTCAATAACTAATTTTCCAATAACAAAAATAAAATACTTTGATATTTTAAAAACTCAAATGTCAATATACATACCCTAAGAAACATGTTAAGCTTCTCGGAGCTTTTTCTTTGAAAATTTCGTATGCAATTGCATCGTGCAGCTCTCTAAAGAGTGGCTCGGAATAAAGGAGCGCATGTCATTTCCCGGCCGGCCCCCGGGGCAAAATCGCATGAGCAAATGTTGACATCCTCCTTCACTGGAATCAGGCCCTAGGATCCTACAGCAGTAGTGAGACACGATCTACGTCGGACAATTCATCATTGTATAATTATACAAAATGGTACCCTTAAGCCAGGCTGTTTTTCTGTCTACCGCTACCGGATAACTTGAAAACTATATGTAAAATTTGCCGGCAATAATAAGAAAATTATAGAATTTCAGAAAAAATAACTAAAACCGATACCTGCAAGTTGTGTACGACGTAACACTTTGCTGAATTCTTTGTCACACGCAAAAAAGAACACAGCAAACGAGGATTGTTTACTTGCTATAAATTCGCCAAACTGCAATGCAGAGTGTTGGCAGATAGTATAGTGCTCTCTTGTCAAGTTCTGTTGCGATTACAATATAATGCCTGCAACTGGAAAGGACCGTAGACAAAATAATATCTGAAACACCACACACCGTATAGCTAATTACAAAATTCTTTGAAAATTACCACAACATACATACTCAAACTTTGGCGGTTAAATTGTAACAATCTGATTAAATAATTTTATTTCATTCATTAGTTTCGAGAAAACAATACAACAGTACTGTAGTCTAAATGAAATTTTTAATCCTAAACACGGCGATCGGGAATACTATATGGTGATCGAAGCCTAAACATTATTAACGTAAATCCAAAAAAAGATATAAACCATTACGTAATTAGGTACTATATGTAAGCCTGAACCAATTTATTAAATTATTAAACAAAATATAGGAGAAAAATCTGCTTACCCTGCCTGGGACATAGCGTGAAAATTATGTATGTATGTCCCTCAGATTGTGAAGATAATTTTGAGAGACCCTATACATATTATATGCACATGTCATTGTTATTTAACTACCCGTAAATGGACTATTTAGGTATGCAAGAATGATTACATGATTTCATTGCATCACATCTCTTAATTCAGCATCAGCATATTTTGATCGGAGCGGAGATATTTTATAACTGCTCTATCGCAACTGCCAATTTGCATGATAATTTGCTCTCAGTTTTAACACACTCACTATGGAATAACTGGATATTTTCTGAAAATAAATACACCTTTTTGTTTTCAGTTATTTCCTCTTCATCTGATTTTGTCTCCTAGGAACTCGTGCTAATATGAATTCGAGCCTATTTGGTGACATCTATCTATATAATAAACCTAAGTACGTACTATAAATATTTTGGTAGTCTAATTTTCCCTAGGTTGTGGTAATATAATACTAAAATTTAAAATACAAAAATTTGAACGAAATGAGAATATTGACATGTTTTTTAGTGTATTTGAAATTAATTAAACTATAAAGCATGGATAATAAATGTTACAGTTGATAAGATAAATTTACAAATTCAATTGCCATAACTAAGGAGTAACTTTCCAATGCAATAAATCTAAAACTTTATGCACCGTATAAAAAATAATAGCTACTTGTTAGTGCACAAAATACGTGCTCGCATGTGGGAAGTAGGGTGGCCAGACTACCATTGTTGAATCGAGACTATTTGTATGTTCTTTTTTTCTGAATACAACACAAATACAAATTCGCACAAACCCTTAGTTTGTGGAATTACGAGTACAATGTGCTTAAATATGATAAATATATTAAATTAGCACTGAAAGAACATTCATAATTCATAATAATATATATATTTCTAATGTCAAAAACAATAAAAGTAAATGTTAAAACATAAATAAAGGAAGGGAAATTCTGCAAGATAGAACAGACAGGGCAGTTGTAAGAGCGTGACAGGGAACGGGTCGCGGGTTCAATTTCAGGTGAAATATCGCTATATAGAATGCCGCCTAGACTGAAATTTCTAAACTAATTATATTCGGTATTACCTATCGTCTATCGACACTTATCAAATACCATTTTGAGTTTCAGGGGTTCATCTGTAAACAGCTGGGAAGAGATTAAATATTCCTATATCTTAGGAACTGTTCACCCGATAGACAATAGAATCCTAATAAGTACCTACTATAATATAAAATGGAATTCTAATGTAATACTAGGATTATTTTGTCCCTCGGGTGAACATTTTTTGAAACAGGAATACTTAATTTTTCCAAACAGATGAACCCCCTGAGGTCTTTGTTGGGTGACGATAGGCAATATCGAATATTATGTTCGTTGCTTGATATTGTTTTAAAAATGACTTACCACAACTAGATTTTTATTTTCTTTATTTAAAATACTTTAATCCAGTATTAATAATTGTCATCAAAGTAGTCACCCTAAACTAGAGACGAGGGTAGGGGCCTTAGGGGGCAGCGCACACTGCGGCCCCGCAAAATGCACCTCTCTCCACTGTCATTCATTACCAATTCATGCCTCATGCGGATGTACGGAACCGCTGGATTCCGCGAATCAACTGCTACCTTACTTTATCTTCAAGTATTTAAAGCAAATTCACTGTTTATTCGAGTTAAAATGGCTTTTTTGTATACCTATATGGAATTTTTATTATTATCCGTAGATACAATTAATTGGTCTTCGATTTGATCTAGACACTCGTCCTCACGCCTCAGTATTTTGAAGTTGTAACTCAGTTACGTCACATGTTTGATTTTGAGTCCTTTAAGTATAAGAACTAGCGGCACCTAAAAATTTTGAAACCTGCTTGCCTACGAATTTAGCCGTGAGTTAATCCTCCTTCAAAAAAGTATTTTTCAATCCTTTCAGTCCTCTTAATATTGATTCTTTATTTATTTTAAGATAAATTCCTTGACGAATCACGTAGAATTGAGAATAATTAGCGGTAGGAGACATACATCTCGTATGTACGTACATACGAGATCTCTACCTCCTACCGCTAATTATTCTAAAATCGTAAACTAAAAACACATTAGCAAATAAAAGTCGCCTTCGTGAGAAATAAAACGTAAAATAAATAAAAACGAAACTGAATAAAACGGAAATTTAGAAAAAATCTAATTTAAAACGTAATTTTCCTCCAACAAAAGGTAATTCAACAAGTACCTAATAGAAGTGTAAAACGTATACCTGTATTTGTGTAGGTGCGGCACGCGATTTGCAAATAAAGCTAGGAAGATATCAAACAACCCAACGTTCGCTGCAACATGCGATAAAAGACCGTTCGTTTCAAATGGAAATAATAAATGGATGTCCGCTTTTTGTTGGACAACAGTATAGACCATAACCTAGTAACAGAACCTCCTTTATACAGGATGGAACACCAAGCTCGAAATTCGTATTCAAAACTCTTCCCCCAAACTATAAAAAGTAACAACTTGAGATTCTAAAGCTAACGGACACATTAACACACATAACACCGACGCCTTCCAATATCCTCGCATTTGATAACAAAGGAAAAACACCCGACGACCGACAACATGTTCTAAAAATACTTTCGCAATCTAGCTACCTGTTCACCTGGGCTGGCCATTCCGGCCTTCCCATAAAGAAGAGTAGACGGGAAGAGCCGGGAAGGGTTTATCGTTCCTGAGGGAACGGCCGCCAGCCCGACACTATATCATGCCGCCTCTATCTCCATGTACTCCTAGTCCTTTGTACTTACTCGCGCATCGTCCACTACAAAACCTTCAGAAAACACTCCTAATTTCGTTTCTTAGCAACGTTCAATTATGTTTTTATTAGTATGTATTCTTAACAAGATTCTGAAAGGTACCTATTAAGAATATCTTAGCACCCAGCTTTCAATCAATATGCCTATCCTCGGTTGTAATATTGTGTCCCATCGTGTTTTTAGATGACCGAAATTATGGAACTAGGTTTTTTAAATATTTGCATTAGCGCATTGTGTGGTATCCACAACTTACAGTTTGCGCCATATTGTTATTTTCTCAGATTTCTTAGTTCCATCGTCGTTGTTAGTTTAAAAGAGACGGACTTTTATATAATGCAATATTGTGAAATTCATCCGAAGCTCGCATACCTACACTGTCAAACTATTCGTAATGATATGCTGCGTGCATTCTGCGGCCCGCTTGCAACACCCACAACAAACTGAAACACCGAATGCCATTATTATTGAACACTAGCTGTTGCCCGCGACTTCGTCCGCGTGGATTTTGGAAGTAGGTCCTATCTCTGCTATGTACAGACATACATCGTCTAGTTATAATTTTCCAATGGTAAAATGGATCATTCTAAGTACCTTCACCATAATTTAAGATATACCATACCTTCAGGAACAAACTATGAATACCGTATCCAATTTGGTGAAGACAGATAAAAATTTAAAAAATTGTTGTTTTCACTTCTATTGCTCATAAGACTTCTCATATCAATTTTTATTATACGTGTGTATTTTTTAACTAATACAGTATGGGCAAAACCAAAACCATAGGAGATACAGGGAAACTGTCTTAGGAACCTTTAGGTATTTTTTCGTGATAACAATTTTGACATAGTAATCGGAGCAGCTGGAGTTCGGGTGGCATGAATGAATAAGTAGTAAGTTCCTAAGTACATTGCACAGTCAGTTTTATAAGAAAACATTTTATTAAATTTGACTAACTTCTGCTGCTTGGATTTTTTTCTTCCGATACAATAAAATGATTCTAACATGAAACTAAGTCGATACGCATTTTTTAAAAATAATAAAAATTATTTTTCACTGGCGTTCTATGAGAAAACATTTTATTGAATTTGACTAACTTCTGCTGCTCAGATTTTTTTCTTCCGATATAATGAAGTGATCCCTACATGAAACTGAGTCGAACCGCATTAAAAAAAATATGTGCAAATTGTCTCATTTTTATGGACAACACACGCTTGACCAAAAAATTTCTATGTCATAAGACACTTTCCCTGCATCTCCTATGGTTTCGGACTTGCCTATACTGTCCCAGTTAAAAAAAACACTGATATCTCCTATGTCTATGACATCGTCTTGTTACGTTAAATGATTTATCTGTAAATGACGATAACTTTTTTCGCTGTCATCCGATTTCAATGAAACAAAGCCTATAAGTTGCGCCAGGCTGTGCTTAATCTACCTGTGAAAACCGCAAGAAAATCCGTTCAGTAGTTTCGGAGATTAGCGATTACAGACAGACAGAAAGACAGAAAGACAGACAGACAGAAAGACAGAAAGACAGAAAGACAAAAAAATTTAAAAACGCTTTTTTGTGTTCTGTTACTCTTTTTTTATCGTCCACACTCATTTTTTTATAAATTTATTCAAAGTACAGACACACGGTTTCTACAGATTTATTATAAGTATAGATTTTATTTGTCATTTTGAGTACCGCATATTGTGATTAATCAAGGATTTATCATTTTGGTCTACCACAATATCTGATGCATAAAATGAGACATAATTGCTGCTATTACATGATTATGGGATATAAATAAAATGATTAAATCATTAGTATGTTCGGTGAAGGAAAATATCGTAAGGAAACTTGGTGCATGTGAAGTCCACCCTCTGTACTGGGGAGCGTGGTGGACTATCCCGTACGCTCTAATTGAGAGGGTGGGCCTGTGCCTTCTCGAGATTGTAAAAAATCTGAATTCCCATTTAAAAGACAGATTCCCAAAAGTATATGTTATTTAAACATCGTCTTCTTATCAATGTTTAACAATCTGATCGAGGTTTTGCCTTTCGACTCGTTTCTTCATTTCTATTCATACAATCAATTTCTTAGCTAAATTGAATTTCTACCTTTTTCTTTTAGTTATCATTTAATTATGTACGTTTGAATAGGTCCTACCTTAATACAGTATACCTACCCCAGTGTATTTCTTGTCTTGCCACTAGCGTATATACATACTTTATATCCAAATGTCCTATCTTGCCTTATTGTGTAGGTACCTATACCTAAGGTAAGTTAGCGTAAGAGTAGGTACCCTCGAGTCTCTTGTTACCACAAGCGTAGTGTACATGTAGCAACCGCAAGACTTTACTGCACCGCAGGGACTCGGCCCACACCTGAATTCAGTACATTGATTTTGCTTGAACGTCCAAGTATATACCTACATTGCATGCACAATGCCACAAGGAACTTGTAACACATCTAGATAATATGCAAACAGATAACACGTAGGTACATATGTGTAAATTATTTTTTAACAAACCAAAAAACAACCTCCAATTCCTTTAAACTCAATTCCGTTGTGGAATCTGTTAGCAACGAAGTTCTGTTCAAATTAAATAACCTATGATTACCACAGACCGAAAAAGGGTACCAGCGCCACCGAAGCAAGCTAGGCCTGGATGTTATTCTCTTCGATACATATACCTACATATAACAGGTGTTTGTATGCAATTTTATATTGAAATTTTTACAGGCATATTATAAGTAAAGCCAAAATGTAAATCTAATATTGTGTTGTAAAGCAACATTTTACTGCACTCTATGAAATAAATAATAAAAGCTTTTCAGAAACTCGATAGTATCTTTTAAAAACCAACTGAAAATCTAACATGAAAACAACAACGTGCGTGGAAAAACGGTTTGAATGTTGTGTTCGATACGTGAATATTGAAATAACAAAGACTAAAAGCGAACTAAAATAATGAATAAGTTTCTATTTGTGGGATCTGATCTTGCCTATGACTTTCGACATTACGCGGTATTAAAACGACATAAATTAATAATTATTCAAAATTATTTTAAAAACTTTCATGACTGTAAATATGTAAATCACTTATTTATCATCAAAACAAAAACAAAGCCACATATACTTACCACACAAAAGTTCGATTCACATAATTATGTTAGCACTTAAATATATAAGTTTGTTACACATGCAAACATAATATTTTAGCGAGTCTCGTATGTACAAGTTAGAGGTGTTTCTTGCAAGGGTCCTGGGATACCCAGGGGTGCGGATGAAGTGCAGAGAAAACTTTTGGGTCTTTATTTATTGTTATTACCTCATTAAGGCACGTACGAAACGATAGCCTACAAATTGCAAATAAATAAACCACCTTCGCACACACCCATAGCATACGTAAGTGTAATTACTTTAGCCGGTTCAAAGAAACACGAAAATATTCACGTTTGATATATGCATGCTCGTTTCAGAACCAAGCCGGAAATGCGGTAGACCTGGAAAAATAAAGGCTGTAACGAAAAATCGGTGAAATACTCACTGTAATATTCTGAATTATTAAAGTTGGAAGTCAAATAATTAAAATAATTTCCTTGACAATTGCTTCAATAAAAGTAAACTCAATTAAATGTAAATTATAACAAAATTTTGATAATTGTCTGATCCAACCAAATGAGGCGTGGAAACCCATTTCATGTACACAATAACAGTTAACGAGCAACGCGAAGCAGCAAATGCATTTAACGGTAATCAAATTAAAAATTAACCCCTAAAAAGTATAATATACTCAATGTTAAATTTAGTTGAAACATCTAGCTACGGACATAAACGTACGCTCACTCAAATGCTCAAAGGTAGCGCAAGTATTTTGGACTTATTGAGAGCAAATTTTGAAAACCGCAACCCTTTGAATAGTCAATGTCGCGTACCCTTATCTCGCCGCAGAAAGGCGACACCACATTACCGGTATTACGCCACTACTCCACGCCTGTGACGGCACGTCCCCGAAATATACTCACGTATTCAGCTTTAAAGTTGTGAATCGCGTGCATACTGGTTGAGTTACAGAGTATTTTCAAAGTGCAATTTATATTGTATTGGAAGTTAGATCGGCCGGCGCGTTTACCCCGGCTGCACAATATTTTGTGTCGGGCCAATGTGTCGTGCCACTAAGCCTTGTGCATGTGCTCTGTGGAACTACATTTATATTTTCACTTCGTTCTTGTGTGTCCATTTCAGAAAATTTAACAAACTTTGTATACAACAATTTAGGCTAACAATAAGCTTACAAACTTACCCACATGATGACTTTTTGTTTATTGTTCCGTAAATAACAATTCGTCAGTTTTGTGAATTCACAATCGCAAGTCGACAGGCTGATTAAATTTTTCTCTTACTTTTTTCTTTAAACTTATTTTTGATACCCAGGGTGCTTTAAAAGAATTAACTATTTGTCAGTATTAATGCCAGAATGATGATTAGACTGTAGTCTGATAATGATGATTAGACAGACGGGCGGTACAACATATTTACAACATAAAAGTCTGCTTAATGAGGAAATAGGTATGTACTAGGGAATAACCGTAGCAATTATAAAGACTTAACTTATTCCAGGAGAGTTCTCGACGGTATCAATAATAGTGGGAGGCGGAAAATAGATTGTACTAAGTAGGTAGTACTTATAAAGCTTCGTTAATTAGGTAGGTATAGAAGAAAAAGAACTACGAGTATATTCATATAAAAGTCTTAGACTCTAGTAAGAGTCTATCAACCATTGCTAAGACTGTTAAATAAATACTCATAGGTACCTACTTATAGTTATTTTTCTTCTATAGAATACGATCAATTTTCGGGATGCAGTCTGGATATTTCCCAATCGCATCCCAAAACGGTGAGCTCGTTGGATCTCGTGCAGCGAGAATAGTTATTTAAATTGAAATCGATATAGAAAATAGAGTGGAAGTTTCCATTGTACATGGGGCTAAATGACGTCCCAGCTATCGTGTCACAGGTGTATCCACGAGCGAGCCGTGTCCGCGAGCCGATATCGCAGTTCGCAACCGAGCCCGTCAGGTTACTGCCCCACAGGGACCTGCGCCTATATCATCCATTACCGTCGTCGGTGCCCACCTCATTGCTGCCGCCATTGTGCCCGCCATGGCCATTGTACATAGGATATTCTGTAATTATGATAGTTCAACCATGATATATATCAACTTATCATTGCTTATTTATCATGGCATTGATTGCAGACTATTACAAATAATATGTAATGTCACAGGTTACAATTACAGATAGGTTAAAATGAAAAGCGCGAGTGTACAGTCGAGGAAGCTACCTATGCATCGATACATTGATAGATTATTATATATACGTATTATACAAACATAATGAATATTGTGTTCTGTTCTTACTTGTACAATACTTATTCAAAGTGATAAGGTATCAGACAAAAATTTGTTGTTCTACATTTTAACTTCTTCTAAACCTAACTACATACCTACATCAGTTAAAACAATGTTCAATTGATCGATTCGATTGTTTTAATCGTTAATCTGTTGTCGTTGATTAGAGGTACTTTTGTTAATACTTTAATTCGACATCATAGAGACGTAAAAATACAGCGCCGAAAATCAAAGCGTCGAAGATCGATCCCAGCCCAGCGAGCGTACGGAGAGGGTTGACTGGACCGGATCAGATGAGGCGGTTACGGCTGTATTTATTTACATGTAATTAGGTCGGTGTCAGTGATCGACGGCGGCGGCGCACGTCCGCGCGGACGCAAACAATCCATTACAGGCCTGTCAGGCGTGCCGCATACCGGCGGCGCTAGGGCTCCAGCGCACTGGGGCGCTACACCCTGAGGACTCCTTGGTCGTAATCGTGGTCTTGATATCTAGATCACTACACCTTTGGTACTTGTTCCTATTATTAGTAATAGGAACCTTGATATCTATTTTATAAACAAACGTGTTTAAAAGTTAAATGTGTACTGTAAATGCAATATTTGTAGGAAAATATACCAGCACAAGTTCATTTGAATTATTTAAAATAAGATTTAAGCAAGAGATTTTCGTAAATTCACATCTATCTGTTCATCAATCACTGTAGGACGTCTGTACTGTACTGATTTTGGTGCAATTTTAATTCAATAAAGCATGAGAGACAGCGATACAATTATAGTTATAATGCGGCTCCAGCCACTTTACTTCGAGTTTTAGTTTTCGGGACAGAAACAATGCTATGTGTTAATCAAGGATAGAAGCTATCACTAGGTAAGTACGCAAATTTCAATAAAATCTTTGAGTCTTCCAAATAAATGTATAAAATTTGGCTACGAAATGGTCCGAAGGGAGCCGTGCTTTCGGATTTATAAAATTAGTTCGTAATCCTAGTTGCCTATGAAACACTGCAGACGCGTGACCGCAACTGACAGCCTGTCGCGACCGTGTCACATTAGTATGACATCACCCTATCGCACCCTCCGGCCATGCCATGCATATAGTGCCTCAATATGGCTGTGCAAACACAGGAATTTAGACCAGTTCGCTGTCCTCCAATATCAATATTGACCCGTATTGACTTTTCGACATAAATACAGGTAAACCACAGTCGCAACACCGATACCCCTATGACCAATAGTATCCAATGCGGACAAATCGACTGCGTTTGATTGCAGTCAGTGACCGTGGTACTATATAAGTTGGCTGCGGGGATCTAACTTCTACTTTGTATTACCTAACTAACTTGCACAAATCACTTGGATTAGATGTGTTCAAGGCTTAAAGTTGCAGTCTATCCAACAGCCTCTTCAAATCGGCGGTCACGTCTATAATTTGTAGTCTTTGAGTCGTATAATATCAAAGGCTATCTGACTTTCAACTATCATTGAGCTCTCAACTTTCTTCTTTGTACCAAGACATTCATTTTTGTTTATTGTCGACAGATTGTCGCCTTTTTATTAAACTGAATTTTGCACTATACGCTGTGACTACCACTAAGCTACTTAAACCGGTATCACCTAGAATTCCCTCATTCTGAGTTCAATTTCATTAAACATATTCGTATTTTGTGACTGCGCATGCAATTTCTAGTAATCCTTTCAATGTATCACTCTTCAGCATACATTCTTATCTTACCGCTATAGTCGCACCAATCCGTTAGCAATGTTTAGGTAAATACCAAACACAACATTCAAATGTAGACTTTATTTCTGAACAGCACGGTGAAGTATCAAAATGTTTGCCTGAAAGTTTTACATCATTTTGCAGTGGATAATCCGCTTGATATTGGAAGGCTCGTAGATGCATTCACTGGGCTGCACAAAATTTTCTATAAGGATAAAAGCAAACAAGATAGCCATCGAACCAATGTTACGGAGTGAGTTCCTACACCTACCTATCTCTACATAGTATCTACCGGTAGGTATCTGGTATTACCTACATAAAAGTCGGACTGAACCGAAAAATGAAACTTTAAAAGTAATAAAACATTTTTATTTGCTCATGTCAAGTGAACGATGAAACCAACATTTAAAACAGTTGATGTTTTCATCGCAAATATTTGTCAGGTTTTTTGATGTTTTAAACGGTTCGTTGCACACAGTTTAATACAATTTGCGGGTAATTCCCTTTGATTCTAAATGACGTAATCAATAGCAGGCTAACAGATTATGAGAAACCCGTTAATGCCTAACACTAACTGAAGACAGTTCACGCCTAACATTCATAATCATTAATTTATACATGTCATTGGAAGAAGTCCAGGAATGAATGGTCCACTGATAATGACAACATTGACAATAAAGTTAAAGCACACTTTCAAAATAGCAGTCATTGCATTGTTCTAGAATGAAACGGGGTATATGGACGGTTTATTGTGGACATAGCATAATGACTCAACTTTTTTGGCGTGCATGTTAATATACAGAAGCGACAATACGGCGGGCGGCGCGGCGGCGGTGAACGCTAAAATGTTTCCGTTTTTGGCGTCCTCTCAACTTAGTTAATGTTTCCAAAACAACGCTGCTAACACTGGGTCGGCTATTTGCGGCTTAAAGTTTGGTTGCCACTGGAAACTGCTAATAATATGGCTTTAAAAACAGAGTGGCCAAGTCAGGGAAAGGTAAAGATAATCCGAATGTGTTGAGTGATACCGCAACGATATCTTTATGGGATTGTATAAAGATTTATTGGAGCTAGATATAGTTAGGTAACAAATTAATTTGTTACGTCAAATACCAATAGTCAGATAGTAAATAACAAATAGTAGGAAGTAAAACGACGGGCGTGACATCGTCTTGTATATTACATTTGAGGTAAGAAATGTAAAAAGTTAAAAAGTAAATCCTCAAAAAATGTGTGGGCTCGTCCGGGATTTGAACCCGGGACCTCTCGCACCCTAAGCGAAAATCATACCCCTAGACCAACGAGCCGGTGAGAACTAAAGCGAATTTTAATAACGCAATAACCAAAATGCGCCAGCACAGGTCAGCAGACTTTCGAAGTGAAAGGCAAAATTGTTCCCGTAATATATTGGCTTACACCAGTACCTCTTAGAATACAATACATTTGTTGCACACTCAATAATAACATCATTATAACTTGAATTCGATACAAATTAAAATAAAATAAATACCTATACCTACTCAACTATGTTTTTTTAATTTGTCGTTTTATTGTGCACTCACTAGTAGCTTCCCGCGGCTTAGCCCGCATAGAAAATATGTTTTGCCCGCGGGAACAGCTAGCTTTTCCCAAGGTATCTTACCTAATAGCCTAGGTATGTCTTATTCTGATGCTTATTCTATAGATATTACTGTAAAGTTTCATCAAAATCTGTTACCTAGTTTTTGCGTGAAAGAATAAAAAACAACCAAACCAAACATTCAAGAACTTTGCGTTTACTTATAATTACTGTGGTTGGATGTAATATTTCAGTTTTTATATAATTATAATTAAATTTTGTTTCACAGATAATATAATGATCAAAACATCATTATTGCTCTTAATAAAATGTAATAGGCATATAGGTAGTTCAATATAATAGTAGGCTTAATGCCTACTATTTTTAAACGACATAGTTAATTTGTCGTTGCACTTTACTTTTGACCATTTTGAATTGTTAGTTTTTTTTATTTTTTGGTACGTACCTACACGTTATTCTGAAGGACAATAATACGAGTCCAGAGTGTATAACGCAGCAAGGCCCGCGACAGGTTGTCGCGCGACGCGACTGCATATTAAAACAATTTGTTTTCTCTCCCGACACTCGCACACCGCGGCCTCTTTAAACCATCACGCTTCCACGCAAACGAGCTCTTGTAAAATATTGTCCGACCGAATTAAAACCAGATTCAGGACAGGTTGGCGGACCTTATAGCATACGTGTAATAGATAATTGTTAAGCAAGGCTGCAAAGTTGGTTATTTTGTGCGAGTACTAGTATTGAAAACTGAGCAAGCAAAGGGGTCCAGGATAGAATCCTGAGCGTAGCGAGGGTTTCTAGCAATAAACATAGCCTATATCACTTAGGATGAATGTAGCTTTCCAATGGTGAAAGAATTTTTGAAATCGGTACAGTAGTTTTTGAGTTTATTGATTACAAACATACACACACACAAAAATACAAATCTTTCCTCTTTACAATATTAGTATAGATATAGATTAGTATAGATATAGATAAATATGTACAGAATAACCATATTTTAATAGGGATTAATATCAGAATGACTGGATCGCAAATTGACCACGTCGCTCTAGGTCGAAATCCCAAAATGTCTAAAACTCAATCTGAAAACTTACGACACATCTGGTTTTATGCTTCACTTCACAAAGGGATTTATTAAAATATTGTCTAAGTTAGCTTATCTTATAATACATCAAACAAACTTTGGGCGACTTTTGATATTTTATGCAACAAAATAGTGCTTTATGGTACTTGACCTGAATAAGGCGCAACTTATTTCTGTCGTCCTGATTACTGGGTTTCATGAAAAAACTGAGTTACTATCATTAAATCTATATGTCTATCATCATCATATCAGCCTGTAGACGTCCACTGCTGGACAAAGGCCTATCTATATGTCTATAATAAACTGTAATATTGGGTCTTACCTATGAAGATGCTGTTTTGTATGAAGAAAATTAAGAAGGTAAACTTTTGAAGGTTTGATATTTTTAAATAAATATGATGCAAAGTATACAGTTATACAGTATTATGTGGATTCCAATAAGAACATCGGGTGACGAGTCGGCTACGTGTCCTTATGGTAAATACACTATACATATCGGCGGTCATTCGATTTCGCAAATTACTTTTTTTTAAAGGTGGGCCAAGTCAAGTAAGTATTTTATAAAGGTAGCTTTGAAAAGTTTGAACACGGAAGAAAGTGTCAAAATGCTTTATAAGACGACTACTACCCGCTGTGCCTACCGGTTTAATATTAGCAACATTCTTTGGCGTGAACACTTATTCCTTACGCAAGTACTTAAAACATGGAACTATTGTGTAGTTAGTTGCCTCGTCAGCCACAATTAACGCGAGTCGTGGCCCATAACTCACGCCCACTGACAGTCGCCCGCTATCGCACGGCCCTCGCATCCGCGAACCACGAACCACCGACGACACACTGAAAACGCCACTTTTAACCACCACCTACGAACCACGGTCGCAATGCCGCAGTGCTGCTGCCATTCCTGTTTGTAATTTAAATTTTTGGATTTACATAGTTTATTGCTGTTTAAGAACGCAATTTGTTAGTAAATATAATATAGGGAGATAAGAAGACTCACGGATTTATGAGCTGTTTGTTATTCTACTGCGGACTTATATGGCACTGTTAAAAAGTAAAATAGCTTATGAATGCGTTATTTTATGAAGGAAACCTCGTTCATAAAATAGCATTCATAATTTATGGCTAATAAATTACTTAAACGCGTGCTTAAACGTTACTAAATGAACTCGCAAACTAGTGACATGCATTACCTGCATTAAAATTAACAATGTCTTCTCGGAGGATGAAAAATATACCTACTTCAGTGTTGAATTCATATTTTTTGGTCAGGCAGCATTATATAACGTCATTTATTAATGAACTCAAATACGAGTTAATAGTTTTGAATTTTGGAAAGCACGGAAACGCCGATATCATATCGCCTACCATTCCTGAAGTAAAGCCATTTTTATTATAAGTATAAGTTTGGGAAAGAGCATAGCTAATTCAGGCCGAGATACATACCTAGCTCTCTTTAGAGATAATTGTGATTTTTTTTAAAATTATTATTTAAAGATGTCGCTCTATTGGGATCAGCGTATATCAACAGAAGAAATCTACCGGTATAGTACATTATAGGCTTCTTCTGTTGATTCCTACTAAGTTCTAATTATAATAGCAATGTCCTTATCAAGAATGTAATTAAGTATCTGTAATTGTAATTGTGAAGATACTTTTTTAGCAATTCCGGCACTTTATTTACTCCCCTCTCACCTGAATAGTTCTGTGAGAGGCAGCAATTAATTCTCAGAGTCCAGTCACGAAAATTTTTCATTTTAATTAAAGCCTCGACCGGAGGATCGTCGGCTAATTAACCCATTAAAATACGGACTCTCCTTTCATTTTGTCTTTTTTCCTTGAGCGTTCACTTTCTTAAGATTTCCGAAATGAAAATACGAACGGCCGTCCCGGCACGGACGGCAGTATAGGGTGGTCAAGTATTGAATGAAACCTAACTAAACTTTATTGTTTTATATACGGAAGGCACGCGACTCAATTTTAGTATCGACTACGTTGAAACGCCCCAAAATAACTGGTTAGTTGAAAAAGATAGCTCCCTGCGCCCACGAATGTCAACATTATACAGTTTCCTTATACAGTATCTAATACCTACCTAATAACAATATTTCGCCTATTTGGCCTAGTGGCTTGGTCGTTAGATACGATTGCCACCACCCGTATTTAAAACCGCCAAAGTTTATATACTATTGTTAATTTTGAAAATGTAATTAGGAGTCAAATTATAGAGTATTTAGTATAAAGAGATATTAAAAAGGTACAAGTAAAAATTTCATACTTACAGAGCTTATTCTAAAACGATAGTATTTCTCAGAATCGTCTTTTGACTAGAATTTGATGTATATTAAAGTCAATTTGTTTTTATAAATTATTAACCCTTTATGCTGTCCCCACCGTATCTGAATGTACTGTACCGTAAAGAAGAGCTCACGTAATTCTCTAATGATCCTGATACTGTTTGGTATGCTGTAGAAGTGTGAAAAGTAAAAATTCAACAAAATTATGCGGGTAATCAATATAATTATTTTTTCGCATTAACTTTCTCCGGGACCAAAACAATGCTAACCGCTTTCAAGCTTCGCCGTCACAAACAAGTATAATGTTAACTACATTATACTACGTAGTATGTATGCTGGGGTGGGGGCAAATCACGCTAATTCTGAACGATATGTCCAAATCCAAACCATAACCAAAAAAAACGTTATACTTAACTGTTTGCGCGACCCTGATAAACATACAAAAACATGTTACACAGCGTATTTGTTTCTAATGTGTACATTAGATTAACTTTTAAATATTCGTGGCAATTGTTGCTCAAAAGATTTGAAATAAAAGGGGTCTTATCTTGCCACGCTGTGATTTGTTTTTGATTTCCGTTATTTCGGCGGAGTCGACCGACAGAGTTTTTAAATATTTGAAATGTATTGAATTTTTGTATAGGTACATATTTTTAATATTTCAACCATCATGATTTCAATAATTTTGTAACACTACTTACATAAAGCAGACCACGACTCGTGGTAAAATCTCATTACAAAAAAATATTAATTTTAAAATGTAATTGAATAAAAGAACAAAGTAGGTGTGGAATGTGGATGTTCTCATTAAAATAAGAAATTCGGCGCGGCGTCTTTAGTTAATTAAGATGTTAAATTTTTTCATCACTTTAAATCTTTTCTTGAATGGATATAATTTTTTAAAATTGAATTACCTTAATTTGAAATTTGTGGGAAATAAACTAGACTTGTAATTTTCATGCCATTCAATTCCATGAATATTTATTTTATTTATTTATTAATCACAACATAATAGGTAGGTTATTATAGGTAGGCCTACCGCAGGCCGCAGCTTCAATATGCAAACGCAGCTCTCCACCGCCACCGCAGTCTGTTGTTGTATTTCAGGTGCAAAAATCATAAAAAGAGATCAGTTTCCAGTACAATGCAACCTGAAACTTGTTGCTGCTATAAAAGCGGGCGACAAAACTTAGAGACAATGGCATACGTCAGTCGACGTAAGGGCGTGTGCACAAAGAAACCATTTACAACCACGAATGAGTCGTAGGTAGGTACTTTTATGTCATAGTCGTACCCTTTTTCCATGTTTTCCCTTTTTGCAATGTCTCTAAAAGTTTACTTAGCTACAATCTATATAATAATATTTGTTCGATATATTGTCATTTATGGGAGAGGCAACTATAGGCAATAGTTGCTAGAAATCACAATGTACTGTAAGTCGTACACAATGTACGGAATCTGTAAAATTTTTACATTTTTCCTAAAATATCTCAGAAAATATTATTTTTCCTAAAATTTTTATATTTTACTGCCATTGGCTGGAAATTTTACATGTGTCGGCTACCAAGTTCCAGGTCAATCGGTCCAGTATTAATTATCCGGGGGACAGACAGGACAAAAATATCTTCGATATAAGGAAATAGCCAAATTTACCAAAGACGCTATAATTTGGTAAACCCACAATGATAATCATTCTCACAATCTCATTCTCAATGCAAATGTCAGTCAGTCAGTACAGAGAGTCTTGAAGTCCTACTATATCTATAATCACAAAAAAAAACATATTTACGGACCTGTATCAAAACTTTTAGTGGACACGAAATAACAAGTACAGTCAACAAGACAAGCTAGTAAAGCTGCGATCATCTGAATGACGTAGCAATTACGTGCATTGAGCCGGGGGCGGGCGGGGGCGCGCGGGGGCGCCGCCAGTCGAGGCAGGAGGCAAGTGGCGGGATTGGTTTCAATAAAAGCGCAATCCCTCCCCCATGTTTTTCTTTCATCATTCAACTTTGAATGGTGTTATTCACTGCAGTGAGTGCCCATTACTTTGTTTTTATGTTCGCTATGTGTCTTAATGAAGTTCTCATTTTGTTTCAGGTAATTGTTGGAGTAAAACTACCGTTACTACCGCCGAAGGAAACGGGTATTACTTTCCTTTGCTCTGGGTATGAGACAGATGTATATTTGCTGCCTTAGCATTCTGGCAGGTTTTTATTTAAACTTATAGTGAACTATAACAATTGATAATTGTAATAGTGAAAATCACACTGAAACTCATTATAATTTCACTTTGACATTTACCAATTACACGTTATAGACGCATGAGCATGTAACTAATATTGAATTCACCTGCAATCAACGTGCAGAAACATTAATTGACGTCGTAAATTATCGTGGAACCAACAGCATAAACCTGTCCGCGGCACGCGCTAGCTAAATAAAAATACTAGCATCCGACAAACGGACCATTAAAGTCTACTTTAAATACGCCCGCGGCCGCGTTGATTAATCATCGCTGGCTGATTAATTAGTGGATCATGAAAAAACCGATGAACGATCCCCCGGTCTGCACCGACCCTTACGCGGGATAAAAACAAAAAGCGCTCGAGGTTCTCGAGTTAGAAGACTGACCCTCCTTGCAGACTGTTGTTAATAATGCAGTGTTTGCTGCAGTACCTCTGCGCTGTGTCCATCTTTTGGAAAAACTATACCTTTCGACTTATGTTTCTATCTTTGAATAACGACGTACCTATGTATAGTTTCCATCTATTTACGATTATACTACCTTTAACGCTCATACTGTCACTTTTTTTAACTTGAATGGAATGGTGTACTAATGATTTAATGAAGTCATTCATTTGAACTGCATTCGTTTACAAGCCCGGTTACAGAGTTGTTAAGCTGAGAACACACTCTAACTGATTGCATCTCTCATTGAAGTCGTTTGACGAACGAGCCCCTGTCCACGATTTATACCCGAATAAGCTACTCATATTGCAGGGGGAGATTTTAAATGTCGCTTTTTTAAGATGAATAATTTACAGTGCACGCGGCACGGTCATGGCATGACTCATTGTCAATGAATTTAAAAGCTTTCAAAGCCATTTATGGCGAAAGTTTTAAATTGAATATCATCCAAATTGATTATCCATTAAACAGATTGGATGGCTAATTTATCATAATGTGTTTAACTTGTTCAACAGGCTTGTATTCCCAAGAAATGTATAACAAGAGTCATTCATGGCAGACGTAATAAATAGATGTATTTATAACAATGTTGCAAACTCTGTACATTTAAGTGGGAAATATGACGTTGTGTCGAGTCTAGATGCTTCTCGGTCGAGTCATAATTACAATAATTGCAAAAGTTTTGCACTACAGTCTTAACCGAGCTTCAGGGCTATTCATTTGTGTTTATGCAAAGCGCATAAACAACTCCTAATGGTGTTTCTTTTTATATTTTCTTTGTGGAACTTCTGAACTGAAGGATACCGGAAAAATTCGACGGGAAAAATCGAGACTCACTTTTACGACTGGTTCATAATCTTCGAAACACGTAAAATTCCACCAGTTTCATGCAGACGCAGCACCGTACGGGTCCGGCGTAAAATATTCGCAAGAATCGCGGCGGCGGGGGAAACAAGTGCGCGTAAAAAGTAAGACCACTCTCCGGTTTACGGTGGACGGGACGTACCTACGTTACGGGACCTCTCAGCGCATACGGGGACCCCAGGGAGACGGGCTATTTTCTCCCTTACCTATGTGCTCCATAAAATTGTTTCTTATACCGTTCCTACACTACAATGACAAACAACCAATGAATTTGTTTCATTTCTTGCTTTTAATTGAATATAGAAATCCGCCGCAAGGCTATAACTGAACTTTACTAAGTTTCGAAGTGTTTGCTGATGATATTGTGTTGATCAGGTAATCGAATGTGTAACCAAACACACAGTAGTAGGGAACTAAATTCATGTTTATCTTTCTACAAATCAAAGGATCCCTTAGTTTGTTGGTTTGTTTAACTGACCCGAGATCATAGTACTGTAGCCAGGGGAATAGGCTAATTACAAAAATTAAATATATGGAAAAAATATTACTTATAAGTATTAGGTACCTACTCGTGAATTAAAAGTTTCTCGAAAAAATTAAAGTGAAACTCGGCGAAACTTTAGTTAGCTGCAGTTGGACATTTAATATCCTCTTTTTTCGTTTCGTTATACAAGTAGTAGAACAGAATGTAAAGAGAAAACAGAAAAAGAAGCATAAGAAGCTTATTACCATTTTTTAGCTTTTAGTACCTAAAGACTAAACTTCACTTTACCTTCTTTAAATATACTTGGGTTTTTTATGACCAAAAACTAATATAAAACCATATTTGCAATAGACTTCAAAAAGAAAGTGGTTCTCAATTCGAATGTGTCATTTTTATGTGATAAGTTATGCGATATCTCCGCCGATTGTAAACCGATTTGAATGATTATTTTTTTATTGAATAGGCTATATTTCGAGGGTGGACCCTTAAAAAAATCTCTAATTTTTCACCTCTAAGGATGCAACCCTACATCATTTTGTTCTTAAAGTCAATAAAAATCAATTATGTAAACTATGTATAAATTATTTTCATCTAACTGCACAACCTACCTTTCTCTGGTATTCATATCCTGTACCCAAAGGTTGTCTGGAAGAAATCGCTTTTAGCGATAAGACCGCTTAGATGTACTTAAGTAATCTATTGTACTACTTTGTGTCCTGTTATTTTATTGTGCATAGAGAGTATTGAATTGAAAACCAATTGTGTGGATTTAAGTAATTAATTACAAACATACAGTTCTTGTAGCAAATGTTGTCGCAGAGTGTGTAACTTTATGGCCAATTCAGTAAGTACTTGTGTAAATTCCACACAAAAACAAAGTAAAACACCGAGCGGAACATTAGGTGTCTCAACTCCACGCCGCCGCTGCTGTGACAGTTCTTAGCTACAAAATGTACATAATTAGAAAAGTTTTTATGAGCCTCGGCAAGTCGTCGCTTGTCACCGCCTGACACCGCTCCCTATGTCCTGATGACGATTATAATTTCACTGAACAAATTATTTATGAATTTTTGTTCTCTTCGCGTTACTTTAGGACCTTTGTTCTTTGTTTTCCAATTAGGTATATTTTAATAAATGTTTTATTAATGGAAAACTTTTACCACAGAATTCTAATAGCTTAATGCTGATCATTTGAATATTAATCTAATTCCAAATAAATGGCATACGAAACAAATGTTCAAACGTGAACTTTGAACATGGATTACTATATTAGTAGGGCTATAGTGACGCTAGGTTGATATGAACTTAGGGTCTTAGATTTACAGTTACTTCCTCTCATTTATGCACAATAGCCTGATGTCTAGTAGTCATAGTCATTATGAAAAAAAAGCTGCACTTTTTGATGGAAGCATGCCGTTTTGCACAGTGATAGTATTGGTCAAAATAAGCGATTTGTCCCGAGGATACACAAAGTTCACCCCGTAGGAACAGAGATGGCGCCACTTATTTAAATAAAACTTTCAAAATTTCTAAAACCTGAACGGATTCTCAGATTTTGATGATTAAAATCCTCGGGTCAAATCCTCGGGTCAAATCGCTTATTTTGACCCGTACTATCACTGTGCAAAACGGCATGCTTCCATCAAAAAGTGCAGCTTTCGGACCAAAAGTCTCCTTAATAACTATGACTATAGTTGATGGTACCGACTCACAAACCTGACACTCACGTCAAAGCAGGCAGTACACAATGTTAATTGCCACACGGAAGTTAAATATACATCTATCTATACTAATAATAAAGAGGTAAAAACTAGTGGATAATTTGCACGCCTATCAATCTTATATTATTATGTTGCGAAGAACCAAATGATAGCGGGTTGTAAAATACACCTAACGCCATCTATTGACAAACTTTAAAACTAAGAAACAGGCATGATTAGAACGGGTTAAAAAAAATTAATAGCATAAATAGTATACTTTATAACGCGGATGAAGTCGCGGTGCATCGGCTAGTGTACAATAAAGAGACACGAGCAGCAAAAACAAATTTTTTGTTAGTTTTCGTATGCCATTTAAGTTGAAACTGATGTTACCTATAATGTAAAAAAGGAGTAATGATTCAAGAAATAATGTTGATAAATGTAATTTATGATTAGTATTAATCTCTGTGATTTCCTCAGACCATATAAATTTACCCTTGGACTATATAATTGTTATCGTGATCTAAGAATAATAATGAGCTTATAAAAAAATTGTTGAAAAATCGTTACCGCGCAGAAAGGTCGCGTTGGCCGCAAAAGGCTGAAGAAGTTAGTCGCTCGTATTGTAAAAATAATTGCCATTTTTGGCACGACATCGCGTCAACGCGGCGGGATCCTAGCCCTAAATGAGTGTAATTACAAAAGTTTTTATTACTAACTGCGCGCCAAAGCCTCCTCGACGATCGTATACCGCCCCGTTCTGGCGACATGCAGCCTCGCTACAGTGACAACGTCCTGCCGTTAAGGGTTGAGCTACATTATACTATTCGCATTATGGAGGACCGCCCGCTGCCGCAGCGCCCCGTTCTACCCAAAGGAACAAATCATGCCAATAAGAAGAGCAAGACTTAATTAATAAGCTCTGCAAATTTTATTTAATGTAAAGTGGTCCCTAAACGATCATGCTTGCATGACATTCAACGTTTACGTGAATTATCATGCCGCAGGATGGACCATCATGCTTGCTATCAATCAGTACAGTGAAGCAACGGCCAGCACGTAGTTTGCATGTCATACACGTCAATCACTACAACTAGACGTTCATGCATGAGTGACAGCACGTAATGCAATTTCAAACAACAATTTCATAGATCTATACAATGACATGAAATCTGCAATCGACTAATGTTCAATTTACATTCATTCTTAATTACTTATTTAAGTAATAGAAAGCCTAATCCGGAACACAAAAGTATTAAACATAACTTACTTAATTATCCAATCCATTGATAAAAACTTTAAATGAAATTTTCTCCCCGACTACATATCGACGCAGCTGAAACGCACACACGGGCACGGCAGAGTGCAGTACTTGTGCTGCACAGTGAACCGATTAGTTCCATAACGAACCCCTGCCTGGAGTGATTCGGGGAGGGGAAGGAGGACAGGGGAGAGGGGAATGTACGGAAAAGTATGTAGACCTGATTTAGACTTAGAAAATCTCCTTTTAAACTCCTTTTGATTTGGTTCTTAGGCTTAAACTTTTATTTTCACTTAAGTTGAGGATTTGTTTACGTCTTAGTATCTTACATCATATCTATATATCTAGGTTATGATCGTATCGTCTAACTATTCAATTTGACTTATACGCTTATTATTGTCTACATTGCAAAATGTCTACAACGTAAAATGTCAAATTTGCAAAATGTCTAATTATTGGCAAATTGACTACGAAACAAGTTGCAAGAAATGCATGTCAAATTGCTTTTTAGACGTTTCACAACTTAGGCAATATTGGTTTTTGGCACTTTACTATTTAGGCAATTTGATTTTTAGACTTACAACTTAGGCAATTTCAGTTTGAAGCATTTTATTTCTTAGGCATTCTACAAATATAAGACATTGATTTAAGGCATTTTGCTATTATAGTCAAATTGCTTTTTAAATGATAATAAGAACATAACCTCGAAAATATACTAACTTGAGAATTATTCGTGATAATTTACATTGGTTAATCTATTTCCAACGGAGTGGTCAATTTATTTTACATGGTCAATTTATTATTATAACCATTTGCAATGGTTATAATTTAACCAATATTTTAAAAGCTATGGGAAATCTGATGAATCAAACGGGATAGCGTGTAAACTTTTTTTTTTTTGTCTAGTAAATATTCAACGCTAAAATTAAGTACCTCCACGGTACTATATCAAGCGTACGTGTCCCATATTGAAGTCTCCTATCGGATTTTTAAACTTTCTTTGAGGCAGGCGGCATAACAAACAAATTATTCACTGTTTTGTTTATCTTACAAGCGAGTGATTTGCATACTTTACGCTCCCGAGCTGAGAGGCGATATTGCTATCAGATAAACATTAATTTGTTTGTAGGTAAATGATCTACCGTACCTCTGTTCCATCAATGATTCTTTTAACAAACCTAAAAAAACAATTCTTAACCCTATTGGTTTTTTCCACCAACCACAAACATCCTACTAGTATTTATATTTAGTCATTGTCTTTTTTGTGGTTTACAATATTAAAATCGTGGGTACTTTATTTCCGTAAACCTATTTGGTCCGGTCCCAAGTTTATTTGTATCTTACGGACGAAAGGTGAGCGCTTTTATCTTGTTGACAGAATTTCGTAAATGTCTACGTCAGCTCCATCATCAGTCTATTGAAGCCCACTGCTGGATTTACCACCCACCGCCACAAATATCTATATCCTTTTATAGGTATCGGCCTTTTTTGAGTTTAACAGCTCTGGAAATAGAGTCCTCTTAGGCCCGTCTTAAATTTTAAATATTCATACCTATACGAAAACCGCTGGTTATAGCACGGTCTCCACAACGAGGGTTGTTATTTAATATAATAAACAAAATATACTCTAATAGAAAGTTTTTTTAAATAAAATGTAATGTAGGTAGGTATACGTTGGTCAGAATGGTCCATTCTCAGTAGATCTATTGGCCAGATCCATGATAGATCTAGGAAATTTTTTTTGCAGGTGACTATAAAATAGTCGAGTCATTCGACAGCTACTGGTCTCATCATAATATGGGGTAGGTACTACCTATAGAAAACCACTACCTGAAAAGTTTTGTCACTTCATTTATAAGTTTTTACATAAAAAGCAATCTGGTAATAACTAGTAATTTACTACAAATAGTACAAGTTTACGTTACAAACGTGTACAAACAAGCACAATAGTGCACCAGTAGTAGTAGTAGAGAAAATAATCTTTTCGCTTGTATTGAGTACCGTACGAGTAGGTATTTTAATTTAACAGTTTGTAGTGTTTAAAACGTATTATAACTGTGTTCCGAGCCTTCTCTTTTAAGGCATTTAATAATATCTGGTTTTTTCGAGACTAAACTTAAGTTGGTAGACATACCTACCAAGGGTAGGTGATCAAATAGCTGTTGTAAATTAAATGGCATTCTGTTTCTCAGCCGATGCCATATCTTCTGCAAAACATCTGCCATTTAAATTTTGCCCCTAAATCCGTTGGTAGAAGACTGGATTAATCTTGTCAGCTGGTAACCCTGCGTGCATATGCAGTGTGTCGCCGCGATATGCCACATCCCCGTGATGTATGCGACGCTAACCCACATGTTCTCCTTCTTGCTTAGCACCGTGAACACTCACATGGCATAAATTTCAACTTAAACCCACAACTTTAGTCTAGAAATGTACGGAATTCACAGAATGAACTTTTTCCAACTCCACCAGACGTTTTCAGCGGGTAACTCTTTAAATTATTACGTTTCGGTGCTTCCTCTTACAAAATTAGTAGATTGCGATTCAACGAAGTTTTATGTTGACTCGGAGTGGAGTAATACGTGAAATATTGTAGAAAGGGAATTTATAAAGGCTGTGAAAATACAACACACAAAAACTAAAGTGAAACAATTAAGATTTATTGGTTGATACCTATTGTTATGGGCTGCGTAACTCTTGCGTTTCGATTGGAATTCGAGCAACATTTTTAATAAATTCCAGCTGGAACTATTAAAAGTAAAGATAGTGGAGGCATTGGAGGTGAGGCGCGTGGGGGCCGGGGGGACGCGAAACGAAGCAATATCGCGAGCGGCGGAGCATGGCCGGCACGACATTTGCATCCCTCTAAATGAAACCATCTTATCGACGTTGCGGCGCACTTATTGCACGAGTTATTGTGATGATAGAATCGCATCGGCAACGTCTTCGTTTCTTCTAAACGAAAATACCTCAGCGCCATTTTCGATTTGAGCCAACCGAATAAAATTGTGTCGGAACTTCAAACTTTGAAGGAAATAAATGAAGTCGCTGCTATTTTGAACTAACAACAAAGTTTCCTACGATTCAATTTAACATAATTATACACAACAACCACCTCTTTTCGAAACCTAGCCTAGTATTTATTACTTACTGTATCGATTACTATCATATGCACGCCCAAGGTAGGTTGGTACTTACCTATTATTTTAAAGTAATATTGAAATTGTTTGCTTATATTCTGTTATTTGTAACCATTATTCTACCATTGACAATCTTAAGCAAGTACCTACATAAAACCTTTATGTATATACATAGGTGGACGGATAATTAGAAACAGGATTTTCATATAATCGAGGTCACTTTGAAGCCATGGTTCTCCATCAAGAATTGACCGGGGTATGATGTGATAGCGGTTTTCGAGAGAATAGATGGAGGACTTTTAGATCGATATAGATATCCAACTGATCAGATGAGCCGTTTGGAAGCAACAGCGATCTAAGAGTCCTCCATCTACACTCTCGACGACCGTCATCAGATCATGCCCCCATCAATCCTTCACGGAGACCCATGGCTTCAAAGTGACCTCGATTGTATGAAAATCTTACCCTGTTTCTAATTATCCGTCCACCTATTAAACGGCCACAATTAAGCTAATTCATAATATCTAGTTACAAATTAATCAACTAACACTGCAATAAGTAACATCCAGTCCGCCCTATCACTAATGCCCAGCCATAAACCAGACCGATACAGACAGGTACACAAAATTCCCCACACGTATTCGATTCTTGATTTCCTGGAGGAAGAAAGACGTCTTTGCAGCGAGATTCGGTGCCCGCTCCCGTTTCCAGCCAGCCCCAATATGTATGATAAATAAATTGCTATCCAATATCAAATGGAAGCTATACCGGTGAAATGTACAAAGCGTTTACTCATGTTACATGTAGGTATACATAGGATAGGAACTGCGTAGGCAATACGCGCGGCTTACATTACCTTATTTCAAAAATCACAATTTCAACATTGAAAATATTTGTTCGATCGGAGCTGGCATTCGTCCTATTTTCGACAAGAGCGCACGACACCCCGATATTTCCAATTAAGTATTAAAACCACCCAAAAACGATTGCGTATAGTGGTTACGTAACAACGAGATACATACACATCGAAAACTGATTTTATAAGTAATACTTAAAATTGGAAAATAAATTCATTTTCTTTCCAACAACCAACTAAAAACCTCAATGAAGAAAATAAAATAGAAACAAAAATTGCGCTTGGCTTGATGTCATTCTGAGTCGAGAACAAATGAGGCAAAAGAAATAAGAAATACTAAACATGACTCGAATGTCAAGGTGCTTACCATACAATGATACGGGCTGCCATCACAAGTTAGTTATACTAAGTAAACCGCGTACCATATAGAAGTACACTATTTTATTTGACGTCTGGTCAGCCTCCAGACTTTATAATAGTGTATTTCTTGATTGCATAAATTTCTTTATTTGTTGTAGGTAATATAGCTCGTTTCCCCGGTAATAATTTGTTTAGTCGATTGGTGAGTGAATGAGAAAGTTGTGCGGTGTGGCCGTAACTTTTATTACATAAGCTCTAACGAAGCAGGTAAGTACCCATGTTCTACGCACTGGGCAGTAATTTTCATGTTACCTTATTGTCTTAAGACATCGTCTCGAGAAACCCAGCTTTATAAAGATACGTGCAGTTACCCGAGAGATTTGTGAGCAAAGCGGCGGAATTGCGCTGCTGTACCAGCAATGCATTCTCTGGGAGCCCCTAATTGATATTAAATGTTCTATTTATCATAATTATGCTACAAATTATATGCAACTTCTTGTTCTAGACAACCAAGGTCTAGACTAGAAGTTATTCCTTTATTATATTCGTCTAAACCTTTGATATGTTAGAGTGACTTAGATTTAAGTCACAACTACCCTAAACATAATAAAATTCAATTAGCAATGAATGCCTTACTTGGGTAGCAATAATCATATATTGAAATATTGATCACATTAGTGAATCTCATAGCTGTCCTCGTCTAATTTCCACTGCACAGGATAAAAATGATATTTTATTTGGAATTATACAAGCGTATCTAATGTTATATCAGAGATCGAATTGTTTGCTTGATTTGATTAACTATTAAATCGGTTATATTTGGTGCAGTGTCCTTATTCTTTGATTCAATTCCTGCCAAGTATTATCGCGTACCTCTATCTACAAAACGAAAACTGTTAGAAAACAATAATTTCAAGCTCAAAACCCAGTTCCATAAACAGATAACGCGAATAATGATATAATGAGCTAAGCTTAAACGAGCTGTAAAATTTATGTTTTGTGCGGCTTAAAAACAGAGCTCTCCGGAGATTTCCACTTACAAAACTCAGTTAACGTTTTGCCTTTCGGTTTGGTTGCTTTTTTCGCAACAACTCGAATTTACCCGGTGGCCGTCTGTGTATTTCGGAGTTTGAAGTGAGGTCACAGTTTGGTGGAACAATATATTTTTAAACGAAAAATGTCCGGCAGGATGCACAGCGAAAAACTGTCTTTATGTTTTCAAGTATACGTAGGTAGGTAACTTACCTTCAATTATTATTATATTTCGAACTTTATTGTTTATGTAACTTACTCCTGTTTTCATGTCTTTGATAATTAATCGTTGTACATACAAGGATCTAACACTATACTCTTACAATCTGGAAACTATCTAATAGGCAGGAAGCTGATTTACGTCAGAGTGGTGTGGAGAAACTTGGGGGAGGAGAGTAACAAACAGTAGAATTTATTGTTAAGGGCCCATATAAATAGGCTCGCGTCAAATGCTATAAGTTTCTTACACAAACAGCTACATCTGCTAACAGCTAACACAGACACGATAATCCATAGATTTTTATACGTCACATTATTTCATTTGAGTCTCACTCACACTTCTTTGTGTAGGAACAAGACTAAAATTCAGATTATAGGGTGGAAATGGGTTCAGAATACCCATTAGGTACCACAAGTTATTAAAGTATTAGTAACAGACTGGTAGGTATAGTGTCTTTCTAACCTTCTGCACAAGGAATCAACAATGAAAACTGGTCGTCTGCACCGAAAGTAACTACAGAATTAATCTTCTATACTAATAATAAAGATGTAAAATCTGGAGGATAATTTGCACGCCTATCTTATATATCTTGTGACGAACCAAATGATAGAGGGTTGTAAAATACACCTAGCGCCATCTATTGACAAACTTTAAAACTAAGAAACTGACATGATTTAAACGGGTTAAAAAAAATTTAAAAACATTAAAATAGTATACTTTATAACGCGGATGAAGTCGCGGGGTATCGGCTAGTATTATATTATAATACGAGAGCAGAATATCAATAACAGTGAGTATTTTTAAAACTTTTAGGGTCAAGTTTCTGTCGTTCTCTCGCAGTTTATTGCCCGTAAAATAGTCTGTAGTAGACTCTTTATTTCGCGACACAGAATGGAGTTCAGGAAGCGAAACTTTGTGAAAATATTGTGGTGGGTATTAATTGTTCCTCGCGCGCTTTTGCTGCATTCCCTTTTACGGTTGCTTTCTCTTGTCTATTGTGATTTGAATAGGACTTTACTTAACCTACAATCGATCGACGATCCCTGTCGGACTTTGGAACCCAAAAAATCCTGAGGTACCACAGGAGCTAGCGCTGCTACGCATAAATAATATTATGTTAAATTATTATTCATGATCCTCAATTCACCTCTTTTACTGAAATATTTTCTTTGAACCCGACAGAGCACTTATGCGAGTTGACTTCTTGATAGTTTGCATTTGTTAACAAAATCGAAATACATTCACACAAAATCTTTAACGGTAGAGCTTCGGCGTGAGTTTTCGCATCACCGAGATTCGATCAAGATTCTTATCAATATGTCCCCTGCTTCTGTAGACTACAATAAAGGTTCCTTACGAGCCGAATAATCTTGTTCTAGGGTTAAAAACAAACGGGCATCCTTCCCCTCAATCCGGGTCCACGAAGATTAGAAAACACGTTTCCGAGAGCTCTGGAACAATTTTCCGTTTACGTAGCGGTAATTGTCTTAGAACAGGTACGAAGCTATCTCTCGGCCCGTCGGCTGGTACCATGTAGCTGAAACATGATTTTTGGAGAAAGCTTTAAGTACCTACTTTTATTCTGCTTTTTGTATGTAACTGAGAAAGAGAGTATGTAAGGAAAGGCGGAATCTAAGTATTTTCTTTACAATTCGCCCTTTTAAGTCACCCCTACGTCGCCATCACCTCAAACTTTTATCTGCGACCTTGCGACTGAATTTTTTTTACATTTTATAACAGTCTTTAATTTTTCTTAACGTGTTGTTTAGAGTTTTAAACGTTTAATTTAACTTTAAAGATTTTACTATAAGTAATCTATAATCCATACATACTCGTTGATCTAAAACTGACCCTTGTTTTATTTTAGACATCAAAGCTAAGTCCTTGACTTGATTTCTTCCATCACCCACGTCAGGAGCGCATTGCGGTAGCCGCCGCCGCCGTAGTCCCGTCTTCCTCCAAAACCTCCGATACGGTACGTGTACTGAATCCTAATACCTGTACCGATTTTATTTTTGCCTCTTTCATTTCGATTCCACAATCTAATAGTTAGCCGCAGACGTCCACCGATTTCAATGCGGAATGATTCTAACCGCAAAATCACCTATGTGTGTCAACGTGCATCACTGTTTACACCTATGAGTAATGACTACCTACATTGGTATTTATCTACTGAACAACTTATTCGTTATAGGTGTGTTTCTCAGATGATAAAATACAATCTAACAACAAGTTAAGGTCAACACTTGTACTCAGCTATATGTTCAATGATGAAGTCGCAATCCCTGACGTTTGCAAATACTTCCCGATCAATGTCGATTTTTATTGCCGGTTTTATGTTCCGGCCTCTAATAGTTCCTTTTGTGTAAATTATGCACAAATCAATTCGGACCTGTAAGCTGGGCCCTGGTAAATAATTCAGGGCTGATTGTAACGAGGGTACGAGTCCGCACTAAATGTTCCCAGGAAACCCAGCGGTCGGCGAACACGCCTTGTTTTCCTTATCTCTGTATAAGAATCTACTGCATCGCATTTTTCAACCCAATACTAACTTTTGATCCTTTTGATCATTTGTTAAATTGGATTCTGCTAAGTGTTGTTTCATCGTAGCACACTTTCTTGCTCTATCTTCTTGGCGTACTAACTATTGTTATTATCTTTTATTTATGTAGCTAACAATGACTCCCCTAAACCTGTGCAAAAATAAGTCGTGGTATTCTGTGACATTCGAATTAAATCACAAAGCTACCCCCATTTGTTTTAGATTCTGCTTGCGTCCACTGTTCCCGTACCCGTACTAATTCAATTATTTCATTAAAATAATCTTTTCCAAGGACTGCGTGGTCTGCAGTCTGCACTTTATTTGATAACACAATCACAAGTTTCTATTTATTTAGGAATTATATACCTTTTAAGTTTCTTGTATGTTACCTTTTAAGTTTGATGATATATTTTATTTAGATACCTTACACAGTTACTTGTAGGTAAGTATTTTAAAGTTTTCTTTTATCACTTCGTGGTGCTCATTGGTCATTTCAGTGGAATAGAAATGAGTTTCGTAGATTTGAATAATAAAAGACATTCCGTCCACAGCAGCAGTTTTAAACTGTACAAATAGCCTTAAAATTTAATCGTTTCCACAAAGATTTTTCCATGAAAAGTTTTCCACTTCAAACTTTGCCACTTCGCCGAAGCCAAGTCGCGTTTAACAAAGCTTTTCATACTTACATTTTTATATCAGGAATGGAAACGTCACGCTCGGTTTCATCGGCGCTCGTCCGCCCGACCGCAAAAGAACGCACACAGACCGGTAATAGGTGACGCTTTATCCGATATTCGAGTCACGTTTAGAATTCCTTATATTTCATCTTTTTCTACGGCCTCGAAAAATGTCATCGAATACACATTTTCCCGTAATCCTCATAAGTCTCGTGGCCACGGCGTGGTTCGGGACGCAGTCGGAGCTCCCCACCACGACGCGGCGTCCCGCGCACCCACGCCGCGTCCACCCCGCCCGCCACAACAAGTTCACGCCGCCCACAGCGTCGTGAGTCGTGACTCGCATTCGCAATGGGGCTGATGATGGCAGAAGAAACGCGACACGCCAACCTTCAATTAATAATCTCTCACATTAATTAGCCGAGACTAGGGTAGTCTCGTAAAGGGTTTACAACTAACTTGAAATTCCTATATAATTTTTTTCAATAGGTTCATCAAGTGCCTACTATACCTATTTCTCTGAAGTTTTGCGACTTAAATAGCCATAAGTACATATCAAGATAATCAAAATCTCTCTAGCTTTGTTTTTTTTAAGGTATGTTTGTATCATTGCGATTTTGCAAATTGGAGTTGTTACCATCTAGCGATTTTCATAATACCTGTGCGATTTTGCTTTTTAGCGTAGGTACCTAATTATATTTCATCATCACCATTATCAGCCTGTAGACGTCCACTGCTGGACAAAGGTCTCCCCCTAAGATCGCCACGACGACGACCGGTCCCGCGCTAACCTCATCCAGCCGGGTCCCACCCACGACCTTCACCAGAATATTTAAATTAAAGTAAAAGAATAGCAAATTCTGACTGCTCAGATCAGTCACTTAGATGTGGATGTAACACGAAAAAGAATCGGTTACATGTAACACGACATTATAATGAACCATACAATTTTGTTTGGAAAAGTGAAACTTTGGATCCTCCTTTCAGAATATTAACGAAAACATTTCTGAGCATTAGCGATGGCGTGAATAGAATCTTCATAAGCATTATTGCCGCTGAAAACTTTTAATTGCCGACAAAGCGTTGGATTACTAACCCAGACAGACCAGGGCGCATGTTAGGATTTAGAGGAGGATCTCGCTCCTTATCGGGAACAGGTCGGAACATGCACCTTGCACCGTACAGCGTCGAAAGTTCCCAACAACAGCGCGCAACTAGTTCCGAAGCTTGGAAACTCTATCAGATACGTGTGCTCGAAGCGATTACCTGTAGCTACCGATACGTAGTTAGGGGTGACATGTTCTGCCCTCTCTCGGGCAATATGCACGCAGGCAGAGAATAAGTCAGGGGGTGGTTACTGACACAATACTTGAAAAGCTGCTATTAGCAAATTGTGTACTATAGTAGAACTAAAGTAGAATTAGCTGGACGAACCCATCAAAATCAAATCTATAAGAGTTTCGACATACTCAGTACAAAATTGGCACGTAGAAAAGCTAAACTTATCAGGTAAGACTCTGACCTGCGCACATGATTCGCCAATTAGCAACGGGCTGTCGAACTCGTTGCTCGACTTTACGACGGCAATATTTCAAGTCATATTCAGCGCATCGTGCGGGCACTAACTAGTGAACACAGCTGGAGTTGCGGTGCAGTGACAATGTTTGGATGCCGCATCCTAGGGGCGTCCGGATCGTGCGCCGCATCCACAATGAAGCCGGGCCGGTCGCCACGGACGCCCCGGCCGGCCGGCCACTACTCTAATTTATAGCAACGGTTAATTACCTACAAGAATCTGACTCAGCCCGGCTCGGACAACAAAGCGAACCCGCACTGGACCTCGTGTTTGTACTACTGAGACGGCTAATCAATCTGAAGCTATTACAACACGCCGTGTGGAAATTTTCTCTTGTTTGGTTTTAAGTCGGGGTTCACTAATTAACGTTTTGTCTTTTATAAAGATTGAATTTTCGATGAATACTTATCTGTTTATTTGTTCATTTAGTTCCCCTTTGAGCGGAGACTAATTAATATGCGAAATGTGTATCGAGCTGAACACTGAGAAAAGTTATGCTATTTACGAGACTTTGGTTATAACTTTATATTCATAAAGCACATTTAATTATTATGTTAACGAAACCTTCTTTTGAATAAAATATTAGATACGGTCTGTCAAAGAGAATTAAGTCTTTATTTTACATCCACATAAACCCAGGAAAAATATTTAGTTAATGAAGGCGTCAAGATTAAAAAAATAGTCAGATACAGGCAGACGTAAGAAGAAATAAACACGGTAACTTCGGCAGAAATAGAAATATAAAAAATGCATTTATTCAGGGAAAAGTAGTAAAATACAAACGAATGTTTTGTTTTTAGTACTGCACAGAGGTCTCTGGGAGGTGTTTTCGGTGTTAAATTATGCAGAAATCAATTCCTTTTCCCGGACGAAGCCCCCGCTCCGCCGTCTGATAAATAATACATCCGTAATTGTAACCGAGCTTGGACTTGCGAATATTTTGCAGTTACACTCCGAAAGTTACATACGAGTAGTTATCTGCTTCCTAATGCCATGAAGCACGAGTTTCAACTGATGCCTTCTAATAGTGATATTTATTTATTTTTCAGGTGATAAAATGCTATGCTTAATATCAGCAGACTCTCTTATATTATTTTCTACCGTGTTTTCCAGTTATAGTGGGAAAGGTCTCTAGATATATCCAAACATATCAATATTTGCTTACTGTCTCCTAGCTATAACAATTTGTCCACTTGCGTTTTCATACGAATCCATAACTGTCTATTATAGCTGCCAGACACTTATAAATTCTTGGCGTAGCGCGTATTATCTCTATGGGAGCTGTTCAATATATTACCACGTTAAGCTCGTAATGTCTAGCGAGCACTTAGTATCGGGACTTCGTTATTGATGGTGCTGTACAACAGTATTTCACAAAAGATGTCTGCCATATCGAACTAATAATATTCATAGAACATTTGCTGACACGATATATTATATATTACATCGTGCTTGTTTAGGAAGCATGTCGTTTGATAACTTGAAAATATTTGTTGGCTACTCATTGACTTCAAGTATTTCTCGGCTTTTGTACGTTTGGGGAATCTTATGATTTTATTTGAGTATCAGTAACGGACTTTGTTGACATCTTTCTTTTTCATGAATCAAAAAATTTAGCCACTCCCATATGGATGAGTAATAAAAACATTCTATGGGTGTCAAAATCGTGTCAAAATAATCACAAAATTATGACTCACTCACACATTCTCATTTTCAAATTCAATAGTGAAAAGCATGGAATTATTATGTACTAATGGTGAAAAGATACTTCCACCTCCTCCTTCCTTCACTCTGCTTCCTTTGTCCGCACCCCCCCCCCCCCCCCCCTGTAAATGGCACCATAGGTCCCGATACTAAATATGCAAGATGCGATCTCCACAGAGAGCGCGCGCGCGACTAAAGAGATTTGAAACTTCTTGTTCTTTTTCGTCTAATAATAAAAAGTAAAAATGTTATGAAATATGCTGAAATATAGAAGTTGAGAGTAAGTATTCTGTTTCTGTATGAATAGTCCGAATTTGTATTGGCAAACCGTTAACCGTCGTCGTCGGTGTGTGGGCGCCGCACAATGTGAAGTGACGTCAGTATTGGGGCCAATCGAAATCCAATCAAACGTTCGGTGATTGACAGTCGAAGCTGTACATGTCCAACGAACCCGTCGTCAGATGAATATCCGGGCGTTTCCGTTCACCGGTAATATCGTGGTCCTACTCTAAACTTCAATGTTAAGTATTTTATGACAAACTAAAATATTCAAATTAAATATTTAGCTAGGTACCTTATAATACGATTTGTACACTTTTGAACCGACCATAATACTATGTGTAGTATTATGCAATAAAGTAATATAATAAAATGCTCAGTGGTGGGCGAGGCGGCATCACCGCGGCCAGATCGCTTCGTTCTATCTGAGAAAGGCCCTTCGTTGGGGCCGAACAGATCTGACAAAAACCATCAGCAACAATAAACCAACAACAAAATACAATTTAGATCACAAAATGTATAAGTACATAATTATTATTGATAAGGTGAATTAGAAAATAACAGAGTAGGTTTCACAAAATAACATGTCTACCTGGTGGTTTCTGTCACCTGCAATGACCTGTTGGCCGTCTTGCAGGGTGACAGCTACAACATTCGCGGTTAGGGAAATGCAAAGTAAAAATAGGCTACAACTTAATTGATTTGAAGTGAATTTAAAAATAGACTCAAAACTAATTAAAAGTTATTTTATCAAATTTTTTCGACTATACCTACCTGCAAAGTTCTGTGCAAATTGCTGTCTATAAATATTTAAATATGTAGATTACCTTTGACATAATCATTTGAAGAGTGCGATGTCTTCATAACATTGTGTTCGTCATATTATTAGTTTCTATTGTAAACTGATTACCCTACCGGTATAGTGTGATAACACTATACTCATCTCACGTATCAGCTACTGTTAAATCAAAATGCACAAAAACCAAAATTTACGTACGAAAATGTGCAGTGAACCGCGCGCCGATGCTGGACCGCTCACAGTGAGTGAATTATGCGCTGGAAGACCAATCAAATTGTAGCTACCTATTGTTATTCAAGTCGCAGGAACGTGCAGACGAGGGACGTGCAGAATGCGTTCCCAATCTGTTTTGAACAATCAACACTAGAGTCAGAGCGAACCCGCTTTGTGCATTAGTCAGCTGCCCTGTCCCCAGTCCACTGAGGTTCCACATTATCCAAGTATCGACAAATCCGATAAAATTGTAAAACTCGTCTACAAGTGTAAACAATTTCATTAGGTAATAATTTCCTAAAAAGAAAGACAAATCAGATGAAAATAAATTTTACACTGAAAGTTTTCATTTGAACGACTTTAAGTGACCTTACGCTCAAGAATAACATTTCCTATGTTTATACTCTATATTCGTTTATTTATTCATAAAAGGGATCTGACCTATCTTGCTACGGATATATACAGTTTCAAACAATTTGTTTATTTCTTTTGCATTCCGTAAAAATATTATCTCCTATTTATTAGTCAATCATCTTCGTTCAAATGACTTTGTTTTTTTCTTGAGGGACTTCTAGTTTCGGAACAAATATCAAAGACTATTTTTCATCCCAGTAAGGTGTAGTGTTCTCGGGGGAAAAATAAAAGATCCGGGCAGAACTGGCTAATAATGCTAGAAATTTATTAGGGAGGACTGTATGAAATGGAATAGACTCAGATGAAATTATGGAAAGATATTATATTTTCTTCCTATATCATGTGCTTATGCACAAAGTGAAATGAAATGAATGTATATCGGAAGAAAAGTTACCTTATTGTAGTAGACATTTCCATACAAGTAGAAGATGAAGATCAAACCAATTCATGAATGCATATACGACCTTTTCCTCTTTTAAATAATTCCAGGCAATAAAATGACACGTATTGCGTTATTGTAACTGGTCAAAATATACCCTATAGTCGTACCTACAAGAGTAACACCCAGATAAAAAGGAGAAGTCTTTTTCCATTAAGGATGATCGAACGGCTGAGTTTCACGTCGAAGAAAATTCTTGGGCAGTTGAAAACAAGTTGGGGGCATCCCTGGCCGCAGCAATATCGGCAAGTTGGCCGGCCGCAGCTGGCATGCCGCCGCCAATGTCTCAATAATCCTCAAGGTACCCTCCTAATCGACTCTTCCTTAGTTCGACGCAAGTGTGACTAACTGATTAATTCTGGAACTCAGTGGACGTGCCGGCTCTGTGTTCGCCCGTTATTGTTTGCCCCACACTTTCGGCCGCTCGTGTCCCATTATTGAACGATATTTGGGCTATTATTGGTGCGGAGCCTACTATTTATATGTTGTCGAAGGACGGTCGTTACATAGGCACTTGCCTCCAGCTTGGGAATGTAATTGCTGCTATTCTCTTAGATTGGATCCCTATTTATTCGTTTAGCTTTAAGAGCTTTTTACATTCAAGGTATTTGGAAGCCACAATTGTTTAACAGTTTTTAATGGTTATATTACAAGTTTTAATCCAATAACCGGTATAATTTAAATAATCATTAACGCTGACTGACTAAATAAATAAAAAATTTCAGCAACAACAATACCAAGGAGATTCGAACCTCTTTGTCGCGCGCGCGCTAGTTTTTTTTAAATTCATGAACAATACAATGGTAACATTTTTTGTATGCATTTGTTGTTCCACTATTCAATCAAAACCATTTTTTAATACCACAGAACACGGAAAAAGTTCGCTACGCTCCCGCTCGCTACGCTTATATTTCTATGTTTAATACGCTACGGTACGGGCCTTGTAGTACGTTTTTATCTAGAATATTAGAACTCTTAATAGAGAATAGAAAGTATAAAATAAATACACGAGATAAATATTACCTCATCAACAGCCTATTAATCTCCCCACTGCTGGGGCTCAGGACTATTCTCAACGAGGGCGTGCGGGCTATAGTCCACCACGCTAGCAAAGTGCGGGTTGGTGGACTACACATGCGCCTAAGAATTTCTTCTTCGGCGTATGCAGGTTTCCTCACGATGTTTTCCTTCACCGTTTGAGAGCAGTCAGTACATGTACTTAAGTTTCGAGAAAAACCCATTGGTACATGGCCCAACCGGGGATCGAACCTCGGACCTTTTGATATGATAGGTCGCGTCTTATCCCCGAGGCCACGGACGCTCTCAGGCCACTGACGCTCTCCTATATTTTTCTTATTCTATTTAAATAACTAGTTGACTACCTACAGATAATCGTTAAGAGCTGTAAAGTCTTGCTACAAGATTAATTATCGCTGTAATTCTCTTGGATACGTATGTGTCCATCTCAATTAATATTAATAGGTGAATCCGTTTCCAATTAATATTTGTTAATTTTACATCAATCATTAGGTACTCGTATATTCTAGTTTGCCGCACATGACTTGAAATAATATCATGTCACATCAGAAAAGTTTCAAAAGACTGCATGACACACATAGTAGGTAAAGCATTACAGTTTAGGTCATTCTGATACGAAGGCTGCTGTATTTATAATTTCTTACTTAAAATTTGACACATTGATAGAAGATAATACCTTGACTCTATCCCAGAGTCAAACTACATAAAAATATCTCTTTGGCAAATCTATTCTCATGATCATGACATTTTTTAAATATGACATTTAATGTTGAAATAAATGATTTTGATTTGAAAGGGGTCAATTATTTTGCTTGCATGTTATTTTTTTTATACGAAATACTTACTCACGAGTACAGCGTTGCTAACAATTTTTAGACCCACAAACTTCTCAAAAATCATTTTCAGTTTATAATAAAAAAAACGTATGTAGGTAGGTATATGAAATAAATTACTCATCAAAATAATGACTCGTTGGCAACGTTCTCTTTAATTTAATAGGAAGCGTAACAACATGTGATGCTTCATAAATAAAATATTTCTATTAATATCACGTTTGTGTTCACGTAATAGTTTAATGATGTAGGTTAGTTCAGTATTCCATATTGAAATGGTATATTGCGTATGTATCATCATCAACAGCCTATTAATGTCCCCACTGCTGGGGCTTAGGCCTACCCTCTCAACGAGGGCGTTCGGGCTATAGTCCACCACGCTAGCCCAGTGCGGGTTGGTGGACTTCACATGCGCCTAAGAATTTCTTCTTCGGCGTATGCAGGTTTCCTCACGATGTTTTCCTTCACCGTTTGAGAGCAGTCAGTAAATGTACTTAAGTTTCGAGAAAAAACCCATTGGTACATGGCCCAGCCGGGGATCGAACTCCGGACCTTTCGATATGATAGGCCGCGTCTTATCCCCTACGCCACTGACGCTCTCACTGCTGCGTATGTATGCGAGAATACAATACAAAGCGCATTCGATAATATAATAGGCAGGCTTCGGCGGGTTGAGACCACATGAATGACCAGTGTTCAGTTCAAATATTTGTGAGTTTGTCAGGATGTTTGGATGTTTACTCTTTCACGCTGTAACGGCTGAACGGATTTTGATGAAACTTGGTACAGTGATAGCTTCATCTTTTGTGCAAGAAAAGCAGAAATTTGTACTCGGTACAAAACATACTATTATTTCTTATCCCTGAAATAAAATTAAAGTAGGGAATAATTAGTATATTAAGTTATTACAAACCATAACCAAAGTAAATAGGTATACCTAACATTATTTTATGCAAAATATCAACGTTTTGTATAATAAAGGTAGGTTCCTATTATTATTAAAATTATAGGTCTCATGAAATCTGTTTACTGAGTAAAGTTTCGTCGTTACTAACTCCTAGCTCGTGTTAATTAGTGTAGTACCTGGTCTTGTTTGCGTAGAGCTTTTTCCGATAAAACGAAGATTGCTGTACGCGACCCAGAGGGGCGAGGGGGGGCATTTGAAGGGGGCCGGGAGGCGGGGATACTAGATAGAACGGCGAGGGTAGATCGCCAATAACTCGCTCCATTGTTTGTTGGCGGCTGACTTAATAAGTTCGCCGAATTTATTATGATTTGTAGCCTCCCTTGTCGTCTTATTACGCGGCTTTTAGCCATACTTCAGCCGGAGTGTTTACAATAATACTCGTGTATAATAAGTACAGTGTATTTTTTTACTGGAACAGTATGGGAAAGTCTAAAAATACTTTTAGGATATGCAGGGCAAACTGTCGTTTTTGAAGGAATCGATTTCGGTACTATAGGAGTACTATTGGTATTTCGGTACTATTGGTCAAGCGAGAGTTGTCCATAATAAAACTGGGCCAGTGCGAGTAGGACACGTGCCCTGAAGGTTAGGGTAGTAAGAAGGGTATTTAGGTCGTTCATCAATCATACCTAAGTCACAGATTACTTAATAGTTCCTAACGGAACCTAAGATTGTGTACGCAATTTTTTTTGTGATAAGTATCATACCAAAAAAACTAACATTGCTTTTCCCAGGTAGGAAACAATTAATGTTTTTTTCGGGTTTTTTCAACGCTACAGCAGAATAGCGAATGTAAAGTAACGATCGCAGACATTTGATGCTAATATTAAATTATAACGACAAAATATGCTAATCTTTGACATTTAACGTCGTCGGCTTTCGACTTATTGATATTTAGGCTCACCTTGATCAGATTCAAGCTTCCTACGCAATCGACCGTGCGGCGCTTCTTCTTGATTATAAAAATAACTTTCTCGTTATTTAGTATGGCGGCGTTGATTATTGACTACTTGTTTATTTGAATCTCATTTTATTATGTATCTAACGAACTAATATTGTAGCTAGGTATATTATCATGCCGTAATGGGTATTAACACGCCACAAAGTAATCTAATACTTTCTAAATCATATACATTCAGAATTAAGTGTAATAAAACAATTGGCACGATTCACCCTATGATGCTATGAGCTAACACAAAAAGCAACAGCTGTAAAATTATTTTGAATTGTTTGTTTTCAGTGACATAGATTTATATACCTAGCTACAATTGTTAAAGGAGACGTACAAAAATGTATGGAGTAAAAATAATAAATTTTAATAAAATGTGCCTTTAATACCAATTGGTTCTCTTAAATGTGCATTAGATGCTAAATACAGGCAACCTAACCAATGTTAGAAATCTCTTTATTATAATTTTTACACATTGTTTTATAAATATTTTTTTATCCTGTCATAAATATTTGAGTGGGATGAGTGAAACGATCATTAAACGAGAGAGTCGTGTAAACCGGTGTAGACTGAAACCAGAAGGCACAATGATACCTACACAAATATCCAACTACATACAAGCGTAACTAGGAATAAACTCTGTAAAATGTATGAGCAAAATAAATAATATCCAGTCGTCATTAACGGGTGTCAGTCGATCGGTCGCGGCGACAGCTCGTAAATCATGACTAATACGACCGAGGACCGACCTCGTCACGATTATAAACAACCCCCTTATTCTGGATCACGCCGCGAACATTCGGCTCGATGCGGATGAAAATTAACTGTTGCGGTGGCAAACATTCGATGTATAAAAAAGTGAATTAAAAAAATCTTGAGGCGCCAAATTTTTTAATATTTTACTTTTGAAATTGAATGATTATTATCTAATTTAAATATAAGCTTACAGTGTTCTTTATTTTGTCTGCAAAAATGTAAAGAAATAGTACATATTTTAAATTGTTGTCACCAAAACGTAATTTAAAATACCATTTAACATTTTACCATCAAATCGATTACTTGTTCATGTTTCAGTGAATAAGGCCACGCAGATTACAAATTGACCCATTTGTATAGACCAACCGAAGCTAAAGTAAACAAATGTAACAGAGCGTTTAACACCCTCGTTTCAAAACATCACGTTACATTTGTAAATTACTAAAATTACGACCTATCTAAATACAGATTTTCAAGAAACTATAAATTAGTAACACCTGGTTTACTAGATCAATTTAATTTTAACATGGCATTGGAAACGGTACAAAATATATTAAAATAATATTTGAAGAGCCGATGAAGATAAAAGTGGCCAGTCAACTCGCGAAAGATTAATATTTTAAAGTAATGAAAACCACTCCATTGTCCCGGGTGCGTAATGTAATGAAGTTAATTTGCTTTGTAGAGAGTCGGCAGGGCCGTCTCGGCTAATTGAATCGAATAACATCATGGTGACTCAGAAAGTGCAATAAACTTTTATGTAAGACGAGGCAGAACAACTCCGCTTTGCGATTGAGTGGTGATTAATTTAGCTTAAAGAGCTTATTTGGATAATGCACACTTTGTTTAAGAAACCCGTCGTGTAGACATCCATAGATCTAGAATAAATAGAACGTGATAGGAATCCACCCCTAAGCAATCGGCCGGCGCTCGTCGACACAATGCTCTGTGCCCACTCCATTCGCACTGTTCACCGAGGAACGAGTGCAATTTCCCGCTTTCGTTTCGCGGGCGACGTACAAAAATTGCTTTTCTGAACGTGAAAATATAGAGAAAAAAGTTCCATGCAAATTTTTGTAAAGTCATTCGGAGGCGTGCGTTTGTATTTCTCGGGCGAGGGTAAAGGAGGCGAACGATTGTCGTTGGGAATTCCTTTATTTTGTAAGGGGAATATTGCGCGTCGGGTGCAGGCGAGCAGCTGGCGCGTCGACGAGCGTTGTTTACCGGCGGCCGACAATCGGCCCGCCCGCATCCAACACTCCACTGCACTGTCGCGCCGCCCGCGGCCCGAGCTCACGTGGCCCTTATTAAACACACTATAAACACATGCCTAGTTAGTTACTCGTACACCATAATTAATTATAGGCACAAAACAAAAACTTAGGCTCGCTTTTTAAGACAACCCTAAAAGTGATAAGGCCGCATTTTTCTGTACTTTTCTGGATGTTTCTCCGATATATTATGTGTAAGCAATAGTATATTCAATTCAAACTTATAACCGAATTTGGATTTTGGGAGGAACAGGATGAGCTTTCGAGAATAATTGAAACACAAACCATTATGTGTGTCCTATACGCACATTATTTTAGCTAATTTATTACATGTTCGAATTATTTACCCGTAAAAAAAGAACGAAAAAGTCGTCTTATATATCTCTGTATCTAGGTAGCGGTTTAAAACCATGTAAATATTTATGTCTGTTTTTGATGATGTTATTGTTATTTTACATTAAAGATAAGCAGGTCTCACTTCATATCTACTTTGCACAACGCTAATTAAAGTAATGCGTATACTTATTAAAAGGCCGCGTGAACGGAGCGGCTGAAGCTTTTCAATTTGAAGCTAATCACAACCGGAGATTCCATCAAACCGATTTCAGTATCCTAATCATGATGGAACCCTGAGCTCAGCTATCGTATTTGCCTGGGAAAGTTATTTTCCCGACTCAGTCAATAGGCATAGGTCTCTCTCTTATAGGTCAAGGCCCAATTCGCTCGTAAATACAAATAAATAGAATTCCGTCTGAATCTCCTTGACTGATGCTTATCATATTTTATGGTTTCTTAAACTAGCATCCAAATCTTGATTTAAGGTACTGTTTATGCCTTTGTACTCATTATGAACGACCTGAAATATTCCATTTTTGTGGGTATCCATCAAGAAGTTTCAAATCTCTTTGGTCGCGCGCACGCTCCCTGGGAGTGGCTAATTTTTTTAATTCATGGCTAAATTTTATAATTCATGTATCCAATGCTCAGTTTTCTAATTTTGTGTCCCAAGTTGGAGGCTAAGTAGTTCTAAAATTAATAAGATCGACTTCTTGTAATTGACATTTCATACCTATAAAGTACGAATATCGTCCTTAACACGTTTGCATTACGAGCGACGATCCACATTTCGATCCGACTGTACGTAGACTGATCTTGTGCAACCATCAACATCGCCAATTTCCTGTGATAAGATCCACTGTACCCTTAAAACTAAATAAGCTGTATCGGTAAAAATTTTGTTTCAGGTTACGTTGCTGCCTTGTAGCCAGGAGATAATTTGCAAAAAGGTAAGACTAACATAAGAGCGAACTATAATATGATCCATATACCTACTTATTATACGTACCTATATACTTAATAACTTAACTATGTAACAATTTTGAATTCAGTTTATTTTAATCCCAATACCTGTTTCATAATAAATTCTGCTTGTCTGTCTGTTATTTTTTTGTTCATAAAAAAATTCACGTTATGAGTAGAGCTTTTTAAAACGACCAATAAATAGGCATAATTCGTTTTTATTTAAAAACAGTAGCGAATTGGTAAGAATTTGGCACAAAAACTCTATCTTAAAATGTGTATCCCCGTTTTGGCTGCGTAGTTCACGATTCTCTCTTATCGGGCTCGCCTTCGTCTTCCTATTTCGAGCTGGAATAGCCCTAATAACATGCCACAACTCATTCTGATTTATTCGGTCTCGTTATAATTGTGCGCTTCGCTGGCGCGCTGCTATTGCCTGCTGTTGCAATTTTCATGCAACCGATTCGCGAGAATGGATTTATTCTTTCTGCCTATTTGTTCACAATTTTCTAGTTTTACTCTTGTTTCACTAGAGTTAATTTAATTTTTAGATTGTCCTACTGATGGAGAGATACAATCATCAGTGTCGCAGTTGACTTCTTCTGTACCAAATATAAAATCAGATGTAATGCGAATACAAAGCCGAAAGTCGTTAAAAAGAAGCCGCTCTCAAAAACTAAGTATGATGATGTAAATAAATCTTTTGTAGGTTAATAACAGCACGGACGATTACCAGTCATGTTTACGGGCGCTCTGAAACCGTGTGAAGGACGTCTTAAAATAGGACTACTATTTAATACACCGTGAATCAGTATATTTTACAAGAAACTGTTTTAATGTGTGTAGCATGTATTAATTAAATTTATTAACGGTATAGAACACATAAAGTATTTAATGGCCGCGTAGTCCATAACTGGCTCAAAACTTGGGTAGATTTGTCCCCTTTGATGGCCGGACCGTAAACTAGCTGCCGGTTTAACGCATCCGAACTGTCCCCATTGCTCGCGATTACGACCTCTCCCGCAGCACAATCAATCGTCAACTTTTATTTGACTTATCTGGAAATAAAAAAACAAGCAAACAAACTGTTGGGTTGGGATTCCGTGAATCCCCGCAAAGTTTGAAGGTGAGCCGACGACCGTCTCCCTAATAGAGAAGAAAAATACGTTAATGTACCCTCAGATCCCGAAGACAAATAAACCGAAGCGGACACGGACGAAATAAAAGCGGGGAGGCACTGAGATAAATAACAATGATCTTGCGGGACGAGTCACCGTCGTTGTCGGGGCGCCGCGGGGGCGGGGGCGGGGGCGCGGCGGGGAGGGGGAGGAGCCGGGCCGCGTCACACTACTTACACTTTTTCTTGTTATTAGACTTGAGGTCACAAATTAACTTACCTAGGCAGTAAGTTACTTACCTAGATAAGTTAATTCGCTTGTTACTAACGAAGATTAGACGGCGGTGTGTGTGGTGTGACACGACAAGGACAATGCCAGTACCTGTTGAAATTAAAGCAAAAGTAGGTCTAAGTACCTCACAATAATTTCCCATTGACTACATTTTCATTTATGCTTGAATTATCTGTAAATGGACGATGGTGGAAAAATCGAAATTACCGATTCGGTGTAAATGTACCAGTCATTTTATGCAATAAATTAAGTATTTTGATCTTGACTTTAACAAACATTAGTTTTGTGAACATACTGCTAAAACATTAAACTGGAACGTATTTAATTACGCCACAAAGCAACTCTGGTTTTATTTTAATACTCAAAAACTTTGTGACAATTTAGCATTGTTAAAAATTTTAGAATCCTCGAACGAAACTTGAATAATTCCTGACCCTTTTCCCAGCGCTGCGTTTGAAACGAAACGGATTCCGGGAAATCTTTTTGTCTGCGTCAAGCTGCCGGCTTGTCATAATCTTCTTCCACAAAACAATGTCAGTTTTAATTAAAATACTTACTTTAAAATAATGAAAATGTTGAATGAATGATAAGATTGGGGAATCAGAACCGCCTATGGGGCCCATTGCACGGTAAGTTGCTTTCAGTTTTACCATGGTTTTACCACAGTTAGGCGGTGACTGATGTATGAACGATCGTCTAATGCAGTGACTGATGAAAATCTGCATACTTTATTTTTTCATCATTCAACCATCAGTCATGACTACTGGAATTTAATCATGCATGACCGTCTAAAGTACGCCTATATCACTACAAACTTAAGTAAATGGTGTACAGTTAATTAATAAATAATTAAGTTTAGTCATAAATATATCTATTACGCTCTTCACACTAATGGTTAAAAGGTTGAAGGTACATCGTATTTTTTTTAGTAAACAGTATGTAACTTCTGTACAAAGTGATAAATGATGGAACTGATTGTCCCGCACTTCTAGCGAGACTCAATTTTAATACGCCGAGGAAACTGCCGAGGCGAACAAAATATACTCCATTTAAAGTCAATTCTTCCCGCAGTAACCTGGGCCAAAACAACACTCTAAACAGACTACAGCGACAGTATAACTCTTTAAGCAAACTAACAGAAATTGATGTATTTTCAGATAACCTTAACAAGTTCAAAAAGGCAATTAAATCACTTCACATCTAAAACTTTTAATTTTGATTTTTCACTGTTTTCTTACAAAGGAAGGATCTCAAAAAATGTAATTTAGCTCTAAACTTATAGGTAATTTTACATATAAGTCGCAATTTCACTTCTATAGATAATGCATGTCGTGGCAGCCTATAACTAAGGTAGCACTTAGATTTTTATATCATACATGTATCAGTAATTAGCAAGTAAGAGTGTAAACTTTGTTGGTTGTCCTTAATAAATAAAATTAAAATTAAAATAAAATAAAATGTAACCTGTTTTGCGAACACTGCTGGTGCCTGAACTATTTAACCTGATAGCCTGTGATCCAGGTCATCAGGTCTCCACCTAACGGAATGAATGAGATACAAATGCAAATTTATTTTAGTAATCTTAATCTTAGTAGATTAGGCATGTAGTTCGTGTTATGCGTGTGCGTATATGTCCTGTTACTAGTTGTTGCCAGATTTGTCGGCATTAAAAAGTATGAAATGTCATTCCAGGATAGCACTGGACAAGACTTGTAGGTACTTAGTTTCATCAAAATCCGCCCAGCAGTTATGTGTCTTGATTGAGAAACAAAGCAAATAGACATTCAAAGAAAACTCTGCAAAAAACTCAATTTTTCAGTGGATAAGGTAATTATTACGCTACAAGATAAATTTGCGATCGTAATATAAGTCCACCTACAAATAGTAGGTTATAATTTTATTCTAAACAGCCCACTAACAAGTCGACCAGTCTGGTGTAATTAGATACCTACTAATGACGGATACAATACTTTATTTTATTATTTACCTACCACAAGTAAAATTTAGTACAGGAATACTCGTAATCGGTGTCTTTTTTTTTGTGTGAATGTGAACTTTGTCTGTGGAGAGTGTCTTTTTTTATTTAAAAGCAAAACTGTTCGACAATTTCCCTAAGTTGATATTTATGCCATAGATCAAACTTACAGAAGTTAAGAGAAATTGACACTTCTCTGGAACATCTTGAAATTTGATTTGAGAAACTTTTTAATGGATTCCATTAACTTTTGACAGAGAATCTGGTGTACCTTAAATAATTACATTAAACGCATATAATCTCCATAAATATAATTCCTATTTTAAACATCTCGAAACCCGCCGGCTCGATTCGAGCCATTTGATGGCTACATTTGGCATTAGATAGTACATTATGTACTTAAGTAATTGTTATTGGTTAGTTGCACTAATTCACTTTGTTTTTATAAACATTTCCATACAAATGAATTAATTCGATTTCTTTGTTATCGATACTTTTTTCCCGGTAAAAATTGTTAAGTCGATAGTGAGTGACTGACGCGAAATACGACCTAATTTCAAAGTTTATGCGCTCTGGGGCTCTGGTTTCGAAAGTTTACTATCCAAGTGGGTATTGCTTTGTTTTCAAGAGCAGTAAATAAACCGATATAATTATCGCGTCCTTACATTGCGACTCTACAGATGAACATACGAGCAGAAACCGCAATATCACCACTCTGCTGATATTACATTCCCGCCCCCCGCACCCTGTCGCCATGAAGTCCCGTCGCACCCCCTCGGCCCCCCTTCGCCCACTCCATTCCACTACGAACCCCATAGGGTAATGAATTCGACCACAGCCGGTCTATCAATATGACCTATAAAAATTTAGGGCGCAATTATTGCCCTTAATCGCCCACGCCGAGCGCTTTATTGAATAAATGTGGGTGAAATATTTTGCATCACACGTACGTGACGGCATCGGCATTAATTATTAAAGTTTATTTAAAGGGATTATCTGAATACCATCTCTTAATCTCCTATACTCGTAATGTTGACTACAAATAGTTTAAACAAAAACATTATTAAGTACATAAAGTGCAATAAATCTTACAATTCCAGTAATAAACTCGTACGAATACCATTCCCGTTGTTTTTTATTGATCCTTTAGAAGTTGTATATTCATTTTCCGCGTTAACGTTGGAATTCATGTAGCGGAATGCTAATATTTTGTTTGTTAATATTATATCAGGGGTCGTTGTGTCAGAATCGCATATAATACGAGCTGAACCCCGCCAGCGCCTACTGGCTTTGCGACTTGTATCACCACCCTACCCTGACCTCCCATAGTTTCCTAAACTGGCTGAATAAGTTGAAACAGAATATACGGCAAAAGCTCTTCTGAAATTGGCCTTGTTGTAATAGCGAAAGCGTGTCCCATAAAGAACATTCTGTATTTTGTACATCTGGCTTGTTTCATTACGCTATACGTTAGATATTTCAATACTATATAATTTACGCATAATTTGACTATTTATGCCAGTCTAGGTTCATTTGCTTTAATTAGCAGTATTTTTAAAGTAACAATACAATTTCACAAGTTTCGTGAAACTTTTCTGCCAATGTAGGTATGCCAATTGGAAAACAATTTTCCTTGACACACCACACAATTTTCCGTAACAGGCATCTGTGTCAATATCATGTTGGCAGTTACTGCAACTATCTTCGACAAATGAAAGACGACATTCTGTCGTCAGTTGAACATCGTAAAAGTCTTGTCTCATTCGTCTTTACAAGTCGTTTATCAAACTAAGCACAAACAGTTGTCAAAGTTAAACAATTGCTGAGTTTCTACCGTCTGAGTTTGATGAAAAGTTATGTTTTATATTATTACGACTACAGACAGATCAATCCTATTTCCTAATATCTATACGCTGGTGGGACACAACGAGCCACTTCCCAGAATTTAATGGTAAGAATTTATATTTTTATCGGTTAATTTTTAGTAAAGTAATTTTATTTTATTTTACGTAGAAATAGGTAGTGGTACTTATACAATGACATATCTTGACACTTTACTTGTAAGTAGTTACGCCGTGCTGGTAGGTATAGATGGTAATTAAACCCATAATCAAAAATATCATCTAGGCAAAACATAGAACCTATTAGTGAACCTATATTATGCATAGATTCGGCGAGTGTAGACTGGACTATAAACGAAAATTATTCTGAATCTACTCAATTTGTAGAGTAGGTCTTCTTATGAAAACGCGGCAAATGGATCTCGTATTCGGGGTATTGCGCCGTTCGTGAACAATGCATGCCATAGTCGAGGCGGAATCAGTTGGAAACAAATTCAATGCCCCCACTACTCTCCCTTCCTTCATAGTCGTAAACTTTGCCCCGACTTCCGAAGTCTGTTGTTCTACAGTGCTCCATACGTTAATTTTAAACGTATGAATTAGAGAGGTATCCTACTTATAGAAGCTAGCACTATCAGAAGCTAAGTCTGTAGCAACTTATTGTTCGCCGGATTCAAATTATTCCAGATCATATCCTTGAAAAATGGATCTCTCCATATATCGCTGTAATGTAATGTTTATGTAGATTGCAATAAACAGCCACTGTATAAGAATTTAAAGATTTTTTGAATATTATGACGAATAAAACAAGATAGGTACTGTTCCGGGTAGCAACAAAATCTCACGCACTGGACATAAAGTATTTATATAGTGACCGCAAGAGTCGCGATCCTATATCCTATGCCACATGCCAAGCGTCAAACCAGAATCTTCGCGCTTTAGTTACAACTTGAGAAGGACGACTGACATAAATGTTTGCGAAGGGAGGAATGTTTAATTTAAAACAATGTTGCACCCACAGTGTTCGCAATGTTATTTTTCGCAACGAACGCTAGACGTTGGTTGGCGTAGCGACTAATCTTTTAGCGCGTCACCGGCGCACGCACATAAATTGCGGTTGAGTTACGATCCCCCCCTAACAGGCCCGACACCATGTAGGCACGAGTAGACATATGTAGGTACCAGTATAAACTCACCTTCTTCCTACCCGTTGTAAATTCCAACTCCACTAGCCAAATGGTTCGAGCAAATAATCGAATTTTATCCGTCATTCGATTGAATATACCCGTTTATTTCAGCAAGCCGAACACCGTTGTGTCCGATGAAACTTTGCTGAAACTTGCAATTTGCATCCGTTATGAGGATTATTTCAGTTTCAGTATTCAGTCACAACTCCAATTTATTTTATTATTCAATTCAATATAGTATAGATACCCACCCACCTACATAAACCTATAGGTAGTTTATTATACACAAAATCCTTATAATTAGAAAATGTGGTTAAATACATTGATTAACATCCGAATAATCGACCCAATGGTTGTCATAATCATATTACCTATCGCACATCAGTCGTCACATGCCTCGTTATATACGGTAACCACTTCGCTCTTCTTCTGCTTTCTTTTTGTACACCTACCGAAAGAAAGATATTAATCTCGCTCGAGTCGTGTAGCTCCCTCTCCTAACCGGAGTAAGTTCTTCATTATTACATTTCCGTTTCCGGTCGTCGGATTTTGATTTATGGCTTTAATTTGGCAATGTTGGCGACGACAGGCCGAGACATGTCGGAGTGTTTTCAAGGAGTCATCGTGCAATTGTTTAATTAATCTTAAGCTACGAGGCAAGGCGGCGGCGCCCATGCTCTAGCACTCGCTGTGGTGCACTACACTCGGCCAACTTTAAACTCGTTAAAAGTTCCTTTGAAACATTTGGCGCCAGATAAGCCGCAGTCAGACTTTGGTTTCAAGATTGTTAACTTATCTAGTATTATAATTAAACAGTATTTCGTATTTCATATTTCATTTCACACCATTACCATCTTAAACTTAGGGAAAAGTCGGTGTCCGTTTGCATAATTCGGCATTTCGCTAGTTTTATTGTGTGGCATTATGACTTGAGGTACTAATAGTGTCATCGTAAAGTACATAAGGATCGTTCTAGCCACTCCAGAGCACTACGGCCACTGTCGCCCATAATCACCAAAACCATGTACATACAGGCTGGCGTTGAACAAGCTCATTGCACGCTCACAAGATGGCCGACAATGGCCCCTAGCGGATAATTACTCAAATAGATTGCCCATTGAGGCATTGTCTCTCCACCTCCTCTATAATATAGGAATCGCATCTGACTCGAATACCAATTATTAGGACCATGTGTTACATTTCTGTCCATTTTTCGTACGTTCTGCACGGATTGATTAAGTTAATTAATTCACGTTACCTTTATTGGTTAAATCCAAGCAAATTTAATATTAATTATTATGAATAGACATTCAATGCAGGTGACACAATATAGAATAAACCGGACAAGTGCGAGTAGGACTCGCGCCCTAAGGGTTCCGCACAAACTTAATTGAAGAAATAATTAGAAAGTCATCAATAAAATTTCATACGCAAAGTTAAGTTAGTACAAGAAAAAAAGATTTTTTTGTGATGTAACTACAAATTTACGGTTTTCGGATTTTTTCCTTTGCTTGTGCTAAAGCCCTTGCATAGCCAAACTTCAAGATTCTAGGTCAACCGGAAGTACCTCATAGGTTTTGATGACCAAGATACTAAGAAATGCGGCAAAATCGGCCATATCTTCTGACTGCGTTGACTTAGAAGTTTGATTTTTTCACAGCTTTAAAGGACTGCAGACTTGAGTATTTGATATTAACTTTAACTTGATACCTCCACGCGTTCCTGAGAAAAATGGTTCTTGACAGACGGACGGACGGAAGAACGGACAGACAGACAGTCGGACAGACAGACGGACAACGATGTGATGTGAACCCTAAAAATGGATTATGACTCCACATACGCCAAAATTAAATGGAAAAGTACTAAAGTATTATAAGGTACTAAAGTAATATAATATAAAATGGGAAAGTGACATCAAGGCAATGGGTATGTATTCACCAAAAAACTAATAAATGTCGACCAATGGCTAAAGTAGAAAGAAAGTTTCTGGGGGTGCAGAGCAGAATATACGCAATAGTATAAGTATAAACGGTAGTGTCAGATTCTAGAATAATATTATTAATGTCGATTTATTAAATTAATAACGGTCCATCCGTACTGTCTGACCGGGTTAAACCTGTGCCTCATAAGGTTGAATTTAGATTGTATTTTCACTCGGCAAAAACGCATCACCTAATGTACTTAATACCTATGTTTCGGTCGCTTTCTCATAAATAAAATTACGATTATTATGATCAAATTATTCACTGGCGAAATTTTTCTCGGTCCGCATGAGCGGGCATTTATCAGACGTTTTGATCAACACGTCCTCGCCTGTTACATAATTACAGTTAACAGCAGTACAGCGACGTTATCGCGCGTATAAATTAAAGCGATTTACATTCGGCGAGACATGGGGCCGGCCATTATCGTGAAGGATGCGGAGATGGGCGGAGATCATCGCCCGCTATGCGCCACGGCGACGGCGAAGTGATGGAACGAACGCATTGAGTTCCTATGCAGTCGACGAAAAAATAATCCAAATCAAAATTGTTGCCTATCAAAATTGTTGGTAAATGGTCAAAGTACATGTTATCATAGAGAGTCAATTGAACTTCACATGATCTGCATTGTTATGGAGACACCCGCCCACAAGCTTGACAATTCTAAAACTCTTTGATATATGCCTTCCTCTAGCATAAAATGCCTTCCTCTGGTATAAATTGGTCATAATCTATTACTTTTTTTTAAAACCTATCATCTATAATATAAAATGATGTGATGCCGTGAAAGTTACTTGTTTCGAGTTGACTATCTAATATTAGTGCATCATTAGACGATAGATTCCTAAGCTATCCTAAGCGTCAATCGGCACAAAATCTTTTTACAAAAAATAGGATAATGACTGTGGTATCACTCTATATATATAAAAGCTTAATAGAAATTCACACCGAGCAAGAAAAGGGAAATTTAACTAAAAGAATGGACGGGCATAGTTACAATACACGAAATAAAGAAAAGTTAGTGCATCCAAGAACAAGGCTACAGAAAGTCATGAAGCAGGGAATTCACACAAAAATAATAATGTACAATAAGCTGCCATTAAATGTCACCAGGCTACCGATGCTAGAATTCAAAAGGAAACTAAAATTATTTTTTGAAAACAATGCATTCTATTCATTGAATCATTTCCTGGAAATGCCACTAAATGACTATTCATTTTCTAACACCACATTCAATTGACTTTATTTAGCTTAATATAATGTGTTTTATTTTATTTAATTTAGTTATAAGACTAAATTGTAATATGACTTGCCCAATGCAACGTTCTCTGTTGGAAGTAAGGGCCAATAAATAATTTGATTTTGATTTTGATTGGGCTGCCCCACATTTTACAGCACCCTACAATCCCACTGATTCTGTGCTCCTGTTCACATAAAATCATGTTAAAGTCACGTTAAAGTCATTCATTACGTGTTCACTCGAATTACATCCATCACACCGCTCATAAATTAAATTCCCATATTCCAAGCAAAACCTCTGCAAATTGGTCTTAATACTCAAAACGGTAATGGTAAGCATATAAGCAATATCAATTTAATACAGTGCGTACCAGATGAGGACGGGACTCCCATACCCATAGGGGTTGCTTCCACGCAATAATTTCTCCCTTGTAATATTATTTATTAAAGGCTTCGAAACAATCCCTTATGATACAATGTGACACCAGACATGGATTTGCAACTAAGCCTCGTGTATGTAATAAAACTAACACCAAACTCATCTCGACCATAACGTGTATGGTATTAGAATGAAGATGCCCCAAAATTAGTTTCGGGCACCATCATTCTTTAGCTATATCCTTTTAAGTAAACTAATTAAACCTACTCTTAATTAAAAATAATAAAATTCTAATGTTTGGATGTTTGACGCTCGCAGTCACACTATAGCGGCTGACTAAATTGGAATAGTGATTGATGAAACTTGGTAAATTTTAAATTGTTATGGTCTTCCTTTAATAATTTAAATAAAATACTAAGTTGCTTAAGAAGAAGAAATTGATTATAATAATAATATTTATTGATACACAATTACATCTTCTTCTATACTTATAATAAATCTGTAGAAACCGTGTGTCTGTACTTTGAATAAATTTATAAAAAAATGAGTGTGGACGATAAAAAAAGAGTAACAGAACACAAAAAAGCATTTTTAAATTTTTTTGTCTTTCTGTCTTTCTGTCTGTCTTTCTGTCTGTCTGTAATCGCTAATCTCCGAAACTACTGAACGGATTTTCATGCGGTTTTCACAGGTAGATTAAGCACAGCCTGGCGCAACTTATAGGCTTTGTTTCATTGAAATCGGATGACAGCGAAAAAAGTTATCGTCATTTACAGATAAATCATTTAACGTAACAAGACGATGTCATAGACATAGGAGATATCAGTGTTTTTTTTAACTGGGACAGTATAGGCAAGTCCGAAACCATAGGAGATGCAGGGAAAGTGTCTTATGACATAGAAATTTTTTGGTCAAGCGTGTGTTGTCCATAAAAATGAGACAATTTGCACATATTTTTTTTAATGCGGTTCGACTCAGTTTCATGTAGGGATCACTTCATTATATCGGAAGAAAAAAATCTGAGCAGCAGAAGTTAGTCAAATTCAATAAAATGTTTTCTCATAGAACGCCAGTGAAAAATAATTTTTATTATTTTTAAAAAATGCGTATCGACTTAGTTTCATGTTAGAATCATTTTATTGTATCGGAAGAAAAAAATCCAAGCAGCAGAAGTTAGTCAAATTTAATAAAATGTTTTCTCATTAAACAGACTGTGCAATGTACTTAGGAACTTACAACTTATTCATGCATGCCACCTGAACTCCAGCTGCTCCGATTACTATGTCAAAATTGTTATCACGAAAAAATACCTAAAGGTTCCTAAGACTGTTTCCCGGTATCTCCTATGGTTTTGGTTTTGCCCATACTGTATTAGTTAAAAAATACACACGTATAATAAAAATTGATATGAGAAGTCTTATGAGCAATAGAAGTGAAAACAACAATTTTTTAAATTTTTATCTGTCTTCACCAAATTGGATACGGTGTTCATAGTTTGTTCCTGAAGGTATGGTATACCTTAAATTATGGTGAAGGTACTTAGAATGATCCATTTTACCATTGGAAAATTATAACTAGACGATGTATGTCTGTACATAGCAGAGATAGGTACCTACTTCCAAAATCCACGCGGACGAAGTCGCGGGCAACAGCTAGTTTGTAAATATAACAATGCGGCCCTGGCTCCTAAAATAGGAAATCCAGTATGTCAGGAGCCAGTTCCTTCCCAGTCAGTGTAACAATTTTATTTAACCTAAAGTAGAAAGATTCTATGATGAATCCTTTTGATTGGTATCATATAGTTATGCAGATGGGTTTTTTTCTGCTTACATTTTTATCCTGTCGATTCCCAATTCAAAGGGGTGGTTTCTTATAAAATATTTAAATGCATTTTACTTATTTTTGAAATATTTTTGAAAAAATATTTTTGAAGGAATGTTACCTTTCAGAAAAAATGCTATCCAAACCAAGGCTTCTATTTTTCCACCCTGTATCAGTAGGGTACTTTTTAACACGGATGAAGTGGCTAGGTGTCCACTAGTTAAAATAAATTCGAGCATACCTCAACTTTCGCTACACGCTTCATACTTTCGCCTCGTTGGCTTCGATTCTAAATATTTTGCATCATCTGCACTGCATTTGCCTCAAACGACAGACAACTTTTGTTCAATTTATACAGCCAAGTTGATCTCTACATAAATTGGTTACTGATCATGACCTTGTCCAATTTTCAGTAGTTCAGATAACCCTAATTTGTCATGGCCCTAATTAGTGACATAATTGTCACTTTAGAGCGATATTCGGTAGCTTGGCAATAAATATTTTTAGCCATTATATATGCACTGTAGCTTTAGTGTAAACGTTTAATTTAGCGGCTACGAGTCATTTACAGGCGAGGCAATTTGATTTACAGGCGAGATACGAGCGTAAGACGGATCATTAGTGAGTGACGCCAATGGCCTTACGTCAGCGGAACAATGGAATGGACAAATTGCGCTTTTCGTACAACATTCACTAGTGAATATTTGAACTTAGTATAGAAACTTAACTAAACTTATCATATATAGATCCATTTTACATCTATTTAAGAACTTTCCTAAAAAATTAGATAGCCAAGTCTAGTACTCTCAACCTTCCACCCTTCGTCACTGAAACCTACATACCTGAATCAAGGTCACCGCTTTCACCTACTTTCAGTTTCACTCGTACATCTTGGTTTTACATAAGTAAATTGTGAAATAAGAAATTTGTAGACGGTAGCGAACCCTCCCTAATGGTCTTTTGACGCCACGATATCATCGGGGAGGCAATCTCATTTTTCCGCCACAACACAGCCATAGCGTCAAAGCTTACTACATATTAGATTCATTATTGGAGGATATCGATGAAAATCTCCAGCATCCAATCTCGTGGGGATCGCTGGCGGCGCGTATTCTTGTAATTTCTGAGGCATAATTTTATTTATTAGAGAGTACCCTCGCCGCGCCGCGCCGGTGCGGCGGTGCGGCGGGAACACCCCATTTGCCGCTTCATTGACTTACAACGGCACTCCATAACACTTCGCACATATTTCTGTAGCCTCTCGCAGATGTTAGATCCCTCCTCGTACCTCATTATATCGCGGATGACATTTAATAAAACATTATGGATCCGCATAACGGATTATGGATACCGCACGGTAACGCTTTTTCGTTACCTCAAATCATCAGCTCTTTTTTTAAATATTAGGCTTTAAGCTTTTTTAGAGAGCGTCAGTGGCGTCGGGGATAAGACGCGGCCTATCATATCGAAAGGTCCGAAGTTCGATCTCCGGCTGGACCATGTACCAATGGGTTTTTCCTCGAAACTTAAGTACATAATATACTAACTGCTCTCAAACGGTGAAGGAAAACATCGTGAGGAAACCTGCATACGCCGAAGAATAAATTCTTAGGCGCATGTGAAGTCCACCAACCCTCACTGGGCTAGCGTGGTGGACTATAGCCCGAACGCCCTCGTTGATAGGGTAGGCCTGAGCCCCAGCAGTGGGGAGATTGATAGGCTGTTGATGATGAAGATGAAGTTCGGTGGTTGTTACGGCTGCTGTAACCTGTAACCACCTACAAAGCTTGATAAGCCTTGATTGTCTGTAAGCCTCAGGACGAGGAGTTTTGAATTAGGAAGCAAGACGGACAGACACACAGAGCTTTAGTGGACAGAAGACAAGAGAACTGGACAAAAGACTAAAGATATATAAACGTATCTTATGTACTTACCTATATCTTAATTCCTTCATTCTGACTCTTCAGATGCGTTTATGTAAGAAGTTCGGAGTAAAATAATACATAAAAGTAAAGATTAAATTTGTGAGATAATAAGAAAACAGAATAGAAAAGCAGAATAACTTTGTATTAACTTTACCATCTTGTAATTAATTTGAATAAAAGCTTGTTATGGAATTCCTATTCAGATTTCCAAAAGGTCCGATACCTTTTGGAAATCTCTACTATAGTGGTATTCTCTACTATAGTGGTATCCGATAGAGATTTCTAGCGTATACGGTATTTACAGAGCGTCAGTGGCGTCGGGGATAAGACACGGCCTATCATATCGAAAGGTCCGGAGTTCGATCCCCGGCTGGGCCATGTACCAATGGGTTTTTCCTCGAAGCCTAAGTACATTTACTTAATGACTGCTCTCAAACGGTGAAGGAAAACATCGTGAGGAAACTTGCATACGCCGAAAAAGAAATTCTTAGGCGCAAGTGAAGTCCACCAACCGGCACTGGGCTAGCGTGGTGGACTATATCCCGAACGCCCTCGTTGAGAGGGTAGGCCTGAGCCCCAGCAGTGGGGACATGTTAATAGGCTGTTGATGATGATGACGGTATTTACACTAATAGAAACATTTGAATACTCTTCTTTGAAAGGAAAGAAAGAGAATTCAAAAACTTTTAACTTCCATGTCATGACGAATGCGCCCAAGATGTCTCATTCATAACTCCTTAGGTACTCCATACACCTCGAAAATCCCTTAAAATTTTTTAAACATGACATCATCGTTTAGAAAGTTTTGTGGAGACGTTAGTACGTTTTAGCACATTTCTGTTCTGAGTGCGGTCGGATGACGGATTTGATTTATCATTTTAATTTGGCGAGCGGTGACGACGGGCCGAGGTGGCCCCGGGGAGTCCCGCGGGATCCACCCCGCTCTGAATTTAAATCCGTTGTATTAAATAATTATTTTATGACGTCAAACGTCTCTGGTTAATCGAAAACGATTAATTGTGGTAGACACAATTAATCGAGGTACGAGTAAGCTGCAATCAGTGTACCTACGAATTTTTTTGATCTATATCAATGTCCAATGTACAGGATCATTCAGCTTGTAAGTGTTATTTGAAGGTCACACTATATTATTCCAGATCGGAGTAGTTAGACGTCAAGGCACGATAGAAGCTCTTAGTACTTTGTATGATTGCCAGCTTAGGCAAGTGAGTCTTGCGATAGTCGGGGGCGGGCTGGGGCAAGGCAGTTACCGGCTCAGGCGAGGTGACGTCACGGGCCAGCCCCACCCCTCCCGCCGTTGCCACCGCCGCCGCCGCCCGTCCTCATTTGTTTTCTGGTGTCACTTCTTATCTCGTCTCGCAATTATTACAATTTGTCCGCTCCTCCCCTTATCTTAGCGAGTTTGCCACTTCAGCATAAATACAGTCTACTTCAGCAGATTCAGAGGATCATATTGAGGAAGATCCTCTATTTTTCCTAATTTTCGCAGCTGCGAATTTTTCAAAACTTTGAATAATGATATTGCCGTAAATTGTAGAGTAGGCCTCAAAACGCCGCCCGCCGACAGTCGGTCGGTCGGTGGGGCAAGTCGTTGTTTGTTTTTCCCATGAATTAATTTTTTCATCGTTTAGTCGACAACAACCAAAGAGCATTTCCCTTAACAGGTTTTCAGTCAGACAGTAATTCTAGCTCTGAGTAAGTATGTCTTCTTACGGATGAACAGTGAGAACGGGACGGATAGATACTTTTTAGACAAGATCGAGTTAGGAGTGAGTGTATTCTAGTTTATGCTGATGCTGGGAACATACAGAAGAGATTCAGATTACAAGTAACTTATTAATTGACTTGCAATTTAGTTACCGGCACGGAAATAGCGTTCTTGAGTGCTGACTATGGGCCGGAAAAAAATAATTTTTATTATTTAAATTAATAATAAATTAAATTAAATTAAAAATTTTAATACTAATTTTCTACTTTGGACATAATTATTCAGTTTTGACAATATTCATTTTGAACATTATTCGGTTTGGACTTTATTCAGTTTGGACATTTTTAAATGGACATCATTATCATAATCGTACGTACTTACAAGTTATTAAAAATATAAGAAGGAGAGAGTAAGGAGAGGGTAGAGGAGTTCTGTTCGATTCGGTATCCTTGGCTGTCCATCTCGGCTGATGAGGTGTCGTGTCGCATTACGTCAGTTCCCAAGCGGTCCATCTGCCACGGATCGCTCGCAAAGCTAATTCGGGGCAGGTGTAACACGAATTAACCGCTTGCCAGGTCGTTAGTGCGCGCGATTGCTACTCCTCAGCACCGTCTCCGTATTTTTATCGTTCCTTCGGCGGAGGGGAACGCCGCGCGCGCTCGTTGGCGCGACAAAATGTTCAATTTTAGATACAAATAAAAAAGGTCGGACGCGTCGCGCAGAATATTAACGGCGCGCAATATGAACGTAGTAGGCATCCGGAATACGCGTCAAAAGTGCCAAAACGATGTTATTCTTTTCCGCGCGGAGGTAATAAGCGAGGCGGTCCCGGCCGTGCCGCGGATATGAAATTCAGAAATGTTTATGGCACGCGATAATGGGCAGGCTTCGTATCCGATCGGGGTTTACGGATGAAAGGATCCACTCGTAATTAGAATCCTTAAGGTCTTTTGTAATAGCGTAATTGTTTCCCGTTGTCGCCTCGGAGCACGCCGTTATCTCTGTGAATGGAACGACTCGAATACAAAGAGAAGACTGCGACCGTAACGCGAGTGCTCTACTTTATTCTTGGGTTTGTCTTCGTGTGTTTTATTTGGGGGGCTCAGGGTTGAGTTTGGAGGAGCGGCTGTAGATGGAGTGACGCACGTGTCGCGTCGGCCGGAGTGATTGAGAGCCGTCAGTTGCAGCGGCCGGTCGCATGCCGCGCGCTGCATGCCGCAGGCCGCCGCCGCGCGCCGACCTGTGCCCCGCTACGCTTGCCAAATATCGTCGCTTCTAATTGCATGCGTAATTTGCTGATGCCTTCTGATACAATGTGACTGCCGGTCGCCAAAGCTATTTGAAGAACGACGATAATGGCACATTATGTATGATAGACATCATTGCGTGTCAACGTTCAGTGTTAGACATAAGCCTTTCTACAATAATATTCATTTTAAGATTGTAATGAAAGTGTAAGTAATCTAAGGGTGCAGAGCAACATCAATTGTTTATAATGCCAAGTCGCGGAATACCAATTAAATATTGTACAAATGTAACTGAGAAAAGAAGAGGTTGACGGATAGATATCTATTTTTGTTCGGGTCGGTCGCGAATTTTGCAACAAGTATGTCCAGTGTGGCCACTCCTAGATGAAGGAAAGTTGCCTATGATGAATGTGCCTATGTCCATCTGAAATCCTTCCTACTAAGATTGTAAACGTGAAAATTTGTAAGGATGTTAGTGAGTTTGGAGTTTAGTTTTATTTTAACCTACTTACTCGTAAAACGCTATAAGTACATTACACTCATTGTATATACCTATAATATAATGTTCATTGTCAAATGTATGCCTTCTTGGTTATGCCATTTTGGCGCTGATGTCTAATGGCGACTAAGTATCATAATTATAGTGACGAGTGTCGATGGAATAAAACATTTTGAACAGTTTTTCATTAGTTCTCGGGACACTCGAGGGTAGTTAGTGGTTCAATTTGACACACTTAGCTCTCATTAGTATGGGACAGCGGATGCAGTGTAATTAGAGAGGCAGTGATTACAACAGACTTTGTATTTATAGAGATATATTTACAGAGCGTCAGTGGCGTCGGGGATAAGACAACTATCATATCGAAAGGTCCGAAGTTAGAACCCCGGCTGGGCCATGTACCAATGGGTTTTTCTCGAAACTTAATGAAGGAAATCATCGTGAGGAAACCTGCATACGCCGAAGAAGAAATTCTTAGGTGCATGTGAAGTCCACCAACCCGCACTGGCCTAGCGTGGTGAACTATAGTCCGAACGCCCTCGTTGAGAGGGTAGGCATTACGCCCCATAGGGGGCAAGTTAAAGGCTGTTGATTTCATTTGATTTGTATTTATAATGTTCATTAGGTACACTTAATACAACGTAGGTGTAGAGTTAAGACACTGATATATGGCTGGGTACGCCGCACTAACCCTGAAGCCATGTTAACACGCTTATAACAGATTTGCCTTATGAATTGTTCAATTCAGTAGTTCAACTGAGTTATCGCTCGATGAACCATACAACCGGTGATAGTATTATAAATGCTTGAGTCCTTACTCTGCACCCGATATTCTATACTGAGTACCTGTTTTTGTTCAAGCTTTCCCTTGGGTATATATTGCAATGAAAATTCCCGAGAAATTCGCAAGTAACATCAAAGGTTTTCCCGGACAAGGTCCCTTATTACAGTGCCGTGGCTATAAAGTTAGGAAGGTCCTCTACTGCTCAATGCGTGAGTTCAGTGTGGTCCTTCAATAGACTTCTGCAATAATATTTGCATATAAAGGCGATGCCGTCAGTGCTTTGCGCTTTGTACGCAAATTCGGAAATTTTCTACGAACTGTTACTACCTTACATAGTCCGTAGTTGCGCACCTAGCCTGGGATAAAAGAAGATCTTGTTATGTATTTTATATGAAGTGCAACTTTCAGAGAAGATCATCACTTCTGTTTTGAAAGAATACACGTATCTAATTCAGACAATTGCCGGCGAATGTTTCCCACGTGAGAGATTAATTGCAGCAACTTTCGCCGGGCCAAAACATGTTGGATTGCAGGAGCCAGTGCGAGGGAGAGAGTGGCATTGCACAGTAGCGGAACAGAACGGATTAAATTGCAAGTGCGCTGATGTATTTATAGCTGGTCCGGAGACAAACGAGCGCGCGCGTGATGGACCTGCCTCGTTATGGGAATTAATCGAGGTTGCAGCGAGCGGCGCACCTGCAGCTGCAGCCGAGCGTCTACCTGAACCTGAAATATTGTGCTCTCTTGTCATTCTCTGATAGCCAGCACCAACAACAAGCAGACGCTAAAACATCGCCATTACATTAATTCATTTTACTTTTAAAAACAACGACAATATGGTTTCTCCACTGAAATTGAATAAGACACCCCATTCAGACTAACAATGACTTTCTTGTCTTTACTCGGAAGTAAGACATTAATTTCCATTTCGGACAAAAGTAAAACCAATTTAAAAAGGAATACATAAGCAGAAATTTGCATCACAATTTGGACTTTCTTTTAATTTTTCGAAGTCGAACCTTTTTGAGTAGGTATCTATTGTGTCGGTGAAGCAACCAATTCTTAGAGAAAATACTCAGCTGAAGTGGAAAATACATTTCAATAGATTGTTATAGGTGGGCCGAGATTTCCAATTGAGGTCGTTAAACAAAATGTCCGTATATACGAGTATGCCTACATTGAATTGTTCGGTTTGATCATTACACTCGGAGCGGACACCTGCGACCGTGCAGCCTACATGAGCTAAAATAACCGCGAAATCGAGTTATTGGCTCGTCCGCAGCCATTCAGTAGGTACGGCTACGCACTTGAATTGCCATTCCAGCCGGTTGACCAAATACAGTTCGGGTGTACTGAATCAGTTATGATTACTTAATAAAGTAGGTAAATGAATGAATTTTGCCTTTTTATTATGTTATGTGCACAGCGATTTGTGTAATTTTATAGAATATCCAAAGACGCAAGTCAATGTCAATACCTTCGGGTTACATAAGTCACAATTATATTACGAACTTTGAATCGGAGTCAGGACTTCAAAGTAAATTGTACAGTGTTGCAAAAGTAGCACGTAAGTAAAAGAAAACCGCCACTCCCGACACAAGACGGGGGTCAATCGGATTACGTCCATTCTCATGAAGTCCGTAAAAATGTCTGAAACGGAAAAATACGAGTAAACCGTTATGCAACAATACAAAGGCCGCTTTGATTCGCGCATAAAGCTCGGAGCAGTCTGCGACCCGCATTGTATTTCGCTCGCTACATGGAATATTTATGGCGCCTGCAAACAAAACTTGAAGAAGCTAAGTGGTCTAAGTTAGCGCTAATTTAAGAGTTCGGCGCCGAAGCGGGCGGGGCAGGCGCGCCGCGGGCCGGGACGGCCGCCCCGGAGACTGCCTCACTTTGTCATAACTTGCTCGGTTACAGCTTCGGGCCTCGCAGACACACACGTCTTTATATAGCGTGGCTTTTGTTGTTTAGGAAAGCTAATCAAAACACAGGTTCACGTGGGATTATAAACGAGTTGCGCCTTATCGCATGCCACCCACGCCCGCCCTATCCGGGAAATTGTGAGTTTCACTTCACTACAGCAACAATAGGGTATGTCACATGAAATAGTGTAGCTAAGTGAGTATTAGTATCCTTGTTATATTTTGTACGTGATATATTTCCATTAGTCACTTTATAGTAACATCGATAAAAGACGAGACACATCTACAGTCACTCTAGATTTTCCACACAAAAAAATTTAAGGGGTTCTTCCCGTGGTCTAAATAGTTGAACATTAGAAAACAGTAATTGTCATTCACCTTCGTACATTAATACTTTAGTATTTTTAAGGGGATCCCCACTTAAACAACGTAAAGTGGACTATAGGGTAATCCCCGCCTTGACAGATTGAGGTACCTATCGAATTTAAATTAAAGGCTTTTCCATTATGCGAAAAATATAAAAAATGCCTATTAGTTTTCAGTCGTCCAACTCCTCAATTGGACCTCTGGGAATAAAAATATTTATGGTGCAACCAGTTGAACATTTCAGTTGGACCACCAAATACGCGATAGAAACAGAATAGAACCGAGTAAGAGATGATCTTATATAATATCGGAACGTGACCCCCATGACAACTCTTACGGATATGTTTATAATTATGATCCTATTATATCATATCATAGTGTAGTGCAATGAAATATAATAATCCCCCCCTAATATAATGCGGAAAAACATTGGATTAAACACTGTCTATGTCTTGTCTATCGCTTCTTGTGTCTTATACATTTGTTTACAACCCGCAACCGATTCGTGTTTGTAAGCGAACTATTTAATGCCAAGAATAATTTAAGCTATAACGGCGTCTGGAAGCGGTGTAAGCAGAGCGGTAAGTTAGGTACTTATATGCAAATAAAAATTTGACGTCGGCGAAAAAATTCTCCAACCAAATTAACATAATTTAAAATTCAAAACCGTATGAAATGCCTCATAGCGGAGAGCACGCCACTGAAAAAGAGGCATTTTTAATTCATTCAGTAACACTTTGACGGAAATGGTTTGGTTAAAAAAATCTTTTAAGGATATGAGGAACGTTTCGACTTGACTTTAGGAAAGAAAAATACGGGTGAAAATAATAAATAGCAGTATAATGGCGATCTTCACGCAAAAGATTAGCCACAAAAGCCGTGGGCTTACCAGTATTTATAAGGAGTGTTAGCGGCACGCCACGGGGCGGATCGTGCAATATGTCTCAACCGCCCCGCGCGGACTCACGACAACACTAATGTCGTCTTCTATTCTATTAGATCTAATACAACTTATTTATAATCCAATCCAAGTAACATAAAACGTAACTTACACACGGAATACAAAATAAGGCAACTAACGAACCCTTGCTAAAATACCACTGAATAAAGGGTAGCCAAAGTAGGTAGTTATCCTTTTAGGTCACGGCAGGCGAACAGTTTTCATTAGGTAGGTAATTTCTCTAATGCCATATTAGTTTCGTCCAGCTAGGTACCTACCCCAAAACCTTACATGAATCCAGCGAAGTTATACAAAGTTGTACGAACAACTTACGTCGAAGTTATTTTGATTCGACTTTACATGGTTCATGGGGTTGCTCAAGTTTTTGATTAGTGACCGGCGATCGAGAATACTATTAGTGACGTTTAAGTAATCTCAATTTGTAAAATGTCCAATATCCTCATATTGCCCGACTCTATATGAGAACTGAGGCCAGATAGTTATATTATTACCCGTGGACCAACTGGTCCAACTGGTTGTTTGACAATGAAGCAATACAAAATATAAAAAAAACTACCCGCCTCGTACCTATGTTTATGCGTACCTAATCACTGAAGACGACATTACGCGTGCATTCGCTTAAAAATCTCATATGCATTATTAATGTAGAGATTTTTGAGATATTTTGTACGGATTCCGGCGAACATTTAGTATCAAAACTGAGGGTTCCGTGCGAGCCCTTGCCGCCACAACTGCGCCATAACCCGTTTGCTCTGAACCATCTAATTTGCTTGCTGACGTACAACAGTCAACTTGTCCGTTTAATTTATTACGACGTCTTACACTGTTTGCTTACATACCGCACATATGCTATGCTGCACACATCTACCGCCTGTACCTTGTCAATATTTATTATGTTTAGAATACCCGGATCTCCCTCCATTCAGTGATGACAATTACGGCTTGTGGTTGGTCACTATATAGGCCTCATAAAACAAGGTCAAAGGGAGAGCTAATGCTCGAAGTTTCTCTGCCTGATCGAATCAGGAATGAGGAGATCTGCAGGAGAACAAAGTAGCCGACATAACCCGAAGAAATGCCACGCTTAAGTGGCAGTGGGCAGGGTACATCTCTCGCACAACCGACGATCAAAAATTATCCACCATATAATTAGGTATTTACCTATGTTTTGTTCGATATGATTTAAAAATTATCCACTTTATAATATTTTTACGTAATTTTGTTAGTGAGTGCGTGTCAAGTCTATAAACTTCTTATTTTCGAATCAAAATTTTAAACTAGGCAAAAACTGTATAGTTTCAGAACGTTTTGTCACCAAAACTTTTTGGTTCCCAGTCAAAGAAACAAATGAATCCAAATTTGGAATATGATTCCAAATTCAAATGTAAAACACTCAAGAGAACACAATTTACAATTTGCTACATTAGGTTCGATGAGTAGTTTGCTCCTTTCGAGCTCGAAAAGGGTGCATTTGGTGCGTAAAAACTCGCAGCAAAAGCGATTTTGCTGCGAGCGAGAGACAAAGTGATTTGAATTTGGAACTTTTAATTTTTTGGAATTATCGGCGCTGAAAAAAATAAACTAGTATGCGGTTCGTTCAGAAATTGGAATAGCGATTTAACTCGTAGGCACATTTTTTTTATGTTATTTATTGAAATAAAGTTTAAAAATTATAAGTACTAAGTATTGACTTTTTAAAGACGTAATATTTAAAATAAATAAATAAATTATTAATCGCTTACTTAAAAATATCATGTTTGGTTTTCATAAAAATGTTAAGAAGTGCAGTTTCCGAATGCAACACATCTACTTAAATAAAAAACCGGACAAGTGCGAGTCTGGCTCGCGCACCGAGGGTTCCGTACAAACTTGTAGGTACGGTCGACCGCACGTCAGTGGAAACAAAACCAGTATAAACTGGTCTCTCCTAGTATTGAAACTCCCTAATAGGCTAGGCCAGCTCAATGTCAATGTATTACCACTGACGTGCGGTCGACTGTACCTATATAAATTAGTTCGTCGTTCACGGGAATCGAGTCAATGTCAAAATATTTTATTGCATTATGAGTAATTTATACACGTTATATATTGTATCTACCACTGCTTCCAATAAACAGGTGGAAATTTCAGACGCCACCTGGAGGCAAAGTAGGTACCCTAAATATAACTGATTCCAAATTTTACTAAAAGGAAACATTCTTTTATTTTCAAAATTAAGTAAAACTGCATTCAAACATTTTAAAGAACCCACGAGTCTGAGTCGGGAATCGAATCTGACAATAATGTGGAAAAAATACATGCTATGTATCTTTATGACACCGATCGAAAAGGTTAATCTACAGAATAACTTCGCTCCATGTGGCGTCTGAAATTTCCACCCGGTACATAGGTGTTAGCTCTCGGGAAGTCTCGAAGATTTTTCTTGGAAATCAAAGTTCTCTAAGTATACCTATTTATTAAATTTGACCCAGATTTGTAAATGGTGACTAAAAAAATGAAAAGTGCCGAATTGTATATTAAAATTGGAAAAAACATTAGGTATCCATAATTGTGTCAGTTCTTGTAGTGTTAGTACTAATATTAATGGTAACATTTAAGCCATGCATTCTATAGCAGTATTGGTTAGACATCGTGGCGACCTTTTTAGATTCAAAACCTTTCTTTTTAAATTTCGAACTGGCACGACAAAAAGAATGCGCCAATAAATGAAATTAAAAAATAAGCAGAAATAAATTGACCAATAAGAAGTCAAACAAGTCCTGTCATGTCAAATGCTAAATCACGTGTTTACGCTCAGTGTTTACGTTATTGGTCAAATGTTATTCATTTTTTATGTGATTTTATTTCCAGACTTAGCTAAACCTTTAGTATAATTTGTAAAACCTTACGAAATTATTTAATATAGATCTGTAATGATGAAATTTCTAGACGATAGGGACTTTCAACAATTTTTTACGTCATTGTACTAATTTATAACAGTAGCTTGCTCATACGCAAAGTTAAGTTTGTTGGTGTTTACGATAATGGTCAAATGTTATTCATTTTTTAAGTGATTTTATTTCCAGACTTAGCTAAACCTTTAGTATAATTTGTAAAACCTTACGAAATTATTTAATATAGATCTGTAATGATGAAATTTCTGGACGATAGGGAATTCTTTCAACATTTTTTTACGTCATTGTACTAATTTATAACAGTAGCTTGCTCATACGCAAAGTTAAGTTTGTTGGTACTTTTGTACAAATAAATTTTTGTGATTTGAATACAAATTTACGGTTTTCGGATTTTTTCCTTTACTTGTGCTATAATATCTTGCTTCTTGCCAAATTTCAAGATTCTAGGTGAACGGGAAGTACCCCATAGGTTTTGGTTACCAAGATACTCAAAAATGCGGCGAAATCAGCAATATCTTTTAACTGCGATGACTTAGAAGTCTGATTTTTTCACGACACCAAGGACTGCAGACCTGAGTATTTGATATTAATTTCAACTTGATACCTCCACGCATTCCTGAGAAAAATGGTCTTGACAGACGGACAGACGGACAGACGGATAGACGGACAGACAGACGGACAACCGAGTGATCCTATAGAGGTTCCTTTTTTCCTCTTTTGAGGTTCGGAACCCTAAAAATAAACTAATGGAACTGAGTTTCTATTGAAATGGTGGGATTCCATTTTTTTAAGCATTAGGTCCTATTTTTATAGTATATTACGAAAAATGAGTGCATCCAGCGACGAAGATAGTTATTTAACTCCAAAAGAGTTGAGAGGCCGTCATAATGCTGAATTATTTAGCTTTTTACTGGAAAAGTCACGTGAAAAATATTACAATTAATTATTTAATAATTTGGCGACTTTCAAAAGGTTCAAACTTATTCTGAGACTGTTGTGTCTGTGTTGTGATTTTAATGGAATTATCTAAAACAAGTTCATTTTGTGTTAATTATTTTACTTTCCTACGTATACATAATACTTTTCTAGCTGCTAGATGTGAAAAGTTATAACTTTTCATTTTTTATAACATCTCATTTTTTAATGTCTTGTGTCTTTAAATCACTCACTGTGCTCTGTTATGTTACTGTCTATGTTAGAATCACTCTAGGGCTCGTGATTCAATTCTAGACTACTTCGCTAGCTCGTGATTTAAAATCGGCACTCGCAGGAAAAAAATACTTTGCTCACTTGTTAAACAAATAACTATTCTCTCGACGATTATGATAAAACCAAGAATCGTTGCATCATTACTGTAAAACATGGCTCTTTATTAACCATATTCAAATTTATGTAACGCAGAACAATATATCTGCAATTAAATTAATATTTGAGCAGTGGCGAATGAGGGTTGTTGTGATTGTGTGAGGTATTAAATCTCGTGCAGCGGTTCTGCCCTCCTCTCCAGGTGGGTAATGAATACAAACTGCGGGCCGCGCGGTTAGCTCCGTAGTAAATTAAGGCGGGCGAGTTGCGGCCGCGACGCGGAAACCGCTCCGCGAACCCACGGGCGAATCTGCGCATCTTCCCTGCTCCCCAGTGAATCATTCAGGATATAGGTACATTGATTACTTCCGAACACATTTATGATTAGACCCGCTATCAGTATTACGACATGATAAAGAGGCTTACCCATAGGTAGGCAGCCCGCATTGACTGGCCTGTTGGCGTAGTGGTATAGTGGTAGTGACCCTGCATACTGCGCCAAAGGTCGTGGGTGCGATTCCCACCCGGGACCAACGTTTGTGTGATGAGCATATCTGTTGATTTTCGGAATCTGGGTATTTGTATGTATTTAAGTATATTTATCAGTTGTTGAATACCCATTTACATGCTTTGGCTTAGTTTGGGACTAAACAACCGTGTGTAAATTTGTCCAAATATTATTATTATTATTGTTATTTAGGGTTCCGAACCTCAAAAGAGGAAAAAAGGAACCCTTATAGGATCACTCGGTTGTCCGTCTGTCCGTCTGTCAATACCATTTTTCTCAGGAACGCGTGGAGGTATCAAGTTGAAATTAATATCAAATACTCAGGTCTGCAGTCCCTTGGTGTCGTGAAAAATCAGACTTCTAAGTCATCGCAGTTAAAAGATATTGCTGATTTCGCCGCATTTTTGAGTATCTTGGTAACCAAAACCTATGGGGTACTTCCCGTTCACCTAGAATCTTGAAATTTGGCAAGAAGCAAGGTCTTATAGCACAAGTAAAGGAAAAAATCCGAAAACTGTAAATTTGTATTTTAATCACAAAAATTTATTTGTATAAAAGTACCAACAAACTTAACTTTGCGTATGAGCAAGCTACTGTTATAAACTAGTACAATGACGTAAAAAAATGTTGAAAGAATTCCCTATCGTCTAAAAATTTCATCATTACAGATCTATATTAAATAATTTCGTAAGGTTTTACAAATTATACTAAAGGTTTAGCTAAGTCTGGAAATAAAATCACTTAAAAAATTAATAACATTTGACCATTATCGTAAACACCAACAAACTTAACTTTGCGTATGAGCAAGCTACCGTTATAAATTAGTACAATGACGTAAAAAATTGTAGAAAGAAGTCCCTATCGTCTAGAAATTTCATCATTACAGATCTATATTAAATAATTTCGTAAGGTTTTACAAATTATACTAAAGGTTTAGCTAAGTCTGGAAATAAAATCACTTAAAAAATGAATAACATTTGACCATTATCGTAAACACTGAGCGTAAACACGGGATTTAGCATTTGACATGACAGGACTTGTTTGACTTCTTATTGGTCAATTTATTTCTGCTTATTTTTTAATTTCATTTATTGGCGCATTCTTTTTGTCGTGCCAGTTCGAAATTTAAAAAGAAAGGTTTTGAATCTAAAAAGGTCGCCACTATGTCTAACCAATACTGCTATAGAATGCATGGCTTAAATGTTACCATTAATATTAGTACTAACACTACAAGAACTGACACAATTATGGATACCTAATGTTTTTTCCAATTTTAATATACAATTCGGCACTTTTCATTTTTTTAGTCACCATTTACAAATCTGGGTCAAATTTAATAAATAGGTATACTTAGAGAACTTTGATTTCCAAGAAAAATCTTCGAGACTTCCCGAGAGCTAACACCTATGTACAGGGTGGAAATTTCAGACGCCACATGGAGCGAAGTTATTCTGTAGATTAACCTTTTCGATCGGTGTCATAAAGATACATAGCATGTATTTTTTCCACATTATTGTCAGATTCGATTCCCGACTCAGACTCGTGGGTTCTTTAAAATGTTTGAATGCAGTTTTACTTAATTTTGAAAATAAAAGAATGTTTCCTTTTAGTAAAATTTGGAATCAGTTATATTTAGGGTACCTACTTTGCCTCCAGGTGGCGTCTGAAATTTCCACCTGTTTATTGGAAGCAGTGGTAGATACAATATATAACGTGTATAAATTACTCATAATGCAATAAAATATTTTGACATTGACTCGATTCCCGTGAACGACGAACTAATTTATATAGGTACAGTCGACCGCACGTCAATGGTAATACATTGACATTGAGCTGGCCTAGCCTATTAGGGAGTTTCAATACTAGGAGAGACCAGTTTATACTGGTTTTGTTTCCACTGACGTGCGGTCGACCGTACCTACAAGTTTGTACGGAACCCTCGGTGCGCGAGCCAGACTCGCACTTGTCCGGTTTTTTTCTAATATACCTAATTGAGTTGTTTTCTATATTTGATGTCTTTTTAAAATGATGTATGAATACGTTATGAAATACATTATGTATGAAAAATTTGATCATCGGCATACTTCTCTACACATGATACAATGACCAATGGACATACATGGATTCACATTCCTTAAACCTAATTTTAAAAAACTAAGTGAATTCAGTTCAGGATTTTATATTTAATTTAAATACGGGCATATTAACTCACCCTAGAAAAATAAAACAGCATAACTTAAGTAGGTTTACCAGCTTAGTAGATCCCTAACTGAGACCTTACCCGTTACTACCTTTTGTCCAGCGTTCCAGAAATCATCAACGTGTGCGTATAATTAAGCAAGTAAACCCCTGCAACAAACTGACGCCAGAGGCAAATATAAAAAACCTGATGGTTTGTATTCCAGGAAAACATAAAATGTTGAAGGAATTGAACTATTAATAATGCCATATCACTTGTCCATATTCCACACAATTCGCAATTACGAGTACGTCAGTTCCTAGAAATGGGCGAATCGATAGGGGTCATCGGCACCATATAGGCATCACCCATGAGGTCGAACCCTTAGAAGGGCTGCCACACATTATTCCCCTCCCTCACCCCTCAGACGGCTTTCCAGGAAAATGTTGCATCGCCATTCTTTATTTCACCTGGGGCTGTTGTAATCATTTTGTAGCTTTCATGTAGATTGAAATGTTACACAGAGTTAGATGGGTGGATAGGTTAGGTACTTTGTTTAATAGCATTTATAAATGCCTCGAATATAAATTTTATTTAGCGCGAAGAATTACCAACCTTATCGTAGCAGGGGCAGGGCACATCGCTCGCAGAACCGACGTCCGTTGGGGCAGAAAGGTTCTCGAGTGCCGACCACTCACCGGAAGACGTACTGCGGGCAGAACTCCCACAAGATGGACGGTCAGGTCAAATCGCGGGAACTAACTGGATGCGGACGGAGATCTTTGGGGGAGGTTTGTCCAACAGTGGTCGCCTGGCACGTGTACTTATAATTAGGTATTACGATAGCACACATAATAATATGCTCATGGGTCATTGGCATATTTATGCAGTTGAAGGTTGAAAATTTAAAACTTGATCCGAACCTCCAGCGATCCATGGAAACTGTTTCCTGAAATAGAAACGCGAACACGGAACTTTCTTTTCCAATTTTCTCTCAATGGCCATTAGGATGAGAAATGTAAAGTAGATTCCCGGACGAAGTCGAGATATGTGTTGGAAAAGAATGAAATTTCGAACTAAACTGGTACCGGCGCACGGACTGAGCTAGGTTCCTCTCAGCCAGCGAAACGACTTCAGGGTGCAGACTTCCCCAAATTATTTGCATGTATCACATAGTTTTCCAGACGCAGAGTAGGTAGTCCTTATTCCGGAAGAGCTTTGGCGAAATCAGTGCCTTATTTCAAATTGAATTTAGATTTAGCTGTGAAATCAAAGAAAATTGTGGCGGAAAACTTATTCATATACAAGTAATTTAACTCTGAACATCTTTTTATGTAAGTTCTTACCTCTTTACACAATAAAATTATAGTCTTAGTACCGTTCCATGGCACCTACATGTATCAATCAATCAAATCAATGTAGGTATCAATCAAAATCAATTCTCTTTGTGTTGAATTTCAAAACAGTACCCGACTAACCCTTGCCCAATTTATGTACGGAATGTACTCGCCAAGTTTTGTATTCCTCGCTGGACCTAGGTTACCTGTACCCCTTCGTCCGCATACAACTTAGACTTACGTAACTAGTTACTATCTAGGAGAAAAAAATGTGCTACCTGGTTACAAAGGCCGAATGTCGTATTCTAACTAGTCGTAGTCTTAAATACCTTTCATGGCTAGTTACAATGTTAGGGCTGGGCAATTTAATGGCATAAAAACGACATAGAAATATTTTCGATAACGCTCAATTTGCATCCCTCTAATTCCATGCGATGGTGGGTGGGACGGAACCTGTGTCCCACAACCAACGGACCTCTCAAATATATATCGTGAGACAACTTAGTGTCAACAGGTTACTTGAGTAGAGTTGACAGTCTGTAATTTAGTGGAGGCCAGACCAAGTTAGGCACGGAACCACTCGGTTATTTACGAGTAACTTTAAATTGCCGGGACTAACACAAATTATTATTTGACATTAGAGCTTCAAGTTTGCGACCTACACTATTGGCTTACCTGTTTCAGTTGCTTTAATGTCTGGATTGGAGAGAAGTTGGCTCTACACTATATTACAATCTGTATTATATAAGAAAGGAGTAGGTAGGTGGTAAGTAACATTTTCGTAAGTAAATATTCAAATTGAGTTAGAAATGAGTGGAAATCATACGAACAACTATAAACTCGAAAAATATTTCTTAGATAGGTACTTACATTATCAAGTTCGTACACGTATGTAAGTATATAAATAACAAACTTACAGACGCACCTACCTGGGCATGAGAAAACTTAGTAGGTAAGTGTAATTACTTTATAACAGAAATGTCTTGCCTAATGCAAATTAATTGGCGATCCTGGGTACAGAGCCATATTTTCATATTAAAGCACATCCCCGCTGGCAAAAACAATTTCTTCACAGAATAGAGACGATAGCGCGAGCTGCGGGGGTCGACTAGCTCGCTGCACTTTTTACACGACATGCGTCAGCAAAGTCAGGGTTCTTATACAACGACCACAAAGTCTGTCCATGATGTTGCTTTGTTTACAAGAGACTCAATTAGCTGGCTTAAAATCGGCGATCGTCAATACTCGCAGCTTAAAATAAAAGCTCTTTATAGGTTCACAACGTTATGATGGTTCAGAGAATCAGAAAGAAGCTTCGATCTATCTCCGTAAAGAAAATATTTTTCATTAGGACACTTTCTGAGAGCTACAAAAGGATAACCGTTATTGTTTGTTTTAATACCAACAAAGATCAAATAATTACTGTTTGCGCTTACATGCAGACTGGTAATAAGTAAGCTGTGTTTATTATACATTTATTAGTTTGTCTTTACTCTCGTTATAATTAATTTAACTCACGTTTTCAAGCATAATCACTCTTCACTTCGTAATAGCACTCTTACTACTTCTGTGGTAAACAGTAGGCATAGTCCAGAGAGAATAGACTCATATTAAAGTAAAAGTTCATAAATTCAAATTCGCTGGAAGCCTCGAGGAGCACCTTATAATTCTCTCTTGCATATCTGAAAGAATCTTACCTCTCAGGAATGCGTTTGTTCAAAGCTAAGAACAAGGATCCCATAGAACAGACGCTAAAATAATAATAATAATCAGAGAGGGATACACTTATTACAAAAGTGGTAAGAGTAAGCTAGACAGATATAATATCTTCTATCTCTATCGACGTATGCAACAAGCCATAACTGTCAACAAACAACAACCCGACTAAAATAGATAGTGTTTGTTCAGTTTGACCCCGCCATATAAGAAGCGTCTTCTCAAATTATTGGGGTAAAAGACTATTGCTATTTCATGCTATACGCTGAGTACGGTTCTATGGGATACTAGTTCTATGGTTCAAAGCTAGTGAGTTTTCACCGTTAAATATATCTGTAGGTGGGAAATCCCCTCGCCTAAGTTATTCCGTACACCTATCTTCGTATCGCACCACATATTTTGTGAAGTGGGAAGATAAGGGCGGCTTCCTTGCCCTTGTGTGAAAATTTCTTCAACATCTAAACACACGTAACTTGCTTATCCAAACCTACTTATATATTTTTAGGACGGTTTCTGTGCTTGTGTTTGTCACGTTATTTTGTACGTATTTGTAACGGGCAATAATACGCCCGTAGATCCTCCTATTTTATCGTTTTTATCTGGTTTTACTGGCATTTAGAAATTTAAAAATATAATTTTGAATTCGAAATAAGTTCATTATTATTTGACATTTTTAAAAGCGTAATTATAGGTTTACAACTGCATTTTATGTCTATTGTAGTTACTCAACTGTAAAATAAATAAAAGTGATAGTGATATCCTGGTCTTGCGACTGTCTAGTGTACTAGTACATACGAGAAAATCTTATTGATAAATAATGTAATGTAGAAGCGTACATGCCATATTTGTAATAAATATCATAATTTATCGAAATGGTTATACAATGTCTACATGTGAATGTTTCACGAAATATTTCTTATACTTACCTACGGAGTGGCCCAAAATTTCGAGCACATTGTAATACATAATTCAGTGAATGCTTTCGCTGGGTACAAGAAATTTGCAGACAGAAGACTACATTTTATGAATTGTCTGGACTTCATAAAGTAGATATACTACATACGTAGCCATCATACTTAACATTTATTTATGTATGATCAGATAGCCTTCATCTAGATAAAACACATTAAGTTTAGCTCTTACTAAAGTATTGATAGAGCTATGTTAAGTATTAGAATGCTACTTTAAACAATCTTTTAAAAAATACACTATGTTTTTGCGCATGAAGGAAAACCTTTTGTTAACAGTACCTTGAAATAATTTCAGGGGGTTAGCCCACGTCGTGAATACCTGTACTATGTAATATTAGGAAAAACTTGCGGGAGCGGGAGATAGTTGCGGGGGTCAAGTTAATGATATCGCCGCCATTTGCGGGCGCCCCCCAGCACTGAACTGCGCCCGGGCACGTTAATGGGCCCAGCTACACAGCACTCTGAATATTTTAAAGGACATTCGCCGAAATTACTACAAAAATAATGTCGCTTTGCTTGTACCGAATTACCCGAGAAACGGTTTAGAGACCGGCAATAAATATGCTCGGAATCCTCCTCCTATTGCCTCTTTGGAAATTGCTTTTTCGGATTAACTTTTTCAGCAAGTGGTAAGTTTAAAATTTTTGAGAATATACTTCAAGAATTGGAGAGTTTTGAAATACATATAATGATATCTACCCGTTAATTTTGAAATAGACTCATCTAGCAATAAGATGTAGGTAGGTATGTAACTGTAAATTTAGAGGCAAATACAGATCGAGATCGGGCTCTAGTACAGCTTTTCCTGTCGAAAAGTGGAAAGCATCGATTTGTCATAAAGGGAAATACTTAGCGGAGTCAGGTATCACGTGCGGCAGTAAGTACGTTTCGGTACAGTGAGCCTTTAAATAATAAATGAGGTTCAGTGATAGAGGAGCACGCGAGCGAGCGTCCGCGGCCGCCAGCGCCGCGCCCCGCGCCGCCGCTCCAGTGGAATATTGGTCCGCTCGCGCCCGCCCGCGCCCGCCCGCGCCCGCCCGCGCTGCCGTGCAGACAGCGCGCTACGTGCGCCGCATAATGCACCGTCCAGTGCAAAATTCACAACTACCCTCCAGCAAAATTTACTAGCGTACATCTCATTTGCTCTTATTCGCTTTCACGTTTTGAAAACAAACTAGAAACTATAGTCGTAAACTTTTGGTATCAGATGATGACCGCAGTATATTCGAATTGAATTCATAATTCTCTCGTGATCTTCCCAACTGAAATTTTCGAAATTCTTAACTGTCAACACTGTTTTTCCGTGAGGTTTATATCCGTCGTCGGGTCGCAAGCTGAATGTTTCGAACTTCTTATGCATTTTGCAAAGTGCAAAAGTTTCCACACGCGCCGGTGCCGGGCACGCGATGCATGCGAATGCGAAGCAACGACCTCCCTTTAACTTTTCGCTTTGAAAATCTTCATTTAAATAATGTTTGTTCAAACAAAACGCGTGTCGCGTAATTTTGTCTATCACAACTGTCTACAGACTCTTTGTGATAGGTTTTTTTGCAATCTATTTATAGGTACAAAGTTGATCTTTCGAAGAATTTAAATATACGAGTATGAAGTGAAGGTACCTAAGTAATGTTTATAAAAAAAGATACCTATTATAGAGTGAATGGAATGAAAATCGAACTTCTTTTGCCTAGGTAGGTAATTGATGTAATTAGGCATGATATAACAGATGTTTTGACTGGGTATGAGTATGATTTATAATAAAAATACCTTACTCAACTTGAATATACTCCATCGATTTGAAAACTTTTATACAATGTTTTTTTTAGAAATTTCCTCAGATACCTATAACTATGCTCTTATAACTAATTCGTCTAAAAATAAGTTCGATTTCGATGTTACACTTTTCTGACAACAACAAATAATTTGAAACTGTGCTGAAAATGGCAATTTTCTATAGTAGAATTTCGTTTGCTCTGTCCGAGTTAAAAGTTTCAAAAAGTTCGTAAGTACCTCGTGGTCGTGGGCAGCGGCGCGGGCTCGGCAAAGCACCTGGCCTGTCTCTTTCTTTCAGGATTATTTTCCTAGACGATTTGTGAAACAAAGTGAGCGTAATTTAGGGAAATCGGTGGGTTGCCGTTCGGATGCTTGCTCACCCACCCCTTCACTCTCACCCCTTTCGAAAACATTGCATATTACGTTTAAATAAAGTACAACGGTATGAGAATGCATGCGTCCCTTCTGAATAGGAAAGTAAAACATGTCAGTAGGTATGGATAATCACAAAATATATGATAGGTATATAGGTAGTTTCTATTATAAATGACTTACAAAATGAATAGGTAGGCAAAAACACCGCGCCAAGTACTTACCTATGAAACGTTATCAGATTATTTTAGGATGCACTTAATTGATAGCTAAAATTATACAACAAGCTCCGCCCAAATCCAGCCAGTACAAACCTCCATCAATTTCCTTTAGTGCCTTTTTCATCTAGGACTGTTAATTTTGGTTTTTCAATGTTTAATTTAGCTTTAACTTCATAGATAATTCATTATAGGTCACAAATTTCCTAAAATTTCAATTCTGACCTGACACTTCTATAGAATATGCGTGTCGTGGCAGCCTATAATCAAGGTAGCACTTAGATTATTTTTAAATATATATAATTATTAATTAAATAATTATTATTAAATATATATATATAACATGTTGTATAATATTGTTTTAAATTTTTGCGCCTACCACTAATTTATCTGCATGGTCCAAAGGTCAGCTGGTAGAGAATGCCATTGGCATTAAGTTCGCCTTTTGTACAAACTAGTGCAATAAAGTTTTAAATAAATAAATGTTTATGTTAAAATTTTCAAGTTCATGAAATATTTTACTAAATTTGTTTCATCATCAACACCCTATTAATGTCCCCACTGCTGGGGCTCAGGCCTACCCTCTTAACGAGGGCGTTCGGGCTATAGTCCACCACGCTAGCCCAGTGCGGGTTGGTGGACTTCACATGCGCCTAAGAATTTCTTCTTCGGCGTATGCAGGTTTCCTCACGATGTTTTCCTTCACCGTTTGAGAACAGTCAGTAAATGTACTTAAGTTTCGAGAAAAAACCCATTGGTACATGGCCCAGCTGGGGATCGAACTCCGGACCTTTCGATATGATAGGCCGCGTCTTATCCCCTACGCCACTGACGCGACGAAAATTTGTTTAACTTTCGCAAAATTAGGGACTCTAAATATTTGTTTTCATTATATTATAATAAAAGGCATTTTATTTAACACTGCTAAGACGCTTGTGTAGCAGTCTGATACTAAAGTACTTACTAAAATACTAGCTAAAGGTATAGGTATAAAGCTATAGGTAGTACACAAAGTAGGCTTTGTCTGGAGCTGGCTTCTTATTAACGTGCATAAATATCATCCCCCACAGCCTCCCCCTCCCGCTCAATTTACCTTACCCACTGTAGAAGGCAACGCGACGACCGACGACGCAAACAAATCAACCTGTTCTCGAAATAATCGTGTCTAAGTTATAAAGAGCGTCAGTGGCGTAGACGCTGCCTGTCATGACGAAAGACCTGAGTTAGATCCCCGGCTGGGCTAGCAATGGGTTTTTCTCGAAACTTAAGTACATTACTGATTGCTCTCAAACGGTGAAGGAAAACATCATGAGGAAACCTGCATGCGTCACTAACCCGCAGTGGACTAGCGTGGTGGGCTATAGCCCGTACGCCCTCGTTGAGATGGTAGGCCTGCCCCAACAGTGGGGACTTATTAATAGGCTGTTGATTTGATTTCATTCTGAGTTATAAATCTTATTGGTAACCGGTCCAATTTTCAGTTTGAAAACGATGCTATTGTTAGCAAATTTCCACCCAACTAGGATATACCTGACATGATAATAATTATAATATTATTACCTTACGTTAAGTATTAATCGTTTTCAGTAATATTTCTTTAATAAGTAGGTAGACAGATATTTATTAGATATATAAAAAAAGATTTTAAAAATGGGTAGGATGTCGTCGGTATAGCCGCACCCGCAGGTATTTTTACTTTGGGGCCGCGTGGTTCGATTGTGTACATCGATCAATCGTAATACGTTGCCGCTTGCCCCGCTCAATATATGTAGGTATACTCAGCAGAGTAGAGGACTATTATTATTCCTATAATAATAATAGTCCTCTACTCAGTCTACAATAGTCTCAGCAGAGTAGAGGACTATTATTATTCCTATAATAATAATAGTCCTCTACTCTGTTGAGTTATTCCCAACGAATCATATGATCCGTTCGGGAAGCTATACTAGGTAAATAGGTACTTACTAATATTATAAAGGCAAAAGTTTGTAAGGATGTTTGGATGTGAGAATGTTTGTTACTCTTTCACGCTGTAAAGCGGTACCTAATCTATTCCCACGGGAAAAACTTTTTCCACGCGGGCGAAGCCGCGGGCAACAGCTAGTAAACAATAATACCGAGTGCTGTCATTTTAGAAAGATTCGAGTCAAAATCTTTGAACCTATTGGTAACACTTTCTTTAGTAAAGTTTCGCAATATGTAGCCGAAGTTACCAGGCGTTTCATGTGAAAAAGAAACAAAATGGTGCTGTGCGAATGTATGCTGGACTGAAATTAAAATAATGGAACTAGAGGGAGGCCTGAATATTTTATGTGTTTCAAACATTGAACCGGGAGTAAAACAAAGTTTGATAGTATTTTACTAGATTTTATTATCTGAAACGGGTAATTTCCCCTGTACAAACACTCGCCTCTGTTCATTCGAGTGCCCCAGCGCGCGCTAAATTTGAATTCATGTTACGAACGAGCTACATAAACCAATTACTGAACGGAGCCAATGGCGGGTGGCGGGCGGCACGCGGGTAATCGATAATTCACAATATACCCGGCAGAGGGCAACGTCGTCGACGCCCGGCGCCGCCGGTGCGCGCCCACACCACTCCTCCACGTTGCGCATCCGACCGCTGAACCTTGTGCCGACGTTTTCTTAATATTACGTTTTGGAGGCTTTTAATGAAACCTTGTGATAATATAATCAACAAATAATTAAACATAAGCTTAAGTTACACACTGTAAAGAGTACCGGAGACAAAAAGCAATAATTGATATAATTTCCTTCCAACCTTTCGAGTCTCGATTGACAATGGCAGATTAATGCAACGCCACCTATTGGTCAACATTAGCAACTTAAGTTCATAATAATGACAATTTTCCTATATGTACTTATCAGCTCCAGTTGTCTATGTTGACAGTAGATGGCGTTGTATCGATCTCATTTGGACTGGAATGGAAAGCATCAAGTACAAAGTCAAATTCGGAACGTAGAATTTTTTAAAACAAAACTTTTTTATCAATTTTATGGCCTGGCTTCACAGGCTTTTGATCACATACTCGCCATAATTAACATAATATTTTGATAAACGAACAGTCATGAGTAAGTACACCATAAGTCACCTAACCACAGATTAGAATAATGATATAGTTGCACCTAACAATAAGAACACTCTACTCTAGACACTGTAAGTAAACCGTAGGCAATCATTCATACTATGTATGTCAACAAAGTAAACAAAGCCAAAGCTGACTGAAATTTTATTGACGCTCGTACAAGGTTGTAGCAGACGAACTTTTGTATCAGCTGCTGCTTAGCTTGCCGTTTCGTGTCGCGCTTCTTGTCCGCTTTCAATGTTTTCTGTTTTATTTTGTTGTTTCTGTGACGCAAACCGGACTTATAACTAATTTCATAACATTGCATTGATGTGAAATAAACTGTGCTGTTTTACAGTGGTGTTCGCCCCCGGACAACAAACTAAACCAGGTAAACGCCTTAATATTTTTGTTTGTTGCGAACATAACCTCTTTGTCATCACGTACGATGCTCAATTTCAGCCTTTTAGCTTTCCTAAGTGACTTGTAGGGCTGAATAGGATTTTGTAAACAAAGGCGGAACATCTGGTGAAGTGGTAGTAATGTTCAATACATTTTATCTCGTAAAAGCCGTAGCCAAGCAGGATTTCTGTAGAGGAATTGAAATCCCTATCCTAATAAATAGGCAGGTCATAAAAAAATACATAGGTAGCTTTATTTGATGATTTCCTTCAAACTTATTATTTACAAGTCTAATAATGTAGGTACGGTTTTTTAATAACCTTTGCTACTTTCTGCATAAAGAATATGACTCACCATCATGATATTGAATATTTGACAATGCCCGCTTCACAAACAATGACCGTTTTATTTGTTAAACGTTTCGTTAATTGGACATAGGTGGCGTTAGCTGTTTTGTTTCATTCAGTGATTGTATCCACTCCTTTTCCTAAAATTAAAAAATCTTGAATAGCTCCACAGAGTATTGGAATGGCTTTCACACATCTATCTGGATGTTTGAATCTGTGTCTCATACAAGTTATGTATTGATTCCTACCTTTTTATAGTCAGGCATACATAGACATTACTAAAAGAACAAGTGGTCATTCGCAGCAAACAAGAAAACATCTTTACTAATTATTACAAATATGAAAATGAGCATGTTTAGTGTTCTATAACTAAAAAAACTATGCAATGTTTTTAATAAGTAGTTCTTAATCATGAGCAAGGTTGTAAACCTATGATACTTTTTACTAATATAAAAATAATCTTACTGTGGTAAACTTGAATGAGCGTCACTGAGCAGAAACTAATGTATTGGAAACTAGAAAATAACATCAAACCTATAGAAATTATAGATATAAATGGTTAAATGCTAAGATCTCGGCCAAAATGGTACTTTTTAGTCTGCCCGGAACTCATCGGGCCGGGCCACACATGGTAACTTCAATGATTTAATAACTTTAATGTTTAATTTCGATGAGATGAACTATTATACCCTTATTAAGTAGATACTATTAAATTATTCGAGATGTGAAAAAAATTTTTTCAACGAAGATTAAAAATAGTTTTATTTCAAGCATGGTAATTCAAATATGTTTTGGTTTATTTTAGCTCAGAGCTGTTATATGAGTAGAATTTCTTATAAGTATGTATTTAAATAAACTGTGAAGACCAATACTTAATTATTTTGGGCTTACTGCAATCAGAACAAGAGATTAAGTAGTTGAAGTCACTTGAAGTCACAAAATTTCGTTCAAATAAGTGATTTGCCAGTAAGTTGCAATATTATATTAGAGAACCCTAAAATACTAAGTACATATTAGGTAATTGTATACTGTCATCAATCATGAATCATGTGTAATTACACATCAGAGTTTGTTTAATTTTTTTAAAGAGAGAGACATAATTTATTTCCATATCTTTATTTATACTATTATACATTTGTAACGGGAGTATTTTTGTACATTGAAGGGATTTAAAAAAACTGTTGGAATACGTTATTTAGGCTTAACTGGCCCCAAAAAATTTTTAAAAAAATTTCTTGTCTTATCTTTTTGAAAGCATGTGTTCTGACTTAAAATCTGGTGTAAGTACTTGAATTTTTTCAATTCAAAAAAAAATTGTATGGGAACAAAAATTTACAGATCAAATTTACATGCTGCGGGCAACAGTTAGTAAGTAACATAGGATACTTTTTAATGCGAACGAAGTCGCGGGGCATAAGCTAGTCTTGTATAAAATTGTAACGGGAGTACTTATTTCTGTACATTGACGGGATTAAAAAAAAACTATTGGAATTCGTTATTTAGGCTTACTTAACTGACCCCAAAAAACTTTTCAAAAAATTTCTTGTGTCTGTTTGTTTGAAAGCATGTGGTCTGACTTTAAATCTGGTGTACTTGTATTTTTTAAATTCCAACCCTAAAGGGATGAAAAGAGATGTAAAGGTTTGTACGGGAACAAAAATTTACAATGCCGCGGGCAACAAATAGTAAGTAACTTAAACGATCTTTTTGGCATAAGCTAGTAATAGATAATCAGATCTTTCGACTGCTAACTGATCTATCAAAGTCCGCGACAGCAATAACAGAGTTAATAACAACATAATACATGACGTAGGTATGGCCAGACAAAGCGACGACTGACTCAACGACCGACGGTATTGAGCGGAAGTAGACCACCTACGCAGCTCGAATAGCCTCAATAGTATACAGTAAACATAATAGTAAATATAATAAACAAACATAATAGTAATATAATAAACAGTAAGTATAATAGTAAATAGTAAAAAGCTAAAGTTGCTGTAGTTACTTAGAAGTGCTAACAATTGCAATTAAAAATAGTAAGTAAAAGATTACTTACTAAAATAGGTGATTTGAAAATAATGCCGCCCCATGACAGAAGAAGTTATGGTTTCTGAGAATTTATTCAAAACTCCTATCCTATATATACAGTGGTGGACAGCTAATTAGAAACAGATAGTACGACTATGTATGTTGTAAATGTAATCAATATTTCTACTGAAATTCATCAGAGATCATGGACTATTTATTTCGTCACTATGTACTACATGGTCTTAGTTTTAAAACAAACCACATTTTATGATGATCATTTAATATTTAAAATAAAAAAGTCTGTACATCTCAACAAATACCAATTTCCTTAGTACTGGCCGCTGGACAACTAATTAGAAACAGAGAATGGTTAATGTTTATACTGGTTTTATAGATGAAATTAAAATAAAATTACTTTGTTAGCTCAACATTATAGCTAAGTTAGCTGTAATGTTATGAGTTTTGTCGCCGTTTTTAAATTATTTCGTCTAATTTTATTGTTAAAATGGGTAAAAGCAAGAGTTGTGATGCATCGACCATAAAAATTATAGTGAATTTGCATTGCAATCGAATTGGACGTACAGAAAGATCGTCAATCATTTGGAGTGTTCCGTGAAGATAGTTTTAATGCCATTGCACATTACAAACAACACGGGACAACGAACAACGTACCTAGAAATTTACGGCCAAGGAAGTCCACGTCTCGTGAGGACAGACTTATGATTCGTTTAGCTAAGGCAGACCCTATAAAAGGTTCGAAAGTAAGTGTTTTGTCGACATGATCTTTGCAACGTATCTGCAAGGCTAGTCCGCAGGCGGCTGCTATAAGCAAATTTGTTTGGAAGAGTTGCTAGGAAGGTGGCACATCTTACTATGCAACATAGGGAAATTCAAACAAACAAACATTCGCTAGAAAGTATGGCAGTTGGACAGTCCACCAATGGAAAAAAAAAATCTGACGAAACTAAGATTAATTTGATAAATTCTGATGGCAAAAGGTACGTACGTCGCCCAATCAATGAAGCATTAAATAACAAGTACACGAAAAAGACAGTTAAACATGGCGGTGGAGATGTTAAAGCATGGGGATGTTTTTCCGGACACGGGGGGTTGGTCCTGTGAGAATGATTGACGGCATGTTGGATTAGTTTCAGTTCAAAAATATATTGGTGATGACGATTCCATACTCTGACAAATATTTACCAGTTACTTGGATATTTCAACAGGATAATGATCCGAAGCACACAGCTAACAGTGTTATAGCATTTCTTAGAGGTCAATTGGTGTCTGTGTTAGAGTGGCCAGCAAATAGTCCGGATCTCAAACCAATCGAGAATTTGTGACACACTATGAAAGAAAACATTGTCAGATGAACGTATCACCAATATTCATGAACTTTATGACACTTTTGCAGAAGCTTGGAGATGTATTCCTGTGGAAAGGTGTGGAAAATTAATAGAATCAATGCCACGTCGGTGTAGAGCTGTAATCAAAAACAGCGGTTATCCAACCAAGGACTAATCGTCTGTGGATAAAGCATTTGTATTATCTAACCGTATTAATTCTTGTTATTATAAAATTTGTTCATGTTTTGTCATAATATTTTTCTGTTTCTAATTAGTTGTCCGCCATGATGTACTGTAAAATGTCGACTTCTTGCATAATGTTTCATAAATTATTCTAACTACAAGTGTTGTTTGGTATTTGACCACCCAGCAAATCAACACGTGATAGAGCGGGTACATTAGATATAATTTTAGCCGTCTCTGATACTTAAAATATTATTTACTTGGTTAAGTTGATTGAAACTAAAAGCTTTCATACTGTGTTTCTAATTAGCTGTCCACCACTGTATATGCTCAAATATCAAAAAATCAGGGTAACGGATGGGTACCTAATTAATAGTTTAGTAATAACGCTGCAACGTTTCGCTGCTTGATTATTGGTTTGTACTAACTCCTCAAAACCTCAAGGAGAATTCAACTGTAAAAGAAAATGTTTAGAGTTGAATTCTCCTTGGAAGTTTTGAGAAGTTAGTACATATACAGGCACAAACCAATATTCAAGCAGCGATTTGTATGTGGGAATTTGACAAGGGCAACACCACAAGCTTAGGTCATGCAGGATCAGCTTTAAAAAGTACCTATGAAAAGTTGTGCCACAAGTGGGAATGGAACCCATGACAACTAAGCAAACCACGTCAACAAGGAATGAAATCAATACAAATCATGAACTCAATTTTTTTGCCAAAGCTCTTAGACTCATCACTTACTCTGTGGACTCATAGTCAAATTACCACTGCCATATGTATAGATGGGTGAGTGACTGAAGTTAATACGAGAACGCTGTTAAATACAGATGAGTGGCTGCATAACATTTGCAAATGTCGACTTTGTCCAAAATGACCGTCTCGTCGGCCATATTCCGTTTAATGTCGCAATATTGTGAGCGTCGGCAGGCGGCCGGCCGTGGCTGGTCGCATGCATTTACATACATTAATGTGGACCCCGCACATGCATGCACCTAGCCCGAATGTGTGTGCGCTGCGAATTAACTGTAATTGAGCCATTCGGACAGCGGCCATACACGCTTTGTTGCTTCCACTGTAGTTTTCCTAGACCGCCGCCACAGAGATTCGACTTTTATTTCTCTGCATCACACCAGAACCTATGCGTTAATTTTTAACAGACTTCATAAAAGGAGGAGGTTCTATAGTTCTGGAGTAGTCCGTAAGGAATCGTTATAATTAAAAGATCGTCCAGTCCGTCCCAGTCTGTCACAGCGAGCGTCATTACTTGTATAGCTATGAAACGAAATGCGTGCGTCACCAAAACCCTTGGAACACTTATTGAATTATGAAAAACACAAACTCAAAACACTAACTCCTACACTATGCGCGCTCCAACTCGCACTTGGCGGTTTATTTTGTCATTTGATGAGAAAAAAGCTGCTTGGGGAAAATGTTTTACTTTGTTTTACAGAACGATAGGATTAACTGTTGAATAACTTTTGAGATATTGGTTGAAATAAAAATAATAAAGGTTTCTTTTTTTCGCGATGAAAGCGCCTCACCGAATAACAACGTACTAGGATATTCATCTTCACCCCTTCTGGAGAAACAAACAGGGGCGTTGGAATTTTGTTATTAGCGTTACTGAGGGGGTAGCTGCCGCTTCCGTCGCGCACCTGACTGATTGATAGCACTTCTTTCCACCTCGGGTCGAGCTTGTAATCGAGCCATTAATAAACTTTACTGCCTCCAAGTTTATCCTGTGGACTCGTTCTTTGCTTAATGGGCTGGCAAACGGCTAGGGCGCGAGACACCTGTGCTGGCCGCTCATTGGGAACCCTAATTGGCATATTGATGAGAATGTTCGGACGAGGTGAAAGTTCCCCCCCCATCCAGGTTACAGGGTCACCAACTTTGGTCACGTCCTTATTAATCTGTTTATCTTGCTAGGTACTTAATATTTTTGGGAGTGTCGTTCGTTACAAAATGTTTAGTACATTTAATTCCATTAACCCTTTGGCTCGCAAGATTCAGAGCGCAATACCTACGTATACGTAGGCATTGCGTCATCCTGACATTGTAACAAAAAACTCATTTTCACTAAGTCAAGGACAATGTATGACAATGTCAGAATAATATGACATAAAACCCGGCGGAATAACTAGCTAGATGTCATCCTACTATATATAATAGGCTGAGAGTCAAAAAATTAAAAGCCTGCTTTGTTTTATTGTGAAATGGGTGCGTATTTGAATACACTTGGGTAAAGAGAGTTCAATTAAATCGGAGCTATTTGTGGAAACAAATAGAGCCGGGTATTATTTTATTTGGTTTCCAAATTATCTGACAGCGGGTAGAGCTAATGTCACTCAACGCTTGACAAAGCGACTGTTGGCACGGAGAGGCTTTACTCGCAGCAATGTAAACAGAGAGGGCAAAAAGGTTAGAGCAAAAAGTAATAAAAGTTTTATTTATGTTCCGGTTTGTACTTTAAACGAGGAATTACAACTTCAATAACTCTCATAACATTTTCATGTAGCAACATTTTTTTACCTCGTTTCATTATACCGCGCGAATCATGCTATTTCCAAAGTCAAAACTATTTTATTGCATGTAAGTACAATGGGTACATTTATACAACATACATACATTTATACAATTTATATTATTTATACATTTATGCATCAAACACAATAATAATTTTTAGTTCTTCAACCACTCCTGAACTCAGTCATAAGTCATATAGTCCTTAAGTTACTTTTAGTTATTTTAATTATAATTGAATGACTTCCCATCTCAGAGGCGTAGAGTTGACACCATTAATGTCAACTACAGAAGGGGAGAGTGAGTAGGTACTCTGTCGGGCAGCACTCGCCACCGAGGAGAGGCTTAACTTGACAGAATGTAAACGTCGAGGAGACAGGGGAGGCGAGGTGTCGTAAAAAAGGGCAAAACAATAATTGCGGTGTCGCGCGACGACGAGACGTCGCGCTGGGACTGTGCTACGCACCGTCGTAGCCGTAGCCGGGCGGCGCGGCGCAACGCGCGCTCGCGCGGGCGCGGGCGGGCGGCTCGGCCGCTTCCTTCCGCCCGCCCCGTGATTGAAAGTTGACATTGAGCGGCGCGGGCGGCGCGGCGCGGGGCGGCGCCAGGCACGGCCCTCGCTCCGCTATTTTTGACCCTGCGACCTATCGCTACGGGCGATCGGCCTCGAAGGAACTTGCCGTTTTAATCGCGTGAATATGCCGCACCATTTGCAAATGCGCGCCGAACAAAACAAGTTTCGTGTTCCGCCGCAAATTAGCGTCACGTTTATTCTCCTTTGGTGCAATTAACTAACGAAAGCTCCTATTTTCTGCGCGGAATTATTGCTATGAGATATTATGCCTTTGTTTGAAAAGGAGGTCACGCACGATATGAACCAACTTTAGATAAATTGGGTTTTCGTCGTTCTCTTTTTAACATTATTTTGGATCATGATAAAAACCGAAAGATAGAAGACAGACTTTGAGCCATACTGTTATCAATTTACGAACATTCTTTTAAATGAAATCTTGACTTTAATTGAACTATAGGTTTAGTTCAAAAATATCCATGTGCATGACTGTTGTCCGAATTATAAAATGAAGACGAGGCGAGGCGGCCGCAGTTGAGCACCACTTGAATTGGGTCAACGCCTGCCGACAAAAGGTGCGCCGTCACATAAGCGACATTTCCCGCCGTCCAGCTGCCGCCCCGCCCCCCCGCCCGCGCCTCGGCCCCCTCTCTTAACAAAGAACAATGAAATACGTCTCATTTGTTTACGCTAATACCACGTTTCTTTTTTCCCCGTGCGCCCAAAGTATAGATAATCATTAGGCGTCGTTTGCTCGGTGCCCTTTAATGTGTTTGCATGCTCGACAATTTGATACCGCGCCTGTTTGCATTGTTGCCGTTTTGCCTTCCCGATTAGGGGTCGTATTCGAGCTCCATATTTATTAGAGCGTAGGACTCGCGACACGACTTTCATTTTATACGGAACAGTACACGTAGCTATATGTGTACATTGCATATTTTAAGGATAAATATATATATGTGTATAATATTAGGCAGGGCGGGATGTTTCTCCTTTCATGGGATCAGTGCGACTTGTGGTGACAAGACGAAATGGTGGAAATGCGATCATGTTCTCTACATTGCCTAGATTTGCAAATTACAGTCAGTTGTAACAATTTTTAGTTGTTTTTATTTAGTCTTTATCAATTTCAGCAATTCATTTGGTTAACTAGATATAGGTATGGCTGTATTCTATAATGCATGCATATACATAGTCAGGAAATTGAAGGACAGGTCAAACCGAATGCAGCACAGTGATTAGTGATGACCAGGGAGCGTAACTTTGGTGCCGATGACAGACGTATGGCGTCAACCTACATACAGAATGTTTTATCTAGACTAGTAGTTCCGTGAGAACAGTAGACCTCGCCAGCCCTTATAAACCAAACCTAAAAGAAACCAACAAAAGTCAACTTTGTAGTTGGAGACAGAAAAAGTACCTACTAAAGTGACAAAAATTAGCACTTTAAAGCTTAATATTTCGCAAACGGATCCCTGAATCGAAAAATGTTTTTCACACACCCGCGATATTTTTGAAAGACCCATCCAACGATACCCCACACCATGGATATCACGGGGAAAAAAATAATTTTCCATTTTACGTATGCAGTTCTATGAACATAATTTATTTTTTCAACTTTCGTAAGTCGATCCACTATTACTCAAAAACTAATAGAACCTACTTAGCCGTAATAGTTTTCCTTGTAACTACGTTATATATGCTACTGCCATGAATTTTTTCACATTTCCAGAAGTAACCGTTTAGCTGGCAGAGGGGGGGGGGGGGACACGTGACTCTAACAAAAATTACCGCTTTAAAGCTTAATATTTCGCCAACGGATCCCTAAATCGAAAAAATGGTATTCACACACCAGCAATATTTTTGAAAGACCTATCCAACGATATCCCACACTATGGGATTCACAAGAAAAAAAAAGTTCACTCCCACTTTGCGAGTATGGTAGGTACTCTAAAAAAATGTTTTTCAAAATTTTATTCTACTCATTTTGTAGGTTTAATTAATTTATACCTATGCCAAATTTTCGTCAAAATCGGTTGAAAAATGCGACCTGTAGAGAATTACAGACAGAAAGACAGAAGGACAGACGGACATTAGCATTTTTGGTCAATCTCGAAACTTAGACGCTTCGCTCGCTCGGTCAATTATAGACCTAGGGAATGCAATCTCGATCTCGCGAGATATCGAGATGTTTTTCGAAATTCAATCTTCTGAACAGACAATCTCGTTCATAATATAAATCTCGAACGAGATCCCGAGACTGAGCCGCATGCGAATCTTTCGTTTTGAGTGCTTCCTACGAAAATACCATTCCACAGAATATAAGAAAAACTGGTGAAATCTCGATCTCGTCGAGATCAATCGAGATCTCGCCACTGTGTCATTGGGGTGTTGCAAAAACATCATTTAAGCGACTTTACGTCATAATGACGTCAGCCGCACCAAAGTTACGCTCCCTAGTGATGACACACCAAATTGCACGAAGCTGCACAGCGCTGCGCAGCTACGCATCACGCGTTTGGTGTGTCATTTCTCCGTAATATTGTTGTTGCAAATGTAAATTTGTAATTGCAAAATTAACTTGTCCAGCAGTGGACGTCTTTCGGCTGATATGATGATGATGACACGAGTAACTACAAATTACCGATTTTTCTTTCTACGTGTGCTGTGCTGTAAGACCTTGCTTCTTGTCAAACATGATTCTAGGTGAACGGGACTATGAATAACGTTAAAAAAATTGTGAAGCATTCCATTGAAACGCGGCGTAGTTTTGAAACCAATCAGTCTTTGTAAGATCGTGATCGTGAGATGACATCATCAATGTCGTCGTTGGTAACAAAAGGAATATCACACATTTTATACCTATGTGATAATTTACAGTGAATTGCTTTCAGAAAATCCGTATCCAAACAAGATCGTTCGTGCGTAGGTACTATGTTCCTTATATTTATGAATTGCGATTGTTTTATTGCCCTAGTGCAGAGAGATTCTTATTTATTAGAAGTACCTACGTGTTGTAAGTTTTAGAGGTACTTTTCGCTGGCTTTACAATATATATTAACCATTATAAATGCGCTGTAGCTTTAGTGTAAACAATTGTACGTGTTAAAGGGGCGATGTGGCGTTCTTACAAAAAGGAAATTTGAATGTAATGAAACAGAATTTGCGTGTAGTGGTATAAATAGTGGTTGTGTTGTATGGATAGCTGTGGCGGAAGGACGTGTCACTCACGTCGCGCTCACGTCTGGTTGCTTTCAGTGCGGCGGCGAGCGGCTTCCGACCTGCCCCATGACCCACCAACGCTTACATACTACATACCTACATTATCAATTCCTTTATTTTCAAAAATAATTAGAACTGAATTCAAAAGTCAATTGGAATACTAACTTAGTCGTACGTAACAAAGTATGTAGGTACCGACGCCAAATTAAACAGTGATTATTCATTAAATTGCTGAATTCGAATAAAATTTTGAGCGTAAACTTGAAATCTAAACTTAGAAATTGAAATAAAACAAAGTGTGTCACAAGAGTCTTCACAAGGATTTATTACTGCCAACATTAGTGACAAGGGATGAAAAGAATTCTCAAGCTTGTCCACAACAAAGCTGTTGCATCGACGACGTCCTTTGCGATCTCTTTGATCCAACTATATTGTGGTAGAGCTATAGTAAGGGATAAAGTTACCTTTACATTCGTGCTAAATAAATATACCTAAGTACCCCATAAAAACTATTGTTATTGCCCTATTATAGTTTTCTTAATACTAAAAGATACCCTGATCGACTGACTGATCTATTAACCAACACAACTCAAACTGGGTCTACAAACTTGTAATATAGAGTAGATTTAAATTTAGAAAGTTAAATATCACTAAAAATAATGGTTTTTTCAAATTGCACGCATAATTAGTCACGAGCCACTTAAATTCAACTTTACAACGAATCAAATTGTAAAAATTCATTGTTAATTGTTTTATAAATAAATTAGTAGTTAGATACCTAGTTATATAATTTATCAACAATTTAAAAAAATATTTTTAACTGTACAAATAATACTTAGTCAAAAAATAAGTGGGTTCGGCCCCCACACCCCATTAGCTTAGCACTGCGTTTCGCCATATAGAAGAGCAAAACAGTTACAAAATGATAAATGTAACTGCAAGATTTCACGAATGCGGAATATAAGCTGGCCTTTAAACTTTCAGGTTCCTTTTAAACGTAGTTCGTAATGGGACCTTAGGTCCTCGCAGTTCCTACGCCTCAGAGGAATTAATAGTCTCCAAGTAGGTACGTATATAATGACAAGTCAACAGCACATTTTGGATGTCATCCCTACAATATCTGCTTATTTCTTTGACTCTTTTATATATGTTTTGAACTAGCTTTTGCCCGCGTGGAATAAGTTTTTTTCCCGCGGGAACAGTTTACCGCGGTAATAAGTAGCCTATAATTCCAGGATATAAGCTATCACTGTACCAAGTTTTATCAACATCCGTTCAGCCGTTACGGAGCGTGAGAGAGTAACAAACAACCTCACAAACACAAACATTCTTACAAACTTTCGCCTTTATAATATTAGTAGGATATAGGCCTGGCATGCAATCAGACTTTCTTCTTTATTAAATTAGTTGGCATTGGGATTTGCTGTGACTGAATATCGGCCTAGGTATAGTCAGTTCATCACGTGCGAATCGGGTCGAGCGAGCGGAGCTAGCCGGTGACGTGCGCCGCGCCTTAAATGTACCTCATCACGCGACACCACCGGCACGACGTTCGAGGAACTTTTTTTACAGAAATCCATATCGAATAATGTTAATACATTCTATAGTTATGTACATGTATTGTGTATATTTAAATAGCTGTTTCCCGCGGCTTCGCCCACATAGAAAAGTTTTTCCGCGGGAACAGCTTTTCCTGAGGTAATCGTAGGCTAAGTACCTATGTGTTATTCTGATATATAATCAAAAGTTTTCAAAAGTGTTTTATCAAAAGCTGTTGCGTTTACGTGAAAGATTAACAAACGTTTGTTCCCGTCGAGTCACAACATCCAAACATATTTACGAACTTTCGCGTCTATAATATTAGTAGGATTTTGGATTTGTTTTAATACTTGTCAATAAGGATAATACAAAACCATCAACCACAATGGCGCACATTTTAAGTTTTAACCGTATTCAGCTCAATGGACATAACTTCGGGCCATAATAGTCTCGAGTTTAGGCTCTGAAATGTTCCCTACCTCGAACCCCACTTAGAATGTTCGCAGGATCGAAAGTAGGTAATTAAATCCATTGCAATAATTTTGAATTTCCGGCAAAATAAAACATGACACCTGCATCTTTTATTTTGAATGGAGGAAATAAGACTTCTTCCGTCTCATTCTCAAATATACAATTCATTTTAAAATAAAAGAGTTGAGCTGAGAGTTATCGAAAATATAAATCAGAAATGAAGGATAGACTAAATCTATCTATTTCTATACTACTTATAAAATCGTAACGGGAGTATTTCTGTACATTGAAGGGATTAAAAAAGTGTATTGGAATACGTTATTATTTAGACTTAACTGACCCCAAAATACTTTTCAAAAAATTTCTTGTCTGTCTGTATCCGCATCACGCTAAAACTACAGGTCCGATTTGAACCGGGTTTTTGTTGTTGTTTAAAAACAGGTGGTCAGACTTAAAATCTGGTGTACTTGGATTTTTAAAATTCCAACCCTGAAGGGGTGAAATAGGGATTTTAAGGTTTGTATGGAAACAAAAAATTAAACAATGAAATTTACATGCCGCGAGCAACAGTTAGTAAGAAAGTATGTGGTCTGACTTAAAATCTGGTGTACTTGGATTTTTAAAATTCTAACCCTAAAGGGGTGAAAAGGGATATGGTATGTCTACGGAACAAAAATTTACATGCCGCGGGCAAGTTACGGTACTTTACACGGTACTTTTAATGCGAACGAAGTCGCGGGGCATAAGCTAGGGCATAAATAAATAAGTACAACACTTATGATACGAAAAGTATGAAGATAGAACGTACAATTAGGAAAATTTTCCGTTTTCCAATCGTTTTCACAATAACAAACCCGTAATGCGCATGTCATTGACCCGTATTACTACTCCTCAACAAAGCTTTGTGAATATACGATTTCCAAGAGAATCACAGGAAAATGTGACGATGTGTGCTTTTCTTTTATCTGCTTAGCGACGTCTCGAGTCTCGACATACCTAAAACCTTTATACAATTGATGTTTATCTCTGAAGTTCCCCGATTTCAAAATAAAATATTTCTAATTGGGGTAGGCAAGGTGATTTGACGCAACTTTCGGTTGATACCTTCGGAGTTTGTGAATTTCTCTCTAGCACTCGCCGGTCGCTACCGCTGGAGATCGCTTCGTTTACTCGACTAGTGGAGCTGATGTTTTACTACTAACCTAGCCAACCACGTTCAACCCAAGGGAAATCCTTCAAATTCAACATACCAATGCCGACATTATGGAGACAAAAAAGGTAACGAGGGTCGATGGTGAGCCTACCGAAACGGACCCTACACTAGTGTCCTATCTCCTACCACCAGTAGAAGAGCCCTCTGTTGTAATACACGTAAATAACATAGGTGTCGGATGGAACGTGATTGAAATTTAATACGACGTAGAGTTACAGTTGTTTACTATTTTATGAGGCAAGTCATTGTTGTCGCAGTTACGGCCATATTCGCCATAAAACAAGCTAATACTGGAGCAATGCAGTAACCCCCGTTGTAGTACACGGTAGGTAATGAACTACATAACTCCTTTAACCTCTTAAATATATCTACCTACCTCTATTTAATCGGATCGGATCCTTTGTAAACAACCGTGAATAGTCAGCATCAAATCAAAACATTTTATTGCAGCAGACAGAAGTCCATTATTTTGTTAATAACAATTAACTTATTGCTATGTTAGTAGGAGCGTCAGTGGCCTCGGGGATTAAGACGCGGCCTATCATATCGAAAGGTCCGAAGTTCAATCCCCGGCTGGGCATTACCAATGGGTTTTTTTCTCGAAACTTAAGTACATTTACTGACTGCTCCCAAACGTTGAAGAAAAGCTTTGTGAGGAAACTTGCATACGGCGAAGAAGAAATTCTTAGGCGCATGTGAAGTCTACCAACCCGCACTGGGCTAGCGTGGTGGACTATATATAGCTCGAATATCCTCGTTGATAGGGTAGGCCTGAGCCCCAGCAGTGTGGGGGAGCATATTAATAGGCTGTTGACGATGATGATGTTAGTAAGAAAATTAATTTAAATTCAAAAGTAGTTTAGTTTGTAAGTTAGTTTTAGTTCAGCTACTTTTGACGCTGACTATTAAGTACCTTCTATTGTGACTATTTTGTTGTAACATAATAATATGATCCATAAGTTATATAGGTAGGTATGTGACTCTTAAAGAAATGACAAGTTACTCATTTTCAATACCCTGATACCGTTCGGATGCAATCCATATCATTTATTTATTATGTGTACTTGTACGTATTAATTTTTATTTAAAATATGTATTTATAATAAAAATTGTTGCCATACCTGGACCCTGCATGTCATTCCAGAGAACGAAATAAATACAGGTATTTTTTTGTTTTTCTGTGTCAATCTAGCAATATTGTCTGCCTTTATACGTTTGAAAAGTTTTTGTGCTCGGTAAATTCGAGCAAATAGTTTTATGTCGACCATTTTGACTTTTATTTTATTTTTCGTTTATTTTCCCTAGCGCGGCCATAAAACGTACCTGGGCTCGCTCGCGGGGATAACGGAGCGGGCTCACGAAAAATTTATTATTGAGACCTTTTCGCCCGGGCTCCATCGACAGACATTGCGAAGGCGAAAGTTATGAATGACACATGTTTTGAAATATTACCTGCAGTGAACTGCTTCCCGAGAAGAAAATATCGTTGGATGAGAAGTTTATTTGTCGTGAAATATGTGGGAGTTTTATGGGAGTGGGAGACTTTTACAATGCTACGGATCAGGCCATTTTCTTACTTTTTGGTCTATATTGCACAGTAATAAGGCCGAAAAGTGTATTCAAGATAATAAAAGAATAAGGTGCTGTTGCGACAAATTGGATGAGAAAAGTTTCTTATTGGATCTATGGACTGAACACCTTTTGTTTTTATGAAAGGATTTTTTATATCCTACTCTGTAAGCAACCTGGATTATATAGGCTAATTTTATATGAAAAGATAGGAAATTCCGGTGCCGAAATAAATAAAACATGTAAAAAAACTAGAGAATTCTTTTGTCTAATATCAGAAGACAAGTACATGCGTTATGCTTTTAGTTCCTGTTATTACCTAGTGATGAACAAGCAAACATCATCTACAAATAAAGCAGTAAAACTAGTTGATTCTTGATGGTAACTCGTAGGTGAACAATGAATGGAAACCATCATTGATTTCTAAATGAGTTGAACGATGCAATTTAGAAGTCGAGTACCCTCAACAACAACAACACATTACATGAGGACAATTTAAACTAATAGTTTATTGTAACAACTGCAAACCAATAATCGATATACCTATAATGTTGAAAAATTATTAAATTCAATTATTTCTCGGGTGAAACGAATAAGATATGTATGATTCATCGTTCCTAGTTATGATTCATAACTACGTCATACGATTATTGTGACCCTGTAATAAAGAACAACTAATAAAATTGGAAAGCAAGCACAAGATCAGTAATTTAATGGTCCTTGATCGTTTAATTGGAATTCCCATCAACCAAACCCACATGCCTCAATGCTCATAGTCATTCTGACATCGACATCTGTCCGACACATGTGCGGTCTTTACCCGGACGTCTATTCGCCGGACCAGTACGCAATCTGTGTACACAACACAAATGAACGTAATTTTATCAGCGGAAAATGTCTAGGTTTCGTAGAAAATAATTTATCAGAAATGTCACAAACCGCCGCGTCGAGGGCTCGCATGAACTCGTCATCGCCCGTCCGGCGATTCGTTGTCCGACGAAATTAGCGTGAGCTCGCTTCGTCCCGAGCCTCTGTTTTATTCAGGCCCTTGGGAGCTCTGACACAATGAAAAAATTGTTGTATGAAATGGTGACTGTTTCGGTTTTTTTCGCCAATTATGGAAATTTGCGGGCAACGAGCGAACGCCACCTGCCGCGACGTGGTCGAGTTTGCCTTCTATTCTCCTGAGGCACCTCGGCCCGCCGCCACTTTGTTCCCGTTGTGCAACCAGGGAAAGTTTCTAATTTCACTTTTACTGTGACAGCATCGTGCAGCCTTTATTTCCGCGTGAGCTTTGTTTGGTTTTGTGTAGTTGGCAAACAATTACTTTGTGCTGCGCCTGCCGGCTTTTCAATTAGTCGTATTCATTACTTTTATTAAGGTGCGCTATGCTCATTATATAATATTGACGAGCGGTGCTCAGGTCTTGGACTGGTCAAACTCTGAATTTGCTTGGAATATTGTGATGTCCAAACCGATAACTCTCAGTAACTTAGATCCATTGGCCAGATCCATGATGGATTTAACTTAAATATTTTCCCAAAAGGTATAACAACCACCGATTCACATAACCAATTGTATTCTTACTGTAAAACAATGCCCTGTAAACACTCCTTCACTTTAATTTATGTTCCGGAAGCTTACAGACACATTTAAACATCGTGGTAGCAAGCATTCAACAGTAAACTAAAGTTCGTGATTCTTACTACCTATACTCCAAAAAGGTGACTAGAACATTATTAAATTGGTATTAAGACGTACATACATAAAAAGTCACTAGTCTAGTAAGTTAAATGACAATACGAGAAGCACCACAAACATATCAATTCTAGAGTCCTCGCTCAGTTGATTAAAACTCTTCACAATATCATAATAGAGTGCTATTTTTTGTCGATGTGAAGTGATCCTTCGCAACTTGCGTGATGGAACTTAGAATAAAATTTGATTAGCTAGCATGTTCATGTGAAAAGATTTATAACTAATATGTCAGTAATTTTCAATCAGTCATTTTGTCAATGGTAGGAAGTCTGAATTTGATATTCAGATTTCGTGAGGACATTTATCGATTTTGGATGACTGCACCTTAGACCTCTTGACGTTTGGAGTTGAATTGACATGTCCAACAAAGGCTCCGAAGTCAACAAGTCTAAGACCCTATAATAATATCACCATTGACATTGTGTCCTGTGATCTTGAACGCGGTCGTCATTTTAGTGGAAATGGTAGCTAATAATGAAATTTGCCATAGAGGCGCAGGAGGTCGGGACATTTATAAGACAAGGGTTACCACCGCTCGGGTAGCATTAGCCGCCTACTTATAATTAGTGGTTGCCTAATTTTGAACAGCGTATCGCGTTTTACTTCAACACTTGCTGCCAATAAGTTGCTGGGTACTTATATTTTATACATGATTTTACATCTATTAACAAACTTCCATGTTAGTTAGTATAAAAAGAAAATTCATTATTTTATCTACACCACAACATTTTAAATCTGACCCAAGCAAGTGCTGAAAACAGCTAAAAGACGTCGTACTCTGTGTACCGAGGGTACCCTAAAGCGATATGTAGATTGCCCCCTGAATTTCCCTTGGGTGTTATAATAGTAATAGTAGTTTCGGCGCGATCGATACAGCAGCGCAAGTAACGCAATCGCATCGAATCGAAGCAGTTATCGGGTGTGCAATCTGTATTTTCCCGTCGCAACCGAACCGGCCTGAGTCACCAACGATTCGCGGAACTCGCTCAACCCTCCGTTGGGGTTGCGTTCGCTAATGACACCGGACAACAACTACCGTCCAAAATGCAACCAACACAACATGCAAAACTGCACTCTCTAAACCACAACATTAAACTCCAATTGCGCGGATTTGCCTCACAATTGCAATTCTAGTGCGTGTTTTGTGCCTATATGCAACGTTTCAATCGGCCTGTTATTTTGATAAATATGCATGAAGTGGCTTGTGGGTAACGTAAAACGCCATCGTGAAAACTTAATAACACTTCCTGCATCGCAAAACTGAGTCATATCCGTCAAAGGGTTAAATATTTACGCGTTATCGCGAACTCAAATCGTCAATTCTTATGTTTTTCGTCGAAGTGTATTAGAAGGGGTGGAATATCTTTGTTATCGTTGCAGTAGATCGAGTGGTGATGTCGATAATTCTGTAATATCGTTTTTTTTTTTAATATGACCTTTATATCCTAATAATTATTCACTATAACTCCCAATTTTTTTCGTAACATCCCAACAGCTTCAGTTCAAATTATTCGCAGTACGTATACCTCCCTCTTTTTAAGTCACGATATAAATGTGACGCTACGACTCTTGGCTTTATCTTCGATTCACTTGGATTACACATCACCCAAGGCATTGAACAAGAAATGCAAGCTAGAGCGTGAACATAGAGCAATAATTCTAGTCATCTGCATTCATCGGAAACCTTTCTGATGTATGAATATCTTGCTCTGTTTACATGAACAAGTCTTCTTGCTACCGACTGTATTCTAAGCACAGTTTCAAATGCAAACTACCTATATATACCCCATATATTATGTAGTACACAAACTATTATACAAAGCCACAGTGAGCTCAATTTTATGTTAGGTGGTGTTTATTTTCTTGTTCAATATCAGAAAACTTTCACTGTTATTTTGTGACCGTCACAAAATGTACAAATATCATTCACTTGTGTGTTTAAAACAATCTTTTGATGTCGATTCGATGAAGATTGTTCGAAAAAACCTTTGTTAGTCGCATGTATTTGTTTACTGACCGCACCACTCCCACCGTATTAAAAATAAAGCCTTTTCATCTCGGTCGAATGTATCAATCAAATTGCATAACGTTATACTGCAGCGTTGATAATAAAATAATTTGAAAGTTGGTCGTTGCCAGTTCGGCTCCCCTCCTCTTGCCCCCAACGACACATTCGATAAACGCAGATAACAATCGGACATTGTACATTCACTTTGCAAGCCACCTTGGCCCACGCAAGGTGACTAAGTGATATTATGCGCTCTACCCGCCAATGACAACTTCGAAAGTGCCTAGGTATTATATTATTCAGGCAAGTCCGGTTTGACTGTGGCTCTGATACAGGACGACATGTTCTTATCGTTCCGTAGATAAATATTAATAGAAGGTAAGGCCACACCGCACAACTTTCTCACGCACTAATCGACTGTAAAAAAGTTAACTAATCGACTTTTTTAAATATTTTGAAAAAACGAGTGTATTATGATGCGAATAGGAAATCGATTTAATTCATTGGAATGGAAATGTTTACAAAAAGAATGATAATTAGTGCAGATTGTAAACATGTGCGGTTTTTAGGATAGGTAATTGAAGAACGCAAATTAAGTTTTGTATTTTTTAAACATACCTAATATCTTTTTGTCACGATATCATATGATTCAATAAGATGAAAAGAGACATAATTTTTACTTATAACAGTCGGAAATATGCCAAAAACTACATTTCTCAACAAATATTGGATTTGCCAGAATAAATGTAGTAAGTATACAATATTTAGGCGGTTGTTTGAATAGGTACTTCGAACAAATTTACCCGTGAACAATGTTTAAAAAAGTAACTGTATAAAGTGGGTGTATAACATGGTATTGCATGTGCATTAAAGGTATATGTATTTAATATGTTAAATAAACCTGAAGATATACAACCCGTGGCTATTACGGAGACTATTACTAACTCTGTGATTACGGGTGTGCGTAGGAGTAACAATTGCGCAACACACATTTGCAACTGTGACAATTTTTTCTTTTTTTACCTGTCGACAAAGAAACATGTTTGCATTTCTTGTATTTATAGGCCACCTGAATGTCACACTATTGAGTCTGCGTTAGTTCTAGCTCTAATGCTTGCTTCGCATAACTAATGCAGTTTGTTTTAATATTTTGTCCGGTATTCAACATATTGCTAGACAGGTTAAGAGGCTGAAGTGTAGCCAGGTGGTCATACGCGATAGTGTTGGTGAGTGCACAATGTAATTTGCACGGCTTGTGCGCAGACTGCGGCGACTGTCTGGCGAGAGAAAGTGCACTAAACGTTGCTCCACTTTCCACAGACCAACATAATGTTCGCATATGCATCTCTAAATATAAATCTTGAATGAGTTATGAATAAATAAGTGGAATAGTGGAACTCGTGTTTTGACATTAGATACATATCGAGTGTTGTATTACAAGGTAAAGATCTCAGTTATGGTCTGATAAATGCGCTGATACTGGAACTGGATTAACTTTTAATTACACGGGAAGCAATGTTTTTGCTGGAAATATTAAGATTGAATTGATCGCAGGATTTTGAATTCAGGAAATATGTAAATATCACGATAATAAAACTTGCATTTTTTTTAACTTTTAAAAGTAGAGTTGATTCTTTATTAATTGAAGCAGATAATTAAAAATAAAAATATATACTTGCCAGCGAACTTTAATATGTACATATTACATATTAAAGTTCGCTGATACTTGCATATTACTTATCATTGCAATTGAATCTTGTTTAAATAGCTTGGTTACATAATATGCTATGTGAGACTAGGTGCGTGAGGCGCCTAAAGTCTGCCGCGTGGGTGAGACGAGGACAGAATTCGCTGGTTTTATTGCTCCCATGCAATTTCTTTTTATATGAAAAGCAATAAATTCATGAATAGCTCCATAATCATATCTTAAATGCTTACTACAACATTTTATCTTCAATTAAATACTACCGCAAGAAATGTCTACTTCATGAAGCAAAGCAAACTTTGTATTGTTTCATGTATGATTCATGTTTCATTTGATTTGACGCAAAATATTTCCTTATACAGCGAATATTACAGTAGATACTTACCTACTTAATAATAATGCTGTTTCAAAACTAGTGCCGCAGTAATTTAGTAACTTAGTTATTTGTAGCTATTTGTAGTTAATAATAGTTGTCACGAGCACCCGTAACGGCCCTAACCCGACGCCGAATTTTTTTTGTTTATTTTTAGTACGGGTATGACACAAAAACTGTATAATATCTGCGTCACGAGTTCCAATAATTAATATCAACATTGTGTATTACTTAGTAAAGTGCTGTTTGACAGTTTGCCAATTGCTGATAACCACACAAGCAAAGCCACGAGCATATAAAATTATAGTATATTGCATTCCTTTGAGGAAGTTCAAGGCTCTTTCAAATAGCGAGTTAATGCACTCTCTCTACACACACGTGTGTCCGGATCATGATCCGACGTCTAATGCGGAGTGCACTGAATAATTCTATATTTGGACAACATTCGTCGCGTTGAATTGGAAACATCTGTTTTAGATGCGAAACTAGAACATGCTTCCTACTCCCCAAATACATACATATTTGATTTAAGTGTTAGTTTGTTCGCTCAGCCCAGCAATGGTCCATTCCAAAAAGCTCATAGAGGTGAAATTGGAATGTTTGTTCCAGTAAACGTTATAGATTGATTATTGCAAAAGGTTGTTACAACCGCGACATGTTGTAACCGGTTGCGATATTGCGGGTAAGCCGGTTGCCAGGCCGGTGCAGGGCGGTACGCGGGCGACCGGTCGGCGGCCAGGGGTCGAGAGGTGTTGCGATTTTAATCTCGACTGGTGCCTAAATATCAGCCATGCCACTCCGCTCCAATGGAGCCATTTGCATGCGCCTCGTGGGCGAGGTCCGTCTACCCACGGTTACACGGATCGTAAATTTTGTCCTTTTACTTCCAAGGAGGGATTTTTCTGGAGGAGCAGATGTCCATTTTTTCGTAAAGGACTAATTTATTGCATGTTGCGGCAAAGGCTATAAAAGAAGTCTTTGAATTAAAAGACATCCGCCGGAATGTGATCGTTGACCTCTTTTCGGAAAGTGGAAAAGTTCAGTTTTTATTCACCTTTCCTTAATCTTTGCTCTGTCAAATCATTCAAATTATGGTTCTAGAGGCGAGGCTACTACCACCGACAAACTAAAGTAAAGTACCTTCTACCAGTTTTAATAAAATCACGTAGGTATTGTTTCTTCTCAATGTGCTACATACACTAATAAATAACGTTATTTTTTTCAATAAAACTAATTATTAATTATTGATAAGGATTTTCAACTCGTTCAATTTGACTTCAAGTTTCCGATTTCTTGGGTTGCCTAGTAACCTCTGCACTGGGAGGCGCCTACCTCTTTAGGTATTCTGTGCTCTAGAAAAGGTTAAAGTAAAATTGCCTTATTGTGATTGAGAGAATAATGAACGGAGTAACGAACTCGAGATCGATACCATCAGAGAGACTATTCGCAGCATCACACCAGCCCGATTCACTTTCTAGTTAGCGGGCGCCATTGTTACCCGCCTCTAATTTATCTAATGTAAAAGTCATTCCGCGTTTAAACTAGTTACCCACTAGGTACCTAGGTTAAATGTCGGAAAGATTTTAGTTACTTATTAAGCTGCAGTAAGCTATTTTCATTGTCTAGACGAACAACAGTTCCTTATAAATAATTGGGTTTTTTTAATTAACATTTTATTTAACACTAGTGTTTAATAGTTAACAAAGATATAAGTATACTAATTACCAACCAACTACTAATTACCCACCAACTAAAATAGCTGTAATTTGTTGATTAAAAATAGTGTTTCTTCACGCTTTTTATTCTATTTTAGACATGACTTGTGAATTTAAAAACACATTCAATATTGAGCCACGTTCAATTCTTGGAAAACGTCGCTGTTTATATCGCTACTGAGCTGAGAGGTACATTCTACCGCACATCAGTGGAAACACTTTGACCTTGAGCTGGCCTAGCCTATTAGGGAGTTTTAATACTACGCGAGACCAGTTTATACTGGTTTTGTTACCACTGATGTGCGGTCGACCGTACATGATGGTGCAATGCTGAATCATCTTTTGGCTACCACTAACTAGAAGGCCAAGTGGGCAGTAAATGCAATTGGTCGAGCTAAACAGTTGCAATTGCATTGCAATCACTACTCCATTAGGCAAATCCGATTGTTCATTTTACACGTAGGAGTCTCACAATAAGACCTTTACACGATCTATTACGTCTTTCCTCGTAATCTACAAGATTGATATTACCGGTGCGGGGGACCAATTCGATATGACCTTTTTGGTAAATAAATATGAACGCAGCAAAGCAAGAACCGAGTCCATATATGGGCGTGAAACATTTATCAGACGAATATAAATTACAAAGGAACTTGAATAGCGAATCAGTGGAGGTGAACAAAAAAATGGCACCCATAAAATGGAATCATCGAGCGAGACGGGAAGCGAACTCATTCGATTACTCAGCGTGTAATTTTGTCTTCAGAAGTAAGGTCTCTGAATAAATCTATTTATAATACATACCTACATATAATAAACCAGTAAGAAGTCGTTTCGGGTACGTTGATTCAATAAAAGCAGCCAGTCCCATTTAAAAGATTAATCCTGTGTGATAGAAGCAAACGATACGCAACATTGCACATAATGCGATATTTAACATTATGGACAGGATTACTCATTCAATACTCATACTCATTTATTACAACCACCGGAACCTATGGAACACTCGGTTACGTCTTAAAGCTATATTATATATTTTTATGGCTAGGCAGTAATTAGCAAGAGCAGACAACATAATGTTTACAATTATTATCAAAATATTACATTAATAAAATAGGTATTAAAAACAATAAAAATTACATTAAGATTATTTAATATCAAGCATCTGCTAAAAATACCTTTGGTACAAAAAGAAAAATATTTTTGTTACCCATTCATTTATGCAGACTATTTAATAACACATTGTATCCGTTTTTTGGTACAAATAATTATCTGGTTTGTTTTGATTACGACAGAACGACCCACTTTCCCGATAAAGTCGTAATATTGGTTAGAATTTTTGTTTATTAAAATGTTTCATTCTATTTCTAACCGTTAAATTTTTGTCGTTTTATAATCGTTACAATATTTTACAGTATCATTGACCGTGGTCCGTGATCAGCTGGTTAGGGTTAAAATTTTACATTAAACATCTTACACTTTGTCGAGCTGTAACTTGAAAACCGAAAATTACCCCTCCGGCCATGTGGTTCGACAACGTTGTCCGACAAGTCGGACGACGAGGAATTTTGATTCCTTGCTGTCCGACATGTCGGACTATCAGGGTTTTTATTCCACTTAGTTCGACCATCGGACCAAGAGGAAATTTATTATTATCGCACATTCCATTTTTAAATTACACTTACATTCATTATTAAATTACACTTACCTTAATTCCTTGCGAAATATATAATTATACGAAGGCAACACAATCTGTCATTTTCGGAGAAATGAGTCTTCGTTTCCCACCCCTTATTAGTAAGCTGCAATTTTTAAAACTCCAAAGTTGGTTTTACTACTATAACAATGAATGGTGTCTTCTCCTATAGTTATTACCTATTATAACTTCTGACTTCCTAAAATATGTTTCTATAATGATTTATGTTGTATTTCCGAGTTGGTTTATAAATTAATGATCTCTCTTTGCTCAATAGACCGATGGAATATTTACATTATTTTAACAAACTGCTGCCTAGAAATGCATACTAAATATTAAGGTACAAACAGACAAGGTGCTGTAAAGGAAACAACGACTGAAAGGGTTTGTTTGGGATAAGTACTCGGAAAAACTTTTCTATTAAAACGTCAAGCACATTTTCCGCCTTCAGACTTGACGTACTGTATTGTTAAGGCATGATTCTGAAATATCGCCTCCAAAATAAGTGACTGTATAGACGGTTTATTTTGTGTGAACGTTTATCTTTTACAGTAGGTACTAGTCTAGTAGGTTAATAGGTTCATTTATATTTTCCAGCAGAAAAAAATACGATAAATACATATGAATCATTTGGCTAGATGTGCTCATCTTGCACAAATACATGATGATGAATGGTCTGACTAACGGATGGCTTAGATGCTTTAATTATGAACAATAGCTTATATTATAGGCTGGTATTGTTAAGGTTAGGAACTATTTGTTATACATAGATTGGATACTTGTAGTCTTCAAATCAGATTGTTTTCTCCATGTCTAAAACTGCGGTTTTGACCTCGTAGGCTTTTAGTGCAAGACTTTCAATTTCGACAATATATTGCAACAATGGCATTGACTGCATTTTGCAGCGCTAGGTTTAGAATTGTTTCTTTTACTTAAATGTTGACCTTTGATTAATCTTTGCCTTTCCTTTCTTCGGCAGTGTAGCCTAGTGGAAATAGCCACCTGGCTTTTCACTCGGTCGATAGGTGGGGAGCCTGGGCAATCATTCCTACGCTACGTTGCAACTGGCTATGTGTGGTCGTTTTTATTGTGGTATCAATTAAAATATACTTTGGCAGCTCTTTATGACCTCTATGCTCGCAACTTTGCAGACCCCTGCCTGACTCTTTGTTTCATGGTAGGTTTTCTTATACCTCATCAGTTTCCTTGTTTCATTCTTGTGTGGCTTCTTGCTTACGAGAAGATTTACGGCCGTTGTAGTTTGGTGATGAGTATTTAGGGGTGCAATCCAGTCCAGGTCCCGAAATTAGTAAAACGATGCGTTCGCAAACAGCTTAGTTGGCGAGCAATTAGGAGTGCGAAGCTTGTGGCGCGCGCTAAGTGCCGCCCAACGGATTACGCCTTCGTGTTTGCCTACCGGCGAAGTGGACGTGGACGTTTAGCGATCGCCTCACTGATGCGCTTTGTTCGTCCATCGATCGCTGAATCATTGATTAGGCGCCACGGAACGCGCCAATTTCGATACCTAATGAAATTTCGCCGCCTATTTCGGCCAGTTTTTTCGCGAACGCAAAAAGAAGCACTGTTGATGGACAACCATCGTGTATTTTACTTAGTAACTGTGCAGAGCTGTGGATTAATTCGACGTTATAAATTAATTAACACACATTGAAGCCTAAAGAAGAGAGGTACAGTCAAGGACAAAAATATATATACAAGTAATGTGAAACAATAAAAGTAATCATACAAAGTTCAAAAGATATGTACTCATCCAAATACTAAAAAATATACTTCAATGGCCACATAAATATGTATAAGGCAAGTTCAAAAACTTGTATACAATCAAAATTAACATAATTAGTATCCTGCAAGTGATGCAAAATATTGTAGTCATGTTTATGTCATTAAATAAAGATTCAGTAGGTAACTGCTATGAAAATATTTATACAAAATATAAATCCGCGAAAATCTTAGACACTCGATTTAAACACTTAAACACTTGATTTAACTCGAAAACTATTAATCCTAGACCATTAGTTTCTAAAGAAAAATTATATAACTCGTCGAGATCTTCATATCCGATGACAGCTGTCAAACTTGAAACGGCTATAACTCGGAAACCATAGATCCTAGACTACTAGTTTGTAAAGAGAAAAGGTAGATCTCGTCGAGATCTTCATTTCGGATGACAGCTGTCAAATTTAAAACCGCTGTAATTCGGAAACAATTGATGCTAGACTACTAGTTTCTAAAGAGAAAAGATAGATCTCAATGATTTCTTCATTTCAGATGACAGCTGTCAAAATTAAAACTGGCATCCGAAATAAAGATCTCGACGAGATCTACCATTTCTCTGTATAAACTAGTAGTCTAGGATCCATGGTTTCCGAGTTACAGCGGTTATAAATTTGACAGCTGTCATCTGAAATGAAGACTTCATCGAGATCTATCATTTCTCTTTACAAACTAGTAGTCTAGCATCAATATATCTGTATATAATAAAAATTTGATCAAAATGTCTAATTATTATAGACAACACACGCTTGACCAAAAAAATTTATATCACAAAAAAAGACCAAATGGTTCCTAAGACAGTTTCCCTGTATCTCCTATAGTTTCGGTTTTAGCCTAAGTGTCCCAGTTAAAAAAAACACTGTATAATTATGAAAGAAAAAAAAATCATTTATTCAACATCAAAGTTAATAATGTATATATTTTTTTTTGAACTTTGTGGTGTTTCTAAGATTATGGTTTAATAAATGAGGACATATTATTGCAACTGTTGTATACATAGTTATCTCTAAAACTATGTATACTTATTTATGGCCTTTTATATGTTGCTAAATTTATGACCATTTAGATGACTACGCTTTTTGAAACTCTGTGGTGTATACATATCTTTGACCTTGACTGTACTATTGCTATTATTATATTTTTACTTTCGGATGACAATAATCATTGTGTTGTTATCGTGCGAAAAAAGTCGCTTTTTGGATTGAGTCAAGCGCCTACATCTATAAAGCGTTTTTAAAATGAAATTTTGTACTTGTGAGTATTTCGTAAACATTTCTTTTTTACTCTCTAACGGCTAAATAAAGGAGAGAGTGAAGTTTTGTATTCGTGCATAATAGTCATGTTTTTGACGAAAATCGATTGTATGTACTTTATAAGCCAAATACAATCGATTTCTCTGTCCCTCACTTCGTCTAGCGCCATAACTAATAGTAAAGCGATTTGAATGAAATGTTGTATACATTCTGTACAATTGAATTTTTGTTTCTGTTCGTTATAAAAAATATAAGGTTTTTCCCGTAAAAAATTGGTCGATTGGTGTATGAGTAAATTTCGCGGTATGGCCATAGCTTTTATTTATTCAAATAACTAGGTACGTATTGAAAAAACTACTCAGATGAAACTATGATATTTTAGGTATGAACCTTTTGATAATGTCACTCGTGACTTCGTTGTGTGATTTCGTTGGTCATTTTATTCACAACCAAATCATTGACCACTGAAATATTGAAACGCAACGACTATGTGAAATTAAATTCTCATGATAATGTAATGAATGGCTGTCTAAACATTCTTTGGCCAAGACAGAAGGACATAAGACGCCTAATTACTCACCGCCATACTTGTCGTCATCATTAATTGTATGAAAGAGTCAGTCACCTTGCTGCCGTGGGGGCGAGCACGTGGGCTTTGCCAATGAACTTGACTCCTTCGGAGGCGGCGCATACTAATCCTGCCGTTCAAGCTATAGTATCTTATGCATGAATACAAGCAAGTTTTGCAACCACCACACGATTATTGAATACTTGCTTTGTTTCTATTATTTTTTGTCTGGTTTTGTACTACTTTAGAACTAATACCTACCTAAGTAAACTTTGCTCGTAAGAATTGTGTGTCAAGTTAAGTCGTTATGGCTATCAAAATTCAAGGCCACAATAATAAGCTGAAAATTTACACCATACGCATCCATTCCTAGCCGTTTTATAGCTGTTACAGACACGCACTTCATACGATATAAACGTCAAATTATTAAAATTAAGGCTGTTCACGAACGCCCGAATTCTCAGCCACTGGAAAATTGGAAAAGTTGTTATTTTATGTGGATGTGATAACTCACCAATGCGTAATTTCTTGCTATATTATTGACATTCTGTCAACGTCAAAATGTAACACTAATACGTACGTACCTAAGCTTCGAAGACGCTTTAAAGAAATACGAATATGTTATTAATTCCTTTAGGTAGATTCGATCAAATAACACTAAATCTTACATAATAATAAATCTGTGTTGAATTCACGGCTAAGTAGGTATCTGTTGCCATTGACGTCGTCGTGCATTTGATTCTGTATTTTTATGGAATCATGACCAAATTGGACTATAAGTTAATAGCTAAGCGTGGGCGGGTCGATTCGACGGCTCGGCAGTTCGTTCATTCCGTCTTGTTTATCGATTAGCAAAGATCCGCGCCCATGGGCCAACTTATGTCATTTGGCCGGGAGTCAAGGACGATGCCGCGCCGCGCCGCTCCGCGCCGAGCGGCACGACGGTGCCGCGCCGGCCTTATTTGGTGATTGGTGGGCGCCAGTTTTACGACTTTGCCTTTTTTCCTACGCCCCGTTTCCATGTTGGCCACACTTTAGATAGTACATGTGCCTACATTTGTGTGCTATAGACACAAGAAGCAATGACCTTTTCTAGTTATTTTTCTGGCTCACATTGTCTTAAGGGAAACGACATATTACTTACCTACAGTAGATAGGTATTAGGTACTTATCTAGTAGACAACTATTACTCCATTCTTGTCCACCAAATCAGGACTTAACAGTGTCCTAAATATTTTCTAAGGCCTTTTATTGTCAAAGTAAATAAGGGATGCGTAGCAATCGGAAACATTAACTGTACGGGTCGGTGACGGGTCGGGCTGTTTGTTGGCTGGAAAAATGGAACGTGACATTTTAAATTTGGCGCAAAGCTCGCGACATTAATCTGGCGCGTCGGCGCCCTCGCCCAGGCCGTGCGTGGCCTAATCCGCCCGCTCCCCAACGACCCGGGAAGATGGAAAAATCTCAGAAGACTCACATCAAATTACCAGCTTTAAAGCATAGTGAATTCCCCTGGGTACGGGACGACACACCTTGCCTTTCACGAGCGCCCCTAAATAACGACACGGTGTCCTTCGGGAAGTTTGGAAGGTTCGGGCGGCACACGTGCTTTTGTCATACTTTCGGCGAATTTTACGTACGACGTGCCGCGCACTTCGATTGAGTTCTGAAAGCGCGCTGAACTTTACTAATTCTGGTTTTAAAGTTTTTACGGTAATATAAAAGTTGGCTCCTCCGCTTATTTCAAAATATACTTTGAAAATTTTACCTCGAAAGCGTACCTTTAAAGAGATTTTAGTCTTTCATTTATAGTACAGACACAAGAACTGTACAGTGTTCCAGAATATGACAGATAATACTCTCCTAAATATATTATGTAAAGTAGTTGAGAAGTGATATTGTAACTTTGTCGCACAACTATCGTAAATGGGATAATCCTCCATTTCTGACGTGATAGGGTCTGTTGTGTCGCTAAATTAACAGCAGGGATCGAGGATCGCATGTATTAATCGTAATTTTGCTAGTCTGATGTTGACGTGAAATTAATGTTTCTTTACTAATGAAATACACAAACTTAATGTACCCGGATACGAACATTCTAACAAAGACTTCAAGATTCTCACTTCAGTGTGTTTAGTGTAAAGTTTCACCTCCATTGTTATTTGAACGACGACGCGACGCTAACTCGGCAGTGATATCTTGTGTCATTGGTCTCAAAGAAACAAAGTCTGAATCACGCGACTGTTCAACATAAAATGCAAACTTTTAGCAAATCGCTGTTAGTTTCAAATCTTTTTTGCAACTCTCTTAAGTTTCACATCTTGAATAAATCAAGTGTCGAACTAGCGTAAAAATGCAATTGGCACAAAACGTCTGCGCCAGCCCATTGTTTCTCACCACCCGCTGAGGCGCCGCGGAAATAGCTGTAGCAATCTAGCTTTTGAATACCAACAGCGCTTGTAGGGCGCTAAAAAGACGCGCGACACGTTAGCGCCGCGCCGTGAGCGAAAACTTCACAAAGCTCACTCTTATTCTCGCCCTATGCAGTTATTTTATTAGACTGCGTCAGGTTAGTATTTCATAAGTTATTTCAAACTTTGATATATACATTTTATGTTATCCCAAATTAACTGGCGTAAGGTTGAACGGGTTAGTTTAGAGAGACTCCCAGCGGGTTCCAGTGAATGTATTTTCTAGTTCTACTCTTATATTATTCTGTATACAGAGTGCTCGTTCTACTATTTAAATCTGTGATTCTGTTTAATACCCTCTTGTTTAGATGAAAACTCATTTATTGCGAATAAGGGTTAACTTATCAGTTTAATTGTCAGTGATCACTGATCATCAGTGACCTAGTTGGTCATGTTATATTTTTCTTAGCCAATGTTTTGTTACTTCAATCGCCAGGGAAGGGCCTCGAATTAGGTTTGTTGAGTCAACGGTTGGACATTGAGGGCACGCTATATCAGGTGGTGGGTTCCTTGCCGAATAAAGATAGCACTTGTGTATGGAGTAGTGAAGGTATTTGCACAGAATCCAATCTCGCACGTGTCGCCTTAGCTGTAATGAATTCAACAATAATTAGAGGTGGCACGAGAGAGCGCTAGCGGAGCTTACCGGCGGATGTCACAAATCCTAGCCAAGGGCCGGGGCGTGTAATGCAAATAACAGTGTTTACCTGGCTGCCTGGCACCCGCGCGCCGCCGACGTCGCACGATTCATAATAACGGCTCTTATTTCCGTAACTAGCTGCGACGCTCTCATTTTGTCGGTTAACGCGTATTGTGTCACGGCGAAACGAATGCCGCCCCGTAATGAAGAAGCGCAGCTTTTTCGCTTCACGCTGCCGCTGTAAACAGGAATTATGTAAGTGGAAAGGCAATGTCATTGCACAGTAAACACTGCAGAGCCTCGTACAGATTTATTCTTTAAACAAATAAACCAGAAATACCTATAATAACGAAGTATTTTAGTTTATCTGGATATCACTATTCTAGAGTTACTATATGCCTAAAGTTCTACATTTTATGGTTGCTGGGAGCTATGGTTGTTATTAACTTATTAATTATTATCCAATTTATTTAACGAGACAACACCTAGGTAGAATGACGAGCAAATCACGACACCCTCGGACTTTACGACCATAACGTTGGAGCAGGTAGGGTTGCTAACGATATACTATTATCAAATAATAATGTACCTACTTAGCTTAGTATTACTGCAAATGACTACTAAAGATAATGATTTGGTTTTAAATAACATGTTTAAATTGGGTCCTCGAATATGTACTCACTTCAGAATGTTGCAATAGATATGTTAATAAATAAATATATAAATAAGTACCTATAGGTAATAATTATAAGTAATTCAAATAAGTTTAATAAGCTTGTAACAGTAATACTCTAGAGTAGATATGTACCTACCCATAATTTACGTTTTCTTGGCACGCGATTATAGACTTAACTTCATAGGACTATATTTATTATGCATAACATTTTACATTAATACCCTTCAAATTATTATATAATAACAAAACTTTTGACACTGCTAAAACTGAGTTATGTATGTTTTAGTTACAACTGTCGTGCTAACAAATTTTCTTTTACCACTTTTTAAAAGTTATTTTGTTCAAGGTTGCTCTCTCTCTACATTTAAAATTACACGAAATGTGTGACAATCTTTTGACAATTATCTACGACTGCTTCCTACTAACGATTTCTTTTTTTAATATTTTTGTTATACCTATTGTACTTTTTGTTATATCGTGTTCTATTGCGGTTTCCATCGCGTTGTTTCAAGATTACGCCCGTCCCCAACAGCTCGTCATCCACCGGAAGAAAATGTAGAGACAGCAAAAAAACTCATTTTTCAAAATATTGAAACTGATGTCAGATTTTAGTATTTTTAATCCTTTACGCTTATTACTTTGTATTCGGTTTTTGAACGACTTGTTTCGGCCTCGATCGCAATTTCGATCGTATCACCTGAGTATTGATTTAAATATAATCCCGTGGCAAAAAGTTCATGGTGTAGTTGTAACAGAATACAAAGATACAGACATAAATGAATAGACTTACAGAAATGTGAATTAAGTAAGGTTATGTTATAGGTATGTAAATAGATGAGGTCGAACGTAGCGTCTTCGTGCTCCAAACTTCAATTTGAGACGAACTCTGCAAGGGGCCGCGTAGAGTAGAGAGGCTATTGCGAGTTTAACATTGGTATAATTTGCCGGGCATATTGGAAAACTTGTAATTGGTTTAGTTTTATATTCCCGCTTTAATGTGTGCCCGCAGAAAACTTAAATGATATCAGGACATATCCCGTGGTTTCAGAATGTCCTAAACTTTCTCAAAAATGCATAAGTTTTTAAAAGCCAATCTATATGTTTTTGTTTAAACGACTGCAAAACTTTCTAATTTAGTGTATAGTCAGATACATATTATTGTGACTAAGTAATAGTTTCTTAGGCAGATACTTAACTCAATTTCTAATGTAGACCCGCTTGTAATGTACATATAATCATCTAAAATACACCAATAATTTTATTTCAATTCACTATATGCAAGCACAATGCGCAACATTAATACGAAGAAAACTTTTCTATCTCATTTACATAATACTTTTCACTTTCTTGCAGATTTTGTCCCGGAGTCATATATCACTGTAAAGGAGCTCAATTAAAAGTAAGTCATAAACAATATTCTAAAGTCTAAGATCCGATGCGATGCAACTGCGAAGCGATATCGCTGCAACAAAACAACACGTAAGGCATACATGGATTTTTGTTGCATAGATATCGCATCGCAGTTGCATCGCATTATAAACGACGGGCGTAACGCCACAATGACAATTCGACAAGAGTTGGTAATCGGTCTACGTGCTTTTTATATCATTTTTATTTAGCTAAAAATTATTTCGTACTTTAATATCCTACTATTTGTCTTTGCCATATTTTTCGTGATTACACCCCCTTGGCAAAATACCAAGATCATTTTCGCTTGCCGATGTTTTTATGTTTTTCTTGAAAAAACATAGGTAGGTATATAAGTTTTGTATGAATTTCTATTCTTGTACAAATTGTAATTATTGTACTGTTATCAACATCAACAGTTAAAATCGGTGCTGCATGCAATATATTGCTGAAGTTAGTTTAGTGGCATTCGACAAAAAAAACTACTGTACATGTTGTGACATACGCAAAGGTTTTTTTAGTAAGTAGAAAATCCAACAGTTTATTGTATTAATGAACCGATGACTGTTGGCGCAGACCCTTAAAGTAGCGACCACGTCCACTGTGTCTACGTGATCACCACCTGGTGTACACAGCCTGGTACGAACTCTGCCCTGGCGATAAACCGACAACCTGAAAAAATACGTGCGTTAGAGTACAGAGTTGCTCCAGTTTTATGAAAATGAGATTTCAATAACGTGTACTGCATATTAGATTGGACATTATTATCGTAAATCTTATAAATAAATGACTGAACGTCCACAGAATTACTATGAAACCTTCGATGGACAATTTGAGTGCGGACCATTTGTCTGTCTGTTGTGTAGGCCTCTACATTGGGGTTTCCACAGTATGCAACTCGGCTTAGGTTTAACACAGCGAACAACGATCCCGGAGAAACATGAGCCATTGTCCCTGTCTGCCGAGGCGAACCACATTAATAAATGCCAGATTGCCTCTACGTATACCTGTGCCACTATTGTTTCGTGCTTTTCATGAGAGTTGTCTACATTACAACTGCATGTTTCGCACAATATTCTATCACGTGATATGAAGAAAGTGAAAACTAATAAAATGAAATGTTACCGATCTGTAAATTAAATACAGGATGTCCGGTTAGCCAAACGGAAAGCGGGGTTGTTGGTGGGGGAGTTGGAAGATATTTGGTCCTTTATTCTAAGTCTCACGTTTTCTGGGATCTTTTTCAGATTGGATATTTTTCAGTTCGAACATGGTCGTTGAACATTTTTCAGATTGGACATTATTACAGTAAATCATCCTATCATACTAATATTATAAAGCGAAAGTCTGTAAGGATGTTTGTGACTTTGTGAGGATGTTTATTACTCTTTCACGCTGTAACGGCTGAACGGATTTTGATGAAACTTGGTACAGTGATAGCTTAATTAAATCCTGGAATAACATATAGGCTACTTTTTACCGCGGTAAACTGTTCTCGCGGAAAAAACTTATTCCACGCGGGCAAAGCCTAGGGCAACGGCTAGTATACGTTATATGAAATTATAACTTTAACAGTTCTCCATGATGTTCTAAACAATTATCTCACATATCCCTTTATTCCTACCTCAAACTTTGCTCTCCAAAGTTTCCGGACCGATTAGTCATAAATAATCGTTGAACATAGTCAATATTCCTTTAAAGAAAACAAAGAGACGTTCCCAAAACTTTGTCAATTTCCTTTGAAACCGTAAAGCTCCGTAAGTCTGTCCACACTTGCTAGAAAAGTGGAGGTAACATCAAGCGAACTTTCTTCTCGGAACACAGTCGTACTTACCTTGTCTGGAAAGGGATCAAACTGTGGTGCATTCGCCTCAATGTATTATGCAGTCCCGGGTCGGGCGTCCGTGTAAGCGGCTCGGAATCACTCCCACTCTCCGCCGAGAACGGTGCTACTTCCCGAATTTTCTATTCCAAAAGTTCAAGGAAGTCATTTCGCTCCAAATATCTTTCGTAAATTACTAGCGATGGGTCTGATGATTGTGCGAATAAGTTACTGCAGTACTCGGCTCCGCATCCGTAATACACCCGACTCGTATGCATTACTGTCACACACTTCTCTGAATTATTTTAAAACTTTGTCAACTGAATAAGAATTCGTTTTGTGCCATTTTTAGTGAAAAAGGATATCTCAGCTTTCTTCAAGATCTTTTCACAAATATTAAACCTGAAAAAATCGACTTATTTATACCTCCAACAGATTTAAAATATCAGTTCTTAGAACCACAATTTTTATGTGTATTAAATTAAAACCACATTAAAACAAACTTTCAAAGTATCATACATAGGGTTGATCTTGCGACGAGACGGTTGATTGTTTATCTATTTTTTTCCAATAATGTACATTTAAATGTTCCCGCGCTAGGTGAGCTATACGCATCTCATTTCCTTGTCGCTCTTTGTAGTAGGATGCTCGAAATGAGATTGTGGGCTGTCGCGTCGTCCCGGGCTCTTCCTACACCGGGCCAGAATTACGCTACTACCCATTTAATATTTTAAATAAATTCAACCAATCAATATTTTGGAAGATATTTCGTTGTCAGTACTTACCTACTGATAACTTACCTAGGCATCTACCTACTTAAATGTGTAAAAGCTACTTATTACAAATTGACAGAAACATATTATATTATAAGCGAACAGATAACAATTGAGCGCATCAGCTAATGCCTCCACTGTCCGCCATGTCTTTAATTGAATATGTTCTCACTTTAGCAAGTCAATTTAGTTAAATCGCAATGAACGGCTTTTCGAACGAATAGAGGTCCTTTATCGCATTTCACGCAAGTTTCCTCGGCGGGCGGCTCTCTACTTACACGATTAATTTGAGTCGATAAATCCGCATTAAAAGCGGGGCCAGGGCCATCCAACCGCGCCGCTCCGTGTAAGTAGCCGCCATTCCAACCTTTTTGTTCTCGCTCCACTCTTTTCTTCAAGCTGTGCTGATTTCAACAACAGTTTTATTTTCCTAGTCGGTAATGCGATACTGTCATATCATAAGTATAACATGTTGGTGGGTTTCGGTCGATCGGAAATTGGTAAGGCCTGTGTGTCGGTTTGATACCGCGGTCGGATATGGTCTGATCGAGCATGGCACTAGCACGTCACTAGCGACCGAGACAGACGGGCAGCGCGCGCGGCGCCTGCGAGCCCATTAGACGTCTGCCCGATGTAGAACGCTCGATAAACTTGTAAAAACGCCTTCTACCCATTTAATTTTATATCCGCACTCTAAGCGTTTGCTATTGGCAGATTTCTCCCTTCTTTTTATAGGTCCGTCATTAAATGTATCGCCCGTTTAATATTTTGCGTTTGTTTTCTTTGTTCGTTCTTCCCGTACACTGTATTGACAGAAAATGTTACAAATCCACAACATATTAAGAATTTGTCCGAGCATAGTTTATTTATTAAATTGTTTTTGTTGTTCAGTACAGTCAATGCAATAGTTTGTGTACACAAAGCATTTAAAAGAATATGCATTCTCTGTCCGCTTCATTAGTAGTACATTGTGCAATAAGGGTAGTAAGTAATCTGTATGCATGCATATACTAAGACCCTTAACGAGCAAGTGTGATGAAAAGGTATATTATGTTGCAGGAATATTATCACAGGCGGGTCTTATAATCTTACGGCTTTGTCAATCGTTTCCAATTCCAACCATTTTATGTAAAATTGGTCCCAAGTCCTTTTCGCCTTTATAAGGGCGCCCCATTGCCCCCGCTTGTAGCGCCCAGGCGCAGGAAAAAAAGTATACGACAAAAGTTGCTTACCTTCATGCCCCCTATGGAATGGCATCAAAAAAATAGGGTGTCATAATGACATCGAAATTTTTTGTAAAATTCGTCTAAGTCCGGATAAAAATTTTCAGAGATGTTTTTTTTTTCTTCTCAGTGCCCCCTTTTCTGTACCTCAACCCTCCACTCCAACAAATTTTTCAGATTGGACATTATTATCGTAAATCCTAAATATACCGTTCAAATAATAATGTTACTTTTAGGTACCGATACTAACTTTTGGAATTTAACTAAATAATTGTCACCGTCCCTGATATTTAGAATACTTTCTCTCCAACTACCGACTATTTATAATTTCCACCCTGTTTATTATTAGTTGTTGAACATTTTTCAGATTGGACGTTTTTCAGATTGGTCATTTTTCAGAATGGACATTTTTCAGATTGGACGTTTTCCAGATTGGACGTTTTTCAAATTGGACATTTTTCAGATTGGACGTTTTTCAGATTGGACGTTTTTCAAATTGGACATTTTTCAGATTGGACGTTTTTCAGATTGGACATTTTCCATATTCGACGTTTTTCAGATTGGACATTCTTCAGTTTGCTTCGGACATTCTTCAGTATGGACATTTTTCAGATTGGACATTATTCAGTTTGGTCATTTTTCAGTTCGAGCATGGTCGTTCGACATTTTTCAGATTGGACATTACTACAGTAAATCGTCTAGATATATTTTATTTCCAAATCGTTAATTTTATTATTTTATGCACTGGACGTTATGATACAGTGGACATTATGCGGCTAAAGGATATAAGTATATTCAGAAACCAAATTGAAGTCAAATTCTATATTTTATTAAAAGACGAAACAGAGCAGCATCACAATAAAACTTGGAACTTCGCATTTAAAAGCTATACCGCACACCGACGACGGGGAAGTGATATTGATACAAAATATTTATGAGTTCAAGTGATAAAGTTTATGTTGCGGTAAGAGTTTTATTTCTCTTTTGAAACGCCTACGAGCATATCTTTTTATTATTTTGGCCAATAAAATATAATTCATAATAAGTAGGTAGATAGATACACGTTTAAAGAAATAAAACGCTACCTAAAAGAGAGACATAATCAGTAAATTGATACAAAGTTAATGCTTGAAGTATGTTCTCGGATGCGATATGTTCGACAATTAAACGCTCTTAAACTCCTAATTGTAATGTAAAAGGAAGTTCAAGAAATACTTTGCCAGTTGTGAGGGCGCGCACGCGAACTTTAATTCAGCAAATTTGGTTACATAATTCGTTGGAAATATTCAAGTTTTCCCTTCGGCGAGAAGACGTTATCGCGGGCGTGCTCTCATCGCGGCGCGCGGGCGGGCGGCGGCGGTGACGCGCGCTCGCTGGCGTGGGCGGGCCGCTCGCTCCCCGCGGGGACTTAATTTGTTGCTCTCCTGGCGACGGCGCCTCGCATCTCACTTTCAAGCGGCGGTGTAACACGACCTTACCACTTCCCCTTCCAGCACGGTGTACGCGTCATTTTCGCCTTCGTTGGGTCCACAGAGAACGTCGGTGCATGTGAATGTCTGAAAATCGTAAATTACAACCCTATCTTCTGCGGTTTTATCTTTTATTTAACAAAACTACGTAGGTACTTAGTATGTTTAAATGATTTACTGTAATAATGTCCAATCTGAAAAATGTCCAACGACCATACTCGTATTTACGAGTATGTGGAGGATTGCTACCGTATATCAAGATAATATATCACCAGTAATCGTTCCGCTGAATGAAAATAAGAGCTGCTTGAGTGGGTGGGTTTCATGTTCGGCTTTAGTCATAATCTGCTTTAGTCATGTTCCTCAATGTTCACCCAGTCATGTTCTACCCTAGTCATGTTATACCCTAGACATGTTCTATCGTAGTCATGATCTGCGTTGGTCATGTTCTATTCTAGTCATGTTCTGCGTATGGTCATGTTCTATCTTAGTCATGTTCTGCGTTGGTCATGTTCTGCGTTGGTCATGTTCTGTAGTTGTTTGTGCAGGAAGAGAGCAAAGTTCGTATTTGTGACAATTTTGAGTCCCGAGTAAGCGAAAGATTCTATAACAGATTAGATTAGATTATAATAATTTAGAATCTTGTGCGTAGTGAGGGACTCTAAAGTCACGAAATGTAAATAAAACTTTTCACCTAAACAGTGAGAACAAGACTATACGAAATAACACTCGAATTAAATAGGTATAAATTAGACTGCATATCAGCCAGTATGAATACTGGTTACTTATTGACAATAAAGGTTTCATATACATATTTCAAACTATTACCTCACGTATGACCAAACCAGAATATGACTAGAGTAGAATATGACCTCAGCAGAATATGACTTAAAACGACTATAATCATGACCAAACAAGAACTTGACTAAAACAGAAGATGACTAAAACAGAATATGGCTAAAGTAAAGGGGAATAAATATGACCAAACCAGAATATGACAAAACCAGAACATGACTAAAGCCAAACATGCATGTCACCCACCTAACAACCCCAAACTAGTAGTTTAGGATCACTAGTTTCCGAGTTACAGCGGTTTTAAGTTTGACAGCTGTCATCCGAAATGAAGATCTTGACGAGATTTATAATTTCTCTTTAGAAACTAGTAGTCTAGGATCACTAGTTTCCGAGTTACAGCCATTTTAAGTTTGACAGCTGTAATCCGAAATGTAGATCTCGACGAGAACTATCATTCCTCTTTAGAAACTAGTAGTCTAGGAACACTGGTTTCCGAGTTACAGCGGTTTTAAATTTGACAGCTGTCATTCGAAGTGACGATCTCGACGAGATCTATCATTCCTCTTTAGAAACTAGTAGTCTAGGATCAATGGTTTCCGAGTTACAGCGGTTATAAATTTGACAGCTGTCATCTGAAATGAAGACTTCATCGAGATCTATCATTTCTCTTTACAAACTAGTAGTCTAGCATCAATATATTCGTATAAAAAAATGATCAAAATGTCTAATTATTATAGACAACACACTGTTGACCAAAAAAATTTCTATGCTAAAATTGTTATCACAAAAAAAGACCAAATGGTTCCTAAGACAGTTTCTCTGTATCTCCTATAGTTTCGGTTTTAGCCTAAGTGTCCCAGTTAAAAAAAACACTGTATTATGAAAGAAAGAAAAATCATTTATTCAGCATCAAAGTTAATAATGTATATATATTTTTGAACTTTGTGGTGTTTCTAAGATTATGGTTTAATAAATGAGGACATATTATTGCAACTGTTGTGTACATAGTTATCTCTAAAACTATGTATACTTATTTAAGGCCTTAAATATGTTGCTAAATTTATGACCATTTAGATGACTACGCTTTTTGAAACTCTGTGGTGTATACATATCTTAGACCTTGACTGTACGTAGTACATATTAGTTCCATGGTAAAGGCACACACAGGACACAATTATTAACAAATTTCACTCGGAGAGGTCTCAATCGACTCGGAGATGCGTTTTCCTCATTTTTTCGATATATGTAATAGTAATTTTTTAATTAATTACTTACTAAAAAAAGATAGAATTTTTTCCCCAATTTTTTTACAATTTTCAAAATTTCTCACAGACTATCCAGCCAATTTTCAAAATTCCTACACTATCATCGCTTTTTATTTTTACTTAAGTATTTTAATTTCGCAATATTATTAATATCAGTATTTTTAAATTATAATTCTATTTGACATTGATATAAAATTATCATTTTCTGACATCTCTATTTTCTATTATTTTGACATTGTAAGAATATATTTTTATTTTATTTTATTACGAATGTACTTAGCAACAATAAACGCAATATAAAATAAGTTGTATTTATCGAAAGTTAGAACTTTGATATAATAAACGTCTTAGAGAAGTCTTATTGAAAGTTTGATGCGGCATCGATCCACGGCGCTCTAGGAGCGCGACAATCTAATCACAATGCCATAAAGGAGTGAACCGTAAAATATTTATATAGCACTGGAAGCAGACACGCCTCGGTTGGTATTCGCCACCGCCGTCACGGGCCGCCAAAATATCTGGTTACAGGTAAATAGGCAGGTATTTTGTAAAATGCTTCCCTGACTTGGAAAATTTTCAGTGTCTATCCAACTGCACCACCGTTTTTAATTTCACCCGCAAGCTTTCTGAAATAAATATATGGACGCACCCACACATTACAATGGCCAAACATTGAAGCCACTAAAAAGGTGGATAAGACTTTCGGAATCTGCAATAGATAGTAATCTAAATAAATATTTTATTACATTACCCTTACGAGAGATGTCGCAAGTACTAGCTTTTTCTTCCTCAACTCATGATTATTTTATTATGCGGTGCGCGGAAGGAAAACCTCTCCTCCTTGAATATGCTGACATTAATAAACTAGGAAGTGACTCCCCTGAACCTCTAAAGGAAACGACGAACGGCCTTAAAATAAAATAAAATTTTCTAAAGATCTCAGTTTTAGTTTTGATATAAATATTTTTATTACCCGGAGAAAAGAAGTAAGGCGTTCAATACTTTCAATTTATATGCACGCGTTGTTTATCATTTATGCAAAGTTCGGAGGCCAAAATATGTGTGAATGCAGACATAAGTTGTGCATAAAGAATCGGCGAGCCGAGGGCTCAATTAACGAAGTCCGGGGACCGCGACGGCTGCGCTCGCTGCTCGTTACACACCCGCTCAAATTGCGCCGACCACTGAACTGTAACGATAATGACGCCGCGTGACTTGTGTGCCTCATACGTTCTAACCTAACGCCACTCGTGGGGACTCCTAAAAGCCGCTCCATACGAGTTGCATATTCGCCACTGTTGGCAGTCACGCAAAACATCGCGGTTTTTGCGGCACATAAACAACTAACAAACGCGCGCGATCGAACGTATATCGATTAATTTGCCTTTAAAATGCATAGTTTTCGGTCGCGGTGTCGATCAGTTTCCGCCAAATTTTCCGGTGTGGGCGCTTGGCAACCGCGTCGTGTGGGCACGCCACAATCACCCACACAAATTGGTAGGTTTATGTGTTATGCCTTATTCTGGATCGTAATTATTATTACGTATCAATAAACTGAAGTATACTTTACTCAACACCCAAAAATCCACATTTGCTATAATTCAATAGCAGAACATTGTATCGGCCGGCAATACTCGTATCACATCGAACGCGATCGACCACTGAAAGCTTTCTGAAACGTGCGATGAAAGGTTCATGTGGTGATTTCGACCGAGTCTGCGTCTCGGCAAGCGAAAGTGACAGCTCAGCTGCTGTGATATTCGAACTAATGTTTTACTCTATGTTCATTTAAGTACGTCTGATCATTTTGTTGATACTTTAAAAGTTGCTCTTATCGTGTAGGTACATAAGTCTTATCTCATCATTAAGTTATAACCTGACACTGCACAATATATATGTAATCTAAATAGTAAATAAATTATTGAAAATGCTAAGAAATAACAAATAGCATGTGATTAAAGTATCAGGAGCACTAGGGTACGGCAAAAGTGCTGTACCCTAGTGCTCCTTTTCCTATCGGATACATGATAAATCTCTAAATAATGCGCCCTCTGTCGTACCTCTAGCTCCATCCCTAATGTCTTCTTAATGCTGCATGGAGTTGTCACATCGCACATTTACAACTGTTTGTCCTATTTGCTGTTCTCGTTCAATATTCTCTTGCTTCCCCCAAAATTGTCTTGCAAATTCAAATTCCATATTGCATTGCATAGCTGGCATGTGTGTATATCTATTGAAGACGGACGTAATGGTTATTAAAGTGACACCGGCGCGGCGCGGCGCAGCATCGTTTGCGAGAGCTCTGTGAGAACACACAGTTTGTTAAATATGAAAAGCTCCATTTGAACGGGTTTTTTTTTTTAAATCATTTTGCCGTTATCGGCTCACCGCGCTCTCCTTTTGTTCTACGAACGCGAACGTGATCTGGCCGAGATGGAGCCCACCGACATTATTGCTTCCTTCCTCGCTTTAAGCGAGTTTGTCTTTGCGCGTCACAGTTTTGCTCCTCTGCGTGTTATCATCGTTGAAATGTTTTTCTGTGTCAATGTAGTCGATTTTATTTTACCTACGACGACAGAAAATTTCACTCCCATTTGTTTCCGAGACATATAAGACGTAAGCGCATTATATTTTTGTGCCGTTCGCTTCGCCGCCATATCTCATGGTTCCATAAGGCTTCGCTACCATTATAGCGCCTCGATATGACAAACGGTTCGCAGTCAAATGTGACGCAAATATTCTGTGAAACAAAATTTTCTGCAAGGAAATTGTGTATTATATTTATAATTTATCAATCCATGGCGTGTGCCCCCATTTTTAGGGTTCCGTACCTCAAAAGAGGAAAAAAGGAACCCTTAAAGGATCACTCCGTTGTCCGACTGTCCGTCCGTCCGTCCGTCTGTCAAGACTATTTTTCTCAGGAACGCGTGGAGGTATCAAGTTGAAATTAGTAGCAAATACTCAGGTCTGCAGTCCCTTAAAGTTGTGAAAAAATCAAACTTCTAAGTCAACGCAGTCAGAAAATATAGCCGATTTTGCCGCATTTTTTAGTATCTTGGTTATCAAAACTTATGGGGTACTTCCGGTTGACCTAGAATCTTGAAATTTGGCAAGAAGCAAGGTATTTTAGCACAAGGAAAAAATCCGGAAGCCGCAAAATTGTAGTTACATCATAAAAAAATCATTTTTTTTTGTACCAACAAACTTAACTTTGCGTAAGAGCATAAGTTAGTCCATATAAGTTAGTACCATGTGATGTAACTACAAATTTTATTAACGATTTTCTAATTATTTCTTTATTTAAGTTTGTACGGAACCCTCAGGGCGCGAGTCCTACTCGCACTTGTCCGGTTTTTTAAAAACAATTTATGATTCTTAAGCTTGGTTGCAAGCAGTATGAGCGACAGCCACTTCTCATGACGTGTTATCTGGCAGTTTTTACTGTCATACTTATCTCATAGTAAAACTTAGTTTGCCTTCATTTTGTTATTAAAATTGTCATGTACAATGTTTTTTTTTATCTGCATGCCTGTTCCTAAACCGCTCCGCCAATACTCGTATTATACATTTATCGTGAAAAACTTTTAAACCTATTATAACTCTGTTCCGTAAGTTATAAATCGTTGGCTTGGTAATTTATATTCAAATAAGAAAGTTACATATTTCCAACGTACGAGTATGTACGTTCCCAGCTTTCACTTTAGGTTTACTTTTGCTGATTTACGATAATAATGTCCAATTATTCATCATCATCATCAGGGTTGGAAAAAATCACGATTAAAAAAAAATCAAAAATCATTGATTTTTTCAAAAAAATCAAAAAGATCATGATTTTTTTGATTTTTTGCTTGAGCCTTAAAAATTCACTTAAAATAGTGCGCGCTTTTGTTTGACGGCGGCTGGGAGATTTCCCTCGCTTTGTTTTTGTTTGACACTTCAGTTCATTATGATTAGTTTGGAAGAAACACAAGTTTTGTTCAGTAAAATAATTATAAATGCCTGGTGGTGTAAGACAGAATGATGACATATGGCAGTTTTTTACAGAAAAAAGCAGTAATATAAAAACTGGGTAAACACCCAGTTTTTATATTACTGCTTTTTTCTGTAAAAAACTGCCATATGTCATCTCGCCTGTGATCTAAAATGAAGAATTTTAATCTGTGTTACAAATAGTAAAGAAATGAAACAATTTGATTTAATCAATGATTTTTATTGAAAAAATCACTTGTCAATCATGATTTAAATCAAAGTGATTTAATCATGCCAACTCTGATCATCATATCAGCCTGTAGACGTCCACTGCTGGACAAATGCCTCCCCCAAGGATCTCCACGACGATATGTATTATTAGTACCTGTATTATTATCTGAATCTTAATAGATATTTTCACAGGGACCGGGAGCTCAGTCTCTTTCGAGATCTCCAAGCGTCTGGTCAAGGCTTCTAATAGGCACAGGGCTGCTCATTACCGCGCTCAGAGCATCAGCGTTACCATATTAGCGGGTAATGCCACCAGCCTTCTAGGCACGCTCGGACATTTTTCAGATTGGACGTTTTTCAACGGTTGGACATTTTTCAGATTGGACATTATTACAGTAAATCATCGAAACTTTTCCATGTATAGTATTTATTTATTAATCACAGTATAATACAATGAAAATATATTGCGGAGTATCAAAAACCAGACTCGATTTGTCTGTGCACCGCGTATTTTCATCACCGCGCGAGATTTGTGTGTAACATCTTGTTCATTTTAATAAATAAATAAAAATAATTTATGATGATTTTTTATTAGTTTAGTTTTAGTATCACCACGACAAGATACAGGCTAAAGCATATTTCTCTGATTAATAATAGAATTGACTATGTCATGTCATGTACGTTATGTGGTCGTTGTTTGTAACTCTTCAGCGCCCACTCAAAAGACAAGTGAGATAAATTTAGCTGCACTAATTAAACAGTGTACCGCTGACGCACAGCCACATGTCACTACACGCAGTGGCGCTTCGGATCTGCTGTGGCTCACCCGATATGCTGGAACAGTTATCTCCCTGTATCGCTTGACTACACCCGTTGTGGCTGCCATGTTTATTTTTAGTCTCGCGTGTACATTCACTATTGCGATGAAATTTACAACGATCGCCTCGGCCCGCCACCGCCCGCGCCGCCGCGCCGCTCGCGCCCGCCGGACTCCGATACCGACGCTTCAAATGACAGGCTCGCGCTATTTCAAAAATGTCTGCTATTTTACGCTAGAATTCCCGTTCGGTCGATAAGCAATATTTCTTTTGTACAACGGATGGGAGTTCCATAAGGATTACTTTTATTGCTCAGCATTTAGGGTGACGTGGGTGACATTCTTTACATTAATAGAATTTTCATACTAGATGAAATTATACCGTAATAACGTTACTTTTTTTAGCTAAACCAAAAGAAAAGAAAATTGAAGAATGATAACAAAAGTCAAAGTAGCGTGGTGGTAATAGTTACTTAAGAGTCGATGGTATGTCAGCTCAAATTCAAATTTCCCCCCCGCATGCCTCTCCCACCGCCGCCGTCAGCGCACCTATCTCACTCGCACTATTTATGTAGGGTAAGCTACACAATATTGACCGTCCAAGAAGGTTCTTAATAAAAAAAACACTATGTATTAATAATTGATTTACAGTCAATGTCAACATACTTTATAGCATAGGAGTACCACATCACCAAGTAACATTAATATCAGGCGTCTTTGTCATTCAAAGAATCGTCTATTTTATAATAACAAATTGTTACATAATGTGATTTTTAAACTTTGTGTGCTTCATATTCAAGATAGATATATATATCTCCTGGTAGTTTGTCCGATAGTGAAACCCTCATCATCCATCCGGCATCACCAGCAGGCGGCTGTGGTTTTACAGCGGGTTTACTTAAACAAAATATTCTCAAATCTATATTGACTGGATACGGTTAGTATATTTATTTCTTTAAACTTTTCTCTTAATGACTACAACGCAGATTATAGATCGAGCTAATACCTAGCTCTCTTTCGCAAAATAAAAATGGTCACTATATCTGCTGCTCGACCCCACAGTAAGATGCCTTATGCCATGTTACTGTGGCAGTAGCTGAAATATACTAATTTTGCGATAGCAATATCAGTAATTGTCAAATTTTTCTAACGGCATAGGCGGCCGAACTTAGTATGCCAGCTAGTGAAGCTATGTGGGGCCCCCATTGAAAAGATGAATCTATAGTTATACCAAGGAACACAATACTTTTAATAAATTCTAGTCTATATGTACCTAAAGTCATATTGTTTTCTACATGTCTTACATTTGGTAAGCAAAATTTTATACATTTAGGCCGGTTTTCCTGTCACGCGTGTTTGCGCCCGCAACTTTTCCCGCTGGAAAAATATTTAATTTTGATGAAACTTGGTACAGTCATAGCTTATATCCTGGGATAACATATAGGCAACTATTTACCGCGGTAAACTTTTCCCGCGGGAAAAATATTTAATTTTAATGAAACTTGGTACAGTGATAGCTTATATTAGTGTGGCTGACGGAACGGAAACCTCCGTGGGCGAGTCCGACTCGCACTTGCCGGCTTTTTATTTTTACTTTTCAGTTCCTTTCTTTTTTCGGCGGTTTAATTTTCTTTACCAAATAAATTATACTCACTTTAGTGCTTTACTCAAGTTTTAGCCTTTTTTTTTACGCCAACCAAGTCTTTTCTTTTTTTTGTTACCTTGGTTTCCCATTTTAAAAAATTCGTTATTATACTAAACGGTCGGGAAATTATTAAGAAAGATATTGGAAAATAAATATTATCTTCAGAAAATTTCTTTTGTAGTCTTCTGTCTACACGTCGTCGTCTATTTTTGTTCTGTCAAGTCAAACAACCAAGTATCGAAACAAATTACAAACAAACATCCAGTCATTTTTCAGTCAAGGAGACTGTACTCCAAAAACACTAGGATAGCAACAAAGATGCTACCCTATTTCAAAATATAATTTGAATAAATGACGTGTGACGGGAGTGACAGCTGGATGGCGGCGAGCGACACGTGTTCCCCGTGCCACTGGCAGAGCGGGACTGACGCGGGGTAGGGAGATGCCATGCGGCTCAAGTTGGGCTGGCTCAAAAACGCTTAGATTTAGGTTTTTCCTTTTTTTGCCGAAAGTTATGTGTATTTTGTAAATTCAAATGTTATGTGATCTGCATATTAGTAAGTACAGTTAGTACTCAAAATATGGTGATTGTACGTAGCTTTATTACATAAAAGTAGCGAAAATAAATTCTTAAAATGGTTAACTTTGGAATTTTTTTTAATTGAGAAAATTTTAACGAACTGTGTTTTCGAAATCGTGAATAACTAGTAAAAGTCTTCTACTTTACTGCATATTTATTACAAAATGAATGATACAGTATTGTTGAAATAGCGACGGATCATCCGACCCGCTGTGAGATATCATAGCCCCTTAATGTGTCAAATCAATGTCAAACTATTTTATTGCATGTAAGTACACTGGGTACATTTATATAACTTTTTTTTATGTACCTCTATAAATAACTATCAAGTACTTTGGTAAATATTTTGAAACAGTCTTTTATAATAAAGTGCCGGTACCCAGGTACCTACAGAAAACCTCTACCAATAAGAGAAAGTATGCCTGTCGGCGTCAAGTTTATTATCCGCAAACAATATACATACGGCACCTAAGTTCTAATGAACTAATAACTCACGTATGTTCGAAGCTGAGGTTAAGAAATGAAGAGAACAGCACAGGCTTCCTCCAATTATGTAGTACTTATACGTATAAGTATTATGTATTATAAGTAGTCTAAAGAATCGATTACTTGAATAAATATCTTTACTTACCTGAAGGAAAGAATTTGTTTGATATTATTATACTTATGGGATTAGACCAATGGCATTTATGGGGATAAAACGCGTGTCACGGTAGCTAATATCCTTGTTCGTCAAAATACCATTACCCATACCCACATGGGGCGCCGGCTCCCCCTGTCATGCTGAGATTTGGCGTAACTTAGTGACTGATTAGCAATTGCTGTGAGCTGGCGGACGCGACAGGTGGTCGGGCGGGGTACGGGGCGGGCGTAGCCTGACCCGCGACCTCTCGCCTGATTGATGGCCGCGCTTCGTTCCCGCGCTGACTGGACTTCTTGTCCTCGCTCGAATGTACGTTTCGTACTGACAATATTTATGCAATTTCTTTTAAAAAATTACATTCACTTCGCTGTCAGGAAGTGGCCTAAACTTGACGTAAATGTCAAACGTCGATTGTGTAGCAGACGGGTCCCACACTCCGTACCCGCGGTCTAATAACGCGAGGTCAAGTCTCAGCTCATGCATATTCACGGGTCGGCCGACGACGGCTCATCTGTAACGGTCCTGCGACCGACCGGTTGTATGAGCTCATTGTTGCGTGTGCCTGGGTGCTCCCAGACGGCGACGCGACGACGACGAAACGACGACGTCGCGCTTGCGACGACGTCCCATCTCCTCCCCCCCTTTCTTCAGTCCATTTGCACTACTGTTGCTAATGCTATAGTAATGCGAGAAATGCGTGGGGTCGCGCTAAAAAATATATACTTAAGTACCTACCTTTGTCATTTCGTATTTAACACTGTTCTACTTCGGTATCCAAAAAAAAACGTGATGACATATTATTCACAAGGTCTGAACCTTGTGGTTATCTCTCGAATATCTGCAACATTTTAAATGCAGCGAGCGAGCTACAACGCAAGGCTGAAAGTGCATGTAGATATATTTTTGAATACATCGATCATTTCAGCTTAATTAACGAATTAATGAATTTTTAGTCAATAAAATACTTAGTTACACTTAAGTATGCAGCTTAACATGCGCATATGCGTTACGTTATGTGAGCTAATCCTAGTCGCGACAATATTTTTGTCAAATTCACTTCGCTCCACCTTTTATTAGTGAGCGGCGGGTTATTAAGATTACAAAGGCAGGGTCAGTTGTTAAACGGTGCCGGTAGAGATTTATATTCTAATTAGGTGCCAGCGACAGCGGCCCGTGAGGGTGCATGCGTAATTCGAAAGTACATTTTTCTTTTCATGGAATATTATGACATTATTTTAATGAAGCAGACGTAGTGTAGGCGACAGCAACAATACGCTAGTGTGCGGCAAATTTAAAAACACACATTTCAAGGAAATGCGTGATGGATGGTGTCCTCTGATCCTGAATATTTCCGAGTTTTAACGATTACACTGAAAAATTTACCAATGAAATTCAATTTATATTTTGTAGGCATTTAATGAAAAAGCATTATTTCCTACATTTGTTAAAAGGTACAAAAATACTACTTATTGTTAGATGGTACATAATCACGTTACAGACAACACAAACAATGTCTAATCGATGCGCCCCCCCCCCCCCCTCTATTCTCTATTCCGACTGTCGACTCGTTAAATGTATTTTCGTTGTTTCGTTTATAATTAATTTGTATTACATAATGTCAAGGTCAAAATCTTTTTAATTTACACGTGCACGTCAATTTTTGTATCGACCACCGCTTGCCATGTGTTAGCTCTGTGGAGAAGAAACGGCTCAATAAACTTCCGCAACGCAACATATCTTTTAAAATCTAGTTTGTGTAACAATACTAAAATAAGTATCTATATTATAATGCATGATCGTTGCACATTTTTCAGATTGGACATTATTACATTAAATCCGTTAATTCTACTATCTACGAACACTTTTTAGATTAAAAGCTTCCAAAGCTCTATTTTATTAGAAAACTCATTTAAAAGATAATAGTTTTTGAATTTACGTTACACTCTGTGGCGGAGATGCCAATTAAACGCGTGACAAATCATAAAATAGTTTATAGTCATTGAAATTTTAAAAAGTTGCAATTGATCATGTTTTTATAAGTCTCAATTAAACATTCGAGTGTGTCGAATCGTTCTAATGTCGATTGCAAGCCGGAACTGAATATAACGCAACGCACCATGCCAGACAAATTGAATTGATTCAGTTGCTGATAAATAAAAACTTACTAAAATTCAATTAAAATAAAGGATTTACTGTAATAATGTCCAATCTGAAAAATGTCCAACGACCATGCTCGAACTGAAAAATGTCCAAACTGGAAGGCACTTTAAAAATCTCCTTCTTACAGATAATGTGATGCAGATCACGCCACCTACTCTTAGCGCGATTTCATCTTGGCGGGCAATAAAATAAAGATGGTGCAGTAATGCATTTTACATTTTGAAGCATCATTAAATTGCACATTACACGGACGGGGCCCGTCGAGAGGCAATTAAAAAAGAACTGTTAAAGACTAAGCTCGTAAAAATGAAGTCGTGTTCTCAACTGATTAAAAAGTCTGCACCAATCTTAGCGTTCTCGTTCAATTTTTAATCAAATTCATTTATCGCCAACGACCTTAGCTACTTTATCTTTGACCTACTCTTGAACCCGAAATGTAGGTGTTGTGCGATATTGGTATGTAGATACACAAATTATCATAGCCTTTTGTTTCATTGCCTAGTAACTTCTCATACTAACAACTACTCAAAATACGGGCTACCACCTTGGTTTTAAAATTTTTTGAAACTAAGCCTAATCTATTAATCTAATTTTTCCATTCATCAATGTTGACCAAATGTGCCAAAAATTTAAACAATTTTTTTATTGATTATTTTACGATCTACTAAAAGATTGTCAGTTAGCTAGCTGGGAGACATCTGCAAAGTTATTGTTTTTCTTAATTTTGTATTTGCATCATATTTCATTGAGCTGTTTGATAATTAATTACTGTGCAACTATTAAAGTTATTCAAATCTAAAACATGTCGGACGAAGTCGCGGGTAAAAGCTAGTGTTACACGCGGAAATTACTGTTATTGTTATGTCAAGAAATAAAACTTTATGTGAGAAGTTTTAAGTACCTTTCTATTAACTGCCAATATTATTGCACGTGTAATATTAATTTAATATTAATTCTTTGTGATGAATGTAAACTTTAAAGAGATAATTAATACTAATGTGAAGTACCAATAAGTATTAGTACATTTAATGACTGTAGTATACTTGCATGTTGCGACTCATTTCACTTGATATTATGGCAGTTGCGAAACATAGTCTGTGGTTACAATAATATCGATTTGTACATATATAGAAACCTGTGCATGTCGGTGCAGCAGTGTTATTCAATACGCGACCTATTTGCGGTCAATCGCCCTCCTATAGACGGTCTGAAGCGATTCGCCGGTGTCGAGTTATACCGAGCTAGTTTACTCTAGATAAACATTTTAATCGCAAATATTTTACGGATGCTTGTGATAAGCTTAACATTGCTGGAAAACACTTTAACTTAATTAAAACTCTTAATTAGCTATCATTACTTTAACCGCCTCGGCCGTCACGGTTGCCGCTTTAATTTGTTCATAGTTTCATAATATGAAAACACCTTCGTAATATCATCGTGATAGTTAATAATGATAGCAATCATTTTCTTATGGTTTAGTTACACCCGTGCGCATGTGTATTTTATTCAAATACAGCTATATTTAATGGCGGTTTCAGTATAACATAATATGGTTAACATTTCAAGAATTCCCGCCGCCCGCCGCTTAATCCAGGGCAATTCTTTTTTTTTCTATCGGTACGAATTCCGACACTCTACATTTGGTGGGTGATTATATTATGTATGGTATAATTATAATACAACCCGACATCGATTTACAAATATTTATGGGTATGGCGACAATAACCAATCGGAATTTACACTCTTACTACATCTACCCAGAAATATAGGTATGTCCTCTGGTCGTAATAAAATAAACGTACAAAATAATTAAGCAGACTTAGATTTTTGTGCATCAACGACTGGAATATTCCCTATTTTTCCGCCCTTAGAGGTGAAATATTTTTTTCTAATTGAAAAAGACCACCCTGGAAATATAGCCTATTAAAAAAACTCAAATCGGTTTACAATCGGCGAAGATATTGCGTAACACAAAAAAAGTCGAATTGGCGACTCGTTGAAAATAAGAACGCTTGAATACGGGTAAATATTGAAACACTTCTTCATTTGCGAGCTTAAGGCTAACGAGTAGTTGAGGCAGGCGACTAATAAGTGGGTCAACCCTTTAGCTCGTAGGGGCGCCTATCTAGGAGTGAGTGAGCAATCGCACGCGCACACCGCCCGGCTAATTGAAGTCCAATGTCGCGCGGCCCGCCCACTGTGATTGATACCGCCCGACCGACCGACGCAGCTTCTAATTCGATTGTGATATTGTTTGGACGCGCAGCGCACGGACGTCACTCCCGTGAGTCCATTCTGTTTACAGAATTGTGGTTGAGGTTTGTGCAATACGATACGAGTTCCAACGCACGGAACTGTCGGCTCTTGCTTAGGACCCTGACGTACACCGTTTTCTATTGTAACGTTAAGTTACTATGTTTGACTACTGGTATTGTTTATGGTTTATATTCACACACGTTGACCGATTGAGCTGTGGAACCTTTGAAATTTCCCGGAAAATTGCGGCAGTTATGGGAATTCCAGGAAAATTGTTAAATATACCAAGATTTTTCACGTATTTTTAAATTAAAAAATAATTGACGAAATCATCACATTGTATACGTTTGTTGTTGTTTATATACACTTTGTGGGACCTTTTTTCCCTGAATGCTACTCGTTTTTCTCAACTCAACGCCGTGTTAATAAACTACAATGTACATACAAAGCAACCCACAAACAAACAACTTTTCACGTGGGGTAATGTCTGTCTCTTAAACCTAAAACAACTCGGTCTGGCTTATGTATGAGACTTTGATGAAATAACACGTTTACTCAATTTATTCAAGCGTTGCCCGTCTGGCGACTCTGTCGTCATCTCTGATTGTATTACAATCTCATTGAGTCATTTGCAAATTTTGCTCAAAATTTAATGACGCTGGTTCTTTTCTTGATCATAATCATGCGGTTAAAAGCTTTGTATCTATTTCTTAGTTATACTAATCCATAACCTATCTGTTGTCAACCCAAGAAACTGATCGCACGGTTATTACCGAATGGCTAGACGAGATATGGTTGAGCGGAGATTGATGGGCGTCCGTCAATGCTCGGTTGTGTTGTATCGGGCGTCGGGGAAGGAAAAAGCCAAGCTAGCAACCAGCAAGGTGGTGGGGATTAATTAGTCGTGGCATCGCCATCAATATCCATTAGCGGCGCTGCACGCGACTGTTGGCGACTGCGAGGCGGGCGGGCGGCGGCCGGCGCGCGACGCCGGCGGCGCGCTGCGCCTTGCCGTGTCTTTCGCGATACGACAGCAAGCATCGGCTTCTTCGACACCAAGCATCGGCTAGATTTACCCACCCTCTCTACTGACCGATAAAAAAAATAGACGAATTACAAATTGCCATACCCTTTAGGTGTATAATTAATTTATCACTTAACAATCCGATACTAATACTGTTAAGATTCTCAATTGACACAGAGTGGCTCCCTAGTATACTAAAGACAAAATAATAACGGTAGCGCCTTTTATTAAAATATCAAATTGTTTGAGCGTGCACGGTCTGGCCGGCCGCTCCTGCCCGGGGGTTGATCCGATTTAATTTGAAACTTCTTCACCTAGCGTCGTCGCCTCGCACCGCGCCGCGGTCCTAGTAAAGGGTTGTCCGCTGCCCTAATCTTTGAACTATGACTTGACCGTTAATACGCATTTATAATTTGCTTCTCGATTATTTAGTACGGCGGAATGGCATCCCAAGATAGGAATAAATTAGTTTCGTGTTTGGGAACAAAGCCGGCTCGAAGTTTGAGTAACGGTCACAGGATCGTTGTAAGAGTTAAACTTATTCCGCTATCAGTTGAAGTGTTATTTATCAGATTCTGTCTTTTGTTTAGCTGGCTTACCGATAGTTAAATTCAGTTTGGGGACTTGACGAGTGGTTTTGTGATTGCTAGAATTCTACTTTGTTTGGAAGATGACGTACCACGACGTACGAAGGGGTGATAAGGATAAAATAATAACGATAAGGTTTGTTTGTCATATTATATCATTTATAAAATCCCATTTCTAGAATTTTCACAAATATATAACTAACATTTTATTGTTCAAAGTTCATGCTTTCATAGAATATCTTGTTTCAAAACCATTTAAGTAAATGTTTTAACTTCCCTGGTGTAAAAATAAATCAACAAGATATTCTTATTTAAAAATAGGTCAACGATGTGTCCCCCGATTGAACTATGACCGATCCCGGCCAAAAGCACCCCTTGCACCGTTGTCGTGACCCGGCAGGTGTAACCTCACCCTTTAGACACCAGCTTTTAAACCTCATTTACATAGCCAAGGTATCTTATGCACTCCGCATGCACTCGCTCCTCACTTTATAATTCAAATGATCCACGCGAGCGCGGGATGAATTCGTGGAAATGTGAGAAATTGTAACGGAATTTTTAGCGGCCATTTAAACTATAAATTCCTTTGTTATTTTACAATGTAACGGAACGCCTAGATGTTCATACTGTAAAAATTTACGATATTGTCTTTAGTTTCTCTTGAAGAGTAGACGGTTTAATTTTTTTTATACCGCTTTAAAACTTTTATGCGGAAACCGCGGAAACTTATTAGTGTTTTTTTTTCTATTGCAAATTTTTTCTGTAAGTACCTACCTATCGCCACTACTATCCGCGGATAGTGCGAGAAGCTATTGAAATCAAGAAATTCAAAAATTTCAATAGGGAAGATGGTTTTAAATTGTCACCGTCGTGGAATCCAGTGATCGATAAACTTAAATCTCGTGACTTATCGTCGAATACACCCGCGGATACCATGAGTGTTGTGTGCCGGGACTTTCCAATAATACAAGATCAGCAGAGGGTAGTTTTAGAAACTACTCACAGCGATTAACAATGACAGCTCGCCTCTCCAGTCAGCTCGTGACCACGGCCAGTGTAACCTGGTCGAAACGTCACGTAAGACCTGTAAATAATTATATATAGTTATAAGTACCTACCTGTTATTGTGAAATAGCAAGTGGACGAGCCATTCTTGAGATATGACATCACATTTGAGCCATTCAAAGGAACATCGTAGCGTAGCTATTCCGTAACAGCTTTAGCGGATATTATTTTCTTCAATTAGAGCGAAATCATGGCTCCCAGTTTCATAGTGTAACATAGAATGAAATGTAAAGAGCAAGTCAGTTCTGAATGCTGGCTCATCGTTGGCATAACATTCAAACATTGCTGGCCTTTGGAAAGCGTCCTTTGTGAAAGTTTAGAGCTCTAAACTCTTTGAAATATTGAAATTATGACGCGAGTCAGTTTATTTTGATACTACCTATAGGCTATTAATAAATACGCGTCATTTAATAAGAATCGTAGTTTGTTACTTACGATCGCGACTCGAGCTGTGCTAAATACGGTGGTCTTAGACAAAGGTAACGTCCTGAGAAGGAACTTGCATCGAAAGTGGACAATTCATCCCGCGGGCTGACCGGGCTGTGGGCTGAGTTGACTACGGAAACGCTTATTTACATGTATGGTGGCGGCTTAGCTACATGATGGCTATTTTTGTCTGTACATACGCCCTTTTATGGCACTCTAATTGTTATTTTTTAAGTGATGATTCGTTTCCAACTAAGCCAATGTCAAAATAAAATAAATGTCAATTTTACAAATAAAATATTTTTTCCAAAGCGTCACAACGAGGCAGTGTGCCTAAAATGCTGGCGGCGTTACCTCGTTGGATCGCCAAGCTTATTCGCTGGCCGAGGTAACTGCCCGCCCGCCGGTCACCTGATGCCTCGTTGAGACGCTTTGTTAAATCGTCATTACTATTTAAAAATTACTGCCTGAAAGAAGACATTAGATAGACGTCTTTAGATACTTTTTAAATTGACGATATCTCCTATAATGTTCATTTTAGCTCGATGCCATATTGGCCTTGCCTCAGTGTAATGAAATTAGATGTGTAGCGTCATCGCATGGGTACCATCCATACGCTAATTGTAAGTAACAAGTACTACTGCTTGTACCGACCCGAGGGAAGATTTGACGGCTAGTATTATCTCTCGACATCGGAACGTCACAAATTTTGAAAGTAATGTATTTTTGGGGAATATCTGCCATTCATCAGCCATTAACGCGTGACTCGTGAATAATTTATCGAATAGTGTCAGTATGACATTTCAGCGTTTGTACATTGATGTCATCAGATATCACTAGCACGTTTATATCGCGGGGCTAAAGAATCCTGCAAAATTTCCATAATAAAGGTCTAACCAGTTTAATAATGGTGATACCGGATCAAAGCAATGTTTTTACATTTTATGCCGCTCGTCTCGCCCGCCGCCGTCGGCAGAGGTGCGTAGGCCGTGTCAAGCCAAGTGGCAACTTCCTTCGATTGCGTCACGCATCTTGTGATTCACCTATTTTGCTCCATAAGTCATAGTTCGGTACGGCATGACCTCGTCTGCTTGCGTCCGCGTCCTTGCCGGTCTAAAACCGACACACAAACCATGTATTGTTTATCTATGTAATACCTCTTTGATAGATGATGCTATGTTTTGTTTAGGTTTAACAAGCCTTATCGCTAGCCATTCGTCACGCTAATCTTTTGAACCAGTTTTTGTTTGTTTCTGGGCAGACAACTGTGCCATGGAGGTAGCTGAACTACCGCACTACCACATCACAGACATTATATAAAGCTGATTGCAGCGAAACTTTGAATACAAATTCAAACTCGGAACAATATTACGATTACGTAATTCATAAAGTGCCTAAGTGCATTAATGTGGGGAGGCGGGGTGGCATCTTTGTGCATCTCCACTGCGGCCGCTGTTCCTGATATGAAAAGCAGTTTTCCGAGAAGTAAATAATAGAGCGCCCCACAGTCGGATAGCGTCGCGCACCCTCCGCTTACGGAGTCCATGAGACAGCTAAATGTGTCCCTGCATGACGATAGCCGCAGTGGTACCTTGTGTATCAGTAAACAAACAATACCCTGGTATGCCATTTGTCTCCTTTCTGGCGAATTATGGGATTTCAAAAATATATTTAAACAAGTATTTTGTTTGCGAACTCAATTTGCATAATTTATAGTTTTGCGGGGCCTATTACTATAATACTCTTAATTGTGCCAGTTCACATATTGTAGTGTTTCAGGTAGGTAATACATTTTACTATTATTTTACCTACGCTCGTAGGTACTTTTCAACCTATACTCGTATTGCTGCAGAAGACTTGACTTGAAGTTTAAATCTTACGTTATAACAAGATTATAAATACGAAAATGCCTAGTGTGTTTGAATATCTATTTATATACAAAGTTTAGTAGGTATATTGTGGAATAGCTTTATTTACCTCTCGAGACTTAATTCCATTATCGCTAATTTCTTTACATCATAATCCTCTTTACCAGGTTTATCTCGAAGAACTCCTTTCGCGAGGTAGAAATTCCGCACACAATTCAAGCAACATGATACCTTTAAGTAAGTGTTCCCAGACGGCTAATGAAACTTCGCAAAGCCAACACGAGACCGCGCTTATTTAGAGGCGGCGATGTCGAGCAGATGACGCCCAAACAAATCTCAATATCTGGCATATGGTATGAATATTTAGAGCGGCAGAACTCAGCGTTTCTCTGCACGGTTATAAGACATCGAAAATAGATTGTGCGAACGGGGTTAGACGCACCTGTTATTTGGCTTTCGGGCTGGTGCGGTGGTAGGGTCGGGCGAGGGCGGGGGGCGGCGGATTCATTAATAATGGCCCGCAATGAGACACCCTTATTTACGAGCTGCGGCAAGCTAGTGGAACCGTATCCACCTATCGCGATTGGTACTGCGCTAATTCCGCATTAGCCCAAACCAAAATATCTAATTTTCTCAGATACTTATCTGCATCAATGCAGTCACTTGTGAATAATATTACATAATTATCATAGAATGCTTCTAAGAATTACTTGCATACAACTGCAATGAGCACAATAACATTTGAATGCCATGTGTAACTTTGTAATATAAATATAATGGAAGTAAAACCTACTACCTACCTACCTACTCTCCATTCAGCAGCAAATTGTTGAAATACATTGATGGTGATTTGCGTCCTGTGTATCATTATGATTATGTTTTTATTTCTTCCTAACCATACTGGGCCCACAATGGGTATTCTTAATTCTTGACGCTTGTACATGCACAACTTATAGACTTGATTTGGTTTATGCGTCGTACCTATAAGGCTAACCCGATAGAATTTTGGACAGGCGGACAAGTTCAACATACTCTATTAGTAAATCGACTCTATTGTCACCTTGTCCTTCGTTATGTAGCTTTAACAAACTCGGGCCCACAAAAAATCTTGCTCTTTATTGAAAGGCGGACAGAAGAAAACGTGCGACGCGAATGGTACGAATAGTCACTGCGTCGTCGGTATTTCGTAAGTCAGATTTGGAAAAGGAATAACATCACGATCGTAATCCTTTGAGGATAGGAGATACATATTGAATACGTGTATCCTTCCCTATATGAGTTAACGAATGCTCTAAGTCGATAACTCGAAATTACTGGCTAGCTATTTATTAGTTGTCTACTTTATAGAAAGAAACGCAATGAAATAGATTTTTTGTTCTCATTGGTTTCCTATTTGAACGGGAGCAGTTCGTGCGTGACTCTATTTTGTCTTGATGTCTGGGTATGAGTCACTAAGTAGTCTTTACTTTTATTTATACTTATAACTATGATTCTAAGAGATGGGATGATTGGCGTTTTATTACAGAAACACAAAGGGTCCATTGTGTCTATATGAGTTTAATCTTTGTGACTCATATTTTTTTGTACTAACATGGTTTTTCGTTCCTAACATCGTGTTTTGTTCCCATAAACGGATATTCCACATTTACATCCTATATTCTATCTATTTACTGTGATATCTACCTACTTAACAAATTGTTCGCTTAATTAAAGGAGATGGTTAATATTAGTCCAGCTAGAAATTCTGCAGCGAAATAATAATATAACGCTGCAGCTATCCCTTTTCCAAAAACAAAACAAAAAATGTTAACCTTTAAGCAGCCGCTAAACTTAAGCTACTTATTTCGAGCTGTTCATGCAAAAATATCGAAGCATAAAAAAGTACGATATCGTAAACTTAACAAGATGATTTTATAACAAATGGATCAAATAAACAGCGCTGGTATTGGGGCTAAATTCGTGCTCAAACAGTCAGATAGTCGGCTCGAGGCGGCGGCGCAACGAGATGAGGTAAGCGACCTTAAAAACCACTTAGCACACATTGCGCTCTTTGCGCTCCTCTTGCTGCGTTTCTTATTACAGTGAATAATTCCAGTAATAAGTTGCGTTTACACATGAAAACATCCTGTATTCTTTTCGTATTATATTTATTCAATTATCAACCTTAGTATGCCCGACTCTGAAGGCACACTTTTAAAATTTGACAGCACTAAAATTAGTGTCGTTACATAAATCTTCATCATACTGTGTGACAGGGATAGAAAAAAATATTGTACTGTCAAATTTTAACTTTGTGCCTTCAGAATCTGGCCTATTGTCAACCATGTAGTCAATGCAGACGAGAGCATTCAAGTAAGTAGGTAGGTATGTTTAATTTTTACGCTAGCTAGTCTGTTGTATGCCACTAATTAATATAGTTGTTAGTTGCTATTATAATTCTTCATATTTTTTTTACTTTTTAAAATTCAATTAGGCACTACAAAAACGAGCAACAAAAACAAGTGCTAATGTTTGTAACCATGTAGATATTCGTTCGTACTAAATTTAGATATATCCATAGAGATCCATAGAGCAACGCATGCGACGCATGGGGCGCCGCCATACTCAGGAGTTCCATGCCAAATATACAAGGCCACCTGGTATACCACCGTATCGAAATCAGGGTTGGAAAAAATCACGATTTTTTCAAAAAAATCAAAAATTATTTATTTTGTTCAAAAAAATCAAAAAGATCATGATTTTTTGAATTTTTTGCTTGAGCCTTAAAAATTCACTTAAAATAGTGCGCGCTTTTGTTTGACGGCGGCTGGGAGATTTCCCTCGCTTTGTTTTGTTTGACACTTTAGTTCATTATAGTAAAATTACAGTAATAGTACATTGTGCAATAAGGGAAGTAAGTAGGATATTACTAACGAGAGTGTTAGAAGCCCGACGCCGAAGGCGGAGGGATTTTAATGACTCGAGTTTGTAATATCCTTACTTCCCGTGATGCACACAATGTTTTTCATCACATTTGCGAGGAATTAATACCCACGACACAAGGGAACAAATCTATTTTCTTTAGACTTTGCTGGTAACAAATTTTCACTAAGCAACTGAGCCGCATTCACTCTATCCGGAGGTGTTAATATTGTTGTTGCACTTTCAGACTCGGATTCTTCACATGACATAGACATATTTTAAGTTTTTTTCTCTCTTTATTTATACTAATAGGTCACAACTACAGGTAGTTAATAAAATAGTTTTATTGTCAACTTTGTCAATGGAGCTTCAAGTTTTTTTCATATGTAGTTTTACGGCCAATTGGTAACAAGTTTTTATTTAAGCCCAATTCGTAGATCGTAGTTTATAATCACGAACACATAAAACCGCAGCCAGTTTTTATCGAATTTCAAAATAAAATTCACTGAAATAATTGCAAAGTAAACTAAAACATTTTTAAAACACAAAAAATAATGCATTTAATTAAAGCGTAAATGTTTAAATTACCATTTGTAGAAGTTTCGAAGACATAAAAAACCATGTTTGATTTAAAATCTCCTTAGTGTGGAATGTCATACCTGTTTGCTATAAAGTTCTTTGCCTTCCAGTGAACGCCATTTCTTAAAACTACACATTATAGTCCCTAGGGGTATAATATTGTACTGATTTTCATTACTCCCGCGGGTGTATATAGGCCATTGTGTTTCTGTATGCATGCATATAATAATCCACATAACGAGCAAGTGTGATGAAAAATAATTATAAATGCCTGGTGGTGGAAGACAGAATAATGACATCTGGCAGTTTTTTTACAGAAAAAAGCAGTAATATAAAAACTGGGTGTTTCAGCCTGTAATCTAAAATGAAGAATTTTAATCTGTGTTACAAATAGTAAAGAAATTAAACAATTTGATTTAATCAATGATTTTTATTGAAAAAATGATTTAAATGAATGTGATTTAATCATGCCAACCCTGATCGAAATGTGTCGATGTGTACGGAAGGTTATGAAAGTGTTGTTAATTTTTTACGTATTTCCCCCAATAACAGTTTTTTTCGCATCAGAAGAAGACGCTAATGGCGTCTCCCATAGGATTTTGTACCTACTTAAACTTAAATATCTAATCTAATGCACACCTGACATTTGTCGCTCTTAGAATCACCAGATATCAATAGATGCCAATACAAGTCTTTCATTTCCGTGCCCACGTCACGAATCCGGAACCCATTTCAGTACGTGGACCATCCAAAGAAAAACGGACATCGATCCGAAGTACGGAAATCGTGCACATACTGCTTCAAAAGGAGTATAATAATAGAAAATGCGAGGAATCGTGTGTTACAATTTGTCGGAAGGTGTATTTTTGTTTCAAACACGATTTTTTTTTGTTTTAGTTTGGAAATGTAGATATTGTATAGCTTTTACGCGCGACACAAGATGCGATACGAAATTGGTAACAGAACCAATGTTAACTTGGATGAAGGGGGTTAATTAACGTTTATGCAGAGTCATCGGGCACCCTGCCGCCGATACTGGTCCAGGATCAGAGAGACTTCGCTTCACCGAATTTAATTAAACCATGGAATCTGGGTGTGTAGGACTCGTGACTTCGAGGACTTAGTTATTTACAAAGTAAATGATATAGTGACAACGCGTACATTAGATCAGAATATTACATTCGCGTGTCCATGGCATTCATTAGCTTTATGGTATATTACAGGCACAGTCTTGAATACAATAATCGTCCATCTCTATGTTACCGTGAAATCTATTTAAAAAGCTCAACAACACCGAACTCATAACACGAATATTCCCCGGGAATACTCCTTTAGCCTCAATTTTTGTGGGATAGCTATAGGTATTACGTTTGTTTAATAAAAGAACAATCTGCCGAACGATTATCAAGAAGTCACTTGAATTACTTATATAACACATGTTTTCGTTTGATGTAAAATTAAAATAAGACTTCTCTTGCAAAAAGGTGTCTGAGCTTTATGGAACAATTCCTAGTCAAGTATGATTATCCACCAAAGTGTATATGTAGCTGGAAAAATTAAAAAAGCAATAAATAGCTTGTGATGCCTCCGTGCTCCCAGCGCGGGATTGCCAATTACAACGTTGCGCTTCAAGGAAGCTAACCAGTTTCTAAATTCTTCGTATATTTAATTTAGCTTAATTGGTGTGTGGATACACGGTGGCAGGCAGTCGACCGAGAATTTGAGCCTCTTTGTTGGCGAAATCGTTTTAAAACGGTAGCCCCGCCAATTGTGAGAGTACATCGAGGGAACTGCTCTTATCGCTACTGACGTCTCATTATTTCCATCAACGTCTGCTGGTGGTATAGCGTTACTAAACTGGAGGTTAATTAAACATTTTTAGACACATTCCGTCCCGGAATATCTGCGTCAGGTGTAGCTTTCGTTCAAGAGATTAGAAAGTAAATGTTTGAATCAAAAGTATAGGAATAGAATTCATAACTCGCAAAATGACGTCTGCATCGATATTCACTAAGTCATGATTGTACTGCATTATTCACTAGATATTATCCCTGTTATTCTCGACGTCGATCGTAATCCACGTGTTTATTATACCTTCAATTTGTACAGCACATTTTAAAATCAAGACTACCAGAACAACTACGTGTTCGTTTGACGATGATTCAAACCCATCTTAAACAATGTAGTGTTTTATTAGATTTACTGTAATAATGTCCAATCTTAGCTCCTAAACGGAATATCGTTAGTTTGTACTTGCTCAAAATATAGGTAGCGATGATGTGAATGATACAGGATATTCGGCGCGTGCACAGTGAACTGATGTGGAGATGAGCCGCGTGGGCGCACCCCCGCCCCCGTCGCGTTGCTTTATCAATTTGGCTACTTATTGTTTGGGTCAAAATCGGTCAGATTAAGAACATGCGATGTACTCTTTAAATGATGTATGGTGATGAATTATAGAAATCGTATACCTATATAGGTTATGTTTAGCAATGCTTAAGTGCAAGAAAATGCAAGGTTCCCAATACAAGACTTGCCAACAGCGTCCCGAGTACTCCCGACTATGTTCTCGAATTGTACACTGTGGTATCTGAGTAAAGAGAGAGGTGCGGTGTGCGATTACTCGTGTGGAGATTGGTAACCGTGTCTTGCCGGTGCATGTAGTGGTATGTAAGACTGTGTGAGTATTGCGTTCGGCGTGGGATGGGGCAATGCATTTTTTGCGGGCACCAGATGAACGGCGGGTCATTGAACCCTATCGGTCGTCCCGTCTCCGAATTTTGCCAGCCGTGCACATCTTGCTCTTACTTTATTTATTTATAGAAACTTTTCTTTCTATCTCGTAGTAGAGCGCGCCGCTGTCCAAGTATGTTAATGTTATAAAAATCCGATATATGAAAAGCATTTGGAAATATATTAGACACCTGGATAACATTGTGGTAATGTAGCGTCGCGTGCCGCTGCGCCGCCGCCGCTTCGGCGCGCCGGTACGCATTGTGAGCAGGCGGACAGCAAGACGAAACAGCTGGCGGTATCATTCGCCACTCATTAGACGTTAAAAAAATCGTTCAAAAACCCCGCCGACTAATTAGCACTGTTGCTATACTCGCTTAGTGGCCCTCGTTCGGGAAGAATGTTAGACGGGCGCGTGCTTCATGGCTCTCTGTAACGCAATTAACAGTTAGCTAGCGGAATATGAAGAAGTCGGCAACACTGGCATTGCAGAACGAGGCTTTTATTTAAACGCAAAGTAGGCTGTAGGCATACAAGATCCTGAAATGGTGTAATCTTACAATAAACGCGAAATAACGAATAATATAATGAATCGTCTAATCGAGTAGGTAACAATTTCCTACAAATCATTGCAACATTCAATTGGAACTAAAATCCAAAAAAATAATTAAATGCAATTTTAATGCCTTGCAATGTTCCGCAAAAATTTTTAGAGAGAATTGAAAAGTATCTTCTATCTATACAAACTTCCAACCAGATCCCACAAAATATTGTTAATTGTAGTTCCTAGTAAAACCAATACAATGTATACATTATTATATTGCTCTTTTTTGTTAGAGATGGAAGTTGGGAGGTACTTAATAATAAGTGGCCTTGCTTCGGCCGTTGCCTCGATTTTACAACAAATGATTTGCAGCTCTGCATTATTAAGATGATAGCTAGCCGACTAAAAACGACTAGAAATAGGCTGAAAGAAGCGTGTATAAACGAGCTTTTAGACGTTACGCTTGGCGGCGCGGCGAACCCGTTGCAAAAACTAACTCAGTCGGCAGCATAATGGCAGCATAGTTGATAATGCCATCTGTTCACCTTGTGATTGTTAATTTAAAGACTGTAATCTTTACAATAAAGTCGAAATTATGATTATCCTGTTCTGGTTTTACAGGTGATGTAACCATCCCTGTTGACAACAGCCGCGTGTCGCTCTTGCGAATTCGCCTTCACCCGTTCCTACCCGTACCTCATATTAAGACATAGGGTACATAAATCTATTTATTACCTACTGTTCATGCACAATAATGATAGTATTTCAACCTTATCAGAAGATATGGAAGCAGTATGGGCATCCGTGTTTGCTTTCTCTGATTTCTTTCTATGTGAACGTCATTATACTATGTACTTCTGAGGTTCGTATGGAAGGTGTTTTTGTTATTGCAATAATTATACTGTTAAATGGCTGTAATATCATGTCTTTATTGTGCCATAAGTATTGCCTGTTCAGGTTTGGGTTGTTAGTTAGCTGAAAAGGTTTTTTTTTATATTCGTACGCTTTAAGTTTCGTGACGTGCCATGTCAGTCGTTGCAGCAGTTTTGGTCCTCTATATGTATAATGGGGCCCTTGATGAAATCCATTCGTTTGTCCAAATTAGGTGTTACATAAATTCTAGGAACTTCACATTATGCCAAAATTCTAAAATTGTGTAACGGTTTCTAAACATTGTTAATACATATTAAACTATCGTTCCAGTAAGATTATTTCTTGGATCAGCAACGATCGGACACTGTTCAGTCCTTGTCAACAACATGTACGGGATCTGAAATGAATAGTTGATTAGATTCCACAACACCCCCTGTTTTGCCCATGATCCTTCATGATGCCGAGAGGGTAAGGCTAATATCAAAGATTTCCTTTTACCAATAGTACGTATCCTTAAACTCAGCATGTGCTTCAAATAACATAGGTACCTATTTTAATGTTCAATTCACCGTGTTGCCTAAGCTTAGACTCACAAAGGATTTGATAACGATTAATATGGTAGAGTCAGCTTTGTGCATTTCGCGAAGCAGTCGTCGACGTAGCGTGTCCTCGAACGGGTCACGCGCCCGCGCCGTTCGCAAACTTGTTTCGTGGCGCACTTTCGCCGCTCCTTGCCTGCGCCCGCGCCGCCGCCGCCGGCGCCGGTGTTTCTCGCTCGCTTGCACACCGAACCTTCCTCCCTCGCCCCTTGGACAACTGCACCTTAAGACAGGTTACCGGCTGTATACTGCAGACTCGGTTACAACAAAAACTATTAAAATTTAAAACGTCCTTTGTTCTCCGATCGGCGAGGATACGCTTTCAAACTAACAATGACCCTCGATTCGCTTTACGCTCCCACGTCCTGGCAAGTTTCCGGTTTAAGTAAACCGTCTTCATATGGGACTGTGCCTATTCGGTATAGTGAATGTCAGAAGTCAGATACCAAATAAGTAGGTATAGCATTAATAAACAGACTAACATACATTTAGTTAATATGTGAGACAAGCTACTTAATATGTGTACATTTTTGTGTTGTGTGTGTGTGTGTAAGTAAAACCTAGGATTTATTCACCAAGTGATGATGGTAAAAATCCGAATAACTTATCCTTTCGGTTAGGTTATTATTACTTTGTGGTAAAAATCTTATGATTAACCATAGTTCGGGCTTTTACTGTAACATATAAACTGAACTGGTACCTAACATAAATATTTAATACGTGGCATGATGCGAAACTCACACAGAATCTTCGTCGGCTTTAGAAGTGAAAACAATTGGTGCAGATGTGCAGCACATTGACCGGCTAAAACACGACACAATTGTCGGGGCGGGCGGAAGTGTGGCAGTGGCGAAAAGCTCGCAACTGCAGGAGAAAGGAAGCGGCGGCGCGGGGCGCGGTGTGATAAGGCGGCTGGCTGGCGTCGCCGGGGCGCGGAGTGCGGGGCGCGGGTCGGCGCGGGGGGTGCACGGGCAGCGGCGCGGGGTGCGGGGTGCGCGCGCACCGGCAGCAGCCCCCGCGCCGCGCCACTCGCCTCCCGTCAGTCGCCCGCCGACTCCGCTTGTGCTTGTGTGACTCGCGCCGCTCCGTGCACCGCACTCGTGCCCCGATCACGACGCGTGCCGCCTCACTGTGGCCGCGAACGCGACCTCTACGCTACCGGCGAATCGTTTCTTCCAACTTAAGTGCAACTTCCTATGTTTTAACTTTCGGACATTCGCATACCCTTACCTGGCTTGTTTACCCCTCATCATGTAAGTGTATGCTCATTCTATTAAAATGCGACATGATCTCTTCGAATTCGGAACTCGCGTCGGAGATACCCCGTGAAAGTTTGTGAATTTAGCTCAGTGCATTTTAAAAAGTCGTGCATCATATCTATCAAACCTACTGTCTTTATAGTGTCGGTCGGAGTGAGTATTGTTCGCCTGCGATTTCCGAAATTCGATGATAAGTTTTTGAATGTCTGAGCAAGTGACACGGTTCACCCGTTTCACTGGCATCAGCGTGGATGATGTCGCGCGCGACCACCGCCGCATGGGAAGCCTTCGCCTCGTCGTGTCTGTTCGCTCGCTGCCCGGTGCTCGCAGGCCGCGCTTCGCACGACGAGACGGCACGAACGTTAAAGCTTTCATCGATATTGCCTATAATGTAAAAGTTACGCTAAGTAGAACTCTCCCCTAATCCCCTGACGAAACTTTCTTTCCTTATTACTCAACTCCTTCGAATATTGCGTTAGTAGTAGTTCTTTGTGTCTCAACAATAATTTATCCCATCTGCTACGATTACAAATATTTCATGGTTGTTAGGTGTTTTCGCAGTATCACGTTTAACTTGCTAACCTAATTAACTACCAGTAGTTCTACCAGTAATTTTTTTCATTTTTATGTATTTGTTGCACACTTATTATTTTGCGTTTTATAAATCTATGTGTTTCGATTTTTTCAATAACGTCGGTACTTTATAATTGATGGATCCAGCGATACACGGTGAACGGTATCATCATAAAAACGATTTGTTATAACTGTATGCAAAAAAACTGACAAAATCATGTGCTAAATCATTTAATATAGTATCGAAATCCTTATCACTAGTTATCATGCCTACCTACGGTAAGATTACTTGTTTACATAATATATTTCGCCTTATCGCTTGACATAAAACATATCAATCAAAGCATGCAGGCACATTGATCTAAGACTGTTAAAATAATTTCCCACATCAGACTGTATTCCCTGATATTAACGTTGAAAATGAGATCAATCTAATCCTCAAAATAAATCAATATTTTATTAAAATGCCTGAGCAAGATGCTGGACGCAAAAGGGCGCAAACCCTATTATTATACCATAATCAACCGTAGGTATAATTGTTGCCGTTAAGTTTTTAGCGTTTAATTTCATAAATATAGTACAATGCGATACGACACAATCAGTTCACTTAAATTAGTCAGTAATTCCGTTCTTAGATAAAAAAAATCGACAATCTGATCCTCAAAATAAATCAAAATTTTATTAAAATGCCTGAGCAAGATGCTGGACGCAAAAGGACGCAAAACCTTTTATAATACCATTAATCAACTGTAAGTATAATTTTTGCCCTTGTGTTCTTAGCGTTTAATTTCAAAATCAGTTCAACTTAAATTAGTCAGTAATTCCGTTCTTAGATAAAAAAAAACGATTCCAAAATGAAGCCGATTCAAAAATCTTCTTCCAATCTAATTTTTAAATGGTGTAAATCGGCATATTTTTATAATTGTATTATTTACATGTTCATTTTAAAATTCGTCGCTTTCGTTTTCTAAACTACAAACGGTTCGTGAAACGCTCCATCTATGAGGGTAACAGCTGGCCTGGCTACCTGCTCCACTCCAACAATACACCCTGTGTCAATAGAGGGTTCGCTTTGTATTATTATTATTGTTTTATAGCATTTTGCTCCGAATTTACCTACTGAGTAAGATAAAAGACTAAGGGCTTCTTTCACCACTTCCTGATATTGTTACAGATAGTAATCTTAGTGATAAACTAATCTATCACATAAATCTGTGTGATAGACTATATAAAATGTATAAGATATAGGCAATCAGATACCTGTGAAACCAAAAAAATAGGCTATCTGTCAGATAATCTGCAGATAGGGTATCTGGGACTTTATCAGCAAGCGGTGTAAGAGGCCCTAAGTAAAAAACAATGAAAACGACTAAACAAAATCAAGAGACTGAGAGATTGAAGTACCTAATAGTGCTCCCTAGGAAGGATACCACGAACGACTATAAAAATTATGTAGGTATGTCCAATTAAGTTAAACAAAGTTTTGTACCTAAATATATTTAATTATACTTAATTTTGTTTTACTTAATTATTTTTTTTACAAAATAAGCCAATTTTTATTAAAAGAAATTATAAAAGTAGCTGTTGGCCAATATCGGTCTCTAAGAATTAATTCATTGTAAAAGACTACGGAAATTTATAACCCCATTTTTATAAATTTTTGTACTGACCCAATCGCATCGTGTTTGGAAAACGACGTTAAACTTACGTTAAATAATGTTATAAACTTTTCCAAAAACAATTAAATATAGCTTTGTGGTCACGGGTATAAGTTTTGAATGTCTTGCATAAAAAACTACTATTTTTAAGGATACTCAGAAAATAGTGTCAGGTGTCCTCTTACCTAAGAAAAATATATCGTCCTCTCATATTATTATAGGCAACACGCTGTCGGAATTAATTATCTTATCTGTGTGAAAATTAAACGGATGTGACACAGCCCAACTTGCAGATTACGCGACCAAATTAATCATTGATAAGACGATGTTGGCGGTTACAAGATTCCATTGTTCGAGTTAGGGAAATTTTGGATACAATTGAAAAGCATTAAGTACAACCATATAGGAACTATTGAAAAAAATACCATATTAACCTAATTTGACTTCCATCCCTGCATAAAGTTAAAAATTTGACTTTAATTCGTCATTAATACAATATAATACAATTGTGATCTTGATGACGATGCGACTCCACCACAAGCAATGTGTTCTCTGTTTGTACAGAATAATTTCCAACGGAAAATTCCCGACATTTGGTGACCCCGCCGCACCGCCGCCGCCCGCCCGTGCCGCTCGCTTACTGTATTGTATTTTTGTGTGTTTTGTTGATGCGATCAGTTTAATGTCGGCGCACCAGCGCCGGTCCGGGGCTGCCGGCGCACCATGTTCGATAAGGCGTGCACATTAACGGGCGCGCTGCAGCGATAGCGCCGGGATCGTGTAATTTGCGCCTCGTAAATTTTAGCCGTCGCAAATTTTTCGCCTCTCGCTAATTACCACTCCGCCGTCGTCCCCTGGGACTGCTAAATGTGCCTCGTGCACGTCCCGAATGCGAAAGTAGCGCTAGTTACTATCTGCTTTGCTCCGCACATGTTAAACAATAGCCTTTGTTTTGGCTGCCCAGACTGCTGACCTCCGTAAGTAATGATCGGAGCTGGGCTGTGCTGCACTCGTTTACCTTTAATAATGTGAAACTTTATTGATCACAAAAAATTATGCTTAATATACGCATGTTGTATAATATGACGTTTATTAAGTTAGTAGTTCTTCACACACACACAGCGCTCGGCATTGTCCCTATATTGTGTTCCTACTGTTGCCCCTATTGTTCCTACTTCTTAAAATTTTTCTTATTGTAGGTACTCCTTTAAATTCTTAGTAAAAATTCGATGACGGTTATGATCGTTTATATCATATTAAATCTCTCAGTATTCTTGCCTTCGTATAAGTTACATTCTATTAACATATACTTTTGCATGCTCAAATTTAATGATTACGAAGATCAATCAAAATGCGTGATCTGTTTCGAAACTTATTTCCGTCCAGAAGAATCCTGAATACTGTAATAATAATACAATTTTCCTCAACGGTCTGAGTCAACTACCGCGCGTGGCCATAGTGGCCAACGTATGTAGAGCCGTGCGAGGAATAACAAACGGTGACATCACTCCGATACCGCCGAGCATCGCATGCGACGAACCTTTCTTAGTGTGCAATTTTCAACCACCAAATCAATATTTGTGTCTCATAAATATGGGTGTATTCCTAATTGGTCCCTGATCGTATCGGATTATTAAGGGCCTTAATTTTTGGGCTATAATTAAATTTACACAGTTTGTTAAGGTAAATACCTACACAACAATGTTTGGCATAATTATTGACAGACAAAAGTGAAATCAATCTAATAAATCAAAATTACAACATAGGTACCTACCTCAATATACGTAGGTATATTATTTAAAATTATACCTATTCTTGTAGAACGTATGCCGAAGTTATTTAAAACTACTCACTGCTAAATTAGGTAATTCATCGTTTTAAATGTCACATATACCAACCAATAATGGGTAGGCAGGTATGAATTGCTTATACAATTTATATTAAATTAATCTTTGGAAACAGAATAACGCCGATTAAATTTTATGAGACTGATAAATATGTTCGTTAAATCAGAATTCAGACATATTATTAAAGCATTTACATAAATGACATGTTGCGAATTATCATAAAATCATACAATTGAATTAGTTTCTATTATATGCAAATTCGCTGGAATGGAATGGAATAATAAGTGCATAGGCAGTTAGTTGTGGCCGTATTTGAGGGAGGCATTCCGCGACATAGTGTCGTGTCTTCAATGGAGCGAGTCGAAGGCGCACAGAACACGGTGGTAGTTTTTGCGTCGACGTTTGCGGCCGGCGGAGCGCAACACCACTGGCCAAGGTCATTCCGCTCAGGCTGCCCTGCTTTCCGCCTGTCTTTCCATTATATGCTGGCCTTGTAACATGCGCAGTTTTTATCGTCTATCACAGCTCCACTTGATTACAACCCACCGTCCTGAGCACAGATAAGCCTGGTCAAATATGATAACGACGGCGCGGCGGACAAGCCTCGTTATAGTTCACTGTGGTCTACGTGCCAGCTAGTAATTCAGCGTGTGCTTTAAAATTGTATCCTTTACGATTCAATATTATTGGGTAGAAGATTATTCTGTCTTGTCTTTTATTTTACTTCTGTTTTAAGGACATGAGTTTCCCTTTGTCCATGTTATTAAATACATTAAGCTAAAAACCTATTGAGAAAGCATGAATACCGTTGCTATAGGTGCCGGGCCGCCCTTTGGTGCCTTTGGGACCCACTCAACACACTGTGGATGATAATAGTATCGATATATTTCCACAGAAATGAGAATAACAAACTGACAGAGATATAAACTCAAAGTAAGCATGATTTCTTCCACTGGGCTGCAGGCGACACCAACTTATTTTTTACCTTTATTAGTTTAGTCGAATGTTTTTTAAATCTCATCTTGAATTAAATCAAATTAAATAAATGTCTACAATGTTTCATTAAAACGTTATGGAATGACCAGACTTGCGAGGCGATTGCACAACAAAGAAAATGTCAGATCAGACAGACGGGCCAAAGTTATCGGTGAAGGTAACGATATTCAATATAACACAGCGGTCTGTTTCACGTGCGTGACCTTTAGGCCACGTCTGTCAGACTAAATTCATTCGACTATTATAAAACCTTCGCAATTCAAATGCATTCACTTTCAGCTCACTCTTTGAAACATGCAAGCGCAGAACACTATCGTGTGACGTTTAAAATTTAACCTTCAGTATAAGTTGCTGTAAATGCCAAGTTATTTTAAGCAATATTGTCGGCTGTCGACTAAAGATTCGGTAAACGGAAATAGGGCCAGACGTCATTCATCAATTTCGCGTATTTAAGCACTAAGGTCGCGTATAAAATTCTGGAATAAATTTTCTAAAGCTTGATAGATAACATAGATCATGGGACCTCACCTAGCCTAATTTGTTAAAAAAGTACGTCGAACACAATGCGCGGGCTCCGTCAATTACTATTTTGTTTGTTTTCCTAATAATATGTCGGAAAATACATTTCTACTAATTCACTATACATTTTTCATAATATTTCCATAATTACCGAGCAATTATACATGTGTTTCAAGTTTCAGCTCAAATAGCCAAAAAAGTTAGGGTATCTGTTCTAATGGAACCCTGAAAAAAAAAGATATCACACGGGGACTTTTTTGTTATTGACATTTTTATTTTCCAATTGAACTATGTATTTACATTCTGCATTATTAGTAATAATTTATTTATTGGTAATTTACCATTTACGGTCTTGGTAGTTTTCGAGATTAATCCAGAAAAAGATAGACGCGGCCATGGTATTTTTTAAAAATAATTGCAATCCTCCTGAAGAATATTTTTAATGCTTGAATCTAACATTATCTAGCCAATTATATGGCTTGGTAAGCCTGCCTCAGGCTCATCCTCAAGGTCGTATTAAAATTATTTAAAACCAGGACCCGTACCTTTGATAATATTAATAAATAGACGTCAAAAACCTCTACCAAGGCTAAACCCTATCTTTGGTTCTGATATTTTTTAAGAAGGGAATTTTATCGTATCACAGGTTTTTCGGTGTAGGAAAACATCATGAGGATCTGCAAACGCTGCTGAATCAATCTTAAGATCTACTATGTAATATCCATCAACATTACAATATTCTATTGCTTAATCTGCATTGGTCCTGATTGGTGGACTGTGGTCTTTATGATGTCGCGACATCGTGACATGTCAGTCGTAGTAAGGGTAGTGCATTACTACACAGGAGACTGTATGTATTGAGAATGGAAATGAAACACTACAAAGAGAAAGGCAGCGTTGAGTGAAAGGCAATGTTCAATTTAGATTGCATAAAGACATATAACATAGACAATTAACATAACAAAGAATTGACGAAACAGTCATGTTTCGTTTAAAAAGTGTGTCTTGATAGATTTTCGATTCAACTAAACGTCTTCCTACATGATTGAGTTTTAGACATAAAGTTTTGTTCTATAGAAAACCTTCAACCGTTGCATGTGATTTGGAAGCGTTCCAGGTCAGCTCAACGCATTCGGATTGTCTTGATAGCTCAGTGGTAAGAGCGCCCTCCAAGTCGGTGGGAGGCCCCAGGTTCGAGTCCCGGTCAAGACCGTGGATGCAATTGAGTGGCCTGGTTCCTCGTGAAAAAAATATTAATTCAACTTCAGTTAAAAATAACTCTATTAAATCAATCTATAGTAATAGATTCCCCATGGTAGGTAACTCGATCGAATCGGCGGTGATCGCACAAAGGCCCAGCTCTACTGTTTTTTTCTCCCTCCCATCGTTCCACCCCCGCCTCAGACCCGCTCTCGCGAGATTCTTATTTAGATTCGCTTCCGTCTGATTGCTCTTGGTAATCTTTTCACTAGGTTATTGAATGTCTTCCCCATGCGTGGCGAGCGCCGAAAGAGCCGCCGAGCCGTGGCCATCATTCTCAAATTTTGGTTTACTTCACAATGTTCTTCTTAATGTCCAGTCGTATTTTGCTTCCTACCTATACATACCATCTAAGTATTTAATTTTTGACTTGGGTACTAGTTATCTTTTTCTTACGATCTCATTTTTTTTCTTCCTTTATTAGGGACACGTGTCGCCAACCTCTGTTCTCTCAATCTCTAGTTTCGGTACTGGACGATGTCTTTGGGGTCATGTACTTCATTTAGTTTTCATAGGTATGTCTCTTCCCCCTGTGCATGTTTTGCACTACTTTTTATTAGGTACTTACCCATTTGATATTTTTTTAAATATGAAAATGTATACTGAATTATATCTGCGTATATCTGGTCTATAGCCGCCGCCGCCGCGACCGCTGCTGGCTCATTGGACCGCAGCACTTACATAATCATCGTTACAGTCCCCAGTTACAATCTAATTTCACGCCTGGTGGTAATCAGTGCTCTATCATTGATAACAATAAATTATAAGACATAATAGTATCTTCCGCTTCAACGCTTTCAAAATCACAATCTGTGTCACAGAGCATTTGGAACTTAAACAAAATGTTGTTTTCTATTCGAGACAATGACGTCTGAACAGCGGGCGCTCGCCGTGATAAAAGTGCTACTGCATCTACTATGTCGAAAATAAAATTTGAAGATTTATGCACGGTGTAGAGCGCGACGTTGCGTTGCCGCACCCAGGCTATTTTCAACCGGGTTATGCTTAAAATAGCGCATTGCGATAGGATTTGGTTTCACGTGTTTTCCCTATTCCCGGCCCCAGACCGTCACGTTTTGACCGGCAAGCGGCCAGCGCCCACACACAATTTTGCACGAGTAGAGGTGATCCCTAAGACACTCAACTCTACTGCTTATTTTATTGTCATAAAAAGGGTTTTGAAATCGTTTGTCCCTCATTTTCTAATAAAGTCCAGAAGTTTTTGTGTTATTAGGTTAGGTAGTATGTTATGTAATGAAGTGCTTGTGGGTGGGTGGTAGGTTTTTAGAAGAGCTACACGTATCGAGCAACTACCCGCTGAACACGCTAAGAACTTAATTTACCTTCATCCACGTATTGAATATCTGACATTTCTTAGAAAGGTCATAAGTACAGCTATTACTAATCGTGCATTATGAAATTACTTATTAAATATAATACGAATAAATAAATAATTAAACATTAAATCAGGTTAATTTATGTTGTGACTATTATTGCAGTGATCGTTCTTCTCATCAAATATATACATAGGTGGACGGATAATTAGAAACAATGCAAGATTTTCATACAATCGAGGTCACTTTGAAGCCATGGTTCTCCGTGAAGGATTGATCGGGGCGTGATCTGATGACGGTCTTTGTGAGAATAGATGGAGGACTTCTAGATGGCTATAGATATCCAACTGATCAGATCAGCCGTTTGGGAGCAGCATCGTTATGATTCATTAACTTTAAGATTTTCATACATTTTTATGCCATTTTGCAGGTTTTTTTCTACATGACGATGCTGCTACCAAACGGCTCATCTGATCTGAAAGTCCTCCATGTACTCTCTCGATAGCCATCATCTGATCATGCCCCGATCAATCCTTCACGGAGAGCCAGGGCTTTAACGTGACCTCGAGAGTATGAAAATCTTGCCCTGTTTCTAATTATCCGTCCACCTATATAAGTATTTAGGGTGCTAAGAAATTAGTTACCAATATTTTTACAGTTGCTAGTACTCGGCCCTCTGACTACATTTATGTAGAAAACATTAAAGGTTTTATGATGTTTTAGAGAAAACTGGAGGGGAAAATGCTACGTAAAAACACCATGTTAATGATATAATTAAATGAGCCTTTTTTAATAGATTCTAAAACCTCTTTTACTACCACTTAACTGGCCACTTCACGTTAATAAATCAAATAATGACAATACTTGAATGTCAATGTCATGCTATTTGATGTCTGGTTGTGTTGGTTGCAAATCAAAAATGCCTTACCGCTACATAAACAACGATTATTTAAACATGTTTTCGAGACGCAAACTACAATGCGGTGAAAGCATCAAGCCTTTAGAATCCTCGTACTATCTACGGAGCACAACAAAGATTTTGTGACAGGTTTTGAACTTCATGCCAAGAGGTGCACAGGGTGATTATTTTTAGACAGAATTATAGTTTATTTTATTTGTTCGGGAAATGAGAACAAAAAATTATATGAAAAGTTTTCTTAATTTCTAGTTAATGTTAATTATTATAACGTAAAGTATCTTCTCTTAAAATATCGGTAACTAATTTGTTAGCACCTTATATACCTATCACTTTGAAGGTTTATAATTTTATAATAATTTCCTTTTTAATTGCTTTGAGTTTATTAGGATGATGGGGCAGCAGGTTCGAGTCGACGATCATCGACGTAAAGGTATCTAGCCGGCATCTAATTTAAAAACTGTTGATATTGATAACAGCTAAGTAATTAATTCTACTTGACCGTCTTTCATAGTTGACATTGCAAGTTGCTGGCAATTAACATTAGCAACAGAATGAGACCTGGAAAATGATTTGCCTTAAATCTGCTGCCTGCAGCGCCGCCGCCGCCGGCGCGGGCACCGCTGCCCGCGCCGGCGGTGGCGGCGTGTTGTACCGCGCGGGCCTGAGAGCGGCCCCCGCGCGCGCTTGCTAACCCGGTAGCCGCTTGTGCTTGGCTCCGGGGCGGACCGCCCGGAGAGTAACCATTGTGTTTTGTTGTTCGCAGAGTTGAGCCCCGCACCGCACCGGCTTGCTCGCTGACCGCCGAGCCGCTAACCTCGCTTTTTTCGCGCCCCACCGTCGCCCGCCCAGACCCGCACACCGGCCGCTCGCCGCAATGCTCGCGCACCAAGCACCGCTCGCCCTCTACTAAAATCTACCGTCAACATCGATACGAACGCGTGTGATAATAATAATTTAATACTTGCCTAAATAAGCTTGCAACGTCGGTGTCTTTAATTCTAACTTAATTATAAGAATTAATCTTATTGTAAGGAATAATCGTTGCATCCGCGCGTGTAACTGCCGTGCCGCGTGTCCGTGCGCGTGTGCTGTCCCAGTGTGTGGTAGTGCCGGTCGCAGCAAGCAGCAGCAGCTCGCGAGCAACCAACCAAGCAAGCAAGTGTAGACGCGCATGCTCAGAGCGCGACGCGCTCGCCTCGCGCCGCCGCCTATGCGCCGCACTCGCACAGCGTAACTGCGCGTGCGACTCCCGCCCCGATCACTGCCAACGATGGCCACCATGGTGAACATGAACAGCCTCCTCAACGGCAAGGACTCACGCTGGCTGCAGCTCGAAGTGTGCCGCGAGTTCCAACGGAACAAGTGCTCGCGGCCTGACACCGAGTGCAAGTTTGCGCATCCCCCGGCCACGGTCGAGGTACAGAATGGACGCGTCACCGCCTGCTACGACAGTATTAAGGTAAGATTTGAACTCTTTAACTGCCACTATTTATTAAATTAAATGTTAAATGTGTAGGTAGGTAGGTTACCCATCTGTGGTAAGTAGGTACTATGGAACCAGAGGGGAAGCTCACACACAAGACAGTTGAAAATGTATGCAGTTGCGATTTTCCGGTTGAGCAAGAAACAACCCCTCGAGGCGACATTTCGCCGCCGCCATTCCAAGCGCCGACCTCAATCCCAAGGCTAGCTTAGAGTGACGTCACCCGTGCCGCCACCACCGCCGCCGCCGCCGTCTACCTATTGTATAGAAATTGGCATCGCGCTAACATAATGAGCAGCACGATGACTGGGCGCCTCCAAACTCCAAGGGTATTTCTTATGTATTTCAGTCATACTTATTTACCTACATACATTATACATACATAGTGTACTTTTATCAAACATCATCAGTCATTCCAGATGTCTATTATTCGGCCGCCAACACATGACGCAAACGTTTATTCAGTACAAGCTTACCTCTACATATTGTGAAAATTCATTTGGATATAATATCTATAAATAACTTTGCAATTTGCTACGAATTGATAGTATTTTTGGCACAATTTGAACAAATGAAATGGTTTATCGGTCAGTTTGCAAGCGCATTACGTGATACGACGTTATCAGCACGGACGAATGACGTGATAACGGGTTTTCGGGCGAACGCGAATGGTGCGCGATAAAAATTAAAATCCTCGTGTAAACACGCACCTCGATTGCACTGCATGCCTGGGGCTCGATCCACAATTGTGATTGTGTCTACCTCGTTCTGTTTTCAAAATATGTAACAGGTAAATTATGCATTCAAAATAACGTAGTTTTCAAACAAATATGCAAATATGTATGTACTTAAATGCGAAAATTTGTAAGTTTGTTTGTGGCTCAATCATGCCATATAACGGCTGTAAGAATTTTAATGAAACGTGGTATAGCGACAGCATACCTATATCCTGGTATAACAATAGACTACTCGTATTATTTCGGATACTTTAATATTTCGTAAGTACTTTACATAATGCAATTATGCAACTTTGCTTTATGTGAAAGATAAGAATAATATTATAATTTCCACACTGACGAAGTCGCTAGTAATAAATTATTGCAGAATCCACTTATTTCTTTATATTTTTCAGTACTTAATACAAAAAATCGTCTCCTAAACAAAGAAATTGAGATAAATAAAAGGCGCTTAATATTTCCCTCTATATTTTCCTTTGATGCTCGGCTGAATAACGCGATCAAGAGATAAAACGCACTTGAATCGGAGCGGGCGGGGCCCGCCCGTTCGGCCGGCAAAGATTCCACGTCTGCCATGTCTTGCTTGCGCGCGGCCGAATCGCTGCTCTATAGCCTACGCCAGTGTCGCTATAACGTTCGTTACCTTTAGCTCTGTAGCAACATCGCCGCGGACTTTTTGGCGTGATTTCGTCAGATGGTTGTTTCCTCTATTTAGTTTTGCTAAAAAATGTATATTGTGGGTTTTGGTGTCTAAGTATATACCTGTGATGGTATTATATACAACAAGTGCCTATAAAAGTGTGTATTGTACGGGAAATTAAAATAAAAGCCTGTAACTACTTGTCCAGTTTGTTCCAAATTGTCCGTTGTAAATCTCCATTAAAGTTAAAATCTTTTTAGTGAGAATGTGAACCTTACTCTAGTAACTATACAAAAATCGGCGGTTATATGAATATTTTAAAACTATGATGGCTCTAAAAGGACTTGTTGCCAGGGCCGTAAAACCCATATTTTAAAATGGCGGTTCCGTGACGTCCGGGCATCGGCGATACGATTCATACGATGACTCCGCATCGTGTTGATTGGCGGCGAGTGACACACGCGCCCGGTCTTGTTGAAACTCTCTTCATATATTTTTGTTACCACCCACAGACCGTCATCTAAACTCATCTATAATACGTAACTATACTATTGCTTGTTTTCATATCGGAATTTGGCAATATTCCATGTTCCCGCAGTGTCTACGATATTTCACAAAAAAATTTCATCATATCGCTCGATTAAAATGGCCCACAGCAGAAAATACGTTTAAAACGTCGAATCTTTCGTCTGATGAACGCTATCTACACGTCTCGTACGTATGTGAGATTCGGTGCGGTAACTCGCTTAAAGCCGGGAATCGTGTTTAGTCCGAACTAAACAATGGATGGGCGGCGTGCATTGTGCGGGCTTTGTGCTGCGCGGTATCGCACCATCGCGTCTGCACATTCCATACAATGCGCCGACGACGGGCCGGCCGCACCGTACGACACAGCCGCCGCCGCCGCCGCCCGCCATGCCTACAACGACGACGCGAAAGCTTATCCCATCTTGTCCAGTTACCGACCCTTTCTCCAGCCAAACATAAAACAACTCGTACGAAGTTCTCTTCTATAATATCCTGTAACCAAAGGTTGTCTGGAAGAAATCGCTTTTAGCGATAAGACCGCCTAGATGTACCTTCTTAGTCTACTGTATTATTTTTGTTCTGTTCTTTAATTATGTGCAATAAAGAGTATTGAATTGAAGTCTCTCACTTTCAAAGGTTTTTTTTTACATTCTACATGTATTATCTCAGATTCTAACATCGTGCGAGTGTAGAATCTCTTATTATGTAAGCGATGGCACTAGGAACTGTATATTATATCACAAACTCAAAGAATGTGAAATGTGCATGTTACTCCAGCAGTACTTAATCTGCTCGATAAAAGCATCTCTGCGGCGGAGAGCTCGCTTATTATTGTTGGCCGGCGATGGGACGTCCGGATCTTTAACTAGGAAAATGAATGAAAAACTAAACAGCTTTGCACGGTGCACCAGTACTCCTTTTGATCACCAAAATATCATATGTAAAGCGAGAATTCCATTGTTTTCATACTCGTATTGTTGTTTAATTCGTCGTCTTATAATTGTACCTATATCTTTTAACTTTTGAATGCTCCTCTGCTCTCATCTTGGTGGTTATTACCTCGAATAACCAATTTCAAGTCAATTCTTTCTCATTTTTGACTGTTGATTGCTCAAGTATATCTCCCCCTCTTAAACAAAATCTTAATTAACATAGATAGGTAGAACATTATGATAATATGTATGGTTGAAAGTTTTGATCGAGCAGCAGCTGACGGGGCCGGTCGGTAGTTCATTTGGTTAGAACGAGACTCACGAGTCACGCAAATATATAGGATATTAAGAAAAGAGACTCGGATATACAAACCATCCTTAGCTGCTTAATCGCTTTCCAGTGGCAATGTTCGCAGCCTCCGCGAAAGTTGTCACCGGCGCGGCGCGGGCGGGCGCGGCCTACGTAATCTAGGCCTGATCAAACAAAACCGCGACGCGTCGCAACCCCGCGCCGCACACCCCGCGAGAGACGTCTCCCGTGATTAAGCCTTCAATTACACGATATGACGAGGGGGTCATATTTGATTAGGCTACGTGTTGTGTTGATTAAACCGAGCTTATTGCCTTATTCACTTACCCCACCCGCACAGGTATTATCCACATGTGAACGACTCGGCCGGCATCGACTCGTCACTCGAAACCGGATTTTCGAACATCCGCACAAATGGAGACTATAATTTAAGAGTCGATGGTATGTCAGCTCAAATTCAAATTTCCCCCCCGCATGCCTCTCCCACCGCCGCCGTCAGCGCACCTATCTCACTCGCACTATTTATGTAGGGTAAGCTACACAATATTGACCGTCCAAGATGGTTCTTAATAAAAAAAACACTATGTATTAATAATTTATTTACAGTCAATGTCAACATACTTTATAGCATAGGAGTACCACATCACCAAGTAACATTAATATCAGGCGTCTTTGTCATTCAAAGAATCGTCTATTTTATAATAACAAATTGTTACATAATGTGATTTTTAAACTTTGTGTGCTTCATATTCAAGATAGATATATATATCTCCTGGTAGTTTGTACGATAGTGAAACCCTCATCATCCATCCGGACATCACCAGCAGGCGGCTGTGGTTTTACAGCGGGTTTACTTAAACAAAATATTCTCAAATCTATATTGACTGGATACGGTTAGTATATTTATTTCTTTAAACTTTTCTCTTAATGACTACAACGCAGATTATAGATCGAGCTAATACCTAGCTCTCTTTCGCAAAATAAAAATGGTCACTATATCTGCTGCTCGACCCCACAGTAAGATGCCTTATGCCATGTTACTGTGGCAGTAGCTGAAATATACTAATTTTGCGATAGCAATATCAGTAATTGTCAAATTTTTCTAACGGCATAGGCGGCCGAACTTAGTATGCCAGCTAGTGAAGCTATGTGGGGCCCCCATTGAAAAGATGAATCTATAGTTATACCAAGGAACACAATACTTTTAATAAATTCTAGTCTATATGTACCTAAAGTCATATTATTTTCTACATGTCTTACATTTGGTAAGCAAAATTTAATACATTTAGGCCGGTTTTCCTGTCACGCGTGTTTGCGCCCGCGTCCTGGTCCGCAACTTTTCCCGCTGGAAAAATATTTAATTTTGATGAAAATTGGTACAGTCATAGCCTATATCCTGGGATAACATATAGGCAACTATTTACCGCGGTAAACTTTTCCCGCGGGAAAAATATTTAATTTTAATGAAACTTGGTACAGTGATAGCTTATATTAGTGTGGCTGACGGAACGGAAACCTCCGTGGGCGAGTCCGACTCGCACTTGCCGGCTTTTTATTTTTACTTTTCAGTTCCTTTCTTTTTTCGGCGGTTTAATTTTTTTTTTCAGTAGATTGAGGGCGGACTTGTCGTCACACCTCGCCTAACTCTCGAATTGGCATATTTCGAACATGTCTAGGATCGCATAACTCTGGCAACATGCATGATAAATAAAAATCTTTTAATTTATCTTCCATAATCTGTTTCCTTAACTTGTCATCGCGTTGGATTTTTTCAAATGTTATGTCTGTGTCCCGTCCAGACCATACCGCGAATATACATTGCCGCCTGCCGGTGATGTGTAATTGTCCCTGGATTTGTATAAACCAAGGATGTTTTTTATTAATATAAAGTTGTTCTTTTTTCTTTTTCCAAAAATTAACTTTTTTATTTGTAATTGCTTGGTCCAAAGACGTTTTATAAGCCGTAATCGGACATTTAATTTCTACTATGGTGTCGTCTCCGACAACTCCATATAATAATTTAACCCGATGTGAATTTTCTTTGCCAAATAAATTATACTCACTTTAGTGCTTTACTCAAGTTTTTGCCTTTTTTTTTACGCCAACCAAGTCTTTTCTTTTTTTTGTTACCTTGGTTTCCCATTTTAAAAAATTCGTTATTATACTAAACGGTCGGGAAATTATTAAGAAAGATATTGGAAAATAAATATTATCTTCAGAAAATTTCTTTTGTAGTCTTCTGTCTACACGTCGTCGTCTATTTTTGTTCTGTCAAGTCAAACAACCAAGTATCGAAACAAATTACAAACAAACATCCAGTCATTTTTCAGTCAAGGAGACTGTACTCCAAAAAACACTAGGATAGCAACAAAGATGCTACCCTATTTCAAAATATAATTTGAATAAATGACGTGTGACGGGAGTGACAGCTGGATGGCGGCGAGCGACACGTGTTCCCCGTGCCACTGGCAGAGCGGGACTGACGCGGGGTAGGGAGATGCCATGCGGCTCAAGTTGGGCTGGCTCAAAAACGCTTAGATTTAGGTTTTTCCTTTTTTTGCCGAAAGTTATGTGTATTTTGTAAATTCAAATGTTATGTGATCTGCATATTAGTAAGTACAGTTAGTACTCAAAATATGGTGATTGTACGTAGCTTTATTACATAAAAGTAGCGAAAATAAATTCTTAAAATGGTTAACTTTGGAATTTTTTTTAATTGAGAAAATTTTAACGAACTGTGTTTTCGAAATCGTGAATAACTAGTAAAAGTCTTCTACTTTACTGCATATTTATTACAAAATGAATGATACAGTATTGTTGAAATAGCGACGGATCATCCGACCCGCTGTGAGATATCATAGCCCCTTAAATCCGATGTTCAAAGGGACATGATTGAATGACTTTTCGCATTGCCACATAGGTAATAAAGTACCTACCTACTTAAGCATTATACAGACAGGATGGATTTCATGAGATGGGGCAGTAAGGGCAGGTACCATAACCGTTGTAATTATATAGAGGGAAACGTTCTTATGAGACTTGTCCTTAACTCTTGGAGACATTTTGACCGGCATTCACAGATTTTGTAAAAAAATTACGGTGGCTGACCGTAAATGGGCAATTTACACAAACACTTTTTTTATAAAAATCGATTACTTGAAACTCTATTGAATCAACTGTGGTTAGAGAACCTACTAGAAATGTCAGAATCGCAAAAATTTTTACGATGTATGGACTTGGCCGCGACAAAGATTACTGGTCGAAAATAAAAAATTTGAGAATCGGTTCAGTAGAGTTTTTTGATATTTATAATAAACGGGATCGATTCGTATAAAAAAAGGTTTTGTGTAAATTGCAAATTTCATTGCTTACCGTAATTTTTTTTTAAATCTGTGAATGCAGGTCAAAATGTCTCAAAAAGTTAAGGACGGTCCCTAAGGAACACTTTGACCTTGAGCTCGCCTAGCCTATTATGGAGTTTCAATACTATGAGAGACCAGTTTGTACTGGTTTTGTTTCCACTGACGTGCGGTCGACCGTACCTGCCCTTTCTGCTCCATCTCAAAAATCCACCCTGTATGTATTATACATATATATTAAAGGGATACAGGCATCAACCCTCCTACACTACCCTACACTGTTGTGATTGTAGCAGGTTACCAGGTATACATTAAATAAATGAGGGTGTCAAATTATTTAGTAAAAAGTTCCGTAGATTGTGTCACGCATTTGACACGATCTCAACAACCAGTTGTGAAGTCAACCAGACAATGACGTCATTCTAAACGAATATTCTCGTTTTGTTGTCATTTTGGTGTTGTTAGTATTGTAGTTGTTTTAGGAAAATAGCTTTTTTACTTCGCCTAGTTAGTATATTTGACCGAGCGAGCGAAGCGAGCGAAGCGTCTACGTTTCGAGACTGGCCAAAAATGCTCTTGTCCGTCTGTCTGTCTGTCTGTCTGTCTGTCTGTCTGTAATTCTCTACAGGTCGCATTTTTCAACCGATTTTGACGAAAATTTGGCATATGTATAAATTAATTAAACCTACAAAATGAGTAGAATAAAATTTTGAAAAACATTTTTTTTAGAGTACCTACCATACTCGCAAAGTGGGAGTGAACTTTTTTTTTCTTGTGAATCCCATAGTGTGGGATATCGTTGGATAGGTCTTTCAAAAATATTGCTGGTGTGTGAATACCATTTTTTCGATTTAGGGATCCGTTGGCGAAATATTAAGCTTTAAAGCGGTAATTTTTGTTAGAGTCACGTGTCCCCCCCCCCTGCCAGCTAAACGGTTGCTTCTGGAAATGTGAAAAAATTCATGGCAGTAGCATATATAACGTAGTTACAAGGAAAACTATTACGGCTAAGTAGGTTCTATTAGTTTTTGAGTAATAGTGGATCGACTTAAGAAAGTTGAAAAAATAAATTATGTTCATAGAACTGCATACGTAAAATGGAAAATTATTTTTTTCCGCGTGATATCCATGGTGTGGGGTATCGTTGGATGGGTCTTTCAAAAATATCGCGGGTGTGTGATAAACATTTTTCGATTCAGGGATCCGTTTGCGAAATATTAAGCTTTAAAGTGCTAATTTTTGTCACTTTAGTAGGTACTTTTTCTGTTTCCAAAGTTGACTTTTGTTGGTTTCTTTTAGGTTTGGTTTATAAGGGCTGGCGAGGTCTACTGTTCTCACGGAACTGCTAGTATTAATTTTTTGTTGACATTTTATTGATAAGGTGAATAAAGGATTATGATTTTATTAATAAAAAAATAATTTGTCAGTGGCTTGCAATATAAAATAAAATCGTTTTATAATATCATAGGTATGGTGATCGTCATCGGTTCATTGAGAACCGTTAAAACAGTTTTACAATTTGATTGTATACCAGTTATTTATTTGTATAAATAACTGGTATACAATAGTAGGTGGAAATTGGATGCACTTTCCACCTATAGTCTAGTCAGGCATATTTAAAGCAAGTTACGATTAAAATTTCCATTTCTATCGACGTTTAGGGCTCGATATGTAGGTATGTAGATGCAATTAACATTAAGCATTGATTAATTGCTCTATTTTATCTCCTCTACCTATAAGGTAACTGTACACATTACAAAGCTTTTAATATAACAAGTATTGTTCTATTAAAGGATTTCATTAATTAATGTGTTTTTCTATAAAACGATGAGGAAGTACATTATAATTACGCAGGTGTGCTTAATAATTTTCTCACAAGTTTTTTAAACAGGTTGCGTGCCATGCCAACTGAGTTCGCGTGTGGCCGTATCAGATTAGTCCTATATTCAATTTGGTAATTAAAATACATGTATGTATATGTTATATTACCACTTAGTAATTACCCAATAGTACTTACGCACCGCCGCGTTTTTTATTAGCAAGCGGTATAGTACATTGTGCAATAAGGGAAGTAAGTAGGATATTACTAACGAGAGTGTTAGAAGCCCGACGCCGAAGGCGGAGGGATTTTAATGACTCGAGTTTGTAATACCCTTACTTCCCGTGATGCACACAATGTTTTTCATCACATTTGCGAGGAAATTAATACCTACGACACAAGGGAACAAATCTATTTTCTTTAGACTTTGCTGGTAACAAATTTTCACTAAGCAACTGAGCCGCATTCACTCTATCCGGAGGTGTTAATATTGTTGTTGCACTTTCAGACTCGGATTCTTCACATGACATAGACATATTTTAAGTTTGTTTCTCTCTTTATTTATACTAATAGGTCACAACTACAGGTAGTTAATAATATAGTTTTATTGTCAACTTTGTCAATGGAGCTTCAAGTTTTTTTCATATGTAGTTTTACGGCCAATTGGAAACAAGTTCTTAAGCCCAAATCGTAGATCGTAGTTTATAATCAAGAACACATAAAACCGCAGCACGGCCTCCAAGGCACAATCAGTGCCATTCGGTGGTCCACACTGCCACAGATAATGATAAAAAATACATTTAGAAACTCCCAAAGGCGAAAGCCCATACAGCCAGTTTTTATCGAATTTCAAAATAAAATTCACTGAAATAATTGCAAAGTAAACTAAAACATTTTTAAAACACAAAAAATAATGCATTTTTAATTAAAGCGTAAATGTTTAAATTACCATTTGTAGAAGTTACGAAGACATAAAAAACCATGTTTGATTTAAAATCTCCTTTGGTGTGGAATGTCATACCTGTTTGCTATAAAGTTCTTTGCCTTCGAGTGAACGCCATTTTTTAAAACTACACATTATAGTCCCTAGGGGTATAATATTGTACTGATTTTCATTACTCCCGCGGGTGTATATTGGCCATTGTGTTTCTATATGCATGCATATAATAATTCACATAACGAGCAAGTGTGATGAAAAGTATTTTATTTTGACAACATATTTATTTAAAAGTATTAATTTTAAAATTGTAAGTACTCGTCTCTGTTTAGCAGAGTTTTCCTGATTCCACTTTTGCCAAAAGCTCATTCAGTGTACTTGTTGGTATTTATAAAACGCAATAAAACTTTTTTTTTCTTTATTAAGGAGTTGAGTCGCGTAGCGACTATGCCACTCCGTTAGGCCACGGTACAAATTTCGCTACTAGCTACCCCTAGTCTGCATCCATCTCCTAAGCTGAACAGGGTACCAGCCTCTGCCGATAATGGAGAGGCTAACACCCCGCTGCAGCTGCCGACCTCGGAGGCGCTAATAAAACATTTACATTTTAGTAGCTAAACGTTATCTTAATTATCTGTGCTTTATATCATCACTTTTTAAAAGAGAGTTTGCAGAACCATATATAAATAGGTAGTAAATTGGTAGTGTGTGTAGAGTTAGTAAATTAAGTAATTAATTTATCCATCATAGAGATGTTTTTTTTAATAACTAGGTATGTAGTGTCAAAAAATCGGTTCTCAATCGGCGAAGATATCGTGTAAACATAAGTACACAAAATAACGTACCAGTCAGATACGTAATAAATATATACAGTCATAAACGTACAGTCAAAAATTGTTCAATTTAAATTTAAATCTCAGTATATAAAAAAATATCTCAAATGCTTTTTTATTCCCACCTTATCTCATCTCCTTAGGGGCCAGGAGTATCTGGCGACACTTCGAACCTATGGGATCTGCCAAAACCAACGGTGCTCCAATCCGTTTTTGGTGGACTTCGTCATAAGCCTTAGAACAGAAAGTTTAAATTTTGGCGTATGCAGATTTCCTCACGAGTCACGATGTTTTCCTTCACCGAAAAACCTGTGGTAATAAAACAAATTGTCGAAAAACTCCTTGGTGCGGGCCAGGTTCGAGCCCACGACCTCGTGAGCGTGGTGCGAGTGCACAACCAATTAGGCTACCACCGCTCTCAATACTTCTCTCACCTTACAGTGCTATCAAATCGATCCTTTAACAACCATCTCTGCATATAAATTACAAAACTTGCAATACAAAGATACCTATTAAATAAAATAGATGAGCGACAGCATACAGAATACAATTTAAAGTGCAAAAGTGAAAGTATGCGTGGGCAGTGAGCTCTTCGCCAGTATTTATACCATCCCATACGTGGGCATTGATAGATGCACCGACTGTCTCGACGCTGGCGCCGCCGATAGCCAACGAGCACGGCTCAAATAGGGCTTAGGGCCAACCCAGTCACCCACCCACACACACACCACACATTCACTTTCATCTCATACTTCCTAGTATTGTCTTATAAAGTTGCATTTTCCTAAGATTCGATATTAATTTATGTTGATTAATATTAATGACATTTATAAATAATACATTATATTTTAGATTTGTGAAATGTCACTGATACAGCATAAAACACTATTCAACGTTTTATAGGGTTTTTCAAAATTAACTACACGAACTTCAAGGGATTTATTGTTTAAGTTGTAAGTACCTACCTGTACTTACCTATGGCTCCCTTTTTTTTATATTCACTTTTTTTTGTAAATTTTGTACAGTAATCAAATTTCTCAAAAACGAAAATTTTTATATAATCAAATTGGATTTTTACAGTTTTTGGCAATTATAGGTACATACGTTTTTGTATTAATTTTTAAAATACGTCACGCATGCACGCATTTGGCGCGTTCCAGCCGTAATATGATTGTCTCGCCGCCATCATCGCTATCCTGGTTTCTCGGAAAGTTCCAATCTCTTCCAACAATTTCACTACGTAGCACGAATGAGCATACTTCTTTGATCTGTGCGGCATTTCGTGTTACTTAAGTACATTTTATTATTACATAAACTTTAAATTTTCCTCGCGTAAGTGGGGTTGGGTTCACTTGGAACTTGATTTGATTTGCAAATAATCCTTTGACTAACTTCAGTCACAACGATTTGTTCAGCTCGCAAATAAACAAACCTACTGCAATCAAATAGCGGGCAAAGGCTATCGCTTTAGATCTCTTGAGCGGTTTTCGAAACCCGTCCACCAAGAGTTTTGCTTCAGAACATTCAGAGCGTTCAAAAGCTGCCAGTAATCTCGACTCGCGCTTTGTTGGGAGTTGTTTCACAGGTTTTGAACTTTGCGGGCGGCCAAGCGCCTACTCCCGCTCATTCATTGATCATTCTTTCTGTCAATGTTTATTCATCGGAATAAAGTCTGCCACGGCTCGGTTAAGCTTTGCTTCGGTATGTTAAACCCACCATAAACTGACTCTTATGTATTACTTTTGAAGCAGTAAGGTACTTTCGTTTCCTTTAATAAATAAGAATATTGCTTCTAATTGGCGCAACTATTTTTATTGATACTTGTCACAAAGGTCAATGATGCATTTAGCCTTCTTTGTGAACTCCAACAGACACTATAAAGTACTTAATTGGTATTCTTTTCGTCAGCTCCGCATTCTGTCTGATATCTAAGCAAACAAAACTACTATTTCGATTCCTGATTTCTATTCCTGTTTTTTTTTGCAAATGTTTCTGAGACACGATTTTTTTCTTCTGCTGCCGACACTTCCCTTTACCTCTTTCATCTCTCATCGTGATTAGGTAGGTGCTTGAAAGTAGGTGATACCATTTCGTCTCCCAGTCCGTCACCTGTGATGGTTGTCAGAATTTGTGAGCGCGTAACAGAAGAACCTCTTTACAGATGATTTCGACGATAGGTCACTCTCGAATTCAATACCGTGATTGTCCGTATACCGACTAGCCGGGGGCGGCGTACCTATGAGTAGGTACTATACTTAGTAGACGCGCCCGAGACGACGAGGTCCGCTCGAGTAGTTGGCACCGTTACATGATTTATATATGTATAACCGGCACTACCCGTCCATCTGCCCTCGAACCGCAATGACGAGAAATTAACTTCGGAATGTGGGCTGCTCGCTTTAGTTAGAACATTATGCGTGCTACATTAGGTCGTAAAACCAACCTGAAAAGTTATTTGGGTAGACAATTTTATTGTAGTCTGAAATAAATCCCCAAAGCTCGTTTCATAAACTGCCATGTTTTGTGTGGTGTGAGCGTTCAGCGTTTATTAAGTTGGTGCAACGCTCGCTGTGGGCTGGCCGCACTCGTCGCGTGATATCGTTTGCATTAGTTTTGAAAATCACTTATTCTGACCTGGATTGAGCGCCCGCCTGCTTCAAGTAATTGCCGTATAAATTATCGTTCTCGATTTTAATGGTGCCACCATACAGCTGTGAACACCACAAAGTTTTATCTTGCATACTATCTCTGCTCAAGTTATAGCTTAGATTTATTCGGGAATTAAGATAGTCTGTAGCGAATTCCAAATTCCTATTTAGGGGAGAATAAAGACATTTTTGTAATAAGACTTGGTTTCAATCAACAGATGGTAAAAGCACCGACGACGTCATTTTAGTATCATCCATCATTAATAACGATTCATTATTCATTTTAGTAATTGAGAAATGGAAACGCAACAATGCGATATTACCTACGTACCTATACACCACGACATAAAATGATGTCTGATATGATAATACAATTTAAAAAGTTCATGAAATAATAAAACACTAGTCGCGCTATTTGCATTTCACAAGGTGTATGATGAAGCAATCAGTCACCATTAACAGTTCCAATTACTCCTAAACCCCATTTGCGGTTTCTTTATTAAGATTCCCCAGCTTCGTCGAGTCCCGGGTGGGTGGTACTGGGTTGTTACGCAGTTATAAATAACAGAATTTAATAAGATGTCCAACTTTCACTCGTGATAAGTGGGGTGTCACGTTCCGTTCGCTCTCGGATTTCGCCATTCGCCGCTCAAATTGCACTTCCAGCACAACTGGCGTCGTGCGCACTCCTTGCACCATAGCTTGCACTTAGTCGACAACTCATTATTACATTACAACATCATTGTCTTTTGAAACTTAACTCGGATAAATACTTTAGTCCAAAATACGACAATTAATACAACTTGCGACAATTTTAGTTATCATTCCCCATAAATTTAGTGTCGGTAGACAGTGTTAAATTCCAGGGTTCTATAAAATCTTACAGGCGTTACCTATACGCTGAATCCGTGCTTTCTAAAAACGTCAGTCTCTAAATTTAATCTTTCCACCGAGCGCAGCGCGCGGATGAAAAATACTGTCGTGCCGTGTCCATTAGGCAAAGTATATTTTTAGATAGTGCTCTCAACTTCACATAAACTTTCATTCCACTTTCAGTTGATACTTTCTTAGTATTATCTTTTCAAACACAAAGTATTTATGAATAGGTATTGAATCACATATACTGCGGGAAATGGTATAGATTATTTGTAACAGTTCAAGTTTTAAAAACAGTTGAAATGCTGTATTTAGCCAAACGTCAATTGGATATACTATTTTCACCATAGAGTTTCTAGAGTCGTCAATAAAAAATACCACGAATCGTTTGCGAATGACAAGGGGCGGCGGCGGCGTGCGGCGCATTCCTACATGCCGCGCATTTCCATCCAATATTGCGCCGCCATTATGCCCTGCTCCTCGGCTCCCGCCCCCGCGCTCCACCCTGCCGCCCTTTAATTAAACGGTGAGGCCCGAGAGACACGTCTCCTCCAGCAACGTGGAAAATCACGTAAATAGCTCCAAAGTTGCTCCACCCGCTCTCGTCCACTTCCCGATAAGAAACGTATTTAAGAATTCCACTTGCACCGAATAACTCTTATTTCTTGTTAAATAGTTCCACTGCGATAATTGATTAGTTCTGTATTACTCCATTACCAACATGTAACGACGAACGTTTGAGATCCTTAAATCGTATAGCGCAGAAATCAGAACTTACTGAAAAGAAGCAGTGGAAACATTGGCAGTTCCATACGACACAGAGAGCATTACAGCGCGACATGGTCAAAATCTCCCTCTTAAATTGCATTCAAAAAAAACACGTGAGACACAAGTAGCACGCGTGGCTCTGAAAGTGTCCAAAGAGTTGAGCAGGCAGGCCACATCGACATATAATGGATTCGCAAAATGCCGCGTGGAGACGCTGAACAGTGAAGGTCGAGAGAAAGCCTAATCCATGGACTGACGAGTTGTCGAGATGGATGGGTTAGTCCATGCCCAATGATATCCGGGAATGAATTACATTTTACATCACAGACCATTCAGACTGAAAGAAGACTCGTTCTAGTTATATCTTATCGTAAGTAACGCAATCAGATACGACATTTAGAATGCTTTAAGGTCATTTTTCTTTTCTTCTTTCCACATAACCACCATGTCGGTATTCATTATGGAGACTGCGAGTAATTAGTAGTAAATGTTGACTCTATTCCATATTCAGTTATATTCAACACAATGCGGCTAAACAAGTTTGCCACGTTGTTTCTATGGCAATGGCTAGGTGAAACAATGCGTATAATTCGACGACATTAACCTCGTTTCTCGACACATCCGAGCAATAAAATGAAGACGGTTCCAACGGGGATCGTAATGGCGCTGTCGAGGCCCCGTCGTCGCTGGCTATCGGGCGTAATGAGCGCGACTTATCTGCGCTCATTTGCATGCGGCGTGTATCAGCCTCGACCTTGGCACCTTGCATCACGCCATACGCGCCGAAATCGACGCTCCGCCCGGCGGTAGCCGCACGCTAATACGCTTACGTCATCCGCATTTGCCTGTTGTCGAACGACAGCGAAAGTCTTTGGCAAACCCTTTGTGGCAAGTGGCATCAGGCAACTCTGACACGGAACGTCCAGTTACCGTCAAATGATACTTTTTAGAAAATTTGAAAACTTTATCTGCAAATTATATTTGAGTTAACATATAATTACTAATGTGAGAAAATTCACGGATTCTTTATTATTGTGAACTTTTTTGCAATGCTGAAACAGAGGTTTCAATTTTAGTCCATCGTATTAGCATACTTTTCTTTTACAATGGTATTAGTACAGTGCCCAATTTTTGTATATTTAACTATTATATTAACGTGTAAATCAAAGATCTATATCTACCTAATGTACATGCAGTTGTTGTTTGATTAGGTTAGGTATATAAATTCAATTGCTCCGCTTTGCTTGCTTGAAATATCGCACGTTCTTATTAGGAAGCCGGAAGTCGGAATCCGTACGTGGAAAACAACCTCCAAGGCCGATTAATATACCGTTATTAAAATTTCTGACGATTAATAAATTAGAATAAGCTAGTCTAGTTTTAAGCCAGACCATCCATTGTAGCTTAAAACTTGCGAATCAGCCAACTAAACTCACAGTAACAAAGACTAATTTGTCGTTGGTTGGTTGTCTGCTGTTGTAGAAAATACACGTGACATGGTCAGTTTTATTTATTTATCTGCGTAATGTATACATATAATTCTTACATATTTAGAGCAAAATATAAGCAATTAGAGAACTAACAACACAAAAGTAGAAATGTTTGGAATGTAAAGGACTGAAGCATTTCACATTATTTACGGCGAAATTGCTCACGCTTCTAGTGGACCCACATCCTCATATTTGTGTCATGAAATTGATGAACTAATCCGTCAAGAAGTCCGACAGAATTACAGAAGAAAATCAAACACAAATAAGGGTTACCCGGATAATGGGAAAATGAAGTACGCCGAAGCCTAAAAGATTGATTGAGGTATTATTTTGATGTCGAACCTGAAAACCTACAAAAAGAAAGCACCAACCTAACTTTAAAATACTAAAAATAGCTTTAGAACACAGGGTAAAGAAGAAAATAAAAAGATACCTTATCTAAAAATATATTTTAGGTCTAATCATACCGAAAAATACTCTAAACACCAGTAAACAATCTTTGTAAGTACTCTATTTTTAATATACTTCCACCGTGATCGTGTCGCCGACCGCACGTTACACTGTAATCGCAGATCATTATCCAAACCTAGGTCGCTGCTCCCGTCCCGTTGAATAACTCAGATCGACAGGCAATCGGTTCGCGAAAGTGCATTTTCAGCCGGAGGCGGAACTCAGCGCAACGGCTCGATGTGCCGCGCTTTAGCCCCGGCGACGCTTTACATGACAATTGCGATGTCCCTGGGGCGGGCGTCGCTCGCGACTCTCAGCTGCTCCAGCGGCGCCCCCTCTGCCTCGCCTTTTCTCTCTGCGCGCCCTCTAACTTCGCATTATCTTTCATTTTATTAAAAGACACACTTAGGTCTGTTTTAGCCTTTTATTCTACCTGATTTCTTATATAATATGTCATGTTCCTTGATATAACAAAATAATATAGCAAATGTTAAATAGCTGCTTTACTATTGTATTGACTACTTAGGCTAGGAAGAAGAACGTATTACTTCACTTTTCAGTGTGGTCAATAACCAAGGAGTAGGGTAAGGGAGCTTTGACTGTTCTTTCGCAACTTTGTTTGCATAATTGAATAACATTCACCAGTCTTGTCACGCGCGCTGCCACCACCCGATTTAGCATCCTTAATTGGTCTACGTATTATTTGCCAATTAAAGTAAATTCTCATCGTGGACGTGACACGAAACCTATATGTTATCGTAGCAATGGGATCATCTCCCTACCCTATATTACCTTGAATAATTATATGCAAATAATCTCACCGCTAAGCTGGCCGGTATGTCATACATAGTGCTTCTTTAATGCCTAGAAGTTAGAAATAAATGATAAGTGATTTAATCCTGAATAATGTAATTTTTACAAATAGTTTATATAGTATTATAGTTTTGCAACTTCTCATGTGGGCATATTTTACCCCAGGCAAACTGGATTAAAGCACAAAGGCCGAAGCAGAGTCCCGTTTGTAGTAGTTTGTGTGCGACGCGCGTATCATTATTACAGTAAATCGTTGCCACGCAGTGTGTACGCGACGCAACCGGTGGGACGTCTCCTATACAGTTTCATACATAACAACGGTCCTCTGCCACGCGCACGTGCTGCACGCTGCACGCATTCGGTCTACACCGGGCTTTAGGGATTCAAGGCCATTTATTTGTGCCGAGTAGAAATCGAGTTCCTGATCCAAGCGGGAATGCCTCTCGCTCGCTCCCGAGACTCCCGACTGGTGACCGGAGGCGGCTGGAATGCGTGCGAAATATACTGGTGAAACCGGTTCAGATGCGCTTTGTCCACTTCGAGGCAGATGCAGCCTTTCTCCTCTTATTTACACTTCGCTACATCAGTAAAGCAGTTTGCGTGGTTCGTAAATTTTATATTTTAAATGTTACATCACATCATTGAGATCCTAAAATTCACAACCGTAAGAAACGTTATAGATAATAATAGAGTATAAACTGAATAAAATTAGCATTGCAAATTCATTAGAAAAATATTTTCATCATAAAATCTCTGGGATTCTAGATTCTAGTATGCGGAAATAGGAACAAATGTTTACCATCTAAATTGAATGCAATGTATTTCCTGCTTCTAAGTTATATAATCTTTATCTTTACAAATTTGACCTACTGACTGATTCTCGGTGTAGGAGGATAGACTTTTATTATTTACAATGCAAGAAGCGCGTCGGCGCAGCGAGCGCCGGACAACGGTTACAGCGACGAGCGAAAGCGTCCATATATCTTCGGACAGCGACCGTGATGTATCACTGACACCATCGATAGCTCACTACAAAGGTGTTACAAAGTATCCGCACTGCCGCTCTCTACAACCAATGACGGGCGTTTACTTGCCATAATATTTTTTACAGATTCCCTGTAATTATAGAGTTTCAGGTATTTTAGCGAGTATAATACTCATCACAATTTTGCAACACCGGCGCAGCGCAAATTGTGCGCAATATCGACCTTTTAACGCTGTTCGTGGCCGGCCGTTTGCAACAATACCGACATAAGGCGCTTACACTTAGTAAGACCGCCTGGTACCTAGTGCCTACGACTTAAATTGTCTGATCAAACTGCATTGCCTCTGCGAGTTACAGGCTTAGGTATATAGTGCTTTTAAGCTTCCGCTTTTCGCCGCTGTATATATGAAATTTAATTTCCTCCCGTGCATCAATCTCTCGCATATGGATTTGGCTTTAGTATTGTTGCAGTAGTATAAATTTTATTATCTCTGTCACCTTACCGTACCCCGTTCATCAGGATACCGTATTTAGACATTGAGAACTTCGAAGATATTAATATCGATAATTAAATTTAGGCAATTATAACAATCTTCCAGTATGTTTATATAACTGCAAACACTATGAACGTACAGCTCCATACTCAAATTTGCTCATTCCATTGTCCTTGACCGGCTATTCTCAATAACATTTCCACGTGCGGCTCGTTTTCCTGTAATTGTTGTTCCCGATAAATCTATTCAATTAGTAGTGTTATTCAAAGTACCGCAAATCGGTCGAATAAGTATTTTTATTTGTTTTTTTTTTAATATAATGGCCCATATATTTCTTTTTACCTTAGTATATAGTAGCTATGGTATAATACCTTTAATTGTAGTTCTCTTAATATACTAAGTAATACGTCCGAGTAAAAGTCTAAACGGCATTAATACTGCATCTCTATTCAGCTTATTATCATATTTATTACGTCTATTTGAGGCCTTCGCGACGACGCAATGATTCATCCCATCGTTTCAAGCGGCCGAAAATCGACACATTTTAACAATTTGACTGTTCGTAGAGAGAAATTCAACGGTGAAGTTAACGCAAGACCCTCACTCCCTCCCTGATTTTCCGTTTCTCAATTATGCCGCTTATGGGCGCACGCGTAATCTTTGCGGTGCCAATAAGTTTTAAAAGATTTAGGCCAAGTTTTGTTTTCGAGCAAATCAATTCAACTTAATTTGAGTAACAAGCTTAAGCGCTTACCTCGTTTCGGATGGATCCAGTTTAATGACCCCGGATCGTTTCCGCAATCTCGATATTAAAATCTGGACTCCGGGGTAGCGTGCTTTTGATCATTTGTCTTTTACGGTTCCTGCGGAGTAACGTAAAATGAATCACTCTTTTCAATCGTTTTACCTCTGTTTTGCGACTATAAAGTCAATAATAAAACGTCAATAAAAATACTGTTTTGATCTGTGGTAATGTTGAAAGTCATAAAATTTGTAGCTTTTAATTTGAAAGACTGCTTTTGCGAATATACGAGCTTTTTTGTGGCATACATGAATCATGCGTGCTGCACTCTACTAAATATTACTATTCAACGTCCAAACCTGCTTTTATTAACTTCTTTCCGGTATCTCTACATTATTGTTTTTCGCAAAACAAACAGTCACAAACAAAAATATAGGTTAGGTATACTTAGACAAAATCCAGATATTTTAGACCTGGAGTTACACTATTAAAATCTAGAAAAAAAGTATTAGTTGAAGTAAATACACTTTATATGGGTAGGTTAGAGTATACTCAAGCTAGCTTGTATACTCTAAGGTAGGTACATAATAAGGTAGGTGTATGTTTATAGATAATAACTTAAAGGTATTTTTCCCATCGACAACCCGAAAATATGGACTTCAGCCAGATTTTTGTAATGATCGTCTGAAAATAGTTTTTACTCCACGAAAACCTCAATTCAAACTCAAAGCGAATGCACAAGTTGTCATGGAGTAGGGAAGATTTGTACAGAGGTGTAGTCATTTTTACACTTTGATGTGTAGAAGAGCAAGGTACTCGTAGAGTAAGCAGAGTTTTTGTCGGCAGGTTCGTTAGTAGGCTCGCGCGAGGCGGCGCGGCGGCGCTGCAGCACTCGTGCTCGAGGGCGCTCCTCCAACTCTTTAACTGCCTACATGGAGGACACTCCACTGCACTCTCCCATTATAAACTGCGCTTTTAATGGTTTGCGCCGATTTTAATTATTCAATCGCTTGATCTTACCGGCGAACTCGTTTCTGCGAATCGACCTATGAGTTTGAAGTTCAGTAAACAATTATCCATTACCGTGAGTCGAGTCATTAATTCATAATTTTAATGTCATAACGTTATATTGTTGCTCAGTCACGTTTTAACGGCTGAACAGATTTTAATGTATCCTATAAGTATGTTATTCTAGATTATAAAGTAATTTAAGTTTCGTAAAAACCCGTTCAGCCGTTATAGCGAGATTGAGCAACAAACAACTTACATAATTATATAATTATTTACGGGTCTTACACACGAAATAGTTTTATTTACCTTGCCCGACCAGCTCAGCTCGTGACCACGGCCAGTGTAACCTGGTCGAAACGTCGGGCAAGGTAAATAAAACTATTTCGTGTGTAAGACCCGTAAATAATTATATAATTATGAATACAAAGCGCGAAAGTCTAAAACAACTTACAATCATCCAAAATTTCGCATTTATATTAGTAGGGATATAATTTATAAAGTACTTATAGAAATCTATCATTTGTGGACATTCTGAAATTATTTACATACTTATAGGCAGGTATGTTAGTATTCAGTTTCCGCTAAGAAAATCTATGCAGATTGCAGATATAATGTTAATATATTTGACAAAACCCCTCCAAAGTAAAGCCTTAGATTTATTATCTCGGCTAATATGACAAAGCTCTCGTCCAACTCCAACCGTATTCATTAATACGTTGTGATTCCCAATGAAGTTGTTGAATTGTAATAGTTACGATGGCCGCACTTGCGCGTGCAGTGTTTGCAGCGTACTAAACACAATTTCGACCGATAATCCCGTCAGTTCGCTATAGACTGACCGCGATCGGAAGCTGCACCAACAAAATCTATTAAGTGCGCCAGCTCGTGCCATGGCGGCATGCGATAATGCAACCATTGTAGCGTTTATCGCGCGGCTCGCGACTAAACGGTCGGATATGCTCCGCGACCACGGATTACTACACACACAATATCCACCAAATTGGATAATACACTTAAAATACAATCGCGTACGAACGCGCCGTAATCTAGTGACGCGGCTGCCGATGAGCATATTAATTTGTCGCGGGAATAGGATTAGCGGGCGGCAGCGGGGGTGGCGGCGCGCGGGGAGGGCGGCCACGCGTTCACCGGCTTATTTTGTGTTGATATAAAGTATGTACTTCCACCCGAAATTTCAACACCTTCTGTTTTGATAGGCATTGTCTGCTGTAAGATAATCTCGGCCTATATCTCAAACAACCACAGCTTTGCAGCCCACTTACAACTTCGATCTATCAGCATCCCATCAGATTATTTTACTTGAGCTAGACATTTTACGCGTAAGGAATTGAGGGTTAATAATATAATCCTATATTTCAATTAATAGAAGTGCACATGGCCATTCGCAATCCTTGAGTTACTTGGTGTCTCCGCGCTTGTTTCAATTTTGGTCGAAGTAGAACCTCTTTTTGTTGCCTAGTGGACCAAACTCCAGCGCGCCGCCGAATTGACAATATTTCTTCGTTTGACAGAAAGATCGGTTCGGAAAGCTCCGAGCGCCGCGGGCCTGGTCTTGCAACTTTAGAGGCGTCGCGCCGCCGCCCGCCCGCCGCCGCCCGTGCTCGGTATTTCTCTTTGCGGAAAGTTTTAAACTGTACGCTTAAGGTTCTTTATTGTCTTCGTGGGCCTCGTCTATTGCGTAAAATTCGAACGTCTTCTTCTCCTAGCGAATCGTCGGTTGTAATTGACCGAGCGAGCGAAGCGTCTAAGTTTCGAGATTGGCCAAAAATGCTAATGTCCGCCTGTCCTTCTGTGTTTCTGTCCTTCTGTCTGTAATTCTCTACAGGTCGCATTTTTCAACCGATTTTGACGAAAATTTGGCATGGGTATAAATTAATTAAACCGATATAATGAGTAGAATAAAATTTTGAAAAACATTTTTTTTAGAGTACCTACCATACTCGCAAAGTGGGAGTGAACTTTTTTTTTCTTGTGAATCCCATAGTGTGGGATATCGTTGGATAGGTCTTTCAAAAATATTGCTGGTGTGTGAATACCATTTTTTCGATTTAGGGATCCGTTGGCGAAATATTAAGCTTTAAAGCGGTAATTTTTGTTAGAGTCACGTGCCCCCCCCCCCCCTTGCCAGCTAAACGGTTGCTTCTGGAAATGTGAAAAAATTCACGGCAGTAGCATATATAAAGTAGTTAAAAGGAAAACTATGACAGCTAAGTAGGTTCTATTAGTTTTTGAGTAATAGTCAATTAACTTAAGAAAGTCGAAAATTTTAATTATGTTCATAGAACTGCATACGAAAAATGGGAAATATTTTTTTTTCGTGTGAATTCCATGGTGTGGGGTATCGATGGATAGGTCTTTCAAAAATATCGCGGGTGTGTAAAAAACATTTTTCCATTCAGGGATTCGTTTGCGAAATATTAAGCTTTAAAGTGTTAATTTTTGTCACATTAGTTTTTAATCTGTCTCCAACTGCAAAATTAACTTCTGTTCGTTTCTTTTAGGTTTGGTTTATATGGGCTGACGAGGTCTACTGTTCTCATGGAACTACTAGTGTTAATCGTTTCGGAGATTCCATTTCATCAAGAACGCACAGCGTGCGCTTTTAAAATGATGTAAACGATTCTACGCTGCTACATAACTAACGAACCAACAGCTATTCTTTATCTCCTAGCAACAAGAACACGACCGTTACATCTTATGTGTTGAGGTCACGCTACTGGTTTTTCTGAAGGCCCCGCCCTTCGTAGGACCTCGTCACGCTCCTCCCTTTGCTTCTCTCTCAGCCCTACTTGTTGAATAGCCACGCGAGCACTTTGTCAATTACGACCCATATGATTCGCTACTCATTCATCCTGTGTAAATAGTAAAACACTTATGGATATACATATAAAACATACGCATCAAGATTTAGTGATCATATCGTTGTAACGTATAGGAAACATTTTTTTTTAAATATATTGGAAGGATGTCGGCACAGCGAATCAGGCTGATGGTCACTTTCATTGAGTAGAAATATCAAAATCAAAGGAAAAGTCGCAGAAAAGTTAACAAGGAGACCTCAGGCGCGGGCGAGTTGTTGTGGGTGAAATGCAGAATACATGTACCTGAACGAAACTGATAAAATTTTGTTATGTTTCGTTAACTTTTCGTTACGAAACTGATTATCAGTTTCGTTACAATTTCAGTTTCGTTGCGGTACATCTATTCTGCATTTAACCCTTGTATTGATTGTACCCATGTTTACTTAAAATCGAAATGTTGCCGTAGGCTGAGCGAAGAGCGACAGTTAACTTGTAACTCACTTTTGATGTATCGTTGTTTTTGGAGAGTTGAATGCCTTCTAAACATCGCACAAGCAAACTTTTGGGTCGCAGTCCGCTACTCTAAATAAGTTGGCACGATTAAGAGGCACCTTTATCCAACTCCTTCTATAATGTTAAATCCAGTTAGGTACTTCACTACACAATAAAGTGGAAAAATAAAGCCGTCATTTTTTTCCCTTCTATTTAGAGTTTTCGGAACAGATTCAGATTAGACAGAGACGGTCAGTGCGACCTAATGAATGGCGATAGATTGCAGAGCGGCGTCATTGTGCAGGATTACAGCAGCGGGGGTCGATAATAAAACAATGCTCCAACCCGACGGTTTTACGAGCCGATCTCGAGCGGAGATAGCGCCTGGCGGAGTGTAAACAGCGCGTAAACCCATATGTGATTAAACTCACAAATATTTTCTTCACTCTGCCTACGATTCTTTTATGCTACAAAATGTATTCCATAGACAATCCTTATCAATTGAAATGTTTGTGTACAACGTTTAATCAATGGACGCACGCGAGTGGCCATAGAAATCATCGACGATAGACGGACACGTGCGTGCAGACGAGACGTTATAGACGACTGTGGCTGGCTGAGTCACGTCCGCGGCACAATAAAATATTACTTTGCATTTCGTGAGTTCGACCGGAAGAATTCTAAAATAAACTACTACTAGTCGCAACATCGAAATAAAGTTTTATAAATAAAGCTTAATTTACCTATATAGGTACGATTAAAGGACTAAGAAAACCACGCAGAGATACGAATAAATGTCACATACAGACAAAGGACAGAGATGCTCTTAATGCCAGGGGTTGTCTGTTGTCTACGGTCGATCTGCGTCAATTTGATTTAGTATCTACTGTTAGTAGGGGGGTGACTACTACTAGATGTCGTTGTGTCCAGTATCTGATAAATCTTAATCTAATTTGTTTTCGATTAACGAACGATTGATGAATTTCTACAAGACTTAATTTCAACGCCTACCAACATTGTTTGTTGAATTTGTTTTTGCATGTATCTTATTTTGTACAGTTTAAGCAATGTAATTCATTATTATCCTTCTTCGTTCCAGGTACTTATCATCAACATATGATTATGACAATAGGCGGTAAGTGTGTCCGCCAGCCGGCTTCCTAGGGTTTTATGTAAATGTCCACCGATAAACCGGCCGAGCTCCGCCCGCGCGCGAGTGCCGCGACGCTCATTTGCATTCATAGGCTCGTAACGTAACCCTTGCTCGGTCTGCTCCGCTTATGCAGCCTCATCCGCAACGCGCCAGCGTAAAACTTGCTGCCTCGCCTTTTGCACGATAATTTACGACTCCCTATGTAATACGTCCAGGCGGCGATATGAGTTCGGCTTGTATCTATGAAGAGCGAGGTCGCGGTGTTCCCGTTCGATTTACATATTATATTAAACTCGCCGTCGCCCAAAGCCCCTATTCCGCGTCGCCACCGGCCGTTACGCTCCAACTTTTCTCAATTTTTCCGCCCATAAAGCGGGCGAAACGAAAGTTTCTCCGTCCGCTGCGTGAGGTCGAGTGTAAATACACTTTTTATAATGTACTTAGTCACTCTGTCGCCCCCCTGAAAAAGGACTTCTTTTAATAAGTACCTCGGTCACCACTAAAACATTTTTTGTTCTGAAGACTGAGTCGTAAAATCTTGTGTGTAAGCTGGAGGGGGGATTATCAGCATCCTACTTACATAAAATATTGTGTTTTTGATTCAGAAAGCTTTGTATTAAAATACGTCATGCTATAAACTGAGCACCTAGTAATGAACTCATTTCCTCTTTCATTATATTCACATTGCACCGACTGTGCAATTTATTAAGTTTAACGTTTTTGCTCCTGCATGAGTTACGTCTGTTCGGGCGAGAATTGCAAACAAACCTGTACGTAACAACATCTCACAAAGCATGTTCAGCTTGTAATTCGCACGCCACGCCATCGCCATCGTCGCTCTTCAGCCTTCCTCGCACTTGAGCAAGCAAGAAATATCACATGACCTTGACTCGAACCATTCAACATACAATGTGTTATTGTTTTCACGTCACAACATAATATCGATTGTAAGCAGATTGTAGTAGATATAATAGAATAGCCGTAGCCCAGGCTAAGGATTATAATTATTAACGAGGAAAGTCCATTAACAATGTCTTGTTGTCATAAATTCATGTCATGTAAGACGTAATAATTTCCATAAAATCGGGGGATGTTCATTGTTTTGCGAAAGTATGCTATCATAATATGACTAGGTAGTAGGTAGGTACAGCTAATCCCCTACTAATACTAACCTATAGAGTATGTTGATATAACTTTTGTTGAATCCGACCCTTTCATGTCACGAAGCAATGAAATGTTCATATCGCGTATCACGTAATTTACATACAAACAGTTTTCACGAGCATCCAAATGTTGTATTATTAGACGCACTATCGCTCAAACAGAGACAGTTGAAAGCACATTGATGGAAGCTCGCGTGACATGGTGACACACACCCCACCGCCACGCCGCCGCCGCCGCCGCCGCCCGTCGTCGCCGAGGGGTGGTCGGGTCGCCCCTCTCGTTAAAACTTCCCAAATATGACGCACGCCTTAACCCTTTGTGATATTTTCCTACAGTTCCCATTACTCGAAAGTCCAGTATCTTCGACTTCCATCTCATTTCGCATTGAACCTTATTTTTAAACTGTCGGCAGTTTTTATCCTACTCAACTTAAAGTTTTCCTTTGTGGGTTTATCCTATGATTTGACCGCATTAGCGGGTGGATCAGAGGGCGGGCGCCCGTCCGTCGCGTCGGCCCGTCGGCTGACTCTGTGGCCCGATAGCGTCAATCTAACGCTCAATTAGCCGAATGCGATTATCCGATTCGGATCCAGAATCGCGGCCGTCTCCGCCGCGCGCCCCAAGACAAGCGCGCCAACTTTATTAATTAAGCCGTGTCTTATCTCTTGTTAGCACTCATTCTATTATTTGTCTTTTCACCGCTCATTTCCATAATTTCATCGGCGAGTAATTACTTACCACTAAAGCGGAGCATTTCTCATTGTGTTTGCATATTTTGTCGTCGTTTGCCTTGTAAAGTTCACCACTTCCTGTAGCAAGATTAATGTTGACGAACATAATTTTACGGTTCACGGTCCATTGGAAAAGTAAATATTTGAAATTGATATTTCACTTCCAGCAGAAGGCAACTTTTAGGTAAGTTTCCTCTGTTCCCCAGTAAATACAAAAATCTTGTTGCATCGTTTCACCAATGTTGTGCTGTACTGATGACAGTGACGAGGAAATAGCCTTTGTGCTGAAATGATGCGTCAGTGAAGTGATGCGACCGACGGCGGGTGTGTGTCGGGGGTATGGTGGCCGCTCTCCCCCGTTGTGTGTTTAATTAGCCTAATTGACATCACGAGGCGCGGTGTCCGAGCGTTTGTTTGCAATATCGTGTTACGCCCGGCGCGTCGTAGGTAAGTACGACGCGCCGCCGCCAATCTGCCGCCTCGGAGGCGGCGTCCAAGGCTTTACTGTTCGGCAAAGGATTAATTCTATACTGACACCAACTTTCTTTTTCAACATTGCACATTCTTTTTAACCCACCCTCCGTTACCCTTGTTCACACTATAAATTCTTACACGCAAGACCAATACATGAATAATTTTTCACTATACAGCACTGTATGTCGGAATCGAAAAAAAAGATACAATATCCTCCCTTAGACGGTATTATAGGCTTGCCAGAGACGGTAAAACGCCGAGTCAGGTGGCATACGGCGCCAACTACAATACATCCTGAATATGCTTGCGCTGCTCTTCCGCTTCCCACGTGAAGAGGTAAAACTGCCGCAATTTTATTCTTTAAGTGGCCCGAATAAATTGCAGTTCGTACGTGCGCCGAATTTTAATGTCGATTTATAGTACGAAATCTAGCATTTCTGAATTGCATAACTCTAAACTTTTTAAAGTTTTTAAAACGTAACGGTTACCATACAGAGTAATGCAATTGCTATTCTTCATCACAAACAAACACCTTATATATTAATGCTTCCCTGTCTCAATCCCAACCACCTAAAACAACATTTGTTTGCTTTACTCACAGCGCTGTAAAACAACGCACTAATAGTGGCTGTGTACAGTTCCTCGCCCCTTTTCGTTGATCGATCAAGTTTATACAAGTGTTAGCGGCCAAGTTTGCCGATCGGTGCCGCTAATGAATATCTCCACTAGATCCCGTCATACGTAGACGCGTGTGATTAATCTCGCGCGAACAAAGGAGTCGCTTTCCGCGGGCCCTCCACGCGATCGATCATTCCCGCCTCGAATAAAAATAAGAATAAAATAATAGGGCCGCGCCGCGCCGCCCGCCATTGTCCAAACGAGCCGTGCGTGACAACCGTAGTTTTAGTTATACCAAGTTGTATCGACTCCACTCCGGCTAGTAGGTAGTAGGTTAGTCTAATGAAATTTCACTGACTACAAAAGTGAGGCAGTGGGTGACTTGGTAGCTGTTATTGTCGCAACCTATTGCGAGTTACAGTGATGATGAAGTTACGTACAATGCTCAATACTTTCAATTTTTATTGTCTAACTTAAAACTTAAGTATCATTACGGAATGATTTGAATTTCATTTTATTATGTTTATCAGTTTGCTTTTTCTTGATTCCAATAGAGTTGGTAATTAAATTAATCAGATATTTTTGCGGCGGCCGTATCATTTCAGTAGTTTCCGTACTTACTGACAAAAATTTTAACAGATATAGGCATGAGGCTAGGATCTCTTTGAAGGGCGCGCGAGGGAGTACCTAGCCAATTTTTTTCATTCACGGATATAGGGGTACCTATATAAAGTGTACTTATATTTAAATAAAATGCGTCACAGTCTGTCTGTTTATAAAGCGGTGATGGATAGTCGTACGCTCAATGGCAGAAAATGTTTTAGATAGGTACATTAGTACTACTCGTATGTTTTAAAGACTACAAGAACATGGAAAACATCTCACTTAGCAAATAAAGTACGTTTATGTTAACATATTGTAGGTATGCTTTGCTCCTTTTAAGACACTGTGCGCTGCCATCACGAAGGAGCCGCGCACAGAACATAAATAACCTTATATGAGCGCTCTAAATCTCATTACGGCTACTGTAATAGCTTCCAAGGCACCGCTGTCGACTGTGACGGGAATATAAAGCAAGCCTGATTTATTTCTCCAAATTAACCGCATCGTTGTACGGGCCAAGTTGAACAACAGCGTCGGAAAGAGTTTAGTACATTACATTCACCGTTCCACGCTGCTTCGGTTCGCAGGATGCATTCCGCTGGTGAGCGGAGAAACGCGCCGTTGACGCACGAAGTACGAAAATATCCGGGACAAATGATCGCCAATTTTTCACAACTTCGAGTAGCGGCGGCGCGGGCGTCGAGAACCGTTTGATGAAAAATCGAACGGACAGAAAAACCACTGGCATAGCTTTCTGCAACGGGCCGCGCCCCGTGGTCGCTCCTTAATTGCGCCATGCTGCGACCCGATACCTTATTACCAAAACAAATGACCTACCTTTATCATATATTTTTCTCAGATTCGTGAGTTATATACCTACGTATATATCGGTCGTCTAAGGGACTGCGCAAACCAAGCACTTTGCCGCGCATTTTTTGAAGTCATTGTCAAACGAACCATATCACTACAGCCTAAAGAATAAAATCGTATAATGACTTCTGCACGTGGGCGTCGCCTCGCGCTTGACTTCATTCATACGATTTTGTTCTTTAGGCTATTAGTGATATGGTTCATTTGACAATGACGTCATAAAGTGCGCTAGCAAATTTTCGCTTGGTCTACCCCGACTCTTAAGCAACCTAAACGTTACGGACCTGGTGTACTTTCCGGGAATAAGACGAAGCGGAACTAAGACTACGGGAATAAGAATTTGTCGCTTTGCTCATCGCAACATAGAGCACTTTGCGATGTAGTCTTTTAAAACAAACAAAAAATGCGTTTGGGAAACATAGATTATGTCGGATTTCATTTCGATATTATTATCCCATCCCACTACTACACATCTAAAAGAAATGCGAAAATTTGGATATTTGTAAGTTTTGTTGCTCAATCACGCTATACAATGGCTGAAGGGATTTGATGAAACTTGGTACGTATATACATAGCTTATATCCTGGAATGACATATAGGTATAATGTTTTTAACGCTGGCGAAGCCAAGCAGGTATTAACTTCAGATTATTTTTTGAATTAATTTTTTATGCATGTGGCAAAACATGTTTCATTATTTAACAGCTTAGTGGATATGCAGTGAATCGACGAATTCAATTTGGAGTGTCGGCGACCGCGCTCGGGTATTAGCGGCGAACATCGATCCGTATCTGATCCCGAATAAGGAGAGATGAAATTTTAATCGGTCGCGATGTCTGCCATCGCAGAAGTTGGCCGCCTGGTCGGCGCCGGCGCGGCGGCGCGGTACACAATGAGCCGGCCGGCGGCGGCGCGAGATGCGCCTCTCGAGCTGGCTGAATAAAACATGCATCGAAGCCGGAAAAAGTGCGGAGGATCGTATAGGTGACCTCCGCTCCTCCCGCTAGCTACTTCTATCAGAATCGATCACTATCGCTGCGACTTTGCCTTATATTTTATTTAAACCGACAGTGTCAGATGATCCTGAATCTTTCAAGGCCGTGAATATTTTACAAACACGTGAGCCAAATAAAAATGTTGCAAACTCTGGCAAAAATATTCTGTTATCAACTTATCACAATATGCGAGATTTTCTATCGGTGATGTCATCGGTTTAACCTCCATTACTACCATAGCAGAACCTTTCTCACGATAGACTGGAACGTGACTTGCCTAGTTTAAGATAATTATGAAAAAGGGTTGAATTTGTGTAACCAGATTCTTCAGAGCGGTTGTTTGTTAAGCTAGGTATCTTGAGGTGTGGAAATCTGTGATTCTCATGGGGTCCAAATCAAATTATAAGGAATTAAAAATATGCTAGACATCTATTTAAAGTTATATAATTATTTACGGGTCTTACACACGAAATAGTTTTATTTACCTTGTTTAATAGTTTTATTTTTATTTTTAATAATTATATAATTATGAATACAAAGCGCGAAAGTCTAAAATGTATAGTACATTTTAGACTTTCGCTATTTAAAGGTATTGAATATGTTTCAATATGAAGTACTTACATGAATATATGAAACATAAAAACATAATTGAGCGTCAGTGGCGTCGGAAATAAGACGCGGCCTATCATATCGAGAGGTCCTAAATCGATCCCCGGCTAGGCCATGGTACCAATGGGTTTTTTCTCGAAATTTAAATACATTTACTGACTGCTCTCAAACGGTGAAGGAAAACATCGAGAGGAAACCTGCATACGCCGAAGAAGAAATTCTTAGGCGCATGTGAAGTCCACCAACCCGCACTGGGCTAGCGTGGTGAACTGTAGCCCGCACGCCCTCGTTGAGAGTAGGCCTAAGGCCCAGCAGTGGTGACATGTGATTTGATTGATTTAACAACAAAAACAACATTAAAACTACTGACGAATGGAGGAAGATGTAGCATGCGGTCTATGTTGAACTGTCGTCCCATATTATGTGTACAAGTGCTATGTTTCCGTCTTAGGGTACTCGCAAAAGTTAAAAGAAAGAGACTCAATAAGACGTATACGAAATAAATAAAATGCGCCGACCGCCGCCGCCGTGGGGCAGAAGCTAGAAAAAGGTATAAAGTCGATTAAGTGGTCGGCAGACGTGGTCCGGCAGGAAACTGCTCTGGGTCATTTGATCGGGCCGGCGCGTCGTCGGAAGCTGATATCACTTGGCTTTAATGTTTTCGCCGGATCTCATTTATGTTAATAACCGAAATAATTCAGAGATCTTTAAGATAGATTAAATCGGTCAGGATTTGCAGCTGGATAACCTTGCTATGACATAATATTACCGTGTTTATTTAAAATTCAGTAAGTACTTACATATATTTACTTACTCGTAGTCTGAAATATCAGAAGCGGAAATTATTAAAGTTAAAGCTATGCGAGATACGAGAAAAAAATGGGAAGTATTTCCCCGAGTTTAATACCAAATCGGAGAGATCTCCTTTAATAAGTTTTGTAAAGTTGTGTTGGGAGTTTTCACCGCGAGTTCGATGGTAGGTACAGTACCGGCGAATGGCGGCAATCTCGTTAAAATCTACGACCAAACTCCGACCATTTATGAAATCACATGCCACAGCTAAATGTGCCGCAATAGTTAACTATAGTACTTATTGGTATTATATGCAATGTTCTTTTATTTTATTCTTCGGTTTGTACTGAAATTATTATGTGTGTAACAGTAGTCTAAATACGTTTTGCTACAGTCGGAAGGGAAGGCACGTAACTGTCCACTTCTGTGGTAGATGTCGTTAAGGGTGTAGTGTCGCTCGCCGACGGGTGACTCCTTATCGCGCGCCACTACGCGAGTAATGACGCTTTCGATCGCGAGCTAATGGCCTCCTCGGGCCCACTTAGATACGCAAATGAGCATCGACAAGCACCGCACCAGTCGCGATTACGCGTACACATTACCAACTTACAATTGCGTACCTACCGCTCGATACACGTGCAGTTTCCGAATCGAAGAATGACGCACCCTTACGGTGGTGTTAATGATAAACTGTGTTAATATTGCATTGCAAATCGTTTTCTTATTCTAATTGGCTTTATTAGATGCTATAGATGCTCGCTGATGTATTTGGAAGTGCAGTCGTGTCAAGAGTACCTACTATAAATTCAGTGTCCCACGTGAGTTTATTCTTAATTTTTTTATTGCTAGAAAGTTTTTTTCGTTCCAGTGACAGTTACTTAGAGTCGGGGCAGACCAAGCTGAAATTTGCCCGCGTTCTTTTTGACGTCATTGTCAAATGAACCATATCACTATAGCATAAAGAACAAAATCATATGAATATGACGCCGACGTGCAGAAGTCATTTTGCGATTTTGTTATTTATGCTATTAATGACAATGACTGCGCAAACTGGACAATAAATGCGCGGGCAAATTTCCGCTTCGTTTGCGCAGTCCCTTAGTGTACGAGTATGTCACTCATGAAACGGAAGGAAGGTGGCATGAGTTCACCAGGAGCGAATTGAGCAAAATATTAAATTCTATACATAAAATGGATCTCTCATTTATACGATAAAAATGTCTGAAGGTCGCGCTTTAACAGGGTAACCGAAGCGGATGTAGAAATTGTCGCTCGGGCGCCGCGTCGAGGCACGCGCCCGCGCAAACTGCACCCCCGAGGGCGATCGGCGCTAACGACCGCCGCTCACTTAGTGCCATGCATAGACCATGTTATGTGCTTTGAACTTTACATTTCTTTAACCCTTTATAAGGCCCCAGTTATACAGATATGCTACGTAAAAGTTAAATACACTACCATGTTTGTAATGCTCTGGGGAACACATCTACGGCAAAAAAAAACATTAAGAAAAACATGTGGTCAATATAATATGCACTCAGCCTGTTAGTGCACTTGAGTTTTCAGATAATCTGTTTCCAATACACCTATTTATTGACATTGAATGAATGAGGAAAGAAAGCCTGATATATTCGCTATTTAATACCATTATAGTTAAATAAAAAAGAGGATGTTCTACTCCGTTAATGTTTATTAACTAAGTGGTTTCCAAATCGCCTCTGTCTCATAAAGGGTTAAAAGTTAACTCAGATCACAGATAGTCGGAACAGTAAAAGTAAAAAAGTTTTGTGGATTTTCTTCTATTGTTGCATTGTGTAATCCCTTAACGACAGGGCTCATCTCCAAATGACCATGAATTGGAGGTCAGAATGTCACAATGTAAAATCTAATCAGTCCAAGACGAAGACTTTGATGGGTTTGCGTAGAGTTACAAATCCTAAGTTAACATTTGGATATAATAACTCGTACAAATGTATACTATTAATAAAGATGTAAAGTTTGTTTGGATGGATGGATCGTTAGACCTAATCTTTGTAACTACAGAACCGATCTCAATAATTCTTTCGCTGTTGGATAGATAATACTCTCAGTGTTAACATAGGCTATTTGGTATTAGGTTTTATAAAAAGGAGCGGCCACAAAGTGTATTAAAGTGTAGTAAGTCGGCGAATACCTATTTCAGGAATTCTTCAGGACGGACGTTAGGCGTTAGTAAGTTGACTTTTGAAATCGTAACTTTGTATGTTTTGTATACCAAATTGTTCAGTAAAAATTATACAAATATTGAATCGAGAACGCGCAAAATTAGAAATCACACGTATTTCTTAATAAACAAATAAATTAATTATGCACTAGGAAAAATAACAAGAAATATCTCCATGGCAACGAAAATGCACACAAATCGGCAACTGACTTTCCATATGAAGAAAAAAGATTTCATGTAAAACGTAGAAGTCTTAATTTATTATGCAAAGAGTACTAACATATGAAGATTCTTATAAGATAACTTATGAAGAGTTTATCATCATGTCAGCCTTTCAACGTCCACTGCTGGACTTAGGCCTTCCCTGATTTATTAACAGTTGTAATTGTAATTTTACACGAAAATGTGTACAGTTGTCGCCAAAAACTACTACAAAAACTACTCGTCATATAATCTCTTAAAGTGCTCAAGCCGACTGACATCTCCAGAACAGTAAAAACTGCCCCCAAATCGACCGCTCATGTGACACATGTCCCCCGGTGGCTTTGTACAATCCCCCTGTCTACTATCCACCAAACGCATGCATGACACATTAAATTCTTATCAAGGCGCCAGATACTCGGGCTTAATTCTACGTTTACGGCCTTCATAATTGACTGTGCACACTGCTAGTAATTACGGTTGGCTACAATATTAATGTCCTCTAATAGTACAGCTAGTTTAGTTACCTGTCACTTTGATGACGTTTTCTTTAAGTGACAAGTAACTAATACACCATGTAAATACGAAGTACTCGTAGGTAGTCCAATACCAAAAAAATAACACTATTCAGACCGCTCGCTAGTTTAATTTATATACCAAATACATACATACTATAGGTATTACGCTGTATTGGAAAACCGAAACTGTTCCTTGAAAGAGGATAGTCGTGTCGTTCTCGTCGTTTGTCACGTATAATGCTCTATATAAAATTTTATTCCGGTTTAGAACAAGAACGAGCCAGACGCGCGTAACTGTCCACTCCCATGCTTTGGGACGTTATGTATTTTTATTAGAACTCGCCTCCCTTTATTCCCATTATAAAATAGACTAACGCTTGTGACAGCCAACAGTATTTTCACAAAGGATTTAGGTAAACGTGTTATAATATTTACGAGGTCAATGCGTCGTGGAGCACGATTCGCGCGTTCCGGCTACGGTCACAAAGACCGGACGTCGTAATAGCGCACTAGATTAGGATTATACACGATTCATAAGCCGCACTGTATCGGGGGGGTGAGTTATACACCTCAAAAGATGTTTGCGGCGCGGCCGACAATGCAGGGGCGCCGCGCCGCGTCGGCGCCCGCCCAGCTGTAAATGGAGTGCGCATTAATACTCAACTATGTAATAAATGTTATTGTTTGTCATAAAGTTTGTTTTATGAAGGTCCACCGCCCCGGCCCTTGACGATGTCGGACCTTTAATAAAGTTTAGCGTTCACTTGATTTGATACCCTTACTTACGGATTTAGTCACGATTATTTTCAATTTTATTGCGAGGTTTATTTTTCGTTTGTGTACGTATCGCAAGCAAAACGAAAGTTGAGCCGGACATTCACCGATCGCATCCGATAAAACGGCTTTCTGCTACACGAAAGGAGCATACAAAACAAAATAATCTTATTTTAGTATTTCGAGGAGATAGTCGATGTCTTGCATTGCGACGCGGACGCCGCGCCGCGCCGCCGTCGACGTCGTGAAATCGTCGAGTCATTGCTAAAGTTGCGCTCAATTTTGCTGCAATATTTTACCGATATACGATCATTTCGTTTCCGGGGATTTCAGGGTAAGCTATGTGATAGTTAATGTTATAGCTATGTTTCACTTCGTGCCATATTCAAGCTTTACTTGACTAATTGGATATTGAATATTTAATTGACAAGTCATATTATGTGTGATCCGTCGAATATAGGATGACATGTGTAGAGTTACAGATAATACCGTAGATATTATTAAAGTAATGGAGACACAAAAACCCATACGACGGTAGATATTATATACAATAGCTCAAATAATTTGAATTAATTAAGGTACCTGGTTTCTTTTTCTGAAAATGTCCTTTAAGAAATAGATAACTGGATGCGGTGCTGCGTGCGATGCGAGACGCCGCCGCTAGCCGAGGGCGCGGGCGGGCGGCGCGACGGCTGATTTGTATGTAGCTCGGCTCCGCGCCGATGCAGGGGGCGGGCGGCACCAAGTCGCTCAGCGCAATTTTTCAACGCTTCGGCTTCGTGTTCAGCAAGCCGATGGCGCCGCAGTGCAGCCGGCCCCCGCCCCGCTCCCCGCGGGCGCCTCCCCCTCGCACCCCCGCCGCACCTGCTCCCGCGCCGCGCCGAACTGCTGCAACTTTAATCCCCCAATCCGCCACCGCACGACCGCGCACCGGCGCGACGATATATTTCAATTAATTCGGCCATCCATTCCCGACGTGAAACTTTGCGCCGCTTAGCTCATAACCCCCACGTGTATGCCTCCACCGCCGCTGCCGATACGTGTCAAGCGACTGTCTACTTGATGTCACATTGTTTGGTGCCGCGGTGGCGCGTTTACGTAAACCCGGTGATATTGTTCGCGGCTCACTAACGTCGTCATATTTTTCCCGCTATAAATCTTGATTCGCGAGAGCTTTGCTTGCCCGTAGTGGTGATTTAACTTTTAAAACCCAATTAATTGTGAGTTTTGTTTTGCATATTAATGGGTCGTTTCGCTGAAGCTGCGTCGCCGACCGGCCGTAAGTTTTGTCGGGCGCATACGGAGCGGAATAATCGGGCGCGCTTCGGGTTCATTTGTCGCGCCGGAGCGACGAGGGCGAGCGCGACGGTGTTCGAGTGATCGCCGCCTCGCGCTCCGCACCGGATAATGAACGCACTCTATTACGGCGTGATCTCAGGAGAGCTCAACTCTAACGTGTACCATTACATTCACACTTTCCCCCGTTGCTGGGGTGTGATTTTAACTGGTTTTCCTTGCTTACACTTTTGCTGCACAATTATAATATCAATGGAAATGTGTACTCGGTTTAAATAAAATTCGAGCGTACATTAAATGTGCGATATATGGTATCCTTCTCATATAATTAGGCACTGTGTTAGTTGGTCATGAAAAATTACAACTCGTCTGTAGAACCTGCAACTATGTAATTTAAAAGTTTATACGCAGTGTTTCAAAACTCTGCAATGACCATAGCGTCCTTCCATTACACAGACGCAGGTGATCTAATTATCCAATCAACAATTTAACATTTAGTACTTCGCCGGCAAGGGCCACAGACACAATAGGTAGAAAGCTAAATTATTATACACCAACATATCTACGTATATAAAACTTATCGGTTCATTCGTTATTCTTATTGCGCACCGTGAGGCAGCACGTGTCGGCCATACCGCTGAATCAACCCGACCCGCCTCGCAACGGCCTCGGTCTGCCGCCACTAGATGAACTTAATTTGATTCCGATTGTGTTAACCCCACCACTCCCACACTTAATGACCCAAAAGACTCTATTTCGCTGTAAAATTAAATTAGAGAGGTACCAGCTCAGCGGGGCGGCCGTAGCTACTTCTATTTTAGTTGTGGTGCTTATTGTTTGAACCTCTATCACGGCGGATATGGTAGTGGTAATCGAATACGTGCTTTATTGATGTTTACTGTGAATTTGAATGCTAGTTGCCATAAGGCAAAAGGACACAATTTGTCCTAGATTTATCTATAATTTATATAGGTAAGGTACCTACATAAATACATTTCTAATGAAACAGCAGATAGGTTTTTTAACAAACGTATTTAAAATTAATTAGTTAACTTTCTTAACAACATGAGGTTCTCCAAATAGGAACCTCACCAACGCGCGGTGGTGGTGGTGCCCACTAACTCGAAGCTCTGGCGACCGCAGCGCCATCAGTGCGATCCTCGTATGGGATATAACAACACCAGTTAATTCTAACCCCGCTACTAACAAAAACTTATTGCACCAAACACCGACACTGTTCTTAGTGTTTAATTGCGACCCAAACCGTAACGGACAGCGGGATTTTTTTGTCCGACCCCCAACGAGACGAACCGCACCTTTAATGAGCGGCCCCGGCGCTCTTAACCCCTGCCCTTTGGTTTGGAGGATAGATATTTCGGGACTCTTGAACTTTCCACTCTGAATTTTCACATTTTATCCTGCCCTGCTGAATATTTTGGTATAATGTTACATTTAAATAAAGATGTACCTATCAAAGACAACCATTCAAATCATTTAAAGAAATTTAGGCAAGTTTTTGATGTGGAAGATTTAATTATATTAATTCATGTGATCAGCCTATCATCTACCACTTCCGAACAGGCACAGCCTGTATCACAGACGCACACCCTTGGTCCGGTCGTCCATTTACCAACCGCTTTCGATAAATCCACAAATCAGATATCATTGTGTGGTAGTTTATATTATAAGACTTCTTGTCCTGCATTCATTGTATTAAAAACCAGCGTTGTTTTTGTGTAAATAAGTAACGTTTTCAGCATAGCATCGTTGGATAACAAAAAACTTTGTCGTCTCCAATCTATCTCGGGGTCCCGCACTCGGCGCCGCGTAAATAATTCACACTCTCGCACCGAGCCGGCCGAGCGGATGCCGCGTGTAATTCGGATTACACATTTTCGCACCGGCAGCTTTTCGAGCACGCATTAAAGTTTTTGTCCGACCCCCGTGTGCCTATTCACGGTTAATTTTCCGAGTTCAATTCCGCAATCCATTCATTGAGGGGACGTTTTCCACAAATACTTTGCATAATTGACACCCGAAGTCTACCTAACTTTGTAACACAGCAATAAATTACCCATCTATTGTAGTGGTGAGATAGGAGACAAATACATATCACTATTCCGATATTGAATCTGATATCATAACGCCGCTGTTGTACCATTTATCAGATCTCGTTTACATACAGTGTGTAGAATATCCGAGCGGTATCATTAAGTACCTGCTACAGCTGTGTCACAGCAAATGATGGCTTGCACTGCATATGAATCGGTGGTTTCTAAAACAACACAAGTAGCAAATTTTCACCAAATAATTTTTTGACGTATCCGTATGACATTAGGGCAGATAATATCTATTACAAAAATTTTGTTTGATGCAGACGTGCTTTTAAGAATTACCGATTCATAATAATATACTTTCGCTAACGGGTATCGGGCTTGAACTCGCGTTGCTCTGTCTATTATTAATATTATATGGCGACCGGTCGGCACGGAAATGGACAGACGACGGCGGGCCGCACAACGCCACGATTGCTCTGAATGGTGAGAACTAGCTCGACACGACCTGAGGACGTTCACTGTTCGACTTAGGCCTTCGCGAAAGCAAGGGAAAGGCCACATTATGTCGCCGTAGACTAGGCTCTACTTAAAGACAGACACGGTGATTGTAATTTAACTGTATTATTCGGTGATAGATAACGAACGAACGAGCAACAGTAACAAGAGTGTATGTGCTGGCCCAGTACTGCAGTCTCGGACGGAAGCCCGCCCTCTGTATCCACGCCCCGCTACCGCCCGCGCCGTCGTCGTCGCCGTGTCACGCGGCCGTCATTTGTCACTAATGCCTGCTCACTGCTACATCCCTACCTATCAGCATCAGCACTTACACAACCACCCCTCTACATTCTCGATCACTTATGAGTAGCAATGCCATAGTAGCTACTCAGTATGAAATAAGGACTTATTCAACTTATTCTGAGATTATTAAATTGTATTTCTTCATTATTCAGCATTGTTTCTTTACATGTGACTTATTACAAATGGTTTTATGAACTACAAATTGTTTTAAACTACTTTATAATGTGTTAAATTTTAGTTTTACTCGCTACCGCAAACATCATGAGTTGTTTGATTTTCAAATGTTCATGTTACCTGGAACTAGCCCTTAGAAAAGTGTTTATTTAAATAAGAGTGACTCGGCACTGAATCCACCTTTGTGCTGCCACCAACCCCGTTGCACTTAGAAGCCTTCCGTTAAAATGTCAAACACTCTACTTCAGTCCGTTCTTGCCCGTCATCGTCGCCGCCCGCTCGCGTGCCATTAGACGAGTACTTTCTAACGGCAAATGAATCGTGTAAAACTCTCCATCGCGACTTCGAAAGGCGTCAGTCAAATATTTTTGCAAGGTAACTCGTCCGTACGCCGGAACAAAGAGGCCCAGTTCCGAAACAATCAAATTAATTTTCTCCGTTGTTGTTTAATTAGCGCCGACTGTTGGATGGCGCGGCGGAGGCACGCGGCTCGGCCCGGCCGGTGTTTATCATCATCGGAAACAATCGCACCCTCCACCCACCCGGCGGACCCGCTTCACCGAAACCCATTATTATCAGAGTCAAGACTTTACACCGGAGTAACTTTGATTCGTCACTCCCTCCGCCATTATTATTATTAGCGACATTGTTCGAGCTAATTGACTTTGGCGTAAACAAATCGCAGGACTCGACTGATTTTCTAATGTTTTTGTTCCAGGTAATGCCCGTGGTTGTTCGCCGACGACGCGAACCGAACCTGAAATGTGTTACAGACAGCGTGTCTTCAGGTACAACAATGAATAATACAGCTAGTGGAGAGGTTTTCGAAGGGGGAAATATGAAACAGAATAGTTTGTATGAAGCCTTACCGAGTTAATCTGAAGCCATATTTAATTAAATTGTAGCGGTGGGTGGTCACCACCTCGGGCCATTCTGTAGTCTGTTGCCTTCCAGTGCGGACTGGTAAAGGGTGTCTTACTAATGAAGTTCATTTAATATACTGGATTCTTCTTCTTAGGTGAGCATTACTTCTTATCAAGTTTGGACTCTATACTATACCGTAGTTATAATCGTATTTTATCCTGTTTCTTATATGAGTGAAATTTGTCTTCCCAATAATCAGAAATGTTAAAAAAAAAAACTCATGTACTATGTAACTAAACATTAAAGTAGTAAACTCTTACGTAAAGTTGTTTCCGATAGATAGATATTCTTTTATATACCTACTTAAGTACTAAAGATTTTCCAATTTCCTCGTTCTGTTTGAAACTCATGTGTAGTAAAAAAGAACTTACTAGTCGACTCCACGTCGGGTCGGTCCGCAGCGGCGTCTAATCTAATTATCCAGTAGCTGTGCGCTTAGAAAAACTGTATAGCCAGAGTGTAGAGCGGGTGCAAGCCGTTTGCTTCATTCTTTCCTTCTTAAATGTAAGTCTCCGCCCGCCCATCAACTTACGACGCGCTAACACTCCCTAGCAATATTTATATTAGTATATCCCCTTTGGGTAGCTAGAAAGAAAGAAAATGTTCACCCTAAACATTAAACTTAGAGGTTAGGTTATTTCCGAATTGTATGACTAGATAACCATAAACTATTTTTAATAAGAGACTCGAGTATGCAATGTCGTTGAACCAGTTAAAGCCTAAAGATTATAGGAGCAGGATTATATTTGAAAGTGACATAAATACCAAACCTGAAAAGTTCTAAACTATACTCTTAATTATAACCTCAAACATGTGACAAGTTGACAACCCTAATGAAAGTGATAATCCCATTTCGTCATTTAGTTATGACTTTACGTATCGATCGCCAGATATAGACAAAGAAGTTATTCTTAGCGCGCCCCAAACTCGAAGGGATTATTTTCAGTGACTGACCCGCCTCGACCTGACCCGATCCTCTGACCTCGGCGCGATGATATTCCCCTTCGTTTGGCTAACCTGTTCGACCATAATGATATCATCGCGATAAATACACTCACTACTCTCCAAGTGTAATATACAAACTACGCGTGTAAATGTAAAACATGTTTTGTTACACTTATTTTCACAATCTGTTGCCTGAATTTTCAAATGGCACGTGACGGCACGTCTATTTATTAATATTACTTACGATGACATCGATGAATCGATATTGAATAAAGTAGGTCTTCTTTAAAATTTTTGTAAAAATGTTTAAAGCGCACACGCCCGCTTAGTCTTCTGCCTAAACAAACAACTTTACAACTTTCGAGATGTATGCAACAAAAAATCCTCACACCTTGCTAACAAAACCTCACACCTTTTTATTCTTGATAAAAATAAGCAACAAGTTTAAAATGTTGATGATAAGTGCAGTATCATCATGATGACTTTAAGTCAATTTGCAAATGTAAATGCACCTCGGCGGCCGGCGGCGGCCGTGCACCGTGCAAGCAAAGTGACGTACTGGCGGTGTATTTCGTCGGCGGACTAAACGGCTCGGCTCCAGGCTCGTATTTGTAACACGGAGCGTTATTAATAGCCGCGATAGCGAGGTGGCCCGCGGCGGAGCACGATATTTGGGAAATCCGGATTTGCATAGGATAATGGGCCACGGGCAGTGCAGCTTGCAATGTACTGCTTGATGCCGCGCATGGTCTGCCCGGACGCCCGCACGCTCCTGCGTTAGTCGGGTCGCTTTACACAGATCATAGGCATTATTTAAAACGTCGCATGTTGGCTATCGGTTCGCCACATTAAATTGATTTGTATGTTATTATTCGATAACATTAAGATAACATTGACTGTTAATTTTTGGCATTTTAGATGGTCTCAGAAAAATTTCCTTGTCTAGTAAACTTTAAACTCGTCGTCTCAGTCTCGTTCCATTACTTAATGAAGTAAAACTTATTTCAATGCTTGCTTAGTACCGAGCGCGAACGGCCCCCATCCGGCCATTTAATGCACCTTAAACTCTTCATTACAAAGGACTTAACAATTCCTACAAAACATTTGGCTCGACCCTATACTTGTCGCTATAAATTTTAACTTTCTCATCTTTAATTAGAATTAGGAACGTTAATTACGGCTCCGATCGGAATTTCGATTCAGTATATTTTATCTCTTACTGTACTAAAACATGCTCCCGAGTCTCGTTACATCCGTGACTCATATATGCAAATTATACGGAGCGATCCGCAATTTGCAAACTAATCGTAACTCCGTATATCATAGCCAGTTTGATTTTATTAACACTGACGAATAGCGAAGTTGTAAACTAATCTATCTCGAGTTGAGTCATTGTTCCACCTTCATGTCATCATAATAAACTTGTCTGTCGTCGTCTAGCCAGTAAAGTTACGTAGATATTAATGTTTCTATTTGTAGGTACTGTACGCATTAGATATGTAAACAGTAAGTAGAGTAGGTAATTATGCGTGACTAAGTATAGGTGTAGGGCAGAATATTGTGCTAAATATAGATAATAGGCACAGTATAGTAAGTCTTTCTAAAGGTTCAGTCATAATTTCAGGTCCTAGATGATCATTCTGATTTCAATTTAATACTAGTAGGTTAGTAAAATAGGTAAGTAAGGTTTGGGGGTGTATAGCTATGTTTCCCAACTTTAAAGACAAACAGCATTATTAAGAGCCAGTGATGCGGCCAAAAGTAGAAAAACGATAGTGATAATTGGTGAACGGATGGTTGTACGGGGGCGGACGTGGCGCTGGTTGTGGAGGGAGTTGGGGGGGAGAGGGGCGAATCGGTCGCGTGCCTGATGTATGCGCCGCTGCCTCGGCGCCAGACCCGCCGGCGCCGCGACGCCCGCCGCGCCGCCCCACTATGCAGATATCGTGCATTCGGTCGGTACCAGCACCACACCACCCGCGGCCCGGACGCCTTCACCGTTTATGGCCACGCGAATCCCATAGTGAAATACTGCGCCATTTTTGCTGGGTATGTCAGTTGCTTAGCAACAAAAACTACATAGAGATAGTACTACATTCTGTGGTCGGTCGGTGTGGCTAAGAAATTTGATTTTAGACTGAACACTAAGTGGAACAAATAGCAAAGGAGTTTCGTTTCTACAACCACCCTCTAAATTTTTGGATCGGAGTACCTACATTCATTTATTATACCAATGTATCTACAGTGTGTTTAAGCAAAGACGTTATGCGCCTGCGCGTTTTATTTGCGGATACTATGCAAACCGGCGAGCGAAACAGTAAATGTGTCCGGAAACCGTCGTCAAGCCGGCCGTAATCGATCCACTACTTACATGTTCCAAATTCACGCCACTAGTGGGCGTCCCTTGATTGATGCCCCGCGTAATGACGCGGGGAACTATTTCCTTAGAATTTCCTCCACTCAATAAAACATCGAATATGCTTATTTATGTGTCCGCGTCAGTTTATTTGGGGCTTTGTCAATGCGGCCCGTAGTGCCGACTACACTCGAAAGACCGTCATTTGTCAAGATTATGGCTGTTTGGGGATTGAGATATGAAAAGCGGTTATTGTTTTGAATATTTCCCTTTTTATGTAGGCCTCGGTTCTGGTAAGACCCATGATTCTCAATATAAAACCTCATTCATTATACAATATTGTCCGTCGTGCCGCACCAAATTCGGGCTTTTACATACGATTCTTGTCGTCGAACATGTATAATATACCAAATATTTCCTAAGTTGCTTTACGTGCAGGTAATTCCTTTGTGTGACGTTACACGAGTTAAAAAGTGACCTTTGACCGCCGCGGTTGAGATGAGACGGCACAATTAACACGTACAAAACTCGTCAGTCACGGCTTGGCGCCGAGTGGCAATTACGGTATTTCATCCTCAATAAAAGTGCACTCTGGCGGCGCTAACGCCGGAGAAAGGCTCCCCGTCGCCTATAAAGCTAATGTGGACGTATAAAGATTTAAATGACGGGCCGGGACTGCCCGCGGCCGGACGGACGGACCGACGCCCAACGCGCTTTTCATCCGCCCAAATAAAATCTACGGACTGCGGATGCGGATAGCCGTGACACTGCGTTTGTCGGTTGGCCTCGTACTGTATAATGTTCCCGCGGGAAATTGGAATACAGGTATACATTTAGTCACCTATTTACCCTGTGACTTTGTCCGCAGTATTCAAATTTCCCGTCGGAACTTATCATCCAGGTTACTATTTTAGAGGCTAGTAAATTCCTCGACTACTCGATCTTACCATACCGTACCACAGAGAACGGAACAGTAAAAAATATGATTTACCTCATTGTGTGTAAGACTGCGAATAACGGCAGTCGTATTGCGTGAGAGCAAACATTTTGGCGATTAATCTGGGAATACTGAGCTATATCGGGGCGCTGGAGGCGGCACATTTATTTTATGTGCCGGCAATGTTACATACGCCATAAAAGTCGTTAGGACGGCGTAACGTCTCGCCGGCGTCTTGCCCGCTTTAATTATACCTAGATAATGCGGCGCCGACTGCGCCCCACGCGGCTACGCCCCGCATTGTCGCCGGCCTCGGCCTCCGACATTAACCTAACACGATGCAATAACATTCTGCCACTCTTCCTAATGTACCGACCGACCGAGCCATACACAATAATGCCCTCCGTATATTACCCACGTTCGCATCATAAAAAGGTGAAGCGAAAATAACGGGAAGCGAACAAACTTTCTGCTTCCTCCGTAAATCATTGTGGTAAATAGCTCGGTCTTGTTTAGATAGGTACCTAAATAATTGATTTATGCCACGCGTTTAGTGACTGCTCGGGTTTTAATGAGCGAGCGCTATACGGACAGCGGGCGGGGCTGGTGCTCCTAATGCTTCGTACATTTGGTTGAGAAAATTCGCACATTCACTACGCTGTACGCTACAAGCTGTAACGTAACTCACGGTCATATTTCCTGCTGCAACCATTTCAAAAACAAAATGCCGTAATATCTCTACATGCAATAGGGCACCAAAGATTGTTTGCGAAATGTCCTGCTATATGATATTGAGATTCGATTGAATAAGTCTGCGCTGCTCGATAATCGATTCAATACATTTTATTGCACATTTAAAAATTACAGACAAAAAAACAGATACAATAATGTACATCTAGGCGGTCTTATCGCTAAGAGCGATTTCTTTTAGACAAAATTAATATTATAATGCGTGTCAACCGTTATATTATTAGTCTAAATCTCAAAGCAATATAGCATGTTCATCTCAGCCTTTTAGCGTCCACTGCTGGACATAGGCCTTCCCTAACGAACGCCACCACACCCGGTCCTCCGCTTTCCGCATCCAGCCGCTTCCGGCCACCTTCTTTAGGTCGTCAGTCCACCTGGCGGAGGGGCGACCCACGCTGCGCGTACCGGTCCGCGGTCTCCACTCCAGAACCCGTCTGCCCCAACGGCCGTCGGTTCTGCGACAGATGTGACCTGCCAATATAGCATGTTGCCATAAACTAATTACCTTTAATGAAGTGAACCTATAGTATGACTAAATTCCAAAAGGACACAAGCAAAAATTTCGAGTTGTTTTAGAGTACCTATCTAATCAAAAGTCTTAATATTTGCATACGTGTCGTTGCAAGTCACGATTGAGGTGTTACGTTACGCGTTGTGTTGTAGGGGCGCTAGCGAAGGAAAGCACCTCCGCGCCGGGCGCAGGCAGAACGGGCGCAGATGGAGATTTATCACGCCCGCCGGAACTGAGACTACAAGTTCGCGTATTAAACGAGTCCGGGACATTAGCCGCCTGCAAGATGCCGCCCGAGATCATAATTAAGTGCCGCCCAATTTATCGGTCCGACCCGTGCGCCCCGAAAACTCCTCTTAAACTTCCCTTATCGTACGCACTAAGGGCTCTTTATTTTGTAGTTAGCCCGCTTCGCAGTTATCGCCTTTTATCTTCGGCTGTGATGTTGTTTACTGAGGCCCTTCTTTTACGATTTAATAAAAATGTAACCGGCTTCCAAATAAATGAAACTTTTTAAGTACCTAAACTTAACTTTTTGCTCTTTTATTGCCTACATAGAACTGGCTTAAGCCAGGAGGAGACACTGTAAAAACGTCATATCTACATACACGTATTATCGCACGAAAGTTTTCTATTAAGTTCAGCACAAAGCATAGAAACACCGTTACGGAAACGTCTAAGAAACCTTTGTTGAAATTGAAACTATTGTTGTCTGTAACTATAACATACAACCGGTGTCGAAAACCAAATTATGTTTAATACATTCAAGTTGAATAATGAGACGAATAAGTCGCTCAACTGCGGCGTGGGGCCGGCGAGCGGGCGGGCGGCGGCGAGCGAGTAAGTCGCTCCAGCTGCTTAGACTAATTACTGCAGCGTCACGGCTAAACTGGTTAGCCGGCCTGAGTGACGTCGCCGTCGCCCCACATCGTCACACATTCGCCGCTCGCATTAGATTGCACTAGATTGCATGCGAGTCAATATGGAACATGATTCAACCTATCTCTAGATAAGAAATCTTCGGTGAATATACATGGAACGGAACATTAATAAGCAAAATAAAACTACCATCAATCTCCTCTATGACTTATTTTCAGTGTTAGTTTTGTTGACTCATGTCCGACTTATTCCCGGTCACGTCAGTCATAACCCAGGAGCTTGACATTAGTGTGACACTATTTTTCTTCACCTAATTACCTGCGAGGTTAAGCTGTCCAGCCGACGATGTAAAAATAGCAAGCACTCTCGGTACAGTTGCGAAGGCGTTTCGTATAATACTTACACGAGAGCGTTCAGTGACCTAATGATTTTTTTCTTTTCGCGCCACGTTAGTAAAGCAGGCAATTTACGCGAGCCTATAAGTAACAAGATTCATTAAGGCTGTTACAAAGTGGCGCGGGCGTTCTTAAAGCGAATGGCCCTCGAGCTTGCAGCTCATAATGGCCGTACGAGCAGGGCGGCGCGGCGGCGGCGGCGGCCGGGCGCCGCGCGCGATTTAATGAAACACCTGGAGAGGTCGTGCCCGATTCTGTTGCATTAATCTCGCAGCCCTAAGGTTCCGCACACTCACTCTATTACCTACCAACAAATACTGATCTGACACCGGAACTGTGACCATTGCGTTAAATGTACACATTTGAAACGTAAACATTTATTAATTGGCCTGTCGGCTTAGTTGGTAGCCTATTGAGCCAAAGGTTCGATTCCCACCCGGCGCCAACATTTGTGTGATGAGCATTTAAGTATTCATATTATGTATGTTTGTTTATCAATTGTTGAGTACCCATCTCCACAAGCTTCGGCTTAGTCTGGGACTAAACAGCCGTATGTGAATTTGTCAAAACATTATTAGTATTAAACGTCAGATTACTTGGTTTTTTAACAATATGGAGGATATTACATGAGAGGACCAATATAGACGGGGAGCTCAGCGTTAGTGAAGAGGTCGGCGTCGAACTTTACTCGAAGGAATTTCTTTATGTATCAAAATGGGCATTACGGACTGTATAGATACGTTAAAAACGTGAGGTCTAAGTCTGTTGTGTAACATCGACGACGTTGGGTTGGTTATATAAAAGTGGGCGACTAATATTAAAGCCGGGATAAACAACGGCTGACCGGCCGGCGGCCGCGCGCCCGCAGCCGGCGGCAACGGCAAAAGTGGCCAAGATAACTCTCTGCACGAATGCATATTTTAACGTTAAGCTACGAGCACCGCGATGCAAACTTGTTGGGAACTTCACTACTGTGAATAATTCTTATTAAAGTCTTTTGAACAGGGGTGTGCTTTTTCCATACCAGTTCTATGCTGATGACTTAGGCAGCATAATGATTATTGATGTGGTGTAGTTAGTGTTCCTATTGTGACATGATAATTTCGTATTCCAATCAAAGCTATGTAAAGGTAAGCAATCATGAAGATAAAATCTTTTTGGTATGCGCCTCCCAGCGCAGCGCCCATCGGTTCTGCGACCTGAATGTAAACAATGTTATACAAGACGTTATTTATTTGCCCTGGCCGCGGTCGGCTGTTTTTGAACTGCCGAGCTGAAATTGATTCTTTAGCTATTGTCTGTGTATGTAGTGTAGGCGTGTTCGGCGTTACGTCAGCAGTGGTACACCGGCGGCGGCGGCGGCAGTCGGCGGCGGCGCCGCCCAGAGGCCGCAATATAAAAAATACGCGGCTCGCGCGAGGCGTAAACACGCGCCCCTCTCGCGTGACGGCTCATTAGCCACTCCCCTGCGCCTCTATAAATCATTTTAAATTCAAATTCTACTTACTTTCAGAATTGACTTTGCTTACCTAATTCCCTTCCCAGCCACCAAATTTTGCAAATTAGATTTTACCTTTCCCTCGCTTTGCTTGTCGGAAAAAATTATTTGCGGCATCCGGGACCGGATCTTGGCCCGTGATCGGGTTACCTGCTTATATTGCGCGATTCGAACCTGAGACCCTTTGAATAATCTACTCATCGGGCGGGACAGCCATCCTTATTCGAATCTTTACTCGGCTGCCCGCTTTATCCGTAGCGTTCACGCATGAATATAAGAACTCTGGATAAATTACCTTTGTTAGTTACTTCATGCATTATGTATGAACGTCTACGTAGATATTAAGAACAGTAAACGTGGCTATAGTAGGTTATAATTATCTAAATAGAATGTAATTTCTCTATTAAGTATAAACGCTAAGAATTGCCGGCGCGGGCGTCGTCGTCGTTATTTTGGTTCCCTCCAACCGTATCGCGTGTGTATACAAACAAAACACAAATGAACTGTGTTGAACTTGAATCCGAATACCACCAACTAATTACTTGATAGAATTTGAAGCATCAAATAGACGAAATTTTAAACTCCCAGCTGTGCGCGCGACAGCCACGTGGCCACTCACTCGAGGAGTTGGCACGTCGCACCGGCCGCGGCTATTCCTGTCCGTCCCTGTTAGACGAATATTTTTGGCACCCACTTTCGTGCGTACAAGTTTAGTGGTCTTCGTGACGGGAGCGTGTCATTCATCGGCTCGTTAGCCCATTGTTTTCCTCGTGTGTCGATTTGTCCCGACGCGCTTCGGGTCGGCCAATAGTAAAATAGGCGAGCGTAGCGCCGGCGTGCGCGTGCGGCGGGCGGCGCGCACGGCACGCCTGACCGCGCTCCGCCGGCGGCGTGTCGCCAATCCATCAATCGTGATCGAACACTGTGATCGATTAACGCTCGCCTCGCTCCACTCGCATTCTTAACATCCTGTTGGCTCGTCAAATGCTTTAATGGAAATTGGCAATAAATTAAATCAAAAAAGTCAGTATCAGATTTTTGGATTGAAGAGTACATAATAATACTACGTATTGATGTTTAATGAATGCTTTCTTTGAATATGTATTTAAAACCTTTACCGTAGTAAAAGAAGAAGTCCTTCTTTTACTATGCCTTTACCGTTGAAGTGCACACTCTGTGTGTCGGCGGCGGGCGCGGCGCGTGCCGACTGCACTCGAGGACTGTTCGTTAATACTACACGTCATAGTTTCAAAGTGCGCTCGGCCGCTTTACTGCACTCACCCTAACGAGACAAGCGGCAGTGGTTCATTGATGTCATTTTTGTCGTAATCTAGGAGCGGTGCCAAGTCGCAAGAAAAACACTTGATTTCCAGGTTCTATCCGTATTGATTACTCCTTATAACTTTACCCTTAAAACGACCCACACCTGCAGATGTGACTTTATTGAAGGAACCGTTATTCCCATACCCAGCTATACTAAGATAGTCTCGGCTAACCCCTTATTGTATTGCAAGTGCGCATTGTTGTGTCATAAAGGACACAGCTAGGGAAGCGCGGTCGGTTAGCTCCTCCACTATCACAAAAATGTTATTAGTTTCGGGAGGTTATGGCCACCCCGCCCGGGCCCGGTCGGTCCTCCCGTGCCCTCTTCCTGAACAAATAAGGCGTATTGAAACCGTCCGCACCGAACATTTGTTTTAATCCTTACGGATTATCACGGGATGTCTCCAAAAATATCAATTTATAGAATAATTTCATAATAGTGATTGTTTTAATATTGTCTGTATGTCTGGCAGTGTAGTGTTGTTTTGAGTAGAAAAGATTACTCCTAGTATAAAACCAGTGCATAATAAATCGCCTCGTACCTTTTTATTGCCATTTAGTGAGACAAAATGCCAGTGGGACACATCGGTCTACTGGTGCGCTATGTACCAGCAGATAGAGGTGATCGGAGAGCAATTAATGTGTCGTAATGTGTACGCCGGGGGCGGGCGGGCGGCCGTCGGCGCGGGCGATCCGTCTCTGGCGACGTGGCCATTTGTATCCGCGCGGGCATTCGTCACGGTGATCGCCGCGATGCTCGCACACGGCACACCTGCATGCATCGAGCCGAGCCGCATCAGACGCGTAGGCTACTCTACTGTCGAACAAACAAAACACAATCCAACTGTAGCTCTACTCGTGCCAGAGGCTTACATACCTTCTGGGTCTCTACGCACACAGCTTTAAGGGAACCTATAATATGTTAATTTTAGCGACTTCCCGTTGTTCAGTCGTTACAACAAATTTGGAATTGTAAGCCCAATCAGTCCTTCAAGTTTGATATACTCGCCAAGTTATCTTAACGATGAAACGTGATCACCCATTCATCGAAACGGTTGCTAGGAATCGAAACTCTGGTAAAGTTGTTGGCGCGGCGGGCGCTTAGTAACAGGAAATAATAACTTTATCCCGAGCTAAACTGCGAGAGGACCGTCCAACTAACATTATGCCTGCCAGTAACAAGTTAATCTAAATGCAGCCGGCTGCTTCTACTAGCTAGTTGCACCACGCATCACCGAAGTTTAATAACTGAGAAAATTTAGAACACGCCTGCATCTGATTTAGCCGGCGGCCAAAGATTCCCACTCCTCAGTTTGCTCTGTGTGTGCTCTGCCATGTTTAACCCATACAGCTGAGTAGGATATATATACACTTATTTACACTCCGGAAGTCGGCGAGTAAATCACTCTAAAGCTGTTACGCGGACATTATCAGTAAGCGACTCCCCGGTGTAGAGTGCTGAATATTCAGATGGCGTTTGTTTGTATACGTATTTTCTTTGGAACTGCGATAAGGCTTTTCCGTTTTTTCGTTGAATAAAATATAGCCGAGGAGGCTCTGCTCGCGACGATAAAACGTCCGCGAAGCTCTTCCCGTCACGTAGTGAGACAGTTAATTACGCGGATGTAAATAAATCATCATAGACGGGTGCGGCGGAGGGCTTCGATTTCGAAAGGCAATTATCTCGCGCCTCATTGACGCCGAAAATGAGCAGAGCGAAGCCCGCCCTCGATGCCTCAGAAATATTTGACACCGTCTAAGACGCGGTTATAAGGAAAAATCGAGTGGAGGATTTCTGGCGGCTACGTGTCGGGCTCACGGCAATTGTGATGCATGGAGGGATTTCCGCACATTTGCCCGATATTGAGCCGCCACCGCGGCCGCCGCCGCCTCCCCGTTACACATATTGCTTATCGGAATGATATCGAATGAGGTCCGCCATTTTCGTCTATTCTCAAAGGCCAGAAGTGTCGCTTACCTGGGGTGTATGGCTCTTATCTCTTTCATTTTCCACTTATGGAGGCGCAAATAGCACATTGGATCGAATGTTGCCGAACATTACTTGTAAAATCGACTGATATGCACGAGTGTTGCTCTTTTTGTGGCTAACGATACACCTTGAACTATTTCAGGGTCGGTGTAATCGTGAGAAGCCGCCGTGCAAGTACTTCCACCCGCCGCAGCACCTCAAGGACCAGCTGCTCATCAACGGCCGGAATCACCTAGCACTGAAGAACGCGTTAATGCAGCAGATGGGCCTCACGCCCGGGCAGGTACTGCCCGGCCAGGTCCCCACAGTGGTAAGCAAGCAAGCACCCTCCGCTTCCACTCCCTACCTACCAGTAACTAAATGTATGCTTCGAGTGATCGGTCCTCAACACGTCTATGCACGCCATTGCTTTCGGTGTACTCGCTACCCTCTATTTTTGTATAGGCGTTCTTATTGAAATTCGTAGATTTTTAAAAGTATTACGCGTTTAAGTTGTGCCCGCAATGTATGTCAAAAACGTCAGAAATGCGCTGAGCCTTTGCAGTATTTTTTTTCGTAAGTTAATTAATTCGAATTCCGTAGTAAAACTTTTCCTATTAAACTTATAGCTCATGTACAATTACTTAATGTACATACGTTGAAAGTTAATAGTAATTTAATTTCTTCAAAGCGCTCCTGTGCATCGAGTTCCGCGTTTTAATTTAAAGTTATATCAAGTGTGTGGAAACTAGCATGCAGCTAAAAGATGTGTGTTATGTTTTAGAACATAATTATAGTTATATTTTTGGGCACAACTTAAACCTTCCAGGTGGCCGATCGCTCCCCACGCTTGAGCATGGTCGTTAAATTCGTTCCTTAAATGGCATGACTATTCTTCAAACTTACTCACACTGTATGAACTGGGTACAAAGCGGTAATGCAGATTGAATCACGGGAATATTGTCCTCCCTCACTGTTCGCACTGTCGCTAACTTCGTTGTCCTCGGCGCCGGCCTCGGCGTCCTCGGCGCACCGCTGTCTCAGTGCACCGCTGTATGTAGTACACTGCGACAAGCTTGGTGTCCGTGCGGGCGTGCAGTGGTGCGCTGAGCGAGGCCGAGGGCGGGAGGCAGCGGGACGGCGGCCAGCACTGGGCCCTCGCACGATAAGTAGCGTGTTTGTGTGGTTTTGTGTCGAGGTGGGCGGCGTAGGCGGCGCGGGCGCGGCCGCGAGTCACCTGGCCGCACTGGACCCGCTCAGTCTGGCGCTGCTCGCCCCGCAGGTAACCGTCGCTCCACCACCGCACCGGTCCCGAGCCCATCACCCACTACCCCTACTTCCTTTCTATCGCCACTCTCTGTTGCTCACTCACGTCTAGCACTATCTCACCATACCATTTCGTATTCCCATTTTCCCAATTCCCGGCTCATCCCCGTCCTTTAACTACTACTTCTGGTGGTGGCCGGTGGGTAGCTTTACTGGACATACCGTATGCTTGTTTAATATTTTAATTTGTTTATTAATGCATGCGAATGCTTGTTTGGCTAACGATATTATCTCACAAAAGTTTTAACACCTAGTTTGCATATTTCAGGGTTTATAATTTAATATAGGCAAATATAGCTTTTTTTCTATATAATATTTTGTAATTTGTGATTGCTGACGATTTAAAGAGCTTTTTGAGGCACTCGAGAAAGTATGTGTAGTTCAATTGTGTGAGGAATGGTGCCGTGTTCTGCGGCGCAGTGCGGTTTGTTTGTTTGTTTAGTTGTGATGTTTGTGCAGGCGACGTCGCCGTACCTGTCGGGCGTGCCGGGCGTGGGCTCCACGTACGCGCAGTACTACGCGCCGCAGCTGGTGCCGGCCATGCTGGGGCACGACCCTTCCGCCGCCGGCTCCCCGCTCGGCGTCATGCAGCAGCCCGTGCTGCAACAGAAGCTCCCGCGCACCGACCGCCTCGAGGTGAGACCACACTCCGCTGCTATATCACCACAATACGCTTCCTCATGTTGCCAGCCAACCAACCAAACAGACGGGGGCCGACGGTTTATGTAATTCACGCATTCGACCTGTTGTGCCATTGTTTTTTGTTTGAGAACTCTCCTATAATGAAGAACGATGCATCGTACTGTGATGTAAGATAGCGGTTTATGAATGTAATGTTTATATGGTCGGTCCCCGAGACAATATTCGGGCAAAGAGCGCCATGCCCGTCCCCGTGCGTGGCGCGCGGGCGCACCGGCCCTGTGCGCCTGCGTGTGCGCATAGATCGTGAGCAGCACTCGCTTCATTCCTCTGGTGAAGGAACTGCACTGTTGGCGCAAACTGAATATCAATTTACTTATATATCATAACTGAAATGTGCAGCTACCTTCCTAACAACTTTAGAGTTGTGTCTGCTAGTGGCCCGTAGCCGCTGCACTGCACTCATGCGCCAATGGTGTAGTGGTGGCGCCACATGCTTTTATCATTAAAAAATGAAATATACCTCTACACTATGATTATGATTTTGATGAAGCAGTTCAAACGAGGCGACGGATGCGTAAATTAATCGTGAAATTGATGCATAATAAAAACAACTTAAATTAAAATGTTTGTACTCAAGCGGCGTCCGGTCGAGGTCAATGCACTAATGCTAACCGAGAGTCGAATGATAGAATTTAGTACTTAACATCCATCACAGATACTACAGATATTATGTGAAGGATTAAAGTTATTTTTTCTTGACAAACTATTAAAAGCAGCTCGCGTACCTGTCTAAGACAACACAAATTGTAATTAGATCAGTAGACAGTGGATTTGCCCTCGGACGCGTGAACTCGATTCATGATGTAGAGTGAATGTATGTGATGTGTGAGAGAGCCCGTATGTATGTATATGTATAGTGTGAGTGATAGTGGACAGTGGGTAGGGCAGTGGCGGCTGCGCGTGCGCGACATGGGTGTGTGGTGGTGCAGGTGTGCCGGGAGTTCCAGCGCGGCGCGTGCAAGCGCGCCGAGGCCGAGTGCCGCTTCGCGCACCCGGCGCCGCCCGTCGCCGCGCACGACGACGGCTGTGTCACGGTGTGCATGGACGCCGTCAAGGGCCGCTGCATCCGCGACCCCTGCCGCTATTTCCACCCTCCCCTGCACCTGCAGGCGCACCTTAAGGCGCAGGCGCGCGGCGCGGTACGCCACCAGGCTGCACGCTCTCGCCTCGCTCGCTCGCTCGCGCTCGCTTCTCTTCTTCCGCTTGTTCTCGCTCGTCGCGACGCCGCTTTTGTTCGCGCAGCTTGTTCTGTTCAGTTCGCCGCGGCGCCCGCACGCGCCACGCTTCCGTCGCACTCGCGCTTCACTTTTATTTTGTTTCGTTATCTATCGCATTTTAATATCACCTCACGCCGAGCTTTAGGTGTATTCTGTGCATCTACTACATCGTTATTGTTTCTGTCCCGTCCTGCGACGCTTCGCTTCACGTAGACGGCCGCCGCAGCGCAGCAGCCGACGGCGAGCGCCACCTCGGAGTATGGAAAGAAGCGGCCGGCGCCCGCCGAGTACGAGCCGCCCCCGGTACGGCCGCCAGCTTTGCACGCTTCACCTCCTCCCGCCCGTCCGCTCCCGCCCTGCGCCCCCCCTCCCCCCACCACCGCACCCGCGGGCGCCGCGCGCGCCGAGCGGCCGCCCCCGCCGCCCGCCGCGCGCCGCGCCCGCTACACCATCCGCCCGCCCCTCGCCCGACAACCTCCGTTCAACCATCTGTTTCTCGTTTCAGATGGACATGAAGAGCGTCGGATCCTTCTATTACGATAACTTCGTAAGTATGTCGGCGGCGACGCCTTCCACTTCAAGCAGTGCCCGGATTAGCCGGACGCGAGGCCCTTTCCGATCATAAAATATTCTAATGCATTCGTTTGGTATTTCAGGCTTTCCCTGGTGTGATGCCGTACAAACGACCAGCAGCGGATAAGGCTGGCGTCCCCGTGTATCAGCCGGCAACGACCTACCAGCAACTGATGCAACTGCAGCAGCCTTTTGTGCCCGTGTCATGTGAGTACCCCGCGCCCGTGTCGTCCGCCCCGCCGAGTGTGGCGGCACCCGCGCCTCCCGCAGCGGCCGCGCTGCCCTCGCTGCCAGCGCCGCCCACACTGCCCGCGCTGCCCGCGCCGCCCACGCCACAGCCACCCGCGCCGCAGCCGCCGCCCTCGCAGCCCCCGTCGCCACCCGCACCTAACTCCCTACAACCCGACGGCTCTGACCCAGCCGCTGTCGCGAAGGAGGTCGCCCAGAAAAATTATGCGGCGGCACTCGCGTTGGCCGCTCAGCAGTCGGCCATGGCACACGCGGCGGCTGCCTACACGCAACAGGCTTTCAAAGCGCGCGCCGCGATGCCGGGCCTGATGCGCGCGCCTTTTATGATGCGGCCGCATGCGGGCTGGCCCGCCCCGCCTATGCCCATGCCCGCCTACTACCAGCAGCCGTACATGTACGCGATGCCGCCGCCGACGCCGCCCGGCGCGGCCGCGGCCGCAGCAGCGGCGGCCGCCGCAGTCAACCCCTACAAAAAGATGAAAACAACATAAAGTGCGCGCGCGGCAGTGAGGCTTGCGTGCGCGCGAGCGGAGTGCGGCGGGTGGGCCCGCGTGGGGGGGAGGGGGGTGCGGGGCGCGGGGTCTCCGCGTAGAGACTCGTATGTGTGCGGCTGAGTGTCCGCCCCGGCCTGTCGGGGCGTTAGCGCTAGGCGTGTTGTCACATTTGTATTGTAATAATGTAAGGACGACGCGAGAGGATTCGCCCTCGCCGATGTCTCAGTAGATTTACGCTATTCTATTATGTATTCTACTCACTTACCGTTATCTTATGCGTGTATATTTCTCGTTTCTCGATCCCGGTAATAATAACGCTTGGAATGCATGACTGTACGTTTTTTATTACCTCTTGTCGGTCGTCGTTATCGTGAGTATCGTCGTACTGAGAGTTGAGCGCTTGGTCCGTCGATCCCGCTACGTACACGCTTGTTCCCGGAGGAGCTCCGCACGGGTGCGCTTTGGCCGATGTGTCGATCCCGTACCTACCTAGTGGTTACCGGCTTGCAGCTGCAGGCCCGCACCTAACACAGCTGCCTTCTAATTTTCGCATGGAATAGAATCCACCACCCCTATACGTTTGGCTCATCAGGTATTATTCTCATTTTTCTAGTGGCTCCTCGTGTGTGCTAAGTGTGCCGGCGTGTTCATCAGTAGTGCTGCGGGGAAGGCGAGCGCCGCCCCCGTATTTTCTTTAAGTCGCACTATCTTTCTATTTATTTTAAACGCTTTCTGTTACATGCCTTCCGAATGACCGCTTCGGCTGTCGTCCGCATTGCAAATATTTTGTCGCTTTTTGTGTCGGCCGGACAGGCTGTGCGCCTCCCAACGCGCCCTATGTGGTGTACACCGACGAGCGCGGACAGGTAACGAGTGCTGCGTGCCGCGTGTCGCCCGCACGCTTGCGCCCGCCGCCCGCCGCGCACCATCTCACCTCATCACCGCCTCCACGGCAACCATCACTCCGCTCCATCTAACGCGATTGAAATGGAACGCTCGCTCGCTTACTAACGCCCCACCACCTCTTCTAGAGCTACCTGTTCGTAAGCACTTCCACAGCCCTGCCGCCCGCCCGCCGCCTTTCGGGTCACCAGTGTTTCGCCTCGCTCTAACCAGTCCGCTCCACATGTTCCACGCTAAAACCATATATTTTATAGCCTCAACATGTGCCTACCACTCTGCCGCCTTTTATTAAAAGCTCAAATGTAATATTTGTGCGCTATTGTGTATTACTCTTACATTGATAAATGTATAAATATATTATAAGACATTAGGTACTTACATTAACGTATTTACCATTGGCCTAATAATGGATAGATTATACTGAAAATGTAATGGAGATCATGGCCTAATTTAATTATTCTGAATGGTGAGAACAATGAATTTTACTATTGACAAGCAATTACTGTATAAGTAGAAAAACTAATAAATATTATTAATTTAAAAGTTCTATTCATTCCTCGACTGTACAGTGCGAGATGGCAGGCATTCTTGCCTACTGACCGCCTCACTTCACTCTGAGGACGTCACCTGTCGATTTATTATTCAATTAACATAGTTAAAAGTCGCACTTCTGTTTAAATAAAAGATAAATTTGAGCTTGCTTCGTCACCCGCTTTTAGGTTATATAGTACGTTTTAGTTTCCATGCTTCAGACTAGCTTAAGTAGACTTAAGCGCTTTATTAATAGCAAGATTTATTATGAGACAGACTTCACGCTCACACTAGCGGACTAAACACAACAGCGGGTCAAGGTACGCTTGGTAAAATGAGCTTTCTTGTTTACCTCACAGCACGCAGCGAAGGAAGACTAAAAGAAATCAATATTTCGTGAATCAACACTGGAAACTAAATTTTGCATTTCTGCTAAACCGATAGTCAGGATCGATTTTATCAAACGCTGTATAATACCTTTAACCATCATAATGTATCGTACGAATGGGAATATGGCGACACAGATGATTCGGATATGCTGTGACAATAACGGATCGTACGATTCTGAACCTGATGGCATCGCTTATCAGGCGACTCATGTGTATTAATGTCATCATCCACATCAATCATTTTAGTCATTGTGCTGTAACTGTATTGATTATATTGTAATGAGAAGTTGATGCTACAATTTGTTGATGATTTTTAGTTATGTTTAGTGAGACATACTTGCTTTCAAATGTGGAAGAAGTCACTCTACAGTATTGCCTTGCTTACACCCGGTAAGATACAATCAGCTTACTATAATATCCTCAGTATAAGTGATTTCCTGTTTAATGCCTCTACTGAAACTTGCCCCTTGACCTGACACGTGCATGATTTTTACCCTTAATACCTTGACGCTGTGTCTAAACACGCTTCTGGCAATAATCTCGGCAGTTTCAGTAAAGGTAATTTTAATTAATTAAAAACGTAACGAAGCCACCACGCTGTTAATAAGTTGACTGTGTAAATTAAATACAATTAAGGACTAAAGTAAGTTTCTAAAAATTATTGACACTTAGAAACAAAATCTAATTAGAATAAAATAGTTATTTTTTACGTTCAACTTGTTAACAGAAAGTAGTCACCTCTGCCAGTCAACTATCAACCACCATTATGGGGGTTTTCAATCTCACTCATTTCAAACTTAATGCTTTCCGTACATAATAAATTTTTGTGATGTAGTTGGTAGTTGAAATGAAGACGGTGAGGAAAGAAAAATCGAAGTGACGAATATCATGATGTGTTTAGGAAATAACAATACATAAACTTGAAATTAATGTTCAAGGTTATGTTAAACATCAACTCTATCGTTGATTCTTAGCGCTCATTTAATTTGTTCTCCATTAGGGTCAATTATTCACTTCGACTTTTCTTTTTATAATGCTTAAAGCGCTTCGCCGTTGCGGCTTCAATTCCTCGCTTACGACTTGTTGAGGCCTCTCTGATGCTTATTTTACAGTGTTCACCGTAGACGTAATAATATACTTGGTTTTCTCTTTTGTTTGTCGTACAGTAACCGCACTATCTAATGGTCATTATGTTGCAGTTTGTACTACCACTAACATGTCACGTCCAGAACTGTCATGTAAGCTAAAGGTATAAATTTAATTTGTCTTTTTTACATATAACCATGCCTACATACTGATAAGCATGATCGTCCTCTGTTCCTGCAATGTGAACATCGGAAGATTGTCTAAAATCATCACAGCCGACGCAGACACATGACGTAATTCCCTACACAGCCTCTTTTAAGCTTTGTTATAGCAACAGTTGGTATTTATGGGTACATTTTCGACGCTACAAAACCTCTAGACGCCCTCGCCCTGGTAAAAGTTGTCTAGCATCATGCTTTAGCTTTTTTGTAAAATATAGTCACGCTTAAATAAGATTGGCTGCGCAATAATGATTATACTTCAAGCGTTCTGCATGCCATTTAGATATTATATATTCATACCTACTATGTGCATAGTGCAGCGTATCTTAACACACTCTCTTGACGGTTACGGAACTCGTTTACGAGAATAACACTAGCTGTGGGCTCGTAATTAATTAATTAATTAATAATACTGTGTAAAGTTAACGTTTTGCCAACAGTTTGTTTGTTTACAATATAAAGGTGACACACTATCAGCGCGCACGTAAATGAAAGAATGCTTGGAAGGTCCAATCATATTGTGCAACGAATCTTGTAAAGTTCTTGTAATATTGAAGCAGCAACAAGATTTTATTTCGAGCAACTCTGCCTTCCGTGTGTCCCGTCTTGTGTTGGTTTATGCAGCGATTGAGAAATTACACACGCATTTTTTAATGTACAAATTATTACATTTTTTAATAGCAAAAACAGACAGGTTGTATCTAGTCCGATGTATATATTATATATAATTGACGTAGCGTTATTCTGCTCTTTGATATTACAAAAACTAAGTTAGCGTTATTTTTCAGACGGCTGTGCAATGAGGATAATGCTCAATGTCAGATGTATGAATGTCCAACAAGTGATGATAATAGTTTTAGAGTTAACACTATTAACCAATAAATTTATAAACCGTCGGATACACTAGTCAGCCATGTCTATTCATTCCGTTGATTATAAAATACTCAAGGTGTAAGTAAATGTGAATACTCATGTCACATACCTAGTCAGACAAAAGTTATAATAGAAAAAAATTAAATTAAAGCACCTGCTAATTCATATCCGACTGTTTATAAAATAGATATAGTAGTAAAGAACGTTTATACAGTTGTGTAAATGGCAATTTATTCGACATTTTTTTGTGTCGTTCTTAATATCTACATCTAAATAACTAAATGGAATTAATAGTAATGGGGTACCTATTTATGTCTACTCGTACCTAAATAATATTTATGCTTTGACCAACGCACATAAATGCTTATGCAAGCATTCTATCACAGATTGAACGAACTTTGTCTTTGGAATATAAAGAAACGATACCTAACAGAACAGATGCGTTTTTTCCTGGAAAGCAAATTGTCTGATCAACTGTATAAATGTTTGAAATGTAAACATGTAATGACAATAAATACTAATAAAACTTTGTTGTACTTTCAGTTACTGGACACCCTCCCGGTGTGCCAAGATTTTAATCGACAAGGATGTACAAGACCCACCTGCAGATTTGTTCATATTCGTGAAGGTACGAACGGTTTTATATCTTTATTTTGATTACACGTCTTATAAAACGACATTACTGTAAAATCAGACATTTGCCAATTTTAAATGTATCATGTGGTACTTATTGAGAAATATTTCAAAAGCGCAACTTGTCTCTTCAATACCCCTCTATCCCATTTCTTGCATGATCACTTATATTTTATACAATATTTTATTAATTAGCACTAATAATTCTGTAGCCCATAAAACATACTTATGTTGTGGTTTGGATGTAGGTAGAAATGTCAGTAGTTTTCTTACATTATTTTTGTATCTTATGCCTTATTTTAATCATCACTTTATTTAATTAGTTGAATTAATCAATAGATTAGGTAGTAGAACATATACATTATAATTATATGTTTAGTTTTGAAATAGTTTAGTTTTGAATCTTTTAATTATACTCTTAAGATCAAAAAAACCTTGTAAGCTCAAAATGAAATTCCTCTTTTGGTTTCAATATTTGTCAGACATGTAATTAGAAATAGAAACAACAGTTACAGTGTTCAATCATTGTTGTCATGTTTAAGTTTTATCTTCATTGTTGTGCCCATTATTTCCTGCCATTCTTAGAAATGAGTTGTGTTTGTGTGTGTGTGTATTTGAGTGTTGGTATAGCGTGTTATCGCGTTGCAGGGTGCGGGCTGCAGGTGGTCGGGTGCCGCGTGGTGGTGTGCCGCGACGCCGCCGCCGGCGCGTGCCGCCGCGCCGCCTGTCGCTACTACCACATCCCCGTTCAATTGCCGCCGGCCCTCCGCCCCCCTTAACCCGCCCACCCCACACTGACGTCACCCGCCCGTCCCGTCCCTAGCAGTGTCCAACCTCCACCACCCCCACCCTCCTGACATCAGCCAAGCATCGCTCGCGCCCCGCGTTATCCATATCGATCGCGCCTCTGACACACTCGGGAAAGGCAGGTTCGGCCGGATCGCAGTGTCGCTCCCGCGGCAGAGGTGGTGATATCTTAGTGAATATCGGTTAGTGTAGAGAGAAAAGAGAGCGGCGGCGGCAGGGGACCGCGGCCCGCTCCCGCCGCCGCCGCCGGGAATGTGCGTTTAGTCTTCGGGAAAGAGTGTGTACATAAGTAGCGGGATATGATTCTCAGGCACGGTCATGCGATTGTGATATGAATAGATTTCGAGACGCCGGAGCCGTTCGAGTAATTTTATCGAGATCGTACCGAGATCGACGAATAGTAGTTAGTGAGGTTTCAAATGTTTTATTACATACTATTGTATATTATTTTTTTAAGATACGATATGAGTTCCTGTAAAGATCGGTGCGTCCGCTGTTGGGCGTCGCACGAAAACTTTGTTGTATATAAGCGATGTATTGTACGGGTGGTGGTGTGGAGCGCGAGCCCCGTCCGCTGGCGACCGCCACGGCCGGTGTCTGCAGTTGCATCACCCCCACTCCTAATGTGAGCATTTTTGTGAGAATTATGTTACTTTTTTATGTACGTTATGAAATTGTGTTTTTCTAGATGACAAGTTTTACACTAGACTAGATTAAGTGAATCAGTAATGAAACACCAATAGAGTAGCCGCTTCTCTCCTTCGGCACTGAAACTTTTGACGCCGGAGCACAATTTGACGAGCCCGGTCGGTTCGTCGTTCTTCCCTTAAGGAGTTCCCGTTCGCACCACATCCCACGTCGCGTCGCGTCGCCAGTTCACACATTAGCATAGATCACGACACTCACTCGTAGAGTGATAGACAACAGAAATTCGAAATACAATGAAAGTTATCGGACAATATTAACGAAGAAGGCATACTTCCAAGCTATTTACCTAAATTGTAGGATAAAACGTCGGCTTTCCAGATAGATTTTGCTAGATAACCATTGTTTTACGGTTCGATTCTCGTTTATGGAAGCACAAATAGTAACCGACGATCGAGGCGGATTACCTCTCGGTGTGCAGCAGAAAGAAATTGCTACCTATGTTATTTTCGACACAAACAGTATTAATGTTTTGATCAAATTTATATCGTGGTATGTATGTAGAGGAGATATGCGGATAGAGAGAGGCGGGTGAGCGCGCGCCGCACGCGCCGCGAGCGCCGGCGGCCGGGCGCCGCGCCGCCGGCGCGTGCGGCGCGCGCTCCTCGAGGGCATGGAAGCCTAATATTATTCCTAGTCCATATCCTTTTTGTTGATCAGTCATGCGGTTAATGTTAGAATAAAATATTAATAATTTGATTTATTCCTCCCATTTAGTGGATATTTTGATAATGATATATTAATAATGAAATATTTAAGATACATAATACATATTTGATTCTAAATCCTGATAAAGTGACACTACGTTAGTAATTTAGTCGGAGGGATACTTGTGCCGTGATTATATTTTTAGGTATATATATGAAATAATTCCTAGCGTCGGAATTAAAGAAGTGATTAATGTGTAAGCGTGTTATATTTATTGTCGTAACGTAAGTGGAATGCCATATCGATAAAAGGTGAATATCGGAAGCGGAGTCAAACTCATTCATTAGGAACTCGTTGCGTTCGTTTGTTTGTGTTGATTGTTATTAGTCAGTCCCGTGCTGTGTGCTCGACGAGTGGTAGGGTGAACAGTTCACTTTTATCTATACGGCACTATGACTCGTAAATATATAAGTTGTCATTTTATTTTTTGTTAAAATTTATCGTTTCATGAATTAGTTGTTGCCTTTAATTTTTATAATCAAAATTTTATGATCTGACGCATTTATTGTAAGACAATCGATTACTTTTATAATTAATTAGTGTGATAATAATAATGATGGTATCAAATTGCCGTTATGAAAGATTGAACATCGAAAGTATCCTTCCTGTGTAGAGGGACGCATCTGGCCCAATGTTTCTAGTGGATTTTATATTTTTCTTTTTGTTGTATTTTTAATGTTGCGTGTGTCTTACACATAATATATTTCATTTTTGTGATATTTTTAACTATAAAGTACTGTTATTATAAATCCAAATGGAATAATGATGGATGACCTAATTAAATATTCAAGAATTTATTTGTAAATCACAAAAAAAATGTAAAACTGTAAATATATTGAAAAAAAAAATGAACTGCAACACAATAATTGATTATTATATATCTCTCATCAAATACACTGTAAGTTCTTTGAGTACCTTATAATGGTATCTTATTAAGTAGTACGAGTAGGTACCTACAATCTACTCAACCGGTCCAGTGAACAAAGTATTGATAATATTGTGAACATTTTTTTATTCACGAACAATCACAGAAAGTACATGACATTGTAATATTATTTATGAAATTACTATGTGATGTGATCTTCGGATCAATTTTGAGTACAGTATAGATAATAAACAACTGAATATGTGATCTGACAATTTTATTTCATCGTTACAAACCCTTCTACTTCACCAACCTTGCACGCACGTGCAGTGGGCCACACGCTAAATAACTGACTGACCTCAGATCACAGAAAGAAACAGATCGGTTAAGCCGCTTAGTTTCTATGGAGTCGGAGTGTCGCTAACTCAACTAATTAAATAAACTTTAGTACCTATTGCGGAACTACGGTTTATCCTATAGTATTCTGTTGATCAATCTAAAATGCACCGCACCCCGTGGTACAATACAACCGCGTGGTTGAATGGTAGTATGTACCACGGAGTTTTTCTCCCGATGGACCGGTAGTACCTATACATATAGGTACAATCAAAACCATTCCCAATGGTAGGTATAACTCGTTCAACTGGGAATTACCGATTTCGGAGCGAAATGACTAGGTACATTGTATTAAAGTAAAAAGCCTCTGATGAACTTTTGATTAAACTTTGACTGCTAGTTGTACAGTCGACCGCACGTCAGTGGAAACATTGATCTTGAGCAGGCCTAGTTTCAATGATATGAGAGACCAGTTTATACTGGTTTTGTTTCCACTGACGTGCGGTCGACCGTACCATAGTTAACGTTTGTGGTTGTTGTACTTACTACCGGTCTATCGGGAGAAAATTTCAAATAGTACCTTGACGTGGACAGATGATATCTTGACGCGAGGACTGTCGATCTTTTACGACATATATTAGTTCGATTACCAACTTTATGTGAATTTTATTGGGTAAAATACAAGTAAATTTACATAGATAAACTAAAAAAGAAAACAAACTAAACATAAAAGATTACCGATTACCAACTTAGTATAAATATTTAGTTACTTCCATCTACACTATTGAATCTACAATATCGAAACCTATCCAACTGCACCTGCAGCGAGGTGTGAGGCAGGGAGATGTCATATCCCCGAAACTGTTCACCGCTGCACTGGACGACGTCTTCAAGCTTCTGGACTGGAACGGACTGAGCATCAACATAAACGGCGAGTATGTCACTCATCTTAGATTTGCCGATGATATCGTGGCCATGACTGAGACCCTGGAGGACCTTGGCACAATGCTCAATGGCCTCGGTAGAGTCTCTCAACAAGTGGGTCTAAAAATGAACATGGACAAGACGAAAATCATGTCGAACACCCGTGTTGTACCCACTCCTTTGAAGGTTAGAGACTCTACGCTCGATGTTGTAGACGATTATATATACCTGGGACAAACGGTCCAGTTAGGTAGGTCCAACTTCGAGAAAGAGGTCAATCGTCGAATCCAACTCGGCTGGGCAGCGTTCAGGAAGCTACGCAACATCTTCTCGTCCCAAATTCCGCAGTGTCTCAAGACGAAAGTCTTCGACCAGTGTGTGTTGCCAGTGATGACATACGGTACCGAGACGTGGTCCCTCACTATGGGCCTCTTAAGAAGGCTCAAGGTCACCCAGAGGGCAATGGAGAGAGCTATGCTCGGAGTTTCCCTGCGAGATCGAATGAGGATATCAAAAAATGAGGATATCCGCAGGAGAACCAAGGTCACCGACATAGCTCAAAGAATTGCGAAGCTGAAGTGGCAGTGGGCTGGGCACATCGCTCGTAGAACTGACGGCCGTTGGGGCAGAAAGGTTCTCGAGTGGCGACCACGTATCGGAAGACGCAGTGTAGGCAGGCCTCCCACAAGGTGGACCGACTATCTGGTGAAGGTCGCGGGACCCAGCTGGATGAGGTTAGCGCAGGACCGGTCGTCGTGGAGATCCTTGGGGGAGGCCTTTGTCCAGCAGTGGACGTCTACAGGCTGATATGATGATGATGACACTATTGATTGTGAATTTGCTCCTCGAGCGCAGTCTCTAGAACTACCCATCAAATTTCGAAGCTTATATTTATACAAACTGACGTCTATTCCCAGTAGTTCTATCATCATCAACAGCCTATTCAGATGTCCCCACTGTTGGGGCTCAGGCCTACCCTCTCAACGAGGGTGTTCGGGCTATTAGTTCACCACGCTAGCCCAGTGCGGGTTGGTGGACTTCACATGCGCCTCAGAATTTCTTCTTCGGCGTATGCAGGTTTCCTCACGATGTTTTCCTTCACCGTTTAAGGTCAGTAAATGTACTTAAGTTTCAAGAAAAAACCCATTGGTACTTGGCCCAGCTGGGGATCAAACTCCGGACCTTTCGATATGATAGGCCGTGTCTTATCCCCGACGTCACTGACACAACGTCACTGACGCTCTCTTCTATATATAGTAGTTTTATACTTTCTACCTATTAACAGTGCGTGAAGCAAATACCTAAACCTTAATACAGCCTTCGACATGGCTAAAATGGCGGAGGGTGGCGTGGATCGCCGACTGACACTAGGTTGTACTTGTGTGCTATGTGCCCTATTTTTAAAAGCCGCTGCTGGTTTTTTGTACGATGACGATGAACAATGAAAAATTCAAATGGTTTATAAGGACTTAGTCTCCAGAGCCATAAAACACATTACAAAAAAAACTACGGCTTTTTGGCGGGATTTTGTCAGAGATGTTTGTCGATTTTTTGTTTAGTTTTCCAAAAAATGTATTTTGTAGGTTTTGGTGTATATTTATGATAGTTTTATATGCAACAAGTGCTTATTAAAGTGTATATTGTGCGGGATAGTTAAATAAAAGCGTGTAACGACTCTACCGGATCGTTCCAAAATGTCCCTTGTTATTCCTCATTATACCTACTATCGGTTTAATGCGGACATGAACCTGCAGTGAGGGTGGATCACCGAATGGCACTAGTTGTGCCCTCGTGGAGGCCGTGCTGCGGTTTAATTGAAAATCGCCGACTAACTCTAGTCGTGCTCTGTTTTTGTGGATGCCGTGCTGTAACCGCCGGTTTAAATAAATATAAGAAATAATACTTAAAATAAGACAGGGCTGTATGGATGAAGCTTCCCTTGCCCGTCCTCAATAGAGGACAATATCAACAACACACACAAAAAAAGTCAAAACCAATTTTGTCTAATCCCGAAAATTTCATGCACGTGTATAGATTTATAAAAACGACAGTCGAAAAAATTTAAAATTTGATATAGACTCTTCAGACAGGGCTGTATGGACAAAGCTTCCCTTGCCCGTCCTCAATAGAGGACAAACCAACAAAAAAAGTAAGTAATGTCTGATCGTAAATCGTAATCGTTTTTAAATAATTTGTGCTGTCTACGTTTTATTTCATTGAACTTGTACTGATTATACAGTTTAAAAGTGTTTCTGCGAGTGTATTATGTGGTAGGATGAAATTTTGCGCACTCATGGGTATTCTTACAATATTTGGATGTCTGAGTTATGCTCAGAGGTAGAGTCCTGAGCCAAATATTTCAACTCGAACTGGTAAGTTATCGAACGTTATCACTTTAATTTGCATACTAATTTCTGCTCTACAAATTCCATGTTTGTTGGATTACAGTAGGGAAACTCGCTGGCTACAATGTTTGCGAGTTTGAAAAGCAAAATAAAAGAGGAAACTGGCAGTGATATTAGCAAATTGACTAACAGTTGGCGGAGTGGCGCATTTCTAGGTCGAATAACGCTACGAGATGAATCGGTGAGATCCTCAATGTTTAATTATACGTTTGCTAAGTAACTTCCTAATAAGTGTTACTCTCTAGGTGTTACTGGTTACTTGAATTCCTTTCTTTCAGTCAACAGCAAGTCCTTCAAGCTCAGGTGGACAAGGAGACTTTACATCTGATGTAAGTATTCCCTGACATAAAGTAAAATAGTTCTTTAACACACATATAGATAGATATACCAAGTTATCTGTGAAGTGGCAGAATCAGGAACTATGCAGAATGTCATTCTGCCGTCAGCACAAAATATATAGAATGACGGGCATGGAACGATGGCAGGCTACAGACTCAGTTCACAGATAACTTGGTATAACTATACATTTGTGACTATGTCAAGTGTAGCACATGTGGGTTTGTGTTAATTGAAATTCACATATACATAGGAGGACGGATAATTTGAAACAGGGCAAGATTTTCATACAATCAAGGTCACTTTGAAGCCATGGTTCTTCGTGTAGGATTGATGGGGGGATGACGGTCATCGAGAGAGTAGATGGAGGACTTCTAGATGGCTATAGATATCCAAATCTTAAAGTTAAGGAATCATGACGATGCTGCTCCCAAACGGCTGATCTGATCAGTTAGATATCTATAGCCATCTAGAAGTCCTCCATGTACTCTCTCGATGACCGTCATCAGATCATCCCCCATCAATCCTACACGGAAAACCATGGCTTCAAACTGACCTCGATTGTATGAAAATCTTGCCCTGTTTCTAATTATCCATCCACCTATGTAGGTATAGGTGTGTCACGATCACAATACAGGACTACGACTACGGGATACAATAATAATGATATAAATAAGCCCTGTTGAAAATATTTCCTGCTAATTTTTCCATCAATAGTTTCATTTGGAATTGTATTATTTAGAAACAATCTGTCTTTCTTTCTAACAGGATAACAGCAATACAATGTTGCATAGAACAAGTTAAGCTATCTATCTAATATATATTTATTCCTCTACAAGCCTTTTGATTATGCTGTCTGTTGTAATAATGGGACACTTTTCCAGTCAATATCTCCACAACTGGAGTCTTACTTGTCGGAGCGCACTGGGGGTCAGGTGGACCAGGCAGCATTACAACAGCAATACTCAACACAACTTGAGACTAAGCTCCGAGAAAGAGATGTATATTGGGAACAGAAAATTGAGGAGTTGAAAATATCTCTGACAACAGTTCAGGGTAAGTAATGCCACAGACCAGATGTTATGTATATTTTAACATTGTGATGTGAAAGTATCAGCTATCCATAGTTTTTTTTATAATAGATTAATTAATAAAATTACATTTAGATTCTAGTAATGTAAATTATACAGCAGATTCTTTCAGCGTGTTAACACTGCGATAATTATTTTGATAGATGGGTCCTTGTAAAAGTACTTTTTTAAATGAAATTTTTTTGTTAGGCGAAGAAGCAGCAGCAGCCCAAGCAGTGGCCCGCATGGCTCAGGCTGAAGCTGCGAGAGCTGCCAGCGAGCGCGACTCTGCCGAGAAACAGCTCAGTGAATTCAGAACGCGGCTGGCGGCGGCGGAATGCGCTCAGGACAGACTGGATGCACTCACTGTAAGACTCTTGCGCTGATGATCACTACATAGTAGTAAACAGCTTTGCACAAAGTTAGTAGCTTTGATGAACCAACTTTTAAAAAAACGAGTAACAATGCGAATTCATAAAAAGTCACCTTGAATTTGCAGCATTTTGTTACCATTATTTAGTTTTTTGCTTGTTTGTTCAGTCATGCTTAGACACATTTTTTTATTTCCGTAAGTACCAGAGATACAGACAGTTCATTAACGTCTAGTAGTTTAGATAACAAAACAATGTTCTTTATATTATTGTTAGACATTTTGAGAATTGTGGTATTGTTATTACATGTAATAATGTCAAGTCAAAAACTTTATTGCGCATACACTTGATATAGTTTATGCACGTGTTTTTGAGGATCCGTCAAAACGCAAAGATATTTAGTTTGTCTGTCTGTCTCGCTGATAATTATCTGGCAACGATGCGATGGGAACATTACTTTCCGGAATATTTCAGGAAAGCTAAAAAAATACGGATCCCGCACATTGTGTGCGACTGACGTATGGTTTGTTGACTTTGCTTATCTACCACCGCTTCACAATGTGTTAGAGTTGTGTAGAAGAAATGGCTCAAGAAAGTAGTTTGCAAATAAAGAGTTATTTACCCCTAGAACAGGCCTTGGTCTTGGGGCTGTTACTGCAACACCAAATGTCTCTTATCTACGCGCTCGTCCGGTAAAAGTACCTATGTGTGGTGTAACATATTGTATTTTTCAAATCAAATCATTTTATTGCATTCCGTAATGGTAAGTTTAAAAATAGATTAATTATTTATTATTTAATTCTTGTTTGCTTAAGTAAATAAAAATTTGTGTTTAGGAGGAATTGGAGCAGTGCCGCCGCGAGTGGGCGCGCGAACGGGCCGAGGTGTCGGCGGCGCTGGGGGCGGCGGATGCGCGCGCGCGCGACCTCGCCGACGAGCTCGCCGTCGTGAGGGCGGCCCTGCCCACCGACAGTCCCCACCATCACATGCACGATGATGGTGAGATTAGCATTTCTTTTACAATAAGCTTGGGAACGGTATTTAAAAAATATATTTAAACATTTACACAGTAATCCCGAGCTATTTTCTTAGCGCCCGGTGTGACGTCACCACTCACGTTGCTCTTGTAAAATGTGATTGGTGTATCCGTCGCCGACAGCCAGCGAATTCTCACAAATAAAGCGAGGTACAGTGATTGTGCAAATTAATAAGTCTTATAACTTTGTGAATACGTATCGTATCGAAGTGGAATAAAAACTATTGTCTTCATAGTAATGAGTGACTTTACCTGTCCTTCTGTCTCATGGTTAATAAGTAAATGCCATACAATAAATAAATAACAATTAAACCTCTACAGATAAAAGAGAAGTAAGAGCGAGCGGGTGCGGCGACTTCGACCGCGTGTGCCGCGAGCGCGCCGTGCTCACCCGCCAGCTGCAGGAGGCTAAAATGGCGCTCGCTGACGTCAAGACCTCCTGGAGCGGACAAATAGCATCGCTTGAAACACAGGTGAGCATTTACTATGTTTTGGCGATCTTCGGAATGAAAAGCGTACTAAGTTAAAACGACCTTTTAAAAGTAAGTTGATGACATGGATAAAGCATGAGAGAATATGCGTGCATGATGGAGCATTTTGCTGATTTTCACACCAATGTCAACTTTCGGAGGGGTTCCCCGTGGTCCAACTGAAATGTACTATGGGTGTTACAGTCAAGAACTGTTCAAGCTATACAGTGGTAGCCTTAGCGCGATTAACTTAAAGTTGACTTGACACAAAAGTGTATAGCTTGACTTGATCTAGACTGTACCAAAGGGAATTTTACTTCTCCGTGGACCAACTAAAAGTTGAACATCAGAAAACAGTAATTTCCATTTCCCTTCATACAACTTCTTCAGTATTAATACCTAGTAGCTACAGCGTAATGGGAAATCCCCGCCTGAACAGAATGGCATATGTTAGTTAAAGTAAAGGGAAAGTCCCGATTGTGCGAAAAAAATACTCAAGAATGAAAATTACCGTTTTCTCTCGTCCAACTTCAAGTGGATCGTAGGAAAAAAATCGAATGTACAACCATAGGGACCTAGCAGCTGGACCATGGGGCCCCAACTTCTGTTGTACAGCGTCTTATTAATTATTTACTTACTATACTAATTGAATAATAATTTTGATGTCAGACTTGTACATAAACCATTGTAAATACGTTTTTAATCCGGTTTGTTCACTAGGTAAATTGTATTAAAACGTTTTTGGTCCATGTTTAACATACGGTAATTGAAAGTGCTGCTAAGATTTTTGGTGTATTTCTTGTAGAAGTTGAATGAATGCACCACTATTATCATACGGAGTTGTGTAAACATAGGTGGCGCGGCTGTCGCGGCAAGCGGGGGAGGAGGGGGCGGAGAGACGGCGGGAGGAGAAAGAGAAAAAAGAGGTGCAACAAAAACTAGTCAGTATGGCAGCAGAAATAGAAAAGACCAAACAAAACTTGGCTAATAGTGAAGCTAAGGTGAGTACAATTGTAAGATAAGTTGTAATCCTTAAAAAATTGAAGTTTCATAAATGATTGATCTTTAGATGCTTGTAATTTTCAAATATAGTATAGTTTGCAATAGAAATTAAGATTAGAAATAAATTTCATCACTAGTGAGTAATAGGGAGGGAGTCCAACATCATAATAATAATATATGAACGATAAATAAATGGCTAGCCTTATTTATACTCAAAACGCGTAGGTAATCAATTGATTTAAAATAAACACGATTGTTACCGCGATAAACCATTTGTTTAGTTTCTGATATGCTGGCGTAAGGCGATTCCACGAATGTATGGCAGAAACCCCTTTCGTTCAAATACTGATGAATAGTCTTTATGTATGAATCAATATACAATTATACATTGCGGTGGCATATTCAATTTTTTTTAAATGGTTATTAATAAAATTATATGAAAATAATTATTTGATAAAAAAAATATAAAAAAATTCCGTTTCTTCTACCATGTTTTTGTTCGTCAAACCAAAATAATGAAAATCGGTGCTCATTAGCTTATATTTGCGTTTATTGTATCCCGTACAAAACAAATTTCATAAATGAAGTTTTAATTGAGTTAGAATTGAGCTTCAATCTCAATTACTTATATGTATTGAACTAATTGTGCCAAAGTTATATTATTATGCTTTACAAATGCACCAGCTTAGATCGCATCGGTACTTATCCCTTTAAAACGCAGTGAGCCAGTTTAACATCTCCTTCATCCAGCTATTCGTTCATTCGTAACAGAGTTCACGTAACCACTAATTCGCTAATGAGTAATGAAAACTATAGTAGTCAGCTTCATTCATTTCACATTAAGTTAACATTTTCGAGCCTGGACAATTGGGAAGTGTTCTCGAATCTTTTAAATGTACTTAATATTAAAATTCTTACAATACCGGGGGTTGTTGACCTTGTGGCTAGTGAGTGAATGAATGAAACATTCGTTAGGGGTGGTTCCGGGCAGAGCAGAATGAAATAAAGTTTTGTAGCAGAGTGAAAAAATAGGTGCGAATCACCCAGTTACATTCGGTATAAGGATTCTTTTAAAATCCGATAGAACGCTTTCAAATTGTGCGGGTATGACGTATCGTTGAGTGAGTGAGACTGACCGGGTGCGCTACGCAGGTGGTGCGGCTCAACGGCGAGGCGCACGCGCTGGCGCTGGAGGTGAGGTCGCTCCGCAGCTCGGCCAGCCACGCCGGCGTGAGTGCAACCCTCTACAGCATATAGCGGTGTCCGTAGCGTACCCACTTGGCCCCTACATATCGTGCCGTCCTATTATATATTTTGATACAATACTAAAATTATTAATTTGTTACCTAACTAATTTAAATCCTTGGTAAAAGGTTGCCGGGTAAGGAATCGAGGAAGCGATAAATGTGTAAACTATTGCTATTTTGTATGTTTTCTGGTGTACAAAAACTATCAATCAACCTAGTTACTAAGCCAGGGCCTTGAAATAAAAAAGGAAGTCGCTCGCTGGTTTGTTGGACGCCAATTTTTTTAAATGACTCTAATGTTCAATAGATTTCCAGAATTAAAGAAAAATATGCAATAAATGAGAGCGTCAGTGGCGTAGGGGATAAGACGCGGCCTATCATATCGAAAGGTCCGGAGTTCGATCCCCAGCTGGGCCATGTACCAATGGGTTTTTCTCGAAACTTAAGTACATTTACTGACTGCTCTCAAACGGTGAAGGAAAACATCGTGAGGAAACCTGCATAAGCCGAAGAAGAGATTCTTAGACGTATGTGAAGTCCACCAACCCGCACTGGGCTAACGTGGTGGACTATAGCCCGAACGCCCTCGTGGAGAGGGTAGGCCTGAGCCTCAGCAGTGGGGACTTTAATAGGCTGTTGATGATGATGCAATAAATGATGCCTTAAAAATCTGGTTCCTGCCACAAAGTTTGCATTTTGCGTAGTAAAATTATAATAAATTAAAAAGTTGATAATTTCAGTATTGTGCGACGCATTTAGAATTTATTTACAATTTTTGTTGTTTTTTTACTTTTTTTATATTTATTTAGTTATGATAGAAGGCGAAAGCATTAAATAGTCGTATATCGTAAGATTTTATTGGTAATGACGCTTTCATTTACAATTTACTTAGCTTTAGCTTTTTGTGTACAAAGTGACAATGAATTTTTAATCGTTCCTAGATAATAACATATCCTAGATATTTCTATATTAGATTATATAGTATTTATCAAGCGTATGCTCGTCAATCACCCATGGTGATGTATATGAATTAGTTCAGTCCGTATTCAAAACATTATACATTAATCGCCAATCGAATTATTTCCTTGACTTCTTGTTACTTTGTATGAACAAGATCAAGACGGCAGACGCGATTTAGTTTTGACGGCCCCTGTTCACCGTGTTATTAAATTACATGTATTAAATGGCTATAAAGATATAGCAAATGATACTACTTACTGCTGATATACATTTATTAGGCGTTGGTTCAATATTTTAGGTAGTTTCCCTCGTTGGGCACACTGACAAAGCTGTATTTTCAACTAGAATTTATGGACCCTGTATTAACTAAGAATTTCACATGGAAACTTATATTGCTACAGTAGTGGTGTGCTGGGATTTATGTCACGTTTTGGCGAGTGTTTGCACTATGCTTTACAATACTTCGGTACAGTCAGCATAAAAAGTACCTTAGTATTTGAATTTTCCGAAAGAATGGCATTGCTAAACACGTCATAACACCAAAACTTCTCGAAAGTACGGTCGACCGCATGTCAGTGGTAATAAAACCAGTATAAGCTGGTCCCTCATAGTATTGAAACTCCCTAATAGGCTAGGCCAGCTCTAGGTCAAAGTGTATCGACTGACGTGCGGTCGACTGTACATATTTACACAAAGTTTCAACATTAACTAGTTTCAAAATATAGTATTATTGTGTTTTATCTAACACAATCTATCTCAAATATCGAGCGTGAAATGTCGATTGAGTTGTGTTGACATTGACAAAAACTAAAGATATCAGTTTGAAGTATCAAACATGCTTACGATTTCTTTCTGTCATAATATTTTGATGAAATAGAAGAGTTCAGAAAAATAAAGACGTTAGGCTATTGTGAAATTTAGTGGTCAGTAATTGAAATTTTGAAGTAAGTTAGTTTTCGTTCAGCTACTTTTGACGTTGACTGTACCATGTTATTGTATCTCTTACATTTTATATCACCATTGTTATCGTGGAGATAGTTCCTATTGTACACACATAGTGTCACGTGATGACGTTTTTGTGATAATAAAGAGGTTGGTGGCAGCCAGTCGGCTGATGACAGGTACTGTGTTACCGTCTAGCTTGAGGTGATCTTTATGTAATTGAATTGTAACTCTTACAAAGCATTTTGTACATTCCAAGTAAGTTTATTGATGTATATTTTATTTTTGTTTAACTTTAGGGGGTTATTATTATTTTTACCTTATTCAAGTTTATTTTTTTGTCAGTTTTTATTCCGTACAAAATGTTGTTAAAGAATTTTGGCGTGTTAAATCTGTTTGCTATTATTTTTGCGATGCACATTTTTTAAACAATAAATTATTATAGACTGTTGCCTATTATTTTTTTATTTTTCCTAGATTGTGCATGATAATGTAAGTATGTAGGTACAGATTTCATGGCTTTTACTAACATTGTACGAAGTGGTTTTGCATGAGTGGCTTTTAACCCTAACTAACATAACTAATGGATTTTATTGAAGATTTTATATCAGGTATGAAACACATTAAATTAGACCAGCAGCGTACATATTCAAGAGCGCGTAAACTAAATCTCACCGCACCGTCTATTAATAGATAAAATGTGTTAAACAAATTTATCTTTACTGAGCACTTGGTGCTCCGGTCTATATTTGATGGGATTTGTACCTAATTTTATTAATTCCACCAATAGCAAATGATCTTATCGCAGGTATAAATTCTATCAGTCAATAAGGTGTGTTTACATACATGACACTTGTATTTATCAATTAGTGTGACTAATACATGATAGGCTGGGAAACAACACGTGGTCGAAACACTAACATATACTTACGACTGGTTTTGTGACACAATATATCACAAGGTGTACTCTATAAACGCTGTGAAGAAAGGAAAATCTTTGCAGATTGAATTTAAACTAACCATATCGCATTTAAGTACCAGTCGGTCTGTAGTCGGTAGCAAGCACCGAGTGACGTAATTGTTGTTCTTGCCTCGAAACTGGCCGCTATTATACCTAAAACCTGCTCCATTGGTGAATGTTGACATTCGTTTCGTGGTTATTACGCTAGTAGGTAGTGTGCACCTGTCGAATCACTTAGCAGTTATTAGAACTAGTACGTTGATAATGTTTTTAGTTCCGCAGAGTGGAGTCGACGTCTAGACAGGTTGAGACCTCATTAGTTTTGTATTGTAACTGGTAAAAGAAACCATTTTTTAAAAATCATTATCACAAGTAAGTTCGATTATCAGAACAAAAATTGCATTACAACATTACAAGTAAATAATCGTTATCTTAAAGATATAGTTTCGAGAACAGTGTCGCAGATACAGTTTCGCTGAGTGCAAGTGATGGAATCACGATTACTTAAACTTCAGTACCTGCGTGGTTTGGTTTTGGCTAGTCGTGTAGTTAAAGCCCTGTACCCATCATATTCCAGGAAAAAACAATGGACCTGCAATCCCGAATAGAAGCCCTAACGGAGGAGAACACGGAGCTTGCAACGGCGCTGGAAAACGAAAGGATGTTGGTGAAGATCCTCAAGGAGAAAGTGGACAAATCCAACAGACTGTACGACGAGCAGACGGCCGAAGTGAATCACTTGAACTCCGTCGTGACGGACATGCAACATGACTGCGTTGATATCCAAAGGAAGTTCGACAAGTGAGTATCATTAGTAGAACTTTAGTTTTAAAGTAAAAACTGACATCCTACTAATATTATAAAGGCGAAAGTTTGTAGGGATGTTTGGATGTTTGTTACTCTTTCACGCAAAAACTACAGAACAGATTTTGATGTACTTTACAGTACGTAATATAAATTATACATCAGAATAACACTTAGATTCGGGAAAAGCTGTACCGCAGGAAAAAACTTTTCTACGCGGGCGAAGCCTCGGGGAAACAGCTAGTATATTTATGAACACTCGCCAAGAAATAGATAGGTACCTACATACTCAAACTTTATTGAATTTATCTACTCGTGTGGCATGTCACGACGTAATTCTGCTTTTTATTCATTCCATCTCTCTCTGAATTTCAGGGAAAAGAGGGAGAAGGACGAGGCGTTACTGCGCAACGCGCAAATGTCGCAAAACATGGAAATGAGTCAGTGCAACGTGCGCTACCAGGAGACGGTGATAACCGAGCTGAAGGGCAGGGTCACCGAGCTGGAAAACCTCATTGCGCAGCACAGAGAGGTGACTATTGCATCAAGTGTCTATTTTACAGCAAACTACTTTTTTGATTAACATTTTGTATTTTAACGACGACAACGTCTCAGTTCCGCCAAGGCGATGATTTAAAAAAGTGCTTAGAGTAGCTTAGGGTTCCAGAATTTAAGATAATGTGTAGATTTAATTTCCACATAAGAGAACCTTATTAAATTAACATTACGCTTTTTACAGAATCAAGCCGAGTGCATGTTAATAAAAGAAAGCGAAGGGTCGCGCAAGACAGAAATAGAACAACTCAGAAGGAGGATAGAGGAACTGACTGACGGTGAAACTTCTTTAAAAAAGAACATACAAGACTTAGAAACTGAAATCTGTGATAAAAATAAGGTAAATACCTAATGTGTGATGTTTTAATAGGCATTATCGTCAAAATATAATGAAATCGAAAATTTAAGAAAAAAACCCGTAACAGAGTCCTAAGTATTTAACTTTAGTTATAAGCAGTCTATAATATGCATGCACACTCCTGTTAGGTATTTGTAAAGTAGCTGTAAAGTAACTGTGAAATTTCATAATGTACCAAAAGGCTTGAAATGTAAATGAGGTGTCTTGGTTACAGAAAATAAAGACATTAGATAACCGGATATCGGATATGAAGAAAACCCTACAGCGCGAATTACAAAGCAGTAAATCGGATCTTACGTCTGCGGAGGAACAAGATATTAGTAGAAGGTAAACATTTACGGATAGTTCATACATAATTCGTTTTAATAGTACGACGTTTTACGACCACTAGTATCCTGTATCTATATTGACATATCTTCAATGCTGTACAGATTTGATTTAACGTTCCTATGTGTTCTTCTAGCATTTACTCTACTAATAACTATTTACTAATAAATACCACAATCTCACATATGGAACTAGATAAAAAGTATTTACTTTAACTATGCCTAACTGTTGCCCGCGACTTCCTACGCGTGGATTTTAGATAAGTATGTGGTTATATAATTTGTTGCCTAACAAAGCAAGCCAAAACCCTTTTTTCTGAACTGAAAGCATCTGTAGCATTGTCAACCCCAGCCAGTTTACTCCGAAGTACTCCGATCTGCAAGTTTATATGAATGTTAGAAAATGAGTTTTTGTATTGCTGGTCGGCATTACTTGGCCAGTTTTCGAGATGTTTTAGATCCTATATATTAGCCAGGGATATACCCTATCACTATAAAAAAACAACATTTCATCAAAATCCGTTGAGTAGTTTTTGCGTGATGGACGAACAGACAGAAATTCCAAGAGTAGCATTTTCCCCCATTTTTCCCAAAAATATTTAATGTACTGAAACAACTTTTCAACAGTTTTATTATATGTATAGATTATTGTTGACAGATATTTGAAGCACGTGGTGCTGCGGTTCCTGACGGCGCGCGAGCTGGAGGCGCGGCAGCTGACGCGCGCGCTGGCGGTGCTGCTGCGGCTGTCCGCGCACGAGGAGGCGCTGCTGCGCGCCGCGCTGCCCCCGCGCTCCGGTCTCTCCGCCTGGTTCCCCTCGCTCAACAACACTTGATCCCGCACCCGGGGGCTCCAGGACATACAGTGAGGCGCCGTGTACTTGGGCGTGATGGTCACACGTGGCTTATGAAACGGGACTTGGTAATTTTCTCAGAAGATGTCATGCAAAATAAATTACAACATTCCCTAAAACACACTCAACCGTCCCCCCCGCGCCCCCTCTCCCCCCTTCACCCTAATCTCTTGGCTTAATAGTACTCAACTGTCCAAGTTTGATAGCCAGCTACCTTTGACCTTCCCACCTCCAAATAATAAAAAAATCCAATAAGAATATTCCGGTCCCGTAGTTAGAAACGTGATAGTTAGCAAATTACTACATTTTTACCCAAAAAAAATACACAATAGCTGATAAATAAAATCAATGTAAAAAATTCGATTAACCGAAATTATTTGACAGGCGGCAAAAGTCAGAAGCCTTGGAAACCTGAGGTCCCAAGACGTTTGGCGTCACTTTTTTTGGGATCCTGAAGTCCCAGGACGTTGTGACTAATTCCGAAATTGATTGGATAATCCGATTGTTTTCTTGAGTCGTATTTTACACTAATTCTGGAGTGTCTGTCACACTTGGTAACTGTGGACATCCGAAACTAGGGAGTCCAAACCGCGCATCAAACATTGTGAAAAGACTGATAACATTATAAATGGTCGTTCTTCGGTTATATTGATCAGTGAGCACCGATTTCGTATCACGCTACTTGCGAGGTATGGCAGATAATCCTATACATTAGTGTTATGTAAAGTGCTGTCTTATATTTTGCTAAAGCAATGTGGACAGACAAAATTTTATTCCAGTATTTCAGTAATAATAATCATGAATGAATATTAAGAAGTAGGTACATATAGGAATATTAAGTACGAAAAACTGTATTACGCGAAATATAAAAGTATTGTTCTTTAATTTATTACTACATCAAATAGTTTTGAACAAAAATAACATTTTATGTAGGTTAGGGAAAATAACATTTTATTACAGTTGCCTTATTAGTTGCTAGTCAATCTATACTAATAATAAAAAGGTAGTTTCTTTAATAGATGGTACTCTCCAAACTCGAAGATAGGCACATTTTGTCAAGAAAGTATCTTTTCAACAAAAAGTAGCGCTTGCAGCGGCGTCACTCTAGTTGTCTTCACCGGTTGTTTGTAAATATAATTATAATAATTTTACACTGATCTGATACACGTGTATATTGAGTCTAGTCTTAGCTTGTTCATATTATTATTGCTATAGGTAAATAGTTTATTGTGTAAGTATTTATACTGTTGTTTTACTTGTGAAAGGTAGTTAGAATCTTAGATGAAACCCTTAAGATGCGTTACTTAAAGAAAATGGTCTAACAAACAAAACCTAGTACCTGGTTTTGGTCAGTCCAGTACGGAACGACGGTTTGATTGAATGTCATTTACATTTTTCTTTCCTTGTAATTAGTTACGATTGAAGAATTTATAATGTCTTCGTTTGTAACGGATTTACAAACAAATAATTTTCGGAACTTCAATTTTTCTTAGTTCGTGGTTCGCCTCAACGTGTTTGTAACCGAGTTTTGTGATTACAAAACCACAAACGACTACTTGTACCTGGCTCCGACCGTGCCCCCGAGTCTATATAGTTTTCGTCTCTGCAATGTAGAGACCGTATCTTCCTCCTTTGGTTTCATCCGTAACCGAGTTTATTTTTGTATCCATATATGAGCCGTCATGAATCATCATAAGTTATGACTAGTTATGAGTGACCACTGACCATTATGTGATTTTAATTGGTAACTTCGCCTCTTGTCGAGGATAAGGCGAGTCTTTCACACCAATATGTGGTGGGTAATTTTTTGAAAATATGTTAAAATAAACCGTAGACCGGATTTGGGTAATTCGTAGAATATGAAGCGCGACATTAATCTATACTTTTATTATTTTTGTTGCTATTAATATTTATAATATACCTACACATAAATCAGAGTACTTAACAGTTTTACAGTGTACCAGGTGCTTTTTAATGATTTATATTTTTGTAATTTCACTTTTTTGCTGTGTGTAAACTGATTCGTTGTCATGAAAATTATGTTAAATGTTTATTTAATAAAGATGTGAAACTATTACTGCCGTGTTTGTCTTATATCAACGCAACGCAGTCACATTATTGGCGCAGCCAGCTTAGCACCTGAGGTGTCGGCGTTTTACGTCAAGTACTTGTAAAAACAGGCCAAAATTTATTACAGTCCAAAGTGAATTTAGTTCAAAAATTGCACTAGGAGTGTGTAAAACTACTCATAATCGGTGATTGGGTCGGATTTGAATTTTGTCCAACATAGTTTTAATTCAAAAAACATAACAATATCCTGAGACTATATTCCACAGAGATAAAAGTACATACCTATAAGATAGACAAAACATCTAGAAGTTGTCACGTAGAAAGTAGAACGAAGTGAATTAATGACTGGCCTCTTGGGTAGTGGTAGTGGCCCTGCCTACTGCGCCATAAAGGTCGTGGGTTCGATTCCCACCCGGGACCAACATGTGTGATGAGCATATCTGTTGGTTTTCGGATTCTGTGTTTGTATGTAATTAAGCATTTATTTAAAAGTATTTATGTATGTTTATCAGTTGTTGAGTACCCATTTACAAGCTTCGACTTAGTTTGGGACTAAACAGCCGTGTGAATATGTCCAAACATTTTTTTTTTTAAAGTCCGTGACCAGGAAACATTCAACCGCACGCCCAGTATCTTGTATGTAAGTAGTTTAAATGATAAACACATACCCATTTTATACGCATTTTATTCGTCATTTATTTACAACTTACATTATAATTTTGTTTAGGAGCAATTGTTGCAACGGCGGCATAATAATGTGATCTACAGTGCGGCGCTTCTCACAAGGCACGAACATACACGAGTTACGATCAGAAAGCCTAACTTGCAGAACGTCTTCGAAGCAAAACGTCTACAAACAGTGCTACTGCTATATGGCTGTATGGCTAACCCTGCACGACCCCTTGCAAATTTAAAATAAAATCTTTAAAATGCTGTAATCTTAAACGTTTTGCACTTCAAACCATTTACCTTATTAGACGTATTGGAACTATTAACTAATCTGTGGTATAGCTGCCAAGGCAATTTACATTTTAGACGTTTTGCTTCAAATACATTCTGCAAGTTAGGCTTTCTGACCATAACTCACAGATACGAGTAGATGGAGAGTTCAACGTGCCCTTTCGCGTTCAGATCTTGAATAATGTATAAAAATAGCATGCAATATGTTTGAGGGTCCCGTACACACGGAAGGTACACATTAAGAATCATATTTTAAGGCTCCATTGATTCGATTCTCGTTACATTCACAATTTTCCTATATCCATAAAAATGTGTGCCTTAAAATGCTAAAACGTAAACAGATAACTCAACTAGGAACTCAAAACTTCCTAATAAATGTGCATAATATATAATAATAGTACATAGATGCAACAGGACACCTAGACTAGACGGTGGAATGTTATCTACAATAAATTTATCTACATATAGGCATTTACTGATCTAGTATTTCAACTATTTGCCTGCAGTGGCAATCAATGCTAGCTTTATAAGAGTTATACAATATTGCTTTGAAACTTGTTAGTCATTCATTATACTATAATTAAATTGCACAGCCTTTCCTATTTTTGTATATTAAATAGTTCGACATCCCGTCAATAAAAAAAATGCTTTTCCTTTTATTGTTAGTAAAGGAGGTCGATTAATGTACAAACCTTAGGGTTGAGCAATTGATTAAACTGGGGAACAAAATATTTATTTCTGCGGAGTAACATTTTCACAAATATTAGTAATTCTATACAATTCAAGATGTAGTTATACAAACGTGAGTCGGTATGTTTAGTTTTTATTGATTGACTCTTGGTTTATTAGTAATTAAATCTACAAGCTACAAATCTTTATTATAAGTATGTCTGTAGGTGGTCGAATAAATTATTTTTCTTTAAAAAAATAATTAAATCATCAAATTCGTTGTCGCAAAAAAAAGTTCCCCAGTGTTTTTTTTTAATTTCCAACCATAAAAATGTTAGCTATTGCGCTTATTTTCACGTAAGTATTTCGCATCGCATTTTCCCGAGATCGTTGAAATCATCCTTTTTTTGGCAGAAAGCGATGGAAATGTTACTCGATTTTAAAAAAATGCGATACGAAAATAAGAAAAAAATACGTTCAACCAAATATTATGCTAATAAATCATCTATAAATACAGTTCCAAGAGGATTACAGTAAGATATACAAAATGCTTGAAATACATAAGTGAATTCAAAGATAGACATTATAAACCTAATATTATACAATACGTTACTACTTATTTATTGACTCTTGTTTAATTTTAATAACAGATAATTGTTTGCATCACAACGTGTCATACGACGATTTAACTTTATACTACACATTTACACTCCGCCGGTCTTTGACCATTCATTACTCTACGCAGACAGTTAAAGGATAGGTACCCAGGCGATTAAAACGCATAACCAAATACGTAAATGACCAAAAAATATTTTACACTCATTTTCAGCTTTTTGCTTGTTCAGAGGAAAGCGTCTCCTAGAGGAAATGTTTTTTTTATGAAAATTAATTGCAAATCCAAAGAAAAAAAAACAATTTTTATAAATAATAATAAAAACATTTACCGCGGTGGGGAGTAGCACATTCGAGGAGGGGGAACCCCGCAATAGGAACAAGCTAATTGCCAAAAATGACCATGCGACTGCAATACACTGCACAATGCTGAACAAATTGAAATATTCATCGACCACGAGTAAGTACCGTGTGAAGACGTCGCCACGACCTACCCTTATGCACATCCTTATCAATTTTCCCTGTTCATTCTCTCACTTTACTATCAACTAACGGATTATTGTAATTTTCTATTATTCTATACGATTCTGTCATTTTTATTAAAGTACCTTTAACCCTCTAATAATTAAAACATTAATAGACAACTTATGTGTTACTTTTGATAACAAATCATACGCCAAAAATTTATACGTGACGTCGTAGGTACTTGCTTAAATAAGTGCTGTCATTGAGATAGGACGTTAATAACACTTAAATCATACACGTGGCCAAGAATTTGAATAGGCGGGTTCCACACGAAAATAAAATGTTTTGGTTCCGACTAGAATTTGACGTACTTATTTGATTGTCTTGTCTCTTTGGAGCCGGCACAGTGTAGCGCCGATTGCAAGTGCTCAAGTCCGCCCATCGCGTATGTATCATGTCTACTTACATTATGTTTCAAAATTAACCTTCCAAAACCCGAAGCCCAGAGCGCATAACCTTTGTAACTAGTATACTCACTTAAAAACTGATTATTAATTAGCTAATCAGTTGACAGATACATTTCGGACTTTATGTCAGAGAAGCGTCGAGTGACATTGTCAGTTGTCTGACTGGCGCAAAATGAGTATAATATGACATTAACATTAGGTATGATATTGAATATTATTATCATCCGGTGGATAACAAAAGGTGGATATTATGCTGGCTCGATATCGAGGCGGCGGATTTCGAGAGGTTAATGCTCACACGCGACTGACGTCAACGCTGGTCACGCGCACACTGCCCCCGACCCTGGAACCCGTCCCTCGGCCGCCCGTGGCCGCGCGGGCCCGCTTATAGCTTGACCCGGCCGGCGCAGATGTCCGCGAACAGCTGCGACGTGACCGGCACGAACTGCGCGCCGCACCGGAAGTACAGCGGGTCCTTGATCACGTCGGGGTCGAAGCCCTCCTTCTGGTACTGCAGCTTCTTCAGTTTAAACGTGCCTGCAATTAGGTACAGTAGCGCACATTTAAATGGTGACACATCGTCGCCGTCTAGTCTCAGTAGTTCGATTGTTTTGTGATTCAGTCTTCTTTAGTGTCAGTAGTTCAGTTCCTTTGTGCCGTCGACCGCACGTAAGTGGAAACAAAACCAGAATAAACTGGTCTCTCATAGTATTCAAACTCCCTTCTAGGTTAGGCCAGCTCAAGGTCAAAGTGTTTACACTGACGTGCGGTCGACTGTACTAACTTCCGAACTGCTGAGACCAAGAAAAGCTCAGGAGTTCGGTTTGAGATCAATATCTTTATGACACCGATCATCCCTAGAGAGAATCTTGCGTCGTCCTTAGTGTAAAACGCCCAACACTGACCCGTGATGTCGATGTCATTGAGTATGCGCAGGAACAGCGGGCGCGCGTACGAGGGCAGCGAGTCGTCCAGGTCGCGCGCCAGCCGCGACAGGTCCAGCGAGCGCGCCGCGTCCGCGATGGCCGCCATGCCCGCACGACCCTCCGTCTGGGGGATCTGTAAAGCAATCAATATCAAGTCAAATAATCAATCAAGGAAGTAATAAGTTATATAACAATATGGTCGGTGGATCAAAGCAAAGTGGAGATGAGATGTGTGTTAGTCGCCATTTTCCTAGCTCCGCTCCGATGACGAGCGTGGAACCTACATCAAGTAACCAATATCGTGCGTATACAACTGACCAGTTCTAGGCGAAGGGTTTTGTACGGCTAACCGAATGCGGGCCTTCTGAAATGCCTCGAGACAATACCCTTCCGTGGTTATACCTAGTTCTTTTCACGACTACTGCGAGGAAAATAATAACGTTCTCAGAGAATGATTTTTTTTCTATTTTCTGTCACGCGATCCTAATTATCTCTGCTATTGGCCACACACAGACCAAAACAAACTACTTGCTATGATGTAAGTGGGAACCAGTTTGAGTAATGTAAGTCACCCAGTTAGATAAATGTTTCCCCTCATGTTTATATTTTATAATCTGCCTCTAGTTAATGTTCTCTCCAAATTCTTAACTTTCGATAATTACTGTTACCTTGCTGTTGATAAAAAAATATATATACCGAAACGCCGTACACGACGGCGGGTATCTGCTGCAGCGCGGGGCTCATGGCGTCCTCCACCTCCGCGGTGGCGACGTTCTCCCCCTTCCACTTGTACGTGTCGCCGGTGCGGTCGCGGAAGTACAGGTAGCCCAGCTCGTCGGCCACCAGCAGGTCGCCGCTCACGAACGCCGCGTCGCCGCGCGCGAACACGTCGCGCACCAGCTTCTTGTTGCTCTCGCTCTAACAGCGCACAAACAACACAAGCAATCAATCAATCAACAGCATCCCCACAGTTCAGACGGCTACCCTTTACAGCACTTTCCACAAACAACACTTATTAGATTTTTTTATTCAGGAAACTTACTGTTCAGACCGAACCAAAATGTGTATTTATAATTTGGGTTTGATTCATCTATACTAATATAATAAAACTGAAGAGCTTGTTTGTTTGAACTACCAGCCGGATTTGAAAAATATTTTTTGCATGGCGGCTGTGATATATGATGTCTCACCTTGTCGACGTACCCGTAGTACTCTCTCGACGCATTCCCTTGAGCAATTAGGCCGATGAACATACCCGGCTCATCTGAAATATGAATAATGGCATGTTATGTCCATTCCAGTAGACACTGATAACTTTAAAAATGAATAATTTAAAACTTATAGTGCACTAAAATGAAACACCATGGCTCTAGAGACGAGTTCTCGTGTTGGTGATTAAGAAAGGATCTAAAATGTAGTCCTCCATGTTTCCAACACAAAATAACTTGCGTCTGTGAATATACAACTTTTTGCTGCTGTTTTTATATGGTATCTTATCTAGATGTATCCTTGCAATAAGGGGTTAAGAAACGGGTCCAAAGATGATAATGAAATGAGAAAGTGTGATCTGTTGCTAGACATTTGTGCAGCCCGGGGTGGTACTTGAGGGTGTGACACTCACTGGGCTGGCAGCGTATGCAGTGTCCGTCGGCGCCGCGGAGCAGCGCGCCGCGCTCGTCGGCGCGCACCAGCGCGATCGGGTGCAGCCGCGTCGGCACCAGCTTCGGCATGAACCCCACCGCGCCCACGGTGTTGTCCACGTTTACTGCAACATACATTATTATTTGAGGTGGGGCTCTTTCGAGGCTTATCCAGCCTTGTATCACTACGACCATTGCTGATCTATTGTGATCGCTGCCATCACTATAGTACAGTGTTGAGCTTTGCATCCGTTAGGAACTTTGGCAATAATTAGTTTTACTTCATCAAGTTGAAGTAGGTAGTTGCCCAAATGGGCGCTTATTTTACGCATTAGTGGGCCACATTCGCATGGTGTTTCCTCCAACATACATACACACATTTATACATACATACACATTACACACCATTCTATCCTTTATGATTAGAGGTAAGTATATATGTTTACGCTGCTGTCCGTCATTGGAGCCTAGTTCGGTGGTCAGTGGACAGTTTGAGTTTGAAGGGTTCTACACCATCCGACGTTGCAAGTTGACAGGTGATGCTTCTTAAGTGCTCGTTAAGGTGATTTGGAATATTAGTTAGCGGCTCCTAATTATTATTGGTTTGTAAGTTAAGTTCATTAGTTAGCCAGTGATTTTAAATATGTATAGGTAATAAATAATTATGAATACCTAGTGCGAAAACTCGACGTTCGTGAATTTCTGGTATAATGTAATATTTTTTTAGTAAAACGGGTTTTGACGTTTCAATTGAAGCGGACCTCGGTTTTTCCACCCACAGCAAATTATTTTCCTTATTCCTAATTCGAAGCCGTTTGATGGTACACAGCTGGTTTGTGAATAATTTTATCTAAACTTAATTTATTTTCCCATAACCTTGTTGTGTATGAACAAAACTTGGCCATTGCCCTAACCAATCAGTCAAGTGCTTACGAATTATCATTTATTTGGTCTTCGACCGCACTAAACATGTTGACATTACTATAGCCTTATCAAAATCAAATTTAAATATTAAGTAGGTTATTATTGCTCAATATTCGAACATCAGTCATAACAAAAACTTGATGTTGACTTGTCATAGTCCAAATTTTATCGAATACGTCAACCCTTGACTTATTATTTATACAACAACTTCGAAACATGAGCTTCCTTGGAATGTCCAAATTCTGCATATGAAAATATGAAGTACCTAACCATACTCGCTTACACTAGTAATGTGCTTAAGTTATAAATTATGATTACCTAGTTACCTAGTGAAGCATACTTTGGCATTTTGAATGTGACACACCGTGGACACATCCGACAGTGGTCTTGCGTGAGCCCACCTCTAGCTGATTTGAATAGTACAGGCACTGAGCAGATAATAGTTACTACTTACGTGTACAGGGCAGAAAAACGGGGAGTGTCCAATTAAGTGTAATTTTACATTGAAAGACTGACCACATGTAAATACAAGAAATTAAATAGAGCCCACAACGCGGATTTTCTGTCATACCTCATGATTTCATCAAAAACAATTCCGGATTTTTAAAACTCGCTCCTTTTTCCACTGTACTCTTCAGTTCAGTGTTGCCGTGTTTTCAATGCAGATTAGAAATCTAGATGAATAAATAAAGTAGGTGGATATACTCACTGATATTGGCGTTGCCCTCCGTCGCGCCGTATATTTCATTTATCTGGGGCACTTTGAACCTAAACAGACGACGTCGATCATTATTCATGTCATGTAAATTAAAAATTACTAAACGGTGACACCAATAAGGCGGACCCCACACCCAGGTGGAGAGGCAGCCTTTGTATTTAAAATAGAAATTGGCAATCAATGTATTGTAATTGTCTAATTTGTTTGATGAAGACGATAATAATTTATGTGGAAATCTGGTACAATCGGCTTATTATTTGTAGGTAGGCCAGAGTAGTATCTAGGCAGAGTTTAAACGCTCGAATTCAAGAACATAGGCGGTGAAAAATACCTCTCGAAACCCGCCGGCTCCAAATCGAGCCAGCTAAACCGTTATCCGCCGGGTAATAAAATAAATTTAGTTCGACGTTACGTCTGACATTGTCACTTAAAAAACTGACATTTTGGAACTTCAGGCTCAAAGTCAGAAAACGTCTAAAAATGACGGTTTTTTGATGTGAGTGACGCAAAATACGACCGAGTTTCAAAGGTTATGTTGCGCTGAGGGCCTCGGGTTTACAAAGGTAGTAGCTACTGACCTGTCGACGATCTGCTGCCAGATGGCGGGGCGCATGCCGTTGCCGACCATGATGCGCACGCGGTGCTGCGCGTCGGCCGCGCGCGCCGGCTGCGCCAGCAGGTAGCGGCACATCTCGCCGATGTACTGCGCCACCTGACCCACGCACGCAACATTGAAGTGGATACATCTCTTTGTACGCCCCTCCGCCAGGTGGACAAACGACGTAAAAAAGGTGGCAGTAAGCGGCTGGATGTGGTGGCGTTCATTGGAGAAGGCCAGCAGTGGTCGTTGAAAGGCTTAGATGATGATGATGTACAGTACACGCGGTACCAGCACTACCCACTCACCGTGCACTCGTACTTGATGCAGTCGCTCCAGTAGTTGGAGGCGGAGAACTTGGCGCGCAGCACGGAGGGGATGCCGTCGACGAGCGCGGCGCCCGTGCCCACCACGCCGCCCGCCGTGTGGTACAGCGGCAGCGCGTTGTACACGCGGTCGCTCGCGCGCAGACCCAGCATGTGCACCGTCGCCACCACCACCAGCAGGTACCTGACGCAAAGTTCAATATCAAACCTACAATCGCCTTTATTGGGGCCTGATGCATGTAGAACGAAGCATCACACACATAATCAACCTGGACTATACAATTATACATTCAATTCTTTATTGCATCCATAATTGTGGTTACATGGTGTAGGTACTTAGTCACTCTAAGCCCAGATAGTCGCTCCATATAGCCAGGGCGAGTCCCGCACAACGCTTGCTCACTCGTATTCTCCATACCATAGAGCTCGCCTACCCCACCCGACGGTTATCGGTCACGCATACAAGATTCTTGTTTATATACTAAGACAAAAAAATACAACAACAACTGACTAAGACTGGTAGTAACACCGGGTAACGAATGCTAAAACATAACATATAAACAATCAGCTAAAAATAAAATTACATGGTAACTGCATATTTCGCTTACTGTATATCATCGATACTTTCAAAAGTCTATAAAATAATGCAATCGTCGCAATGGGACGTTTATTCATGTCTGAGAAATTCCGATGATTTTTAAACCTATTGCCTCGTGTACCTACATCTGCAGTGAAAAAGCAATGCTAATATTTCAAGGCAGAAATAGATGAGAAGAAGGTCGTCACCATCCAAACGAACACTCAGTTGAAATTTCCCACCAATGGAATAAAGTTTATATCTCAGTTGACGTTCCATTGATAAATGATATTGTGGGCTTAGGAATGTAGCGCATAACAAAGAAAATATTGTGAGGAAAAAAACTCACTTGGAGTTAGGCAACACGGCAGCCTTAGGCATACCGGTGGTACCCGACGTGTAAATGTACAGCAGTGTGTCCTTGTACTGCGGCTTGTCTGCGAGCGACGGGTAGTCCGGCGGATGGCGGTCCATCGCCGCGCCTAGGTCCACCACGCCGGGCGCGCAGTGCCCGTACAGCTGGAACAGCTTCAGCTCTGCGGGCAGCTGGCTGCGGAGCTCTTCGATGGCTGCATCCACACACACAAGAGTTCAGGGCATGCATTCAGAGAAGTAGCAGCGCAGTAAAGACCAGAGGTGGCGGACTCGCTAATTGCCACTTTCATCACAAGGGGCCAATTCCCCGAAGCTACTTCTCTTCACGCCCAAATCGGCGTAGATTTAATTGCAACTTTTCACTTTGCAATTCATAGGTACTAAATGCAGAGTGGAATGGCCCCAGCGATGTTGATTTTAATCGGTTCAATCTGGACAAAATAAACCAAATCTATAAAAGTTGCTATGAAACACCACCTGACCAAACCGACGAATGGAATAACTAGCTAGAAAAGTCAATTTTAGGTATTTATTTTTCATATCATACAATTTATCAGTAAGGCTCGTACGGGTTAAAGTACGATCGCGTTAAAGTACGTAAGGGTTCGTACTTTAACGCGATCGAAGTCGCAGGTATGGGCTAGTGTTGATATTAGTGCTAGTGTGACAGGTTCATACCGCCGGCGAGCTGCTCCGAGTACACGATCGCCTTCGCCTTGGCGACCTGTATGCAGTGCAGCAGCGGCTTGTGTCGCAGGTTGCTGTTGATGAGCGCCGACACGCCGCCCACCTTCGCCACGCCCAGCCACGTCCACACGTACTCCCCACAGTTGGGCATGAACACGCACACCACGTCGCCGCGCGTCAGCCCGATGTGCTCCTGCATCGTCCGCGCCACTTGGTTCGACTTATCCGCCATCTGACGATAAATACCGATACACACGTATAAGGTCGCTCAGTGAGCTATTGACAGGGCTCCTCTAATGTCCAGCATTCTAAGGGCTATTTTAAGGGCTGATATGATGACAATAAATACAACCAGTTAGTTGGACATTGCCACAGAGGACTATAATAGTGACATTGCAGTTGGTCCACTAGGAATACCCCTGTATATGTGGCGCCATAACCACAGAGGACTATAATAGTCGATTGATTAAAAATTGTATACTATTTCATAAAAGGGGGGATAAAAATATATTCTCAGGCAGGATCATCATAGCACACATTGTCGCTCAGTGTTAAGCTACCGTCATTTTGACAAGATTGAAGAGGTGTTACAGTTGACTCAATGAAAATGGGATTATACTTGACCAGATAAAATAAAAGGCATTTTCCGACAATTCAAATCAGCTACTTTTGTAAAGGTCTCGTTATATAACTTATTGATATTTATAGTCGGGATATTTTAATATACAAAGACATTTCTGAATCGTGACATTTCAGTCAAATAGACCTACGTACGACGTGGGCTGTTCAAGGTTGATAAAAGGTATTCTCCTAACAATACGCGGGCGATCATCTGTGATATGGAAACTTCGAATGACGAAGTGAAAGCACACCTATATACATGTATACGGCTTGAAGTCGACAAGGATAAACAATCACAAATATAACAACCAGACCAGGACCCAACTTGTACAGTTGTCTATCCCCTAGGGGAATCGAATCCACGACCTCTGGCGCTTGAGTCTATTAACGACCAAGCCACTAACGAGGCGGTCTTCATTATTAAATGGTGTATTTACCAATTTTATTCATTAACATACCACAGTTTTAAGTGCAGGAAAATATTGTGAGGAAACCGAAGAAACACTGAAGAAAATCTATGACGTACTACCTAATTTACAGTCTGCCCTTCCGCACTGGGTCTAGCAATCTCGTAGCAGTATGGGAACTGTTTGTTTTCGTTCTCGATGAAGGCCGTTCTCACCTCCTTGAAGGTCCACGTGCGGTCTCCGACCACGATGAAGCACGGCGCGTCCGGGTACTTGAGGGCCCGCCGCGTGAACAGCTCGGCCACCGTCGCGTTCTGCCGGCCCCACCGCTTCGAGCGGATCATGCCGTTCGCGTACCGCCATAGGAACCTGGAAAGGAAAGCTCGGCATCAGAATAACGCCTCCATCCATCCAAGGTATCTGTATGAGACGTATATTTACAGTACAAGGATTTCAAACTGTTAGTCTGTTGCGCTTAAATAATATTACTAAAACGTGGAGACAAATGTAATCAGTAACCACTGATTATATAGGAAATATTGTCATACATTGTAGTTGATGAGTACGCTTGACCTCAAATATGACGATGAGGTAGATGTAATCTGTGTAGTGGTCTGTGGTAACACTCTCCCCAAAAGGTGCTGCCTATTCACTATTTCTTTATTTATAGATGGGTATCCAAGGGCATTTTGGGAAAGGACATAACGTATCGAGAGGGTTATGTTTTCGCAGCAAAACACAGAAGGCAACATTTAGTACGTATTGACCTAGGTAAAATCCGCGGACGTAATAAACACCCTTCCAAAGGTCACGTCACGTGTTCAGACCAAGATCCTTCCCATGGCTACACTACACTTGTGACCGCCATGGTGGCGGCGGCGGCCCTCCTACCTACATTTAATATTTACCAGTGAAACACCATATGACTACAACGCCGCGCCGGTGTACAAGAACGCTAATGGTCGATTTTATAAATCGATATAAAATATGGAGGTACAGCGTCTTGTATTGAAGACGCCCAGAATTTTTTTGGTCAATTTAAATACGCTATTTAGGCTATACGTAAAAGTCCCGGAGGGAACTAACTGAATCCGGGCAGCGCAGGATCGGTCATTATGGAGATTTTTGGGGGAGGCTGTGGACGTCTTCCGGCTGATATGACGATGAATGCTAATTGCGCATACCTAATACTTATGCATAATACTCAAAGTTATTGTTTCTTAAATCTTCCCTAATTTATATATTATACTAATAGCCGCCTAACTAGTCTAATATTCAAAATAGCAAAATGAAAAAAAGAGACGTTTTGTTGGATCTAGGGGTAAGTAGGTAACATCGGGGAAGCCATTTAGTTACGGCAATGCGGTGCCGGCGCCCGCTGCCCGGCGCGACGCCGCGCAGTGCCGCCCGCCCAGCGCCCGCCGCACTCGGTCACGCGAACTGACGCACAAGCTCAATATAATCCATTAATTAAATGAACACAAATATAACCTTGGGACAACAACAATAAAATACCTGACCTATGTAGACCGACCACCAGCCTGTCAACGTCCACCGGGTTGCAGGAATTAGCGGGTCAAACGTCGCTGCTTGAATATCGTTTGTATTAGATTTGTTGTTTAACTTTAGGAGAATAGGCGAATTTTACGATAAAAGAAAATGTTTATCTCCTTGATAGGTAGGTTTTGAGGAGTTGAGGGAGACAAACCAATAGGTAGTAAAGCAAAGACGTGTTGGCCACAATACCCCTCTGCTGATCGCTATTGTTTCGTTGCCAGCGACTCGGGGTGCAGGTTGAGATCGGCATTTGAACGCTTGGTGTTGAATGAAATCAATAAATAATGTAAGTACCTACGCACTTCGCTATTATAAAAATAACGAGTCCTGTCATAATAATTATTTCGATGAAGCGAAACTAAAGCTCAGTCGTAATCTCCCTTACAAAAACGTATAATAACACCACTTTTAAATACAGATCACAATCTATAATGCCAAATACATTCAGCCCCATTGAAACTTTAAGCAGGTAGTAGGTATATAATTAGGTACCTACGTATTTTAGATATGTTTTTTCCACTGGAAAAGTGACCAATCCAATACGATATTGAGCACTGATTTACATCTCATATATTCTACAATATAATGATGATGCCTTACAAAACTCAAAAATCGATAGGCTGCAGAGCCATATATAATTATGATCCATTTCCTGCGGACGGCCACATATTATTACGTTTTACATCATTATGTACCTACTTAGCTAAATTGTTTTGATACATAGGTACGTATTTTTAAACAATGACAGACACAAAACATGCAAAATAATAATTACTTACCTATTTCCCATTTTCGTTTGTTATCAAACCTTACGAAAATGTTCGAAATACGCCGATGACTACGAACGTATCCTCGACAAGCAGTGAACTGTTCAGTTTCGTGACAACATTTTTTTTAGATTTGCTGGCAACGAAAAATTTAAATTGTAGATTTTCCTCTCAACTATCTTATTAAGTAAATTATATGTAAATCTGTTTGTGCCGGCTTTCTTTACTCAACTCCATGAAATATTCTGAGAGCGTCAGTGGCGTCGACGGCGTCTCAGTGGCGTCGGGGATAAGACGCGGCCCACCCATTCTTATGGAACAGTCCGAAGTTCGATCCCCGGCTGGGCCATGTACATTGGATTTTTTCTCGAGACTTAAGTACATTTAATGCTCTCAAACGGTGAAGGAAAACATCGCGAAGAAACCTGCACACGCCGAAGTAGAAATACTTAGGCGTATGTGAACCCGCACTGGGCTACCGTGGTGGACTATAGCACGAACGGCCTCGTTGAGAGGGTAGGCCTGAGCCCCAGCAGTGAGGACATGTTAATAGGATGTTGATTTTTTGATTTGATGAAATATTCTACTCTAAGTACATACTATATACGCTTACAAAACAGAGCTTAAAACATACGCCTGCAAACTGAAATAACTCTGTGATATGCGTAAGCTTGTATAATGTCGCCGGAAAATTTTTAAAGGCGAAATATAATAAAACTAGGGATGTTATAATCCAACGGACTGGTTCTGGTGGTCTACAGTCAACTTCTCATGCTCGTCCCTTCGCAAACTTTACATTGAAACTTATTTCATCATTTACTAATAGTAGAGAGGCCAATTTATAGAAAGTAACTTATTTACTTACGATTTTCGTAGGACTTAAAAGGTTTATACACCGCCAAGTGGTATCGTTGGAATCGGCGTAGTCTGTTGATTGTCAAAATGTATGTTGTCGCTTTCATGGTGGAATCAGTATCTATGACGTCACAAAGGTGGCCTACTTGGCCACCTTTGTGACGTCATAGATACTGATTATCAGAAATCTTTAGGGTTTTCTTTCAAAATACACCTATAATTATACTTGTTAAAGAACTAAGAAAGAGCACTCAAGATTGGATTGTGCTTGGGTAACAATGGGTACTGTACTATCTGTCTACTTCAATATCATGAACACAATGACTGGACCGGCTTTGTCAATTCATCAGCTCAGAGGAGATAACAGAGACAGCCTCCTTTAATTTATCTTATCGATTTAATTACAATTATTTCCTGTGACGAAATTCATTCTCCTATAAGATAAATTATGTAGTGTCGTTGATCGGACGCTAAGAAAAACCGCTTACAATCTTTAGCCTCGGTTGGAGCTATATAACTATAAATAGTTTATATTTCAAGGTCCGCAACGGGATAAATGCGTCCTATAGATAAACAAAACTTGTTTAACATTACGAACGAGCAAGTGCCATCCGAGGTGGGTATACATTTCCGAATCAATTCTCACCATAATATAGCAATGTAAATTTGAGAAATTCAGTATAACCAGTAAAGTATTCAAATTGCCAAGTAAACATTAGAGTTCTGTCTGATCTTGGCCACAGACTAAATAATAGTAGTAGATCAAGAACACTACGTTCGGTCCAGTTAGTCTAATGCCTAGTGGAGATTTAGACTTTGGATAGATAGCTATATTATAGCTTTGATTTGGTTAGTATATCGTTACATCCTTACCTTATCTATTGAATAGTATGCACGCGTGACAAAGCTTTCTCTCGTCTGCTATCTCCATCACTTTGCATGAAAACGATCGAGATAACGTTCACTACTCTTTGGGTACACAATACAGCTATACTCATCCAAATGTTAAATACAAGCAAATGCCTCATACTTTTACTATTTTTGTTACGATTATTTATCGACCGCAAGTCAGTGGAAAGGCTTCTATTAGGGAGTTTTAATACTTTAAGAGTCCAGCATATACTCGTTTTGTTTTCACTGACATGCGGTCCGACGGAGCGAGTCATTCCCCATCGTCCAACCTAGTCATCCACCCCAGGTTGGATATTGGGAATTTTATGTGCCATAGTTTTTATTCTTATCTTCCAACCTGTAAATAACCTTGGATAACCTGGGGTGGATGGCTAGACAGGAAGATAGGAATAACTCTTAGGTACCTATACAAGGTATACCTATAGTTTTATTTATTCTGCGTTCAGTAGGTAGGTAGTGGAACGGCAGGCCGGCGGGTCGCTTCCGATGGTGGCGAGTGTGTAGGTGGCGATCGATGCGCCACGCGACATTGCCACTACCAATGCCAAGCGCCCTGATAACACTTGTGGTGCATTATTGACGGTGCGCTGAGGAAGATTCCCCCTAAAAGGCATCTAAAACTCTTGAATGTTAGTCCTACTGCAACAAGACAGTTCGGCGATCGCCAACTTGTATTTTTAGGGTTCCGTACCTCAAAAGTAACAAACGAAACCCATAAGGGATTACTTTGTTTTCCTTCTGTCAGCCTGTACGTAGAAATTAGTATCAAATACTATGTTACCTAGTAAGGTACTTATATGGTGCTTTGGGGGTGTAAAAAACTAAAGCTTTTAAGTTAACGCAATAAAAATATACGGTGATATACATAAGTGTAATATTTTGATACTCCCACAAACTTCCCTTTGACTTAGAATCATGAAATTTAAGGTTATCAAGGAAAACGTTAATTTGTACTTATTTATAATCACTTATATACTTATGGATGATGCATTAACTAAATACATAGGTATTCCTACCTACTCGTAAGAAATTATGTTTGTACGGAACCCTCAGGGCGCTAGTACTACTTCGCACTTGGCCGGTTTTTTCTAATATGCCTCTGCCGTTCTGCACTGTGAAATGCAATCACTTTGTTTTTGCCTCATTTCCAAGTCTATGTACTTTATTTATTGTAACAGATGGTACAGGTACTCGTTACCTACATAGATACAAATTCAATTCAAATACCGACAGTTCAGCTCATAAACCAACCGCATTCAATATTATGGTGCAAATCAATTGAAATGTTCAGTTTTCGTGGCTGGCCTACAAACAAAAATTATATGTACTTATTAAGTTGTTTAGACACAGAATACATAAATATAGTACGTTTAGACTACAAAGTCTAGTTTATCTCCCATCTTTAGTCTATCATTATTTCCCAATCGGAGCATCCCTTGCGCCTCTACAGACTTCACACTGCGCCAGGAGCCCTATTTTTGATTCGCTCGCCTCGCTTCGAGCGGTGGAAATTTTAGTATCGGATGTCAAAGGAAAATTAGTAGAATCGACCGCTCGAAGCGAGGCGAGCGATTCAAAAATAGGGCTGCAGGTCAGGGTCGACGCTCTACCACCCGCCCGCAGGATGCCCGTCGCAGATACATACAGCCTGACTCACGCGATATCCTCGATTGAACCGTTGCGTTGTCAACAAACAAGTGAGTTATATAGGTACTTGTTTATATATATGGATGTACATTTAGTCACCTGCATTAATTAACATAATTTAGAAGTTTATTTTTGTTTATTTTGTGAAATTCCAATGACTTCATTGGAATTTCGGATGTCGCGACGGAAGCGCAGGCGCAGTGCGGCGACATGCTACGGCGTGGGGCGAATAAGGGTTCATTTACAAACCCTTACATTGTTATATGTGCATACTGTATTCATCATCATATCAACCTGCAGACGTCCACTGCTGGAGAAAGGCCTCCTCCACGGATCTCCGCGCGCGACTACCGGTCTCGGGCTAACTGTACTTATCCTCTGCGTATTATCTTGGCCGACTCGGTTATAATCATCTGTGTTGTGCCTACTATGCCACGTGCTGCCCAACAGTGGGGCGTAGGCATCTATGTAATTTGAATTTATCTTGAAAGTATTACCCATCATCATCATCATCAGCCTGTGGATACTAGCAGGGCGCGACACTGAACCCAATCTTCGGTCTTCCGCATCCAGTAACTGCCAGCCGCCTTAAGCAGATCGTCGGTTTAAGTATCTAGCCGCGGAGGGCGCCCACACTACGTTTGCCCAGTCGTGGTCTTCAATCGAGAACTCGTCTACCCCAGCGGTTATCGGTTCTCCGACAGATGTGAACAGCCCACTGATACTTGTGTGCCAATGTGCTAACCCTTTGAGCTATGTCGAAGGCCTTGATTCTCTGGCGGATCAGCTCGTTTCGGATCCTATCTCTCAGAGAAACGCCGAACATAGCTCTCTCCCTAGCCCGTTGATCGAGTTTGCGTATTCAGACTATTCCCACTGTCAGTCAGTACTACCAATGTTCAGCGACAATGGAAAATTATTAATTGGATAGAGCAGGCCCCGGTATGACCAGGGTCGCCAGTTCAAATCCTGTTCAATCATAGTTTCTCGTATTAAATTATTAGACTCCCTTAACACCATTGTAGTTTAATTTTAACTATACTTAATAGATAGTGAGTTCATTAATAGTGTCACCTGATATTGAGTTTTAATCGTAGTTTCACTAACTGCAAAATTTTTACGTGCGTATCGTGTATTCGTGACGAAATGCGGCAAAACGCGAGAGCGTGTGGTTATAATGCGAGTTATTTCAGAGATTTCTGCCTCAGTTAGCTAGACAAGAACGAAAGGTGCAGCGAAGCTCATCCAATAAGGTGCATTGACCGCTTCTCCAAGAGTGTGCTATTGAATCTTAAATTAACCTGCAGATTTGATTACTTTTTTTTACTGAACTCACGGTAATGTCGGTAATGTACAGTTACATCTGCTTTGTAAATCACCTTCATATATATTACAGTTAAGTTTCATATATATTACAGCGTATAATCACACATTTAACGCTAGAAAGACAAAAGGTAAGTATAATAAGAATAACGAACGACAATAAAAAACGAAAATAAGTAGTAGCATTTGTCTCGACCTGATTCTGAATAGATATTTTTGTAACGTCGTCGTCGGGTGCGACAAATCGCAATGTTCAGTGAATGACACACGCCGAATGTTACCACGTGCCTACAAGCAAGCTAGTCTCGCAGTTTGAACATTGATAACTCTTCTGAATCTTATCAATATCATACGATGTTGTTAAATTTGATTTACTTACCTATACCTATTTGGTAACGTTTAAAATATAACATTACACATGAAATAGGAAACATTTTTCTCACACACATCAGATTACGGAACACATTAATTAATCTTAACATTTCTTTACCTCTTTTACCTATTAGATTAAATATATCTATCTACTTTTGTATATTCTGTTGAGTTTGGTGAGATAGGTACTTTACTTGTATTTTACGAAAACCTATATAGTGTATATTTACTCTTTTTAGGGTTCCGTGCCTCTAAAGAAACAAAGGAACCCTTATAGGGTTACTTCGTTGTCCGTCTGTCTGTCTGTCTGTCAAGACCCTTTTTCTCAGGCACGCGTGGAGGTATCAAGTTAAAATTAATATCAAATACTCAGGTCTGCAATCCCTTGGACTGTGAAAAAATCAAACTTCTAAGTCAACGCAGTGACAATTTATGGCCGATTTTGCCGCATTTTTGAGTATTTTGGTGATCAAAACCTATGGGGTACTTCCGGTTGACCTAGAATCTTGAAATTTGGCAAGAAGCAATGTCTTATAGCACAAGTAATTGAAAAATCCGAAAACAGTAAATTTGTAGTTACATCACCAAAAAAAGTAATTTTTCCATTATTAACAAAGTTAATTTTGCGTATTGTACCTAGGTTTATCCAAATCATCCATGTAGGATAATTTTCGAAATTTAAAAATATATAGTTTGTATGGAACCCTCAGGGCGCGAGTCCTACTCGCACTTGTCCCGTTTTTTAAATATGTACTACAAAGAATAAAACTACATGGCATGTCGCGGTGGACCGTACAAAATTATTCTAATCTAACAAATAATTATGCAAACGACGTCGCCATCGTATCCATATCTTGGGACAATGCTCTATTCCATAGCAAGTCACGACAAAATAATTTAATTACACTTAATCTATTCATTTAATGGCATACAGGAAGGAAGGTCGTAGGAAAATTGGCGTCATTTTGGGCGATAAAAGAGAAATCTAAATTCAAATATAGGCGTTACGTTCAAATTGAAATTGGTACAACAAAAAGCCGTTTTGAAATTGGATAAAATTGCACTAGGGTCAGAAATTGTTCATGACCGATTCCAACTATGCAAAATGAATTTAGTAGGTTCCTACAAATTGTTTTCCGTCCGAAAGTAGGTATTTAACGTCATTTGCAACATTTGAATTTCGTCAAAAATAATTTTATTTCATAAAAGAACGCAGTCGTTGCAAGTTTTTCCTATTAGACATTGGACATACCTAATTCAAATTGAACGTAGGTATTTTCCCATGGACGTATCTTCACTTTGAACCTTGGTAGGTAGGTACCTATTTCGATTTGGACATACACTAAACGAAGGGTAAGGTAAGTTACTACTAGGTAAGTACGTAGGTATAAAACTATTCATGTGAAAATTTCATTTTAATAGGATCTAATGAAACTTAGGTTCACCTAGCTATTGGTTACCTTCAAACCTATCGCGTTTTACTTTTAAATGCATGTAGGTAGGTACCTAGTAGGTATATCTATTATTATTAACTGTAAAGTTTCGTCAAAATCAGTTCGTAGTTTTTTTTGTGAAAGAGTAACGCACATCCATACAAACTTTCGCGTTTATTAAATTACTAGGATAGGTCACGTTCTGTAAAGAATATACAAACTCCAAAATACCTATAGTTTTAAGCTTTAGCTGGGTAGGCACCTACTACTAATCTATGACGTTCATGAAAGGTTCAGTAATTTTCGAAAATTCGCCACATTGAAATAGTGAGTAGAGTAACCCTTTAAAATAAAACCGGTACAATACAGTTGCGTCGGCAATAAGTTATGTTTGACGTTCTGCACCAGGTTGTCTTACTTAGGTACCCATATACCTATGGCTTCAATCTCTACTTTATATAAAGTATACACCTACCTTACTTAGGTAAATAAAGTATTTCTTAAATTGTTACATTCGACTTCCTAACAGCTACCTATTCTCCACGTTGTTTGCTTTTACTTCCGACGGATCTCGTAAGACGGGACTCTACGCTCAACCCGAAATATTACCTGGTATCTTTTTATAGCTATAAATTATCAAACCATGCGGCCAGCATGTCTGAAATTAAATTCTGTCTAGTAATAATTTTAATCGAGTAGGATTCTTAATCTTTGAGTAGGATAACAATATGTACCCCGATGTAAAATGAACATGAAAGAAACTGATCGATATCGTTACTGCGAGCCGGAGGACTAAAATAAGAATTATTAACGGTGCGATAAAATATGACAATTCGGAACTCACTTTACATCCCTCGGTAGAGTTTTGATGATGACATAAATGCACTTCCTGTAGCGGTAGACGCAGGGTGCGATCGCGAGGAGGGCGAATATCGCCGCCTTGGACAGGGTGCTGAGCACAGCGGCCATCGCGGCGGCCAGCGCCATGAGCGCCACGAGCGCCACCAGCAGCGCGTCCATCTTGCGAGCAGCCCCCTGGGCCGAGCACTGAGCGTCCAATAAACACCAAACTACGCGGTCACACGCTCACTCGCGTCCATCGATACTGGGCCGAATCGTGTAAATGCGCGAAGGACGAGTGGAGTGCCGCGACGCGTGTGCGGTGGGGCGGCGGCGGCGGCGGCTGGCGGAGCGCCCCCCGCCGGCTGCACATGCGCCGACAACAGCTGAGCGCCCGATACCAACCAACCGTCCGGCTCTCACTCACTCATGTAAAAAACTTGTAAAAAAAACCAAAAAGACAATGCGACAGTTGCAGTTGTTGCACGGACTGTTGACTTTGATGTCATTTCAACAAAAAAATTGCTTCCGGTTCCAAATTCAAAAAGCGTTCTGTTTTATTGATTAAGCCAAGGTTGCTTGCGTTTTAACATATAACCTATCTTGTATTTTGCGGCAACTTCACATTGGGGGATTTTTTGTAAATTATTTTTAGTTAGGCAACAATTTCGATATTTCATAAAAAGGACAACATTGATTCATCCAAAATAAGTGCCTATTTTCCTCGTGCAACCTAATTTGATGCTTACCGCCTCAGATTAACCACCAGAAAATCTGAGACTGCAGCAGTAGTATTGGGCGCGGGCACAGAATAATTAATAGTACAAGACAAGTAGGTACGCGGGGCCGGCGAATACAAAAAGGCATTATGAAGCGAGCAGGTGCACTCCCAGAAACCGTTGATGTACGGCACGTCACGTGCGTGTGTGCTAAATGAAATTAGGTTCGAGATTCAGATAAATTTATGCTAGTAAAGTTGTAGGTGAATAGGAAAATAATAACGCCATACTTTAGACCATGCACCAAAACTCACAAATGTTACACCCAAGACCATTCAAACGACCCCGGTGGGATTTAAACCCATGGTCTTTGGCGATGGCGGCGTTACCAACTAACTCAATGAAGCCGTTTATTCCAAACGGAATTTATGAAACTCATTAGTAAATTTATAGTGTTTAATTATTATATTTGTCGTATAAATAAACATATAGGTACTTATATCCTAAATTAATGTGTGTTTGACTATGTGAAAGTAAATTTACAGATGTATAGGTAGGTACTAATGTTAGATACCAATAGTACATTTACTGCAGCGGCCCGCAGACTGAGGCGTTGATGGACATTTAAAGCAAGTCCGTCCTGGTTGTGGCCAAGGCTTGTATAGTAGTTTTCTCAAAAATGCGCGGAAATTTACCGTACAACAATTTTGGCAGAAGAAGTTTTCTATTACGGCTCCTGCCGCTTCTTGAAATTCAGGTGGCGTCAATGTAAGAACATAGGTAGGTACATACTTTGTGAAACAACAATAATTTTCCGCGCGCCAAAACGTTCATTTGTTTTTTTTTCTCTACTAAACAGCTTCCTATTTGGAAGGCAGTTCGAAATAAAACTTTTGGTATGTTACCTCCGTGGTTGCCATGTTTCGGAGTAAAAAGAGCGTTCCATTTTCAAATCACACGACAGATAATATGAGTTTTCATAGCAATTTATTCGGTCGCTAACCACACTAACAGCTAACAGATATGGAATTTCATACTAACATTGCCGGCCGCCTGCTCGCATGTATTTGTCCACTTGTCCAGTGCAGCATTTTCGATTTATCTCGAAGGTTGTCAAAATAATGCTCACATTTCCAAGTATGTTTGAGAAGCTGTATTATTGTATCTGTATTTAAATAGAATTCAACATAGGTATGTACATAGTAATGCAGTTACAGGCGACTAATTTGCCCATTGGGAGTGCCCAACCACCAAACATTTTTATGTAATCACTTGTTGGTTAATGGTTGGATATCGAATTTTTTAAAATGCAGTTAGGTACGTACTTACTCCGCACTTGTAAACTATGAGAATACGACCGAATTCAACTTATTCGATACTAGCAGACCCCCGCGACCTCATTCGCGTTAAAAGACTACTATTTGAGCTGTTCTTTCTTTCTTTCAATACTTCAGACCAAACAACCAACCAATCCGCGAACGAACGCGCGAACAAACCAACCAACCAACCAACCCGCGAACAAACGCGCGAAACGCGCGAACATACCAACCAAATAACCAACACGCGAACAAACGCGCGAAACGCTCGAACAAACCAACCAACCAACCCGCGAATAAACGCGCGAAACGCGCGAACAAACCAACCAACCAACCTGAAAACGAACGTGCGAACAAACCAACCAACCCGCGAACAAATAAACAAACAAACCCGCAAACAAACAAACCAACACAACAAAAAATAAACTGAGATTCACACCCCGGAGAACCTAGAAAATGGGAAAAACATCGGTGAGTTGCCCGTGATAGGTACCACCAGATCAAATGGTATCGAATCTTCTTGTGTTAATACTCTTTGCTAAATAATAAATAAAGTCTTCTATAGATGAAATCTTTTTTCTTCATATGGAAAGCCAGTTGCCGATTTGCGTGCATTTTGGATGCCATGGAGATATTTCTTGTTATTTTGCGTAGTGCATAATTTTTTTTTTTTTTTTTTAAATACGTGTAATTTCTAATTTTGCGCCTATTAGTTCTCGATTCAATATTTATATATTTTCTACTGAACAATTTGGTATACAGAACATTCAAAGTTACTATTTCAAATGTCAACTTCTAACGCCTAACGTCCTGATGAATTCCTGAAATATTCGCCGACTTACTACACCATAATACATTTTGTGGCCGCTCCTTTTTATAAAACCCAATACCTAATATCCTATGTTCATTCTGAGAGTATTAACTATCCAACAGCGAAAGAATTATTGACATCAGTTCTGTAGTTACAAAGATTAGTCCTAACACACATCCATCCATCCAAACTTTACCTCTTTATTATTAGTATAGTTATAGATATATATTGAAACAAATGTGTTTTTGTTTAAGAATGTATATTTGATCACCCATTTATTTAAATTATGCTTAGTTAAATATAAAAGTACGAAGTTTCGAGACGGGAATGTAGTCAGATGAACAAAACTTAATTAGTATACCTATTATAGGCAAGAAATGCACCTACCAAGTAGATAGGTACTCATGCATACAACATGTGCTACTATAGGACTTCTACCAACAAATGCTTAGCAACAAATACATCTACTATTGCTTGGCGATAAATAACTAATATTTGAAGATTCCTCTATTTTCACATTAGAGTAAGTACATTAAATTAATAGCTATCAACAAAATTGTATACATAAACATTAGATAACCCCGATACCCTTAGAGAATATATAATATACATAAGCTAGCTAGCTTATGTATACTCTAAGCCGATACCATTAAGATCCGTTGTTTTTAACATTTAATTAAGTCGTTATTAAGTGCCTACTCGTTTATACATACACAATGAATATATTATTTAAATTCCTTTATTATATTACAATTAACGCCAGCCACATAGACTATGGGAAAACTATAAGAGCATACGAGCCGTTGATACCAAATAAAGTTATAATTGACCATTTATTACCTGGGACACAATTAAATTATGATTTGTTGTACGGTCGACCGCACCTCAGAGGAAAAAAAAACCAGTATAAACTGGTCTCGCGCAGTACTGAAACTACCTAATAGGCTAGTCCAGCTCAAGGTCAGTGTTTCCACTGACGTGCGGTCGACTGTACATCTCCGAACGAAGCCAACCAGGGGTATAAGTGAGATCACAGAAATAAATCTAGATACAACCTAATATTTCGCGTATATACCAATACCTACCTAGTATGGTGTGGAGGCGGGGGAGGGCGGCGAAATGCTACGGTAGCGCGCGTCTAATGGTTAAAAATGTTAAAACGCTGCTTGATAATCTTATGCTTAGATTTTAAACACCAAAAAACACAATGAGCTTTTATTGCACTCAAAATGACAACCTAAATGTATCTCGTATATTGTATCATTTCACTATGCTTTTTGATGTCACATTACAACACCGACCGACAACGTACAGTCGGCACCGGCGATCGTTCAGGATATGAACCTATTTAGCGCCGTTCTTCGCGCGATTTTGATCCAAACCTTTTATAATACTAAGGGCCTCTTTCACCACTTGCTGATATTGTTACAGTTAGTAAGCTGACAGATAACTTATCTATGAGATATAATTATTAGATATTATCTTTCTGATAATATTTTCGTGTTGCACACCTCTAGTATCTATTAAAATATTTGACGGATAAAAAAATAACAGCCGCTTGATTCTTGACAGATAAGGTAATCTGGTACCTGTAAAACAAATAAAAATGTCTATCAGTCAGATAACCTGCAGATAGGGTATCTGGGACTTTTTCAGCAAGCGGTGTAAGAAGCCCTAAGTCAGCGAACTTTACTGTACTAAGTAGTTACTTAACTAGGTATTATAATTATATTGGTTGGTTATTATTGTGGTGTCTAGTATACATATTAGTAAATGATCCATTCGTTCATTTATGTTGACTTGAGATTCTCAAATAACACTTTGTAGAAAGGTGTCGATTACAGAAACTATTTCGTGTTTTCGGGTCATCGCCGACTGTCACCTCAATCTTTTGTCTATACGAGTATAAATTAATACAAATTACTGATACACAATTGTTTACCTAATTGTTAATTGTCTGCTTAATTTTAATTGTTTCTTATACAACAATAAACAAAGAAAATAAGGTATAGAATAGACATAAAAATAGACTCTATTGATCTACCAATAAATAAAAGTTGTGACTGTAATCACACAAAATTTCGAAAATGTTTGGCACACCTGAAGAGTAGCCAAATTTGGTTCAAACACTGATGCAATATAGATTAATATTTCCCATGCGTTTTATCTTGTGTCCTCTTGTATTTATACTAGCGTCATAGGTATTTTGCTACACGATATATAAACCTAATCCACATAGATCCAAATCCCGAAAGATGTCCTCCGAAGACAACTCATGACACATCCCCTCACCACATTTATGACTTTAGACCTGGGCCTGCAGTCATATTTTATTCCAGTCACAATCTGATGTCTCCATTAACTACCTTTTTGTACTCCTCGGGCCCTAATGGTAGGTATTTTCCTAGTTTTAGGTCCAAATAGTACAATTTGTCATTTTTAACCAGACTTGGGTCGAAACCTTCTTTTTGTAGATCAGTCTTCTTCATTTTAAATGTACCTGCAACAGAATTTACTTATAAAACGACTGCTTCGCAAGAAAATAACTTAAAAACTACTGGACCTGTTGTAAATATGCAAAACTCTAAAAAAGGTAATTAACTGATGAAACGCGCACATTGAGCACGACGTACTTATCCTTGAACAAGTTCATTGTAGACCTGTAATATCATTGTGTAATAACTGTGCTACAAACTGTTTCTATAATTTTATCAAGTAGTTGCATTGCACGAAATACCTACATTTGTATTTATTCGTTTACTAATACTATAATAATAATGTTTTGGACAAATTCACACACGGCTGTTTCCCAAATTAAGCCGAAGCCTGTAGATGGGTACTCAACAACTGATAAACATACATACATATTTTATATAATTTTTTAAATACATACAAACACCCTCAACACCCCCATATCCACCCGGGTGGGAATCGAACCCACGACGTCTAGCGTAGTAGGCAGCACTACCGAGCCAACAGGCCAGTCAAATGCTAGCTAGTACTATTATATATTCTGTGATGCTAGTTTATATTTAATTTAACTTATTAATAATATTTAACTTATATACCCCCCAAGCTCGCCCCCCACTCAGTATAATGGAGCTTGTGACGTCACTTCACCTGTCATATCCATGCTGCTCATGACCCTGATGAAAATGGGTCTCGCGTAGGCGGGCAGGTCGCGCGCGATCTCCCGCGCCAGCTTGTCCAGGTCCAACGTCCCGTTGGAGTCTACGATGCCGCACATGCCCGCGCGACCCTCCGTATTCGGCACCTACACACATCGAGGTAATATGTACTACGTACTAGAGTAGACACCCCAACTCGACTGTTTGCAATACGACTTGGTGTTCATTGGCACCAACTCACGTGACTGGGCGGCCATATTTCGGTGAAATTCATTCATATTCAGATAAAGTCGCATCTGTGCGCATCTAAGAACAAGGATCCCATAGAACTGCATTCAGCGTATAGCAAGAAATAGCAATAGTCTTTTACCCCAATAATTTGAGAAGACGCTTCTTATATGGCGGGGTCAAACTGAACAAACACTATCTATTTTAGTCAGGTTCTTGTTTGTTGACAGTTAAGGTTTGTTGTTAAACAAAAAAAACGCATATGTAGAAAGAGATAGAAGATATATCTGTCTAGCTTACTCTTAACACTTTTGTAATAAGTGTGTCCCTCTCTGATTATTATTATTATTATTTTAGCGTCTGTTCTATGGGATACTTTTTCAACCGACGAAAAAAAAAGGAGGTTCTCAATTCGATCCGTATATTTGTTTTTTGATTATTTTTTTCTTAGGTGCGCATTGAATGTTATATATGAGAACGGAGACACCCCCCGCGCGCGCCCCGCGTGTTCCGCCCGCCGTCATCTAGTTTTACCATAGCATAGCTCTGTGTATAATTAAATACCTACCATAAATTTTTGAAGTAGCTACTCTATATTACCTCAATGCCTACACATTATCACATATCAGCTACATTCATTACCTCAAACCGCACCCGAATGTCCAAGCAGATGGGGGTAACTCATATTAGTTAAGAAGTATATGGTGTTGCTACCAATTTTATTACATGGTAGTGAATCGTGGCAGTGAGGCTTCCGCACCATGCAACAAAAAACCCTGAAAACCCAACTCAATAACTGAATTTTTTTATCAGTAAAAATAAAGAAGTATGTATCTCACAATGACAACATGTACCTAGTAAGTAATTTCTACTTAAAGGTTTATTTATTAATTTATATAGTAATTATGGATCTAAGGAGGTACTGAACTTTCCACGGTTTGATATCTCTTCAGAATCAGTTATGTACACTCATTAACTCATCTTTAATAGTTAAATAAACGCTTTAGTGCGTACAGTAAATGAAATACAATAAACAATGTGAGTAAATAAACATCCCACGATAACAGATAATTTCAGGGGCAACGTGTCAATGATCTGCGAGACTTTGAACTCACGCGCACTTTATATAAAGAAAAAAACATACTGATGACGTACAATTATTAACTTGGCATTTTATACGCAATTAGGCGTGAAATTTATATATAAAAAAAGTTTTTTAACATTTTATTATACTCATTTTGTCGGCGTGATAAATCTATTCCCGTGCCAAATTTTCGTCAAAATCGATTGAAAAATGCGACCTGTAGAGAATTACAGACAGACAGACGGACAAAAGCATTTTTGGACAATCTCCGCTCGCTCGGTCAATAACTGTCAAAGCTTCATCAAAATCTGTTCCGTAGTTTTTGCGTGAAAAAGTAACAAACATGCATTCAATTTCACAAACATCCAAACATCTTTACAAACTTTCGCCTTTATAATATTAGTAGGAAGGATAGTAGATTATAGGTTGAAGTGTTTCCACGGACGTACGGTTGATTGTACAAACTCACCTCTACGCCATAGACGACCGCGTCCCGTTGGTCGGCCACCTTGGATATGGCGGCCTCGACCTCCGTGGTGCTGACGTTCTCTCCGCGCCAGCGGAACGTGTCGCCCGTGCGGTCGCGGAAGTACAGGTAGCCCATCTCGTCCGACACCAGGATGTCGCCTGATCAAACCAACGAGTACAATCAGTTTGTGTCTTTTTACTTTATTCTCATTTAAAGCCAGCCAGCCCTGTGGTCGTTGTCGCCCATAAAATTCAATAGTGTTTCTGTTTGACAAACAAGTCTTCGCCAAATTTTTTACTGCAGTGAAAACCTCTCATATTCAGACGTATAAAGCGACAAGATCGCCTAAAATGTAATATCTACAAAATGTTCTTAGACGGGGATATTATGGCGGTATCTGCACTGACTCCACTAAAGCGGGAGTTTTGTGTATGATCGACCGCACATCAGTGGAAACATAACCAATATAAACTGGCCTCTCATAGTATTGAAATGAAACTCCCTAATAGACTAGGCCAGCTCAAGGTCAAAGTGTGTCCACTGACGTGCGGTCGACTGTACTTAACAATTTTTAAATTTTATTTGTGCAACAAATTTGCATTAATAACCCGATATGAAGGCGGTGTCCCCGCGCGCGAACACGTCCCGGACGACCTTCTTCATGGAGGCGCGCTTGTCCACGTAGCCGAGGTACTCGCGCGCCGGGTTGCTCGGGTTGATCATGCCGATGAACACGCCCGGTTCGTCGGGTTGCGCCAACTTGCAACAAGAACATACACTACTGGTAACCAAATAAGGACCGGGGGTCTATTTCATACATTCAAGAACACTTCCAGCCCTTAGTTATCCGTCAGTGAACGATTTGGGTGAGAGCTGATGGTGGCTGGTCGGAGTACGGATGAAGGACCAGAGTGCCGTACACTCCTTACTGATTAGACAAGCCATTTTCTTTCACCATAGATTAATCAGAATAAAAAAAACACCTAAAATGGTATCAAAATATATTACGAAAATCCGCACACGCAGAATTCTGCCTAGGTTCCTTGATTGCCACCAGATCGCGGGCTATTATTAGTCGTGTGGAAAACCTCATTGACAGTCCCAGGCTTGAACCCCGACCTCGTGAATAATATACCTACTATTTACATGAATAATACTAACTAGGTCGAGTTGCTGTTGATTAAACGTTAGTTAAATGAAAGATACCTGACAAAGTCCTCTGGAGTCCCGTATCGGCTCGCCCTCGTGGTCTACCTTGATTATGGCAATCGGGTACAGATCGGGTATGATCCGGGACACAAAGCCGATGGCGCCGGGCGTGCCGTCGCAGTTCGCTGGAAACGACACACCATGTTTTATTATGTGGTGCAGGGAGCGGAATCTCATAGTGAAATAGGTTTTCATACTAAAGTGTTTTAAGTAGCCTATGCGTGCAATGAACATGAAAACAAACAAGTAACAATATAAGTTTTATTGTTATTTGTTTGTTTCCATGTTCAGTATAAATTCAATTCATGGCAAATCTATTTACAACTGACTTCAGTTACATACACATTGAAGTATATAAACTGGACCAATTTTGCTTTAACTAGTGCATCAATTAATGATAATTTCTCTCACATTTGAAAGAAATAAAGTATAAATAATAAAATAAATAAGTAAAGCTACCAAATCTTACCTATGTTGGCGTTTCCCTCGGTCGCGCCATAAAATTCAGTAACAAACTTGATGTTGAACCGTTTCAGGAAGTCCGTCCAGATCTTAAATAGAGAACAATTAATACAATAATGTGGTAAGTTATTTTTATTATTATTTTATTTATTTGTTACGCATGTGTTTTGTAGCAGCAGTGTACAAGTGTGCATGTGTGGGTGGAACCCTGCCGCGAAAAATGACAGGATGTTTTGCATCGCATGAAAACGCTATAGCGGCCCCTCCAACAGACGAGCCGGTAGTGTTTCTCTAGGAATGTTATTATTTTTGTAAATGGTCTTGTCCTCGTCCCAAACACTGTAGTACAGAGAGAAAAAAATTGTTTAGCTTTAGACACTGCGTGAACAATTTTATTTTCCGGCAGTGACACGTTTATATCTCAAAAAGTAGAGCTAATTAAGCAAATCTTTTTTTTTCTTTTTTGGAAGACCAACAGCTGTAAAAACAATATAAACATAACTAAAGTACATGATACGAAGCCAATTAGGTCTCCACTATTATTATATTCGTATCCAACACGCTGAACCTACTTTAAAAACAGTGCCAAATTCTGTGTCGCTAAACAATGTTCTCTGGTGTTATTTATGGGTCCCTATAATGCACGACATTGTTTTGCACATACCAGTAATGCACGACATCAGCAATGCACGGCACGAGAATGCGCGACACGTATTTTGAATTCCAATGACGCGCATTGCTATGTCGTGCATTCTCGGACCGGACCAAGAGTGCCCGTCATAGTATTGTACAGCATAACAATTGGAATCAAAACAAAGAGTGACGTCACATTAAAAAAGTAAAAAGCCACTAGGGATGGGTGGGTGATTTACTGATTTGATTGATTTTTCTTATTTGACGATGGTTGATGGTTCACGTTGCCTAACGTTCTAAGTACTGTCGCTCGCTTCGCTCGCTCCAAAAGGTTTACATTGAACCTAACAGCTCGTCGCTTCGTTCCTCGCACCTAACCTTCGGGGTGGGCTGACTACATTTCTTGATCAATCGACGAAATCACTAAATGCAATCAATCGTCTTTCGGAACAGCACTACCTAGTATCCAAGCCTCAAAATTCCGAGTCACCTGATTGGTCAACCAATCGCCCAATCAAATGTCGCCAAATACGGTGCTGTACACTCTCGGCTCGGACGAACAAGGTACAGCGGCGTATTTGGAGACATCCCGTGTTGTGCAATCCATTGTCGCGCTCTGCTGGTGTGTACATTCTCGTGTCGTGCGCTCTCGTGCCGTGCATTGTTGATGTTGTGCATTACTGGCTCCCTTATTTATTATGTTATTTAGATAATTTGATTAATTAACCTGTGGCCTTAGTCCGTTTCCGAAGATGACCCGCACCCTGTGCTGGGTGTCCGCTGGCGAGGGCGGTGTCGCCAGCACGTAGCGGCACATCTCGCCGATGTAGTGCGCCGCCTGAAAATTATGTTACAAAAAAATGAAAAAAATCTTTTTCATTTTTCGAATGAAAAAAATCGTTTTATTGTGGACTCCCGGGCCGCACACACAGCAAACACCGCATAACAGCACGTCACATTACAATTCCATTACTAATGCAAACTGGAAACAAACTGGTCCAAAACAGTGTGCATACTGGTTTAAAGTAAATATTTTACCTAACATGAGTGTTTTTTAACACCTCACCTTGTATAGTTTTTGTTATATGAGTTAAATCATTACCTATTCATTTCATTAAGTGCCTATTTTAGGCATACATATTTGTGAATTGTGTTGCCCTTGTCTCACACTCACAGTACAGGAGAAAATCGTAGTTTGGGATTCAATAACAGCAGTATGTATATGAAATAACAAGCTCTATCCCCTGCTTTATCAGTTATTTCTGACTTTTTTTTCTTTTTGCACGGCTCCTAAGAGTCGTAGCGTGATGTTATATAGCCCATAACCTTCCTCAAGAATTGGGCTATCAAATGCAAAAAGATTTTTTCAAATCCGACTGGTCGTTTCAGATATTAGCGCGTTCTAACAAAAAAAAACTGTTTTAGCTTTGTAATATCAGTATAGATAATATAGTAATACTACAATGACATACCGTGGCGTTGTACTTGACACAGTCGGGGAAGTACTGCGAGGCGGAGAAGCGGGGCTTGAGCGCGATGGTGCACCCGAAGAGAAAGGCCTGCCCGAGGCTGACCACGCCGCCGGCCGTGTGGTACAGCGGCAGCGGGCAGTAGATCACGTCGTCAGAGTTCAGGTGCCAGAAGTGCAGCCCCGCGGACATGAACACGAATCTGGGAGACAAAGTTACACAACTGACTTCTTAACTGCACAATAATCATTTCCAGTACAATTACACATTAAAACCCGCAAAATACATAATTTAATAAAATAAAATAGAAGAGACGACCTCACACTTCGCTCCCGCCAAAATAATTTGGTTTCAGAGTAGCAAATAAATTTGTTTTCGTATCCCTTGTGTTGCATCAGTTTTTTTTTACAATAGTCTATACAGTTTATGTTTACAGCTGTACATAGGCGTGCCACTGCTCGCGATCTTTGGTTCTGTGCTGCAGATCGTCGTTCTGTCTTGCCGGAGAAAAGTGCGCAGCTAAAATAAGAGAAGAACCACAGGGCAAAAGCTACTTGTTAGTTAAGTTTACCTCGCATTAGAAATGACGGCAGCTTTCGGAAGGCCAGTAGTACCCGAGGTGTAGATGTACAGTAATTTTCCAGTAAACCCGTTCGCATCGGCGAAGCTCCATGGCTCAGGAGGAGTCGTCTCCAGCAAGTTGGTGAAGTCACTGGTGCCATCGCCTCTGGCTTTGGTTGCGGGTTTCGAAGGGTTCAGGGCGCGGTGTGTGAATTTGAACAGCTTTAAAGCAGGACTTAGTTCGTTTGCTACATCCTGAATGGCTGAAATCATCATTATAAACTGTATATTAGTACTGCATTGAATAGGTCTGGGCTTTTAAGTACTGAAGTGGCAAAAGGACAGCCAAGCCCATCTTATGGTGAGTGGCTACTGTCGCCTATCCTGCAGTCTGTGGATTGCTGGATGTAACAATACAAAGGTCACAAGTGCCACTGGGGATCGAACTCCGGACCTTTCGATATCATAGGCCGCGTCTTATCCCCTACGCCACTGACGCTCACATGACGATTGGAACATCACATATAATTTATTATCAATTGTCCCGAGCCATAGCCACTTGCTGCTAATTTAGTGTTAATACACTGTTAATGTTTAATAACATTAACAGCTGATTGCTGAATGGTTATGCATTCAAACTCACACATATTCCTTATGCTAAAATGTGTTTCATCCTGAAATCTAGGAGAGTAGTTTTCATAACAATGGGCCCCATACTTCTCACATAAGTGTTAACTTTACTTATTGAAATCAAAGATGATGATCAATAATTGTAGCAAAAATTACAGAAAATATAAATTGTAAGTAGATTTGACAATCACCAATATTCTACCTGTCATTAATGAATGCTGTGCCGTCATATAGCTCACCTGCTTGGTACTCCTCAGAGTATATGAGAAAATTACATTTGGCAACATTAATGGAATGTAAAAGTGCACTGCCCCTTTGATTAGTGTTGATGAGTGGAGTCACCGCGCCGATCCGAGCATTGCCCAACCAGAAGGCCGAAAATTGAGGGCAGTTGTTCACTAAGAGTCCCACTATATCGTCTTTCTTCACACCCTGAGCCTTCAAAACCGCTGACACACGCAGACTGAAGTCTTCCACCTAAAAATTCAAAATATAAGCTATGGAAAGGTACAAAAGCATGCACACACTAAATAACCAGAATACTTAATATTTCTCAGCAAGAACAGTGATTGTATCCAACATCCAATTAAATGGATTTCATTACCATAAATTATTTGTATATGTTACACAGTTGTTAGCATGTAGTTAGATATGTTCTGTTATTAATATTCTTAGTTCTTAATAACACATGACTGATAAATGTAGAATACGTCTAGATGTAATTCAGTCTATGTGTGAACATTAACAAATGTTAAAGTTCATAATGGTTTAGCAAGGTAATCTATATCTATATCTATACTTATAATAAATCTGTAGAAACCGTGTGTCTGTACTTTGAATAAATTTATAAAAAAATGAGTGTGGACGATAAAAAAAGAGTAACAGAACACAAAAAAGCATTTTTAAATTTTTTTGTCTTTCTGTCTTTCTGTCTGTCTGTCTTTCTGTCTTTCTGTCTTTCTGTCTTTCTGTCTGTCTGTAATCGCTAATCTCCGAAACTACTGAACGGATTTTCTTGCGGTTTTCACAGGTAGATTAAGCACAGCCTGGCGCAACTTATAGGCTTTGTTTCATTGAAATCGGATGACAGCGAAAAAAGTTATTGTCATTTACAGATAAATCATTTAACGTAACAAGACGATGTCATAGACATAGGAGATATCAGTGTTTTTTTTAACTGGGACAGTATAGGCAAGTCCGAAACCATAGGAGATGCAGGGAAAGTGTCTTATGACATAGAAATTTTTTGGTCAAGCGTGTGTTGTCCATAAAAATGAGACAATTTGCACATATTTTTTTTAATGCGGTTCGACTCAGTTTCATGTAGGGATCACTTCATTATATCGGAAGAAAAAAATCTGAGCAGCAGAAGTTAGTCAAATTCAATAAAATGTTTTCTCATAGAACGCCAGTGAAAAATAATTTTTATTATTTTTAAAAAATGCGTATCGACTTAGTTTCATGTTAGAATCATTTTATTGTATCGGAAGAAAAAAATCCAAGCAGCAGAAGTTAGTCAAATTTAATAAAATGTTTTCTTATTAAACAGACTGTGCAATGTACTTAGGAACTTACTACTTATTCATGCATGCCACCTGAACTCCAGCTGCTCCGATTACTATGTCAAAATTGTTATCACGAAAAAATACCTAAAGGTTCCTAAGACTGTTTCCCGGTATCTCCTATGGTTTTGGTTTTGCCCATACTGTATTATTTAAAAAATACACACGTATAATAAAAATTGATATGAGAAGTCTTATGAGCAATAGAAGTGAAAACAACAATTTTTTAAATTTTTATCTGTCTTCACCAAATTGGATACGGTGTTCATAGTTTGTTCCTGAAGGTATGGTATTACCTTAAATTATGGTGACGGTACTTAGAATGATCCATTTTACCATTGGAAAATTATAACTAGACGATGTATGTCTGTACATAGCAGAGATAGGTACCTACTTCCAAAATCCACGCGGACGAAGTCGCGGGCAACAGCTAGTATAATATATAAAAAGTAATTATTAAGGTATATGACCATTAATAATTGAAAATATACTAGGTTTACTAAGGTTTAAATGCATTGAATTGAACAAAAGGCCAAAAGAGCACTAGGTTTAAAGATGAAAGAGCTCATGCCAGACAAACAGTATTTTGTTTTATATGTAAAAAATGAAATGTTTATGAAAACAGGATGGGTTTGAACATACCTCTTTAAAAGTCCAAGTTTCATCTTGATACAAGAAGCATGGTTTGTCGGGGTGCTTCTGCACTGTATCGTGGAATATATCAGGTAAAGTCCAGTTTCTGTGAGTGTGCCTCCTTGTTACAAATATAATTTTCAGGTAGCAACGTAATGCACTAAAACATACAAAAAATTATTAAACATTTAAATTTAAAACAAATAGACAAATGTCTGTTCTTAGGATTAGGATGGCTACTCAGAAAAAGAGATCCATGTCCAAGCCAACTAAATAACATGGATAAAAATAATAACTCAATAAAACTACTTTTAGTGAGTGTGCCACTTTATCTGCACAGTGACCAGTCTCTTTCACTTTGGTAAGTGGAACATTGAGCTATTAGGTACTGAGGTTTAAGCACAGTAGGCTAATAAGACGTATTGTACTTTAAACTTTATCAAAACAACTTACTAGAAGTCTCTCGGTATCGTTTTCACGGCCACATAACACCATCGCGTGTGGAACAGGAGGCCGTATAAGAGCGTAAGACCAAGAGAAAGTCCCAGCGCGGAGAGAAAGCCTAGATACAGCCAAGCAGCGACGAAAGCCGCTACCACAATGAGCGCCATCGCGACTATTTTTCGCCACGAAACGCGGCGGACTGCGGAGCGCCGAAGGAGCACTGTAGCACCTCTACTATCTAGTCAGTGTGAATGGTAAGCGCGCAACAGGCGCTAGTTACGTGAAAAAAGCCGATGTGGCTCTTCGCTTCTTGACGAAGACGAGCAGTGAAGTGACGACAAAAAATCTGGCAAAACCAGTTTTCTCTGGCAAGAATTTTTTGTTCACAAAATTTTCTCACATTTCACAAGGTTTTTTTTGTTGTTGTTGTTGTTGTGGATTTGTCCTCTATTGAGGACGGGCAAGGGAATTTTGTCCATACAGCCCTGTCTTATTTATAGTATTATTTCTTATATTTATTTAACCGGCGGTTACAGCACGGCATCCACAAAAACAGAGCACGACTAGAGTTAGTCGACGATTTTCAATAAAACCGCAGCACGGCCTCTACGAGGGCACAACTAGTGCCATTCGGTGATCCACACTGCAGGTTCATGTCCGCATTATACCGATAGTAGGTTTAATGAAGAATAACAAGGGACATTTTGGAACGATCCGGTAGAGTCGTTACACTACACGCTTTTATTTAACTGGGATAGTTAGCACAATATACACTTTAATAGGCACTTGTTGTGATGACAAATCAACAACAACAAAAAAAAGGCTTTTTGGCGGGATTTTGTCAGAGATGGTTGTCGTTTTTGTTTAGTTTTCCATAAAATGTATATTGTAGGCATATTGTAGGTTTTTGATGTATATTTGTGATAGTTTTATATGCAACAAGTGCCTATTAAAGTGTATATTGTGCGGGATAGTTAAATAAAAGCGTGTAACGACTCTACCGGATCGTTCCAAAATGTCATTCTTCATTAAACCTACTATCGGTTTAATGCGGACATGAACCTGCAGTGTGGATTACCGAATGACAGTAGTTGTGCCCTCGTGAAGGCCGTGCTGCGGTTTTATTGAAAATTGCAGACTAACTTTAGTCGTGCTCTGTTTTTGTGGATGCCGTGCTGTAACCGCCGGTTTAATTAAATATAAGAAATTGTACTTTAAATAAGACAGGGCTGTATGGACGAAGCTTCCCTTGCCCGTCCTCAGTAGAGGACAAATCAATCAACAACAAAAAAATTTGATTGTTTGTTTTTGTTTTCCTTTCTTTCCTCGTTTTTTTTTTTACGTTTTTTTCGGATTTTCCAACAAGTTCATGAAATAATCTTTAACAATGATTGGTGTTAGACTAAACACGGTTAACGATACCGCTGGTGAACCAGAACAAGATGCTAATTCAGCTTTGACGGAACTAGACAAAGGTACAAAAATCTAACCTGCAAACTGTTTTCTATATCATTCAGTATTCATATATAAAACAACTGTTGTTTCAGGTCTTCGGTCAGGAAAGGTGGGAGAACAATGCGAGGCCATCGTTCGCTTTCCGCGACTCTTCGAAAAATACCCATTTCCAATACTTATAAACTCGTCATTCCTAAAACTAGCGGATGTGTTTCGTATGGGCAATAACTTCTTACGTCTGTGGGTACTACGCGTGTGCCAACAAAGCGAGAAGCATTTAGATAAGATTTTGAATGTGGATGAATTTCTGCGGAGAGTGTTCAGTGTCCTACACTCAAATGACCCGGTGGCGAGAGCGCTGGCGCTCAGAACGTTGGGCGCGGTGGCAGGCATCATCCCTGAGAGGCAGAACGTACATCACGCCATACGTAGAGGCCTAGACAGTCATGACAATGTGGAAGTGGATGCTGCTATTTATGCTACAACCAGATTTGCTGCTCATTCCAAGTATGTTGCATCAACATTTAATTTTGTTACTGTTATGTTACTATGTTCACAGAGCTTAGACCATTGTATCATATTAAATTGGGAGGAAAGTTTAGAAAATGCTTTTTGCGAAATATAAATAGCTTCTTGCACCAAGTTCTTACGCTACTATTATCTTCAACACTAATTAATTAACACCTCTACCAACCTATAGTAAGAGTAGGTATCTACTTGTGCAAACATTAATCACAACAATCAAATCCATAACATGCAGCCCTAAAGCAAACTTGCATTATATTTCCCTGTCAAGTGTAGGATTTAATTAATTTATTTTCCTTCTAAATTGGTTAAATTATGAAGTAATCATAACTGGATGTAGTTATGGGTCATCAACAGCCTATTAATCTCCCCACTGCTGGGGCTCAGGCCTACCCTCTCAACGAGGGCGTAGTTATGTGTATCAGTGCTAAATTAATCTAAGGTAAACCTATTCTTAGGTCTTTGATAGCATAGGTTTGAGTCCTACCAACTTCTAGTTATATATATAGCGAATAGCACATGAGAGCACACACATAGTGCTGACCTGACATAACCATACTACATTAAATAGATACCCACAATGTCCATACATACCATACATAACAAAATGTAAACATTAGTTATTATTTTCCCAGTGCATTTGCAGTGGCAATGTGCAACAAGCTGTCGGACATGGTGGAGTGCGAGAGCACCGGTGCGGAGCGTCGAGCCAAACTCGTCAGGGCTCTCAGAACTGTGCATGGAGGAGGTGAGTATTGTTTAAAAAAATTCTAGAACTGTCAAATTGTACACTCACTTTAGAATCAGGCCTTTATCTCTAAGCTAATATTTTGATAACATTAACAAGTTCAAATACTGGAACAAATATGTATTGGAATACCTATATAGATATGCCAAATAATATTTTCCTTAAAATGTAAAATATTAAAGGTTTTCCAATTTTCCAAGGAAAATGAATAATCGTTCCGGTTGAGGGTGATTTACCATTTATGCACCATAGCTGTGCACATAAAAACCTACACTCAGTATGGTTCGTATCTGTTTAATTAAACATAAACTTCACTTAATTATATAGGTATCGAAGCCCTTGATTGTAGTACGTGTAATAAATCATAATACTTGTTTTTGCGAAGCTGTGAGGGCGCAGGGTGTGCTGAAGCTGCTCAGGTCGCTGCTCGAGCGGTTCCCGTCCACGAGCTCAGTGCGCGCCGCTATCATGGCGCTCACCGCTATCGCCGCTGATACTGTAGTGCATGTACCGGATCAGGTAAATCATAATACGGGTAAAGTTTGACTATTACTCGATGGCGTACAATATAAAGAGCGTCAGTGGCCTCGGGGATAAGACGCGGCCTATCATATCGAAAGGTCCGAAGTCCGATCCCCGTTTTATCTAGAAACTTAAGTACATTTTACTGACTGCTCTCAAACGGTGAAGGAAAAATCGTGAGGAAACTTACATGTCCACCAACACGCCAATATGCAATCGCTCATCAGAACTTATGCAGTTATTTTATTCGTCTGACAATGGCGTGGTAGGCACGCCCTCCCATTGTTGGGTTGTCTTCTGAATGAATAGTTATCCCATCGCTTCAAACACTTTATTTGCAGAGTTTCGCCCAGGGCTGATGCCAGTCTATTCCCGTCGTTTGTTATCTCTGTAGGATTTGGTCATGAGCCCTTAATGTAGTGGCATTAAGGTAAATGTCGTTGTTTCCAGGTGGAACTGCTGCTGAGTATAGCGATGAAGGACGCACGGTCGGTGGTCCGCTGCGCCGCGCTGGTGGGTCTGCGCAAGCTGGCGCGGCTGGCGGCGCTGTGGCCGGCCGACTGCATCCGGCAGCTGGTGGCGTGCGCCGGCTCGCAGCCCGCGCACACCATGCTGTGTCTGCAGGTTATGGAGGTGTGTGGGCCCCCTGTGAGCCAGGGTACATACTCAATCTTGCTTGAGCAAATTCTAGGTTTGCACAAGCAAGCTTGTACGTTAAGTCGGCATAACGCTACGTTAGGACGGCAAAAGTGGTACCTGCTTGTGCAAACCTGGAATTTGCGCAAGCAAGAATAAGCGTGTAGCCGGCTCTTATTTGTGTTTAATACTGTACCCGATCGCGCTAAGGTCGGTGGGAAAGGCTGGTTTGTTCCCGTAAGGCGAAACTAGCTACTTGCAACACTCCATGAATACAATCTTTCATAAACGATTTCTATCATCATCATATCAACCCTTCGACGTCCACTGCTGGACATAGGTCTTCCCCAATAAACGCCACCACACCCGGTGCTCCGCCCTCCGCATTCAGCCGCTCCCGGCCACCTTATTAAGTCGTTGCTCCACCTGGCGGAGGAGCATCCCTCGATGCGTGTACATACCTGTCTGCGGTCTCCACTCCAGAACTCGTCTGCCCCAACGGCCGTCAGTTCTGCGACATCGCTAGCTGCGAATCGGCTATGAATAAAAAATGTAAATTGTAGAGTGTCTTGTGATTGTGTGTTGGTGATAGATCCTGGTGGAGTGTCCGGCGGTGTGCGCGGCGGCGGGCGGCACGAGCGAGCTGCGCGCGTACTGCGGCGAGGCGGCGCTCAGCGCGGACCTGCGCCGCGCCGCCACCGCCGCCGGCGTGCTCACCAACATACTCGTGCACTGGTCACTCACTCTACATACATACATACATCTATTAATAACGAGCGTGGTTTCAAAGTCGAATTACTGTGGGGGGTTCAGAGTAATTAGCATATTGAAATGACCTCATAATGGCCCTCTTACACATGGGCCAATGAATGTGCCAATGCGCTCGCCAGCACCCTTGGCCATTGTGTAAAGAGGGTTACTGGTGGCCCTGACCCATTGAGACCTTATAAAGCCTTAAAACAGACCTTGTTGCATTAAAAAAAAAAATACTGCTCTGGAATCCAGCCTTTTAAACCAATAATTTTTTTCTTCATTTATTTTTCGGCTTGCAATGCTGGTGCCGTGCCCCGGGGCGTAAAAGTATCCACTTAAATAATTTACGGTTGTATGTATATCTGACACAGCACGCTGCTTTTTAAAACTTTTAAATATTTACTGACTGCTCTAAATGGTGAAGGATGATATCTGAGATATTCAGTGTGTGTAACCGCTGCATTATTCCTCCTTTATAAAAATGCTAGAATAATTTAAATTGTCTGCTATTACAGTTACGAGGAAAACTTGCCGGTGGAAGGTGGTGATTTAATGCTGGCCCTCGAATCCCTGGTGATCGCGACCGGCGTGTCCGACGAGCACACTAATATAAAACCGTTGCGAGTTGCACTGCGCTGTCTGGTACGTATATTCTAATCTGAGAATCAACAAGACCAAAAATGGGTAGTTTTGTGTCTGACAGGACAGGACTAAAATTCATGCTATTCTTTTTTAAAAATAAAAAAAAGAACACAAGATACTAAAATTTGGTTAAGGCGTGCACATCCGAATCGACACGATTGTAAGACGCTTATGGAAAAACGGGTTATAATACTTAAAACGAGTCTCCTACACAAAACATCGGAACAAAAACATTCATTTGCATACAAAAGCTGTCTCCTGCTATACACAAATGTTTTTGGTTAAAATAAAAAAATGTGTTTTGTGTGTTTGTGTAATCGTAGAGAGAGACACAGAGTACTTTAAGTATAGGGGAAAGAGAGAAACAAGGATGTGCGCGGTTCGGCAGTCGTAAAGAAATGAAACCAACCCTTCCCGCGCGGGGAATGTTTTCCGTCTGTCTCGGAAAACACAAACATTGTTTGTGCTTATACAAATGTTTAAAACTTACACAAAGCCACGACTCAGTGTTGAAGTTGAGTTTTGCTTAATGTTTTGGAAAAAAATTGCGCAAGAGATACGGCTTTACTAGTTACCCGGGGCAATACCGTGCAGGTGCAACTGAGCAACGCGCAGCCGGCGGTGTACGCGGCGCGCACGGCGGGCGCGGTGGGCGGGCAGCTGCGCGCGTGCGCGGGGGGCGGGGTGGGCGGCGCGCGCGCCACCGCGCTACTCGAGGCGCTGGCGGCGCTGGGCGGCGCGGGCGCCGGCGCGCTGGGGCCGGCGCTGCCCGCGCTGCACCACGCGCTCGGGGCCGCCGCCGCTCACGGGTCAGTCAGATTGTAATAATATCAGATAAATAATCTATCCACAACTAAAATGAAACTTTATATATATTTTTCTTAGGATAAAGACAGTCCTGACACCAAAACTACCATACTAGTCACTGTGTTCCCGATTGTACACGGCATTACGTATTCTCTGACTGGAGTATCCATTATCCAAAAAAAAAATTGGTACGCTATAAATGGCGATAAAGCAAGGTTTGTCTCAAAAATGTGTTTTGACTTCGATACGCGACGTGTAACGAATTATAATTTTTAGGTCACCTCATGACGCTTTATCGTGCTATGTACCAGGAGCGCTGCGGACGCGCCGGAGGGCACGGCGCTGGTGCTGCTGTGCACGGTGGTGTTCCAGGAGCGCGCGGGCGCGGCGCTGGCGAGCCGCGTGGCCGGCGCATGGCGCGTCGCCGTGCTCGGCACCGTCAGCGGCGCCGACGGGTGGACGCGCTACAGGGTCGCCAGGGCGGCGCTCAGGTCGGCGATCTTTGTTTTTTGTGTTCGTTACAAGTTTTTCATTACAATTGTATTGAAAAAGTCACTATTAATAGTACATTGTTGCACAAATCGAGTGTAGTTTGGTGTAGCAAGAATATGTATCACTTTTGCACATAGTCTGATTTCCTTTCAACTACTGTGATCAAAAAATTATGTAAAATTTAACACTTTCCGTGTCGTAAAATTCTCGTAAATTTAGTCGATCACAATCTGCTGCAATTTTTTATTCTTTTGGATTTTTAGAGCATCTCACATTCCCTAGAATAATATTTTTATACAAAATATCTAAAGTTGTAGTCGGATGAAATGTTTTGTCATTGAATAAACTTGCGCGCCAATACTTCTGTGCATGTTGTAAATTTTTGGTTTGTCAATTTTTTTGTTTTCTTTACAACCAGCTTATTTTATCCAAAATCATGTACGAATGCCTACACATAATATAATACATTGAAACCTCTTGGAGAACGAACTTATAGAAATTATTAAAAATAAAAAAGAGTCCAGGCCTTACATAAATACTATAATTAAGTATTGTTCATTTAGATACGGCCACCATAGTGTAGCGGCCGACTTATTGAAGCGGCTATCGGAGGAGGCGCCGAGCGAGTCGGTGCAGCGCTGGCTGACCTCACTCTACCGCGCCGCGTCCGCAGACGCCAACCTCATCGAAGAAGGTGAATACTCATTTATTTTTCCAGATCTTATTAGATTGGTGTTTCTCAAAATTGTATATGTATTTTGTTGTTTTATTGTTATGTAAAGTCAAAAGTTAAGTAAAATCTGAAGAAGGTGCACGGAACCGGCTGGATGCGGAGGACGGAGAATTGGGTGTGGTGGCGTTTATTGGGGAAGGCCTTTGTCCAGCAATAGACGTTAAAAGGATGATTGTTATGTCAGCGTAAGTTTGCCTTGAGATGATTATATTGTTCGCTGGTGTGAGTGTGCAGGTATATGTGGGCTGGAGCACGCGGCGAGCGTGTGGGAGGCGGGCGGGTGGTGCGCGGGCGCGGGAGGCGCGGGCGGCGCGTGCGCGGCGGGGTGCGCGGGGTGCGGTGCGTGCGCGCCCCTGCCCCGCGCGTGGCTGTGCGCGCGCGCGCCCGCGCTGCTCGCGCTCGCGCGCACCGCCGCCGCCGCGCGCGCGCTCTGCACGCAGCCGCCGCCAGCTATCGCGCATGCTAACGCGCAGGTACACAACACATGTCACATACATATAGCAAGCAAATATTTAGGCATGGACATCAATAGTCTAAAGCTTCGTTAAAAAAAATAATAAATATATTTTGACCAGGCGGCGCGCGACCCTGCGGCGCGGGCAGGCGCGTGCGCGGGCGCGCTGCGGCGAGCGGCGCGCGCGCTCGCGGCCGCCGCGCAACGGTACGCCGCCATCGCGCGCACGGCCTTCCGCGCAGACGAGTCCACACTGCGACACCTGCATATGTATGCTTTACACTATACTTGTTAAGTATCATAAAATGAAAATGGTCCAGATGCGTCCAAAATCCTATCAAAATTATTTTGTGTACTGATTATTGACATAATATCTAAGCGTGGAAATTTAAAAAAAAATTGTCGATCAATAAGTCGTCGGTGTACCAAAATCATAAATTTTTACAAAGTCGTTTTTTTAAAATTTAGATTATACTAAACAAACCTTAACTGAACGCGCCCAGTTCCCAGCACACGTACAGCCAGCTGGCGCTGTTCGTGGAGCGCATCACGTCGAGCCAGCAGGAGCGGCCCGCGGATCTGGCCGGCCAGGAGCTCGCGGCCGCCACGCTCGAGGAGACGATCGCCCTGGCGCCCAGCGCCGCCGTCGCCAGGATATCCGCCAAGCTGTTCGACGACCCCACCACCGGCCCAGGGATCACGCATAGAGTGAGTTTTTTTAAAATATCTTTATTAGCAGAATAAGTTGTTACAAAAATAATTTACAAGTGACACCCACAGAGAGTCCTCAAACCCTCATTAAAAAACGAAGATTAAAAAAAGTCCAACCAGCAAGTAAGTATGCTAAACAGGAGTTAACAGTCAGTTTATACTTCTGCGTCCTCTGCAAATATTTCAATTCTATGGTCTTTATTGTACTGTAAAAATATAAGTTTGAGGTATACGTTCAAAATGGATGGTCTTTATTTCATCTCATAACAGATTGCTAATCATTCCGATCTGCTTTGGCCAGGGGGGCAGATAGGTCAAAAAAAAGTTCGATCTGCCTGCACGAAGTGGTTGGTACAGAAAGAAGGTAGACAGGCGGAATTTTAATCGCCATGTTTTAAATTGCAATAGAAACCCGGTACATTTTCTGTGTGTCTGATGGGACTAAACTATTTTTATATTTCAAAAATTCATGCCATCTCTTTCTTATTCTTAAAGTTAAAAAAAGAGCACAAGAGACTAAAATTTAGATACGTAATGTTGCAGCACGCGGAGGCCGTGGTGGCGGCTGTGCGCGCGTGCAGCGTGGGCGCGCTGTGGCCGCGCGGCGTGTGCGCGGGCGCGGGCGGCGGCGGCGGGCCGCTGTGCCGCGTGTCGCTGTCGCCGGCCGCGCGCGCGCCGCCCGCCGAGCACGCCGCCACGCTGCCGCTCTCGCACCGCCTCGCGCTCAAGCTCGAGGGCGTCATCCTGCCGGCCGCCGGCGCGGGCGCACACAACGGCGGCGCCGGCACGCTCACGTACAGGTCACACCTCGCTCGCTATATATTAAGCCGTGTCTCTCTTTACGATTACGTCTACACAAAATGTTTTGCTTTAACCAAAAATATTTCTCTATAGCAGGAGACAGCTTGTTCATGCAAACAAATATTTTTGTTTGGATGTTTTGGCAAAAACAGGCGCGCGCCTTAAATCAGACTTTTTGGCGGGACCTCGTCAGACATGGTTGTATTAAACAAAAGCAATACGATCTGACATTTTTGGATAGTGTCTCGTTCTGTCCCACACCCGGTATGATAATGAATCCAAAGCGCGAAAGTCTAAAATGATTTTGTCATTGTATTGCAGAAAGCGGAAGCAGCAGGAGCGGCAGGTGAAAGGCGTGCAGATCACCGTCACCGCGACGCCGCACCCGCGTACCAACGACAAGGTACGTCATAAACTAATAGTTACACCTATATGTCCAACTAACCTTTGTCAGTCATAATTAAAAATAAAAACGGTCCGTGGGTAGAAGTCGGGCAACTGCCGCTTTTTTTTCGTGAATTCGATGATTTGTCCGAGGAGGTTTAATCAATTGATTAATTTACATATTAATCCTTTTAATTTTGACTTATTCGTGTTTAATTTGAACACGAAGTTTTGATTGAGTTATACCTGGTTATACCTCATTTTTAGCGCTTACTCCCGCTGTATATGACGTCATCACGGGGGGTGGAGGGAGGGTCAAACATATATATGTGTTGTCCTCAGATTGATCTTTACAGCGATATAACTATGCTTTTTGTAGCTTTTAAACTTTAGAAATAGCTTTCTAAAGAACATGTTTTTAGTTACACAATTTTTCCGGACATTCATCGATTTCACGTCAAAATGTGTACCTATTTAGATTGTGGATCTGACGAGCGTGCCGCCGGTGCTGACGGCGGTGCAGACGGTGGCGCCGGTGCGGGACTTCTTCTCGGCGCAGCAGCTGGTGTCGGTGGCGGCGCCCGGCCTCTACACCGTGGCCGTGGAGGCCGCCTTCGTGGACGAGCGCGGCCAGCTGTGGAACACCGGACCCAGGTCCTCCATTGTCATCAAGGTATATCTCATCTCCCTAATACTCACGGAACTCTGAATAATAGACGCTAGAAATTTACAGTACCGTTCATAAGTCTTAGTTGGTAGTGACCCTGCCTACTACGCCAGAGGTCGTGGGTTCGATTTCCACCCTGGGCCAACATTTGTGTGATGAGCATATCTGTTGGTTTCTAGGTGTTTGTATGTATTTATTATTATTTTGACATTATTCAGACGCACCATACAATTTGTTGCATATTTAATACGCTGTGTTTTTATGTAAATGAATTTTCTAAAGAGATTTGTTAAGAAAAGAAATGATTGATGCTTTTTGTTTCGATGAAACTTCATGAATTAAATGACTTGTTAAAATTAAATAATCTAAATTAATATTTCATCTCTTACATTAATTGAGGGTTCAAAGTGTCCACAGTGTAAAGAATTGTGAGATAAGGTTAGTTGAAGCAATCTTATAGCTGCCTCCCAGGATACCCACTTTTAATAGAATGTTTTTCGTATTAATTGCAGGCTCACGAAGACCCGAACAGTAAAGCTAACGTACAGGCCGCGCGGGGACGGTTCTAATGTAAATATATAGATAATAATACGTCTGATTCTGAAGGCACCGGCACTAAAACGGTTTCTATCCCTGTCACACATTATTACGAAGGTAAAAGACGAAACTATTTTAAAGTGTGCCTTCAGAATTGGGCCTAATGTCTTTCAAAATTATCTACACACACGTTTGGTGATTTATTTACAGGGTTTCAATATCACGTTGCTATTTTTTAAACCTTAAAAGTAGAAACAAAAATTCACACGCGAGCAAGTCTTGGATTATCTACCAAGTAACTCGGGGTCGCGCTCGCGCTACAATAACTCTCTGTGCAATAGCACCAATGCTAAAAATTCAAGATATTTTGCTTATAACTTTTTTTTGTATAATCTATGTATGTCTATAATAATTGTAATAGACTTTTTCTACACTATGGCACATTGTAGTAAGTTTCATGCGTGCTTACAGTAATTTCATTTACGTTGAATGACGGTATTTTATTTTAGGCCATGTTGTTACAGTCTAGTCTTTGGATGTAATTGCCAAAGTTTATGTAGATATTTTTAAATGACATTGTATGTACTCGTAGGTGTATCTATTTTGTACGATATATTTTTACAAGCATAAAATTTAAGTAATATAATGTAATTATTTTTGCATAAAAATAAACTTAAGTTTAACTAAACTATTTTCACTAATTTTGCCAATCGAGAAATTTCCATAGTTGATTTATTTAAAACTAGCTGTTGCCCGCGACTTCGTCCGCGTGGATTTTGGAAGTAGGTACCTATCTCTGCTATGTACAGACATACATCGTCTAGTTATAATTTTCCAATGGTAAAATGGATCATTCTAAGTACCTTCACCATAATTTAAGATATACCATACCTTCAGGAACAAACTATGAACACCGTATCCAATTTGGTGAAGATAGATAAAAATTTAAAAAAATGTTGTTTTCACTTCTATTGCTCATAAGACTTCTCATATCAATTTTTATTATACGTGTGTATTTTTTAACTAATACAGTATGGGCAAAACCAAAACCATAGGAGATACAGGGAAATTGTCTTAGGAACCTTTAAGTATTTTTTCGTGTTAACAATTTTGACATAGTAATCGGAGCAGCTGGAGTTCGGGTGGCATGCATGAATAAGTAGTAAGTTCCTAAGTACATTGCACAGTCTGTTTTATAAGAAAACATTTTATTAAATTTGACTAACTTCTACTGCTTGGATTTTTTTCTTCCGATACAATAAAATGATTCTAACATGAAACTAAGTCGATACGCATTTTTTAAAAATAATAAAAATTATTTTTCACTGGCGTTCTATGAGAAAACATTTTATTGAATTTGACTAACTTCTGCTGGTCAGATTTTTTTCTTCCGATATAATGAAGTGATCCCTACATGAAACTGAGTCGAACCGCATTAAAAAAAATATGAGCAAATTGTCTCATTTTTATGGACAACACACGCTTGACCAAAAAATTTCTATGTCATAAGACACTTTCCCTGCATCTCCTATGGTTTCGGACTTGCCTATACTGTCCCAGTTAAAAAAAACACTGATATCTCCTATGTCTATGACATCGTCTTGTTACGTTAAATGATTTATCTGTAAATGACGATAACTTTTTTCGCTGTCATCCGATTTCAATGAAACAAAGCCTATAAGTTGCGCCAGGCTGTGCTTAATCTACCTGTGAAAACCGCAAGAAAATCCGTTCAGTAGTTTCGGAGATTAGCGATTACAGACAGACAGAAAGACAGAAAGACAGAAAGACAGACAGACAGAAAGACAGAAAGACAGAAAGACAAAAAAATTTAAAAACGCTTTTTTGTGTTCTGTTACTCTTTTTTTATCATCCACACTCATTTTTTTATAAATTTATTCAAAGTACAGACACACGGTTTCTACAGATTTATTATAAGTATAGATTTAATTCCGAAATCCATTACCTATCTTATTTTATTTGAACACTAACTGTTGCCCGCGTCTTCGGCCGCATGAGATAAGTAACGTATATAAAACACCCGGAAGAATTTATCTGAATGATAGTGAAAACCGCATCAAAATCCGTTGCGTAGTTTAAATTATTATCTAAGCGTACAGAGGGACACACACGTGAAGCGACTTCGTTTTATACTATGTTATTAAGAAGTTCCGTATTATATACGCTATATACGTTAATTATTGAAGGACTTTAACATCAAAATATGGATTCAGTTATATTTCATATTTAATTTCAAAGCTGCATCGCTTTTAAAAATATCTATTGCGATTTTAGACGTAGCTCTACTTGTTGGGATACCAAAGATTTTTTTCGATTTAATGGTGTCATGAATTCGTGACTTTGTGTCTGGTCTTTAACTATCTTCATTTTATTACCCATACACTCGTGCATCGCCTTACATGGTTATACAAAGTGAAATGACCAACAATCAAACAAAAATATCGATGATAACGCTATCTTACGTCAGTGCGCTGATAACAGGTCGCTCTATCTATCATAATATACCTGTTAGCCATACTTGCGCTACCATTCTGACATGTTTTCCTCACTTTTTGTTTTTATGCTTTTCTTAAGCATTTTCGTCGCGACAAGTGTAGATATATGTGATGAATGTGTGTGCCGATACAATAATAAGGAGAGCGATCAAGATATACATGGAGAAAGTGTTGATTGTTCGTACAAACCTTCTATACTAACTTCGAACTATAGCTTGCCGAGGAAAATACATTCGATGGATTTATCTACTAATAATCTAACTCGAATAATCAAGTCGGATTTGCTGCAGTCGAAGACAATGGTAGAGTTGTATTTGAACAACAACGAAATAACACAAATAGATGCCAATGCATTGGATTTACCGGAACTGAAAAGTTTAGATTTGAGCGACAACCGATTGGACGTTATAATTGAAGATGTTTTCAAGAATATCAAAAAGCTGGAGTATTTGAACTTGGCTAATAACATGTTCACAACGTTTTCGAAACTAACTTTTCACCATTTGAGCAACTTGGAAGAAATCATCTTAGATAACAACAACATTGGACCAACGCTTAGGCAAGTCAATATATTTGACAGGAACGGCTATGGGTTGACATACAAAATAAAGAGCATAAGTATCAGAGGTATCAATTTAAACATAGTCCCCGATAACTTTTTCTCATACGCATACGATATAAGAAAACTGATTATATCAAATAACAATCTATCCGATATTTTCGAAGTACCGTACACATTGCAATACCTCGATTTATCCGACAATCCCATTAAAGAGATATCCATAGAGGACTTCATAGATCTGCCAGCATTAAAGGAACTGAAACTAAACAATTTGCAAATACAAGAAGTACCTGATTACATGTTTTCTCCTTTACATGGATTGGAGAGTTTGGAATTGGAGAGGAATAGAAATTTGACCAAATTTAGCAGTTTGGCTTTTGGACGAGAAGTGTTGGATGATCCTGACGACTTTTCGTTACACACGTTGTCATTGAGGGGTTCTAGATTGAGGGTGCTGGATGGTCAGTTGTCGTTACTGTTTGGGCAGCTGACGAAGTTGGACTTGCAAGGAAACCCGTGGCTATGTGACTGTAAACTTGTTTGGTTGAAGACTCTACAAATAGAGCCTAATGATTACGATCATGTGCGGTAAGTAAATACATTAAATTTATTTTCAAAGTCTAACAGCTTATGACAGGGTGAAATGCACAGCTATTGTATGCAGGATTGTGAAATTATAATAAGTCATTGGCTTTAGCATGAATCATTAATTAATTACGCTTCGGTGTTTTCGATATTCCAACCAATCACGGGCGCAATTCTAGGACAATGTAAACTGTTATCTGATTTGTTTGATATTCAATCAATCAACAGCCTATTAACATGTCCCCACTGCTCGGGCCTACCGTCTCAACGAGGGCGTATGGGCCATAGTCCACCACGCTAGCCCGGTGCTGGTTGGTGGACTTCACATGCGCCTAAGAATTATATGCAGGTTTCCTCACGATGTTTTCCTTTGCCGTTTGAGAGCAGTCAATGTACCTACTTAAGTTTTGAAAAAAAAACCTATTGGTACATGGCCCAGCCGGTGAAAGAACTTCGGACCTTTCGATATGATAGGCCGCGTCTTATCCCCGACGCCACTGACGGTTTTTGCTCGTTTGATACGATCTATGATTAATTGATTAATCTACATGGCTTTGAAAAAGAATTGTGTGCATGGTTTTTAGGTTTACTAGCTCTATTTTATGTAGTTCCATGGAATTTAAGTACTTTTAAAGAAATGTACTAAAAAATAGACCAGTTTTGCTTTTGTCTATTACACTTTTACAGTAGTCACTTTGTCGTGGTTATGAATTGACAAAGCACTAAGTACATAAAATAGGACTAGTCCTAAAAACCATGCACCGAATTCTATAAAGAGGTTTATACGGTGTGGGAGTCGTCTACCCACTAGCTCAATTTTACAAGTATGAGTAGTTTTTTTGTTATTGCTTTACTCATTGATTAAGAGTTTCCACATGATTTGTCATAGACCTGATAATGACGTACCTACTATAATCAGTTAGTAAATCGACGTTCAAAGATATCGACAAACAAAACACACAAACAAATAAAACGTATAGTTTTCTTCTTAAAAGTTAACTTTCATACAATGTATTACTTACCGCAAATAGTACTTTCTTCTGTTTTGTTATTATTAAGTTGCGAGGATGTTACTAACTTTGTTTTTGGATTGAACTCCAGCACCTACCTACATTGTATAGTGGAAACGAAGTTAGAAACTATCGAATAATAGTGTAATGATATCGACATGAAAAATCCGTCATTTTTACCATGAATAATCCGACCCTTGGCTATAAAGCAAATATGGTTACATTTCAGTTGCGCCACGCCCAAGCCCCTGTACAACAGCCGCGTGTTCGAGCTAGACGCCAAGTATTTCTCGTGCCCCGAGCACCGACACCTGGTGGGGGTCACCATAGCCGCGGTCTCGCTGTGCGCCATGCTGGCCGTCATCGCCGTCTGGCTGTTCCTCGGCCTGCCGCGCTACCACACGCGTTGCCGCTTCGTGCAAAACATGGGCGCCCCCTCCACCGCCTATACCGTGCTGCCGGTTAGCACGGGGAATGCGCCATTTTAGCCATCGGGGGTATTATTTATAAGTTTGACGAGTATTTCGCTCGTATTGGTAACATAACCACGTATCAGAATTTTCTAATATAAACTTTATGTAGACCAAAATAAAGTTTATAATATAGTGATACTTTGTTGAGATAGTAAGCCAACGAAAGTGGTGAGAAATTGAGAATGCTAAGACTTATCTTGCAGGCGCATAGTTGGGTATCAATTATTTATGTGTGAAGTGAAATGTGATAACGTTATTATAATTATATTAAGATGTTGGCTGGTTATGAGAATTTCCTTGTCTGTACATCAATATTTTCATATCTACATACATGCTAATAATAGTAAATATGAGTAATACCTATTTACTAGCTAAATATTTATCAGTAAATACTTACGAATATTTTCGTAGGAAATATTTTCATTTCTACACACGTCTACGTGTACAAATTGTACAACGTTGTCCCCAGCGGGAATAGACCCCTCCACCCACGACCTCTGACGCTTCAAGCTACTAGGCCAAACGGTGCCGTCAAATAGTAAATATAATTTTAATGTAGGTATGTATTTACCTAAAGTAATGTTGCATTATGTATATCTTGAAAGGAACTAAAGAAAAGGTCAATAAAATAATACAAGAGGTTAGGTTGGTTCATTAGATGAATATTTTATAACAAACACACGTTAAAATCATACTGGTATACTATAATAGGTATATCACTTACAAATAGTATGAAATAAGTACAAAAGATTGATTTACATCTATTCAACTAGAAAATATCCCTATAAACAAGTCTTTGAACCAGACAATCTCCATTTCACAAATGCCCTTGGTCATAGCTTACTTTATTGATTAACTACAAAATTAACTAAATTTTTCTACTCTTATCTGCATCGCTCTTATCGAGTCTGAAGTCATTTGTCCATCTAAATATCCCCGTATAGTTTTGATCGAAAATCACACTGCCAGTGTTTTATGGTTGGTGTATCATATGTCAAGCACTGTCTATAATATCTTTGAGCATAATATTATTATGCCAATAGGCACACTACTATTAATAGTCTTTCATCTAAAAACCCCACTATTTCACATTATATCACTTACGTAGGTTCACCTACAAATATCAATTTAATCTAAAATCACAGTCTAATTACTCCCGATACTATTTTCTCGTACTCTTCGCTTCCCAAAGGCACAAATTTATTTAGTTTTAGGTCTAAATAGAATAACTTGTCTGTCACCTCGGCTGGGTTGTAGCCTTCTTTTTGCAGGTCGCCTTTTTTCATTTTGTATGTACCTGTAACCAAAAAAAAAACAAATAATAAAATAAACAAATAATAATTAATTCTATACGATTTAAGAGATCTTGTGAATCCTCAATTACCAATTTAGTGTGAACTGTAAATTCATACAAATGTTAGGAAATGAGAGCTCATCTTCTGGGCAATTCCCTGACATCGTATCAAGATTAGAGGTTACCAGAATATGACTCGATCCCTAAGCCATTAATTAGGGGAACTCCGTTAAATTCTGTTCACTAGTTTCCAAGATTAGCCCGTACAAACATACATACACACAGACAGACGAAAATATACTAACTAGTGCGCGTGGACGGAAATCGAAACTTTCTCAGTAGGCGGCAAAATTCAACAGTCAAGTTACAAGAATGTCACACTTGTCAATTCCCAAGCGTCGTCAACGACGAATTTTGCCGCTAGGGGCGCGTCATCTTTGCGTGTCGCCAATATATTTATTCCCAATATTTATTTTGCTTTTCCGCCACTTATCGAAAATGCTTACAAATATTTCTTCTACTGCTTCCTTTTCTTGGAGCTAATCATTCACTTTGAAGTACTTACCGGTCATGTCAACGCTAGTCACTATCCTAATAAACATTGGCACGGCGTATTTAGGAAGGTCCTTTGTAATGTCTTTAATTAGTCTATCCATGTCCAGCGTGCCGTCCGTGTCCACGATGGCACACATGCCTGCTCGACCTTCGACGTTAGGAATCTGAAATAATACGATGACAAATTATGCGATTTATTCCACTTTTAATGGCAAATAAATGATTTCCTTTGTCTACTTCTAGTCATTGGTTATGCTAGACAAAGTAACGCTGGATCGATTCCAAAAACTTAAATTACAAACGACACATTGTTGATAGGTACTTAATCAAATTTTATATTTTTTAAATATCTATAAATAACGACATTTTGAGATTCCGGTTTGTGATTGGAGGACTAAAACTGTTGTGCGCTGAGATTTGGCAACCAGAAATGTTGTTGCTCCAAGAAAAGGCTCTTGGGAGATCTTCTTTAGTAATTGTACTTAGAAATCATACTTGAAATTGTACTTAGAAATATATACAAACAACGTAAAATTTCACTTTTTCTCTGTAAAAGTATCCATAAAATATGTTTACCTCTACGCCATAAACGACCGCGTCCCGTTGGTCGGCCACCTTGGATATGGCGGACTCCACCTCGGTGGTGCTGACGTTCTCGCCGCGCCAGCGGAACGTGTCGCCCGTGCGGTCGCGGAAGTACAGGTAGCCCAAGTCGTCAAATACCAAAATATCCCCTGGAGATTTAAAATTATACGCATTGAAAGATACGTACGATGCTTTAGTTGCGGTGAAAATAGTCACTGTTTTAGTAACAGATGGTTTAGTGATTTAGTCACTAAGCTTTATCATTCAAAATATGTCATGATTCGATGTTGAGTTTTTCAGGGGAAATACAAACTTCAAATAATGTATATGAGGTACCCGCTATGTCAAAGATCTATTACACGAAGAGTGTCCTGACTGGCTTATGGTTAGTTATTTGCGAAGTTTATATTGATGTTTTATAAACTCCCAATCAAGCTGTCTTTATATTCTCACCGGATATGAATGCGGAGTCTCCGTGTGAGAATACGTCTCTCACTATTTTCTTCTCCGATGCTTCTTTGTCCACGTAGCCGAGGAATACTCTTGATGGATTGTTCGGTTGTATTTTTCCAATGAAAACTCCGGGCTCGTTTGGTTTTGCAACCTGCGAATTATATTCCGACAATTGTTAACTGATCCCACATAATTATGATTCAGGACCATTTATTTATACCCTATATAAAAAGGACCCAGGGGTAAGTACCAAGTGGCACTAGTTATGTCCCTGTTAGATGCAGTATCCCCGACAGGGGCACAAATAGGCCTTAATAAAAATTTACTTATGGACATTATTATTATAGAAATTAAGTATGAATATAAAACTATATTATATACCTGACACAAGCCTTTTCTATTCCTTATAGGTTCTCCAGTTTCTAAGTCAACTTTTATGATGGCCACCGGATAAACGCCTGGGAAAATTCTTGATATAAATCCTATGGCTCCAGTTTTATTGTCGATGTTTACTGAAATAAATAAAAATCATACGTAAATACTAAGTCCCTTCTTTATATTAATATCTGTTAGTGACAGAACCTTTGATATGTTTAACTTACAGATGTTAGCATTTCCCTCAGTAGCTCCGTAAAACTCGACAACTTTCTTTATGTTGAATCTCTTTACGAAGTTTGTCCAAATCTGTAAGATTTTTATATTGAAATAAATCTATATTTACTGGGTACCACTATATAATAATAACTGAAAACAGGGATGCACATTTAGCCAACTGTAGGTACCTACGTTACATATCAATGAATGTATACCTTAATTTTGATGTTTATTACCCGAATGCACGTCAGTAAAGGCAGGTTATGTTTTTTCAGGCGTATCTATGTATCTGGGATTCTTTTTTGATTTTATTATAATAATCATAATCAAATTTATTGGTAATACGTATTACAAGTCAGAAGGTTAAACACAATCATAATTTAACATACATTTAAATAGTAAGTAATTCAATAATGTCATTAATTAATAATAACAATGTCAAAATTACTTTAATGTGAGTAATACGACTTAGAAATGAGCCATTTCTTCAATTTACATTTAAATGCGTTGGTGGAAGCTGCATTCTTAACATCTCGCGGTAAACGATTATATACAGTGGACCCAAACACGTTTACGAACCCTTCCGATTTTTTCAGTCTGTGACGGGTTGGTTTTAGTTTGTCGCCGTTTCTGGTGGGGTACCAACCCTCGCTAGTATTGTGCGGCGGCGGGGGCATGCGGCGCTGTATTTTTAATCCAAAATAAATTAATATGAGTGTCGTACTTACAGCAGGCCTCATTCCGTTTCCGTACACAGTTTTGACTTTGTGTTGTCTATCCGTGGCCGCGGGAGGTGTCGTCAATATGTACCGGCACATCTCGCCGATGTAGTGAGCAGCCTGACGAGTACAACATTCATGCAGTGTGTTACAACAATAAATACTACCTACTTAACATGTTATGTGGAAAACGATTTATCAATTTATTTATTTAAGGTTTGGCCTGAATATGTATAAATTACCTATTTACTTTAAGACTTAGAAACAAAACACTGTACTGGAGAATTGCTCCTACATAATGGATATTCCGAAGCAGATAGAATCAGAAGAGTACCTATGTATTACTATCTGTTTCCCGCGGCTTCGCCCGCATGGGATAAGTACGTATAAACCACCCGGAAAAAATCTGAATGTGAAAACCGCGTCAAAATCCGTTGCGTAGTCTAAAAGATCTAAGCGTACAGAGGGACAGAAGACTTTGTTTTATGCTATGTAAGATAAGAAGAATATAAGATGAGCTTTAAGGTGGTATATAAATTATGTGGGTTTAACTAACAGACTACACCCCTAAAACATCAGTGGGACTTAATTAAACAAGAAGGTTAAAACCAACGTCAACTCACCGTTGCTTTGTACTTTATGCAGTCAGGGAAATAGGCGGTAGCTGAAAACTTAGTCCTCAAGACCACGGTGCAACCGAAGACGAAGGCCTGGCCCACGGAGACGCAGCCTCCCGCCGAGTGGTACAGCGGCATCGGGCAGTAGAAAATGTCACTGTGCTTCAAACTTCCCAGGATGTGGACCCCGGACGCCATGAACACCATTCTACAAAAATAAGTTCTTTGATTATCCAGATTGCAAGCAACCATTGCCAGCAGTTAATTGTCAGATTAAAAAATTACCGCCGGAAATATTGAATATTTTTTTGTCAAGCCATTTCAAGCTAAGTTGAAAGCAGTCATGATAAATTTTTACAAAAAATAAAACCGACTTTTAGTAAAAAATTATGATTTTTGTACTTTCAGACTCATTTGTTTTTAAAATTTTCACCCTTAGGGCTGTATTATAATGAGCGGCGACCGCGCGGCGCGGCGCTGCCGCTCTTACGAGATTACATGAGTTTGTATGAGACGAATTAGGCGTATCACAGACACACGCGGCCTGCGGTGGCGGCCTGTTGTATTCCATACGCAATGTATGTGAGACTTCAGACACGCGCGGCCTGCGTTTTCATATTGAAGCTGCGGCCTGCGGTGTACGCCTTATAGGCAGCGGCGAAGCCACCCCCGCGCCGCTCGTAGATACCATACAAAATTCACCGTCGCGCGGCCACCGCTCACTATAATAGCACCCTTAGAGTGAAATATTTTTTTCCTAGTAAAATGGGACCACTCTCAAAATATATCCTATTCAATAAAAAAAAGAATCATTCAAATCGGTTCCCAATCGGCGAAGATATCGCGACACAAAAAAATACACAGTCGAATTGAGAACCTCGTCCTTTTTGACGTCGGTTGAAAAACAGACGTGTGTCGTAACGTACCTGCTTGTAGAAATAACAGCAGCCTTTGGCAGTCCCGTTGTTCCGGAAGTGTAAATATAAAGTATTTTAGCGTTGAAGCCGTCCCCTTCCGAAAGGAACCACGGCGGCGGCGGCGTCGCCTCCAGCATGGAGGTGAAGTCGTTGTCTCCCTCTGCCACTGCCACATTGACGGCATCCCTTCGGCCGGTGTTGCTCGGTGGGTTCAGAGGACGCCGAGTGAATTTCAGCAGTTTTAGAGACGGACTAAGATCTTTCCTTACGTCTTGTATTGCTGAAAATAAAATGTATGGTGTGAATTTTAAAACTAATATTATTATGATTGTTTGCGGTTGTACCTATTAAGTTTCTATTTGGTACCTAACTTGTTAATCTTGTAAAGCCTGACGATGGGTAAGAATTTATCGGGTTTTTTTTCCGCGCTCGGTATAACGATCTAAGTTGGTATCTGGGTAATAACGATTCACAAACGGTACTCAACATACAAATTAATCACCAGCAATAATTAACTACACATACGTTTATTTCATTAAATTCCAACCCTAGCTAGTGTTGTGCGGCGACACGTATGGCGGCGCACAACGAGGGGGTTGAAACGCAGTTCGTAATCGTGAGATAAAATTAGCATAGATTTAAATAATCAAGTAGTTACCTACTTAACAAAGCATTGAAAATTACACACATTTTGTGGTGTTAGCACTCAATATTAAACAAATAAAGCTATTAGCTTAGCTATTATTATACTAGCTTTTCCCCGCGGCTTCGCCCGCGTAGAAAAGATTTTCCCGTGTACATTCTGAAACAGCGCCCTCTATGTAGGCGTTTTGTTACTTAGGGGGTATTAGCGGACGCCCCGCGACTTTGTCCGCGTTAAAAAGTAGCCTAGTTATATGTTATTCCAGGATATAAGCTATCACTGTACCAAGTTTCATCAAAGTCTGTTCGGTAGTTTTTGCGCTTTCGCCTTTATTATTGGGTATTGTTCGGTAACTTTCGCCTTTATAATATTAGTAGGATTATTGAATATGACTAAATGTACACCTGTATGTATAGGCACTAAACTAACCAGATTCGTACTCGCTTCCATAGATGACGGCATCACATTTGGCCACATTGATGGAGTGCAGCAAAGCGGCACCGGTCTGGTTGGTGTTGATGAGGGGCGAGATCCCGCCGATGCGGGCGTTCCCCAGCCACACCGCCGGCATCTCTGGACAGTTGCTCATCATCACTCCAACAGTGTCCCCCCGCTTGATACCCTGCGCTTTGAGAACCGCTGACGTCCGCAAACTGTATTCCTCTATCTGGAAACGCCAAGGGAATTATAATTTAAAGATAATATTTATTCAGACTACAAAGCAAACATGGTCATTTAGAAAAATAAACTAACTAAACAATTAATCCGTGCGGATTTACTAAAATATTGTTCAAGGTTAATCACTTATCTAGGTACACACGCTATATGAGTTGTACCACAATATTTGGGAGAATATATAATACTGGTTTATATATATATACCCACCACTTCGTCGGATTTAAAAATATCCTGGATATAAGCTGTAAAAAGTTTCATAACAATCCGTTCAGCCGTTATAGCGCGATTAAGTAACAAAGAAATATCCACACTTTCGCATTATACCCAATTAGTGTTATGTCGTTCCACATATCACAAAAGATACTCGATGTGTCACACAAAACCAGGCAATTTTACTAGAAACAATCTGGAGTTTAGCTAAATACCTTGGACGGTAGCGTAAGACGGATCTTAAAATGCTTAGTAGGTACTAACTTTTTTCCTCCATAATGTAATGAAGAATTTATGTTGGTTAACCTGAGCCTTTCGACGCATATGACCAAGAACGCAAATGGCCAAACCATAGAATAAATACAAATTAATTTAATTTTAATATCGTAGTAACTCTTTTTTTTATCAAAGTCGTTTTATGTAGTGGCAATGAATTTTGTCAGTCAGAAGGCGTCAGTGGCCCTGGGGATAAGACGCGGCCTATCATATCGAAAGGTCCGAAGTTCGATCCCCGGCTGGGCCATGTACCAATGGGTTTTTCTCGAAACTTAAGTACATATACTGACTGCTCTCAAACGGTGAAGGAAAACATCGTGAGGAAACCTGCATACGCCGAAGAAGAAATTCTTAGGCATGTGAAGTCCACCAACCCGCACGGGGCTAGCGTGGTGGACTATAGCCCGAACGCCCTCGTTTAGAGGGTAGGCCTGAACCCCAGCAGTGGGGACATTAATAGGCTGTTGATGAATGAATTTTGTAGGTATGACAACACCACACCACCGGAATGGCTTCGTGAGTTTTATTTGTATGTAGGTAGTTAAAGTAAAGTATACCTGCTTGAAAGACCACGACTCCTCCTCGAATAGGAAGCATGGTTTATCCGGGTGCTTTTTGACATGCTCGTGGAATATGTCGGGCATGGCCCACTTCTTCTTATTGAAATTCCCCGTCAATCTTAATAGTTTGACGTAGCAATATAACGCCCTGAAAATGACATTCATGGAACCATATTAATAACATAGGTTTCGAGGACCTTCTATGGATTACGTAGGGGGTAATGTGGGTAGGTACTTAATATCTTTTGTAATGAAATCCTGTCAAATAGGTACCTACATCATGTAATATTCGAAAGATCGATGTAGGTACGGTTCTGAGGATCTGACACTGGACACATCAATCAATCAATTGTTTTCTACCACGTTTCCGTTTGTTCCAAGAAATCGTCGACTGCCCACCGAGTGTTCTAGCGACTGCCTAGAATTTTTTTTTTCAATAGGAATCCAAAAAATAAAATCAAAAGACTCACTTCATATCTCTGGGTTGCGTCCTGATGAAGATATAGATCCATTTGTAATAGAAGACGATGAAGTAGACCACCGCAAGGACGGCCCACACAATCAGTCCGGTCTGCCAGTCCCGGAATACCCAGGAGCATGCGACAGCCGCCGCCAGGATCAAGAGACCGATAATCATGGCTATAGGTCGGCCCCACGATCTCGAAGATGAATCATCCGTGTTTTTACCTCTTTCCGCGTCTTTACCGTTTTGTTTTATCTAAGAAAATAAACAAAAATACTGAAAATAACTTTAATCAATAAATTCATAACTCGATACGATTGGTCACGCTGTTCCGATATAAAAACGACAACATTTCACTTTTAGCTGATTAAACTTTTGTAATACTTGAAACCATCTATGGATTTACCTCGTTGCGTTGCTATTCTAAAACTACCTATTCCAAAGCCAAAGGTCAAATACATTTTAGGGTCAGGTCATTGCTCATTTATATAATTGGCCAAGTGAAACGTAATGAAAAATCCTTAATTTTCGTGGGCCGCTTACTCTCAATACAACGAAACATTGTCCATTCAACTTGCGTTATCAGCATATTTAAATCGAATCGCAGGTTAGATAAGATTAAGGCTAAAGCATTTAACAAGGATTAATGACATAAGCCATAAGTACCGACTTAGAAAAATATTATAATAATCACACGTAGTTTTAATTAACCATGCCTAATCAAAATTATCACGACAAATTAATCTGGATTACCCACTCAATGCTGAGAGGCCAAAGGTTGCTTGGACATTTTAAGGGGTAAAAATATTTATTATCGACCTATTGAATTTATATGTCGAATTAAATTACGTTAATTAGTTACATTGTATGGTCGCCAAAGAAACTGACTGACCACCATAAGTATTAAGTCGCATGTAACATAGAATGTTATCGCTGTCACTTTGTCATGGCAAGACAAAATCGCATCAATAATTTTTATGTAGATAGCAGAATTATGAGAATGTTTATGAGTCTTTCAGGTATTTATTACCATAAAGATAAAACGGAGAAAACCTTAGTTAAGACAGTCTTAAGACTTATAGCACAGAATAAATAATTGACCGAGCGAGCGAAGCGAGCGAAGCGTCTACGTTTCGAGACTGGCCAAAAATGCTCTTGTCCGGCTGTCTGTCTGTCTGTCTGTCTGTCTGTCTGTCTGTCTGTCTGTCTGTAATTCTCTACAGGTCGCATTTTTCAACCGATTTTGACGAAAATTTGGCATATGTATAAATTAATTAAACCTACAAAATGAGTAGAATAAAATTTTGAAAAACATTTTTTTTAGAGTACCTACCATACTCGCAAAGTGGGAGTGAACTTTTTTTTTCTTGTGAATCCCATAGTGTGGGATATCGTTGGATAGGTCTTTCAAAAATATTGCTGGTGTGTGAATACCATTTTTTCGATTTAGGGATCCGTTGGCGAAATATTAAGCTTTAAAGCGGTAATTTTTGTTAGAGTCACGTGTCCCCCCCCCCCTGCCAGCTAAACGGTTGCTTCTGGAAATGTGAAAAAATTCATGGCAGTAGCATATATAACGTAGTTACAAGGAAAACTATTACGGCTAAGTAGGTTCTATTAGTTTTTGAGTAATAGTGGATCGACTTAAGAAAGTTGAAAAAATAAATTATGTTCATAGAACTGCATACGTAAAATGGAAAATTATTTTTTTTCGCGTGATATCCATGGTGTGGGGTATCGTTGGATGGGTCTTTCAAAAATATCGCGGGTGTGTGATAAACATTTTTCGATTCAGGGATCCGTTTGCGAAATATTAAGCTTTAAAGTGCTAATTTTTGTCACTTTAGTAGGTACTTTTTCTGTTTCCAAAGTTGACTTTTGTTGGTTTCTTTTAGGTTTGGTTTATAAGGGCTGGCGAGGTCTACTGTTCTCACGGAACTACTAGTAGTAAAAGTCTAGGTAGGTACTTAAGATACTTAAAAACTTACAATACATACTACTAATGTGATTTTCTATATTTTCATAGGGCGATTTAAGGCTGTCTTGACTAAGTACCGTGTGCGCGGGCTTTTACAGGAGCTCTATTTTTGAATCACTCTCCTCGCATCTAATCGAGCGGTCGATAATAATAACTTCCATCGACATCCGATACAAAAATCAGTAAAATCGACCGCTCGAAGCGAGGAGAGGGATTCAAAAATAGACCTCCAGGACATACACTTAATTGAAGTGTATTCAATGTTAGCGGCTACGATGACAACTCAATTATATTTTATGGCGCGAAAATTGACCGAATCGAAATATTTTTAGCCATTAGAGATTTCATTGACCTATACCTACGCAAGAACATGAAACTAATATAACTGGTCTTGTCGTATGATGACGTCCAGCGGTCGGTCCTCCGGCTTGGCGAATGACGTTTCTCGATTCGATGAAATGAGATACAAGTTTTTGTTTTGTTTTTAATTTAATCTACGTAGGTACTTGCTTACGTATTTCTTTGAATTCACAAAAAATGGGATTTTTGGATCGTTTCGTCTTTCATAATTTCGTAGCAAAAAAGGATTATTTTTGCACATCTCTTTTTCAGCTTGTTTATCAATTTTTTATAACAATTTGAAACCTAAAAGATAGGTACCTACCTACCTAATTAGCTAGTTAGTCAACCTATGGCTTTTTAAAATCAATGATGTTGGTTCAATAATCCAATCAGTGAAGTTTGATTTGTGCATCAGCTATCACCACCATCCATATTAACATCTGATCGGAGACGAAATTATTGTATTGTCTTATCATCGAAAGTTTTGACACGAACAAAGAAAAAAAAATCAAAAACGGCAAAGTAATTACAAAGCTTGTAAAATAATATCGAAGCAAAAACTTACTTGTATTTTGTTTAGATTGTTTCCGTCCTTTCCATCAGTCTTGTTCATGTTGTTATCAACGTTTGCCTCGACATTTGACATTGTTGCGACTAATCGGCGACGCTTTTACAAATATTTTTGTTGTTTATTTTTTACACCTCCTTGTAATGTAGTTTTTGTTCACACGACATTTTTTGTTGCTAGTAGGTACCTGAAACAAGTAAAAAACATTATATTGTAGGTACATACATCTACGCATGTTCATATTGCTTCTCGCTGGTAGAAGTTGGTACCTATTGTAACAATATTAAGCTGAAATACGGATTTATTCCACGTTTACCAGAAGTGCCGACCTACGGACCTACTCATTATACTGAGGTGTATTAACATGCCAAATGTTGTTTTCTAATGGCATATTATACCTACCTACCATAGATAAATAGGTAGGTATAGTTGAAAAGTTCATGAAAGTTCAGTGTAGTTTGAACATAACCATAAAACAAAACAAACATTTATTATTCAAACTAGTAGTTCCGTGAGAACAGTAGACCTCGCCAGCCCTTATAAACCAAACCTAAAAGAAACCAACAAAAGTCAACTTTGGAAACAGAAAAAGTACCTACTAAAGTGACAAAAATTAGCACTTTAAAGCTTAATATTTCGCAAACGGATCCCTGAATCGAAAAATGTTTATCACACACCCGCGATATTTTTGAAAGACCCATCCAACGATACCCCACACCATGGATATCACGCGGAAAAAAATAATTTTCCATTTTACGTATGCAGTTCTATGAACATAATTTATTTTTTCAACTTTCTTAAGTCGATCCACTATTACTCAAAAACTAATAGAACCTACTTAGCCGTAATAGTTTTCCTTGTAACTATGTTATATATGCTACTGCCATGAATTTTTTCACATTTCCAGGAGCAACCGTTTAGCTGGCAGGGGGGGGGGACACGTGACTCTAACAAAAATTACCGCTTTAAAGCTTAATATTTCGCCAACGGATCCCTAAATCGAAAAAATGGTATTCACACACCAGCAATATTTTTGAAAGACCTATCCAACGATATCCCACACTATGGGATTCACAAGAAAAAAAAAGTTCACTCCCACTTTGCGAGTATGTTAGGTACTCAAAAAAAAATGTTTTTCAAAATTTTATTCTACTCATTTTGTAGGTTTAATTAATTTATACATATGCCAAATTTTCGTCAAAATCGGTTGAAAAATGCGACCTGTAGAGAATTACAGACAGACAGACAGACAGACAGACAGACAGCCGGACAAGAGCATTTTTGGCCAGTCTCGAAACGTAGACGCTTCGCTCGCTTCGCTCGCTCGGTCAATAAGCACGTATAATGTTATTCATAACTCATACCTATTCGTCCTGCAATTTGTGCCTAATAAAATATTAACAGATAGATACATTAACACACGAGTGGGTTAAAGATTGCATGCCTTCTTCTAAAGTCACACACTGATAAGATAATGATTAATGATGCTTTTGGTTTGGCAAACCAAACTACTGCTCGTGCCACAAGAAATCTTTGTTTATAAATGTAGCGTAGCAAAAAAAGGAAATTATATAGAAATTGGTAATTTTTGTAATTATATTTTATTACCACTCATATCACGGTGTTCATCTAAGAATTAGTAGATCAAAGACCGGTTCAAAGTAAATAGTATAATTTTATACCTGCCTACTATTAGCCTTACAGAACGATTTTTTCACTCATTTTGCTATCTCTTAAACCTACACCTACCGTAACTTGATTTTATACTTAAATATCGGCGATCGAGAATACTTAAATATGTACATATTCTCGTAAATATGTCGGTACATTGATTAATAATAATTTAACGAATGTAGAGCTATTCAATCTTTAGTGTTGGATTTATTATACTATGTGGTATTTCTTTTGTGCATAGAAATAAAATACCTATGACATTTTCAATAGGCAAATATTATATGCCTAAAAACATAATTGTCAGCAGACATTAACAGAAATACTACTGTAGTATTATGCTAAACCCTTCCATTCAATGCTTACGAATTGTCGTCATTAGTATAATAAAGGTACCTAGGCACCTAATTCCGCTACTGAAATATGTAGCATGTATCGTAAAGAGGTGGCGTGATTTAATGTTGCTTCTAGGGCAACAACCGGAGAGGTCGGGAGTCAAATCAATGTGTCAAATCAAAGAGGAACGCACGCGACGTACCTATCCATCGCAAGAACTAGGTACGTGGATGAAAGTGAGAGGCAACGACCTACCCATTCATTTCATATTACCGCAAAGAGAAACCATAAGCTATTGAATTTTCTTTGCTTGCATTTACCTTTCACCGTCTTGTAATAATAGTCCAACAACGTAGGTGTCGCGTATTATACTCTGTGCTTAGGTACTGATCAGTGATCAGATCATGATCAAGAGCAAATAAATGAAAATAAGTGTGAAAACTTTTGACGTAACATTAGGTACTATAAATCTGTTACAGGTGCATGTTCGTACACATTTGTTGCCGTTTTTTTAGGGTTCCGGGTTCCGTACTTCAAAAGGAAAAAAACGGAACACTTATATTTATAATATTTTTTATTTAATTTAATTCTTTATTTCAGACATGAATCCATATAATTTGTAAGTAGTAAATAAAACTATGTTAGTAAATTAAGCTGGTTTTCGTTTGTTGTTGACAAGATGGACAGTGTCCCTTAAAGGATCATTATGCTGTCCGTCCGTCTGTCAAGCTCTTTTTCCCTAATATAGGGCGTGAAAAAATTCAAGCTTCTAAGTCAATACTACAAACATTAAATTTGGAAATCGTTAATTTGTAGTTAGGTATACCTACCACCTTTTTTACTCTTTATCTAATCTACATAATTATGTTTGTACGGAACCTTCAGGCGCGAGTCCTACTCGTACTTGTCCGGTTTTTCGAGTTTCTGTGTGGAATGCAATAGGATGTCAAAGAAAAACTAAATGAAGCCTACGAACGCACAGCGTAGAGATGTGAGCGTGCATCAATGCGTCCTATCCTACCCGTAATGACCTACGTACGGCGCGACCGGCGCGGGCGGCGCCGCCGGCCGAGACGTTGGCGGACTCTGTGGTGTTCGTCAACGTCACAGAATGCGCATGCGGCGGCTGGGCGGCGGGGCGCTCCCGCGGCGGTCGATGAAATACATTTAACTGAAACCCTCTTTGACGGACACTGAAGTGGGGCTAGAACAAAGTCAAACAGTGTTTAGAGCCCTTTATAAGTACCTAAGTAAGATGAACACCTTTCCGTAGACACTGAATTTCTATCTAATTAAAATTTCTGTTCATGTAAGTACACTTACTTAAATAAATAAAAATTACATATGTACGACCTTGAGTAATATAGTAGGTACCTACCCTACGTTACGTATACATTGACCTCGGGATTTCCGAGACGGGAATAGAGGAAATGACCACTTAGGTACCCACACACAACAAACAGCTGTTGTTAAAATTTAGTTAGGAAGTACTTATTTTCAAACCTAGGTTTTGCAAGTGGATTCAATCCTAGTCTATTACGTTTAGGCCTTAGACGAAATATGGTATAATTCAATTACTGGGGTTCCGTTAAAAACGGAGGTCCTTTATGCTAACATATTTTTCGTTGAAAACTACTGTACGATAGAGGAACTTCTAGGATAATAGGTATGTAAAATTACCCAAAGGGAAATTATGGAAATAGAAAACTCCTACGTTTCCGAGATATTTCAATAAAATACAACCATCAGAAACATTGAGGGAACCCTCGCACCGTGTACGACGTACACTATTACCTATACTACCTTGGTAGGTACCTACCTTGGTACTTAACTTTTTTGTTCTTTGGGCGTTTCCAATGACGAGCAAATACTTGTTTCCTTTTATCTTAACGCACTCCCAATATTGAGTATTTTACACCGGACGTAGTCATCTCAGTTGTTTGATCAACGTATTTGCCATTTAAAAGACAATGGTACCCAAAGTTTACATAGTCAACAACTTAATTTCGTAAATGTGTACATACTCTATACTAGACAACTTAATAAAACTCTAAGGTATTCAAACGTAGATTTATAATGCTTGTTTTATAAACTGTAATTTTTTTTGGTAAATGCGTAGTTACTATACATACACTAAATATATACTATATATATACTAAATGCACAGTCCAACATCTAAAAAGTGATAAAAAGTTTAATGGAACTTTTATTAGAGAATTTCTAAGAAATAATAAAAGTTTGTAGCATAGTGTATTTGTCTGTAGGTAATAAATAATAATTCAGTTTTTTTTGTACGACGATGCTTTAGTTTTTTAGAGCCTATTATCTATGAACAGATTTAGACGTTCGTTCCTCTGTAAAAATAATAATAAAAAAATTTGAAATCGGTCCACAATTGACGGAGAAATCGGTGAACATACATAAAAGGAAAAAAAACATACAGCCGAACATAGTACCTCCTCCTTTTTGGAAGTCGGTAAAAACTAAAATATGATTAATTGTATTGCTTTAATCAACGGTTGATCTCATTTTAATAAAATTTGTGTTGCTATACTAGCTTATATTCTGGATTAACCATACTATTATAGCCTTTGAAAAATTATTAAAACTTATCCTCCTGGGGCGCCATGGCCTGGCTTGAGAATATAAAATTAAAAAATATAACCTAACGTAAAACTTAAAAATAAATATATATTTTTTTGGTTCACTTCTCCCAGGACGCAGGAGGCTATAGGTACATATCACCACGTGCCTATATAATATACTGCATTGGTTTACTCTATTACCATTGAAGACCTGACATTTATTACCAGGTTATTATTAGATTAGTTTGGTAAACATAGGAGTTATTGGTTACAATTACAGTGTAAGACCATGAGTACCTTACTATTCTTAGCGGATGATTTACATATGCAAGTTGTGCATTTATCTACTTAACACTATAATTATGTTGTGTAAACAAATGAAAAACTTAACACTATTCCATTGACATTCAACATTGTACTAAGCTTTTTGTAAATATTATGTTGGATCTTAGAACAATGTTTGGTTTGAGTAGGTTATCCATTATCTGACTCTGCATAGGGAAGACACGCAAAATAAGCACTATTATCTATGCATAATTGTAGCTGTGTATTGGCAGTGTTAGTGTTATGTATGTGTACAATACTATTGTTAGGTAATTATTTTCACAAGGTAACTAACACACATTAATGAAAAAAATTACCTACTACTAGTATAGACACGATTACCTACTTATTTGAAAGAACACTAAGGGCTTCTTTCACCACTTCCTGATATTGTTACAGATAGTAATCTTAGTGATAAAGTAATTTATCAGATAAATCTGTGTGATCGACTATATAAAATGTATAAGATATAGGCAATCAGATACCTGTGAAACCAAAAAAACAGACTATCTGTCAGATAACCTGCAGATAGGGTATCTGGGACTTTATCAGCAAGTGTAAGAGGCCCTCACTCTATGTCGGATACTGATCGGAAGCATTATCACTGCCTGAGCTCTTTTAAAATTCTAAAACCGGCCAAGTGCGTGTCGGGCCACGCGCAGTGTAGGGTTCCGTCCGTAGTCTAGTTCAGATTGTATGCAATTCTATGAACTTATTTTCCTTTTTTGTACTGTTAAGTATAACTAAGTTGGTCGACTATATTACTCCAAAACCAATACCTTAATAATAAGTACTAATTAAGTACTTAGTCTTCATAGTTTTCCAGACACGTGACTCTATTAAATTTTATCGCATGGCGCTTTGGAATTATCTGGCTGTGTAAGATTACATGTTTAAATAATAATATTATCAAAAATTTGCATAATATTTCGCAAACGGGTCCCTAAATCGAAAAATGGTCAGCAATATTTTTGAAAGATCTATCCAACGGTACCCCGCACCATGGGATATACGAGAAAAAAATCATCCCCATGTATCTGTACCTACTAAAAAAAAAAAATTTTTAAGGTTTTATTTTACCACTTTGTCGGCGTGATTAATATGATTAATGTGTATTACCCATGCCAAATTACAGCTTTCTAGTACCTACTAATAGTCTCTGAGCTAAGCCGCGGACGGACAGACGAACGGTCATGGCGAAACTATAAGGGTTCCTTGTTTTTACTAAGGAACCCTAAAAACCAAATTAAATTTCAGTGTGGTTAAAAAGGATAATATAATATGATGGAGAATACTTGTAGAAAATAATGTTAGAGAGAAACATTCGTAATAGGTACTTCCACACGATTGAATGTAACAATAAGATTCAAAAGTGAAAGTAACAATTACAATAGTTTGTTACTGATACATTGTAGCAGAAGCTTGTAGGTACTTGCAAAGTTGCAACAAACGGTAAAAAGTGTAGGTAAAAAAAATACACCATCTACGAATAGGTATATAGGTACATAATATAGTAAATATTAGGTAGGTAAGTACCTACTTACACATATACAAGTCTATGCGACAAGTCGAATCTCAAACTGTATGAACTTTAGAATAAACAAGCATATAGTATACTTTAAGGTATGAACTATCGTCATAAGACTGACCAAATTAAGAAGAGTACTTACCAATAAAAGAAAGAATCAAACCACAGATGTACAGTTAAAATCCTTCAAAATAACGATAAAAATTGCAATCATACTTCGTTTAAGATAAAGGATACTTAGACAAAATCATGTGAAAACCGTTTACGCGTGTGCGGTTAATAAAGCGGCCTCAGCTAATTTAAGATATTAATTGAGACGCTTGCGTCACAAATAACATTATCCGGTAACCACAAGGAATTACCTCGTCAACCGACGTCACCGAATTCAAATTAGTTTCATATTCCAAATTTTTATACAAGGAAAATGATCCGAATACTTAGATGATTAATATAGATTGTAGAGATTGTACGTGCCTACCTACTAAAAGTAAAGGTGTACTTTCAGAAATAAGTATGTAGGTAGTTTGAAGCCAAACTGTCTAAAACAAATGAAGGCTACAAAGCTAGAACGATGAATGTCAAAAAAATTGTGTATCTTTCAATTATATGATTTAGCAGCAACCAGTAAAGCACATTGATGCTAGGTAGGTAAGTACCTACTTGATTGCACAAAGCTGCTCATAATTTATGAGCATCTTTGAGTCATAAATACATTTTCCGACACAATGTCTAAAATGAATTTCAAAATGACAGATTAGTCACATTCGCGCTAACTCCTGTTACTTATTTTGTATTCACATCGGGTCTCGAGTCAAAGACATCAGTTAGCGTCTTTGTCAGGTAGCTATCTGATAAATAAGTTGCGTGTCATGGCCACAGCGTTAGGTGTTTGAACTTAGAACAAAACGCTTTGGACAAGAGCATGAATGGCGAACTATAATGAGAACACTCATACTTTCACGTCTCATAAGACGCATCTCCCTACTTTCTTTTACACTTTCAGATTTATGATTTTACTGCAATATGCAACTACAATGAAGCATACATAATTATGAAGCAAGGTGTGAATTATACATTTATCAAACCTTGTACTTAAATATGTATGTCAGTGGTTGTTGATTAAACTATTATAAGTAACGATAACATTCGGGCACGCTCCCTGCGGTAGGGAGCCTCAAGAGTTTTTATTATTATTTATAATTCATTTATAGTTTAGTACTCTTTCATTACTCTTTTGTCGGTACATAAAAATGTAACAGTACGATTAACCAACATAAATGATTGTATTTACTGGTTTGCACTTTAAAAATAATAAAAATAAGAAGTAGGTACACTTTAAAAAATGTTACTCAATAAGTAGGTATAGTAGTTAATAGACCACCAAAATTTAACCCCCAGATCTAAGTTTTTTCTGTGTTCTGTCGCTCGCTACGCTAGCTCCATGGTCATCAGATATCAGGTCCAGGATATCAGAAAGACTGATTAATATAAATAGGTAAAAAAATAATGTCTGAATACCTAATCTACTCTATAACCTCTTAAATTCAGGTTTGCTTTGCTTTATAGTGAACTTGCTGGTGTGTCGGTCGGAAGACTTTTAACTTGAGGTTCAATGTATTTGGGTAGGTACTACCTAGTTTTTATATTAGGTAGGTATGTCAGGTAGGCACATATGTGTAAAAGTAAATAAATAATTCTGACAGTGGTTCACTGCCAAAGGATCTAAAAAAAGCGAAACTCATCAGTCATCTCATCTTATGCGTTGATAGCATAGCGTATAGTCGCGATTTTTTCTGTAATTATGATTTGGTACCTCCAGATTTTAACTGTTTGGCTCTAATTGGTTATTCTCAATTGGTTATTGTCAATGATGCGGTAGTCATCAATACAAAGGTTATCAAAATATTGTCCGCCGAAGTGTGACAAGACCTTTCGACAACAGGTCAGGGTTTTGAAACTTCTGTGTCCCACTTTAAAAGCGAAATGTTTTCTGGTTGCTGATTTAATTCAGAGATTCTATTTACATTGTCATGCCAATCGACCAACCAGTCATTTCAAAGGATCGTGATCATAATCAACTAAAAGTACCTTTCATTTCATCGGTCGGATCGTCTTTGCAACTTAAATAAATATCTTTTTTTTTTGCTAAAAAAAATCCTCAATTTTCTTCTTTCAACGTAGGTAGGTAATGAATTACATAATAGGTAGGTACTGTAGTTATTACAGTAACTGTTACTATTATAGTTATCAGACTTAAAGCATGTATAGTTCTAAATAATCAGACTATCAATGACTATGAAACGATTTTTAGACAAATGTATGAACAATATAAAAAGAAAACCTACATTGCGCATCGTCAGCTTCGAAATATGTATGTAGGTACTTATGTAATTATATTTTCATTACTTACCGTACTTTCTTTTCTCGTCTAATCTAAGCAAACCTACCTATACTTACTCGTAGTTGATTAGAATGAAAGTGCATTCCTTTTTTTAAGTATTATCTTATTTATTTAATTCATTAAGCCCAAGCGTATTGAGCTCATTCATAATTACCTCTTTAAGAAAGTCTAATAGCGTAAACTTAACTCAGATAACCAATGAAATATTTGCCTATAAGTAGATGGACTATCAAATCAACAGCTTATAATATTATGTCCTAATATTGGACATACGCCTACATACCGAAGACATTATATTGTCTATTCTCTCTATTAGGTTCACTAGTTCAAGGACTTGAAACAGGACCACCAAAACTGGGAGCGAGCTGACTCTAAATCAATGAGAAATGAATGAAAAAGTATTAGGTACCCCTCCGTCCGTCATCAGCTACACATCCTTCTTCCAATAGTTGTCATGTCATTTCAAAGCAATTAGGTTTCGCAAGCGCACACGCAACGCCGCGTCCGCCTTATGCACGAATGTATACGTACCTGCTAGAGAAACAAAGGTACGACTGCATGTAAGGTTAGGTCCTTTATTACGTACTTACCTTTAACAATCCACTTAGTATACGTGTACCTATATGTAGGTATCATGTAATTCATTGAGCTCTACATTCAGATGAAGGCTTGATGAGGACAAGGTCTAATTTTTTGCATATATTAGTCGAAAGGGTTTGTTGTAAACACGATTCGATTAGCCGTAGATGTTATGTACTTACCTAGTGTTATATATAGGTACCTCATACGTGATAATTGCCTTGCTACTATCTTTAATTGCAATGCATTTGTCGGCATAAAGGAGTGAGAGCTACTGAGCACATATTGTCGCAGTTTTCTCTGTAAGTTAGAATTTGTCGTAGGTTTTTGTATATGAAATGAATCTTCTAGCTTACCACCAATAGGAATGAATACCTAGCTAATCTATGTAATATATTAAAAAAGCATCTCTGCATGTTATTTACTATGTAATAAAGTTACTTACTATGTATCATAGCACGATTGCATTTTGTAGGCGTAATAAAACATTAATTTGCTTTGCTTGAATGGCCTAATACAAAAATTATACGTATGAGTAAGTATATGATTGTTAATAATTACTTATTGTTAATAAGTTTAGTATTACTTAAAAATTGCTAAATCACATAGATTACAGCGCAATAGCAAAGTGTGTCGCGTACTTTCCGCACGTAAAAGGTGTTGCCTTTTGTTTTAATCAGAGCGTAGCCGGAGGCTTTACTCAAATATTCAAAATTACTGTCATATTATTATGCAAGTTATTTATTATGACTACTACTACTTAATATAACAAGCAATATTTTTAGTAACGTATTATATTCTCTTAGCAGCAGCGGGCCAAGCTTCGCGATGAACAAATACGTCTGCCTAAAAAGTAGATTACTCCTATGTCCAACAGTGAACGTTGAAAGGCTTTATGCTGGAGTAACAGCTAATTCCTCTGTGGTAACAGTGCATTTTACCACAGATTAGATAATAGTATTTTACCTACTAAGTCACAGAATATTCAGTTCTGTTGAAAAAGTTCTTCCTCCTTCTGATTAACAAGGGTTTTGGAAATATATACATTGTATATATAAAAAAAATTTCCTCGGTTGAAAAACAAGGAATTATGTATATTCATTTTCCTTGTTTTTTTTTGCTTTTTTATCCAATGATTATGTTAGGGTTAAAGTTCAAGTATACAATATAAGTAGTTTTTGCGTCGTACAAATCATCAGACGGTCTGCGAACGCGAATCCGTCATTAAGTTTCAATGTGCATAATTTACAAGAAAATTACACTAGTGACGATTTACTCTAGGATACACCTAAACTAAAAAAGACCCGCACTTAGGAATTCGGACACCCCCCCTATGCTAAATATACATAAACACTAATGAATTGCTCTAAGCAAATTACTTCTAACTTACTATTAAAACTTAGTAAAAAATTCTTCAATCATAGGGTTCAAGATTATTTAGAATTCCTGCCTAAAATACGGACTATTTTGGATTTTCACGTGTATGCACGTACAGTCGACCGCACGTCAGTGGAAACACTTTGACCTTGAGCTGGCCTAGACTATTACTAGTAGTTTGTATACTATGAGAGACCACTTTATACTGGTATTGTCTCCACCGCCGAGCGGTCGACCATACATAGTTACTTATTTTGTACGTAGTAATTATACCTGCCCTTGACGATATTCGCGTTTCCAGTATAGAAATCATGATTACTGAAATGATATTAATTGTTTGATATTACTCTGCTGTCGTTCATTTCTATAGAGATATGCTTTGACAGGAAGTGAAATATCTAATCATGTCATGACATCTAAAATACATTAGGGTACCTGTGTACATTGTACCCGTACAATGTTGTGGCGATTTGGCGATCTACTAAAAATGAATGAATAAATATTTACGTCTGAAAGCGTAGCTCACTGACCAAGTTAGCTCACACAAGTATTACTAACTTAACTCACGCCTAATCTAAAATAACAATATGTAATTTTATTACTTATGTACGTAAGTAAAGTACGTCACCATGAATGTGTCTGGCTGGAATCACTTCCAGGCGGATTACAAAAGATATGCCCGCCGCCTCCATTTTTTCACTGCAAAGCCTGTAAGTCAGTATAATATCTGTGCATTTACAAAAATCAAATCCCTCCCACTACTATCTAAATGCGAGAGTTTTCATGTTTGTGATATTGGATGTTATTGCTTCACGTATCACGTTATAACACGGCTCATAGAATTTTGTTGCAAGTGCCACCACCAACTGTAAGTGCCAACAGAATAGCTTGTATTCTAATAACATTTTATAAGTACCTAGGATTAATTTTGACACGAAGTCGCGGGGCGTTTAAGGTACATTTATGTATTACTTATGTGTCCTACAAAATTTAAGTATAGTGTACCAACAAAAAATAACTAAGAATTCCTACATAATACAAATGAAATTGTGTACAAAGACGGACTTATCCCACTAAATGGTCAGTGATTAGACACCTATATTGGTGTTTCAATTTCCATTTGTTATTGTTATCGAAACATTGGCATTGCAGTCCACCGTTATGGTGAGCGTAATGAGGGTTTCACCACACATAAAGCCACTATATAATGCCATCCGATTTGTCATTGTGTCAAGCAAAGCGGTAAGGGGACCTTGGATGGATGCAAGTAGGCACCACGTCTCATCATACACACAATCGTAGAATTTCTCGCATCGCATTTAGAAATGTCCACTAAATAAGATGAAAGATTGAAAGATATTCCTAACGTACCTACTACCTCCTATACTTGCGCTTTGCAGATCTAATTTACATGAAATCTAGATAAAATGTTGCTTATTATAATCCTAAATGATTATGGCAGAAAGATAAAGTTAATGATAATATTGACACCTCATTAATTATGTAAAAGTACAAAGTGTAACAAAGATAGTAGAGACCTACACTATACTACTATTAACTATTCTATGAGTATATACCAGAGTGGACGTTAAATACAGTAAACTGAAAAATATATCTGCACTTAAATCGCAGATTATTCTGTTTCTAGAAAAGATTATGAAAAAAGTGTTAAAGATGCTTTTAAGTACCCTACCTACGCACGCACTTCAAACCACAATATTACCTTGATTTTTTGGACGTATCAAGTTTGTTTTCAAAGTAAGTAATTAAAAGTTACCATGTAGGTATTCAGTTAAAGACTCCTCACTTAGGTAATATTTGTATTGTCACTGAAAAAAGTATGAAATAAAATATTGTTGCATTATTTTTAACCGACTTTATTATCTCATAGTTACTATACTACCATAATACACTATATACTTGAGAATATGAGCACTTTGATAATAATTTCCATTGATTGTTAATATTTTTTGTGTTTTGGGATATTTACCCCTGCCCCTACATACCTACATACCCTATAGCAAAAATAGCAAGTTGGCGAATTTGCGATACGATAGGCTATACCGCTAAGGTAAATTTTCTTTTAGGTAATTTAATTACATAGCATAATCACAGAGGAATTAATGCATAATTTGAGAACGATAGGTACGATTTCAGTATATCTAATGATATTATGTATCAAGATTATAAAACGAACTTACGCAAATTGTTATCACATAAGAATTTTTATCACAAACGAAGCAGGTAGGTACCTACTTATGTAATTTGAGATTATAAATCACGTTAATTAATATTAATGTAAGGAATTTTTATTTTTCCGCCGATAAGTCGCCGCATAGTCTAATTGTCTAATCTTTCATTGCACATTGTACAGTCGAAACACATTTGTAAGTTTATCTTTTCAGGGGCAGAGCGGAAGATGTAGGTATGCGCTTTTAAAAACATTAACCCTAAAACATAGGATAGAGTGTGATGTGATACCCACCCAAAAATTTGGTAGGATCAGCGGTAGGATATAAAAATCGCACGCATCTCTATCAAATTGTAGGTCAAGCAAAGAGAATATAACTATATGGACTATATGGTCATTGAATACGAGTAGAAATGAATGAATGAATTGAATAAGTAAATAAACAGCTAGCTAGTGAACTTTAAACCTATACTGGAACTCGTTGAACTATTTTATACACGATACAGTCAACTCTACACAACCATCTCTGTATTTTTATTGAAAATAAACTATGTACGAATGGGTATAGGTAATTCTAAAATAAACAAGATATTGTAAAACTTTTTGCTGATATTGAAAATACGTCAGTATAGTTTAATAAATTGATATTTATAACTATCTGGATATGAAACTGGATACGTCCAAGTTTTTGTAAATTCCAAAAGTTGTCTAAATGGGGGGTCGAAATAGTCAAATAGATCAAGTGTCATTAGGAAAAGGCTTCATTTGTACATTTTATGATACTTTGTTTTTTTTTCATGCACGATAGTTTTTTTACATAATTAGTGCAAAATGAAAATGAATATTAACTTTCCACTCCAAACTCCCGTAAAAATGTAAAATATACAGAAAAGTCCCCAATTCCTTATTTCCGAAACTAAAAGCATTACAAAAGGTTTCTAGAGGCTTTCTGAAAGTTTATTTATAGTAAAATTGTAACGTTAATTGTTAACATGGTCATCATGATTAGGATGCGGTCGATTAAACTAAATACTTATTATAAGATTTCTTCCTAGGTATGGAAACCTCAGTGCGCGAGTCCGGCCCGCACTTGGCCGGTATTTTATTTCAGGAATCTTATTGGTTCATTCAAGTTTGACCGCGGCCACGAGCTTGAACCTCCGACCTCACAAATTGTTACCAGGCGAGCGAGCTCCCAACTGGACCCACGAGTAAATTAGGATTAGGATTTAAAAACTATAACGCCGTTTTTGTTTATCTGTCTCTATTTGTGTATATAAATTATGTATGTATGTGTTTCACAATTGCATATACAAGTAGCTGAGAGTTCCAAATAGGAGCGGGTGAACTTATGTTTTAAAATTTGATGCTTGTAGAATTCCCAGTTAATATTTACACATCACAGGAACAGTTGGAACAGCTACCTATTAATAAAGTTAGGCTTAATACTAGGTTACTTAGGTTTTAAACTAGGCTTAGTTTGGAACTAAACAGCCGTTTAGTTCCAAACTAAGCTGAAGCTTGTAAATGGGTACTAATAATGGGTACTCTAGTTAGGTACTAATCGTTTCTTTCCAAATTTCCTATTTATTACTTATCTATAAATTTTCAATTTAGTACCTACTAGAAGCTTAAAGGTAATATTTAGGGATTATCCCATCTAAAATGTTTCGGTTTAAAGAACTTTATTCTCATTATAACTTACAAAGTCACTTAACATGAGAACTACATATCATAATTAGTTAAGTTAGTGTCCATATAAACATGCAGATGGTAAGTGTAAAATTATGAATGGACTATGATAGCCGACCAAAATAACTAGGCGCAAGTGTACCTTATGCATGCATACAACAGTGCGCCCAGCTAATTCGGTCGTCTAGTCAGAAGAATGTTTATGTGTAAGTATGCAAGCAGGTACTTAACTACTTACCCTTTAAAATTGTATTCCAAAATAATTCTTTAATAGTTTAGAAAGTTTAGTACCTATTATTGAAGATATATCTATTTTTCAAATCTGACCTAGTATGTACCTACGTGGTATTACCTTAAACTAATTGGTACTTACTTAAAACTTTGTAGGTATACCTCGTAAGCGTAAGTATAAATATATTACATCGGAAAAATTGATTCGATAAAATCTCGTGTAGATAAAATTAAGTACCTATGTACCAAGAAGGTTTTAGGTATGTACTTTAAAAATTATAACATAAAACTAAAAATAGGAAAACAAAGTACATAAAATGAATTAGTATTTACTTACATGAAAAAGTTTTAAAACTTTCAAACCGCCGATTCCCGCCAAATCGAATTTCTTATCCAAATGTCACTGAAAATTCACGAACTTCTAAATTTAAACTTTCCGTTTGTAAACTTGTATTCTATCGATTTAAAAAAAGTTTCTTTTTGTTCCCGCTAATTTCAAAATGGAACCCGATTGCGTGCCAGCGCCGCGGATGTTCGCGTGTTTGTGACGTTTGCTTTTCGCGCTGCGGCAACGGAAGCGGCCGCCGGTCGGTGGGGCGCGGGCGTGGGGTGCACGGTGATTGTGCTGATTGTACGGCAACAGGGTCCGCTTCAGCGTCCCCAATTAACATAGATAAACATCGCATTTACGATCTAAGCTTGGCAAACCCAATAAACATGGAACAATGAGGGGTCTTCTTCTTAATCTGTGGCACTCCGCACTGTAGTATAAATAATAATAGTACTATAGCGCAGTTTAATGTCAACTCTTTATCTCCATGTGCCAATGTTTAAATAAGCTGCAATAATAAATCATTTTATTATCAGGCACTAGTGGCCCATAAACACATACCTTAGCCTAGAAATAATGGGTGTTCAAATTTGGATGGTCTTTTTTCGTTTTACTTATAATTATTATTTTACATAATTATGTATGTTCAAATTTGGATGGTAACTTTAAAATACATTTGCACACTAATTAATATGACTTGTATTTTTGATCTGCCTCGCTGCCCTAAAGCGGCGGAACACTTCTCCACTGGCCAAAAGTCGGAACTCAGGAACACATTTTTGTGTCGGGCTGGGAGCTTACCTAAACTACCGTAAACCTAAAGTTGGGAGGTCCACTTGCTTTCACAGGTTGTCCACTTGTATTGGTACCTGAAACCGTCCTTGACACTTCTGGCGGATGAGGAGACACTATACAAACCACCACACATGCTAATACATAGCTAGGGACGTGGGACGTCGTACTTTTTCAGTTAATTTGTTTTCACAGTTCAGATCCGCCACTTAGTTCGTCTCTGAGGATATTGCACGTCTCATATTGTCTTGGCGGTAGATAGGTGTAGGCACCTGGGAATTAACTCATCAACGCGTCTCTCCATTGACGACGAAGTGTGACGGCACAAATGGCCTTTCTGATCAGAGACAGCAAGTAGAAAGTGGCACCGTACACTCTATCTCTCTGATGGATGACTATCTCACGTGTACGGTTGGTTACACGGTAGATTTCTGTTCGAACGCAATATGGAGAGCGGATTGCGTCTCACTAATGTAATCAACTTCATTTCTTATTTCTTCTAACGCTACGAGTCTGTCGCATAAAGTAGGTACCTACCTACCTAGGTGGTTCCTGTAATTTTTTAAACAATACTTAATTGCTAAAGCAAGCTGAGATTTTTCTCAAGTCAACAGGAATTGTTGCTCCCGGTAAACAAAAAGGCAAGCTTATCATTTCTTGGGGTCCATTACCTAATTCCAATGTATGGTTGACTCGTATTTTCCATTCCAAATCAATTAACATACGAAAACAAACTCTATTTGCGTCTCAGCAACATGTACATGAAGGGGACTAGGCAGCAAAAACAGGTTTTTAATTAACTTAAATATATACCATGTAAACTTTGCGGTCCCCTTTTGAACATCCATCTATTGTTTACTTTGTTTTCGAGACGCATAGTTAGGTATGCACTGGGTATGCATAGGTATTAATAAGCGTTTCTTCTCGTATGCCAATTGTTTTGGAATACATTAGTACGCTAACGTCGTCGTCGGACACAACTTTTAACTTGTCTTTCAATTGATACCTAAACCCCGACAACTTCCATTACGAAGACTTTGAATGTACAGTTAAACATCTGGTACTAAGTACAACCTATAATGGTAATTACTTCTCTCACGCACTATTTAGCCTAAATTATTTTTAGTTTTAGAATTAAGTATACTTACTACACCCAAGCACTCGTATTACGTGAACTATCGTACCTACCTACCTAATATATCTACAATTATTAGTTCTAGTTGTATTCTAATATCTACCTACCTGGTACAAGCTTAGCCTCTAAATTACTGCCTGTAAATACTTAGCGGTTCAACCTAGCGAACGAAACTCATCTAACGGAACTTGGCAACTAAATAAATAGGCAGGTATACCTTATCTGGTACCTTAATTAAAATTCTAATACCGCACTATAGCTAATTCATTGGAAAATGTTAGAACATGAACGGGTTTCAAAAATTTGATGGGTATATTAGGTAACTATAGGTACCGCATAATATTTGGAATAACAATAAGTGTGCATAAGATTTATAACAAATAAAAAGTTTAGAATGTTGATGTTTCAACAGTCAACGCATTTATACACCATTAAAATGATTACGATGTCGTATATGTCTCTGACGGTGAACCTGGGAATCCGCAAACATAGTCCAGGAGCGCTAATCTTGCTTCGAGCGGTCGATTCTACTAGTTTTCCTTCGACATCCGATACAAAAATCAGTAGAATCGACCGCTCGAAGCGAGGAGAGCAATTCAAAAATAGAGCTCTAAGAGTTTTATGCAATTGTCGCCGCCACCGTTACCCCGAAAGTCCGAAATATGTTTTGTACAGACTATAAGAAAACTAACTATAGTACATGCTGATTACCTACAAGTCGTTTATTTATTATCTTTTAATTTAACACCAATATTTGTTCAGCCCGGAACCGAACCTGAGATAATTAAGCAGTTAGGTACGCTAAACCTAACCTACTACACCTAGCGAAAATTACCTATAGGTAAGTAGGTACCTACCTATAGACAGGTAGGTACTACTTACCTTATCCTTGATTGATACTTATTATTATACCTACCTACCTACTTACGTATTATTATTTAATCATATACCACACTGCGATTAATTGTCAAAATATTATCACTGACGCATATACAATGTTATCTTTTGTTTTTGTCAATTATCTGTACGATATAAATGACCTCATGAAGTACCTACCTACTATTAATAAGTAGGTACCTACTGCATGGGATAGGTACTTATTTAGGCACCTACCTACTTATTAAGTTTATCTGAATTCTTTGTATCCTAATACCTACTTAAGAATAAAATTATATAATACTTATTATCGAATGGGTAGGTAATCTTAATCATGCTACATTTGCCTTACAAAGGATGGTTAGAAAATCATCGTTACTTTTTCATCGTTTTCTAGGAGGTAGGTACCTACCTATATCTTATCTTATCTTGTTATTATTGTTAGTTTAATTTTATTGTTTTGAGATTTAGAAACCTCATATTTAAAAATAAAATTTATTTTTTCATTGAAAAATTCATTGCTCAATCTTAGGCTCAATTTTCTTAGATCTAACCAAATAAAATATGGAACGTATGGACAGATTTTGTTTTTTTTAAGGAACCTCAGACGAAATTGTAATCCGCGTATGAGAAAGAAACACTTTTGCTGCTAGAAGAACGAAAACTTCAAATTAACCATCAATAGTCTGTTCTGTCTGTTGAAGAAAAACAAACAAAATATGACTTGACTGTATGGTCTATGACTTTTGCCTGTCCATCATCTTTAAACGAATTCAACGAAAAAAAAATCAACAAAAAAAAATGGGTTGCAAGTTGTTTTTCTGAAAATTCATCTTCCCATTAGTCTGTGTGAAAATTTACTATTTAGGTATTACCGGTAGCCGGTTAGATATTTATTCTAACACGTCTTATCGAGACGGGCGTATACTATATAATTTGTGATCGAGACGAGAGTCGATATGTCCCACTTTAAACTTATATCGTCAACAAAAGCGTCCGATGTCATTCCCATCAATAAGTACGTTTCCGAAAAGACTGGGATTACAGTGATTATAGCCAACGTAGAGGGCCCTCTTGTGAACGGATTCTTTTGTCTTGGTAAGTTTGTTCAGTGATAAAACCTTTAATAAACCTACCTAACCTAAAACCTTAGATGAACCAAAGGAGGAAGGTAGGGTACCATAAGTTACTGTTTTACATTTTGTTACCTAAAACTAGCTGAAATCATAGTTATACAGTCTCCAGGATATACGTAGGTACAGTACTTTCCAATAAAACCAGTAGCGAATATAAATTACAATCCATCATTCAATGCTAGACTGACCATTTTCAGTAAGCAATCATCTCTTTGGTTTTGTCTAAATTTAATAAATCCAACTAACTTATGCTTCCTTATTTAGCAACGGAGGCACATGACGACGATGGCTTGCCCCATACCCTTGAACACCTTATTTTCTTGGGCTCCGAGCGATATCCTTACAAAGGCATACTGGATTTGTTGGCGAACCGATGCATGGCGCACGGGACCAACGCTTGGACTGATGTAGACCACACATGCTACACAATCTACACGGCAGGAGATGAAGGCATGTTGACACTTCTGCCGATCTACTTGGACCACATTTTGAGACCTACCCTTACCGATGAGGGATTCACAACTGAAGTTCATCATATTGATGGTGAAGGGGAAGATGCAGGTGTTGTGTACTGTGAGATGCAGGGGCGCGAGAACTCTGCAGATAGCAGGTAAATAACATTTTATTACTACTTAACAAATCACCGGGTCTTTGATATGTACATTTAATCAAAATTTTAAAATCAGATACAGACAATACCCATCCAGTTAGCGCAATTTAGGTTGATAAAAACGATATTCCACTCATAAATTTAATTATCTTAGTAGTATTTAGATGGGTAACTTCTCGTATAATGGTTTGCCAGTTTCTATAAGTTATTTGTCACAAAATTATGAACAATATTAAATACGAGATTACCTTGATTGATAAATGTGTAAATTATTACTAAACTCTTGCTTCTAACGTAAATGTTGATATGTAATGGTTTAAATCAGTTTGATATTTATCGCGATAATTATCAAGAGACATATTTTTTGATAATTTCAAACCCTGCCTCATCATCATGTAATAATTTGATTTGTAAATTTTTAAATTTTAGGGATTAAGAATTAAACTTGTACTAACCTTCTGAATCAGCTCATATTATGTAGTTGAAAACTAAAGGTACATGCCAGGCTAAAGTAGCCAGCATGCTATTGACTCCAGGTTCCCATTTTATAGCATGCTTTTATGTATGTAGGCATGGCAAAACTTTAACATAACTTTTAACTTTGTGTATTTATAGATGTGAGTTGCGGTTGCAGAGAGCCATGTACCCAAATAGTGGTTATTCGTCAGAGACTGGCGGCATCATGCAGAACCTCAGGATATCTACCAATAACACTAAAGTGAGATTTTTTTTATTTACCTATATGAATTCATTTAGTGGGCAATTTGAACATTTCGTATTTGAACATTCGAATTCTCGTATTTTAGTTACTCGTTATTTTCAGTTAGTAGTTAAAAGCAAAATAAATGCAGTGATCATTTAATACCAGTGCAATAATTGATTGATTTGTTTAGAAAGGTTTATAAGGCTAGGTGCACAGAACTGTCAAAAATACGACTAACTGAAAGTTAGTTCTAGTTGTGTAAAATTTGCCTATATTCATATATCCATGACACAGGCTATGTCATATGAAAATGCCATATTTTTCAACAAAAAAAAAACTGTTCTGAGAAGCTAAATTATGATGTTATCAAGGAATAACAACTTTATAGGTATGTGTATATGTCAATTAAATAGAGTTTGTAACTTATTCTATATGCACTTTCAGGTCCGAAACTTTCACAAAAAGTTCTACAGAGCGGAGAATTTGACCATAATACTGACTGGTCAAATTGAAGCTGACGATGTATTCAAAGCGCTGGCGACTGTGGAAGATGACATTGTTGAAAAGGTGAGCGTGACGTATGTTAGTTAGCATGCATTCATTTTAGCAATTTAGCATATGTGTGTAAAATTAGCTACTTGTATGAATAAGGTTATTTTTGCCACACAGTACCATTATTATGTAGTCAACCATTTGTAAAATTGAAATACCTATTTTTTATGTTATTTACTGATTAATAATTAGCATTAATTATCTGTTCTTTAGTGTATAGGTAATTATCGGGTTATCAGCGAGACTTGAATTTTTTGAAAGATATTATTACAATTTAATTGATTTGTCTATCAAATCCAAAGCCATAATTAAGAATATAGATCATATAATTGTAGATGTATAATCCGGAAATGCACCCAGCACTGACTGTTTTATTGCTTACATTTACAACTTGCCAACGCTTGTGTCATGCCGTGACATGACTCATTAATCATTAGTACTCATCATCCTGATGCATAAATAAATATTATGACAATGAATGCATTTAACTTGACAAAGTTTTTATAATTATTATTCTTATTAGGATAATATGCAGGCAGCTCAGTCAGTATTTGCCTTTCGTTATTATCCACTATATAGTATGCTGGGTATCTATTTAATTATTTACCATCATCTACAGCCTATAAATAAGGTCACTGTTTGGTGACCGTGGCCACCGGGACTCCGCTAAGGTCACTGTTAAATAAAACAATGGGAGATATATGCTAGGTTATAAGATAGTCACCACCGTGGGTAGGTCACTTGTAATCTATTTATTACTTCGGGTTTTTTATTGTCTTCGATAGAGTTCTTTAGATAAGTAGCTCTCTGAAAGTGAGATGCTGTTAACGCGATTTACGCTTTAAGATGGCACCACTTTCCTGTATTCTTCTTGTTCACTGCAGTACCCTCCACTGTTTTGGGTGGGGGAACTATATAAAAGTAGTAAAAATAAACAATGTTCGAGGAATATATGTTTATTGTTTACCTAGAAATAGAAATTGATGAATAGATAACACGTATTAATATATTCATTATATATGCATATCAAAACATTGGGTAAAATATTAATAAATAACAAATCGTTGTATTTTTTATGTAGACTGCTAAGGAACCCCAAGAAGGATGGTTGAAGCCATGGCAGACGATACCTCCTCCACCGCAGTATGGAGAATTAACAGAGCAGTGGCCAGCCGACACAGAGGACTGTGGGCAGGTAAGGATATCAATAAGTATTGGTATTTGAACGGTCAGAGATAAATGGACTCGCGAAAATATACGTCGTCAATAAAATTGTATTTTCCGGCTAAAATCTTGTCGTTGTTATTTAGTCAGTCAAAACTCAAAGTCCTAGTCAGTCAGTCATGTCTACATTGTCCACACTTATGTCTACAGTAAATGAGTCTGGACCCCATCTTTACTTATAATATGCTGCAGTCAGTCAGTATAGGCCAGGCAATATGCACATATCGAAAGGTTTTCGCTTTCATGACAATGAAATGTTAGCTTCATCAGCTCTTTCATGGACTGTCTGTATTGGCTGATTTCTATAATGTACTTGCCTCTATTTTGAAGTTTATCTTAATAATACCTTTTACTTATTTCCATCCCAATTTGTTGTTGCAGGTACTGTTCGGTTGGCGCGGGCCGGTACTGACGGAAGAGAAATCGCTGAGGGATCTGACCGCGTGCGCGATCTTGCTGCGGTACCTTTGCGACACCGCCGCGGCGCCGCTGCAGCGCTGCCTCGTCGAGCGCGAGGACGCGCTGGCTGGCGACGTGAGTGCTTGTCACTTATGATAATAATATTATGTGTGGAATAATTTATTATTTATTTTCTACTTTTGACCAAAATTGTTGTTCAGTGAAGGTTTGGAGGAGGGAAAACGTTGGCTCCCGAAAGCTTAACTATACCTGAACTTAACGTTTGCTGTCACTTTCGGGCAAGCCTCAGTTGGACGGCCTACTTCTGACGTGCGCTAGTAGTCAAATTGTCTCTTGAAATCCACAAAACGAACCGACAGCGTTGGGGGCTCAAGTCTAAAGGCCGGAACGCCTGATGAACGTGAGACGGCGTTCTACCAACTATATAGGCTACCCCAGTATAATGGAATGCGTTTTTGTTTGTTTGCTGCTACAGGTATCATACAACCTAGTTGAGAACATAGCGCCATTAATAAAGGTACAACTTGACAATGTACCGATGGACAAGCTGGACGCTGCCCGCGAGCAGGCCAAGGCGTGTCTGGCGAGCGCGCGCAGCGGGGCGGAACCCGTCGACATGGAGCGCATGCGCCGCCTTGTCCGGAAGCAGCTGAGGGAGAGCCTCGCGTGCCTGGAGTCCGACCCCCACCACGCCGTTGCCTTCCGCTGTATCGGGGACGCGCTCTACTCGCAGAACAACCAGGACGTGAGTGATATGATTCTCCATGTTTCCGTGGCCTCGACCGCGTTTTCTTGTCAGATTTTATTTTTGTAAAAAATTCTTTATAATTCGTGTGGTCCCACTTCATGATATGAATAATAGTTAATATAAAGTCGCTTAGGATATCAAAGGCGGCAATCTGACTTTCAGTGACAGTTGAACTTTTAACTTTTTTCTCCAATGAGAACTCTAATTAAAACGATTGCCGCCTTAATAAAGTACGTTATTAACTGTCCCTGGTAAAGATATATGGATAACGGTTCTGTTTTTCAACTATCCGCAATCTAAACGATTCTTCTGTTGCTTAAGGAAGCTGAGCACGACGATATCTTAAATTACGATATTTTAATTTTATAATTATTGTCATCTCTGTCGTCACCAGTTCATCTCGCGAATGAACCCTCAAGAGCATTTGCACGAGTTGCTGGAAGAGGGTCCCAGCTACTGGCTGAACCTGCTGCAGAAATACTTGACTGATGACTTCGTCGTCGTCGTGGGATCGCCCAGCATCGCACTGCAAGCAAAGTCAGTACCCAAAACCTATGCTGCATCGTCTCCGTCGGCCTGTCGACGTCCAACGTTGGACGTAGGGATTCCCTAATACGCCCCGCTACACCTGATGGCCTTGCGTTTTCCTGCTACTTTTATACTACATGTATTAGTTTATGTAAACAAAATTTGTAGCTTGTTTGTTACAAGTATTGCAACGCGACCGCCATCTCCTCCCGTGGGGGGAGGGAGAACGCAGTCTGAAATATTTCGCGGAAGTCTGTTTCCACACGATGTTTTCGTTTAAGGAAACCCTACTTAAGTTCCGAAAAACTTATCAATTCGAAGAAAAAATGTATATTGTTATTTGTTTTAGTTATCTAGTTTTATCTTTCAGAATGGCAGAGGACGAGAAACAAAGGATAGAAGAGCAAAGGGTGCTACTTGGAGAAACCGGGCTCGCACAGAAGAATAAAGAGTTGGAAGCTGCGATGGAGTTCAATGACGTGAGATTATATATATATATAAGTGCCTAATTTAGACTACTCTCAGTATTGTCTTTTATTTTGAAAAGTTTTAAAGCTTCTTTTTAAAGTAACCACTCAAATGCCTGAGTTTGTCAGCTACCCCTATATTTCGATCCAGTTCCTATTAGAAACTTGATAGCATACAGAAAAACTAAGCTTTAAAAATTTATAGTTTATAAACTATACAAAATCAAGGAAAAAAAATCGGTTAACCGAAATAATCTAACATGCTACCAAAGTCAAAGCTTTATGATGTATTCATGTATGATTCCAAGACGTTAGAGTGGGTAAAAATGGTAATACAATAATGATGTGTGCATGTGTGTGTATTGGTTGTCAGCGCCCCCCGCCGGCGGGCACGCTGGCCGCGGTGGCGGTGCCGTCGTGCGAGCGGCTCCGGTGCCACTCCATCAGCACGTGGAGCTCGGACGCGGCAGCGCCCTGCCCGCACTTCAACCTCCGGGACCTGCCGATATACGCGCGCGTGCACAGCCTCAATACCAACTTTGTCTATGTACGTACATACGGGCACACGTCCTACCTAATAACTAAGTTTTTTTTATATAAATAACGGTCTTTCATGGCAAAAATTTGACATTCACTGTGCTGACGCATTTGTTCTATCGATTAAAGCTGAAAATCACATTTATTCTAAAACCATACTCTAGAATTGGTTTTTCTCGAAACTGAAGTATATTTACTGACTGCTCTCAAACGGTGAAGAAAAACATGGTGAGTCGTGAGGAAGCCTGCATACGTCGACTATATAGCCTATACGCCCTCGTTGAGATGGCCTGTGCCCCAGCAGTGGGGACATAGTAATTAATGCTCTGTTGATTTGATTTTTGATTTGACCCACATTCCAGATAAACCTAATCCTGGACACTTCGAAAGTGGATCAGAGCACGCGCAAATGGCTGCCCCTGCACCTGAACGGTCTGGCGGAGTGTCCGGTGCGGCGCGGGGGCGCGCTGGTGCCGCACGAGCAGGTCATCTCCACCACGGAGCAGACCACAGTGCTGTTCACCAACGACGTGGGCTTCGGCCGCTCGGGGAACTTCAGCGTCGGACAGTTCGGACACTTTGTGCACATCGAGACTAGGGTCAGTTGAAGCTATCATGTTTTTAATGGATTTTACGGCCCTGGAAAACAGGCCAATCGGATTTCTGACTCATAAAATCATGGTATCCCTAACTAACAAGAGAGTCATTTTTGTTATCATATCGAATAAACATTTACATACGTTTGCGTTTATTTGAAAATTTTCGATTTGTGTTCTATTATTTGTAATCTATTTTCGTTGGCAATGTTTAATGTTTGTAATGTAATCAAGAAGCGTTTTTACCTCCTTGCCTATTCCACTTAGAAGTAGATCCAATAAGATAAAATTCATAATAAAATTCATAATTCATTTATAAATAATTTATAAGCTTAGCGGTTTGTTTGTTCGTAGTGCGAGCCACAAGACTACGAGGAGGTAGTGAATCACCTCTACGAGGTGCTGTACGCGGCTGAAATAACTAAAGAAAGGTTGCTGGTGTTTGCGCAGAGGATGATAAATGACGTCGCACAGGTGAGCCCTCGTTTTATTATTAACACAAGTGCTTAGAAAATAAGAATAAAGAAGAAATAAAATATACAAATGTTTAATGCGGATCGACTCGGTTTTAAGTAAGAATAATTTCAATGTATCGGAGAAAAAAATCGGGATAGCAGAAGTTTTAATAACATACTTCTTAACGCGCACAATAAATAGGCCCGATGCTGAAGGCACATATTTAAAATTTGACAGCACTAAAATGTGTGTCGTCCTTATCTTCATAATACTGTATGACGGATAGAAACAATTATAGTCCCCGTAGAAGTTTTCGGCGGTTGGGTGAATATAGTCATAGATTGTTTGCACATCGCTGACTGTGTTTACGGCCTATGTGTGCGCAAGCGACATAGTGTGATACATAGAGATGTCAAAAAACTTGAAAAGTTTGATACACTTGATCGAATGAACTGTTTATTGATATTGAATGAGCGTCTTTTTTGCCTAAAAAAAACTTTGTCATTGCGCAGAAATCAGCCAACTTCACACAACCGCAAAAAAATCTATGGTGATTTTATAGTTCTGTTAAATTTGCTTTCAGAATCGGACTCAATATACGCACAAAATTGTAATTTATGATATTTATTATGTTATGATTCATAATTCAAGGTTATTCTTTAGTTAACACCTTTGTCCGCTCGACCCTTAAATAATGTTTGTGATGAACTGCGCGTGGCAGGTGCGCCGGAACGGTCACAAGATGGTGTACGACGCGCTGCGCGACGCGCTGTACAGCGCGGAGAGCAACGTGCCGTGGGGCTCGGTGCTGCGCCAGCACACGTTCCTCAAGGAGATCGTCGACAGGCTGAGCGCAGGTGGGGCTTTCTTAGAGGGAGGTTACATGATCAGTCTCATATTCATCAGTCGCCGCTGGACTGAGGAAAAATATCAAGAATATTGAAATTTTCATCAGTATTTCATCAGTCACACCCTGACTGATGGATCAAACTGAGGCCATACTGATCGTTTAACCTCTGTCTTACAATTTTATAAGAATAGCGTAATGTATGGTGAAAGTATAATTAAAGATTTTTGTTCTCGAAAACTATACACACATAGTATTATATGTTTTTTAATTATTCGATCCTTTTTTTCAATACGTCGCGTGCGGTGTCCATTGCAATTCAATAGTGAACGTCGACAGGCAGATGATGACGATGTAAAATAGCAGTAGAACAGTTCTGAAATGTTTAGCCTGGGTTTAAAAAATATATAATGGTTTGAAATTACATTTGTAAAACTCATTAAAGTCATGAGAGGTGTGTCAGGATCGCGATACTTGGCGCTCCGTTCTTTCTGCCTAACCCACCAGGGACATAGCGGGAAGGTATGTGAGCATATAACTCGTTAGAAACATGCAAACTGTACTTACCAGGTGGCGACTCAGTAGAAGCGGCTCTCAGCGAGGCCAGGGAGACGTTCAAGCGGATCACCGAGCACGTGTGGCTGCACCTGGCGACGGACTTCGAGCGGTACAAGCTCAGCGCAGAGCCGTGGAAGAGGTTCCACGGCTCCAACACGCCCGCGCCGGCCTCTCCGTTAGTATAACCAGCCTTACTCAACCTTTTATCTATAAAGGCCACAAATACATTTTAGCTATAGCCCCGCCCCGGCCCGTCCTGCCCGGGCCGCAACTTTGTATACGTCATCATCATATCAGACTTTTAGCGTCCGCTGCTGGACATAGGCCTTCCCTAATAAACGCCACCACACCCGGTCCTCCGTTCTCCGCATGTTCTGTGACGTGATGTTTGTTTACGTACTCCAGGCCGAACTTGTACTGGGACGCGGAGCTGATGTCTGGGTGGGGCGGCGGGTTCGTGCTGGGCGTGGGCGGCGTGGAGTCGTCGTTCGTGGCGCAGCTGAGCCCCGGCCCGCTGGGGTACGCGCTCGGCGACGCCGCGCCGCTGCTCGTCGCCATCAACTACTTCACGCAGCTAGAGGTAGCCGCCACACAAACACTCAATGTTCACAGTTTATCCGCTTTTCATTTATTTTAAACCTTATTGCACACAATGAGGGTGGGAAAAGTTTTAAAAAAGTATATTTTTATCATAATACAAATACAGATCTCATAAGAGTTCCCGAGATCATTATACGGTCGACCGCAATTCAATGGAAAAAAACAGTATAAACTGGTCATCATCCCTAATATGGCTAGGCCAGCTCAAGGTCAAATTTTTTAAACTTCATTTTAAATGTATGTTTTCACTAGCATAGTATTTGACATACTACGGTTTACCTTTTTATAAACGCTATAAATGTTATACCCCAAATTCTGTCATCACAGGGTCCCATGTGGCGTCATATTCGCGGGTGTGGGCTCTCCTACGGGTACGGCGTGAGGCAGTCGCAGAACGAGGGTCGGCTCGTCTTCTCGCTGTATAAGGCCACCAACGCCGTCGCCGCCTACACCAAGGCCAAGAGCATTTTAGTAAGTCATTTTTTTAAACAACTTTGGCCCGTATGTAATAAATGTACTAATAGTGTATGTAATGGAGATTGGACGCTGAAATAGCACCTAATATCGCACTCTAGTGCTTTAACGTCGAGAGTTAAGCGCTAACTTAGCGCTTCGCGAACCCTTTGAAGCGCGCAAATGCCGGCTCCGGCTGTGTTTGTAACCATCTAACGAATTGTATAGGCGTTATTGTTTAGGCGTGCCATAACTACGAACTAAGAAAAATTGAAGATCGACAATTATTTCTTTGTAACTCGGTTACAAGCGAAGACATTATAGATTCTTCAATTGTAACTAATTACAAGGAAAGAAAATACAGCGATCTAATTATTTTTATTTCGTAACTTGGTTACAAACAAAGACAATATCTTTCGTTTGTAGCTGGTTACAAAACTTGGTTACAAAGACGGCCGGAACCCAAATGTAGAGTCTGAACGGAGAACAAGACGTGAACAGGCGCAAATGTGAATCGAGCTCAACGTGCAACTAACTGTAAAAGTTTGCGCGCCTGGCTTGTCAAGCAGTCGTTCTATAGCTTTGACGAATTTTTGAAGATTAATTCAATTTGACTTGTGTTTATTCGATATTATTAATTAGGCATTGTTATCATTAAATTTAATTGAATTTAAATTAATGATGTGTATCAAAAAATACGAATAAATATATGTCTATATCTGTTCAGGACGAATACTTCGCGGAGGGCAAGTTCGACGAGGACCTGTTCGCGTCGGCGCGCAGCACGGCGCTGTTCGAGGTGGTGGAGAACGAGAAGTGCCCCGCGGACGTGGTCAGCCAGTCGCTGCTCAACTACATCAAGCGGGTCGGCGACACGTACAACAGGTACCTACGCACTTTGTATACAAGCAAGAGCAGCCGGTTGTACGTATTACTACCCCTTCGACCGCCTACGATGCCCGCTCTACGTAACCAGTTTCGTACGAATACTTTTTTCTTCCTACGTAACCGGTTTTGTAGGTTTTTTTGGTAATCTATACTTATAATAAAGCAGTAGAAACCGTGTGTCTGTACATTTTATAAATACTACTATTTAGAAACTTGGCAGTCAAAATATTTTATTGCATATATGGGTACATTTATACATACAACGTCAATTTTTATCTTCCTAGGTGTTATTGTACGCATTATTGTATTCACGTTCATATTACAGTCGAGTTGGTTAATATATTTACATTTAAGTACATACCTTGTCGCTCAAATGTAATTGACGCATTCGCTCTCGTCATTAGCAAATAAATACATTAGAGTGTAAGGTACTGAACTGGTCAGGTATTACGAACTCGACAGCCTGTCATTCAAAAACTGGTTACAAAGACCTTGAGTTCATTTTTCTCTTTCTTACTTGTGACGCTGCCATTTTTTTTCTTCCTCGCAGACTTTGTTCGTCTACGCTCAATATTGTAATTTGTAACAACTTATGATTAGAAATTGCAGAATGTGTTTGAAGCAAAACTTCTATAGTACATTATAGACTTTCGCGGTTTGTATTATTCATTGTTATTATAAGACACGGGTGACATATACGCGAATACGTTTATTACATTTGACCGACGACACTGCAATCTAGACGGTTTCCTCAAAGACGTTGTTGGAAGTAAGGTTGTCTGGAAGAAATCGCTCTTAGCGATAAGACCGCCTAGACGTACATTAGTGTATCTGTTTTTCTCTTTATATGTCTGTAATTTTTAAATGTGCAATAAAGTGTATTGAATTGACGTTCTGCAAGTGAGGCTTTATGACGATAACTGTTTGTAACGTCACTGCAGGGACCTGGTGTGCGCGATAGCGGCGGTGACGCCGGAGTCTGCGCACGCGGCGGCCGAGCGGTGGCTGCCCACGCTGTTCGACACGGAGCGCAGCAAGGTCGCCATCGTGTGCCACCCCACCAAGGTCGCCGATGTGCAGGCAGCGTTCGAAAAGTGAGCATTTTAAATTACCATTAGTCCACTATTTTCCTAGGCTTTGTAACCAGCTACCAAGCGGGAAATGTTTGTTGCAGTTGGATTAGAAACCAAGTTACGCAAAGTTCGCCACAGTGTACAAAGTTTCATTAAAATCGGTTTAGCCATTTTGACGTTATTGAGTAACAAACGCACAAAGAGCATACATTTGCAATTTTAATTTTAGTTTCTTCTATACATCTAAGTAATGTTGCCGTTAAGCGACCAGGAGCACTATTTTTGAATCGCACGCCCCACTTCGAGGACGGTCGTTCTATTAATTTTTCATTGACATCCAATACAAAATTCGTAGAATTGATCGCTCGAAGCGAGGCGAGCGATTCAAAAATAGGGCACCAGCAGCAATGTTATTTTGTGTGCGATTTGTCTTAATAGACCCGTGTCGAGTTAGGTATTATGTGATTTTTAGTTCATTTTGGCCAATACTTGGTTAATGATAAATAAATGCCTTCTTTTGCAGGATCAATGTGAAGTTAGACGCATACGAGTCAATGGAGGCGTCACATTTTAATAAATAAGCTCAACAATTACGTGTAAGTGTAAGGATATAAGTGCATTTAATACATACTTCAATGCAATCGCAACAGTATTTGCTAGCTACTTGTAACAGCATAATTATGTAATACCAGTGTTTTTGTTACAATAATATTTATTTTACTGCTTGGCTGTGCCTTAACTCTAAAATACATAAGTGTTGTCATCTGTATACAAGAATCCGCTAAGTAATTAATTAATATACGTGATTATATCGATAATTTTGTTTTCTTGGATACTAGCCCGAACTCCGATTGCTTCGACCGATCGATACGATTGGACCACGATAAACAGCGGAAAATATTCGATGTCATACCTACCGTTTGTACCGTACCGACCCCTCTTTTCTACCGGTATGATGTATGTGGTATATTCAAGCCCTGCTAACCTCGATATCATTCATACGTTTTTGTTCTTTAGGTTATAGTGATATGGTTCATTTCACAATGACGTCAAAAAGTGCGCGGGCAAATTTCCGCTTGGTCTGAGCCATGAATCAAAAAAAATTGCTACTAGGGAGCGCGCGCGCCTCCAAAGAGATTCGGGTCTGAGCCGACTCACTATACCCTTTTGGCGAACGTCCAGGTCACAAGGTTTTCGTATGGTCTATTCATTTCGGATCATATCTCCTTATTTCTCGTCACTCGGAAAGTTGTGGGACCAATATACATACACTCGTATAATGATTGGATTTCAATAAAAGTCTGAAAATATAGTGATGATAATAATTTTAATCACCGTATATCTTAAAGCTATGTCTATACAAAAAAATATAACTTACATTTAGTCAGAAATTTAGTGAACATCATTATAAATCATCTCACAACCGCTGCAACACCACCGCCATAAACTACCCATCCATAGAATAATATCAAATTGTTCAACATTATTTTTCAATCATTTTCTCAACAGCTATTCACTTTAACAAATCACTGAATGTGGAGGAAGTGTCTACTACGTAACTACATTTTACTACTTCAATACTTCTAGCATTTCTCTAGTAATTGAGCTCTCCAACTACGCCCGGCGTGTGACGGTAGTCATAGAATATTTGAATTAATTTAACTTTTATGGAAAACCCCCACATATCAATCAACAAGTATTTTAAATATGATTTGGAAAAGTGTCGTATGTAATTTCTCAATATTAGCTTTATGAACAAATTAGTCTTGACGTTAATACTGGTTAATTTTGTTAGTAAACCGTCGTCGACTCAAAGCTACGGTAAACTGGCCTGATAAACATTAATAACTTTACATAGGCCATTCCAACCAATTTTATCCCAGCACCTAACTGGTGAGGTAAATAATAATAATAATGTATGTAATATACTTTTACAGAACATAATAGAGCTACATTGTACATGCAAAGATATATTTACAGTTTTACATAATTCTTTATACTATTCTTATTCAATAATATGGAAAAAATATATACTTTCAAGTAACCAAGGTATGCATATTTGATATGCATATTCTAGAATGCGTAAAAAGCACCAACATATTATGTTTCTGAATAACTTGAAGCATTTTATACCTAACACTGAGGGCTCCACACGACGAAATGTTCAACACACGTTCTTACATTTTAAAATAACGTGCGATATCTTACGATTAACGTGCGATACTATATTTGTTCTGTAATTTCATCGAGTAGAGCCTTCATAATATTTGTTCATTTGATTGTAATTTATTTATATCCTGTCACAGGTTTTTTTACGAAGTTTCAACAATTCAATAGTGTCTTGATACTTTAATATTCGTAATAATAATAATAACTGTACGTGCTCTAAGAGAGATTTGGTAAATGTTAAAATTACGCGTAAAGTCTAACATTATATTAATTCACTATTGATACCTACATGACGAATAGAATTCCTCTAATAAATGAACGACTACGTTAATGTTACTATAACTACGTAATAATTAAAAGAGGCGGCCCCATTTACATTATCTAAACATCTGCCGTAACTCATTAGTCATTTCATTAGTGACCATCCACAAGCCACAGTAGCCAATCGTTGACCCCTGTTTCCCAACAGGTGTCTTTTGCCTTAACCTCTAGATACCCGCCGGTTCGACGTCGAGCCAACAAGATGAACCGCTGTTGTCCGCCGGGTAATGCGCCATTGCGCTCAAAATGACTTCAAAGTCAAAACTATTTTATTGCATGTAAGTACAGTGGGTACATCTATACGACGTCATTTGACTGACGCGAAATGAGTAATACATATAACCCGGCGGATAACAACGGTTTATCTTGCTGGCTCGATATCGAGCCTGCGGGTATCTAGAAGTTAAGGCAAAATACATTTTTTTAGTATGCGGGCGGAAAGTTTGACATAGATACATTTTGTTAACACAGACATTTTGTCTCACTGGTTAGCGATTGCGACAGTCTAGTTTTAGCTAGTCCTGTAATATGTTGCAAAAGAAATTGATTCCATAAGGCCATTCTTTGTTGTACACAGAAATTGATTTAAAGCATTGTATTGTTTTTAACTACCGTTCTTAGTCATAACATTAAGACATTTATGTAATTTCATAATCGCCTCCATCGCCAGAAAATATGCTTACAGACGATAATATTTACCAGCTGTATCAATATAGCAGTTTGATATAGCGCAGATTCGTATGTGGACATATTTTATTCTTATACATTGAAGCAATAACTAGAATTAAAATTAAATGATTCAGTTTAAATATTTTCTGTTAATGCCCTTAAATAAGAAATAATCAGCAAGTTAACAGACGCCGAACACTAGACGCCTTCAAATAAACAGCCTCGCTATGACCGATACGTTGCCGATCCCGATCAGAATGGGAAAATACCCTCTGGAATTGAACTTTTGTTCGAATCAATCAGCATAATATAATAGTTGAAACTTGTGGTTGCCGAATCGATAGTTTGTACAGGGATATCGATAGTTGATACTTCAAATCAGCCACAATATCGATAGTTATGATAAGTCTCAATAGTATCGATAGCACCTATTGATGGAATTAGTAATAGTATCGACTGTCAATAGCAGCTTAACAATCGATACTATCGATAGCTGTCATTGATTCAATTCTGTAGTCTATTACCTGCAAATTGTAAACAATACTATGAATTAATGACAACTACATCGATAGTGCAAATCTATAGATAGTATCGATTGTTTAGCTGCTATATTAAATTTCATCAATAGTAATATAACAATACTAAATACTATCGCTAGTGACTATCGATATTCCGACTATTGGTCGACTATCGTTAGTGGCCTATCGATCGGCAACACTTGTTGGAAATATAAAGTTAAATACGACGGACCCACCCCCTTCTGATCGCACGACGATTATACATTATGGTCAACTGGGGTAAATGCGTCGATAGATCATATGCGACAACATGAAACTACTCACAATTCTGGTATCTAAAATCCTTTGAAAAATGGTTTAGTGTTTATCGTTCGTGGATTTTTAACTAGATGTCTCTTTACTAATTTGTCGCATTTGCCCCTCTGACGCATTTATCCAAGTCGACTTTAAACGGTACCAAGTCGGTCCTCGAGTGCACAACTTTGTTACAGAAAACTACTCCTCTCGATATAGGCCAGATCTTTAGCACAGTTCATTATAGAATAAAGATCACAAAATGTTGAAAACAACGGTGCCTACATTTACCTCTCGTTACTTATTTGCGTTCGTTTAGAATGTCACTAGAAGAGTCAACACGGACACAAGCCTCTAGGTACGCGTGTACAGCGGAGGCCGGGGGAGCCTACATCATGGAGTTGACCTCGATGGGCGGCGCGTGGTTGCGGAGCGCCTCCCGTATGAACCCGCTGATGCTGCCCTCGACGAACAGGTGGAAAAAGTATAGGTGCTCGAAGCTCTTGAGCGAGATGGAGCGGAGCGCGGGCAGGCGCAGCAGCAGCGAGGCGAACCGGCCCTCCTCGGTGCCGTGCAACCGGCGGCAGTACTCGTCCAGGCACGAGAACATCTGCGAAACCACCGTGTTCACGTCATTTTAAACTAAGTGCCAAATAACATAAATTGACTCTACATAAATCACATTTATACTAAAATAAGATTTCCATAATATAACGCATTTGTTACCAAAATGAATAAAGGTTCAACATCATCATATCAGCCTTTTAGCGTCCACCAATGGACATAGGCCTTAAGATTTGTTTTATTATTAGGTTAGGCGCAGGACAAACTCATGCGGCGTCGGGCGTGGGCGCGGCACCGGCGTGGCGCGGGCGAGTCGCCCGCTCATTCGTTTTTCATATGAATTGTATTGAAGCGGCGGAGCGCGGGACATAATAATATACAAGCGGTGTGGCGCGGGCGCGGCGCGGGCGCGGCGCGGGCGGGGTGCATGAGTGAAAGGGGTGCAATTCATATGAAACACGAATGAGAGGGCGCCTCGCCTCGCCCGCGCCGCGCCCGCGCCCGACGCCGCATGAGTTTGTCCCGCGCCATAGGTTTTTTTTTTTTGCTTAGCTAGTGTTTTTGGAAGGCAAAATTGCAATTTGGTGAGCATTTATCCGTATAGGCAGGGATTTTTGGTGTACAATAACTAGTAAGTACTCTTACCAATGTGTTACATAGTCTAGGCCTCTTCCAAGGCGCGCCACTGGACCTGATCGTCGGTTCCGACCGGTTCGATCCGATTCCCAGTCACTTATGCACATCGCGTCCCACCCTACGCTTGCCCACTCGTGGTCTCCACTCGAGAACTCGTCTACCCCAGCGGTTATCGGTTCACCAATAATTGTGGCCATCCCACTGCCGCTTTAATCTACGTACACTCATTAGCATTGTTCACAAGTTACTGGTAATAGTTCGTGCTGTTTGGTAACGATTACATAAAGATACTTAAGCACTTACACTATCAATGATAGATTATGTAGAGAAAAAATAATAATGAATGAGTGATCATACCTTTTCTCGTAGAACGTCTACTTCTTGCCGACTTTTCAGTCCCTTTACATCTGAAATTAAATAGTTCGAAATCAGCGTCAACTGTCCAAACCAGGCAACGTAATGTCGAAGATAAGCGATATTTGGGTTTTGTGTTTCCCCATTAATTATCGTTTTCGCAGTCGCATCGGGCGCAAAAGAGAAAATAGGTATTATTTTAATAAATCGAAGTGCTAAAGAAAAAATTAAATATCAATATCAAGAAAATTGCATAGTTAGACCGTACAACAAGTGGGCGCTCGCCGCCGCGGTGCCCATACATTTTCCGCATCATACATCCATACATCCTAGCGTGTTTTGTTTTAGCGTATGGCCTTTTAAAAAAATGTACCCAAGCTCTATAAAGACCTTGGGAAGGTTTTTTTGTGTCGCTCACCGGGGTTGAGGAGGATGATGGCCTTGAGCGCGACGTACTCGGACAGTTCCATGCGCAGCGCGCGCATCTTGAGCGACAGCTCCGAGAGCACGCGGTCGAAGATCTGCCCCACGCCCGCCTGCAGCGCGGAGTTGCGGTGCAGCGTCATGCCTGCAACAAAGCCAAGTCAGTCAACATGTTTCATTGCATACGGGTACACTGGTACCTCACGCCGGTAGGAGTACCTCCCTCCCTCCGCCAGGTGGACCGAGCACCTATAGAAGGTGTGGTGGCGTCCATTAGGGAAGGCCTATGGCCAACAGTGGTCGTTAAAGGGCTGATAGGATAACACTGGGTAACACAAAAGAGTCCTGCCATTTGTATGGGACAGCCATTCCAGTGTAATATTAGAGAGGTCAGCGAGAGAGACCCTTAGTTGAGACAAGCAACCAAATGTATACCTGGCATGAGGCACATGAGTTGCGGCGGCGCCGCGCTCCGCGTGCCGTCCATGTTCTCGCGTTCTTCCTCCAGAAACTGAAAAGTTAATAATTATACATGTTTATTTATAACTAGCTGTTTCCCGCGGCATTGGCCGTTTTTATTGCGCGAGAACAGTTTAACCAATTCTTCAAGTATATTTTTTATTTATTTCAACATCCCTACGTCATAAACAAGCGCTGTATATTCAGGAAACATGAAAATACCTGGATATAAATAATACAATAAACGTTAGAGACACTCACCTCCATGGACCGCCAGGCGATGGCGAAGAGCAGCAGCTCGTTCCAGGAGGCCTTTATGAGCACAACCTGGTCCTCGGGCTCCAGCTGGCTGAAGTGCGGGATGTCGCGCGCCCACACCACCAGCGCAGCTATCTGCTTGTTGCCTGGACAGTCCATAAGGAACTATTTGTTAAAATCTGTCACAAAACGTCACAGATTGAGAGACGTCAGCTTATGAAGGACTGACAGGAGCGGCCATGGTCGTCGTCTTCTATTATATTTTCTTAAAATATGTATTTTGCGGGTTTTAATGTATAATTGTGACAGTATTTTCTACATTAAGTGGTTGTGGTTGTGATACTGACATATTGCTGCATGAACATTGGTTTGTACTAAACTCCTCAAAATACCTTAACGAGAATTCAACTGTAAAAGAAAATGTTTAAAGATGAATTCTCCTTGGAGGTTTGAGGAAACCAATATTTAAGCAGCGATATACAGTGGCCAGTGGCTAGGGTCAGTAGTTCTGTAATTTAACAATTTGATGGACATTATACCTACCTAATAAGAAACATTTTAAACTGAGCTAACTGAGGTCTTGTTCTATTTTAATGGACCATCGCACTTTAATGTAATTCCGAGAACAGTGAATAGTAAACTTGAATACATTAAACGTTAACATTATTTTTTTGTGAACTAAAATGGATGTCAACAAGAATAATGCTGTTGAAATAGCCTTCATGTTATTTTCACAGTTTCACACTAATATAAACATTTGTACCAAAACTGATCTTTTGTAGAGGAAAAAAAATAATAAACATTTAGAATTGACTCACGAAAAATGTTTCAGGGTCATTTGGAAGACTATTTTAGTAGCACCAACTTTGACAATTACATTTATAAGATGTAACAATAACATTTGAAATCTTTCGCTTACCCATTCATTTAGGTTACGAGAAAAACAATAAAACAGTCGCCTAAGTATAATTATAAGTATACCTAGCATTTCTATTACTTACTATACTATGCAAAATAACTATGACGCAACTGTAAAAGTGTTTGGGAATGATGCTAAGATAGGTACATAATTTAGAAAAAAGTTTAAAAACTTAAAAAATATGTAAGGTATTCAAAAACATTAATAAAAACAAAGACAATTCGATAATTCATTACACGCTTTGTCACCTATAATTTTATAATCAATAAATCTATATAAACTATTATAACGACATTCAATAAGTCTCGCTCGACACTACTTAACGATAATTAAGTAACAAACAAAGGTGATATTTTAACAAAATATGCTCAATATGAACCGGTCTTGTTCAGTATGCCAACAAGAATTCCGCACGTATTATAAATATTAGAATACGTATGCAAATGCTTAATGACATCCCGATGATTTTAACGTCTCAACAAGCTTTCGTGTCTCTCATATTTTATTGTCAGTCATAGTCAGTATAGATTATGTTTGGCTGTCAGCTTAGTTTCACGTAAGTCCTTAAAGGCTGTAATTAGAAAGTAATTTAAGAACACCCTTTCGACGGACAATACCATAAACGGAGAAATACCTTAAACTTTCTTGAGATACCCTCTATGTAAGTGTGAAAGCTGTATTAAAATTTGTTCGTCAGTTGTCGAGTTACAGGCGAAGAGACAGTACTACGTACGACATAGCTACATACTTTTCACAGTATTTGGTACAAGGTTAAGGATCAGGGATCGAATTAGGCCTCTCAATCTTCCCCACCCCGCCCCCCGCCCTCCCATTCGTCGCGTCTTCCGATATAGATGAAGTAATAACGTCCGGGATCGGTCGCACAGAACGTTCGCCGAGAGGTCGAACTCAAATTGAATATCAGCGAAAAATAAACTACCTTACAACTCAATTCCCTATTTAGTCTTTAATTGTACACCCCGTTGTTGATTTAGTAACTTGGGTGCTGGACTCGAGCGCCGGAGGTCAGTTGGTTCGATGTCCAACGAGTCCAACTCAGTACAATAATTGACTTTGTCTAATTTCCATGTATTTGTACGAGAAAATCCAAGATTCAGCCTAGACGAGTGTGTGAATATATATGTAACTTATAATATATTAAGTATATACATATTTTTACGCTATGTTCCTGACATGATAGGCAGAAATATCATTGAATTCAATTTCTCAAACCAAACAATATTCTATTCGGTTATTTGTTTCAAAGAACGTATCCGTACCGTAGCGGATATCTAAATATATTGTTTCCTGGCTGCCTTGGCTTTAGCATCATGCACTGACGCGGAAATACTGAGGACAGATTGTCTTGTATGTGAGCGACTGCACATTGCGCCGGATCCGTATCTGACGGTCAAGTATCTGGAGCATTCGCCATTGTCATGGCCGGGCTTAAAATCAAGCTGATTCATCGATTATTTTGATTGCTGATTTAATAATCAGTCATTGACGTTCATTACCATGAACACTGAGCTTAGCTCGCTCGATCAGATATATATTAAGTACGAATTTTCCTCATGCTGCAACCTTTTTCAATCTTAATCAATTCGTCGTTTGTCATTTAAATATCTCATAGTAACAAAGGCTTCCTTGACCTGACACCAGGATTTTCTTTTTCCATTACTATGGAGTTTAGACAAATTTGTAGTTAACGAATAATGAAACCTTGTTTAACCTCACAAAATGTTATACAGAACATTTATTTAGAGACCAGCAAACGCTTTTGGCTTCGGAACCCTCAGTTATTCTGCCGTGACCCGCAATCTAACTATATATTAGTAATATATATGTATTATTAATTTCGAAAATTTAATGTAATTCTGATACTATTGTATATTAACTCCCTAAGTATAAATGTTGCAGTGCCCTAACAGGTCTGTTACAAATTTTTATACTAAGATCTTTATGTTCCACATGACGCAAAAATTAAATTATTATTATTATTGTAGTACCTAATAAAGGTGAAGTTTTATATTGTTCTCTGGAAATACCAGGTTTTGAAAAAAAATTTTGCATTTAAAAGCCCAATTCTTGAAGAAGGTGATAGGCCATTTAACATCACGCTACGACCCTTAGAAGTCGAGCGAAAAGAAAAAAAATATCAGAAATGACTTTTAAAAACGCGGGCGAAGCAAACAGCTATATACAATAAACGGCACTCACCTATTTGACAGAGGCTGGAGACAGGCGCCCGGTAGCGCGGCGGCACGTTGCTGTCGGGCCCCACGCGCAGGAACTGGAAGTCCTCGCTGGGGTCCGCCACCAGAGTCTCCATCTCCAGCAGCCGCTCGATGGACAGCTCCTGTTGTACACACTACAAGCTTAAACATATACATGGGTGTCGACAGGAACCAACATGATACATACATACTATAGGACTACAGATCCCATCACACTTATGATATAGATACATGCGCAAGATACGATGTTTGTTTGCTATGACTTCCACTGCTGGCAAAGGTCTCCATGGCGACCGGACCTGCGCTAACCTCATCCAGCCAGGTCCCGCGACATCCACCATATCGTCGGTCCACCTTGTAGGCCTGCCTACGCTGCGTTTTCCGGTACGTGGTCGCCACTCGAGAACGTTTCTGCCCCAACGGCCGTCAGTTCTACGAGCGATGTGCCCCGCCCCCTGCCATCGGTGACCTTGGTTTTCCTGTTGCTTAATCACGCTATCACGGTTGAACGGATTTTGTTTGGAACTTGGAATATACAGTGATAGTTTATTTATATCCTGGAATAACATACTTATAGGTTACTTTTTAACGCGGACGAAGCCACGGGTCGTCTGCTAGTAACACATATAATAGGACTTGCGCGGCATATATGGCCAGATTAATGGTGAAAACAGAATCAAAATCAATGTGGTAGTTTGCGCGAGACTATCCCGAACAGACAGACAACTGCGGAAAGTTTGTTTTATACTATTGTATATATAATAGTATAAAACAAAAAAGTTTTATAATATTGTATTGTGCTCTGACTGACGATCTATCATCACATCTCAAACGTGGCTAGTCTAGAAATATAAAACTTGGCATGGAGATACCTGCAATTACGTAGGGAGAAAAAACGTATAGACAGACTTTCTGGGATGTAACTATATTGATTTTTGTATTTCTGTTTAATAATAAACAATTGTGTTGTAACAACAAATTATTGCATGCTGTATGTAAGGCAGATCACAGAGCCCATTAAACAAATGTACACTACCTAACTCACCTGTTTGTCGCAATAAAGATTTTGAATTTGAATTTGTGCTTATTTATAACTTTGAATTCAATTTGCGTAGAAACTTCTTATAGCCATCTAATTACGCATTTCCTAAGATGTTTACAATATAAGGTACCTACCTAACATAAGAATGCGGTTTTAGGGTACCGTAAAAAACGAAAACACTATTCGTGGAACTCTTTTGTCCCGCCCGTCCGGTGCATAAAACAAAAACCTCTGTGCTTATATGAACTTAATAATGCAAATTATTCTAATATCGTACGTCTACCGAGCACGTATGTCGTGCAGCAGGTCCACAGATATCAGTTCTGATATCTGTGGGCAGGTCTGGGTCAGAGAGTAATGAATATGGTGGTGTATAATTACTATACTGTCAATCAATTTTAATTTCAGGGAGTGCCCTGCCCCCTGCCGATTCGGTTTCCCCGCACATGAGTTGGCCCGTTTGTTACTGCCGGTATGACGTGCGAGCGACCGACTCACACAACATGAAGGCGCCCGTTTGTGTACGCCAAAATGACTGTGTGAGTGCAGTCAGTTAGACTTTGCTATACATTTTAGTGTCCGATGAGTTTGTGAGTCTTTTTGCGAGGACACGTCTCGCCACCTGTCCGGATCCAGTAATATGTCCCGTCGTCCAGACATGAAGACGAACGGAGAAGGCCTATGTATCACCATAAATGGACGATGGACAAATAGGCCAGGATTACCCAGGATGATGATGCGAAACGGACAAGTGCGAGTAGGACTCGAGCCCTGAGGGTTCCGTACAAATTTAATTATGTATGTAGGTAGTTTATCGTCTATGTAAGTTCGTAATCGCAATAAATATTTTTTAAGTTTTACCTATGTAACTACAAATTTACTTGTGATGTGAGAGCTACTTCTTACATTTAATAATTCTAGATTAACGGCAAGTACCCTTAGGTATTGATTTAAATTGCGAGTATTAAAATCTGTGATACAAATGAAATAAAATCTTTTAATTGCTTTTGAATTCACCCAGGGACCTTCAACTTGATATCTTTAACCTTCTCTGAAAAAAACTTTTTAACAAAAAAATTAAACCGTCGAAAAAAAGAAACTGAAAAGCGAAAAATAATAACAAGTTACCTTGTTAGTCTATAACTACGCTCCTACACTAATGTAAACCTAAGTAATTTTGAGTCGGCGCCCAACACACATACAAATTAATTTCTTTTATTTTTATTACTTACTATTACGTTTTTCGTACTTTAATTTGATGATCTTCTCATTGATTGCTTGTATCATTCCACTTTACGTAAACTTGGCTGCCATCATTTCGCTTTACGTATCAACTTTAATTAATTTGCTTGTTTGTTAGGCGCCGACTCAAAATTACTTAGGTTTACATTAGTGTAGGAGCGTAGTTATAGACTAACATAACTTGTTATTATTTTTCGCTTTTCAGTTTCTTTTTTTCGACGGTTTAATTTTTTTGTTAAAAAGTTTTTATTTTTTACTTTTTTGTGACTAAAATATACTAATTCATTCCCTCGACAGCCTTCCGTCTCCATCTTCACCCATCGATGGTAGTCGTAATCGAATAAATCATAAGTTAGGTTTAAAGTTCTCATTAAGATGAATGAATAAGCCCAAACACGAGTTAGCTGCTGTACACCGTTGAAGGGTTCCCTCAACTGTCTTCCGTCTCCGTCATCAGATCAAGTTCAGGTCTCCGTCATATTGTAGGGTCATTAGAACTACTTATTTGTGCCTAGTTTCAACAGAATTGGTTCAAATATGAAAATTTAGTAGGAATTTAATCAGTCATCCCCTAATTTTCTACCCTTAGGGTAGAATTTTTTTCTTCAAATTTAAATGGGACCAACTTCGAAGTAGACCCTATCCTTTTCTATTGAAAAAGAATTATCAAAATCGGACTGCTCTGTAAAAAGTTATGCGTGGTCATATATACGGGTCGAATTGAGAACCTCCTTTTTTTTTCGTCGGTTGAAAAAGGTTTTGCCTGGCAGATAGTCGAACGGACGGACAACGAAGTTGTCCTATAAGAGTTTAGCTATTTCCTTTCGAGGTACGGAACCCAAAAAGTGACCGTCCATCATGGGACTTTAAAAAATACAGACGACAGAATCCTTACATTGTGTACGACAAACAAGCAGCTCAGATCTCGTTTTGTGGGACGTAACACTTTGATGCCTTTTTTTATTTCATTTGTATTCATATGCATTACTCACTCACTGCGCAGTACCCATGTTAATTTGTTTGCATGATCACAACATATAAAATGAACTTAGACACCTAAAAATCACATTTAATGATAGAGCTAGCCCTAGCCGAGTGATTTGTGGTGTGCGGATAGCCCTCAACGTACACACGATACATAGTATATAGACCGGCCCAACAAGCAAACAGAAGCTATTGTAAGTATTAATGGAGAAATTTTAACAAAGGTAAAGACGCTTCGAGTTCGGCTGAGCTATGTTTCCCGCGGCTTCGCCCGCGTTATTTATGGTCAGCTTCTAAGGGTCGTAGAGTGATATTAAATAGCCTATAATCAAGAATTGGGCTATCAAATGCTAAAAGATTTTTTCAAATGCTACTGGTAGTTTCAAAGATGAGAAAAAAACAACATTTTCAACTGTATTATATATATTAGTATAGATTACTGAAATGATAGTTACTTCTCTGTGTCGGTAGAATGGAAATTCCACTCGGCGGATTTCGATGCGGTTTTAGCTATGGTTTTGTGTTCCGAGGAATGTTTTTAGCTTTACATTGAAACGTTAACGCGGTTAGTTTTTTTAGGGCATTGTTTATTTTATTAATATTAGATGTTGTCGCAGATTAAGTTGAATAGACGCTTGCCAGACGAGCTCGGCTGGCTGGAGTAATAAGCGGAGGTAGATTAAAAAAACCGGACAAGTGCGAGTCTGACTCTCGCACCGAGGGTTCCGTACAAACTTGTAGGTACGGTCGACCGCACGTCAGTATAAACTGGTCTCTCCTAGTATTGAAACTCCCTAATAGGCTAAGCCAGCTCAATGTCAAAGTGTTACCACTGACGTGCGGTCGACTGTACCTATGTAAATTAGTTCGTCGTTCACGGGAATCGAGTCAATGTCAAAATATTTTATTGCATTATGAGTACTTTAATATACACACGTTATATTGTATCTATGCGGTTATCTATGGTGGTATTGTATGATCAATGCGGTTAAAACCGGAAGCGATCACCGAATGGTAAGAGGCACATTGAATCTAAATGTAAAGCTGGAAAGATCACGACTGATGAAGTCTACGCTCCGTCCAGCACCTATCCACATCCAAAACCCCGAGCGCTTCCAGCTGGAACTCCAAAACCGCTTCGAATACCTAGGCGATTGCGTAGATGTGGACGAATACAATAACAGGTTCGTGGAAACTGTCCAAACGGTCGGGTCTAAGTTCTTTAAGGCCCACCGTAAAAGAACCAAAAAAAATCTCGAACCACACTCTCATGCTAATGGAGGAAAGACGACGAATGGTTCTGCAGTCTCCGGATGACGCTTCCCAACTTCGGTGGCTTAATAGACAGATCTCAAAGTCTCTGACTCGCGACCTACGCCAATTTAATACTACCAGTATTAAAGAGGCCATCGAGCGTAATAAAAGCTCCAAAGTGTTCGCAAGAGATATGTCTATTGGGCAAAGCCGGTTGACGAAGCTAAAGACCGATGATGGCAGAATCGTATCGTCGAGACCCGAGCTCTTAGAGGAGGTCGAGAAGTTCTACGGACAGTTATACACGACAACACGGCCACCTGTTAGTAGTCCGGCTAAAGACCCAAGAGCTAGACTGACCCGGCACTATACAGAAGATATCCCGGACGTCAGCCTGTACGAGATTAGGATGGCTCTCAAACAGCATCCAACGTTTTGTACCCACAGTTTTTGCACCAGGCGTTTTGCTAAAAAAGTTATCGGTGATAGAAAACCTAGTGGATCGAAAATTCAAGCCAATTCACTAAGAATATTTCGTTTCGTACAGACATGTTCTGTTGGTTGTACTTCAAAAATAAAATTATCAGCCTTCCACTTCAGCCCAAGAACCTTGAGTGTCTTTGAATCTTCACCATCGAATGAGGCAGCACCACTGAGACAGTCTTCTGATGGGACATCTGAAAGAAGCTCAGGTTCGTTGCTGGCCCATTTTCTTAACTCGAAACCACCCTTTCGGAGAAGTTCGATAACTTCACTCTTAACGTGACGAGCTTCTTCCAAGGAAGGAGCGCCAGTTGTGATGTCATCAATGTAGAGATCAGTGTTGAGAGCCCTTCTAGCTAAGCTATAACATTCACCCTCATCAGTGACCAACTGCTTGATTGTTCTGCAGGTTAAGAATGGTGCGGAAGAAGTGCCATATGTGACGGTATTGAGTCGATATTCCTTGATAGGTTCTTCGGGGCTGAATCTCCAGAAAATCCGTTGGTAATCTTGGTCTTCCAGTTGTAGTTTTACTTGTCGAAACATCTGCTTAACATCTGCGATAAAAACAACTGCATGTAATCTGAATCGGAGAAGGACCGTGATAATATTTCCTTGCAGTTTAGCGCCAGTCAGTAGTGTATCGTTGAGAGATGTTCCATTAGCGCTCTTTTGCGAAGCATTAAAAACTACACGGGTTTTTGTAGTCTCACTGTCAGGCCGAGTGACAGAGTGATGTGGAATATAGTATTTGCCCTTGCCAATTTCTTCAATGTGTACCAACTCCATGTGTCCGGATAATATGTAATCGTTTAGGAATTCCTTGTATGATTGATAGAGTTCTGGATTCTTCAGTAGTCTTCTTTCCAAGAAATGAAATGTACGTAAAGCTATTTCTCTAGACCCGGGGAATTCAGGACGTTCGTCATTCTTGAATGGTAGAGGCACTATGTATCTTCCATTCTCATCTCGTTGAAGCCCAGCTTGATACCTATGTTCGCATAAATTTTCCTCTGGAGTAGTGGTTGGGGCTTGTGGTAGAGTTTCCAGTTCCCACATTTTCTCTACTTCGGCATTTAATGTTTCATCGCTTGCGGTTGATAAGAATGAGTGCATATTAGTCTGAACTTGGGTTTGATAGTTTGTTTTGCCGAGTAACAGCCAGCCGAAGATAGAGTTTACAGCTGAAGGTTGATTTTCGTCACCAGGAGTGTGTCCAGGGATTAGCAGGTTCATGAAGACCTCGGCACCCAACAAAACATCTATGGGCCCAGGTATGTGACATTCCGGGTCCGGTTTATATTTGGCCACGATGATTTGTCGAGTTTAACTGAGAGCATAACACAGCAAATATTGGGCAATGTAAATGCTTTAATTGTGAAATAGTTTTGATTATTGGTACCCACTGAGCAAGACACTTTCCCGGACACATGGGAAGTTGACTGTCCTAGTCCGCTTATGTTACGTGATGTTACACAGGGTTTGAAACCCAGTTTGCTTACAGCGCTTTCTGAAATAAAATGTGCCTGACTACCTGAGTCCACCAACGCTCTTAGGGTCTTGTAGTTGCCCTTCAAGTCTAGTACTTGGATTTTTGCTGTAGATAAAAGTACTATCGATGTAGTACTAGTCGTGTTTGTTAGAACATTTACGTCTGAGTCCTCATTTGTTTCGAGTCTCAGCGCTGTTAGGTGCTGAATTGATGACCTTAGCTTGCTCATCGTCATGTAGTAATGTGTGATGGGGGAGTTTGCATCGTTGACGACGAAAGAATGATTGGCATGACTTCAATGGGAGGATGAAATGGGAGGTCTTTAAACAATTTGGGCATCATCTGTTTTGCATTGCATAATCATAACGCTCCTTTACAGACTTACTTGTGTAATTAGGGCAGTTATTGAATGAATGGGGATTTTGGCAGTAGGAACACTTTATTGTGGGGATTTTTGCATTTTCATTAGAATTTGCGACAAGTGCTGAAGCAATTGGCTTATTTTGATAGGGAAGCTTTTGTACATCGCTTTGCGCTTTATTGAAGTTGTGTAATTTATTTGTTTGAGTAATCGGTTTGATGGCTCCAGATTGTTTATCCGTTTCCTTGAAATGACAATCTCTTACTAGAGCTTCACATTTAGAGTATAAGAACTCCTTAAGCGTTAGATAAGTTGGTAACTCAGCATCGGGATTGCATTCCTCAAAGTCACAACGTAATTTTGTATCTAGTTTAGACAAGAGCAGATAAGTCAACACCAAGTCCCAATGATGTACAGGCAAATCTAATGTTTTAAGGATGTTTAAGTTTTCATTAAAATCATCCAATCTTGGATGAGTATCGACGTATCTACGTCGATACTCATGAGGTGAACTAGCCTTCAGGTTTACATTTAACATTTCTTTCCAACAAGTAAAGGCCAATTCTCTATTATTTTTATAGCACGTGATCAGAGCCTGATAAGCTTCAATGTAATAAGAGCCGGTTAATGGAAAGGTACATACTGGTAAGTCTACCAACACATCACCTCTGAGAGCAGACATAAGGTAGTGCATTCGTTCCGTGTCGCTGAGTGTTACGTTATTGTGTATTATTGAATTGAAGGTATCATGGTATGCAGGCCTGTTCTTGATGTCACCAGCAAAGGTAACCAAATTAATTTTTGGTAGTCGCATGTTTGTTGTTGGTTTAGGAGGGTCTTGAGCTTGACTCATGGATGTGTTCAGCTGTGGTAACAGAGGCTCAGGTCTAATATGTCTATGAACACTTCAGGACACTCCTCTAAGATGTTGATATTGATGTGGGCTTCCTCAAAGGAGGCCATGAAATTTTTAACTTCCGCATAGTGTACGATAAACAAATCCAAGTGCGACGGATCTTGTTGCGCGAGTTTGCCGATCTTAAGAGTTTTTGTAATTCGATTGTAAGCGAGGGTTCGCTTCCTTTTCAGGGCGGGCAGATCCTTCAGAGTGTATTGCATCTCATGTTCCACTACACTTATTTGTTTGCTTGATGATCTTTTTCGAATCTTTTTAGGCGGAGCCATTGATATTTAGCAATAACAGTACAAACTTGATTAGAAATAAACACGGCCCGAATGTACGTCACAAACTATAAAGTATGCTACGCATCAGACGGACATCTAGCGTACAATTGAGTGAAGCATTAGGCGGCCATTTTGTAAGAATGATGTATGACAGTTCTTTTTTTTTATATTATTGTAAGTGACAAAGCAAAGGAATTCCTATTTATTCAGCCTATACACGACTCATAGAACCCGGGTCACTGGTTCAAAGTATGTAAATGGACTTAGGCGAGCTTGATGTGCATCGGCACATTTTTGCGAAAGATGGACAGGAGTATTCCGTGTATACGTCTGCGGTGGCTGTGCGTTTCCTGTGATGTGTAAACGACAAGAAACTTCGCGCGCAGATATACAATACTACTCAAAAAATCTCCAGAAGGCTTGTGAAAACCGAACAGGAACCGCGTATGTCTACAGTTATCCTGAAATAATAAAAACATAATTAATGAATATTGTAAATATTATTTATTTTGATGTTGTTCATGAAGGTAAAATAATCTTTTTCAAAAAATTTTGACATTTCTGACTTTTTTCCAAGATAGATATTAAAATTATCTTCTCTTCTAGGATGAACCATCTGGCTTTCTTGTCCTTTGTGCTCATTTTTATTTTCATCCAAAACTTTTTGGATTTCACCCATATTTGTGGTCAACTTTTCAAATGACTGCTCTTTGCTAAACTGCAATGCTCAATTAGCTCTTGAGATAAAATTGAGCTATTTTCTAGAATTTTTGTATTCATCATACATACCGCTTGCACTTTGGTAACAATTTGTTTATTTTATGTATTAATCATTTTCTTTTTGTTGTTGTCACATTCTTGAGTTGAGAATCTTTGACGCATGGTGCCTTTTCCTTGTCGAGTAAAGGACCAGTGTTCTTTTTAATATGTGAACTGCTAGAGACTGACTGTGTTGGATCTGGAACAATATTAACTATTAATTAAGTACTTAATAAATAGAGGGATTTTGATAGTCCATAATTTATCTGTTGAAAATGTCATGCACTAATATTATATTTTTATTTTTAAAACTTACAAAAATATAAGGTTTATTTTTGGCTTGTCTTTGGAACACGACACGTTGGATGCTGAGTTCATGGTTTCTTTATGGATAGTGCTTGATGGTGGGTTTGACGTGCCTGAGGCGCTGATTGCGAAGGTTGGTAGTTTTGAAGGTATTCATTTTTGAAAATTGAGTTTTCTATAGCAATTTCACCACAAACTGTGCAAAATAAATGGATACTGAGTTTATATTTTTTTATAGATAGTATTTCATGGTAGGTATAACATACGAAAAGCGCAACTTGAGAAAATGTGTAGATTGAAAGATATTAATTTTTTAGGTTACTGGTGACCCAGAAATGTAGTCAGACCACCCCGAAGGTCAATTTCAACACAAACTGTGCAAAATAAATGGATACTGAGTTTATATTTGTTTATAGATAGTATTTCATGGTAGGTATAACATACGAAAAGCGCAACTTGAGAAAATGTGTAGATTGAAAGATATTAATTTTTTAGGTTACTGGTGACCCAGAAATGTAGTCAGACCACCCCGAAGGTTAGGTGCGAGGAGCGAAGCGACGAGCATGTTAGTTTACTGGTGACCCTTGGAGCGAGCGAAGCGAGCGACAGTACGCGGAAAGGGGTGTAACACAAGAGATTTTGATGACCTTTTTTAAAAGCGGTAGCTATACAATGTACATAGTGACTTAACCTCAAAATTTCCAAAAATTCATATCTTCGAGAATACTAGTTTTCGTGAGAAGAGCTTTTGGTGCGTTGAATCTGGCATCAAGTGCTACCTATGGGGAAGTTGTGAGCTCGGTATCTGACGTGTCGTGTTCTAAAGAGCTTCCGACCTCGTGCTTGTTCGAAACAGATAGACGTAGACCAAGGTAGGTAGACCAAGTATGTTAATTTAATGGGCAGTGAGCTGCACCGCACCGCACATCACACTTGTAGAGACAGGGAATTAATGAATTACATCAAAGAATACAAAGAAAATAGACTTACCAGTGTATCCTCGATCGAAGTGGGAAAGCGGCATCCCACTAGATATTTCTTCCTAAGACAGTTGGGAACACTGCAATGGAGCATGTCGTGAAGTACGTACACAAAATGTGTGAGGAATACTCAGGAGGCACTTGGACGTTGTATGTTTAAAAGAGAAATTTGTACGGAAATAAATCAAAGCAAACACATGGGCTCAGCGACGCCATCTTGAAGTAGTTGACCAGTGTGGCCAACTCCCTTGGATGTTTGAGCACTAAACGAATCTAAAAAAGCACCAGATTTACAGGTTTTTAAAGAAATGGGCACTAGATGTTTAAAAGAAAAAAATGCGCAACAATTTATTTGAGTAAAAGAATTTAGAAACTAAATATCAATTTAGTTACCTTACAAAATAAAATCAAAGTCGGCGAGCACAGTCAGTAAATATAATTTTCATCGCGCAATAGATAGCAAAACAGTATTGCCTGCCTCCTACGATTTGAAATTGGCGCGACGATTTCAATGTATGATGAATGAAATTTTCTACAGAAGCAGTGATTCCTCCAGATACATACACATGAATTCGGATTTCGGATACGCGCTCGCTCGTCGCTCGGTACTTTTTACGATATTTACTACTGATCCATTTTCACAATGATTTAATGTGGTGACTGAAAATGCACTAAAAAGGGCACTAGGCACTAAAATTAAATTTTGAGCACTAACATCTGTAAAAATGTACCAGAGAGGCCGAAAGCACTAAGTTGGCCACATTGTAGTTGACAGGTGGATGCGGGGCATTGCGGGGTGCGGAGAGGAGATGGCGGGGGTGAGGTAAATGTCATACATCATTCTTGCAGCGTTCTCTATGGCGAATTTTTTTCTATGGAACATTACCAGCCGTGATGTATGTAAATAAACTCACACAATCTCAGATTAGAACTAGATGGCTCCATGGCGTGGCCGCACAAGAAACAGCAATAGTATTTTCTAATGTTGCCAGGTTGACGAAATTCTATGAGGTTCTAATCTGAGCACACAATATAAACGAATGATTGACTTGACAGACCGTCAATCAAAGACGTAGATTGATCAAAGACAATTGAATAGACTGAATGTTGAACTGAATAGAACTGAGTGAACGATGAACAGAGAACGATTTCATTCACAGCTGCCTTTTATTTTTATTTTATATTTTTTGGCTTCGGAATCAAGTTTTTTCACAGCCTGCCTGTTTACTGTTTATGATGGCGGGCCCAGCGACGGCAAATCGACTACCTGCCTATAGCTAACTTCGTTTCTGATGCGTTCCGTTCCTGGCCCGCGAGTAGGTTCTTATTGTCGAGCTTGACAATAAACCATTTATTTTTTGTATGTCCAAGATTTAACCGATCTTGGTTCCTAGAAGCGCTTGAAAGGCTGAGAACCCCTTTTCCCACAAATATAAAATGCCTGTTGTCCTCAAAGGATATATCTATATACCAAATTTTAGCAGACTTCTGCATCAAAAATGATCTTAAATTATAAATAGGTAAGGTAGTAGGTACCTACTTTTATTTGCTCATAATAATTTTATTATTAACAATACTTACTAACTACCTTTACATGCTTGTACTAACATTATAACTACTAACTTAAACTAACAACTTTTCTGATCGATGTAAATAAAAACAAAATTCAAAATTTAAACGCCGAAATATTTATTTTATATAAAATTGACGTGACACTGGCACAATGTCCAAACCGGACGATTGCCATTAAAAAAAAAAAAAAAAATTATTTTGATCAACAATATCTACGGACAAAAATGGACTGGATGCAATGGAAATAGTTCTACGGGGTTGTAACTTGGTTGTATTCAAGGAATATGTAAGTAGGTAATCGAATAACTAGGTACCTACCTAGCTTAATATTCTGAGATGGTATAAATGTGATGTTAACAATGATTGGCGAATACGAGCCTCGATGTCACGTTCATTTCTTTTAGATTTGATAGGTACATACAGTTTAATTTTGGTAATGAATGACCAGCCAGATGAGAAATCACTTGTATTGTTTATCAAACCTTTTGGCAATGTTTGGTTGATTCGGTTGAAGTAAGTACCTATACGATATGATTGTTATGATTTGCGACGACTAAATGGACACATGAATAGATTTTAATCGGATTAGATTGTAATCCACGTTTAAGTAGTGTAGGTAGATCATTCAAAGAATGCCTGATTAACGATAGACGATACCAGAAGTATGTATTTTGATGGGAATAATTATAATAATTATTTACGGGTCTTACACACGAATAAGTTTTATTTACCTTGCCCGACGTTTCGACCAGGTTACACTGGTCGTGGTCACGAGCTGACTGGAGAGGCGAGCTGTCATTGTTGATCGCTGTGAGTAGTTTCTGAAACTACCCTCTGCTGATCTTGTATTATTGGAAAGTCCCGGCACACAACACTCACGGTATCCGCGGGTGTATTCGACGATAAGTCACGAGATTTAAGTTTATCGATCACTGGATTCCACGACGGTTAATTTAAAACCATCTTCCCTATTAAAATTTTTGAATTTCTTGATTTCAATAGCTTCTCGCACTATCCGCGGATAGTAGTGGCGATCGGTGGACAGGATTTTAGGTTGGTGGAGCTCAATCCAGTGGTCAGTCCCAGCGTTAATGACGTGGTCCGCAATGGCTGACTTATACGTCTGGCGGTTTTTTACAGCTGCGATATGTTCTTTGACCCTTTCCGCGATCGTGCGTTTAGTCTGGCCGATATACGAACTACCACAGCTGCAATCTATCTTGTAGACACCTGGCGTCTGGTATGGGATCACATCCTTCGGTGTGCGTACATGACTGGCTACTTTGGAGAACGGAACATATACTGTCTTGATGGAGAGTTTATTTAAGGCAGATCCAATTTTGTCCGTCACTCCTTTCACGTATGGCATGAACGCTGGTTGTCTGCTCACCTCTGGATGTTTATCCTTTTTTAATTGACGTGGCCGTTGTTGACTCACTTTATAACCATTCACTTTTAGTACCTCCTGAACATGTGACAGTTCACCTTCCAGGTGTTCAGGGTCACAAAGATTATGGGCTCTGTTGGTTAAGGACGATACAACAGAGAGTAAGTGACGTGGGTGGTGATGTGAGGAGGCATGCAGGTATCGGTCCGTGTGTGTCGGTTTTCTGTATACAGAGTGTGCCAAAGACCCATCTGGTTTCACCATTACTGCGACGTCCAGAAAGGCCAATCGTCTGTCTTTTTCCATCTCGAATGTGAACTTGGTCTTAGGGTGGATGGAGTTAAGATGGTTCACATATTGTTCTATTTCTGGCTCGCCACCGCTAATTATACAAAAGACGTCATCCACATACCTTTTCCATAGCCGTATAGTAGTGGGTCCAGATGCTAGTGCCTTCTTTTCGAAATAATCCATCCAGATATTAGCCACCACCGGAGCCACAGGGCTGCCCATGGCAACGCCATCTATCTGTAGGTAGTGTTGGCCTTGGTATAGAAAGTAGCTTCCGTCTAAGCAGTGTTTTAATAGAACAATATAGTCCTCCGTAATACAGCATTCCTGTAGTTTGACCTTAATGACCTCTAGGCACTCCTTCAGTGGAACATTGGTGAACAGTGACTCGACGTCAAAGCTCACCATGGTGTCGTTTGGTCCTAGTGTAATGTGCTCTAGTATGTCAACAAAATGGCGAGAATCCTTCACGTAAGACGATGTGTTACCGACTAACGGCTGTAGCACAGAAGCAATATGTTTGGCTAGGTCGTAAGTTGGTGAATTGATTTGACTTACGATAGGTCTTAGGGGCACGTTGGATTTATGTACCTTAGGTAGTCCATATAGCCTCGGCGGTTGCACGTAAATAATTATATAATTATGAATACAAAACGCGAAAGTCTAAAATGTACTATTGATGGGAATAGGTTATAACAGCAGGATAATGATCTTTATGTAATTACGGCGGTATGATCGATAAATAGTTGTAAGTTCCCGGGTTTCGGCACCATAAAGGTTCGATTCCGCAATGGACTGCAGACCGCAACGGCAGGCGACACTGCGGCTAGCGTCTGCGGCTGGCTGCAATGCCGCCTGCAGTCGCGGCAGTTTGTATTCCGAGCGCGGCGGCATGCCGCGGCTGCACAATGCATAGAACCATGCCTCAGCCGCTCCAATACCTTCGTGCGAGACAGTATGTCGGACAACAATACCGATAATTTACTAATGTGTCTTTTGTTAGAAGAGGAAGATGATGACGACTTGTTGTTATCAAAAAAAAGGAAAGCACCTGATCTTTTATTTAAAAGTCGAACCGAAGAAGGAATTTATTCTAATCTGATTAAAAAACATTTAATTGGTGCAGTTTCGTGTTGCTCTCCACACATTATCTTTCACCAAATTATTGCGGTAATTTGGATCGGATGTGTAGGTGGACAAACCCGTCGTAAAGGACTGGATGACCAGAAACAAAGTTAATTAACTTCTTCATCATCATCCGAAAAAGTAGTAATTTTTTAAAATACGTGTGACCTCTCTGCGGTTGGCGACACCACTTGAACTGCAGTTTGCGGTCGCTGCGCGCCGCGACCGCCGACTGCACGCCGCGACTGCAGGCTGCAATGTCGCCGCGCTCGGAATCACTTTCATAGAGATTCATAGAAACAAGTAGTGTCGCCTGCAGTCTGCAGCTGCGGTCTGCGGTTCAGTTTGGACTTGTACCTTAAAAAAGTGTCGTTCGCGATGTTAGTTGATACGACAATTTGGGTAATTTAGTCACGGATAGATTGAATTGAGAAAAGGAGCAATAACCAGCCGCAAAGCAAGGTACAATGCGCGCACTAACCTTCGGAAGCTGCTTCTCTCCACGTAGGACGGGCCCGTCATCTCGTCGCAGCACGTGCTGGCGGTGATGAAGGCTGACGATGGATGGAGTTGGAGACTTTGCAGTGAGCAATGAAACTCTAATATGGTTGCACGGCACTTTGTGAGTAAAACGATAAAGTGTTAATGAGGTTTTCTTGCGAGATGACCACGAGCTCGATCCGTACTTTTTTTTTTTTCCTAATGGCAATCGTCCATTTTGGACATTTCTGCCAGTGTCGCGTCAATTTCTTCAGTTTTCGGTAGATAGTTGATGGAGATCAGAGAGGCTGGAAATAAAATGTTCTTCTCTCGTTTTCAAAAGTGAAATGGACCTCTTGTCCGAAGTTAGCAAGAAGCACACGCATTAGCATTGTCAAAATGCTCGATGCCTATTGGCTGGTATTTGACAGATTAACATTCGTTTAAAAAGAGTGAGAATTATACACGGTACGTCATCAAGTTTGCAAAACAAGTAAAACGATCTCTATTTCATTCAAACACAAGGAAACATCCGTTTACCTCGTTACAAAGACAGCCGATAGGGTTTTTCAATCGGTTCCTTTTTATTGTTTTATTGATAAGTCGCTTCACTGATTTATTGATTATTCTTTAGTGCTAATTAATTAGTTTTATGGTTATTCAAAAGATTTTTGAATTAGGTACATAATGTAGGGTTTGTTTGGGTATCGTTTCTATAGCATAATACATGATCCTTGAGCTTGGGTGGGAGAATGTTCAGACTAATTTACTCTTATTGTAATTGATCCTAAATCATAACCAACTCGTTTAAATAATTACGATAGGAACTATGGAAAAGAGAACGTTTACAGAATAAAAGTCAAAGAGAGACTGTTTTGTTTTACGATAGCACAAAATTGATGTCATCGTTACTTTAAGTAGAAAGGCAAACAGCACTGATGAAGAATGGACCAAAAAATTGTACAGCGAAAAAAAATTGTAGCTGCACATTATCGCACGCAGTCTACGTTCAGTTTCATACATTTTTATTTCTTTTATAAATTTTTGTATTTTATATTTTGTTTTAAGGGTCCCTGAGCCTGAAATAAAGATTTCCTTACTGCTCTAAAACCATCGATATGAGGAAAACAAGCTGTAGATGGGTGACGTTATTACATTACGTACTCAAGAAATGGATCCGATTTATTATCTATAAGGATACCAACTGAGAGCGACATAATAACGCAAACAGTTGGCGCGCGAACAAGACGAAGTTAGTCAATTAGGAAAAAGTGACCATGCGCTAGAGGCTAGATGGGTATCTACCGCTTGTTGTAGTTAATCGATGTCTATAACAGTTTATATTGACAGCCTGCTGTAATGGAGAACCCGCAAGAATAGAATGCCCTCACCTGCACGGAGCTGCTGGGGTGCGCGTCCTCTGCGCCGCGCGCGGCGCGCTGCCGCTCCTCCTGGACGGCCTCGCGCTTCATGCCGCACGCGAGACACTTCTGGTAGCGGCAGTACTGGCATCGGTTGCGTTGCCGCTTGTCGATGATGCAGTTGCGCTCCTCTCGACACGCGTACGTCAAGTCCTTGCGCACCGTCCGCTTGAAGAAGCCCTTGCAGCCCTCGCAACTGAAAAGGAAACGTTGCAACTTCATAAGTTACTAGCCGTTTCCAGCGGCCTCGCCCGCGTAAACTTTTCCCGAGGTATCTTTATAAATAGCCTACGTGTTATTATGATGTATAATCTAATTACTGAAAAGTTTCATCGAAATCTGTTCCGTAGTTTTTGAGTGAAAGAGTAACAAACATCAGTTTTAGAAATTCGTGAAGGACTTGAACTTAAACGTTAAACATTTTACCTGTTTTTACTAAAAACATGTGCCCCAAAACGTGGTTGGACTAGACATGACAGTTTGATTACAAACAGATCTAGATGGACAAGTATACGACCAATGGCGACAAGAATCCATTTAGCTCATTACGGGCTATTGTAGATAGCAAATGTTTTCAACATGTCGTCATAAAATAAAAATATGTCATCATTTGCAATAATAATCAACATCAAACGAGTGGCAGAAAGTATGCGCGTAATTTACTCTCGGCGATGAGACGGCGGGCGGCGGCGACGGGTTGTTAAGCCTTCCCCACACTGAGGAGGTAGCGGTTAGTTGTGATACATCGAATTGTATGGAAGACTCCATGCGAACGTAAGCTAAGCGCGGCCTGCGAGAGCGGCACAAAGTTGGTAGCTATACTGGCACGCAGCAGGCTGCCATCGCTACCGCATCATGGTGAGGGTGGCTTTAAGCTGGATTGAAATCGCACATTAGCACGTTCTAGTCGCACGCACGTTTTGCAACAGAAAGCTTCTACTTGCTTAGAGTATTACTTCAGTCTTATAGCATCGACCTATTATGTTTCGCGCCTGAACCACATCGCTACGATAAGGCCATGGCATCGTGTACCCAGCTTTACCCGATTGCATTTAAAAACTTCGACATGTGTGCGAGTGTCGCAATATTACCGACGGATATTGAGAAACTCAACTTTCGCTTCATAAAATATGAGGAAAATATTATGTACTAGCTCTCGCTGGCGGCACAATTTGCTCTTTTCATTGCGATTAATGTTAAATGCCGGCGATTACGTTAATCGTAAGAACTACGAAACTTGTATTATTCTGGTCCGTTTTATGTGCTTAATAAAAAAATAATGAGACAGGTTATCAGAACACTGTATGGCATGAGCATTCATAATACATATTTTATCTCATCGATGAATTAAGTTTAATATAACGAAGTCGTCTTTCTTTAATAACCTTCCTTTACTCTTTTTATCACGAGTTTACTTTCATCAATCCTAACAATCAATACTGTAATAAAACAAACCAATCCGTAAGTATTAATAGTTATTATAATTGAGCAATTATTTCCAGTTGTATTGAACACTTACGAAGTACTTAAAAGGTAAAATATAATTATATCGGCCCCTGAAATGACGGCACAGAAGTAAAATGACGGCATTGTGAAGGACGATGACACACGGAAAGACCGGCGATTATTATTGGTATGACCAGATGACATACTTTTATCGGCAATCACATCATCATCGCATATTCCGACGAAAAACTCGAATACATAAATTACTAACATTAAATTAAACTTGATTACAAAATTACGATCAGCTCATAAGGAATAGCACCTAGAACGTGTATATAAAAAATTTGGGCACGAATTGAATTGTCTGTTAAGTAGGTAAAAAATATGTTCGGAGGGCGATCAGTATCGCGACTTGTGCTGTGCCCTAGTGCCAGCACGCCATACAAGACCGACATCAACGTCCAAGATCGACAATTAACATGTCCGTTTTAATTCTGCTACCTGCACATTTGTTTTGCGATTTAATTAGCAGTTTAATTAGGGATTGTTTACGACAAGTCATTTTATTTTAACATAGAATATCTACCTAGCAACACGTAATTACGTTATACGTAGGTACTTACGGTACGTACGTTTTGTAGATACCTATGTTGATGGCTTGCGACTGGCGAATAATTAGAAGTTTCATTAATAAGCGCCTGTGTTAAGTCTGATTTGAATAAATTATCATTTCTATTTGAGTTAAGTACCAGTCCAACGCACATATTTTGAGGGAACAATGGCATATTTCAAAATGAATTAGGACAGAACCGCAAATTTTACTTCACCATCTTACAATTGATAAATTTTTAGTAAATACTGAGTTTTAGCGGTGCATGTAAATGTTACCTATACGTCCGATTTTGTTCGAGGTATCTTATAAACTAAGTAATAATCCTTTAAGTAAAAGTGAAAACAAAATGTGCCCAGCGAACGGTTCTCTAGAGATCATCCTCAGTGTGTAAGCTAAGCACCCACTGTTGGACGATAGATGTTCCCAAAATCAACTACGAATCGTGGTCCGGTTTATTAAATTGTGAATACTTATTTATTACTAGCTTACGCCCCGCGACTTCGTTCGCATTAAAAAGTATTGTAAATGTTACTAACTGTTGCCCGCGGGTATTTATGTATTCTGTGCCCGCGGCATGTAAATTTGATCTGCATACAAAGCATATCATCTTTTTTCACCCCTTTAGGGTTGAAAATTGAAAAATCCCAAGTATATACACCAGATTTTAAGTTAGACCACCTGCTTTCAAACAAAAAAAATGGTTCAAATCGGAGCAGTAGTTTCAGCGTGAGCGGGTTCAAACAGACAAGAAATTTTTTGAAAAGTGTTTTGGGATACAGAAATACTTCCGTTATAATTTTATAATAATATAGATTCAAGATTATGCGCCGCGCAATATACCCCGTACATTTAGACATCAACCAAAGCTCAACACTGTAGATACTCGTTAATAAAACAGTTTGCCTCATCTCATCAAGTAACAATTATGGTTTACTAACAGTTACATATACCCATAATGTACTGATATCTAATACGGGATTAGGTCATTAGGATGAGTATAGCGTAATTCACAAAAAAACGCTGTGGGTTAAAAATAGAGGCACACGCGCTCTATTTTATGTACCTATGTGCCAAAGAACAAGTGTACATACGCCTACATATTATAATTTTGTACACACCGCATACACCTATACATTTTGTATACCGAGTCAATATGTTATGTACAAGTAAAACATAGTCTTGAATACTAAAAAGTTTTATCTTTAACAGCAATATTTGTTTAGAAACAGCTTTGAAAATGTAAAAGATTTCTTAGATTATTTGCCATCGAATTAATGTATTCTCGTCACAAAGACATATTTTCCAAGACAGAAAAATGTCTCATGCATGGCATTACAGGCGACAGACGATCGATAGAATTGTAAAACGTTTCAATAATGGAATACCTGATTCCAGATTCTATATAAGGTCGAAACAGTTTTGTGTTAAAAAAAGTCGACCGCGTAATGTAGATCGAAAGCCCGCCCACGCCAAGCGTTTCAATTAAAAATGTTTGAAAGAATAACAAGTAGGTGTAAAATCTTTAATTTTGCGCACGCTATAACAATATTCATTTCACACGCGACCTATTATGCTATAGGTATGCAATATTCGTTACAGACATATATACATACATACATTCTGTCTAGTATTCAGTCAAGTGTAGAGAAATCTGTCTAGACGAGATATCTACCTGATGCTCCTCAAAAGACAAGACAGAATCAATATACAGCCACAACCTTAAAGGTAACTACCCATTTCACCTGTGTATTTTAAATAATGATAACCACCTTAGTAGAACCTTGTACTATTTATTACTTATTCTGTGGTAGACTGCTGTAACAAAAATATAGTGACATACATATTAAGTGTATTAAATTTGTGTGTTTGTGCACTACTGTCAAAAACCATAGAAAATCACTAACATTTTCCACTGTAACTGCATGTTTTCAGTCTGTTAGTTCGTTTATATTAGTATTTAGTTTATTCCATTATCAAGCTACGTTAAAGGGGACCGGGCAGTAATAGTTTTAAATAAACAAATCGACGAGGACCGAATCAATATTTCTATGCGGGCCGACACGCCGGACACATGTTTGTGTGTATAGTTTCGTAAAATTCATATGTAAATGGCATTGAATATAAAGGTGACTTTTAATTCAAAGAATTCGCTTGCCTCCCTATACCTGTGCGGCCGATACTTTTTATTGAACGATGAAGGCCGCAGTGAATCAATTGAATTCATCTTCGCCATCAATACTCGAGGAACAACATTCAATAAAGACGCCAACACATTTACATGTATATTAATATGACTACGAGCGAGCCTATCAAAATATCTGCGATGCCATGTTGGGCAGATATTTACGACTGCCCGTACAGTTACACACAGGCACATTATGGACGCTCGCTGATAGCCGAAGAGCAAAAACAAAGATAAAATAAAAAGTATCCATCCAAATGTAGCAAGGACTTAATTTTTAAGACACACGAAAATTTAAACCGGCTTTATCTAAAACCTTACTAATGGTTCTGGGACAGTTAAAATAAAACACTCTTTCTCAAGTGCAATTTGGGTTGTATTTTGATGAATACCTAGCCAGCAGTTTTGACCAAAAGCATACAACCTGTACTTTTAAATTAAATATATTGCTGTTTCTTTTACTGCAGCAGTAACATAGAATATAATAATAGTACCAGCAGTAATGAATGGCAACGGGGATAGAAATAAAGATCCAGCATTCTTTATTAAATTTCTCATCTCATATCAACGCGACTAAGTAATATAAAAGTAATTGGTTAGTGAGATATACTTCAGAAGATAGACAATTATCTTCTTCGGTGTTATCGCCTACAAGCTACACGGTATATAAATCTCAACGAATTTGTCGGATACTTTGGATTGCACTTTTATTGATTGATGTCCAAGATTTTTACAGGACTTTTTTCACTTAAAAAAAAGTTTCAATGAAATAGGTTACGGTTCAATGAAGTTGGTTTAGATAAGTATCTGTATAAATAATATTATTAAACTGTGATAGATAAATTTCCATATTATGTTTAAAAGAATATTTAGTGTCAATCTGAATTATTTGTTATTCATCAACAGCCTATTAATCTCCCCACTGCTGGGGCTCAGGCCTACCCTCTCAACGAGGGCGTGCGGGCTATAGTCCACCACGCTAGCCCAGTGCGGGTTGGTGGAATTCACATGCGCCTTAGAATTTCTTCTTCGGCGTATGCAGGTTTCCTCGCGATGTTTTCCTTCACCGTTTGAGAGCAGTCAGTAAATGCACTTAAGTTTCGAGAAAAAACCCATTGGTACATGGCCCAGCCGGGGATCAAACCTCGGACCTTTCGATATGATAGGTCGCGTCTTATCCCCGAGGCCACTGACGCTCTTGATTTGTTATTTATTAGGTACATATATTATTATTCATTTTCCGTTCTTTCTGCATCCCCCGCCAGGGACATAGATATGTATCTATGTATGTATATTATTCATTATTACTAAGGGTTATGCAGGCAGAGCTATGATTGTAGTTAGGCACAATCCAACCGTTTTATTCTAAAAATACCATTAAGTAAATAAAATTAGGTCCGACTCGAAACACTGGCGTTTATATCTGTCTGAATAAGTAAACCGTCTTCACCATCGATCGGGTGATCAATAGAGGCCAATTACGTCGTCGGGCCGATGACAAGCCAAACAGTTTAACTGTGGTATATGTAAGCTAAGTACTAGGTATACATAATACAGTAGAATAAACACTTATGTATTTTTATTATCGCATGATGTGTTTTAGTTTAACAGTCACCAGTGTAATAACAGGACTTCTGAATGATTTCAGCATAGGGATTGGGAGTATTTATCTGGACGTTTAGTATATCTTATACTCAAAATATAGCCACTAGAAATTGTGCGCAATGAACAAGCGCAACCACACGTTATGGTACGGTATTTTTTAACGGTGTGAAGTGGCAAACGCACACATCCCGCCTGATGCTCTTTTCATCTCGCACTTTGGCTCAAAAACCTGCATAGCCAGCTAGAGGTACGCAGATTAGAATAGCACCATCATTCTCAAAGCTCCAGTGGATGTCGTAACAGGCGACTAAAGGATAAATTCATTTAGACTGCAAACACCAACCAGCCTGCCTAGCGTGATTAATATGAACACTTTTCGTTTAGGGAAGGCCTGGTCTAGCTGTGGACTTTATGGATGACACAACAAGTATACAGCAGCAACTCGAATAATCCAGTACCTGTATACGCCGTAGTGTTTCCCCGACGCCCTATCGCCGCATATAGAGCACAGATGCTTGGAGCCACTGAGGGGATGGTTCGGGGGGTAATTCTTGTACGACGGCGGGGAGGTGGCGTCGTCGCGCAGCCCGTCCAGCATGGCCGTGTCAGGCTTCATCTCCGGCGGGGACATCGGCGACATAAAGCCCCCCTCCAGGTTCAACCCTGCAAACAAGTAGAACATGTATTATACTGGATGCGGACAGCGCTCAAACGGTTCGGTGATCTTTGGGGAGGCCTCTTCCGGCTGACATGATGGTACTTATTTTGTAAACGTCTCTTTTGGCGGGAGCCGAAATGTCATGCCGCTATAACCGCCGGTTTCTGTTATAATAATATGATTATTCTAAAATTATGATTAGCCTAAAATAACTTTGTTTAAGAGCTTTATAACCCATTAAAAATAAACATATCCTGGTAAACCTTCATTGCACATAAAAATTATAAAAATATATCTGCAGTAATCTCAGATTAATTATCCACGGCAGTAACTTTTGTAAGTAGGTACCTACTCCACTCTGTATATCAATCGGTTTTTAGGGAGCTGAAAGCTCTAAGCAATGTGGCAGGTGTAAATTTTGAATAAAATACGAAACATCTGTCATTCAAAAGTTTACTGAGGGGGAGAAGACGTTCTGAGCCAACTTAGCAATTGCTAATGAGCGGGAGTCTTAATTTAGATCAGTTTATATTATTTTTTATTAAATGGATACCCCGAAAACCCCGACTGTCAAATTTTGAGGATTCTCAAAGACGTTGAAAGTACATATTTGAAATGTAATGGTAAATGTAAAGGTAAGGCTTATATTACAGGTAGTTTTAAAGCTAGCACAAGTCTATGTACTGAAATTGTAATCAGGTATCAAAATAATATATAGAACGAATAGTATGATTTGTATTTTTCAATATCTCGAAACTGCTCGCCGTTTTAATAAGCTATTATAATATTATGTCGATGCCAGTTATTTTTATGCTACAAAACACAGTAATGTGAATATAAAAATATGGATTAAGTAAGATGACCTACCGCGAAATTAAAACTTGATATTTCTAACGTTCCATATACTCGTACGATGCCAAACAACTTAGGAAAACAAAAAGAAGCCAACTGGTGTTTAGAAAAACCGAACGGAACCGGTCCAATCGACTGAGGGCTGCTGCATCGAGGACAAAGAGCAAATAAACAGCCACCACCCTCCTTCCGAACCGATGAGCATTTGAAAACCTTAGCTCGACGGTCTCGGTTTACATTTCATCCTATCTTCTTTGTTTCAAATAATACAAGACTTTCAATGAACTATAGATTTACTCAAGAAACTGGCGTCCGGTTTCTTGTGGGTTTCTCTCATCTCAATAGAACAAACGAAAAAGAGATGGCAGATTTCTAAGGTTCTTAAGGTTTTAAAGAGAATTCATGAAACTATGTTTAAATTAACGATTCTTTTACTTCTACTGCCCTCTTACGCCCTATCGTTATAAATGTATAACTTTTATATTCTAATGTAGGAGTTTCCAGATTTTCAAAAGTACAGTTAATTTAACCTTTCCCGGGGAATTGAATACCACGAAAACTTTAAAAAATTACCTAAGTATATTTTCAGAAAGTTTAGTTACTATGGTAAAAATTAAAGTTGGTTTTCGGATTCTGGGTGTTTGTATGTATTTATTTAAAAGTATATACATATAGAAAGTTTATCAGCTGTTGAGTAGGTACCCATCCACAAGCTTCGGCTTTAAACAGCCGTGTGTGGATTTGTTAAAAACATTATTAATATTATCGATAACGCGGGCGGGTGGCGTCTCTACTTCAAATGAACATCAATCATTCATTTCTCGTAGGTACACGATGAAGAGTGATTATTTGCATTTTATTTATTATCCACATCACTGACTGACACCCACAATCGATTTAAATTTAAATGTGACATCAGAGCTAAGCTCTATAAAAATGTAAGCGCAAAATATAGTACTATGTAGGTAGGTAAATTACTACAAATTTACATACTCTATTTCTAGAGATGTCCTGATGTTTCAGTGAGTATCGCTATCTTTTTACGAAAAATATTTTTCCTGCATTTTTATTTGCATTCCTTTTTTTCCTGATCCCATTTCATTCGTTCTGCATAAATTTAAATGCATTATTTAAAATATGCAATGAGTTAAATACCAATGAGATCCGTATCAGCCAATTGTTGACGTCCACTTCTGGCTATAGGATATATTATGTATAGATAGAATTATTTAAATCAAAATAAAAATGCGAACAGGAAAATACGCAAGGTATCTGGAAGTTGTAATGTAATCAGGAGCAAGGAATTTATTATAATATGTCAGCGTTAGAAATTCTAATAGCTAGGAGACAAAACGAACGCCCTTAAAAGGGGCCACTCTACGGTTACCAATAAATTATCCAATGGACATTGATCGTAATAAAAATAAAAGTACTTAACCCCGAAATGGAAATCAAATTGTGAAAAACGTTAACACTACGCGTCGTATACAATTTTCTGTCTTTTCTAAAGAGAATTTAATGAGGTTACAAAATAATATAGGAGCACTTCAAATGATCCTTTTTTATAGAAAATACATAAGCTATGCTTGCACGCCCACGTCGGCAGGAGATAGTGGGTGGAGCTACAGATAAGGTAATTTGTTTACATGCGGCACGAGAAGGAGCTTCCATAAACTATGTGGTCTGCTTTTTGGGCACTTCGGCCTTTGGTGTATGTGGAACGTAGTTTTTTCCAATGTTCGTGTTTGTAGAAGTAATTTTAGTACCCTTATGTTCTTTAGTTACCTACTATTACTAAAATATAATAAGGAAGTAAATTTTATTTTATGTTATAATTAACATAACATTAAAATACGTAAACGTAGTAAAATAGCCAGGCACGTTATAAAATAAAATAAGTATTCTTGCACTTATACTTGTCCAATGCCTGGTAAAATTTTCTCCAAAGGGGGACAAATTGTAGGAACTCACTTTTTTAAAAATGTATCTGCTCCAGATTAAATTAGAAAGTTTTTAAATATTTTTGAATTAGTATGAATAGTTACTCTTTCAATAAATGCAATGCATGAAATAGTCGTGAGGTTTTTTTTTAATAGTATCGTTTTTCTAAAAAAACTATCACAATGCCCCACCCTCCACCGCGACTCAGATCCTCTTCTTCCCCGTGTAGCACTTTAACCTTGTCATGTAGTTTATGAAAAGCCCCAAAGAGCGCTGGGAAATCTAATACTGTGTATTAGATGAGAAATAATAAACACGCTGACGATAAAATGTTTTCTGGGCAAAAATACTTGTGGCTTCACACTTCGCCTGCAAAATGATTGACGAGACGACGAGTAACATTGACGGGAATCTTCGATAAAATCATAAGTATTCGAACTAAATTCTACCTTTTAGGCCAATCAAAATAAGGTGTGACCTTGCATTAAATCATAACTCAATAAATTTTTATATATTTTGTAGAGGTGATCGAATTATTAAGTAATTTATAAAAATTAAGCAAATCATGATAGAGCTTTGCACGAAAACGCAAGTTAAACGTATTTTTGGTATTTTTTTAAGCAAAAATTATAACTTGCTAAAAGAGACGGTTAATGGCCTAAAATTAAAGGTTTTTGCGAGAAATACAAAAATTAAACAAAAAAAGTGCATGGAAAGTACTTTGAACAAAAAATACGCTGTTTCATTTGTTTCCGATCCAGTATCCAGGTAAAAATACATAAACGTCTGCTGTTAATTAAAACTAATTTTTAATGTGCTTTTAGACAAATATATTAAAAAATTAACGAAATTATTTAAAGGGATTGTGACTTAATAATAATAATATTATTAAAAATTAATTTGTTGCATAACTAATTAGGCAAAAAAAGTGACTCAATGAAAAGTGTTTAACTATCTAAGAATATGATCACATAATTATTTTATAACAAAATTAAACAAATTTAATAATAGCATCTAAATATTATAAAGGATTTTATGAAATACTCAAAGCGCTCGACCTTATCATTAAGACCACAGAGTTCACAGTTGAGCGCACGTGTCCATACCATACTACAGTCAGAATCAAAAACATTTACGGTCAACTGCACATCAGTGGAAACAAGACCAGTAGGTATAAACTGTTCTCTCATAGTATTGAAACTCCCTAATAGGCTTAGCCAACTCAAGGTCAAATTATTTCCACTGACGTGCGGTCGACTGTATCTATCCAAAAAATGTAATTGTAGTCTCTATTTTTATAGCATAGAGACTAAAATATTAACATGTTTTTGAGTAGGTACCTACTTGTTTTCCTTCTGATTGCCGAGTCTTTAAAGTAGCCCGACGCCGCCTTTCGGCATCAAAGACGGCCGCACACTGGTCCCGATTTTAAAAAAGGGGACATTTGAAATATCAGGTTTAAAAAAATACTATTAGATAGTACTAATAAAATAGAATAACAAAATGTAATATAGTAAATAAAGTAAAATAACATACTGAAACTGGAATTAAATTGAAACTTGCGATTTACTCACAACTCACAAATGGTTGGAGCTATTGAATTGTCATGTATTATAAATAAGTGGGTATATATATCATACAACATCTTTATCAGTGTGTATTGTCAATATATACATATATAATTTTTTTTAAACCAAATTGTATGAAAAAAACATTGTTGGGAAAATATCGCTACTGGATGAGTTTTCACCTACGGTAACGGTCGAGAAAGTAAAAATAAACAAATGAGTCTTCCATACATTTTTTCTTCAATATGTTTTATTATTATATGAAAGACACATTTTTATGATAAACGGTTCATAACATTTGTTGTCCTATTTAATTAGTACTATCTAATAGTATTTTTATATCGGATATTTCAAATGTCCACTTTTTTCAAATCGAGACCAGTGTGGGCTTTGTGTTTTGAGCGTGCAAACTATTTGAGCAAACGAACTTTATTTAAAGTGATAGATATTAAGTACCGATAGCATGAAAAGTACAGCCATACATACATACATATCTTCACGCTTTGTTCGTGGCGGGGTAGGCAGAAAGAACGGTAAAAGTACAGCCAAGTGTAGTAAATGAACAACAAACAACAATCAAAGTGTAGACATTTTCATTCGACGTAATAAAAAATAATTGCGACGACAAAAGAAATCATGTCGCAACCTGCTATGTTCGCAACGAGGCGGCAGGCGGCGCGGGGCGGCTGAGCGGGTGGCGGGAGGCGGGGCGCGGCCTTGGGTTCGGCTCGCAGAGCGCCGCGCGCCCCCCGCCGCCGCCCGCGGCCGCCCGCGCGCCGTAACTCTACTATTTATTATTTACTTTATACAAATATTTTGTAAGCAGTTCAAAATTATGCTTAATTCTTACAGATAACTAATATATAATTATATTAGACTAAAGTTAAACAATAAAATTGCGGTTATGTAATTTAGTTCCATGTAAAAATTAGAAAAAAAAATCCTAAGGAAATAGTTGTTTAATTTCTCGTTCTTTATTATTATTCAAATGGTTAAATGCTAAAAAGCATTAAAACACACGGTTATAAAATTTGCTAGAGTCGCAATGAATTTTTATTTAAAAACTCTTATAAAAATATATATGCTGTTTTAAAATTTGCTTAATTAACTTTGCATTACTAACTTATTAGGGCAAGAGAAAAGTCTACACAAAAAGATTTTGGTTATCTTTTTTGCTTTTATTTCAGTTAAATTAAATAACATTAAAACTAATTTTTCTAGTCAAAATATAGCACAGCTGAATTTTTTAATATACACCTACAAAAAGATATAATATTACCTATCGAATGTAGTTAAATAAACATCGATAGGACCAGTTGTGATTTAAGGCGAACCTGCCCATACAAAAGTTGGTAATTTGACTGGCCTATTTGGGACGGCCACGGAGTTACAGATAAGTCATACTAGTTGTTGCCCGCGATTTCAAACAATTGACTTCAAAATAAATGTATTTTATGCACAATGTATTTTATATGCATTGGTTATATTATACATTGGTCAGAATCACCTATATTACAGGAGACAAAAATATATACCTACAACCTTATCTGCTAGGTAAATATCTGTTTTTATATTACACATGTGTCTTATAAAATAACACAAAACTATAAGTAGGTAACAAATTTAGACATGACAAAACCAAATATAGGTAGACAAATTGATATAAATTTCTAAAGTACTTTTGAAATTTTAATTACCTACTAAATTTACTTGTATTTCTGAAAGCTCTATTCTACAAATCTATAAGGAGAATCTATTTTATTAAAGTCGGTTTAAATTGTTCATGTTTCACAATTTTACACGTGTTATCGAAATGGCATTTGAAGGTTGTTCGTGAATAAATTTAGACAAAATCCGAGAGAACCTACAATATCAAAGGATTTCTGCGTTAGAAGTTTTGGAATTGACAATAAAGTGAAGGTCTTTAATCTGGCCTTTGTAAACTAGTAACAAAGTAACTTAAAGCTCTTCAAAGGAAATCATTGAACAATAAAATACGTTTAATTTGAAGTATTACGCAATTCCCTATATTTGTTTATGAACGAATAACATTCTAAATAACTTTTACATATCACCATAATGCCACGATTCAATTTCACACCAGTTATAATACTTATAAGACTTATAAATCATTCCTCGCGGCAAATAAGTCTAACAATTCCCAGAATTCGTTGAAAATTCGAGTTCAATTTGATTGTTCGAGCGAATCAAACATTATTTTCGTGACTGTAAATAATCTGTAATCTAATTCACAAGCCTCTTACGCTTACATAAGCGTAGTTACTGACGCGAAAACAACTCATATTAACTTTATAATCAAGTTTCAGATCAAAGAGACGTTTACAGAAATGTAATAACAATTTCCACTCTGGTGGAATGAGATAATCGTGTCGCATAATTAGTCGTATGCAAATATAGTCGTATCCCGCTAAATTAACAAAAATCGTTGGAGATACTTAGGTACTTTATTTATGTTCTGTGTTTAGTATCTTATCATCATAAGTATTGTAAATCCGTTATTTGCTAACTAGAATATAATATTGTTTTCTTAAGCGCTGTGGATTTTGTGAAAACAAATAAATAAATCATAAATTTAATAGTTTTTGTGTAATACAATGTAAATAATGTGCGGTCGGTAGTCGTTAATAAAAAATACACCAGACAAAGGCATGAATCAGTCAGACAGACAAAAAAATCAATACCGCTGAGGTAATGAGCAACTACTCGATGCATAGCATATTCATTTGCATTGTAATTTTAGAATGATTTGATTACATTGTTCTGATATGAATATACCTTTTACTGTAATTCCTGCGTGAAAACCTTTTTTTCATTTCAATTTCGTAGCCAAATCTATCAATAATTAATTTGGTTTCGACCATACTTAAGTTAATTGGTAAGTACATTCAAGGTAGGTATATGATTGCTAATAAATGAAGTCTAGTTCCTCTAATAGAAGAACAAGTACTAAAACTTTGATGTTTGTACTTGCGTCACGTTTTCCTATCGATTAAGTTAGTGACTATTTATTTCAGTTGGTATTTCGATTTGACTGGCATTATCACACTTTTGAACAGGATTATGAGGTAGACAGTCCTGTTACTGTAATATTTGTTCGGATATTACCTATAATAATTTGGTTAAGCCGAGTTAAAAAACACCTCAGTCAGAATCTGCAGAAAATACATAAATAGTTTTCTAACATCAAAAAGAAAAGAGCTCATTTGAGAGCTGTCCAATTTTAACATTCGAGAAGCGGCCTTATTGACACAGTTAAATAAATTGTAGGTAAGAAAGAAGATAATAATTACATTGCATGTCGAGGGAGCAGTCAACGGTGGGCATGTTGGAGGGTGTTGGGAGCGAGAACGGTTGCAGCATGGTGGCGTGGGTGATGGGCGCCGGCGAGGCGGGCGGCGGCTGCAGCATGGGCCCCGGCGGCGCCGGCCGCGCCCAGTTGATCAGCGCCGTCACCGACATCGTCGGCTTATCTTTCTTCGCCACACTCGACATGGCCACGCACAAGCATCCTCACATCACTCGCAACTCACTGCACCGCAGCGATGCTCGCGACTACTGCACCAATTCGCACGTCAACTCAGCGGCCCCAATGCGATCGTCACAAACAATTCGCGTTCCGATATATTTAGTGCTACGGTTACGACTACTGGGCTCCGGGTAAATAAATAATGCGAAGGCGACGATGCAAAGAAACAACGATACGGCGCAGACAAAAGCGTCAGACGTGTCGGGGACAAAGCAGACAACGACGTTGTGACATTGTGATAGCGGCTGCTATTGCACCCGACGGACGCGACGGGCGATATCGCAGTGCAGCGCGTCAACAATGCGTCGACGCCGATGCTTAGGCAGTGACTAATGCGTGCTAAAACTCAACGAGCTCGAAATTGACAAAAAATATAGGTACCCGTCGACTTCCGCGCGGTTACCGGCGGCGTGAAGGTCTCACCCGGCGCGCTCAAGGTTCGCATACAATCATACGTGAATAAATCTGACTTTATGTTGGAAAACGAGTCTCTATAATCGCATTTTTTTGCCATTAACCTGCAAATGATACCGAATTGAACAAGATGATATAATATATTTTATAGCTCTATGTGTTATAATGGGAATCATATAAATAATTGTAGTTGTTAGCAGTTGGCCTTCGTGATCGCGGCTACGGCGCGTTTCTGTAATTAAGTTTTACGTCACTCATGGACCGAACTCCCTGCGCTAGCCTCTACCATATAAAATTTTTCGCTATGTCACTCAGCAGAATCCAGCGCAATTTAAATACCTATAAACAGCTACTCATTCGAATTCAATCTGATGCCGTTGTTTTGTGTTACATTGAACAAACGATCTATATAATCTCTGTTAATCAGCGCTCTCCTACCAGTATCGAATAATTTAATTATGTAAACAAAGAAGACTTTATGTAACACTTCGGATCTAAGATTTTGCATAAGACAAATGTTTGCTCAGCAAAGATTAATGTAAGAGTATTATACCTACTAATGAAAATACCCATCATCGTATTTGGGATTCACGCGAAACTCCGCATTGCAATAAATGTAAAGATCAATACTAAGTACATAAAACTAAGCATTTTATATTAAATTGGCCGAGTAACCGTCATTATCAAGGGACAGTGATAAAGCACAAAAAGCTTTTAAACGACCAGCCATAGATGCAATAAGGTATAGATAGCCAAATTGCACTTTTTAATAATAATGCATAGGATTTATTAAAAGATCTTACAGTATATTCGGGATTGGATTAGATAGAGATAGACTACTGCAACTGATTAATTGCCAATAAAGTATGATTATGATAGAACAGATGAGGATTGAACTTAATAGATGGAGGGTTTTGAAACACACGTGCCGACATGCTTGGTGAATGATCCGAATATTCCGAATAGAAGAACATTTGGGTGTGGTGTGGCGAAGGTGTGTCACGCACGCTCTACAGTGGATGAAGGTGTCGATCAAATGACAGTGTATTCTGTGATGATTATCGTCATTATATTATAGAGGAAACAACATCGACACCACCACAAGAGAAATCAGTACCAAAGGGAGAATATCCAAATACCAATCGTGAAACGTATTTGAATGGAATAAAATTACATCACAAAGCATATAGGTAGTTCGTTCGCAAAATATTATGCGTGGGTGGGCGTACACATTTACACCATGGCGGTCAGATTTATTCTAATGTTTCTTGCTATAAAAGATGCCAAAACGACATAAAGCGGGACTAGGAATTTGAACGGTTTTGGGAGAGCAAGAAGAGAAAGATGGAGTTTGAAGAGCTCTATTCAAAGAGCTACCCAGCGATAAAGTCCTTGTTATTAGTTAGTACCTCGTAATCAATTTTAGAATTTCAATGGTATTGGTCATTTCGTGTAGAGAGCATATTTTAAGCAATATAACCATGAGTTGATGAAAGGTTATGTAAATATGGTTAATCTGCTGATACCTCTATGACCAAATTGTCGGATTTCTAAATACAGATGTTGAACTTTGTTCGGTTTGTATTCGCAATGATAAGGTTATCGTGTAGGGTGATACGATAATACGCTTATGAAAGGGTAGCAACTTAGGTAGTCGATTGTATGGTAAATTCGATAAGAGAGGCTCCGTTGCAGGAAGGCGACCCAAAATATATTAGATTAGCTCGAACCGCATACAACTTCGGCCCGCATCAGCGGCGGCGGCGATAAATGAAATTCGTAAAACCAAGGTAAAACCTATTCTAATAGAATACTTTACTCATATTATCTATACTATTATAAAACTGTAACACTTCTGTACATTGAAGGGATTTTCAAAAAAACAAATGAAATAGGTACGTTATTTAGGCTTAACTGACCCCAAAACACTTTCCAATAAGCAAAAATTTTGCTGTAAAATAATATGGCAGAGATCAAATGAGACAATAATTAGATCTGCAGCGAATGACACTAACCCACCTTGGGTATAACTTTCTATAACGTTTGGTTATATTTTAAATATAAATTTAGTTCTGGATTTAATTAGCTAAAAATTTGTATGATAAAAACAGAGCGAAGTCAAACGCTCAGCCAGCTATTAAAGAAGTGTAAATATTAATCTCTTGCAGTAGGTATATAGGCGGTTAGGTACCTATTATTCACGCCTAATTCAAAAGAACCCATTCAAGCGCGAATTCATATCCTTTTACGCTTGATATAGGGTGGCAACATCGGTGTTCATCAGAGGGCTATTTTACCCCAACCCGTCAATCAAGCTGTAACCTTCACGACCAAGTCTACGACACGAGTGTATGAAATTGATAGCCTCTTGTGTGGAGATATTACTTTCGAACCAAACTTTATAAGTCTATTCGTATCTATAGGTATTAAGTACAAGTACAAGGTTACAAATCAATACATTAACCCTACTAAGCGAAAACACGCCATTGTCAATGCGTCAAATCCTTTATTCTATCTACCGCCTCCACAGACGCATTTACGCACCAAATGAAAGGCTCGAGCCATTATGATGTTGTTGGATTTGATGTGCCTCACAATGGGAATCGCTCCAACAATGAGTAAGCGGACACCAACACTACCGGCCATAAACTCGACAAAGAAAATACATTATTAACGATATAATGTTCACCAAGTGAAAAACAGTCATTTCTCAACTAACTTTTTGCTACACCAGGGCTACAACAGTACCTATAAAGCCAACAATATCGTTTACTTTTTCTGAATCAAGAAACAATAACTAGATCAGAGAGCGGCAGCGCAGAGCAGTTGGCGGCGCCATCAAGGAATGTCCCCGCTTTCCTACACTTTCTTTGACGCACACGTCGTCGTGCATAGTTGCATGTGCAGTTTGCGGAGGCACGCCCCTCATCCCCCCCTCGCCCCCGATCCGCGCCGACCTTGACTTGACGCGCGCCCGCCAGCTACAATTAACATTGACAATAGCGCCGCGCGCGCACCAACTCGTCGGTCTCACTTTTACATACACTTTCCTTTTCATATTCGCTGAGCACTGAGCAGGTTTGGTAATTTTCAAGTGCTTTCGTCACTGCAGTTGAAAATTTTTAACCTACCTAAATAAAATATTAATATAGAGCAGTAGGACAAGTTCAGCCGGTAAACGATGACATGTCTATGGCGCAATATCCTTTATACCTAGTAAGCAGGCAGGTTTTAACCAAAAAGTAAGGAAGATTGTTTTTATCGACCAGAATATAGAGCAGTAGGGCTGATGTAACGAGTTTACGATGACGTCAGTTCTGCGGCGCCACATTTTTCCCAGTGCACGAGAGCAATGTCAAACGGCCGTCCTAGACTTGACCCGTGGAGAAGCGGGCGCGCGGGGTAAGGCGAGCGGGCGCGGTGAGTCAAAGGCGCGGGGGCGGAGGCACAAGCGTGCACTCGCCGCGAGATATGGGTAAACGGAACGCAGAGGAGCGCGCCGCGGGGGCTTGCGACCTTGGAGATTCGCTGACGACTACAGGTGTTTTTTGTTTGCACTCGGTGTACGAGATCGCAGCGATACTTGCTAGCCACTCGACTCGGACTGGGCTCGTCGCACAGGCGCCGCGGGCTGCGGGGGGAGAGCAACCGGAACTCGGCCCGAAACAATGCTCGTTCATTCCAGAATCAGAGATGCGCCAACAGTCGGTCCGCAAATTATAGATTCACAAGTAGGTACCTATTGAACTGCAAATTTGATGACTATTCGATCATACCACAAAACAAATTCCGTCATCATAGGTATAACTAAGACACAACGAGATTCTTTAATAGACATGACGCGTTACCGAAGCTGTAAACATTGCAATTCTAAACGGAATTTGGTATAACGATCTATTGTGTTATTGGACTGATTGCCATCTTAAATCTTGTTCACGTACGTAGGGTATCTATTACATACCTGCAGATAAAATAAAAATGGCATGTTATGTTATGCTTGACAAGATAAAAACAACAAGGGAGCTTAGAAAAACATTCCAAAAAGGCTGAACAAAATAAACCAAATATAGGTAGGATAAATAGTAAGTACTTAAAGATATTTTAAACGTCGAATGCTATACTTAGTATACAAGCGAAAGTAAGTACATGGTTTACACAATGATATGATTACATAATGATGAGCGCAGTGTTGTTAGTGTAAAAGACCTTGGCCGTGACCAAGCCAACGAGCATTACTTGCCGGGGCGCCGTGACTATGACGCTGACGTCCGCCGCCGCCGCTCAACTCACGAATAGCAACATTACAAACAAACAAATCTAGGTGAGTATGTATGAAGTTTGACCTACTATACAAAAACTAAATGAAACACATAACCCTCCTGGGCTTCGCCGCAGTCGGGTAATAAATTAGGACAATGATAAATTAGGTATAGATAAGTTAAATACAAAATAAGACCCAAAAGCAACCTGTAGTTAACAAAACATAGAAAATCATAAACTAAACTTCAGAACTGTAAGTAAACGATGATAGAAATAATGCAAAAGATTTATTTTATGCCAAAATATTTAAGAATTTTTGAATATTTCAAAGAACCTTTACTATATATAATTCAATCAATAAATTAACCACAATAGTAGTAGGTAGGTATGTAGCTACATACGTATTGTGAATCGTTGCAATTAGGACTTCCTTTACAAAATGAAGAACAACTTGTATGACTATTTTATCGTGAGAATTTTATTACAAATCAGGTACCTATACTCTTGGGTCTAAATTTAATTTCATTCCAAAAACCATAAAAAGGAAATAAGCTGGCGTAAATATACACATTAACAAAAAGTAAAGTAAGATACCTACCTAATATTAGTATTCCAAAAGTGAGTTAGCATGATAGGCAATGAATTCTAATAAAGTAGTAGGCCTTGACAATGATACAATCGTCTTGAGTAACCGCTCTATAAAATAATATACCTACATACATACTAAGTGCAGTACGGTCAGCAGCATAAACATTTTACATATCTGTCAAAATAAAGAAGAGGTAGGAACAACCCGTGAACATCCTTTCGTAACTTTCTTCGTACATTTGGTATGTACTTTCAATAATATGAATATCCTTACACAAAGATAATGGAGAATCTAAATCCGGCCTTCAAATGATGATAATGACACCAAACTTGATTTTCTACAAGTTGTATCTCGTTTCTAATCTATAGTCTAATTGTTACGGATATCATGAACTCATGACATGAGCGACTAGGTAGGTACCGGTCCCATCAGAGTTCACTTTGGCACGCTCTCGTCTGTCGGTTACATCACCCTGACGTCAAACTATCAAAAGAGGAAACTTATGTCTTATCTCGCCACAAAAAAGGGGAATAGGTGTAACACGAATGGAAATGCAGCAGCTAGAGCGATAGAACAACGAGAGAGATAAGCGTATTCAAAACACTAGAGTCAATACACTTGCAACCTTGCAATGCTCTTTATGACTCGTGTCAGATAAAGACATAAGGGCATTAAAACATTACCACTTCATATAATGCGCACAGCAGTAAAATACATTGGCAATGATTTTACACTCTGCTCACCATTTTAAAAGAAATTCACATAGATATTAAATCAATTTGGGTTTATCTTAAATTAACAACCAGTAACGATAAACTTGCTTTTCGATAAACGCGATGCGCGCGATAAACCATATCAAATTATTGACGTAGACGTAGGTAGGTATACCTACCTAATGTCTTGGCATATTTTGTTGGATCTTGTAAGCAAATCGTCGATGTAAGTTGGATTTAACAGAAGAATATTTCTGTAGACACAAATACCTATACGAGTATGAAAATCGACGGAAATGCTCGGGAGTTTCCAAGTTTTCATTGTTCCAAAAATCCGAAAGATATTTTCGGAGCTCTTTCGTGAGAAATTAGCGAACCTACGGACCTTTAATGTAGGTAGGTACCCATCTCTAACATTATTGTTGACACACAGTATTTTTATAATGTCTGCATAGTTTTATGTAACTATTAGGTAGGTACCTACCTATTCTCGTCCTTTTAGTATAGTTAGTCCTGATTCGTGAATTTGTGCAAGCATCTCATCAAATTAGATAACAACAACAAATTGTAAATCAATCCGAAAAGTTCGAAATAAGTTCTAAGGCTAGGCTAGGGTTGCTTGAATTTCTAACGTAGCTTGTGAAGCTTTGGGCAACCCTATGCAGCCGTCGAAGGTCGTGATGCATCACTATCACTAGACGAGGTGCATGGGGCCGCCGTGACGTCACTCATCAAGGGTTACTATCGCAATTACATTGTAAGGGTCGTGTCCGATGCCGATTGCGGATCGTGCATCGATTTTCGAGGCGTCCCGAGCACGAGCAGCGCCGGACTCGCGGCCGGTGCGGGCGGCGTCGCTGGTCTGACTGCCGCGCCCCGCGCCGCGTCCCCGGGCCCCGCTCGCGCCCCGCGCCGCTACCGTTTGTTTTGCTGTATTTTCGTTGTTAATCATTCTCCTTGACCTTGTGCGACGTCGAGTGGTCCACTGCACACGACTGCGCACCCCTCACCCTGCCTCCCACCCGCGCTGCCTGCCGTACCGCATCACATGTGCTAGTTGATCAAACAAATAGCACCATCTAATGTGACATGAACGACCTTCCTTGGATACTTGGACTCCCCTTATTACCCGACTACCTAATGTACTTATCAGCAAAGCAAATTGGAGGGTTAGGTAGGAAGGTATGTGTGAGTTTTTGTGCAGTTTATGTATTTTGCAAAATTAGCTCATACGTGCTTCGCTATACCTACCTAGGTACTTAATAGCCGCGCTTCCAGGCTCCAAACCCTGGGTACAGCGTGGTCATTAATTTGATACAGTTAGTCATTTAAACATACCTATTGGCACAGAATACATATTGGTTTTATTGCAGATTTTGGTTTATTTAAACGATACAGTAAAGGGGTTTTAAATTTTCATGTTCTTTAGAAAAGTTTTGTCATCAAAAGTTTGTATACTTTTCAGATGATTTTTACACCAGGCTATAAATTAACTAAGTAATAGTTTTTATATGTGTCGCCACTGCATTAAATTGTTACTGAGCAAAAAAAACACTATTTAATATTTAAAGTTATAAATTTTGTATTAATAAAGAGAAACGAAGTTTGATACGTACAGCGCCACCTAGTGTGATCATGAAGAAGTTAAGAAAATAGCGACATCTTAACCCATTGGTGTGCAACTGATTGACTACATGTACATCACGGTAAGAAAAAACTTCTGATGTACATTTAGTAGTTTACAGGTTCAAAATTAGAAAAATTTGATTACAAAACTTTGCTTAGTTCCTAACAAAAGTTCTTCAAGTTTAATCAACCTGTGGGAAAATTTTAACAATTTGCATAACCCATACTACTGCCCCACTTGTATGGCCACCAACCACACCATCTTGCCTTCTTATCTATTTCTGCCGCCAAAAAATGTTCACACACAATGTATGTTGCATTGTGTTCCTGTTCGAAGGGGTCTCAGGCCAGTGAAATTACAGGCACACATAATGTTACAAGAAGGGACTGGAATTTGGGTAACATATCTAAACGTATGACTAACAATTTTTGCATAGTGCTTGACAACATTTTTCGCGAGAAAACCCGAGGCGAATACCGACATGAAATGTGTTGCTACCAAAATTCCATTCCCTGATTATAAACACAGTCGCCAGGGTGGCAAAGCTTGTGGCCAAATGTTTAAATACCTATGTGCAACAGTTACAGCATACTACCAAGAGGGCTGTCCATCCACTTGCCATTTACACAGACCTACCCTGCCCATTAAACAGCTAACAAGTCCAGTCTAGTGAATTGTTTTATAGGAATCAACTTTTTAGCCATAGGGCCCATAAAATTGGATGTCATATTGTTTGGTATAATTTTATTTATCTTAATGTTTATGCGTGTAATAATTAATTAGGCATATATTGTATGGCATGATTTTTTATCCATCACTACGATTAGCATAATGTTTAAAATGCCTAATAGGTTAAAGTAGAATGTTAAACAGACATAACGATATTTAAGCATATAGTTCCTAGGCATACAATTAAACATACGAAAAATTAACTCTTTAAGTGTTCTTCTACACTATTGTATAATATACATGTTTGCAGCTTAGGGACAAGGGCCACATAAAATATGAACAAAGAAAAATATGCCTAATAACTATTATGAGACTCAACATTAGTACTAAAGAATAAAGACCTAAAGGCAATTATGCCGAATTAAACAGTATGCCAAGGGACAATTATGTAAAAGTATTATTAAGACATTGCCAAATAAAATTATGAATAATAAAATTATGCGAGCCAAGTGTATTAACCCAAAGAAACCCTACATTTCAATTTTATTAAATAGGCCAGGTTCTTCAATAATCTCTGTCTATTCTAATATAATTGGCACATAAGACAGGTTTGAAATCTGTACTAAACCATAGAATATATAATACATACTATTATACTACTATTATTATACTACTCAATGATTTCAAAGGATATAGTAATATAAGTCGATGAGTACACTAAACACAAAACTTTAGTACCATAGGTACCTATTGATTTCATATTACACAAAGTACCTACATAGGTGTATGTGATACATACATACTGAGCTTTCCATATCAGTCACAACAACACTGTTAACGCAAGGATACAATATATAGATAACAATTTGCATTAAGCAAGGGACACTGCTGATTGTAATGGCTAGGTATACGTTTGACATATTGAAAAGTCTGGAGCAAAGTAACCAAGCTATAGGGAGAAATATACTGATGTTAAACACTTACCTGGTTCTCTTGAGGGCTCCATCCTCTGCAGTTCTTTCTACAACCGTTTAAAGTAACACTTTCATATATTAGTTGAGTCTCCAACAACGATGAACCTGTCAGTAACAAGGTCGTTGAACTAAATATACCTATAAATGATAGTACACCCTCTTTTTATACATAGGTATTTACGGATTCTGTATATAACACTCGTTGTAAACCTTAGTTATCTAATGATTTACGTTAAATTGGTATGTATTTATTATCACATACGCCAATTAACCGAAAAATATAATTTATTTCCGTATACAAATGACACAAGCAAGCGTCACGTCACGGCAGTTTTTTTTTTGTTGGGTTGTCCTCTATTGAGGACGGGCAAGGGAAGCTTTGACCATACAGCCCTGTCTTATTTAAAGTATTATTTCTATATTTATTTAAACCGGCGGTTACAGCACAGCCTCTACAAAAACAGAGCACGACTAGAGTTAGTCGGCGATTTTCAATTAAAACGCAGCACGGCCTCCACGACGGCACAACTAGTGCCATTCATTTCACACTGCAAGATTCACACTGCAGGTTCATGTCCACATTAAACCGATAGTAGGTTTAATGAAGAATAACAAGGGACATTTTGGAACGATCCGATAGAGCCGTTACACGCTTTTTTTTAACTATCCCATCCCGCACAATATACACTTTAATAGGCACTTGTTGCATATAAAACTATCACAGATATACACCAAAACCTACAATATACATTTTTTAGGAAAACTAAATAAAAAGACAACCGTCTCTGACAAAATCCCGCCAAAAAGCTTTTTTTTGTTGTTGTTGATTTGTCCTCTATTGAAGACGGGCAAGGGAAGCTTCGTCCATACAGCCCTGTCTTATTTAAAGTATTATTTATTTCTTATATTTATTTAAACCGGCGGTTACAGCACGGCTCGACAAAAACAGAGCACGACTAAGGTTAGTCGGCGATTTTCAATCAAACAGCAGCACGGCCTCCACGAGGGAACAACTAGTGCCATTCGGTGATCCATACTGCAGGTTCATGTCCGCATTAAACCGATAGTAGGTTTAATGAAGAATAACAAATGACATTTTGGAACGATCCGGTAGAGTCGTTACACGCTTTTATTTAACTATCCCGCACAAAATACACTTTAATGGGCACTTGTTGCAAATAAAACTATCAAAAATATACACCAAAACCTACAATATACATTTTTTGGAAAACTAAACAAAAACGACATTTCTTTGATGACAACCATCTCTGACAAAATCCCGCCAAAAAGCGGCAGTTTTTTTGTTGTTGTGTTGTTGTTGATTTGTCCTCTATTAAGGACGGGCAACGGAAGCTTCGTCCATGCAGCCCTGTCTTATTTAAAGTATTATTTCTTATATTTATTTAAACCGGCGGTAACAGCACGGCCTCCACAAAAACAGGGCACGACTAAATAGTCGGCGATTTTCAAAAAAATCGCAGCACGGCCTCCACGAAAGCACAACTAGCGCCATTCGGTGATCCACACTGCAGTTCACATCCGCATATCCTACTGATAGTAGGTTTAATGTTAAATCTTCGTCTTCGTGTGTGCTGTAACCACCGGTTTTTGAAAAAAAAATGACTTGGCTGTATGGTCTATGACTTTTGCCTGTCCATCATTGGACGAATCATGGAACTAAATAGGTATGTACTAATTCTTTCCATTAGACGAATTCAAAAAAAAAAAAATTAACTACGAACTTTTCAATGTCAAATAATGTCACGAATGTCAGATTGCAGTAGGTATGTTCTCGTTTCCCACCCACGTGATAATCTCGGAGGTGATAGAGTAATTTTGATAAAATCTGCCAATAGTGACAATTAATTATACAAAACTAACCACATAATAAAGATAGGCCGACAGCGTTGACATTTTAATGGGTCTTGTGGTGCATTAAAAACGACAGAATTTGTAAACACTCGTGTCGCCTGACGACCGCGCCGCCGCATAATTTGCTATAAATTATTTAGTTTCAACTCTTTACACTCCATTATTTATTATCTGTTTGTGTGTGGTGTGCAGAGTTTGTTACAGTGCATCTTCCAAGTAATAACCACGTAATAACTGCATTTTTATAAACCTTCATTTCTAGTGACCCGTGGAAGCCAATATGGAAAATAAAACTGAATTTCATTATCCTCACACGTTCATACTGCTTGGTGCTTCAGGTGATCTAGCAAAGAAGAAAATTTACCCAACTATTTGGTTTTTGTATCGTGATAATCTGTTACCATCAAATACTAAGTTTGTTGGTTATGCACGAACCAAACAATCCATAGCAGAAGTCAAGGAGAAGTGTAAGAAGTACATGAAACTCCGTCCAGGCGATGAAGATAAATTTGAGCAGTTCTGGGAGGCGAATGAGTATGTTACGGGATCATATGATAAACGAATTGACTATGAGTTTCTGAATCAACAAATAAGTAAGTACGAGAAAGGTCCCACATCAAACAGGATATTTTATTTAGCTGTGCCTCCTACTGTATTTGAAGATGTCACTGTAAATATAAGGAATGCATGTATATCTATTAAAGGGTTCACACGGGTTATAATTGAAAAACCATTTGGTCGTGATGCTGACAGTTCTGAAAAACTAAGCAACCATTTGGCAGGATTATTCAAGGAGGAACAAATTTACAGGATTGACCATTATCTTGGCAAGGAGATGGTCCAAAATCTGATGACAATTAGATTTGCTAATAAAATATTTTGTCCTTCATGGAACAGAGAAAACATTGCTTCAGTGCTCATTTCATTTAAAGAGCCTTTTGGTACTGAAGGTAGAGGTGGATACTTTGATAGTTTTGGGATAGTCCGTGACGTGATGCAGAATCATCTTCTTCAAATACTATCACTTGTTGCTATGGAGAAGCCTGTGACATTAAACCCAAATGACATCAGGGATGAAAAAGTTAAGGTTCTCAGGCATATTCGTCCAATTAAACTTAACGATCTGTTGGTGGGTCAGTACATTGGTAACCCCAATGGGCAAGGTGAAGAGAAACTGGGATATCTGGATGATTCTACAGTACCAAAAGATTCTGTCACTCCTACGTATGCCCTAGCCGGCCTCTGGATAAATAATTCCAGGTGGCAAGGTGTTCCCTTCATTCTTCGTTGTGGTAAAGCTCTCAATGAGAGAAAAGCAGAAGTGAGAATACAGTATAAAGATGTAGCAGGAGACATCTTTGATGGCCATGCCAAGAGAAATGAGTTGGTAATAAGAGTACAACCAGGAGAAGCTTTGTATGTGAAGTTAATGAGTAAGTCACCTGGAATGAAGTTTGATCTTGTGGAAACTGAGTTGGATCTCACTTACAGTATGCGGTATAGAGAAGCAGATGTACCTGATGCATATGAGAGATTGATTCTGGATGTGTTCACTGGCACTCAAATGCATTTTGTACGCAATGATGAGTTGAAAGAGGCATGGCGTATTTTCACGCCAGTACTAAAACAGCTAGATGAGCAACATATTAAACCTGTCCCTTATGTATATGGATCTCGAGGCCCTCCTGAGGCAGATGGAAAATTAGCAGAGTATGACTTTAAATACTCTGGCTCTTACAAATGGCAGAAACCTACACTTTCTTAATTTTGCTCAAATGTTCACAAAGGTGATGGGTCTATGGCTTGGGGTGATATTTTTTATATAAGTTTAATGCATAATATTTTTATTAACATTTAAATTTAAGATATTCAATGTAACTTACATTCCATTTTTTTAAAGTTTTGACATAGTTACAAAATAAATTTTATATGACATTTTCAATATACATATAGTTTTCTACAGATTTTCTATTTACAATGATCATAGAATACAATACAATGTTTAAGAAATGAATTTTGTATACCTTCATTCTATGTACAATACATAAAATATACGTACCCACTTCCAATGTTAAGTTATAATTATTAATGTACCTAGTGCCTTATCTGAAATACTGTTGTATGATTATGAAAGCTGTGATAATCACGTGAATTGTATGTAATGTATGAATATGGGTAGGTAATTTAAAGTTTGTTGAGCTTCAATGATTATGCAGAGGTCATGCGGCCTCACCTTGAGTTAATAAACATTAGTTCTGAGTGTCAGTTATCAAGCATAGATAAAGTGTAACACTTTAGTTGCACTAACTACACTAAGATCTCACTGACCATAATAATATCTAAAATAATATTAACATTATTCTCAAAGTATTGTGCAACTCAGACCATGAGTCTTGGGTATAATCATGACTTGAAAATTTTGCCAACATTGTATAGCTTTGTAGCATGAGTGTAATATATTGTGATGACTGATGACTATGCATTATTATCACAAATCAATATGTATGTGAATGGTGATATGACAACTTTTGTAGTGGCTTGATAGTAGTTATCAGTATCTTATCATGATCAATATCATACTTTATAGACTTTATTAATTTAATCCTTTTTTAAATGGGTGAACTGAGAATTCTAAAAACTTCAAGAAATTCCAAGACACGAAAAATAGCTTTAAGATTCTGGCAGTCACTATTCCATTAGAAATCTCTTAACCCTCAAGATGTAGGACCACTGATATATCAGTAATATATGATAATTATGTTAGTTACAATATTCTTATTACATTAGGGAAGGGTATAAATGTCTGGGTGGTATGATACATATTAGACAAAGCCTTGTATTATTATCAAGAGAAAGCTACGTTTCGGATATCTTGCTGCATATATGTATTTGAAGCAAGCCAGTTTCGTTGATCCTCATAAAACAAAACCTGTAGGTACATTCATAGTTGGTACAATAATCACGTAAAATAATTATCGACAGTAAATTACTCGTATCATGTTCAGTAATTTATCGATATTTTTGACACCAACCTGTATAATAATAATCTTATCTGTGTAATAAATGCAGCTTCAACGCAATCAATTTATAGTTTTTTAATGACTTGCTCGAAATTGATCGACTAAGAGCAATACCTATTCTCCTACTACAAGTACTGACGTAGTACCTACCTATCTCCCTGTGTCGGGAAAGGTTGCGTTTGATAGGTGGTTAACAAAACTTGCCTAAGTTTGCAATTTCGTTCGTCCGTCACGGATAAACTACTTACTTCTTAATTAGTACTTACTAACTACCTACCTAAAGATAAAGTCAATTCGTTCATAATAGCCCTCTAGATATACCTACACCAATGACGCCCATGTAGTTTTAGTTAAAATACTAAATAACTTATGTAGGTAGGGACTTACCTAAAAATCATTATTAGCAGTGACGTCCTTAAAGCATCATAAACCTCGACAAAAGTAATAGGTAGGTACCTACCTACTTATGTAGATATACCTACTTACATTTAAATACATGAACACTCATCTCTTGGCGGGGCCATACAAAAAAGAAACCGGATTTCAGTCTTACTTACCTATTTGTTTTTCCTGCTCGATATTATAGGTACTCTATACGCAATAGCTCGCAGTTACCTATATGTTTAAAACACCACTTAAGTTTTCCGCGGTTCAATGTAGTAGGTACGTACAATATATAAAATAAGTACCTACCTACTTAACTTACCTAATGAGAACGAAACCTATAGATAGGTATGTACCTAAGATGCTGAGAAGCACAGACTCGTAGATAGGGGTATCTTCTATCTACGCACAGACTAGATTATGTCTTTGGATGGAGTTTCTCACCGTGGTGGTCTTGACAAACATCACACAACCCCTCCGTGAGTTAAGACAAGACGAGGAAGCGCGATGTTTAAAGCTTTATGGGGTGTCGCCTGATCGAGCCAGCGGTTGAGTTGCACACTCAGCTGAAGTCCTGGCCTGCCTATGTGCATCGATTAGGTATGTTTTCCTATGTGCCTGATGATTTAGATTCAGATCAGTAGATTTCAAACTGATAAAAAGAAAATGAACTGTATAATTTTAAATATCTTTGCCTTGTTATGCAATCAAAAAAAGATGGGTCATTGACCCAGTGTGACCAAACGGATGAGGATTTTGTTCTATTAGTAGCTTCAGAGAAAATAAAATACTGATTTGGTAGTTTCTCGTATGATTCGGTTGTTGATATTATTATGGTGCGTCCACACGTTTGCCGCAAACGCTCCAGTGTTGCCAACCCCTTTGGATGTCTGCGAACTAAACAAATCTCAAAAAGCACCAGATTTACAGGATTTTCAATAAACAAGCACTAAGTTCGTTTAAAATAAAAATGCAACAATACAAATGAGTCATTAGCAGAGGTCGGCGGGGGTGTGCTGTTTTTACGTCATTAATGTCATGTAGTTGTGTCTTGTAGATATTAATATGGATAAGATCCTTAAAGAAATATTAAAAGAAGACATAACTGAATTTTTTTTTATTGTAAATTTTCTGTGCTATTGTAATAATTAACTATATTTTTTTCTATATTTTCAATTTTTTTGAGTTTCGCCTTGAGTTTAATATCATTAATCACATTCCGTAGGTTCTAATAAAATTCATTTGTTTTGATGGCGACGTAAAGCTCGTAGCAGAAAGGCTGCCTAAATAAAATCATTTCTTTAGTTTATTATAACTGCACATGGGGCATTTATCATTGAATGTTATGGTATGTCCATGTTATGCAAAAACTGAAAACAGCACACCCCCGCCGACCTCTGGTCATTAGATGTATTTAGAAATTAAATATCGAGATACTTAGAGCTCTCTCACGTTACGTGTGCAGTGAACAGACAGCAGTAAAATTCAAAACTTTGAAGGTGGAAACACGAGTTGAGAGTGAAAAACTCATCTTGATAATTTAGGAATATTTTTTAGCAATTTTATTTTGCTAAGTAAATTTTAATTTTTAGTTTGGCAATTTGTGACTAAACAGCCATTGGAAAGTTGCCATTGATCTACAGAAAGGTTGAAAGCGAAACCATATGGTGTTATAAATATCAATGAGCGAACTAGAATAATACTACTATGTATAACTGACATGCCCCACAACTCTTCAGTATCATTTATTTTAATTTATTTGATTTTGTCTTGCTGGTTCACGCGTCTAAATTCAAATTCAGTAATGCAAGATAGAACATATTTTCGATATTTTTGGGGTTGCTAGATAATTTGGTACGCAGACGTATCGTGAGAGTACTAATTTATATAGGAAAAATCATTTTGTATTGCCAAACTTACAAGATACATCGTTTATTTGCATTATAACATGTTTCAACCAATAAAAGATACTAAGGCTAAAAAATTCAACTCCTTGGTATTCTTTTTCTTCCTTATCAATGATCACTAAAAGATAGATTTAAGTCTAAGAATTCAACTCCATCGCATTCACTTCTTCATCGGACTAACTCACCTGCAAAAAAAAATACAGTTCAAGTAATTTCAATATCAGCCTAAAAATACTAAAAATATTTCTGTTGCTACCTCTATACAATGACACCATCAATTTAGTATAATATTTTTTATAATTTTTAAGTAATATTTTTATTTTATATTCAATTATATTTTTTGAGAGCAATTATAATACCTACCAAGTAATTAGAAACAAAAAGGGTAGGGCTGTTTCAATGGATCTCATAGATATAAAAATTCAAACAGTAAAAGTATCAAGAAACTAGTGCCTACTCACTTGTCGAAGATAGGATTTTATCAAAACATTGCTCCATTTGCTTAAAAACTGGCTCTGATTGTTCTGTTACACTTTGAAAATGAAATAGCATTTTATAAATAAGTTTTTGCACTTCACTCTTGATCGATTTACCCAGGGTTTCCTTTATTTAATAACAAATTCAGCTTCTTGTTTATCACAACACACAATGACACCTTAGAATGACGTTTATAAGGAAGGGATACCAGCGCGAGATTTTTTAGGGATCATAGACAATTGGTGCTGCAGTCTTATCGTGGGACTAGTCTAGTTTACAAGATACAATCAAAGTCGGAAAGTTTAATAAAATATCCTTGTGCCCAATGTAGTTTATGAGTTACTCTGGAATTTTATAGTTCAATGTAATAGTATTATGCACTACAGCTGGATTTTGAGTGCTGACATCTATAAAAATGCACTAGATTTAGTTCCGAAAGCTATAGGTTGGCCACCCTGATGCACGTGGGCAAACTTTCTTTGATTTGTGCCCAAAACCGACAACATTCGGATCGGTGGCAAACCTACGCAAACCTCCCGTCCACACGTTTGCGTTTGCATAGGTTTGCCAAACGTGTGGACGCACCATTAGGTTCCCTTGTAAAACCAGCGAAGTTTATTTATATCTCACAATTCTTATAACATCCATGAGATCCACCAATCCGAAATGCTGTCATGTTTAGTCGTATCGTAATTGAATACTATTATTTCACGTGCGAAGGGGGGGTTCTCATACAGTTAATCGAATTTTTTTCTATATATATAAAACAAAGTCGTGTTAGACCACTTATAACTGAAGAACGGCTGAACGGATTTTGATGAAACTTGGTACAGGGATAGCTTAAAGCCTGGAATAACATATAGGCTACTTTTTACCGGGGTAAACAGTTCCTGTAGGAAAAAAATATTTACACACTATTAACAGCTAGTAAATAATAAAGTTGAACATTAATTAATATTTTGGTAGCTTATATTTTCCTACTGAGTGGTATGGTAACACTGTACGTAGCTGTCAGCCAGCTGAGTTTAGTTGATCGAATCGAGAAATGGTGGTGTTATGACCTCAAGAGCTTGATTATTAATCAGTGCGTTTGAGTTCTATCGCTTCCGATACATCTGAATTGTATCGCAGAATGGATGTCCATCCTTCGTAACTCAAGCTGCGTAAAAGGTAAACCACGATTAGCTAAGCTGTTTGTAATTTTCAGCTTTTGTGTTTGGGGTGCTGGATCTTTGTTGACCATGTTATTCCAATCTCACGCAAAAAACAATACGTACCGTTCTGATGGCCATGCGTAATGTTTTTCGTACAAATAATTATTTCATTTCTAAATCATGGTTTCATTTTACAGTTCCTTGCTCTTTTGTTTCTATTGGATCGTAATTTTTAATAGCGCGTGACGTTGTTGTTTATTTTAAGCTGCATTTATTTATTTTGTGCGTATCCTCTGAGCCTATTTCAAGTACCTAAAAACATTTTACTATTATTTTGTTTGTATGGACTTGTCCCAAGTGCTATTTTATAATTTATAATGTGGAAGAGATGTAAATAAGTGCTTGTCTATTAATTCAGATAATTGTAGGTCACAAAGATAAAGTGGGCTATTTAAAGGTAAAATTGCGCGTAGTTATCACAAAATGTAGCATGCATGGATTTCATGCTTGAGAGATTAAACACTTAAGGTCATTTACTCATGTAATTTCATTATGTTTATTTGGATTTATCTATGGCTAATATTGTATCAAGGAAACTAAAAATAAATAAATCGGTACATAAATATTACCTACCTATTTATATTTCGAAGCCTACTTTTCTTTCAAGAACTTCTGGATATATATTAGAGATTCAGAAGGTCATAAGGTTCCTGACAAATCAAGCCATTTGAACTATAATGGATCACATTTATTTTAAGCACCAAAAATTGCATCAAAATGCATGAGCAAAATACAGTTGCACTAAATAATATTGCAGTGTTGTTTTTGCTTAAGGCTTAATTTAAATAAACATTATTTATTTATTCAAGAAGATATTAAATAACTAATACATTTTACATTATTTTATTCTTACAGTTTCAATGGATATCCTCTGCCGATGTAAGCAGTAGTTGAGAGTTGCTCGACCGGCGCTCATTTTTGTTTAGGTGTCTGTCATAAACAGCCACCATGTTGTATGTTTTTCATGTGGATGCTGGTCAAATGACCACATATGACATGAACCTCACACTTCAAAGGTAAGGACCATGTTTGTTTGGTGTTATTTTATTCTTTTAAATTATGGACATTAATTTAGATTGTTCCCTTTACTTCCGGTTTGAAAGGCTATTGTTCTACCAACATTTTCCTGCCAATTAAATAAATAAAAAAGCCATTTATTCCTTACATTTAAAAGAAATTTGTTACAGTGTTTCATTACACAAATATAGAAAATAGTTTTGTTTTAAATTTTTTGCTTCATTTTCGTAAGGACCCCTTTTGGGTCCTGCCAATTACGGCTAGGCAAATGGTGCCACCATTTAAGATTTTGCTCAGTCTATCAGGTAGTTCAAAAAACTTTGAGGCTGAAAGAGCTCAGATTGAACGCTCGACCTCACTAACATCTTTCCAACTGGGCTACTGTAGCTTAGCAAATAAACTTAACATGATTTGAAAAGAGTTGTTATTTCAGTGTGTCAAGTCTTAAGGCAGCAATAGAGAGGAAGACCAAGAACCCGGCGTCATCTCTGGTGCTCCTCGTGAGTGGCGGTGAAGTGCTGCAGTCTGACCACATGGTGTCCTCCTACAGCGCCGGCACTGACACTAATCCTATCTACATGTTCAGCAAGCCTTCAGTCAAAGAGAGCCATTTGAAGCAGTCCAGTGAGTTTATTATCATTTTTTAAGAAGCGGCGCGGTGCCCATCGGACGCGCCATTAGCGTGCTACCGGCACGCATCGGATGCGCCCATGACACTCTCACGACGGGACGGTGTGTACCGTCGCATTCAAGTGTTTGATTTTGTTTGATCAGACAACTTATCTTCCTCTGACGACGAAGACTGGCATGCTATGCGTTGGGTTGGGCGAGGTGCCGGGGGGGTTCGCGCCGGCGGCGATGCGCCCTGGTGCAACCGTGGCATGCCGTCTCGACGCCTTTCCAATGTTCTGTCATACAAAATGTAGGAGAGGGACGTGGTGCAAAACAGATAGAAGAGGTGCGCTGACAGCGCGCCACACGCGTCCGCGCCGTTTCTGTCTGGCTTGCGCCTAAAAGACTTTTGACACATACACAGACGTATGTTTGTAGAGGAATCTATCTTTCAGTTGGTATATTAATCCTATCATGTTTTTATTTAAAAATTAAATGTTTTATTTTATTTGTGCAGTGGTGGGTGACCTGAGCCCAATAGTGGAGTTGAGTACCGGCGAGTTTCGTAGCGACATCCGCACGTTCGACGGGAAGTCCGTGGCGGAACTGAAGGCGGCTGTGGAGAAGTGCTGCTCGCTGCCGGCGACCGTGCACACGGTGATATCGTGCGCGGCGCTCGCGCAGCAGTTCAGTGACCTTGCGCACGAGGTGTCCCGCAGCTGCGACCAGCTGGTGCACGAGCAGCATCTACAGCATCAGGTGAGAATTGTACTGTGCTATTCATGATCAACTACAGTAGACAGTACGTACAGTTGACTGTACCTCAGTGGAAACACTGCCCTTGAGCTGGCCTAGCCTATTAGGGAGTTGAGCCTATGAGAGACCAGTTTATACCAGTTTTGTTTCCACTGACGTGGTCGAGAGGTTTAGGGTATGTGTTAGGTCAGTCAGGGTATCATTTTATTTCGGTTCGTTTATATAATTTTTTTGTACTAATATATTTTATTTAAACGTTAGCTTATTTATTTAAAGTGTATATAAGTATATTCTTACGCAATATTCTGTGTATATTTGCCTAAATATTTGTTTTGTATGATCAGTTGACTAATGGAATATTCCCTCATTCAGCGACACTTTAATCCAATTTATAATGCAGGGTCTACAATTGTGTCAGACACAACGAATTAGTGTCATCATTATTTAAGTACTACATGTATATAAAACACAATTATTAAATAAGGGCATTTAAATATACTTTGTGAGTGTGACGCAAACAATTTAGTAGAGCCTATGCTGAAAATATGGAACAGATTGTATTCAAATACAAAAATGTCTTTGGGGGAATGATATAATGTGACTGCATTCGGCGGCATTGAACGGCGTTATCGATTTAGTACTTAAAAAATCTAACATGTGTCGTTTCTTGCAAAATTAGCTTTTTCTAGTGCAAAACTTTGTAAACCGGGGTAATTGATAAAGCCTTAAGAAAATTATTTGTGTGATGCAGGGCTGGGCAGCTGCTGTGGCGAATTTGGAGGACATATTCAATGAGTTTTGTGAACGATCAAGGAATTTCAAAGAATCCTTCAGGAAGCATCGCCTAAAAAAGGAAGAGTACCACGAAAAGCTTAACGCGTAAGTTCCGAACTAATCTTATTTTAAATTAATTATATAGAACGTTATCATAAAGAATGTATTTTCTGAAACAAGTAAACTAGTAGTTCCGTGAGAACAGTAGACCTCGCCAGCCCTTATAAACCAAACCTAAAAGAAACCAACAAAAGTCAACTTTGGAAACAGAAAAAGTACCTACTAAAGTGACAAAAATTAGCACTTTAAAGCTTAATATTTCGCAAACGGATCCCTGAATCGAAAAATGTTTATCACACACCCGCGATATTTTTGAAAGACCCATCCAACGATACCCCACACCATGGATATCACGCGGAAAAAAATAATTTTCCATTTTACGTATGCAGTTCTATGAACATAATTTATTTTTTCAACTTTCTTAAGTTGATCCACTATTACTCAAAAACTAATAGAACCTACTTAGCCGTAATAGTTTTCCTTGTAACTACGTTATATATGCTACTGCCATGAATTTTTTCACATTTCCAGAAGCAACCGTTTAGCTGGCAGGGGGGGGGGACACGTGACTCTAACAAAAATTACCGCTTTAAAGCTTAATATTTCGCCAACGGATCCCTAAATCGAAAAAATGGTATTCACACACCAGCAATATTTTTGAAAGACCTATCCAACGATATCCCACACTATGGGATTCACAAGAAAAAAAAAGTTCACTCCCACTTTGCGAGTATGGTAGGTACTCTAAAAAAAATGTTTTTCAAAATTTTATTCTACTCATTTTGTAGGTTTAATTAATTTATACATATGCCAAATTTTCGTCAAAATCGGTTGAAAAATGCGACCTGTAGAGAATTACAGACAGACAGACAGACAGACAGCCGGACAAGAGCATTTTTGGCCAGTCTCGAAACGTAGACGCTTCGCTCGCTTCGCTCGCTCGGTCAATAAGGGCCCAGAAGCTAGAATTCAAATATTATACGCTCATTTCATCCATCTACATAAAATAATCCAGATTATTGTTCGATACTATCGCCATAGAAAGTGCAGTCACTTTCACGCTAAATGTTTAATAGCTAAATAGTTGTATGGCCACAGATTACATAATAGTTTCTAACGGAAGTATGGCGCCCTGTTTTACCCGTCCTAAAGGTGATTGCTATTTAGTTGTTAAAATAAATACCTATCCTATTATAACGAAAAACAACTCCATGTTGATTTAAACTAATCATAATCATTAAGTGGTGAACAACATAATAGATAGTGATTGATTGGGTACCTAGCTATGAGTAGTAGAGGTATATTTGTTTGAATGAGTTGCCCACTATGTGTAATGGCTACCGGTGTGTAGCTATGAATAAATTATACGGTGTAGACATGCGTGGCGTGACCATAACAGGAACGCGGCCGCGGTGTCGCGCTTGTGGCCCTGGCCTCTGTATTATTAAACATGAGCGAACGTATATCTATCACTGACTGACTGGCTCTTGTAACTCTTTAGTATTTTGCATAGAGGTTCCTCAAGTGTACCAACCTAGTGGTTGACAGGATTTTTCGCCGCCGGAGCATAAACTATCACACATTTAAAGCGAACGAAGTCGCGGTACGCCCGGTGGTTGGCTATATATATATATATATATTAATTACTTGCTTATAGTTGAGATTTACTAGCTTTACTAATCTTTTAATCGAGTAGAATATTTTAGAGAGTAGATCCAGACCACTGCTGGTCAGAAAGTTAGAAAATTATAAAGTTTGGAAGTCAGTTATTATCAAGCTTCGGATTTTTCATCGCACGGTAAGTGAAAGAAAACTATGGAGTCGAGTCGCACACGATTAAATTTGATTTGTACCCATCGCAACAATATAGTCTGTATGACTAGGTACCCACGCTACTAAGTTGAAATAGGTTTTATCGATTCCATAGTTTTTTTTCGTCTTACCGTGCGATGAATAACCAAGCCTTGGTTGTTATTATTATTAAGTTATTAGAATGAATTTATTTATTCTGGATCTTAGCCCTAAACTGTTCTCAACTAATATAATATCGTTTACGAAAAACAAATCAAAGATACAAGATACAAGCTTCACATATTATTATGTATGAGAGACTAAGTTCACATATGTAGAACAAAAGCTGACCATTATCTTTTTTATGTTTACTGTCTGACAGATTAAGATAGCATAAGATAAGATAACATGATTGTTGTTGTCTTTTAGGTAGGATAAATGACCTATTCACAAATAAACATTCCATTGACATTGGCTTATTGTTTACGTTTTTAACGTTCACCTAATTTTTCTTATTTAGATTAGATTATGAGAATAAGTAAGTCGAGTCAAAGTGGGTTTATTAGTCAAGTCATAAACGTCAGTGGTACGGTGTTTTTATTTTAATCTTACAACTTTGACGTGAGTGCTATAGGCCACCACGTTGTAATTTATTTTTTGGCGTAGATATGCAGAAATTATTCCCACCATGTTATTTTCACTGAAAATCTTATCGTGTGATACAATAGAAATAAAGCCATGTAAAATTAGAAAACCGATTGGTTCGGATCGGATGCACGGGATTGAAATCTCAATCTCGCGAACGTTAGGCGAGCACACTGGCACACTCACTACTAACGAAACTACCACGAGAACGAAATGATGTTAACGATATAATTTTGCGAACCAAGCTTTCCAAAATGAATGGTGTAGAGTTGCAGAGTTGGCGATTCTGATTAGAACCCTGTATTTAGTTACTAGATTTACTTAGCTTTGCCCGCGTGGGATAATAGTTTCCCTCGAGAACAGTTTACCGCAGTAAAAAGTAGCCTATATGTTATTCCAGGATATAAGCCATCACTGTACCAAGTTTCATCAAAATGCGTTCAGCCGTTACAGCGTGACAGAGTAACAAACATCCATCCTCACAAACTTTCGCCTTTATAATATTCAGCAAAGTGTAAGTCAGTGATAGATAAATCACCCCTGGAAATCTACTAATATGACCTATTTTATTTCTCAAATTAATCTAGATATTTTGTTGTGTCGTCATATAATGCCGTCGACCTAGTTGCCTTTCAACTGACCCACTAGTCTAGCGCCCTTTACATACACGTAGCGCTCAATCACAGCTAATGATAACGATAAGCCTAATGGACCGATCTATAAACTCACGTGGAATATTACCCTGTTACATATATATATTTTCCTTCTGAATATTTCAGCTTCATTGTGAAGGAACTGGATTACAGATCATTTCGAATTCATAATATTTTCGTCTATACTATGATAAAATTGTAACGGGAGTATTTCTGTACATTAAAGGGACAAAAAACTATTGGAATAAGTTATTTAGGCTTATCTGACCCCGAAACACATTTTAAAAAATCTTGTCTGTCTGTCGGTCCGTCAGTCCGTCCGTCAAATTTACATACAGACATGTGTACAACAAAACTGCGGAGCTTTAAAAACATCATCTTTCAGCGTCTATGAGTAATGCCGCTGCCCGTGACTGGTGTGTGGCTTTTATAACCTAGCTTGAGTAAGAACTGGGGGCCAATTGCGCAAATCCAAACCATAACCAAAAACGTTATGCTTCATGTACACGTTTGGCAAACCTTTACGTGTGAGGTAGGGGTTTGGCATGCGTTTTTTACAGTTTGCCAAACGTGTACATGCGGCATAACGTTTTTGGTTATGGTTTGCATTTGGTAATATCGTTCAGAATTAGCGCGATTGGGCCCTGGTATACCACCATTGTTAAGTAGGCAAGGGGAAATTATGGAGCATTTGTTGTTGTTGTGGCCAAATACACCCTTTTAAGGGAAACACCTCTTTCCCCTTTGTAAGGTATTTTAATGTTGCAGGCTCAGCGAAGTGCTAGACTCCTTGGGCAAGATCCCAATACTGCCTGCTCTCCAACTGAACGCCGAAGCGCATCGGTTCTCCGCCTTCGACGTGTTTGAAGAGACAGACTTCGAGGGCAACCCCTACAGGGTCAGTCATCCCTTGGACAGCAGTTCAGAAAACAAGGTGTGCCAGGATTTCGGCGTCGAAGCTTTTAAGTTGCCCGAGGAAGAAGGTGAGTCGTGTGGTATCTAGTGCTTTTAAAACATATTTTGCACCAGTGTTTAGATAGAGTATATTCAATCCGAAAAATGATTCACGATGTTTCAAAAGAAAGTATGATTTAAATTTCACCGAATACGTAGTTTTGTAATATTCATTTGGTATATTTATATTTGATATTTTCAAGGGCAATATACTACACTATTTTAACAAATTAACATTTGGCCGATATTAGTGATGGATAATTCCACCTTTAGAAAATCTACCTAGACGACCTTATTCAGCTTAACGTTTTTTCAATTTGTAAACGACATTTACTAAAGACATATAAAAAAAAAACAGGCAAAAGTTTTTTCATAGAGTGTGTGTGCTGTGCTTGTTTCCTTAAATTAAACCGAAAATCCTATGATATGATGGTTAACCGATTATAAAAAGACTCATTGGTCCCGTGCCCTCGTATTGTGCCAATTTGACCCCTCGACCTCAGGAATGTAAGGCGTGAGTTCACCCAGTTAGGCTCAAACAACGGGCATTTTGTGCGACTGCTTCGGCCCCGTTGACTTTTATTATTTGTGTAGATTTATCCACTCAACCTTCAATTGGTTTCAGTATTCGAACGGAAAGATGCATCAACAAGTAAGGACATGGTGCATTCCTCAGAAGCAGCCCGGCGGATCGAGGAGTCTGATGAGGGGGTCACGTTCAAGGCACATTCGTACGACAGCAAAGAGGACCCCACCTTGCTTCATTGGATTCTCGCTCAAGGAAACAAGGCGTCTTTGCAAGACATCATTGATTACTGCCAGAAGGGTCTGGCCTTGGTATGTATTTCAATTGTAACAATTGAATTAATTTACAACTGTTTAGCGACTGTTAAGGTTCAATACTATATTCAAAAGTGAAATACATAAAAAAAAATCATACGCGATTCATTGACACGATAGCTCAGTTGGTAGTTCGTGAGCCCGAATAGAAACAGTCGCTGGTAAAGTCCTGCTAGCGCGCAAAATTTCCTATCATTATTTGAATTATCGGTAATCATAGCGCATTATGTTAAAGCGAGCAAAAATAACTCAAAAAGTAGTAGGTGGAACTCTGGAGAATAAGTTAACTGTAGGCATATTGGCTTAAAATTGTATTTTAGTTGCTTCATTCATTTGTACAGTTGCTGAATTCTTACATTTTGTAATGTATGTGAAAGAAAAGTTTGGAAATATCATGGATATTAACTAGTGTAAAGAGAGCATTCTGAAAACAGTAAGTCCCAGTTCACTTTATCGGAACACTCGTAAACTCTTTATCAAACTGTTTTAAGTATATTTGCTAGCCTTACTATTTACGCTATTAAAACTAAATTCATAGATATTTATAGATATCTCTACATCATTACTTAAGAAATCTAAAAATGTTACAGACTTAGAATATATGATTTGAAACACCTTAGAGTAATTTACGGAAGGCTTTTCATTTTCATGAATATGCGATGATTATTCATGACCACATGACTATGACTAATATTGTTACTAGTAGAATTCTATTGTTACAAAATATTTGACCTTGATCTTATCTTGATAACAATATTTTGAATTCATGAATTGACGTCCATTGATATTTGGATTATGTGTCCACATTTTAGGCCTTTAGTAAAGGAGTTTAGTAAAAATATACTACTGGAGTGAAGTAGAAATAAGGTGTAAACCACGTGGTTACTGTATTTAAAAAATAAAAATGCGACCAAACTAACTGCTGAGTGGCGCTGCAAATAGCTCTAAAAGTATCTGATTATGCAATTTTAAAAATCACTTTACGTATAATGTATTTAAAGAAATTTTGGTATTTTCAACATATGCCTAACGATTTGTATAGAAGAACTGGGACCATTTTCTTATTATTATCATATTCGAAACAACACCGGGGTTTCCTATGAACAAATTCAGATTTTGCAGAAATACCAAAAATTTATTAAAACTTTTATTATTTGTCTGAAAATTCAGATCGACGCTGAGCCCCTGAAAGAGCGCGAGGCTGAACTATACCACCTCCTAGAGTACGCGAACATGCACGGGCTGAAGCAGATCAAGGGCATCGAGGACCGGCTGTACAGCCTCGACCAGCTGCTCAACGACGCCAAGAAACTGGAGAGGGACCAGCACGACCAGGCCGCTTCTCTCATACAGGTGATTTGCAACCGTTTATTCACTATGGCTACACATTTGGTACGTTATAATAATGTATTCTCTAAATCACCTAATCGGTCGGTCTGTTATTGGTATGATGACAAGTGTAAGGCGTTTGTTTAATGGAACGACGGCCTGAAGAAGGTGGCCGGCAGCGGCTGGATGCAAAGGGCGGAGGGACCAGGTGTGGTGGATTCATGGGGGAGGCGTATGTCCAGCAGTGGACGTCGAAAGGCTGATAATTGATGTTTCGTGAAAGGCCTCTTTCATGAACCTTGTTATGTAGCCGCATATTGAATCCCATTTGCAACCGATTAATACTTTACAGACGTCATACATCCGCACTACATCCAAATAATAAAATGAAATCCAAGTTGTGACAAATATACTGTTTTTGCAATATTATAATTATTTTAATTTTAGGCTTATGTTACACCAGCTACACTTGACTTTCTTATTTTGTCATGAAAATGTAGGTATTATTTTTATTTATTAATGATTACAGTACCGCGAACGGCTGAACACGGCGTGCGATCCGTCGGTGCTGCCGACGCTGGTGCAGTCGCACTGGTGCCAGCTGGAGAAGCTCCTGAAGGGCCACCAGCTCCTCGTCGACATCAGGCGCAGGATCGCCAAGTGCAAAGACGAGCTGTCACACATACTGAAGGCGAGATTAGAGTGAGTTACATTTAAATATATGTTATATAGAGCATGAGAAATTGAGCAATACATGCTACTCAAAATTATACAATATAGTAAATATTGGGGAATATATGCCACTGAAGGCACAAAGTTAAAATTTGACAGTAAGTACTAAAATTGATTCCATCACTGTCACACAGTATTATGAAGAAAATAACTAACACTAATTTTAGTGATGTAAACTTTAAGTGTGTGAGATTGAACGCAGTGGGCTGGTCACATCTGTCTGAGAACCGTTAACAACTGGGGTAGACGAGTTCTCGAGTGGAGACCACGAGTGGGCAAGTATAGTGTGGCACACCCACCCGCTAGATGGAGCGACGATCTGCGGTGCGTGCGGCTGCCAGTGACTGAATGCGGAGAACCTAAGATCGGGTTCACCTTCTTCCGGGGAGAGCGCCTTGTGCAGCTGTGGACTCGTGTGGGCTCATGATGATGATGAATACACAGCGCACTTGTTTATTTACTTGTTGGAAGATTTACAACTGATAAAGACTAAGATGTAAAAGAAGTTAGAAATACTAAGTTGCTAATGTTTTCCAATGCGTTGGTTGCAGTGCGGTGCTGACCATCGAGAACTCAATGTCGGTGCAGGACGCGCACGCCATGCTCTCGTTCCAGTGCTTCAACCGGCTGGCGCGGTACTTCGGCATCGTGTCGCAGCTGCACCGCGCGCCCGCCGTGTTCGTGCGCGCCGTGCACGAGGTCGCGCGCCGCCGCACCTTCTCGCAGGCACACCTCAAGGTATACCGTTATACCATCATATTCACATGCATACTCCGACCGCGAGATAATGGAGCACGCACTGTTACACTGTCCCGCAACCCGGGACATCAGATCGGAAGCGGAACTGACGATAGATTCCGACCTCCAGGCAGCGAGCAATCTTCAACCGTCGTCGGCTAGAAGCCCTACTCCATTATTTTAAGGAGATGGGATGGCTGGACTGACGGTCCGGGGGGAACTGCACTCCCGCTCTAGTGGAGTCAGTGCAGCGACCGCCACCCGCGTCTAAGAATAAGGGGTTTAGCAGCTGAGTGTTCTTAATAAGACGTTATGGAGCTGAGCAATTATATTTTCAAACCTACCCAAAGCCAAAATTTGTTTAAAGCGCAACTATTATTTTCAGTGGGCCACCGACCTCGCCACGAGGCTGCTCAAAATCCACGAGGAGGAGGTGTCCCGGAGGCAAGAGTTCAATTCTCTGTTCGAGGGGCATTTCCTCAAGTCGCTCTTCCCTGGAATGACGGAGCTGCCCCCGCCGTTCGGCACGCAGTGCCCGCCCGTGTTCGACGCGCGTCTGCCGCACCTCTGCGAGGCGGACGTGGAATACATATCGGAAGCCTTCCCCGAGCTAGCCAAAGATGTGCCCAATTACGATATGGAATCCACCGTCAAATTCTTCCAACAGAGGTATGTTTGTTTAGTGGCAATGAGACTCGGGTAAAATTGTTGGCAAAATTATTGATTGAACAATAATTTCTCTAGCTACCACGAATAAATAATAAATATTACATTTTGTTCGTAATACGTCTTGTCTAATCCCATCAGACTAGGATTTCTCCTGTGCCGTGTCGAGCTTTAGCGGTGAATTGATAGACGAATGCACTGGTAGTATAGTAGTCATTACTACATTTATCTATGTATTTGCTGTTGGAATTTGACATCGTCGTACATTTAAAAATGTGTTTTATTTCCAGACTTAACGCGTCTGAGCACGAAGAAAGAGACGTCGATGTACAAGTCGATCTTTACAAGTAAGTTTTTCTCAACAAATAAAATGACACAAGCGTTGTTGAATATATGTATCTCTCATTATGGTCACTGAATATAAGTTTCATAAATTTTAACGGCAAAGATGGTGACAGGCGAAAAATGCTACTAGTCCATGTATATTACTGTGATTGCAAACAAATAGGTAAAGGAAAATTCTTTTTTTACAGGGACTTCGAATCGGAGACTGAGGTCAGCGATTTCGAGAAGCTAAGCAGACAGGGCAGCAAGAAGCAGAAAATGGACATGTCTACCATTTGCGTGCCAGAAACTATGGCCGTGTCCACCGTGACTGAGGTGCGAACTCTACCGGTTATATTGGAGACTGAGGAGAGTCCGAAACGAATAGAGGAGTTCGAAACCTCAGAGTTTTACATCGAGGAGTCGCTACCATCGAGCTTGGAATGGGGCCGGGACGTGCGACAGGTTTAACTACCCTGTGTCACCCTTAACCACTTATTTAAGACCTCTAGTTATTTTCTTACACTATGCCCCGTAGATCAATTGCAATATCTATCAAAAGTATTTACCGGTGGAAGGACCATAGTGCAGGGTCCATCTTGATGGGTACCACCTACCTTTGCCGCAGCCAGAGTAATTATTGAAGTGAATTCTTGTAATCCAAACGCTGCAGGTTAATGGGTGACAGTGGCCAGATGGGCCAATTACTAACAGATGGGCACTGCACGCTTGTCACTTCAGTCTGTAAGAAAGTGATGGAAAGGTCTTACTCAGGTGGACACGTTATGTTTAATTTGCTCCTGTCTTCACCGGCCCCATTAAAGCTATATTGTAGCGTTTTCTTTTTCGCTTGTACACCTAATCCATTCATTACCATCATGCAGTGTGTGTTTCATAACTACCTATAATGACCTATATATACAGACATTCTGTAAAATCTTATGCTGGCCAACTTTTGTGGAATGGATCCATTTGTAAACTTTCGCAGTTATTCAGTATTCGATAGGAATGCTTGCGAGTCATTTCAGGTGTTTTGTTACACTCTACAGAATTCCATGGCATTTTTCTTAATTAATCCAATTAAAATTGCCCACCTGCTATTTTGTGTACGTGATTTATTACATTTATATAAAATTTCAGGACAATATGGATACACATAAAATCAACATGGAGAGATTGCAAGAGTTTCAAGTGAAACTGTGCAATTTGTGTAGAGCTAATATGCTGTGTATCAGAGAAGAATTAGTCAAACTGAAAGATGATATAGACGAGCAAAAGAAATGGATAAAGGGGAAGTACTTAGAAATTCTAGAAGCATGGGAGAAGAATAACGAAGAGACCGCTATAAGGTTCCGAGAACAGACACAGAGGTTGACTGTTGATCATGAACTGGAATTGAGCGACATGAAAGCGACTCTGAGTGAGAAGGATGACGTCATAGACACTCTGCAGAAAGAGAAAGAAGATCTGAAAGCGGAACACCAGAAGGAGATAGAGAAGTTGGAGATGGAACATCGAAGTACCAAGGACTTGCTAGAGAAGACTAGGGAGGAAATAAGAGTGTTTGAAAGGAAACTGGATGATGTGGAGTTATTAAAACAGAGGGAAATCAAAGAGTTACAGGAGAAAATGCATATGGATTACAAGGCCGAGATCGAGTCCCTACGTTCCAGGTAAACGCTCGTTTTCTTTATTTTTTAAGTTTCTTTATTAATTGTACCGTTTTGTTTATCCAAGTCGAATACAGAAATAAATTGTAGGTTCTAACAAATGCGTGATCTACCCTAAAATTTAAAATATTGATTTAGATTAGTCTTGTAATTACTTACCCGTAGCCTCGTAATTTTTTCCATGATAAAAAATCGTGTTACATACAGTGTCGTAATTTTATTAACAATGTCTACAGTCTCAATGGCTTTAAATTGTAGTAAAGCAGAAAACAATTCCCATCGGTAGTTAAGTCGAAAAATCGATGTCGAATTTGACCTATTACGACCACGTTGTGGTGTAACCATTATAGATTCTACCTATATCTATTACAAATCCGATTTCTGGAATGGAAATGAATCGATTTCATAGTTTCGGAGAGTACTTTTAACGAAATTATAAATCAGACGACTTTTGGGTTAGTCGTGACTCTGCCTGCTGTGCTTGGTCCCGGGTTCAAATCCCGACCGGGGAAAGCAAATCTGACCGATAAATGCTTGTTCCCGGGTCTTGAATATTTGTTCTAGTGTTTGTATGACTCCATACTACCTGCGAAACAGGAGGGAACCTGCCTAATGGGGGGGGGGGGGGGTATGAGAGTGCCGCGTTTTTAAAATTATTATTTACTAGCTGTTGCCCGCTTCGCCTCTATCCCATGCATAGTCCGCAAAGGGACAGACTTTGTTTTATACTTTGTAAGGAGTTTAAAGGGCTAATATAAATAGTGGAACACTTCTGTGAAAATATTTTTCATTATCTTTTCCAATTGAAAAATATTTTGACAGATTCCGCCTAGTAGCTCTAACGAACATGGACCGTTCACCGTCCGAGTCCAGCCTGGAGAAGATCGAGCGCACCGACGTGATCGAGATCAGCAGCCACAACGCCATCGTGATGCAGACCAAGGAGAACGCTGAGGTGGAGAAAGAGGACGCCGTGAAGCAAGCGGTCGCCAGGTGCGAGGCCAACTGCCTGGCCAAGTTCGAAGCCGAGAAGCAGGTCAGTGTGGTTTTAGGTTCATCATCATACCAGCCGAAAGACTTCCACTGCTGGACAAAGGCCTCCCCCAAAGATCTCCACGACGCCCGGTCGCGCGCTAACCTCATCCAGCTGGGTCCCGCGATCCTCACCAGATCGTCGGTCCACCTTGTGGGAGGCCTGCCTACGCTGCGTCTTTCGATCGTGGTCGCCACTCGAGAACCTTTCTGCCCCAACGGCCGTTAGTTCTACGAGCGATGTGCCCTGCCCACTGCCACTAAAACTAAAAATTTTTTGAGCTTCATGACAACCTAACCTAAAGCCAAATTTACATTACGAATTTAGTGACATAAAATTTAATTTCCTGACATTATTTTTATTTATTTAATTTCACGGCAAACGTCAAGTTTTACAATGCATGCGTTAATTTCATGACACTGAAATAGTTATACTAAAATTTACGATCCAACGTTTCATTTCACGCTATTAGAGAAAACCGTTTAACATTCACCCGCTACATTGAGTAACGCAAAACGTTTATACAAACGGCTGAACGACATCCAGTTATTTTACATAACGGAAATGTTATAAAAAATCTAACAGGCGCTTAAACATTCCAACTGCGACATCTTTTTTCTCGAATTGTGGGATCTCTCTTGACACAACGATACAAATATTCTATTGAAATGCAGATAACAATAAACGAGGCGACGCGGCGGTTGCTGAGCGAGAAGGACAGGCAGCTGGAGCTGCTCCGCGAGCGCGAGCAGAACCTGACGCGCGAGTGCGCCAAGTACCGCGACACCATACAGCAGCTCACGGACCCCGAGACCAACGACTACGACGCTCTGCTCAAGACTCAGGTATCTCATCTTAGGGAAGGGCTCCGGGGTTACGGGTTGACTTTTCACATATTTTAAAGGTGAGAGTTTGTATGGGAGTATCGTTTTTTCATCATCATCATATCAGCCTGTAGACGTCCACTGCTGGACAAAGGCCTCCCGCAAGGATCTCCACGACGACCGGTCCTGCGCTAACCTCATCCAGCTGGGTCCCGCGACTTTCACCAGATTGTCGGTCCACCTTGTGGGAGGCCTGCCTACACTGTTTCGATGTTTCGGTTTTGATGTCGGTTTTTTAATTATAGTAAAATACTTATTATAGGATACTTATAACGCGGAAGAAGTCGCGGGGCATTGGCTAGTCAGTAATAGAAATAAAATAGTAATGAATTGTCAGACTCTGTTTTTATCCTCGTCAGTCTGTGCAACCGAAGTGTATCAAGCTTCACGTCGCGACACTAGCTAAACCATGTGTGTAACTTTCAGATGGCCACCCTGGAGAATGAGAAGGCGCTGCTGCAACAACAAGTCCTGGACCTGAAGAAGGAGATGGAGAGTCGCGCCACCGACGAGGCTGAGAAGAGCAAAGAGGAAGATAGCGATGGCAGGTTCGTATTACCCGTGAACCCTGGTATAAAACGGAACCTGGCGCCGGACAATGGCGGTATAACCATTCAAATTAGCTTTGGAACTTAAATACTGATCCTTCTACGACCTACGGGCTTTTTAGTAAAGGAAAGAGCGGTGAAAGTCTGGAATTAAATAAGTATCGAAATGTTATACTCGTATATAAACAAAACCAATCAGTACTAGACCCGCGTGATTGGCTATATGGCCAGTGAAACGTCGTATGATGCCGCCTTTGATGCTGTCAAACTTTTAGGCTGGGTTGTCAGTAACTAAAAAAAAAATTTTGACTTTTACTTCCTATTATTTTCGGTCAATGTATTGATCATGTGACATCGAGACCGAGACCAACTTCAACAAAGTTGTCTGTTTCCATTGCACCCACAACCATTTGTGCTCGATTCCAACGACCAAACCACTAAGCCAACGAGGTGGTATGTATATCGTACTGTGTATGTATATCGATTGTGTGACAGGTCGTCACCGAAGAAGGAGGAAGGGCGGCGCGTGCGCGCGCGCGGGCACACGCCGGTGGGCCTGGCGGCGGGCACGCTCAGCCTCTCGTCGTGCCTGCCCGGCCACAGCGTGCTCGTCATGTGGGAGCCCGCGCACCTCAACTACACCGTTATGCAGGTGATTACACCATCTCGCAGGAAAATGTAATTTTGTATTTAGTGTCTACTAGCTGCTTCCAGCGACTCCGCGTGTATTAGGTTTTTGTACGGTAAAAATAGTTAAAAGCTGTGTATGCCGTGAAAACGAACAATTAACTTTCGAATTCATGAGACAAATGTCCATGATATCCAGAAGGACAAGGGGTGCCAAGTTGATAGTACTTTGTTTATTTTATTTGTTTGTTATTCAGTGCTCTGTCGCATAGGTATAGCCCTTCTGCTATATACTATACAGCAAATTATCCTTATATTTTCAGGAAGCACCAATAATGTACTTCGTCCATAGCGACTGCCTCCCCGCGCTCGACCTTAGCATACAAGTGAAGAATGAAAGCGAGAGGCGGCTGTACGCCATCGCGACAGTAGAGTCGAAGGAATACTGCTATGCGAAGAAGGTACCGCATCCACTTGTTTAAGACGCAGCTTAAGATCTTATGAACAAGGGAATCCTACGAAGAACTGTAATCACCGACTTGTGACGTGGCCATGCCATTTTTGTCGTACAGCGTACCGGGGTTAAAGTGGCGCAGTAGGGCAGATGCGGCCTGTCATGTCGAGAGTTCCGAGTTCGATCCTCGGTCGGGTCATGTACCAATGGGTTTTTCTTGACACTTAATTACATTTAGGCGCATGTGAAGTCCACCAACTGTGCTAGCGTGGTGGACTATGGCCCTAACGCCCTAGTTGGTAGGCCTGAGCCCCAACAGTGGGGACATATTAATAGGCTATTGGTTTGATTTGTATCTGGGTTAGTAGTGGCGGGACGAGCAGAATCACAAAATCAATAAACTCCATTGTTACATCCAAACAAAATCACTATACATCATTTTGACACCATCATCACCAACAATGTAATTTAAACTCTTGTTTCGTGACTGATCGTTTTTCCCATGAACTCTTCTTTGGCAACCTTATAGAATATCAGTCATGGAAATCATGTATTTATAAGCATTTGTGACACACGTGTTTATTCGTAGAGCGGCAACCGGTACCACATGCCGCGCGGGTCGCGGTTCTACCGCGTGCGCGTGAGGCCCGCGCGGCCGCACCTCGTGCACCCGCCCTGCTGCGACCACAAGCACAAACAGGGTGAGCTGTACTGTCTGTCAATGGTAGATATATATCCTGCACGATATATTACGTATCAGGCTGGTTTCATTGCTAAACGTCTCGTCAATTTCATATGCCAATGTCACTTAAATTAAAAAATACAAAAATGTAGTCACGTTTTGACTCGTGATTGCATCAGGACGTATTTAACGTACGTATAAAATATGAAGTGCAACAAATTGGACCGGCGGCCGAGTTCCTTCCTCGTTGTACTTTGTTACAAGATTGGTACAGATTGAGGATTTTTAGACAAACAGGAAAATACATAAATATTGTTGTGAAAAAAAGTTACACTTTGAAAAGTAATAAAATGGTTTCTTACGATGAGGTAAGAAAACCCGGCTCGACCCACAGTTTCTACTATTATTGTTTGCTCTAATCTGCATTACACTGACGTCGCTGTGAAGCCAGCCTTATTTTCCGATATTTCGTTAATTTTCCGCTATGTAAATAATATATTTTATAATTTTTACCCTAAATATGTTTTATAATTTTTTATACGCACTACAAATTAGTAGAAATACTAAATTTATCAAGGATAATTTCCATTTCTCAACGCCAAAATGACTTAACTTGACTCCTAACTTGATAGTTACGAGACAAGTCATTAAGTCAGTAAGTTAAGTTGTTTTACAACTAAAGTGCTAATTTCACTTCAAACATTAAGTTTATGGTATTGTTTGCCCACAGCCCCCGCTTACCCTTTAGCAGCTTTAAAGCTATGAACTGTTGTTAACTTTAAACCTACATGTGTGTTTAGTACCCAATGACTAAGTTTGACCCAGTGTTTGTGGGTACTAAACACAATTGACATTCTAAGATAAATCTGTACAATCCTCGAAGTAGTGTATATTTTCGTTGCATCAAAGTCCCAGGACTATCACCTATATTTCCTGGTAAAAAATAAGCCCATGTCCATTCAGCTTAAATCGGGATTGAAGCGGTGAAAGTTTTGGTAGTTCAAAAGAAATTACTTAGTAAAACTAGTATATTTTAGATTTTCGAACTTTGAGTACATTTTTAAATATTATACACGAGTTTTAGTGTCCCACTACTATATAAAGACGACAGTCTCGATGTCTGTGGTTTTGATGTTTGTTGTTCAATCGCGCTGTGATCGGATTTTGATCAAACTTGGTACAGTGATAGTTTTTATCTTGGAGTACTAATAATAGGATACCTACTTAATTATATCAGACTAACTTTTGCCCGCGGCTTAGCCCGCGTGAAATAAGTTTTTACCGCGGTATAAAATTAGGTTATATGTTATTTCAAGATATAAGCTATTACTGTACCAAGTTTCATCAAAATCCGTTCAGCCGTTACAGCGTGAAAGACAACAAACATCCATCCTCACACACATCCATACATCCTTACAAACTTTCGTCTTTTTATTATTAGTAGGGTAACATAATAGTTCTGAGGATTAAACAATAATCTTAGAATGTCATTTTAAACACGCCAATATGACATTTGTGCGTATTGCGATACGGTCGTTTAACACGTGCGCGCACGCATTGCGTTGCAGATGCAATGAAAGGCAGCGTGCTCTCCGTGTTCGGCGACCAGCGCCCGCTCAAGAAATGGTTGACTTACGTGCATGCCCCAGGTCTTGCTTTTTATCTTCATTTCTTATTTCGTTTATAAAACTATGAGCCAAATTTATGTTGTAATAATGCTTTCTAACACACTTTGGTGCTTACAAATTTTGTTATTAACAGATTTAAAAAACAGGAAAATACATAGAAACCAGCCCTTCTGATCTCATATCTACGAAGACAGATCTAAGTTTTGTCGCGGCTGCTATCTCAATTACTCGTGTAAAGCGTTGAAAGAGTTGGCAAACGGAAACTAGCTGTGTGTATGTACTTAAAGTCCGCAAATTTGCGCAATTGTCAATTTTATGTTGTACAAGTTGAACATAGCATACATTGCTACGTAGATAATATGAATGGATGGCCAGGGAACAGATTTTTAAAAACACACTATCCTCAAAAATTATCTAAAGCACATTACTAATACAAAACTTTTAAAAACGTCGACACGAAAGTACCTCTTGAAGAGTTTTTATTTAAAATTCCTTGCCGGCAGACATGCAAAAGTCCGTTGACACGAGCCAGTCGACTAGCTCGAACACGGACGAGGCGAGTAGAGTGGGGGAGGTGGCGATCGCGACCCTCATCAACCTCGAGTCGCCGGTGTCGACGAGCGAGGCCGTGTCGGGCGGCAGCGCGCCGCCGCACGGGGAGGACCAGCTCGACTCGATAGAGGCCAGCGAGCAGTGGCACAATGCCAGGATGCAGATGTCCACCGCTAGCGCGCTGTAAGTAACCTTATCATCAGTCTACACTACACGAACTGTTAATACTAATTTAAAAAGTTAATTACGAACAATCATCCAGACTCCAGAACAATGCCACATTTGGCATGGGACCTGACCAATATGGTTATTGGAGAGTTAACAGTGGAAGATGAGAAGACGTTTCGAATGAGATTTGTTCTAGGTCCTCCAGACTCACTTGATTTCTCGCCGAGACTTCTCGCCGTGAGTCTGAATGTGGTAGAGTTTGTATGAGGCTAAAGCGAGACGCCGGGAAACGTTTGTCGGGTTTTGTGGGGGTTCTCGCCGTGAGTCTGGATGAGGCATCCCAAATCTGTTGGAAGGGCACGTTTTTTTTTATTGTCCTGTCTGAGAGGGTTAATGTCTATTGCAGTACGGATATGGAGTGCAGCGTCGGGCGGTGCATCTGCCCCGAGCCGCTGGAGCTGACCGTGAGCGCGGTGTCTGTGGTGGCGCGCGGCTCCGTGCCGCCCGACTCGGAGGTCGCGGAGGAGGCCTCGCCCTGACGCCCGCCCCCCGCCTGCTGCGCCGCCACGCCGCCACAACACTCGAATAGTGATACACTCAAGTGACGCGGCACTCGTGCGCGCTCTGTGGGAACTACTACCGTGGCCTTACTACTCAGGTCGCTGTTACCGTACAGGTTCGTTTCGATCTCTTCTTAACTAGATCGTGTCCATTCGCTATCGCTAGCCGCGAGTTTTGTACTGCTCTTTAAATTTATCTATTTTTCTCATGTGATTTTTAAAAATACTTCATTATAGATATTAAAATTCACATTGTCGAATTTGTTACGCATCCAATTTTTTACTAAACATTTTTCCACCTAGTCGATGTCTTCCACGTTTCTCTGCGCAAGACATTTGTGACCCAACATTTTATGAAATTATGACTCGGAAACGAGTAAAGTTCCTTTGCGAACTATATTTTATGAAACCATTTGATGAATAGGTATAGAAATTACAAAATATTTTGGAAACAATTCGGTTTTGTCTGAAAACAATGTTTTTTCTAAATGTTTTATTTATCGGTGTATTACATATTTGTCTATTTATTGGTTTATTTAATGGCTCAAGATGTTCCAGTTTATACCTTCTCCGTAGTACAAATTAACTTCATAGTCGTTTTATAGCTTTACCAACAAAATGATACTTTTGATTTTATTTTGATTCGATATTCGTAGTTTATTTCTACATTGTGTTGTGTCGTTTTAGTTCCTTTTCAGTGAAAATATTGGACTAAATATTTATATTTTGTGTAGTGATAGTATTATTTAGTTATATCGATGATATGTTGTATGTAGCACAAAAATTATGACTTGTGACACTATTGTAATTTGTATTCTGATTACCTTGCTCATAAGCTACGTGATTTCTATATTCAAGTATAATATCTTCAGTTGGATTTTTAGGTATGTGTCTATTACATACAGCTAAAACATAGAGTCACCTTAGGATTTTCCTACCTATAAGTCTACTTGAGACCTAAGTCATAGCGATTATTTAGTGGAACTACCGTTCCTTAACTTAGAAGTTTCTCTTGAAAGTGTTGATAGGCTTCTGCAAATGATAACGCTTAAATTCGATCTCGCTCCCAACTTTTCGACTCTTATAGAATTGCCACTCTAGTTATAGTTTATTCGAGATAGGGAATACATTCATCTTCGAAGTCCACCTACACAATAATAGAACTGCTTATCTTGTAAGCGAAATCTTTTCCTCGTCTGACGCTTTTGAATGATGAGAGAATTAATAATAGGTAACTGAGGCACAGGCACCATTACGTCCGAATAATATTTTAGCGGTTCTTATATTGTATTTGATAATCGAAGCGCAATAAGTTATGTTATAAATTGAATAAGGAGACATCGCTTCGTGTCAAGTTTGTTTGTGGCCTTATTAAAGTGGCGCCCGATGTGGGGCTACGGGTGGTTCTGCTCATATTTTTGTAAAACGCTTGAATACAAGGTTGCGGAAATATGATTAGAGGCACTGTCATCGGCTGTTGCCGACTGCTGTGATAGCGCGTGCTGTGCTCCTCGATCCCTTTATGAACAGCTTTATAAATACAAAACAATGAAAATTAATTTGTAATTATTGTTAAGGCCTATTTTTAAGGACGTACCTACGTTTTAATCAGAAGATTTGTCGAGCTAAATTTAAGTGTGTGTTGGTATTAATGTTCGCAATAATTCAGCAAGTGCAGCTGAGTTGGGTATTATATAGTCCCAGTTGAATTTTTTGGCGGCTGTGTGAAGTTCAAGTTTAAATAAATGAATTGAAAAAAAAAGTTTGCTGATTTCTGCGCAATGACTAATTTTAGGTGTCAAAGGAGAGCTGTTCACTAGAGACGCTGATTTAATTTCAAGAAACAGTTCATTGATTCGATCAACTGAATCATTTTCAAGTTTTTTGACATCTCTATGTATCACACTATGTCGGTTACGCTCACAGACTGTAAACACTCAGCGATGTGCAAACCATCTGTGACTATATTCACTCAACCGCCAAAAAATTCTACTTATCAATGGGACTTGCATAATTATTGGCAAAAAAAACCTGTTTATTTAATGGTTTTGCGAGAATTGTGCAGATTGTGTTGCTTGCCTGTTTAATATTTTATTCAGACAGTGGTTCATTCGCAAATTCCCCAACGCCCAGTGGAGATTTTACGACTTTTAAATTAAGATTGTCGCATTTTCCCCACCGCGGAAGTCAAACAAAATTCAGGGGGATTTTGCTAGTTTATTCGGTCCATATGAAATGCACATATATTTGTTATTGTACATAGCTGTTTAATAATTAATAATTATTACCTGTAAATTGTGTCCAAGTGAACGTTAAAGGTAAATGTTAAGTTTTAACTACCACTACCTGTTAGGGCTAAGTCTGAAAACTGCGAAGTGTGAAGAACATTTCCGACACGATCCCAACGAACTCGAGCTAGGTATGCGGTCTGTCGATTTGTGCTGGATGGATACATAACGCGGTCATTGGTTATGATTAGGTTGCAGGGTCATTTATCGTTGAAGTATTGTATCATCGTGTCATGTTGTTGTGTCATATGGACAGTTTTAAGGAATGTTTTGCGACTGCAGTGCATAATAAATCTTATCGTGTGATCGCTTAATGGACTATTTTGTAGTGACCAATTTTATCGTTAGACAACAAAACTTGTAAAATTGACAATTTTAATGTAATTTTTATATATACAATAAATAGACGATTTTGTACAAAATTTGGTTTTTATTTAAATTTCATATCTATTTTTCCAACATACTTACATATCGAGATAAAATAATATCCAGAATAAGAAATAAAAAGTTTGTACAGATTTGACTTACATCGAACTTTACCTTTTGGAGGAACAACGTTATATTACCTATACTTACATTAGTTTTAACAAATCAATGACTAACTTACAGCAAGGTTTTTTACAAATTTACAATCTATGTACAAAACGACATTATAAGAGAGCACTAAACGCGTTCACAGCTTGCTGATGCTGCGCATCGAAGTATTGTTTGCACTCTGACATATCGTTAGACGTGTAGGCACAGTCTGTATAGTTCCACTGCATATCCACATTCTGCGCACAATCTTGGCCGTATCTGTAATACCTTTGCTCCTGCATCTCCATGACTGGCGAAGTCCTATTGTCCGTGGGATAGTACTGCCCCTCTTCCTGGTAGTAAAGCTGTGGCGCGTACGTCTGCTGCTCGCAGTACGCCTCGGCCTGTTGGTAGGTGCTGCCCAGAAGCTCCGGTGAAGGCGTTTCGCTGGACTCGGATCCTCCGGCGGCCCGCTGCCAGTCAAACCAGTAGTCTTCGGGCCTTGAGTTTTCACCGTTCAGATCAGCGAACGTGGGTGGCGACTCCATCGTGTTTTCCTCTATAGGGAAGTCGAGTCGAATGGGTTGGTCGAGTTGGAATATTTCTTCAGGGTGGAATATGTCATCGGCTGGTAGTGCTGCAGGGTCGAAGGGCTGCGGGGGCAGCGAGGGCGCGGGGGGCGCGTAGGTGGTGTAAGACTGGTGCTGGTGGTCTACCGGCGTCCACGTCGCAGCGTAGCCCTCCGCCGGCTCGGAGCGCCATCGACAGGAGCACTCGAACGGGCCACACGTGCATGTCAGAACTGTTGAATAAGAAAGCTTATGTAAAATAATATTTAAACTTATTTTCATAAAATAACAGTGTTGTTCACACTGCGTATTTTGTAGTGCTTTCGTGCATTCGTCGGTGTGGTGTAGATACCATATTGGCGCCCAATATGGGACACAAAGTATTCGTTGGGACACTGAAATACTCAACGTGAAATACTTTTTTATAATGGGTTTTACTAGGTAGTCTATGGGGTTTTACGATCCTAGAAACAAAATGCTTTTAGATCTAATACTCTACAAATGCTAGTTAGGTCGGCGATTTGCACTAAGGTTTACATTCTCACATGTTTGAAACTCACCTCTTTGGTTGTCAGGAATGAGCGGCGGAGGCTGTGGATGCGGAGTGCTCAGTCTCTCTGCTATTTGTTTATCAGGCTTCACTGTTAGTATCTTATCAGCTATCGCCGATTCTCTCGCGAGCAGTAGCGCCAGGCCCCGCACCCGCCTGCCAGCCCCTAGCGACCGCCTCACTTCGCTGGCGCCCTTCGCCTCGGGGCGCGGATGGTCGTGCGCCCCCTTCGCCTGGAAGAATATCGCGTGCTCCGTATGTCGCCAGAAGTGCGTGACGGGGTAGCCGCAGTGGCCGCGGCAAGGTTGGACTTCCAGTCTGCCTCCGTTGCACATCCGATTTGGACACGGTTTGCCTGCGGAATACATTAATGCCATTAATGGTTAAAACGGAAGCCATAACGGATCACTTTGTTGTCCGTCTATCAAGGCCTTTTTTTTCAGGATGGGGGAGATAAAACCTAGTTAAACACGTTTATAGGCATGCTGGCTTCGTCGTCCTCGCGGCGTTTGATATGGAGTCCATGTCATAATTCAAATTATATATATACTAAATATATGATATTTATTTTATTTATTAATTTGCTTTTGGAAGATTACAACTTTTATCGTCTTATTAGGAAAAGAAACATTTAAATTTATGTAAGTTAATTACAATCTTCGCCTATTGATCCTGAGTTGAAACCATAAACACCTAGGTAAAAGAACCATGATCATGAAGTGGTCAAGTTAGTTACATAGTTACATACCTAGTTGGTTCGCGTGTTGCAATTATTAAAAATATATAGTCGCATGACGTGAGCGTCAGTGGCGTCGGGTATAAGACGCGGCCTATCATATCGAAAGGAGTTAAGTACATTTACTGACTGCTCTCAAAGGGTGAAGGAAAACATCGTGAGGAAACCTGCATACGCCGAAGAAGAAATTAGGCGCATGTGAAGCCCACCAACCCGCACTGGGCTAGCGTGGTGGACTGTAGCCCGAACGCCCTCGTTAATAGGGTAGGCCGGAGCCCCAGCAGTGGGGACATATTAACAGGCTGTTGATGATGAAATAGTCGTATTAAAAATCGAGACGATCATAGGAATTCGTAACATGTTTGTAAGTATTTAATGTTACAATACATTAAAAGAAGCACAATTATTCGATAAACTATGGCTAAGCGGTAGAGGTTTACCTTGTTGCTTTTTCCGTGCTTTATCACATATAGCCGGTCTGAGATGCACTCGCGAGCCGTCCGGCAGTCGGCACCTCGCCGAGCAGACCAGCACGCCCAGGCAGCTCTTCTTGAGGATATGCACGTTGTGGTTGTTGGTGTTCCGCATGGCCCAGCCTGAGGCGTGTCTGCGGGCCTCCTCGCACCCGGGCGGGTACACGCGCCGCACGTGGCCGTCGCTCCACTCGCCGAAAGAGTCGAAGTGTGTGATACGCGGTACGACGGCGTCGTTGATGTCCCATTCAGGTGTGGAGGGTCCTTCTGACATGTCCGGCCGACTGGTACTGGGGAGTAACAGAGTTCTTGATAATTTGTGTAAGACTAGACTATAATTAGTTTGTAAATAGAAACATAAGTAGACGAGTTAAAAAAAGTGCAGGCCAGTGTGTTATTCAAGATTTGCGGCAAAAATTGAAAGATTTCTTTGCGGATTGTGAATTTATTAAATTGCTAAGTACCTACTTATTTCACACAAAAATAAGGCTAGTGATATTCTAGATCTAGATTATTCACTAATAATCTGACACCGATCTGACTAACCGTTTCAACAATACTAAGGTACTTATTATAGGTATATCTTTAGACGATATTATTGTGTTTGGACTCAGACTAAAGGCGAATGAAACAAATCCGTGAGGACAATTTTATTGACTGAATCTTCAAGTAAAAGCAAACATTATACCTAGGTAGAGAGGCGTACAACGAACGTAGGAGAAAGCTCGCTCCCCTCGCCAAGTCTCGTTGAGCCAATTGATCCGAAATTACCTACCGTCTGAGGGGCAGGCCGCCTTAATTGGGTAAACAACTTTGTGTACACACAGAGATGGTAAACTAAATAGACGATTTTTTTTTAAATCTTCAGTTTTAGGTTTTTAATAAATCTACATCTATATACACACATTAATAAAAAGGTAACTTGCTCGAGTAATTTCTTATACCCCCGGCTATCTTTTACCCCCAAAAAATATGGATTCCCTCAGAAAAGTCCACTAAGCTGAGGCAATAAATACCACGGGGTAAAAAGCTCGTTTATGAATGAAATGCAATATGTATATAACTTACGAGTCAATTTGAACCAGAGGGAAAAATCACGATTATTAATGTAACGATGGAAAAAAATTAACCCACGTTTTCTCGAATTATCGAGTTTCTATTGGATTTTAAGGTGGTTGCTATGTTGGATGCATCTTTTTTTGGACTGTCTGTGTTTTTAAGCGCACGAGCCGTACCTACCTAGGTAGTTCGGAATGTTAGGCACCCCGTATACGCTAGGTTTTGCTGTCAGTTTTACCATGGTTTTACCGCAGTCAGGCGGTGACTGACGGATGAATGATCGTGTAAAGCGGTGACTGACGAGGATCTGCATAATTTTTTTTTTTTCATCTTTCAACCATCAGTCATGCATGACTGTTTTGAATGACGTTTGCATGACCGTCTACAGGGTGCCTATGTCAGCAGATAATGAGAGTCTAGCAGGTTACCGAGATCTTAAAAAATGGTGTGAAACATGTGTTCGGAGTTCATAGTTTTTATTGGGAAGGCGTGCCTCTGGTAAGCGGTCACTTTGTAAGGCTTTATCTTCTCAATATTCTGTTTCTTTATTATTTAGGAAATAGGTATTTAGGTTTTTCATGGCAAAATATATACTTACTACTTAACACTAACTGTACTTTTTATTATTATAAAAATAAGTATTATTTTTTATAATTCTGTGTAACATTATGGGTATATTATGTCTGAATAATAAAAAAATATTATTATTATTATAGGTACGAGTACATATACCTAGGTACAGTCACGAATCGGGATTGTTGAGCGACTAGCTTATCATCTCAACTTGGTTGTGTTCATGAATCAAAAAATTTAGCCACTCCCATATGGATGAGTAATAAAAGCATTCTATGGGTGTCAAAATCGTGTCAAACTAATCACAAAATTATGACTTACTCACAAATTCTCATTTTCAAACTCCATACAAATTTGTATTAGCAACCTCCTCCCGCTTCTCCGCTTCCTTTGTCCGCACCCCCCGGTAAATGGCACTATAGGTTCCGATACTAAATATGCAAGATGCGATCTCCACAGGGAGCGCGCGCGCGACCAAAGAGATTTGAAACTTCTTGGTTGTGTTACACGAATACCGCCGTTTTTCGTTATTGAAATGTGACCATAGCAACCCTTTTGTAACCCGTTTTTTTGCATTACACGGCCAAAATACGAACAGTGGCAAGTGGCTCAACAATCCCGGTTCGTGACTGTACCTACTATTCTTCTCCAAGCCAAGCCAAGTTCCAGTTAAGAAAAAGCTAGGAACTGGCGACGTAGCAGCCGTGTATTACATATTGATAATTTGACGGGCATATGGTGGTTGCTTCCAGTCTCCGTCCGCGTCACCATCTCAACCAATAAGTTTCAATTAGGACCAATTGCCGTCCCTCCAACCTCCGAACCTTACACAACCCACCCCAGTTTGACTATTAGGTACCTATTTATTTTCTAGTAGGTACTAACAATGTTGATGTAACATGGTGTTTATTAATGTAAAATACCCCGTTAATATATTTGTAGAAGTAGATAAAAATCTAACTTCCTTAGAACAAAAGATGTCTAGAATATTCGATACAATCATTCAATCTAACGGATTTTGTTGTTGTTTCACCCGTAGGTACCTAACTCTACCCGTAAGATAATTTTCGTAAAACTTAATTTTTTAATTAAGCTGTTTTTTAAAGTGGCCTTTGTAAATAACGATATGGAAATATTTTACAAGCTCCTTAGCTTATTTATAACCTCTACCTACTTTTTTGGTATTTAAAAAAGGCTCGAGTGCTTGAGAACTGCTAAAATAGAACTTAAAGTGGAAAAACTAAGTACCTACCTATAACTTACCTATATTCCACTTACGTACCTAGATAAATGACAGAAAGAAAGAAAAAAATCTAAGTATTCGTACTTACCTACTGAACTTTTTTGAAAACTTTGATCATAGATCGGGTAAAGCCAATAAACAAATAAAATAAAATATAGGTACTTACAGGATCACCATCTCCGCAAAGATAAAGTCAATTCACAATCACAATCGTTTCTTTTTCTAACCAAATTGAATTAACCACAGTCCACAATCACAAAGAAAAAACACTCAAAGGTCAAATTGTAAATTGTCGCGTGAAACAAAACGCAAATCGAACACAATGCATCCATACACGACGAAAGCGTATAGCTTACTAAAGTTGAACAACAAAAATAAACGTGGGGATGATTCCCCCCCCCCCCTACCACCACGACGGGAGGTGGGAGATCCCCGACCACCAATATTGACGCTCCGTTCGTGTGACGCCGCCTACCGACCAATCGCAGTCGAGAATGCCGTCGCCAATGGGAGTTTTCGTACCAAACGTTTTGGTTTTCTTTTTTCATGGAATTGTCGTTGGGAAATTTCAGCGATGCATATTTTCAAACTCATATTAGTTATACTTATCTGGTTTTACGATAACTAGGTACCTAGGAACTATTATTATTTCCTCTGTGGTTTTAGTGTATGCAGGCCGTTAGGTGTAATTAAATGTGCACTTAACTATATAATAAGTATAATCACACGCACTTTTAAAAAGTACGTATAAGTACCTACCTACCTATATTATGGAATCATTCTCAGTAGTTCCATGGGATTTCGAAATGAAAAACTGCAACTGTTTATTCTCAATAATTAGATGTAGACAATTCCTATACAGTAGAGCACAAGTATATGTACAAAAAATAGAGGATTGACACCTTGGAAGCGGTGGTAGATAAAAAATTTACGTTGTATAAATGTACCCAGTGTACTTACATGCAATAAAATAGTTTTGACTTTGACTTTTTATGCGCCTAATGCAAAATTAATTTTTCATTACTCAAATAGGTACTCTGAAAGTAGGTCTGAAGTTGCCTGAGTAGCGGGTGGAAAGTAATACATCTCAGCCCTAGGGAGAATCGCTTTCAACTGACAGCTGTGAAATTATTTTAAAAAATCTAGTACTATTTTGACATTTCTATTGGACCATGTTCCAACTGTCTATACAGCCACTCAATTACAGCGCGATGTAAAATTGAAATAACATAAAGTTATGTAATAATTAAAGAATATATTTTTTTAAATGACTTTATTATAATTATTAATGCAAATGTTTCTTTAAAATAACATACATTTGGGCAAAATATTTACCATTTTTTTCAATGATGGAAATGTAAAATAATGGCAGAATAGCTGGCCGGCCACAGAAAAAAAAACAAAATAGACGGGAAAGCGGCAATCCGATCTTCATTTGTTTTTTCGAGTTGTAGAGTTTTGTTTATACTTCCGTATAGCAGAGATTTGCATTAACAATCATTTTATGTATTTGTTTTTACTTGCATTGTATTCGTAATGAAAATCACAGTGTATCCCTCGGGTTCAAGAATTATTTAGAGTCCCTCGAGCTATCAAACGAGTCAAACCCCGTCTCGGGACCTAAATAAGTTACTTTCACCCCTGGGGTAACAATGTACTATTTTTTATACAGTTTATGATAACACTCCATCTCTATATTATCCAGCAGTCGGCTAACAAGTAGTGTATGTATTAGGTATAATACAATATGAAATCAGAAACACGTGGAATTTCAATATTTGTTTTGTTACGACTTTGCAAATTTAAAGAATACATTATCAAAATCCATGCAAAGAACGCAACGTGTGGCCATACTATTATTTATTATGTTATTGAGATTTTTAACTTGACATTTATCATTTACGAAATGTACCTACCTGTTGTACCTACTGACTGTAATGAATCTATCAACAATCAGAATGCTTGGTCTCTACCATAGAAATAGCGTAGCGAGCGGGAGCGTAGCGAGCTTTTTCCGTGTTCTGTGGTCTTATACAAGCATTCTGGTTTTTGATGCAAAAATAAAATGTTAGTCAATCTTGAGATGCTCAATTTTTTGTTGATAATTATTGAAATTCCTTTGACACGTGTTTCATTTTTCACACCATTTTATGATAACCCTGTAAAAAGTTTTGATACCTATAGGTATACATACGGTATACCCCGGGTATACCTGTTAAAGTCTGCGTAAAGTGCAACTCTATGAAGAAAATAGCAAATTCAAAGAGATAAAATATAGAGTCCTCACCAGTTAAGTACAAGTCATATAATAAAGTTAGTTATATTGTATAGGTATAGAATTAAGGAGGGTGAAAAATGCGGGCGCGGACGTCCCATCGAGGTCGGCGGCGCGCGGCGCCTGCGCATGGGAAACTTTATATAAATAGTTCGCGTAACACGTCACCTAATTAATTGTATACTTACTCGTAACGGATTTCCAGTTTAGATTTCGAATCTGTATATAAATCTAGTGAATCTATCGTCCGTTGAGAAGTAATACAAAAAATATCAATTATTTGTATTTATATTTTAAATACTTGTATTTAAAGTCAATATCAAAGTCAAATCACATCTCTACAGCCTTCCTATTTATGAGATCGGCAGTTCGAACGCGGTTTATGGGTTAAGCCCACCTTAGTATCGGAACGGAATGATTTAAAAGCAGACCGTCCTAAAAAGGAAAACATCCTAATAGCAAAACTTCTAAAAATTTTTACAGTCAGTAGATACTAATAAAGAGGGACTAAATACCTAAACAAACTTTTTTTTCTTTATTTTTTATGTTAAATGTTTTAGGACATTCTGCTTTTGGTATTTTTCAGATACGAAGGCGTTATGTATATTGAGTAATGATAATAATTATGTATATGTATAAAGGTAGGTACTGTTTTTTAAGGCTATAAATTAGCGGCATTAAGGATCTCCATTAGGTTACAGTTTACCGACATAAGACAGTTTTAGCAAAAATATTTAAAAACTCAGCAGCAGCCATAAAGTTTAATACAGTTTCTGGTTAAGGAGGGGCTTATCTGTAAAGGATTAGGTATCTTTAAAGGATTTTAATCCTCTTTTTGTTTAATTATGCTCTCTCGGACGGACGGTTTTGATTAATTGTAATAATAGCTAGGTAATAGTGGCTACTGCTTCAATATTTGCTGTATCAGTCTGTCAATCACCAAGTCGACCGGAAAACCTCGATTCGATTTTTTTAATATAATTTATTTAATATAAGTTTATACTTACATAAATTGTAAAAATTACCGTAAAAGAAGGTAAAAGATGCAGGAAATTCTGGTGGATCCTACTTCATTATTTATATTAGATTCATTGCTAAGTGTTGACTTCATGCCGTAAGAACTTTCTACAAAGTATTAGAAAACTTGAAAAAAAACCGAATGAAATTGTTAAAGTCGTTTTCAAGTTATGGCGTGACCAAGGGAAATAGGGATTCATTTTCATTTAAATACAAGATTATATTGTTATCCCACAGCATTATTTTGTTATTCGCTGTTACCTACTAGGTACTGTGGCGGTTAATAATGTCAGCGCAGTGTTAAAAGGCAAATGAGGTGACATTATATTCCGGAAAATAATTCCCGCGGGAGGAAACATGAATAACATAGAATAATAACCAATGTCGGCGAAACGACACTTCGAAGCCGATTTCTGTGATTTTTCTGACCAGTAGCAGTCGGTATATTTGAACCAAACGGCGGCGGGCGGCTTCCCTGACTGTTTGAAATGGTGATTCCTTGTAAAATCCCTTGCCTTTTATTTGGTTGACTAATATTGTTATCTTGCTAATTATAACTTAGTTGTCCAGCGCAAAACAATAACAAGCCAATATGACGGTGATGCTTTTAAAACCAAATAAGTCAATATTTCGCAGTTTAATCCGCTTAACGTTTTGTTCGTCGCCAAACTCCGAAAGCAATAAACTTAAACCGAAGTCTTTCGTTGCCTGATGAATGGAATTTGCGGTCGCCGGTTAACTTGAGGGGAATTTCAACGTCTGTACTAAGAAACTTGCAGTTTCTATGTGAATTAGAACAATTGTTAGTTAGTTTAGAATTGAAATACAATATTGACTAGTCTGTACAAGTCTCCGCATCCAGCCGCTTGCGGCCACCTTCTTTAGGTCGTCGGTCCACCTGCAAGCTGACGGAGAACCAGGTGTGGCGGCGTTCTTTGGAGAAGGCCTCTCATCTCGTTGTAACCTTGGCTTGCTGCGTTCAACCTGTGCGGTGTCATATTTTATTAGATGGACCAATTTTATGAAGATACTTAGATAGAGAGCGTCAGTGGCCTCGGGGATAAGACGCGGCCTATAATATCGAAAGGTCCGAAGTTCGATCCCCGGCTGGACCATGTACCATGTGGGTTTTATCTCGACCCTTAAGTACATTTGCTGACTGCTCTCAAACGGTGAAGGAAAACATCGTGAGGAAACCTGCATACGCCGAAGAAGAAATTCTTAGGCGCATGTGAAGTCCACCAACCCGCACTGGGCTAGCGTGGTGGACTATAGCCCGAACGCCCTCGTTGATAGGGTAGGCCTGAGCCCCAGCAGTGGGGAGATTAATAGGCTGTTGTTGATTATGATGACTTAGATAGATTGCAAGTAGTAGGTAGTATAAATAGGTATGTAGTTAGATATGCAGGTATCATGTAAGTAGTTCCTTTATGTAATATAGTCTACACATAGGTGGTTAAATTGTGACGTGTATACACACGTTGCTTATTGCTACATGGGTGTGTGATCATTGGCGGAGAGGCGTCCCTTCCGCCGTCTCCGCATTAGGCCAATTGACGCCCAAATAAAAAGCAGTTGTTCAACAATTTGCGCCCCTCCGCCTCCGCCTTGCGGCCGGAAGTTGCCAATTCGCGAAATTGCCAACAACCCGGTTTGGGAAGGAGTTTGATAGTCATTCAATTTCATTCAGTATGAGTTGTATCAAAGAGGGCTTGTAAGAGGGAAAAATACATAATTACCTATTTAGAGTCTATAGGTAGGTACTTATATAATGTCATATTCATGAAAAAAAACTCTACGAATGGTAGGTAGGTATTTAATACGCATAAATTGAAATATTGCACAGAAAACTGAAGTTCTATAATTCTTTGTCCTTAATAATAATTATAAAAACTTTTGCATAATAATAAAAGTAACCTGCAAACAAATTCATTACGCAAAAAAATATATAATAATGTACAAGATTACGTTAGGTCATTTCATTACTTTTGGCGTCCCTTAAAACATGACGCAGAGTATCACAGATGATGATGAAAACTTGATTTGTTCCTGATTATTTAAGTAGGAACTTACTTACATTCTATCTAATATAATACATTAAATATAATGTAACAGGATCCGGGGAGAGTCGGTAAATAGCGAATTGCGGAATTAGCGCGATGCTGTCGTGAGTCAACAGACGCCGCCGATCAAAGCGACATGTGGCGCGCACGGAACTTTTCACACAGCCGCCTACACGTTTCGTATAAAATTTTCAACTAAATTGTGTAAATACCAAGTGATACAAAGATCTCTACGTTTGCTGTTGAGATTAGGTACCTACTAGTAGGTAAATCAATGAGAATTTTACTTCAAAATACAAACTTGCTTAACGTACTTACTTGCGAACTTACGTAATGCTTATACCTACGTAATTCTTTTCTTTGTTGTTTTTATTTCATGAGGTGAAAACACAACACGGGCGGGACGCACTCTACGCATTCCAAATTTGGTCCCAATCAGACCTAAGGTTTAGCCTCCAGTGCCAAGCGTGACGGACGGACGCAATTGAGATACGCAGCGAACTTTAATATGTTACTTTTTAAAGTTAGCTGGAGATACGTATTACATAACTTTAAGTTATTTCAATTTTACATCGCGCTGTATTTGAGTGGCTGTATACACAGTTGGAACATGGTCCAATAGATATGTCAAAATAGTAATAGTTTTTTTATATATAATTTGACAGCTGTCAGTTGAAAGCGATTCTCCCTAGGGCTGAGATGTATTACTTTCAACCCGCTCCTCAGGCAACTTCAGACTTACTTTCAGAGTATGAGTAATGAAATTGGTTTTTTTATAGATATAGAACACAATTTCGCGAAAATTGGGAAAATTTTTTTTTCGCGATTACAATAGGTACTTTCTCTACCCTTCGTAGGTACGTTATGTAGGTACCTATACAAGGGGGCGAGAAAGTAAAAAGGAGGACCGCGTCCGAAATACGACTTTATGCGCTCAGACCTCTCGTAACAGGTAGACTTGGGAATAAAAACCTGTAGGTTGAAACGGGACGGGCAGGGCACGCATTGATAGATGCCACACACTTTCGTCGCAGCGACGAAAGAACAAAATGGAAGTTTTCTTAAAGAATGGTCACAGGAAAAGGAGAGGGAAGGTTTTTGTCCTGCAGTTGGACAGCCTACAGACTAATAGAATAAAATCTGCCATAAGTAAATCTATTGATTATATTCAGGGTTTGGAAATAATTTACCAGTTAGATGTGCACAAACTACGCGTACCGGCCGTCGTCGAACATTGTCCATATCAAACGCAGGTTCGCAATTTGTCCGTGACAACGCAGATAACCCTTCACGCGACTACTGATACCGAATCTCCATACCAATCTCTATTGAGCCACCCTCCATGAGCCTTTCCACACAAGTGGCGCTCAAACAAAGGACAGAATTAAACAAATCCGGAGGCAATCGCGTTCCGACACAACGACATGAAAGGCAGTTCATCAAACAACTATTTTCGGGCCGAGCAAATAATCCGCCCCCGCGTCTCGGGCCAACTGTCACATCAACAAATACGTTTATGATTGACCTCGGATTCGCAACTATTGTGCGCGGTTCGTTCGAGTCATACTCGCGGATAATAGCTGACGTATACTCGAGTGGAGTGTAACTAATGCGTTGCTTGTGAATGCAATGCGCAATTCTATTCGTTTGTCGAAAGCTTCAGCTTGCCGGGTGTAACGATTCACATTTCAACTATGTATTAATAACTATTGCTCTATTCAACTTGAGCTGGTTAAGAATTTTGACTAAGAGTAACTTGTATCGTTTCAGTTTTCTCACGTTGGTATTTTTGTTTGTGCAAGGGTACTGAGCGTATTAAAAGAAATCTAATGATAGCTTCACAAGAAACTGATCTTTTTTTTCAAAAAGTGCGTTATATAAAAATAATTGACATCGCAAAAAATAGTACGTCGTGGTACCTATAAGTGAGCTGAATTTGGTCAGTCCCCAATGCACACGCGTTTCATAAGACGTTTTTCAACACACTTGCGAGGAAAAAAAAACATGTTTAGACAAATATTTGTGAAAAATGGCGCGCGAAAACAGCCCTGCTATTCTGTAAGCGTATTTGTGCAACTCGATCCTGAATCCGCAGTGAGATCGGTCTCTAACTCAATGATTTACAGTTCAATACTCACTTTACTTCGCAAGTGAAGTGTTTATTGTGTAGCTTGTATTTGTTTACACAATGCGACATCAAGGTCTTTCATGATCGGATGCGAAGTGAAGTAAGTGACTTGCGAAGTGATGGTCGAGTTTTAATTCATACTTTACAGAATCACACAGCAGGAGGGCGAAGTTACGTATACCGAAGTTACGTTACGAATAGCTAATATTGGCAGAATAAAATAATCGATTCCATGAAATTAAACAAAGCGACAAGGTGAAAACTGTCATTTCGAATAGTTTAGTTGTGAAAGGCTGTATGTTCTTGCTAATTTATTGTCGCCCGTTATCTGTGGATGCGGGCGCGCGTGCGCCGGCGCACATTGGCCCGCGCCGCGGCTGCAGCCGTGACGACGACGCCCCACCTATCCGCCTATCGTTGTTTAGCATGCAGCACGCGACTTAGCAACAACTGTTTCATGATAGGTACCTCATGCCTATTAGTTTAAATACCTATTAGTTGATAGTAATGTACTTACATTACTTGTTCTTCAATACCACCGACCTTGAATCAAAAAATTTAGCCACTCCCATATTTATGAGTAACAAAAGCATTTTAGGGGGAGCCAAAATCGTGTCAAATGTATATCAAAATTGCCACTCACTTACACATTCTCATTTTCAAACTCCATAAAAATTTGTATTAGCAATCTCCTCCCGCTAATCCGCTTCCTTTGTCCGCACCCCCCCTGAAATTGACACCGAATTTTTCTTCGTTTCCCATACCTACTAAATATGCAAGATGCGATCTCCACATGGAGCGCGCGCGCGACCAAAGAGGTTTGAAACTTCTTGCCACCGACTGATTAATACAAACTTGTATTCAAGAACAACAATGATTTCAAGTCGGTCATTCGTTTAGACAATAATCATGACAAGCGAAAAATTTATTCGTCTATTAAAATTACTCGAGAGGTAATTGTTAAAATTGCTAATTTTGTAATCATAATGTGTAAACAAAATCCATAAATTACAACTTAAATTTTAAAATTTGTAAAAAAATTTATAATTTTGTTTTGTCAAATTATAAAATTTACTCCGAGTAATTTTAATAGACGAATATTTTTCGTTTGTCATGTTTATTGTGAATGACCAACTTGAAATCATTATGAATTTTCTCGCATGCTCATTTGTTTTTAATGTAGGCACTTTAAAACCTAAACAGTTTGCTATGCATTTGAATTTTGGCTATGAACCTATTTAGCATAAACATGGGCGCGACGCGACACTTTCATACAAATCTGCGCGTATTCTATAGCCGAGGTTGATTTACAACAATATTATACAAATCATTTCATGTCGCAGACTCTTCGACTATTATGCTGATGATAGCATTAAATTGATATTTATTATTTTGACTATTTTTGCTTGCTCATTAATTGCCATGTTATTTTTATTGAAATGATTATATTACCATACGAAAGCTTTATCTATATTCTTTTACTCGTATTATCAACACGGACATAGGTAAGGTATGCAGTACTTTTATTCAATTTTTGTCATTTACATAGAAGTATTTATAGGGTAAATACAGTAGGTAGGTACTAAGCGAGGAAATGTTGTTTAGAACTTTCAGAAGTTAGTAGGCATTGTGATTAATAGAGTCAACGCACCGCAACGATGTCTCACCCTTCCACACTTTCAATTTTGACACAACAATATTAGGAAAGTAATTACGCTCTCAGTGGTCTGCCCATTTCACGCCGACCCCAAAAACAATGGTCTATCAATGGGGTGGCCGCGGACCACGGTCGGGGGGAGTAATCTAATAAATGAATATGAAGATGTTGCGTGATTGCCAGATATCAGAACGTGGGAACGCACCTTGATTGGTGGGATTAATTAATGACGTCACAAATAGGACGCCATTTGTTAATCGTGGGAAATGTTTTTGTGACAATTTGATTTCGTTGTTATTTTCATTTTAGTCAAGATTAACATGCTGCTTCGGGTTTAAATTATTCCAAAATAGATTATATAGTACAGTCGGCCGCACGTCATTTTCACCTTGAGCTATTAGGGAGTTTCAACACTATGAGAGTGAGAGACTAGTTTATACTGGTTTTGTTTCCACTGACGTGCGGTCGACCGTACCACTCCTACCTTCGCAGGTTTTTGTCCCGTTACGTTATTTTACGAAGTTTTATTTCTCGATTTTTTAATAGGTTTAGTGTTCTTTAGAAGAACAGTTAGACCAAAGAATTTGGAATCGCCATCGCCCGCCGCCGCGGGGCTCTACGATACCCACTCGTAATTGCGTGCTCTGTGAGTTAGTCGAAAAAGTTTTTATTACCCAAGTAATTCGCGGTGTTCACCAACCTGGATAATTATAGATAGTTAAAAAAACTGTCCTGATGCACCTTTTCTATCGGTTTATCAGTACAAATAGGGATGATCGTCTAATTGTTAGCCCACACAAAGCCCGGAAATCCGATATTTCACATTGCTGTAAAGAGCTAAAAATCAAAATGGATGCGGCGGACCATTAAATTTTATTCTCAACCCGCGAATGCCGGAGGGTGGCCAAAACGGCGGGGCGTTGGGCCACATAAATAATAGCAAAAAACATATTGCGTTTGTTGCTCCACTCATTATGCGCAATTAGTTACGACTGTGACAGCGGACGCATGTGAACAGATTCCATTTGGATTGTGGTTCCATAGAAATTCAGAAAACGTGTCGTCTCGGCTCACGAGATATCCTCAAAAACATTTTCTTCTTGTAATCCATACTAATATTATAAATCGAAAAGTAGCTCTGTTTCTCAGTTTGTTTACCTTTTCACGCCTAAATTGCTAAACGGATTTTGATGAAATTTGGTGTGAAGATACATTGAGCCCCGGGGCAGGATTTTAGCTACTTTTTACCGCAATAAACTATTCTACGCGGGCGAAGTCGCGGGAAACAGCGAGTCCAAAATATGGTTTTAATTAAGCATAGGTAGGTACATATTTTAGCTTTCATGAAGCAATTTCATTCCTGTGTTGAATGTAGTGCACATTACAAAATAAATAACAGTTTGATAATCTGAAGTTATCAATTTGTGATCTACACTGGCAACACTATTTAACTTTTAGTTACAGGTAACATTATATCTAAGTGTACCTACCTACTGAGTTCGTAATTTGTAAATTCAAAATTAAACAAAACGTTCAGTTTCGTTTGTTTAACTTACTACTTATTGACCCCTCTGTGAGCGGAGCACTTTAGTAAAATTAGAGCGGTGGGAAAGGGTTGCGCCCGCGCCGCCGCCGCCGCGGTGGCCGCGAATATTTATGTTTATTGTTATTAGAACAATATTTGTACATTTCAGATGTACGGTTATGGTTATTGCCGAACGTATCATATTTTTGTGGCGAACGCATTTACAAATTGTCACACTGTTATTGACAGATATGATGATATAAAAAGTACAATTTTTTCGTACAATACAGATAAATAGTCGCCACAAAATTTACTCTTTGCATTAAAAGGTTTTATTTTAGTGGGAAAAGTGAAAAAGGAGTTCAATTTTAAATTATTAATTTGTACAGTCACTCTACCACGCTTTATTTCTGAGAATTCGCTAGCGCTGACACGCGGGCGTCACATGTTGACGTCACACCGCAAAGAAGAAAATAGCTCGGGATTAATTTTACAAACTTTAATAAAATATTGCGAAGTTATACCTATTTGAAAAGATAGAGAAAAAACTAGTGTCATGTTTTATGTTGAAACTTGTATATTAAAAAATATTAAAAAAACAACCGTTCCCAAGCTTATATGGACTTGGATTAAAATTGTTGTGTATTCTTCACAATCAACAATCCATCACGCACCCCCGGCGGTCAGTTTTAAAAGAATCAACATAAATAGCATTGTCCGTTTAACCGTCAATGGTCTCAAAGGCCACTGCTGGACACGCGGCAGTGTTAGCTACCTACTATTGTTGCAAATTATCTATGGGATTTGGCTGATTATTTGTTGTCAATAAACGATATACGTAGATAGTTTATTTTAATGCGCTATTAACGGTTACAAACAATGATTTTGTACCAGTGATTGATGTTTTGGTTCGTAAAAAGATTAGGGTGTAAGGAACATTGATTTTGGATTAATGTAATAAATTTTATGTAGGTATTAGCCCATTGTGTCACTCTCTTTAAAAACTTTCTTACTATGTATATCTAGGTACTTACATGCTTCCAAAATACAACTTACGTAAATTTATGAGTAGGTAAACAAGCAAAATAAACAATGTACCTAAGTAGGTACTTATTAAAATATATATAAGGATTTTAACCCTTTATAAGGCCCCAGTTATAAATACAGATATGCTACGTGAAAGTTAAATACACTACCATGTTTGTATTGCACTGGGGAACACATCTACGGCAAAAAAAAATCATTAAGAAAAAACATGTGGTCAATATATGCACTCAGCCTGTTAGTGCATTTGAGTTTTCAGATGATCTGTTTCCAATACACCTATTCATTGACATTGAATGAATGAGGAAAGAAAGCCTGATATATTCATTCTGATATATTCGCTTTAATAGTATATTGTTACCCCAGGGGTGAAAGTAACTTATTTAAGTCCCGAGACGGGGTTTGGCGCCCGACGCGTAGCGAGGGCGTCAATAGTTCGAGGGACCTCTAAATAAGTCTTGAACCCGAGGGAAACACTGTGCTTTTCATTAAGAATACACTGAAAGTAAAAAACATAAAATGAGTGTTAATACAAATCTCTGGTATACAAAAGTATAAACAAAACTGTACAACTCGAAAAAACAAAAGAAGATCGGATTGCCGCTTTCCCGTCTATTTTGTTATTTTTTTTGGCCGGCCAGCTATTCTGCCATTATTTTTCATTTCATAATTGACCGAGCGAGCGAAGCGAGCGAAGCGTCTACGTTTCGAGACTGGCCAAAAATGCTCTTGTCCGGCTGTCTGTCTGTCTGTCTGTCTGTAATTCTCTACAGGTCGCATTTTTCAACCGATTTTGACGAAAATTTGGCATATGTATAAATTAATTAAACCTACAAAATGAGTAGAATAAAATTTTGAAAAACATTTTTTTTAGAGTACCTACCATACTCGCAAAGTGGGAGTGAACTTTTTTTTTCTTGTGAATCCCATAGTGTGGGATATCGTTGGATAGGTCTTTCAAAAATATTACTGGTGTGTGAATACCATTTTTTCGATTTAGGGATCCGTTGGCGAAATATTAAGCTTTAAAGCGGTAATTTTTGTTAGAGTCACGTGTCCCCCCCCCCCTGCCAGCTAAACGGTTGCTTCTGGAAATGTGAAAAAATTCATGGCAGTAGCATATATAACGTAGTTACAAGGAAAACTATTACGGCTAAGTAGGTTCTATTAGTTTTTGAGTAATAGTGGATCGACTTAAGAAAGTTGAAAAAATAAATTATGTTCATAGAACTGCATACGTAAAATGGAAAATTATTTTTTTCCGCGTGATATCCATGGTGTGGGGTATCGTTGGATGGGTCTTTCAAAAATATCGCGGGTGTGTGATAAACATTTTTCGATTCAGGGATCCGTTTGCGAAATATTAAGCTTTAAAGTGCTAATTTTTGTCACTTTAGTAGGTACTTTTTCTGTTTCCAAAGTTGACTTTTGTTGGTTTCTTTTAGGTTTGGTTTATAAGGGCTGGCGAGGTCTACTGTTCTCACGGAACTACTAGTTGTAAAAATGATAAATATTTTGCCCAAATCTATGTTATTTTAAAGAAATAGTTGACAGTAATAATTATAATAGTCATTTAAAAAAATATATTCTTTAATTATTACAAAACTTCATGTTATTTCAATTTTACATCGCGCTGTAATTAAGTGGCTGTATAGATAGTTGGAACATGGTCCAATAGAAATGTCAAAATAGTGCTAGTTTTTTTATATATAATTTGACAGCTGTCAGTTGAAAGCGATTCTCCCTAGGGCTGAGATGTATTACTTTCAACCCGCTACTCAGGCAACTTCAGACCTTCTTTCAGAGTATGAGTAATGAAAAATACCATTATAGTTAAATAAAAAAGAGGATGTTCTTCTCCGTAAATGTTTATTAACTAAGTGGTATCCAAATTGCCTCTGCCTTATAAAGGGTTAAGATTCAAGAATCACATCCGAATTATTAAAATTATAAAATCCAATAACTTGAATTTTCATTGAAAAAGCTATTACAGCGTATTGACGGATAATAAACCAAGATGGCGCATGGCCTTCCGCGAGGGATGCTCAGGGGTGATTAGGTTCGGTGATAAAGTGCACGGCTGGCATCACGATTAGGCACCGGTTCTAATGCCGTGTCTCGTAAACACTCATTATTACTTACTATTTTGGTGGTTGGTTGGTCGTCTACCTTGGGGCTTGGAGCCCATGGATCAATGGGTAGGCAATCGGCAGCCCTGCTATTCTGTAAGCGTATTTGTGCAACTCGATCCTGAATCCACAGTGAGATCGGTCTCTAACTCAATGATTCACAGTTCAATACTCATTTTACTTTGCAAGTGAAGTGTTTATTGTGTAGCTTGTATTTGTTTACACAATGCGACATCAAGGTCTTTCATGATCGGATGCGGAGTGAAGTAAGTGACATGCGATGTGATGGTCGAGTTTTAATTCGTACTTTACAGAATCACACAGCAGCTGTCATTACAAATCAGTTGCATTAGTTCCACTAAACACAATCTAATCAACTTACTTTACTTACAATCTATTTCATTTTACTTACTGAAGAGAATTTACTCACCAGTTTTTCACAGTAGTAGGTAATGTATCTGTGTATGGGAAATATAAAAATTCGAGTTGATTATATCTTTATATATACACTGACTGGTGTAACTAACTGTATTTGGATTAGTTTACCGGTAAACCCCGTATGCTGGATAAAATACAAAAAAATGAGGTAGGCGAGTACAAAGGTAGGTGTAGGTACCTCTTACGAGTATTTACTCGTAAACTTCCATTTATAACTTTTCTTCCCTTTTACCTTTTACTTGTAATAAATATTAAGAGCACTTACCTGAACTGTACTTGACTAATGGTTCTAAAACATTTCCTTTTCCTTACCACCTTATCGTTGACACGCGCCGCAAATTGGTTATACCTGCGGTGCGCGTGCAATGCGCGTGGGCACGCGGGCACGTGGGCGCGCCAGAGTGTGCGCGCACGTGGACGCGCCGGTGCGCGTCTCCGCAGACAGCACTTATACATTGTGCTCACCTGATGCTCCTGAGTGGATTGTCTTGTAAACTAAAGTATACATTGCCTACTGCGCCAGAGGTCGTGGGTTCTATTCCCACCGGGACCAACATTTGTGTGCTGAGCATATCTGTTGGTTTTCGGATTCTGGGTGTTTGTATGTATTTAAGTATGTTTAGCAGTTGTTAAGTAGGTACCCATTTACAAGCTTCGGCTAAGTTTGGGACTAAACAGCCGTGTGGAAATTTGTCTAAACATTATTATTATTATTTCGCTGGATATTAAAAAATCCTTTAGGAGTGAATACAAATTGAACATTACTTATATACCGAAAGGTACTTAAGAATTTAAAATTCATACCTACTACGTTGTTAGTGGTCAAAATTAAAATACAGAAAATGACCCAAATCATTTGTAAAGTCAAAACCGCCCACTCGACTATTATTGTGTGATTTTGGCAAACCGTCATTCAAATCCAACAAAGGATTGAGTGGGGAACAAAACCGTACGGTATCGGATGCGCGGGAGCACAATGTTGGATATCAAACTGATGCGTTTACGTAAATACAGAGCGCGGTTTATTATCTGCGAAGTCGGATTGTGGTCTGACGCCGTGCAGCTCACCCCTCCCATTCACCAAGGATGATTGATCTACAGCAGATTGACAGATTTTTTATAAAACCGTAGAGGGTCGGCCTCGGCACCAGCGAGCGAATATTAAAGGCAATTGTTGTTTAATTTTTACATTGGTAGGGCGATGCGTTTAGAGTGTTGTAATAATGTTTTGATAATAGCAGTATCCATTCAGCTCATATTTCTTATTCAGAGTGCGTGGGACCGCCGCCCGACGCCGCGCCGCCACTGTCAGTATTCTGTTTGAATTTAAAAATTTTGTTATAGTCCGTTATTACACACCTTGTTCAACGAATTTTTATTATTAGTATAATAATGTAAATTACTTAATGTAACCAGAGTTTTAACAACTTCTGTGCTACGTTATTTTATTAGTAAAAAACTTACTAAGTACCTTGTAATGTACCTAAATAAAATCAATGAACTATCACCAATGTGAAAAATGAATTTAAACTTGTCAGTTAATGTTACTACTATATTTTGTTTATTACCATTTCTATTCATATTATTAGACAATCATTTTAGCTGGTATTAAAACTGCACTTTCTAATTCATTGGACTATTTTAAATCTGTCATCCATCGACAGCTCGCATTGACGACTGACCCTTGACGGGTGCTGGCTTGCTTTTTTCATTTCTGTTTTTTACCCCAACTCGGACAATACGTAGTGTGGGCCATTCGATACTCTAGCCTAGCACAATGTGCCCACTGATCCTCATTGATCGCCAATTACTGGACATTAAGTACCTCTAAACGCTTTTCATGTCCGCTATTTGTAGCAACAAATCAAATATAAAAAAAAAACCACAATGGATCGTTCAAGATGTGTATTGAAATGCCGTTGGGGTGTTTTTATGAGCTCATAAGCTTGTTTTTTTTCGGACATTGCAACAATAGCTCGTGGGAGCTTAGCTTATTTCCTGTGTTGGGATTATGTTCACGATTATAGTTGGGTTAAAAGGCGGTTTTAATGTCGAATAGTATATATTAATAAAAGAAACAGCGGTTACCGAATTTAAACTACGCTTCAAGCGTAATTTAAATTACGCCCACTTCTTACCCGTGGTACCACAGAGGAATGTGGTACTAACAGTACTAGTAGTAAGTACCACGTTTTTTTTTATTGCCCGTGTTACTACCGACTGGTGTGTCTGGTACTTTAATACTACAGGCAATTAATTTTACCTCTTCTGGTACTATGTACTCATTGATTTTGCAAATAAAAGAATACCATGTTTGTACCCGGATTATTTTAAAGAAAATAAGAAAGCAATGCGTCAGTGGCCTCGGGGATAAAAGACGCGACCTATCATATCGAAAGGTCCGAGGTTCGATCCCCGGCTGGGCCATGTACCAATGGGTTTTTTCTCGAAACTTAAGTACATGTACTGATTGCTCTCAAACGGTGAAGGAAAACATCGTGAGGAAACCTGCATACGCCGAAGAAGAAATTCTTAGGCGCATGTGAAGTCCACCAACCCGCACTGGGCTAGCGTGGTGGACTATAGCCCGCACGCCCTCGTTGAGAGGGTAGGCCTGAGCCCCAGCAGTGGGGAGATTAATAGGCAGTTGATGATGATGATGAAGAAAGCAATTGAAATTGTTATTTTAATTGCCGTTTTTCAAGTACTTACCAGTTCCAATGTAATTTCATTATTTATGAGTTGCATTTGATGGTTTCGACGCATATTATTATGACCAAGAACGCAAATGGCCAAACCATGAATTTATGGCCAATTGCGTATTTAAATTCTTCGATTGGATGCGTCTAATGTTAACTTCAGTTTTTCTGATTGTTTGTTTAACTAACCATCTTACCTCGTAACCTCGTGCTACGAAGAATGCTACGCGCTGTGTCGCGCGTCGATCGTAGCGCTCGCGCAAGGTGTGCGGCGCGCGGCGTCGGGCGCGCTGCGCACGCGCCGATGCGTCCATTGTGACGCGCGTCACGCTCATTGTGCCGTCCCACTGTTGCACACACAAGAACGCATTATTGCATTTTTATTGCGCATCTTCAAAGCTTTGTTAGTTTTGTTGTCTTTTATTTGCTTTTTATCGATAAAAACGTCGGCCCACAACGATGTATGCTTTCACGCTTTGATTTGGATGCTCCGATTCTATTATATTAATGTTTTGTAAATGTTCACATTTTTATAAAATAACGTTAATAAAGATACTAAAATGTGAATCTTTACTATAACTATAGTTTTAGCATAAGACTATGTAGGTAGTTCATTTCATATTATGTATATCCTACCATTACGCAAGTCGTCTCACATTAAGGCAATGAATCACGGCCACTCGAGACGTCTCAAGTGAGGTCTTGAGAGTGGTCAGTGCTGATCAGATGAGTCACTCGTGGTGACTGGAGCCATACCGTCTGCCGTCTCAGACATGCGGGCCGCGGCTGTCACTGGGTCTCGGTCACGCTAGTGTTGCCAGATCTAGCGAGGCAAATTGTACGTTAGGGAGGTTAAACATCGGGACGTGAACTTCTAAGTCGAGACTTTACAAAGAAACAAAGGAACCTTGTAGGTATATTGTTGTTTTTTACAACTATAAAGTAACAATTGTTTCATACACTCTTAAACTTAAATCGATTTAAAAAATGTAAGTACTCGATTTATATTATAAAATAAACAGATACCCCCTCCGTGATTCAACCGACGAAGTGTTTTTATGTCAAGTAGGAACTTTAAACAAATAGCTGACTGTTTGGCTGAACGTCATTGAATGAACCACGCGTTCTCGTTGTTCAGCTTTTGTTTTTGTTTTTCCCTGTTTTCTGGTCCCATTTAAGTGTACTATCCTTGGTGTTGGGTTCTATTTCCTGTGCACGTTGTGTGTTAATACGGTATTGGAATACGCTCACTCTGATAATCAAGTAAGTTACTATGATATACGGATAACCTACAATGGACCCGCCGTCCATTCCGCTTAAACCACCTGACCCTGGTGGTCAGATTGCGGGATCTGATGGATCTTTCGTCCCCTCCCCAGGGGCTTTTCTAACTATTAATAATGATCGTGGTCCCCTGATCTCTCCACCATTGCCATTATCTCAAGAGATATACAATGAAACATTAGGCAAACATAAAAACAAAAATAAAAAAAAGAAACATCACAAAAATAGATCCAAGTCTGCCAGTAGATTGGATGCTAACAGACAGATTCCTGATAATTACTCCGACACATCTACAACTGATGCCAACCAGGACGTTATGACCCCAGAAACAATGTTTTCCCCACCTCTATTTGACACCCTACCATCAAACAGGATGGTAGTTTCTGCTGAAATCCACCCGGCAACTCAATCGAAACAGACTCAGAGTACAAATATTCTGGCCGATACACAAAATACTCCCCAAACACAATCTACCCAAATATCCTCCCCACAGTCCGCACCAAACAAAGAGACCGCCCGTCCCTACAAAGAAGGTGATGCAGGTCCCTTTATTGTTCATGCTCAAAGACTTGAGGAGTCCCCTACATCAGGGACAACCATCAATGCCATTTCATTTGGGAAACTTTTAAAAAAAACAAATACCCCCAATATTTTAAATTTAAAAAAGATAGGGCGAAACCGTATTTCCATACAACTGACAAGCGCCAAAGCGGCGAATGACCTTACATCAAACCATTTCCTAAGCGATAAATATAAAATATTTATTCCAAATTTCAATGTATCCCGCCTTGGTGTCATAAAGGGTGTACCAGAGGACTGGACACCGGAGGAAATCATTGAAGAGCTTTCCTCACCCCCCAACAAAGTGTCTGTTCTAAAAATCAGACGTTTAAAATATAAAACGATGAAGGACGGTGCCCCCACCTGGGTTGACTCCCAAGCTGTGGTGGTGACTTTTGATGGCCAGATCCTACCGGACAGAGTGTACCTATGCTACAATTCGTTGCCTGTCGAAAAATACCAGTACCCAACCATCCAATGCTTTAAGTGCTGTAGATTTGGCCACACCCAAACAAACTGCCGATCATCCCCCCGATGTGCCAAATGTGGTTCCAACCACACATCGGATGCCTGCAACATTGATGAAAATAACATGAAATGCCTCTCCTGCAATGGTAACCACAAAGCGACGGATAAGAGATGCCCAGAATATGACCGCCAAAGGAATATTAAAGCCCTTATGGCAAACAATTCCATTTCATATCAGGAAGCTTCAATTATTATCCCGCGTATTAAAGGTCCTTCTTATTCAGAAGTAGCAGCTTCCAAAACAGCTAGACCCCCTCCTCCTGCCCCCCTTCCTTTTTCGCATTCGGAGTATTTACCTACTAATCAGGCAAAACCAAATAACCAGTCTTATCGTAAGACAATCCTCTTAAATCGCCGCCAACCACCCCCACCTCAACACGGATATGATATAAGGGCCCACCAGGCTATCCTTAATGAGAGTCGACTCCCTCAATCCCCTAATGGATGTGCCCTGCAGTACAGTCCCGAAGAGAAAGACCTGGATTCCCAATTTCTTAATATATTAATTGAAAGCATAATAAAAATCCTTATCAACTCTCCTTCCTTACCGTCCAACGCTGCCTCCAAATTAAGTAAACTCCCTGAAATAATTAGCAAAATTCTTTCCAGCGACTATCCTCCAATGGAACTGTAGGAGTGCTGGTACCAAGCTTAGTGAGTTAAACTATTTAATTAACAAGAATAATTCCATCCTCGCAGCCGTCTCTGAGACTTGGCTGAAGCCCGATTCCCGTTTTAGGGTGCCGGGTTTTAGCTGCGTCCGAGACGACAGAGAGGATGGATATGCTGGCTGTGCCATTTTAATAAAAAATACCCTCCCCTTTTCCTCCTTGTCCCTACCCTCTCATAGTGACGGCATTAATGCTGTCGCCGTGCGAATACAGGGCGTCACCTACCTTTCCATCTACATCCCATCCCCCTCCTCTGCTCTTCTCAGGAAAATCAAAATAATTATCTCTTCCTTACCCAGGCCATATCTAGTACTGGGGGACTTCAATTGCCATCACCCCATCTGGGGATCAGAGTCGCCTGATAGGTGTGGCGAGCAGTTGGTCTGCATTATGGATGACTTGAATCTATGTCTTCTAAATGGTGGCCTGACCACCAGAAGACCCCGACCTAATGAAACCCCCAGCGCGGTTGATCTTGCCTTCTGCTCTCCAGACCTAGCCTCTCTTCTCAGCTGGACTGTACTCAACAGCTCCCATGGCAGTGACCACTATCCTATTATCCTTGCATATCCTAAAAATACCTCTCTCAACAGTAAGAAAAAACCGGCAATAAAATATAAATTAGAAAACGCTGACTGGGGAATATACAACTGCATACTCAGAGATAGACTACGAGGAATGCCCAACATCTCTAGGGAAAATGTCACTGAATGCATGGACTTGTTTTCCTCTTCTCTGCAACTAGCAGCAGACGAAGCTATCCCAACTAAGGACGACCATAAAATCCGACTTTCCCCCCCGTGGTGGGACTCCGAATGCTCTTTAGCTATTAAAAAACGTAAACAGGCGGAAAAAAATTACACACGTAACATGAGCGAAGAAAACTACTCCATTCTCCTAAGAATCGAAAAAGAAACCAAAGACATCCTCCGCTCGAAGAAACGCGATGGATGGCGCAGTTTCTGCTCCTCTATCGGTCCTGGCACAGCCCCATCTCTTGTATGGAGAAACATGAGAAGATTTAGATCCTCCCTCCAGGACTCCAACCATGGCGGCTCTCTGCCCGCGGAATGCATCGACTCCTTCTTAAATAAACTAGCACCCCCGACAGCCCCCACAGAAGATGAACTCCCACAAACCGAATATTTTTCCAATCCCTCCGACCCCCTAGAACAGCCCTTCTCACTGACGGAACTTAAAATCGTTTTATCCCACGTTCGAGATTCATCCCCCGGGCCAGACGGCATCCCATATTCCTTGTTAACCAAGTGTAATAAGGAGACATTGACCATATTCCTTAACATCACAAACGCTTTACTTGATTGTGGTAAGACCCCACCCGCCTGGAGAGCGCAGGTCATTATACCGATCCTAAAACCCTGTAAGGATCCCGGGGACAGCACGTCTTATCGCCCTATTGCCCTCTCATCAATTTTTGCTAAGGTCACGGAGCACATGATAAAAAACCGCCTTGAGTGGCTCGTTGAAAACAGGCGCATACTAGCAGCCACCCAATATGGATTCCGCAAGGGCAAGGGCACGCCCGACAGTCTGAGTATATTCACGACTGACATAAGACTTGCTTTCTCTCGTAACGAATCCGTCGTCGCCGCATTCCTAGATATATCATCCGCCTATGACAATGTTTTACTTCCTATTCTTAGGCATAAAATGCATCAGCTAAGAATACCTCCGAAGTTGACTAAGTTTATCATCAGTATGTTTCTTGACCGCACTATCCATCTAAGAATTGATGGGGAATTGGCTCATTCTCGAAAAGTGTACAGGGGTCTTCCTCAGGGGTCGGTCTTAAGTCCCCTACTATACAATATTTACACCTCTGACCTAGAACACTCTGCACTTGACTGCAGGATTCTTCAATACGCTGACGATATTCTATTATACCAGGTTAATAAAGATATTCAGGTAGGTAGCTTCTCTATCAATCAATCCTTACAATCTCTAAATGAGTGGCTAACCTCACACGGCCTCCAGCTAGCCCCAACCAAGAGTAAGGCTATGTTATTTTCGCGCAAACGCATTATTCCCCCTATTGAGATCAAACTTCAAGACTCGCCCGTAGAAATGGTCAGAGAAACAAAATTCCTGGGATATGTTCTAGACTCCAAGTTAACAGGCATCCCCCATGTTAACCACATCATCAAGAAGTGCGAGAAAAATATTAATATTCTTCGAGCCCTCTGCGGCGTTTGGTGGGGAGCTCATCCTTATTCCTTAAAATTAATCTACAATGCTCTGGTTCGAAGCCACTTAGACTATTCCACCTTCCTCCTGGAACCCGCCAACAAAGCACACTTGAAAAAACTGGACCTAATTCAGTCCAAGGCCCTTAGAGTGGTCTTAGGAGCCATGAAATCCTCCCCAATTAATGCTCTGCAGGCTGAATGTGGGGATCCCCCGCTATACCTGCGGAGACAATTCCTGTCCGACCGATTCCTTTTTCGTTCTTTCCAGTTTTTAAATCACCCGATCCTCCCCAAGGTCCAACTTCTATCCGAGTATTGTCAAAACAATCGCTATTGGTCGAACAAAAATACCCCATGTTTGGTCAAGAGTTACCTAAAATTAAAAAACAGAAAGGACCCTATTTATCGATCATCTTCCCTTCCCATCTTCAGCAATCCCATTAACGTAGTACTTCATAACCCAGATATCCATCTGAGCTTGGGTATTTTCAAAAACTCCATCGAGTCTGACAAAGACTTAGTACGAATATTAGCAACGGATTTCCCCAATTACCATTATTTATACACTGACGCATCCAAAACACATACTCAAGGCTGTGTCGGGTACTCAGTTTTCCACCAAAACTGGAACATCGTCCAGAAATGTAAGTTACCCCCAGATTCTTCAGTGTATACTGGTGAAATGATGGCTATTCTCCATGCCATCAATTACTGCAGATTGTTTAAATTCAAGTTCTCTCTCATTTTGTCTGATTCTCTGAGCTCGCTCCAGTCCCTCATTCAGCCTCCTTTTTATTCTAAATTACATAACCCAATCATATTTGAAATTAAAAAATATATTATCGAGTCCTCATCCCAAAACATATTTATCCGTATCGCCTGGATCCCCAGTCACGTTGGCATCAGAGGTAACGAACGGGCGGACCAACTCGCGAAGGAAGCTATTGTCGACGGTGACAAAGTTGCATTCCGAAATTACTGTCATGACCTTGTGGCTCTGCCAAAACAATACCTGAGGTCTTCCTGGTCTGATTATTGGGAAGAATCAATAAGGACAAAGGGTATCCATTACTCCAGACTCCAACCCGAAATACCAATCAAACCCTGGTTTTATAAAAAATCGTTTAGCAAAAGAGTCACCACAGTCTTATGTAGGTTGCGTTTGGGTCACTGTTGCTCTCCGGTCCAATTATACAAATACAGAATCAAAGACACTTCCTTATGCGAATGCGGAATGGACGAAGGAAACGTTGACCACATATTCTTTGCTTGTACCTTGCATGATAACTCGGAGTTATACTCATCCCTATGTAAGTTGAAATTGCCTCTACCTACAAATATTAACACCCTTCTATCCCAAACTCCCGACAATCCTCTTATTTATAATTGCTTATCAGACTTTATTACTAAAAATAATATAAAATTATAATGGCTTATACGAATATTAACCTTTTTTTTATATTTATGTATCGTCTATTTGTGATGTCGTTTCAGGTGCTAATTTTGTTCGTCGCTTCAATGGTACTCAGAAATCAAATCATTAACGATCTCACTGAATCCGACATTACATAATCTGGTCATTCAAAACTGGACGCTGGCAGTAATGCGAAAAAGCAATTGCCATTAAAAAAAAAATAAAAAAAAAAAAAAAAAAATAAACAAATAGCTTCAAAGGACAGGTTTATATAAGTGTGCCATCTGTAAATCGGGACGTCCCGCAAGAAACGCAACTTGGCAACACAAGGCACGCCTCCGACACTCGCGTGGTCATTGCTGTAACTCGAGGAATTAGAATTAATTGGATTAAGTTGGGGAAGGTCGTAAACGTGTTAATAAGCATGTATAGAGTGACTCGTCACATCTGTCAGCGGCTATATTGGAACCGTTTTAAAGTTTGATGTATAAGTATACTTACATCAAACTTTAAAATAGTGCATGCAATAATAAAATATGATATCAATTTCAAGATATTTTTGTAAGCATAGTCAAGTTAGGTAGCATACCGCTGTCTCGTGAATCGATGTCTTTATCTAAGTCAACATAAGGCACAAAAGGAAAGGGAATCCGTATTAGGTAAATATAATAATCACATTAAGGGAATGCACAGACCAAGCGGAAAAATGTCTGCGCACTTTTTGACGTCAATTTCAAATGAACCATAACACTATAGCCTAAAGAACAAAGTCGTATGCGCGAGGCGACGCTGACGTCTGTGTTGGTGTTCATACGATTTTTCTGCATTAAAAAGTCAAAACCGTAAAAATGTTAGATAGATGGTACACGCAAATAAGTATGAAATTCGTCGGAATTGACAAGTGTTTTTTTGTGAAACGCCTAACCTCCCATTGTGTAGTTAGACAGTCAATCAATTGTCTATTTCGGCAATTTATAACATGATAACGCATGTTCGTCCTATTTATCCTTTCTATTAAACCGCAGCCGGTCTCAAGTTCCAGCCTCGGCACACGACTGCCACCAAATATTGTGATAATCCGACCATTCTCCATTGTCACTCGATGACTTGATAAAAAAGCTATAAAACGATCGACCCCCACATCCCGCGGGACCACTCCACGTACTGGAAAACAGACTTCTTCCCTCATTCCCATAATCTATTCCAATTAACTGACAGTACCATATTGTGATATTAACACAATGCCTCATGCCCCCTTTATGTTATGCATTCAACATGCGTTGAAAAATAGCCTCTAAGTTATCGCCTTATGGTTTGAAATTCATTCCAATGCATTCGTATTCTTTTGATATGTTTAAAGAGCTCTTATTGTGCTTGTATTACGATTTTAATTATTATACTAGGGTACAGTCAGTTGTAAAGTTTGCTCGATAATAAAACAATTAAGTATATTAAAAACACACCGTTTTTACAGCAACATAAAGTCTCTTTTCATATCCTAATTTGTCCACTGTCTCGGTTCTCAACTGTCTGAATAGTCCAATAACATCTTCTATTGATTTTTATGGGCTTGAATCTTCGAACACCATATACTAATGGTGATCGAAGGCTTGAATCGATACGTCTGAACCACAGATCATTAGGGAGCGTAGCGAGCTTTTTCCGTGTTCTGTGGTCTTAACAGTTTAACACAATTTATATCGTTCCTATTGGTTACACGGACAGTTTGAAGTTTTGAACTTCTGGAGGCTCAGAACCATTCGGCCTCATGAAAGTATTGACTATTGACACAAACAAATATAATGGTATGTTGGTGCCATAGATTACTCTAAACCATTAGCGAGCTTTTTCCGTGTTCTGTGGTTGGTGCATAGGGAGGAAATAAATACTCCAGTTACTCTTAACGTGGCTATGGATAGATGCTAAATCTAACTATTCAGTCCTTTAATACCACATTCATACATTTGATTCACAAAAACATTACACAAGAAAACATATGAAATTCCTAACATAGCCAAAAAACTTGAATTTAAAAGAACAGTAACAAGTAATTTTACGTGTAACAAGATAATTTGGCGATTGCATGTTCTTTTAGAATATTCCCCAAATTATCTTGCGTCGCGATCAGGCTGGATAACCCGAGGATAGCTTAACTCCCAGTCAGTAATCCGGAGCGATAAGCCAGGTTGAGCCCAAACCGGCACCCCTTCCCGATGGCTACTTGATGGGAGCTATTAACTGTGATATAATCGCCATTGTCTTTGCCCTTTCCCACAATCCCTCGAATTAGGGTGGGTCGGTGCGGCGAGTTACTAAACGAATTAGTGCGCTGATAGCCCGACAGAGTAATGATAGGTATAAGGGCAATGAAATGAAAACCTTGAATTAGGTGGTTTTGTTTACAGCATAAAAGCAGTAAATTGACTACGTCTACGTCGTAAACTCACGAAGATTTTGCTGGTTAGTAAAATATTTTTAGCATTATTTAAGTACCTATATTTATTGTAACTAAGTATTGGTAGTACTATTAGGTATATGAAAGACGGAACATATTAGCATACCACTTATATTTTATCGTATAAGTTACTTACTCATAGAAAGTAGGAGTTTATGTTATCTAAGTGATAATTCTTCTAGGTCAGATTCACTGATACAGGAAATTGAAGAAGGTAAGAAGAAGATATAATTGTAAAAAATATCTTCATAGGCCACTAAGGGTCAATTCAATTAGGCGGAAAACTTTTCCGCTTTAAGCTTTATTACAGTGGAATAGTATTTATTTTAGTGGCATAAAAGTGGTCGAACATTTTTCCTCCTAGTCTGAATTAAAGCGAACCTTTGAATCTACAAGGTGTTGCAAACCACAAAAACTTGCAGCTGTAAGACCGTATATTACAGCAAAAAAGAGCACGTGTCATGCAATCGCTTAAATAAATCGTCAAAAACGCTCGTTTCCCACACTAACCGCAATCGATAACATCGATACGCCAATTTCGATCGATAATTTTAATGTTACACTCATATATCGGTAAAGTTACCTATATTAATGAGTGACGTTCTCAGGAGTCAGCGGGTGGGTTGTGGGGAGGATATCTTCATGTGAGATCTGCCAAAATGATTCCAATCACAAATGGTTTGTAACCACGACGCGTATTACTGTTATTGTTTACGGTAGTTTGGGTTTGAATGAGGTAGCTACATTTAATTGCTATTGTATTTTATGACGATTTGTAGAGTCTTAACATAGAGACATTCACAAAAAGAAATGTGCCTGACTTTATATAAACTCAAATTCACAAATATGGTTGGTGAAATCGTTCACGGGGGCAAGATTTGCGCCTCTACAACAAACTACGGAGGAAATCTTGAATATGACAGACAGAAAATGTAAGAAATAAATAGAGACGATATTTGAATGACAAAAATGACTAGTATTAATATTACTTCAGCTAGCACAATCTTTTTAAACCAGATGCTATACAAACTTGATTGGTTCTAAAATATGTGTTGCAGAAGTTTGTTGCGCCGATTCTTCTTCTCAGCGTTAACGCTTGGAGAGCGGTGGTGGTAGATAATTTTCTTGTTTAAAATGTGCCCAATATACTCTTAAGCAATAAAATAATTATTTTGAATTTGTCACGCTTTAAGTAACGGCTGAACGGATTTTGATCAAATTTGACATAATATTTATATTTTAACGCTTACTTAAACTAAGTATAATACTACCGCAGATACCCAACTTACTTAAACATCATCCTCATCTATACCTAACTCGCTTACAATAGTGTGCAACTCAATTCAAGCGCATACACAGCGCGTTGCAAGTAGCGCTCGCGCAGTGTCTGAAAGGCGCGCAGGTGGCCGCAACACGATACCCCATTGATGGGACCCGGGACGATGGCGGAGCCTCCTCTATTTGTCTCCTCTCAAAAGAATTCCTGACAGACAACGCTCGTTGCGCTACTAATTACGTGCGTTCATAGATTAGGAATGTGAAATAAGCAGTATACTGTGGATTGCTAGAATAGGTTTCTCAGAGACAATAAAAGTTTACCAACAAAATGTTACGAGTATCTTTACTAATCAGCCCTGCATGGCGCCATACATTATGTGAAATGCAGGTGACTACGCCTGTATCCAACAAACCCAGGGCCCTTACTGTGACGTTATGGAAGTAAACGTATCGGCGTGGTCACACCGGGTGCGCGGTGGGGATGACACGACATGACGACACGCACGACACTTGCTATTGCTAGCTGTCAGCCGTCCCGAGAGGACGTGCGACCACGATCGTCCAGTGATGTTAGAAGTTGTTGTTTAATTTATTCTGCCTACCTAATGCCCTTTACCCCAATGACCAGTGAACGTCACACTTACGAAATCTAGCCTTATTGTCTGATCGAAAAGGCCAGTGTTTGCTCTCTGAAAATTGTTTAACTTTGGTTTTCCGTCCCTTAAGCCTTTTGACTCAGGCTGCCTGGCTGTAATGTGGCTCCTTGTTATGTTATGAAAGTATCTGCGCTGCTGATTCAAAGTGGAGTGTCTGTTTTACGTCTACTCTAAGAAGCACTTCTGACTCATTTTGCGTGTGCTCTCCGTATGCGCGAGCGGGCGATTCAAACGAAATGAAAAGCGTTTTGTGCACCGTTCCTTCCACATTGAGAGCGCGCATGTGCGCCCACACAAAAGCCTTGCGATGTTTTGCAATGATTTGCTCTATTTATTGATGTCTGTGTCATGATTTGACTTAAACACGCATGCATACTTACCTATGTAGGTAAGTATGTACCTACATAGGTAAGTATGCGTAGGAACGTTATTCAGATAAAATATAATATATGACGTAAATTGCTTTGCCCTTGCTTTACTAATATTTTTCATAACTATTTGTTTTTTCACTCTCAGAATTTTCTGTCTGTTAATGTATAGAGAGAGAAAGGTGCAACACAATTGAAGCACTCTTATCAAGTTTTATTTAAATATACCTAATGTAGGAAATCAATCAATCAACAGCCTATTAATAATGTCTTCACTGTTGGGGCTCAGGCCTACCCTCTCAACGAGGGCTATAGACCACCACGCTAGCCCAGTGCGAGTTGGTGGACCTTACATGCGGCTAAGAATTTCTTCTTCGGCGTATGCAGGTTTCCTCACGATATTTTCCTTCACCGTTTGAGAGCAGTCAGTAAATGTACTTAAGTTTCGAGATAAAACCCATTACATGGCACAGCCGGGGATCAAACTTCGCACCTTTCTATATGATAGGTCGCGTCTTATCCCCGACGCCACTGACGCTCTATGTAGAGAATAATGAAATTGAAAAAAAAACCTCATAAAGCGCATTCTTTCCTTGTACCCTTCATATAAGCAACATCTAGTAAGTAAAATTAATAAGAAATATATATTTCCGGTATGACCGAGGAGCAGGCAGGGCACGTGTCTCCGCCCGTATCTGCGTCCGCGCCGATGCGCTTCTAACGTCCACCGATAATTGCGGCGCGCCTGCGTTTGACCAAACACATGCATTTCCATTTTGTCATTAGCAATCGGCTATTAATACCTAGCTAGATTATGAGTAGACTATAGGGGCTCGCAATTTTCGCGGCAGCTGCCTCAGGGCATGTATATCTGTGCAAAAACTTTTCTGAAAGCCACCTGCGCGCCTGATTCACACAGGTATCTGTTTTCTAATCATCGCACGCACGCGCGATGCGTGCGAATGACGTGTTTATGGATCTGAACCATACTCGTATTTGATTTATAAACAACTAGCTGTGCCCGGCATGCGTTGCAATGCGAAAACACACTCAAAGTTTCATCATAATCTGATCAATGGCTTTGGAACGCATTAGGGAACAAACAACAAACATTGATTTTTATTTAAATAGACTAGCTGTTGCCCGCGACTTCGTCCGCGTGGATTTTGGAAGTAGGTACCTATCTCTGCTATGTAGAGACATCGTCTAGTTATAATTTTCCAATGATAAAATGGATCATTCTAAGTATATATTATTCACCATATTTTAAGGTAGGTATACCATACATTCAGGAACAAACTATGAACACCGTATCCAATTTGGTGAAGACAGATAAAAATTTTAAAAATTGTTTTCACTTCTATTGCTCATAAGACTTCTCATATCAATTTTTATTAAACGTGTGTTTTTTAAACTGATACAGTATTATGGGCAAAACCAAAACCATAGGAGATACAGGGAAACTGTCTTAGGAACCTTTTGGTATTTTTTGGAGTTCAGGTGGCATGCATGAATAAGTAGTAAGTAAGCACGGTCTGTTTTTTAAGAAAACATTTTATTAAATTTGACTAAGTTCTGCTGCTGCTTGGATTTTTTTCTTCCGATACAATAAAATGATTCTAACATAAAACTAAGTCGATACGCAAAAAAAAAAAACTTCAAAATTATTTTGCACTGGCGTTGTATGAGAAAACATTTTATTGAATTTGACTAACTTCTGCTGCTCAGATTTTTTTCTTCCCATATAATGAAGTGATCGTTACATGAAACTGAGTCGAACCGCATTATTTTTTTTTGTGCAAATTGTCTCATTTTTATGGACAACACACGCTTGACCAAAAAATTTCTATGTCATAAGATACTTTCCCTGCATCTCCTATGGTTTCGGACTTGCCTATACTGTCCCAGTTAAAAAAACACTGTATATCTCCTATGTTTATGACATCGTCTTGTTACGTTAAAAGATTTATCTGTAAATGACGATAACTTTTTTCGCTGTCATCCGATTACAATGAAACAAAGCTTATAAGTTGCTCCAGGCTGTGCTTAATCTACTTGTGAAAACCGCTGTGAAATCCGTTCAGTGGTTTCGGAGATTAGCGATTACAGACAGACAGAAAGACAGAAAGACAGACAGACAGAAAGACGGACAGACAGAAAGACAAAAAAAATTCAAAAAAACTTTTTTGTGTTCTGTTACTCTTTTTTTATCGCCTACACTCATTTTTTTATAAATTTGTTCAAAGTACAGACACACGATTTCTACTCCTTTATTATAAGTATAGATAGATTATTTTCACTATAAGTTTAGCACATTTTATAGCCATATGCAACCGCGGAAGAAATAAGTAGGTAGGCTGATGTGATGTGAAGGCAATTACATCAGATAAGTTATTGTTTTTTGGTAATTCGTTAAAAAATATTGACTCTCCATTTTCCCATGTAATTTTTTTTGATAATTTGCATGGTCATTGATGAGTGATATTAGGTTTTATGTCTTAATTGTGGTCCAATTTCTCAAGAACAAAATAGTTATTACACTTAGATCAATGGAACTCTCTTTTCTAAACAATTTTTACATAAAAATAATTTACTAGAAATAACTATTGTTCCAAATATAGCCAACTTTAGATGATCGCCAAATCTAGGAAACAAATCATAAAATAAACACTGACTAACTTACATATACTTCAAACAAAGTGAAGTTTCCATATCCCAGTCTCCATAAAAAGTTAATAGTCCATTACCTTAACAAGTAACAAAAAGTTAATGCTGATATAACCAGTGCCGACGCGGCGTCCCCGCGCGCGCGCATAGTAATTATCACATCGATAGCCATTACGCAATGCGATGTCCACTCTCAATAAAATCGCAACAACTGGTTGATCCTGTTTATTATGAGCTTTATAGTAGGGTTGTCACTCCATACAATTGCCTGCTTCCTTGATGTAGTGGTAGGATAAGAACGCTTAGAGGTTGTGGGTTCAATTCCCACTGGGGACAAACTTTGTGCATTGTGTATGGAAACCTTAATTGCACAATTTGACCTTGCTGTATTTTTTATTAGTAGTTTCGGTGAATTGTCGCAATACATGAGCGTTCTATCCACGAGCTGTCGCCGTGTAGTATTTTTTTTAATTTTTTTTACATATGCCTTATTTCCTTAATGCTCTACAGGAAATAATGGCCCATTCAGGTCGTTGGTCCATCGGGCAGCTCACGGTGCTTTTACTGGTCCTTTTCAGTTATTAAAACTATTATTGTGACATTTAAAGCAGAAGTGACATATATGGCAATTGCATGAATTCAGATTGAATTGCAGATTCTGCTGGTAAGTTATCACTTTTGTATAACGACTTTACGTTATTCCAAAGAGGGTTGAAGTTAGGAATTTCAATTTATTAGGTAGGTATATTATTTAGTGACAGCCCTGAAGGCGACACGAGCTTAGATACACAGCACCTGTTTAGCTAAATATACCTAGTGGCAGCAATCAGCTCGCGCATCTGCCCACTCAGATTATTACGCAATAACTCTATGGTAATGGAGTGTCCTCCAGTCCCGGGTAGGAAGGAGACCAGATGTGCGCCGGCGCAGCCCCGCCGGTGCTTGAACTTGCGCCGTTTTGTGTAAATAACAAGCAATTACTGGTCAATTGAATCAAAAAGAATAATTAGTCTGAGAAAGTACAATATTATTCAAAATAGGTATACTTAATTAATAATAGTGAACATAATTTTTATACTACAATTTAATTTAATACATTAACATTGATGTATTAAATTAAATTGTAGTATCATCAAATCGTTTTTTTTTCACATGATAATTTGTCATGTGAAAAAAAACGATTTGTTGATTTCATAAGCTTACATTTGAGAATTTCTCATTCTGTTCTATTGTAGAAGAAATTGACTACTTGCACTAACCCCTTTACGAATGTTAAAGCAATTTTTTTAAACAAATATTCACAACTAAGTAAGTTTATGTCAGTCAAAACATGCTCACGCGAAAGCGTTTTCAAAGTGTACCGCCGAAGCTATTATAGTTCATTTAATTTAACAATTAACTTACAAACCAAGTCAATACATACATTAACCAATTACAGACCAGATGGTTAGGTCAACAAACAAAAACTATGTCGGTGGTCTAGCGCAGCATCGTGAGCAAAAATACTCAAAACGTGTTATTATTACGAGTATCGCTGCTAATGTGTTCCAGTAGCCCGTAATATCTCAATTATACAGGAATTAGAGCTCACTGCGTATAATAGTTACGATGTGTGAGGCCAATGGTCCATTGTGTTCTTTTTATTGGATCTGTATCTGTTCTCAGTAGCTGCGAGTTGTAAAAGAATTTGCCAAATAGAAAAGCTGTCTGCGACAAATATTTATTTCAGGTCACTGGCCCAACGAGGTAAGCTTGTGACTGATTACCAGTAAAATATATGTAATCTATCACTGCACCATTAAACTGGATGTGTGGGTGATTAAGCAACAGATATTCAAACAAACAAACATAAAAAAACAACATTTTTCAGAACCAGATGTAACAATTTGCCGGAATCTGTTGTATCTGCCACATACAGTGAGCAGACTTTTTTTTTATTGCTACGGGGGCAACAAGCAGGCGGGCCTCCTGATGTTAAGAGGTCACCGCCGCCCATAGACACCTGCAACACCCGGGGGGTGCTGGTGCGTTGCCGGCCTTGGTTGAAGAGCTCTTTGAACTTATTAGGTACACAAATTAAAAAAAAACACAAGTCAACCTAATAATTAACGAAGCATCAGCTGTATGGTAGCTATATACCTTTCTATCAAAATAAAGTAATAAATATCGCATTTATAGTACTTTATATACACAAGATCATTATTAAGGCTAAAGAGACTGACTGATGAAATTATGCGGTTCCAAGACCAGATAGAGTTAATTCTCTTATTCTCTTGTCTCTATCATCCTCTAAGAACCTACAAGAATTCAAGGGTGGTTTCTGCACACATACAGTGTCAATTATCCGTTAAAGACCGTTACAATAAACATAACTTCATAAAGTAATATTTTAAAGCCGCACATGAGAATTTATTTGTATTCGCATTAAGTTTCCCAGCGCGGCACGTGCTCCTAATTGTGAACCCGCATCCACTGATTGACGCCTGAGTTTTGTGCCACAATACCGTTACACTGTACACTGACACCCAATCGTATTGCAATACTAACTATTAAGGAATATTGGCCTAATAGTTATCGAGGTGCACGCAACTATCAGAAGAACTAATACCATTTTAGGAATCAAGATTTTGGAAAATTCAACAATAATAATAATAATGGTCAATGATACTTAAGGAAAATTACAAGAAATATACATATTGTATAAATAATACTTATTATGCTAACAAATTAAAAAATATTAAAAAGCTGAAAGGCATGCGTTATCAAATGTCGGTGACCATTTAGAGGATACATAGAGAAGAAAGAAAACAAGATGAATTCATTAAACTCAGAGCTAAAGTTATCAGCCAACCATTCAACATTTTGGGAATTCAAGTCGAAAGACTATTTCAGAGAACCTTACTAGATAGGTACTATGAAAACACGTAAAATATGACGCTAAGTTCAAAGATCAGTAAAGGACAGATTGCGTTGCGGGATCTATCTCATAAATAACGTGTTGCATGCACCGGGACATCATCGGCCCACCTGGGCAGCCGACCGCACCTTTCGTGTCATAAACTCATAGATAAGTCAAATGGAATATCTGTATCAAATTATCAGTCGTACTTAATGCAATAAAAACCAATTAATTTGGTACGGTAGGTAAGCAATGTTAGTACCTACCTAACAAACACTACAAACTACAAAACAAATTATCTTAAACAAAGGAATGGGTACTAACAAGTTTAGCAGAAAAAGTTTTCCCAAAAAGAATGGCACCTAGTCTTAAGTTTATAAATTGGTCATAATTTCTGCCAAAAAATTGAGGGCAATAAATGGGATGGTAATATGTATTTAAAACTTTATGAACTAAGCTTACAAGCCTAAGTTTAATTTTTAAAAAGAACCAACCATTCGTTATACTTAGGTAGCTCTAAAAACTGCTTAACCAAGATCTCCGAACGTGGCAATGCGGTCAGTAGGCACAATGTCGAGCATTGCTAATGAATGTTATACACTCTTTTAGTCATTTCTTCGCAACCGCATAGAGACATAAAGGAGCATTTGCAAAGTCTGTGGTCGTGGTCAACTCGTAAACATTTTGCACCTTTCGCTCATCTAAAATGATCCATTGTCTACGTTTATTGGTTATGAATTTTCACTCTCTTTTGTCATTGTTGCTGTCGGCTTATAACATGTTTGCGGCATTTTGAAGAACGAAAGAATAAATACTCTTGTTCTTGACATCGATTTTGTAATCAATTTAGATCTTATTTTATGGAAATTATAGAACAATTCAATTTAATTAATATTTACTCTTTATTGCGCAACATATTTAAGCATAGCCAGGCTTATGTTGAGTTTTTGTTTCCTACGACCCAAGTGTCTTTTTAAAGGACCAATAGTTACTAATTAGATTTGGTTCTAGGAAAGGTAAGTACCTACTTAGGTTAGGTTGACACAAAAACTCAATACTTATGTCAAAAATTTGCTCTGAGTCTGAAGGTCTGCTGAATTACTAACAAGGCCGTTCGTGGGCTAGATCGATTCTGGTTTCTGTTATTCTATGGCGATATTGATATTTATTTTGATGTGGATTTATGAGAGGTCGGTTTTGGAAGAAAAGAAAATAACACTGAAATATGACCATGCACATGTTCATGTATGCACCACAGACGAATATGATTGCACACAGTGAGAGCAAACCAGGCTCTGCAGGTGAGCCTTCGCGCAAAAGTCACGAGTGCTCACCGTATCTGGAAAAGGCTTTCCCTAATTACTTGGGGTGTGTTTTGTTTGGCGCTATCGGCGTGTAACGAGCCGCGAATGGGTCGCCGGCGATCGCGCGATCATGCGGGCCGCCCGCCCCCGCCCCGCGCCGCGCCGCCCGCCCTCACTCCCCGCACACTCACTCCCCCACCTCCCCACCACCCGCTATCGCGGACGTCAAAGGCCTTTGTATGAGGTCGGTATTGGATATAGTGAGAAGCGAAGCGGTCCGATTCTTCGTCACAACAGTCAACAGTGCAGTGGATCAGTGCGACTGCGAGTTATTTTCCTGTTCCTCGTCGTCCCGGTGGGCATTCTATCAGGAAAATTTATGTAACGGAAAACATGTACTTTGAAACTTTAGAAGTCAAGCATCATACTTCTAAAGTTTAAAAGTTACAAAAAGCATAAGTACCTAGTTTTATTGTTGTAAAGATCCAAAAATATATGTTCGACCCTCCCTTTACTCCGCGATGACGTCATAGACCGCGGGACGATAGATAGAACCATGTTTTTTTTCTGTTAAATGACTAAAACTCATTCGCATACTATAAATCGCTATGTGCCGGAAACGCTTTCTGCTCGATACTCTATACGCTACCTTAACAGATAAGCTCGTGGAGCTATAGCAGCGGAATCTCGCGTCTATCCTTGTTAATGAGTTTATCTCATCTCATACAATATGTGGTGCGCAATTAGCCCATTGAATCTAGCACAAGGATTATTTGGCTGTTTGGGAGGTGCGCGGTTAAAGTTATTGAACTTAAGCCCAGGCATCATAAACCTATTTTTGCAAGGTACTAAGTACCTATTTTGTATGCATGAAAATGGTAAAAATAATTTAATGCTAAGGTGTACTATGAGTTCAAATATATAGCCAACTTACAAGCTCTTTGATTAAGTGGAACACAATTATCGAGCGAGCAAACGTAAGGAGCTGGGGAAGAAATGTCAAGTCTACTAGGCCACCAGTGGGACATATATGTCATACTCATAGGCTCAGAAATGCAAATATTTTCAGAATATTTTATTTTTATTGAGTATTAGATATTTGCGACAGAATTCACATCGTTTACATTATTTTTGACATCATCTAGAACTCAATTTGATTCACATTACACGTTCGTCCATCAACGCCTCAGTTGCGGGCCGCTTCAGTAATGTACTATAAGTAAATAGGTGGGAGTCGCTTATTGGCTCTCATTTCTTAAATATGTATAGGTATTAGTTACTACGCTTATTTACTTTACGTTAAAACGGTGCGCGGGACCCATGTGCAGTGAAGGGGGAAAATCGATACTAATGGTTGGCTTGAAGTGGGTTAGCTTCAGGTGTACAATTAAGAAAAATACCTAACAAAACATGTATTGCTCGAAACTATATTTATGGACATCATTAGCCTGTTACCTTCCTCTTCTGGACATAATCCTTCATTTATAACTTTATTATAATGCCCGTAATGACTATTCTAGGCCTCACATCACCGCCATTTTTCGAATGTGAATTCCAGTCAAGTCAACATTCAGTTAAGTACAGTTACAACTTTATTAAACCAACTTATAACTAAATACAGGCCTCTAATTAGATTACTTAAAATACTGATACTCTTGAATCATTTTGCTAATCTGGCATAAAACGTACAAACCCTCCAAATTGCAACATCGTGTTTTCATTCGTGCAAGTGAATGAATGATTCTATTTAAGAAAGCTATTTACTTAGATGTTATTATTGTGTAATGATGATCGATATAATTTAGTAAATGCAGTCAAATTCCATGGGGTGGGGGCGTGGAACTCTATTTTTGATTCGCTCTCGAGCGATCGATTCTACTGATTTTCCTTTGACATCCGATACAAAAATCAGTAGAATCGACCGCTTGAAGCGAGGAGAGCGATTCAAAAATAGAGCTCCCGGTGACATGTAGGTACTACAGCTAGTACCTAGTATAATATTATATTCTTTGGCTACAGGTTGATCCTTAATTTAATTACCTAATGTAGGCACCATAGTCTCACACAAAACGTTTTTTTAAAACCATATTGTATTTGTGGTGAAAAAACTAATATATATTTGTAAGTAGTTGTAATAACTAGTAAAAGTAATAAATTCACGATATAATCCAGTAAGTAATTAAGACTGTATCATCGCGGCTCGTCCCATGCACCGCTCATGTAACAATTATGTAAATGACAGGGATGCAATATGGTCTGTGAATTGCCCCCTTATCATTCAACATCGACACGCGACGCGTTTTATTATAATTGCGTTCGATTGCTGTTATTTTTAAACTGTGACACGACACTTGGAATATCTTGTAATAGGTACTTTGAAACGCCCTAAAGGGTGCAAAAAAAATTGTTCTAGAAATGAGAGATTACATTTTGATTGTCGAAGACATCACTATATCACTAATCTGTGATTTTGATTTGACGATGACACAGACATAAAATAATGGCGATGCAAAGATTACGCGCGCGATTTGGAACCTGAATTTGAAGAATAGAAAAGAATTGACAAGTGCGTTCTACTGCTAACTTCACTGTTGAAATTCTTTGCAACGAGCTGTCAAATTAGTATTAGAAATTTGATTTTGAATTTGAAATTTGAATTAGTATTTGAAATTTGAACGGCATTTTTGCTGCATGCCACGTTGTTCAAATTGATCATCCTTTTGGTACTTTCGGGAGTTGCTTGAGCTCCTACTACTGCATCGGGTGATTGCAACGAGGAATTTATTATTTAAGAGTGTATCCAGTGGCCGCAACATGCCCTTGGCAGTTCAAGAAGCCTCAGCAGCCTGCCCAGGGGCTCAAAGGGTCCTTGCTCCTGATTTACGGTCTCCCAAAACCGCAGGGAATCAACGTGCCTTTGTTGCAGCACGCTTTTATTGAATAATAAAATTTCTACACAAAATGGAACGACTTTATAGGTCATAATTTCCTTTAACGTGCGCTGTTATAGGTACCTAGTCGAAATGTTAAACTATACGCTGAGTATTTTTGAGGTTACAAATAGTAAAGGTATATACACCTACATAAATAGCGTAATAGGCCGCTGAGCAAAGGTAAGTGTTGATGGAAAATGGCAGCAAAAATAACATTGGGCATTAGACGTCATAATTATTAGGAAAATTGATAATTTTGCAAAAAAATACTGTTTTGTAAAGTTATTTTACACATTACGAAGTGAGTAGCGTGACGATGAAAATGTAAAGGTAAAACACATCGCGTTTAAGATACCATCGCTTGGTATTAGAACAGTGAGATAATGACTCGATGAATAATAATGAGGTAAGTGTGAATCACCAAATAAATTTAAATTGTTATCAATTAAAAGGAATATAGGAGCGATTTGAGTCGCGGAGGTCTGGCCATATGGTGTAGGGCACGAGCGTCCACTCTGGGGCCCCGAAACATGACCCTATTCATATGAAACTGACTAAACGGTGCCGCTATGTATTTATTCTTTCCTGCGATCATTAATACTATTAATAGTATTAATGATCGCAGATTCTTTCATCTAACAATAAAAACTTCATTCGAATTCATTCAGTGGGTTTAGAGACGAGGAGTAACAACGCGTAATGCCACTCATAAATTGTGTATTGATGTATGAAAATAGGTACACTTGTGTTATAGGATAGATGCGTAGTTTTGATTTTATGCGTACGACTTTGGAAATAAAGAAAATTTCAACGATTATTTATAAAAGTTGAACTTGGCTCTGCAACTCATTGTTTGTTTTCTTAACAAATTACTTTAATATCTATGTGGATACATAACATACCCAATAGAGAAATGCCGAAATAAAAGAATGAAAACTATTTTGAGGCCAGACCTCTGTATAAACTTCTTGGGTCAGACTCAAAATATTATTTATGATTCATTTAAACCACTAGAAGTTTATTGCACAAATATAATAATAAGCTTTACCTTATCTATTCGCTGTTTGCGTGGCCCCGTGTTTCATGTAAATTTGTCTGGCTCAATTGAAGTTAATAGGTGAGTACGGAGGGTGAGGTCTGCCAGCTGACGTGAGGTGTGAGGGAATGCGACCCTCCGTGACTCCCTCCTGCTCACTCGGCGACAACCACAAATTGATGGTCAAATAAAAAATGCTCTGAACATGAGGTGCTTTATTCTTTTAACCTCTCGAAACTCGCCGGCCATCGGCCATCGATGTTAACCGTCAGCTAATAATATTCTATTTCATACATATTGTAAAGATATACATACATATATTTACTTAGGTACCTATCTGTTGCTGTTCTAGATCTGATTAGACAAAGACTAGGCTGTCAGGGGTTGACTGCGTGGGTATAGGTAGGTAAGTGTAAGAGTTCAAAAACATTGTATACCATCACCCTACTAGTTTTGCAAATTCATATATGAACGGAACAAAAATGGACAATTGATTGATTTAAAGTTAAATCAACAAGAACATGTCTTACTTATTTATATTAGAAACATAGTCCTTTAGAAATTCGTTCGATGAATAATGATCTTTATTCATGAACATTTCGCGCTGGAGGTTGCACTAAAACTAAACTTTCTGATTCACATCGCATAAGTACCTTACAAAGAGGAAACAAATGGTGTTCAAATAAAGTTGGAACAGAGGTCGAGTGTTGGAGGGTGCGTCTCATGAATGTTAAACAAACAGATAGCGATGCGAGGCGCTTACCGCCCGCCCCTCGTCTGTACTTCCACCACGGTTGCTCATTATATGTATTATCTGTTATCAACACTATTTGTGAATAAAGTGTTTAAAGGTAGGTTACAGTCTTTTTGACCGAGCGAGCGAAGCGAGCGAAGCGTATACGTTTCGAGACTGGCCAAAAATGCTCTTGTCCGGCTGTCTGTCTGTCTGTCTGTCTGTAATTCTCTACAGGTCGCATTTTTCAACCGATTTTGACGAAAATTTGGCATATGTATAAATTAATTAAACCTACAAAATGAGTAGAATAAAATTTTGAAAAACATTTTTTTTAGAGTACCTACCATACTCGCAAAGTGGGAGTGAACTTTTTTTTTCTTGTGAATCCCATAGTGTGGGATATCGTTGGATAGGTCTTTCAAAAATATTGCTGGTGTGTGAATACAATTTTTTCGATTTAGGGATCCGTTGGCGAAATATTAAGCTTTAAAGCGGTAATTTTTGTTAGAGTCACGTGTCCCCCCCCCCCTGCCAGCTAAACGGTTGCTTCTGGAAATGTGAAAAAATTCATGGCAGTAGCATATATAACGTAGTTACAAGGAAAACTATTACGGCTAAGTAGGTTCTATTAGTTTTTGAGTAATAGTGGATCGACTTAAGAAAGTTGAAAAAATAAATTATGTTCATAGAACTGCATACGTAAAATGGAAAATTATTTTTTTCCGCGTGATATCCATGGTGTGGGGTATCGTTGGATGGGTCTTTCAAAAATATCGCGGGTGTGTGATAAACATTTTTCGATTCAGGGATCCGTTTGCGAAATATTAAGCTTTAAAGTGCTAATTTTTGTCACTTTAGTAGGTACTTTTTCTGTTTCCAAAGTTGACTTTTGTTGGTTTCTTTTAGGTTTGGTTTATAAGGGCTGGCGAGGTCTACTGTTCTCACGGAACTACTAGTCTTATATTTACGAAATACTCACAAATATAAAATTTCATTTAAATCCCTCACACACTGATTCATTAGTACCTATCGACTTTTTCGACTCTATAGGTACAATTCTATACTCTAACTAATAGCACAATCAAAAACCATAATTATTATGCCGATGTCAAAAACGCGATTTTTGGCCGAATACAAAATTTCATTCGATTGAGAATAGTAATTCTAAAGTAGGTAAAAAGAAAACATATTTTGAAAGACTCAACTGGCCAGTATGATTAGCAGGCCAGACACTGTCAGTATTTATCATGAAGCTAGGATCTCTTTGGTGGGTGCCCGCGCCAGCTATATTCCGAACCTTCCTGGTATTTATACTGTTATTTTCATAAACCATGGTTTACATGAACCTAACACACAAACTGTATTAAAAAACAGGCTGTGTCGGCTTGGCTGTATGAAATTTTTACCTTGGTCCCTTCGATATTTTAAAAAGTTTAATGTAGCAGTAAAAATGATTTTTATTTTAGCCATAGAAAAAAAAAGTTCTTTTGATTGCGAATTTCAAACTCGTTGTTTTTTTTTCTTTGTTAATAAAAGACTCATTAAAAAGTAATTTTTTTTGGAAATTTCAAAAAATCGCTTGAACTGAATTTTTTTGGTGAAAATGTACCTCAACAGGAATATTAATTTCCTCTTCAGATCCGATTAATGAGTTTAAATAACTTTTTTTGAACTAAACTTAAACATTTAAAACTTACCTTTAAGTTCACTAAGTAGGTACATTTCTGTCTCAATACATTTTTAATTAACAAGTCAAAACACTGACATTAAGTGCTCTTTGCCCTAAGTCATAGTAAGTAGACATCATAACGTTTGAAAACGATCCAGGTGCTCTCCCAACATGGCAACGATTACCGATTGCCGATCGAGGTATAGGTACAGCAAAAACTAAAACATTCATATTGTCTTACGGATTTTATTTCTTTACTAGTTTTTGCCTGCGGATCCATCAGTACCCTGAAGACTTGGCAGATTTGATGACATTTCCTATTAAGGTCGCGTCGCCAGTCAAAAAGAGCATTCTCAGGTTTCTTTCATCAGCTAAAGTAGGTAGGTATAGGTAGTTATCTGTTGGTGGCTTTGATTTGGCACATTTATGTTTCGGTTTGTTGACCATGGTCAATGACCGTATATTTTGATACGGTAATGGAAGTGCTGCAATAGGCCGTAGAATATCAAATTTCCGTATCAAGAACAAAGTTGACGTAGGTCGAATGTAACGCACGAGCAGACAATACCTGATAGAGTTTGCGACTAATAAGACAGCTGCATAGGTTATCTTCTAATACATCGCTATTCGAAATACAAGTGGAAATAGTCTGTGACCGTAGAATGTAGCACGCGCTTTCATCTGTTAAGGTACTGATCTTGATGTTATCAAACTACCTATATTAAGAAAGGGACACCGTTTTGTTCTAGAATGCTTATGCAGCAAAAAAAGTGGTCAAAGATTTGCAACTTTTGTGAGTACCTACGATTTGATTAAATACATAGTTAAGTTACCTTTAATAAATATAATATAATAGGGTAGGTAATACGTATGCAATAAGTTGATTGATGTTAGAGTACCTACTACATAATTTTATATCATAGCGGCTGCGGCCCCCTGACTTATCAAATACATAATTCTATTCAAATTGATGTTTGTTTTTATCTTTCTTTTTAAATATGGACCACGTGTTGGCAACATTATTCAAATGTATTCAATTCGTATGTCCGATGTCCTTTTAATATGCGTAATGTGTCGTAAATATAGGTGCTGTCAAACTGTAAATGGTCATTTTACGAATTACATTATCATTTCGGATCCGAGTCTGCGAAACCGCGGCAAAATGTTGGTAGGTTGTAGGAAAACAGAAAAAGCTCGCTAGTTAAAAAAGCTAGCTGGGTTGTAGAAGTGTACGACTGTACCTACTACAGGGGATCCTAACTCCTCCAAGAATCAACAGGATCAAGAAATAATAATGTGTATTTAAATTTCGATAGGCAAAAAATATGTTAATGTCTTTGCACTTCAGTAAAATAAAGAAAAATAGCAATAGCCATTAAGTTTTAAAAAGAAAACTAATATTGTTTTTAGTTTTTATGGCATCAAAAATATTTTTTTCTTAGAAAAGTTCTTCGTTTGAACTTCAGATTTGAACTAAGAACTTTTTTAAACTGCTTTTTTGAAGAGATTACTGACGACCGAAATTAAACTTTTTCTAGGCGAAGGCTGTATACTCAGACAGAACTATTGCCTAAAAAAACAAACGTTTACATTTTAGAAGGGCGCCAAATTCTTCGCAAGTTTTTTTCTTACAATCACGATCTATTTGTTTTGTTGTTAAGTTTTACAAACGGTGACTAAATACTACTGTAAATAATTTTTGGAAATCGAACTGGGTAAGAATTAATTTACCTAGATAGATACCTATTTACGTACGTAATATGTGTACTCAGTAATTTATTATTACCGTATAATTCTTGAAGAACAAAGCATTTCTTTCTGCTTGTTTCTTAATTGTAAGTAGGTAGGTAGGTAGGTAGGTCATACGAAATTCGGTTTGTAGGCATTAGAAATTGTAATTCAAGTATTATATATTGTATTTGTGAAATGTTCTGTCATTGTTTTATTGCCACTATGTACTTGGGCTCCTAGTTTAGAAGTTAGTATACTGTAGTAGGTATATTGTTGTTGCGTGGTAGGTACTTATTTATTTTTACGTAACACCCTAGTATACATTAGGTATGTAGACGTTCGTACGTTGTAATATTTTATGTCGATCGTATATTAGTAGAAAATGTCTAGATTTAATTCCTGCATGCGTTCAAACGCCAGCTGCGCTGCGACCTGTGACGCGGCGTCGTCACCTGCGCTGTCCTAATGTAGCTCACGCGGAATCTCAATCGTTGCATTAGATTGGTTTGGAGTTGGACAAACATTTTATAGAACTAAACTATAATCGAATAAAACATTAGGTACGCATTATCTTTGTGGTTGTTATGGGGCTGGAAATTGATAAAGTTGTTAGATCAAATATTTGCGTGTAAATGTTTTTTTCATTGAGGTTTTCAATAAAATAACATTCAGTTAAAAGTAGATCAGATCATTCTGTTTAGTTATAATGTACTCGTACGTACGATTGTTGTTTTAATAAAGTCACAGGAGGAGATGGAAAAAAAAAATTACCTACAGTCCAACGTGAAGTCCAAATTGCAGGTTCAAAAATTAAACATGGGTTGAATTTTGTCCAAAGTGAGTTTATTCCAAATTACTGTCTGTCCCAAATAATTTTATGTCCGATTTGATTATTGTCTGAAATAAAATTTTATTTCAAAAAGATCACAGTGGTAGAGATTGTACAGATTACCTTGACCTACTAATTGTTGCACATCTTTTGCGTTTAGACATAATTATTTCGGTTCGGACTTAATTCAGTTCGTACACAATTGAATTTGGACGTATAATAAGTATTGGCTATTAGACGTAGGTATTAATTTGTTGATTTGGAGCATTTTCAATTTCGACGGAAATATGCTAAACGGCATAGGCGCAAGTTTATTTACAAAGTTAGGTAGTAGCCACCTGTCCGTATCGTGATCCGCATAACGTCATTTCTATTCAAATCAAACCCATTTACAATTTTATAATCCTCTCACCGTTTTAGTATCGTATTTGTAAGTAAAGGTACCTAGTGCTAAGAAATGGGATATGAATGGAAAATTAAAAAAATAACCTGTCTGCCTACAAAAAAAAGTTAACACATAGGTACGAATTATACCCTGCTGTGTATATCTTACGATGCCAATTACATTGATTTTCTCAGTTCAAAATGTATGCCTATTCAGGTACCTCTGAAGTACCTACTTTACTTAGTATTTAGAAATCCCAACCATGGGAGTTAAAATGTTGCTATTGTTTATTTATGATTTGTTTTTATTATTTATATAACAAAAGAACTTTTAATTGCGAGGGATTATGAGAACTTATCCTTTTAATTACCCCCTAAATGAGCATCGCATTTCGTCGCCCTAAGTCTTTATTATTTTTATTTGCACTAAACAAAAGGGTTGTTTTCGAGTACTATTGTTTTTCGGCTATAAATCTAGCGCATGCGTAATTATATCGTTTAATATGTGACAGTCTTTTTTGTAGCATGTAAATGTTATCCGGAGTGTAGAAGGGTGAAGTGGGGTGGGAACGGAAGACCGGGACAATATTGGGTAGCACCAGGGCGCCACTTCATGGCTGAGATTGGGGCGCAATATTAAAGAGCTTTATAGTAGGTACAGCTTTGGTTTTATTTTAAACACTATCTTTATTTTAGGCATTAATGTACCTATATTTGTACTTGTAAATTTATTTATTTATTTTATTTTAAATGGAAAGACAGAAGCTTATAGCGATGCTTCTACAGTTGACTTGCTTATTATGTTTGTCTTGCTTATTATGCCTAGTCTGTTTTAAACAGAAAAGATTATTCCTATTGCATTTCAGATTATAAATCAATATAGTATAACTGCCTCTTACATGCAGTTGATAGATTAAGAAAGGAAATTTAACGAGTTCGAAGCCGCGGGCTACAGCTAGTCACCTCATAAATACTGATCATTTACATTAAAAACAATGATTAAACAATGAATTTAATAGGCCCCTACCATTGCTAAGGCCACTTCAGTGGCAACTGTAGACGTATTCGTATTGCTTGCGATTGTTAGCATTGTTTAGCACAAAGCGGTAAGTGCAAGTAGCCACTCCACCTGAGAGACTCCACCGAGAGATCGCGTGTGGGAATGTGGGTTCGTTCTCGCATGGAAATAGAAAAATTAGGTAGGTACGGTACTTAGTCTTATTGTTATTTATTCTAATTCATTGTTTTATTGCACGTCATAATTATAATAATAATTGAATAAATATATGTTATATTAAATTTATGATACGCGGCGCATGACGTATATGCAAAGTACGAGCGAGAACCTACCTAAGTAATTCTTTGTCAAGCATAATATGCTTGTACCTAATATGCTTATACCTAGTATATAACAACGTTGAATATCGATAACATCTTCGCTATAACAAAACCAATTCCGATCATCGAATTTTAATAGTATCCAAATCGGAGCAATAATAAAGTATTAAAATACTGTTTGAGAAGTCAATTAGGCGGCAACGTATCGTCCATCGAGATAGCGCGATGGTGGTCCATTGTGGGCTGGCGCCCTGTGGCTTGCGACGGCAGCCACTCGCCTGCACAATGCAATAAATGTGTTGTTATTCCAATGTTATAACTACTGGTTTTAATGCCGCTTCGCTGACCACTCTAGAGGTCCATTTTTGTGGGAAGCTGCTACATTTACAAAAACAAGTATTATTACGAGTATGTGTAGATTTTTTGCGAAGAAATATAGTTACAATGCGCCACCATTAATAACGATAAATTTCTCTATCGTTACTCAACCCTCAAACTCAACTTTATGTTTCTAGCTAAAACTAAACTGTAAATCATAATAAGAAAACGGTAGTCTTATCACGTCGATATCAGTAGCTGGGGATCGTGACAAAAAAATAATGGCGAGCCGAAGTCCCGTGGTGACCTCCCAACTTCACCCATAGTTACTTCACACCGCCGTCAAAGAGTTGGGTCGCGATCGAGTTGATAGATAAGTGCGTTCTCACCTCCCCGCGGTCGCGAAAGGGTTCGCCGAATAATTGCAACAATCAATTTGGAGAAGCCATCGAGCGATTTGTATGGTATTTGTGCGGGCTGTCACCCGCTGATGCTATCGCGACGCCTCGGGGTGCCTCGGCCGCGGCAATGGGAAACTCTTTCAACTGGTTACTTTCTCACACCTCAAGTGTTCATTTGCGTACTTAATTAGTTTTTGATTTGTTTGTCCAATTTTAGAACACGGCTAAAATTTAATAAGGAAGTGGGTAAACTTACGGATAACGTCATGTCTTATCAATTTCATCCGGTACTTTTTATCTGCTACCGCAGTCATTTTCGGATTCCATTTCCAGAAAAAATTTAGATAGATACTTTGAACTGGATCGCAAAGTCTAACTCCCTTATAAAGTTATGAATTAACCTATAAAGTATAAATATTAGCGGTGGCTTACCAAGAATTCCTGGACCAAGTCATAACTTAAATCAAAGGCCATAATAAGACATAAACATCACCTCGTTGCAATACGTCACGAATAACAAAGCGCTGCGGTAACGGTCCGCATCATTTGTCTGCCGTAACCCTGTTATTTATGATCTCCTGCCAAAGAAGGAGGACAAAAACCGGGCTGCTGTTAAATATTTGCCTGAGACAAGAGGGGGCGATAATTCGAGGCTATTATGACGTCATTTCACGCCCTTTGTGAGGTCGTCACGCCGTGTCATCTGCTCCTCGAGACGCCTGCCTCGCCTATCTCTCGATTAAATCTATTGTGTCATTTTTTCAATGCGCGCGAGTCGGATGTGCCACCGACGATGTTTTCGTCTCGTCGTTGGCTTGTTCGCTCGACTTCGCCGTAAAAACACTTGAGGATCTGCTCCATTGTCTCGTGGCCCTTTACGAGCTCCGTTTTGTGACGCTGTTATTGTTTGCGGTTGATAAACATCTCGCCACTAGGTAGGTTGGGATCATCACCACTTTTGCCGGTGGTACTTTAATAGAGCTCCATCTGGATTGTCAATTATTGTTATTTTGAAAGGAATAAGGACATCAATAGTTTTTTTCAGAATGGAGTTAATGAATAAAGACCTGTTGTTGTTGACGAAAGATTTAATGTTGAATCAGACGTCTTTATTCAAGCAAGATCCAAAGCTGGTAGCTGCTATTGAAAATTTGTATAGTAGTCATCAGCAAACCGGATTAAAATTTGGAAATGACAGCAAATTGTTGCTACCTGAGAGAAAACTTGAATTTACTGAAGTGCAAGGACTACTACAACAAACGACAAAAGCTCAAGGTAAAAATCACAGTTATTGAGTGTAATATTAACAGAAGATTTGACCCAGTTTGACCTCGTATTCGTAGTTACGGATAAGACACCAGATGTAATATTAAAGGAAGTCAATGATAACAAGAAAGCATTGATCAAAAAGATAGAAGATATACTCGGTGGCATTAACAGAAGCGCGGAAGCCGGAGATATTCCCAAACTAACAATTAGAAACCAGAGAATTTGGAGCAATTGCATCTATGATTTAGATCGGTAAGTAAGACTTTAACGACAAATTAATAAGAACTTATTTATATAAGTAAGGACAATATTTTTTAAGCAACAAATTCTTGGAAGATGTCTAAAAAAAAGTTGTGATTTTCAGCGTGACATTAAAATCTTCTAACAACGCCAAGATGACGACAGTTAGCTACAAAAGTCATGACGATAAAACAAAATTCAACACTATCGTCTTCGTACTCACAAAAGTACATGAATTACTTACGAAGAACTTGACTGTTACTAGAAGGTGCACTTTAAATACTATTATGAACACAGAATTTAGCTTGATCTAATAATTGATCGTTAGGTGTCATAATGTCAGCCATAGCCATGGTACGATGAAGTACGATCGCTTGGTATGTATACAACTGGTTGAAACCACGGGGATTTTTTTCTGCCGATTGACCAACTGCATTATATAAAAAATATTATAAGGGTTATTATCATCAATATGGCATGTAATCTTCTTTGACTTTCTGGTTTATCCAGTTGCATACTAATACCCACAGCCTAGGAATTTAGTACACTGTGATAATACCAAGTAATTTCAATTTAAAAAAAATATTACTTTATTTATTTATTTTATTATAAAAACAAGTGACTTGTGTGATCATTTTTCAGAGAACTTTTTTACCAAAACGTACCTCGGCTCCGTAACCAGGCTAACCTAGATGTCGCAGTGCGGGATGCATGCTGTCTGCTGGAAACCCCACCGTGGAATCTTGGCATCATGGCTACAGCGAAGGGCCTGATTGCTGGTCCACTCACAATCCACACCAGGAACGGGACAGTAATAGACTGTATGACGTCAGGTGGTAAGCAATCTATTCCTATTTACACAAAATTTTCACCCTTCACCTTATCTCAAAACATGGACAAATGCAATTTGTCTAAAACTTTTACAATTGGATTTTTCTATATTAAACTTTCAATATGCGCCACAATATGGCTTCATTTGCATGCACTTTTAATCATCTTTGTGATGTCGTGTAATATTTAGGGATTAAACATAGGTACTTACCTATTAAGTATCTCTAATTCATTCCAGGCCTAATATTAAAAACTTTGACATAATTCCTCCATTACCTAACTATGGCCTAACAAGCAAACAGATTCCAATACCTTATACCAAGTTAATTTATGACCATTATCTTAAGGGCTTCTTTCACCACTTCCTGATACTGTTACAGATAGTAATCTTAGTGATAAACTAATCTATCAGATAAATCTGTGTGATAGACTATATGAAATATATAAGATATAGGCAATCAGATACCTGTGAAACCAAAAAAATAGGCTATCTGATAACCTGCAGATAGGGTATATGGGACTTTATCAGCAAGCGGTGTAAGAGGCCCTTAATGTTATTTTGCTGTCTTGCGTATCTATCAATTTTCATAGTATTGCTGTTATATTAGGACTCACATAAATATTTTCGTATGTTGGTTTGAAGGTACTTTAATACCTCAAGATATAAACGGTATCAAGGAGTTCAAATCGTCTGCTAAATATATTCTGGTGGTAGAGAAAGACGCCATCTTCCAAAAGTTGCTAGATGAAGGAGCTCTAATAAGATTGGCACCAGTAATTATTATTACGGTATGTGAAATTTGGGCTCATATTTTTGAAATGTCCCTAGATTTCTGAAATAGTTATACTTATTCCATGTTCGGTTCACCTAGGTTTTGATCGAATGTTACTGAAATTTCCTCATTAGACATGTGACTTTATTTAAACCCGAGGGAGGCAAAAACGAGTGTGTTGCGTTGAAGGTCTATGTAGAACAGTTGGACGACATGCAAATCAAATCTAGAAATCCACAAAGAAAGAGGTTTGTCTTTAGTTTGTTAATTAATAATAAATAATAATGTTTATTATATTTAATACATATAAATGTAACATTATAATAATATTTTAGTTAGATTAAAAATAGGTAACAGGTTTCTGTCTTTTGGATTAAAATAAAAAAGTTATTTTACGCTTTTTAGTGCCAAAAAAGAAATGTTTAGGGCAAATTTATACACGGCTGTTTTGTCCCAAACAAAGCCGAAGCTTGTAAAATGGGTACTCAACAACTGATACCTATACACATATTAAACCTTTTGAATAAATACATACATACCAGGGCAAAGGCTACCCTGACGTGTGCACCCGGCAGTTGCTGTGCCGATTGTGTTCGGAGCTGCGCCTGCGCGCGCTGGCTGTGGTGGACGCCGACCCGCACGGCTTCGAGATATTCCTCACTTACAAGTACGGCTCTTTGGTAAGACAAAGTTTTACAATATTATTTTGTCAGTTTAGTTTGTCTAGCAGCGTCATTTTGTTTACTAATGCCCGATGATGAGGACGAGGCGAATGATGGACCGAACGACCTGAAAAGGGCCGAGCTGAATGGGGAGAGCGAAGGACAGGATTAGTTGCTCATTGGGATATATGTCAAGTCAAAGTAAAAAAAAAAGTTCAGCAGTGGATGTCAAGAGGCCGATGATGTAAAGAAATATCTGTACCTGAGAAGCATGAAACTGTAAGTGCCCATGGTGTATACCTACTGATTTAGTAGGTAATACCAGTAGGTATACGCCACGGGCACTTACAGTTTCATGCTTCTCAGGTACAGATATATACTTAGAGAAAGAAAAGGAGCTGTCTCTAGTTTAATATTACCTACTATGCAGAATATTTCACATGAGGGTAACTTAAATAATAAAATAATCCTGTAAGTAATACGTATTATCAATGATCATTCTTTCATCATCATTTATCATTTAAAAGGGACATTAAGGGCACTTTTGAACTACATAATTATGTATTAAAGCACTTACAGCTATCTCGTGTTTATGGACATTCCTTCTTTTTTAATTTAAACAAATCGATCTAATTAGTTTGGTGTTTAGATCAAATCATTGTAGGTGTATAGCCTTACAAACATCTTACCATTGAAAGTCGTCGTAGAATTATGACCTTGTATTATCTAGGTGGAGAAATGATTTTTTTAGCATGTTACTTAATTAAATAGGTTCTGTTTAGGTCAGGTTTGTTTGTTAAAGCCCTCACCTCATCTGTACAAATAATGTAATGAACAAATATCTTGCTCGTTCAGGCCCAATCCCACTTGTCGTCAACCCTGGTCTGCAGCTCTCTGGTACTGCTGGGCGCTCTCCATCACGACGTGATGACCCTGGCTCCGGCCAACGCGCGCCTCGCCCTCACTGAGCGTGACAAACGTAAATTGAGAGCTCTGTTGAAGCGGCCATATTTGGAATCTGCTGCTGGTAAATGCTAGTTTATTTTGGGCATTAGGTATGATAATGGAAATAAAGTAAGTAAGTAGTGTTTGGCTCACTGGCTAATTGTTATGAGTGTAAGTTTATCGCAAGATACTAACAAAACCCAAGTAGGTATATTACCGCGTGAAGAACGCAAGATAAAAAAATGTAATGTTTGATTTACAATTTATTATTATTATCCCGCGATATGAAGTACCTATCATGAACAATTGTCGTCACGAGTCAGATGGTGATGTTGGTGTAATAGAGATGACTGTGTACTGCCCAGGTTCCCGAATAAAAGAACATCTGAACGCCATGCTCGCCAGCGGGGTGAAAGCGGAAATAGAGGCGCTGGCGCCTACCGCCTCCGCGCTCTGCGACGCGTATCTACCCGCCAAACTTATACGCGCCGACTACCTGGGTTAACTAACTAGACCTAGCTATACCTACCTAGTTTATTTAATACTATTTTTGGTACCAATAGAGTTGTGTTGTGAGTAAAAGCTGTGTAACTAAGTATTTATGAATGACATTTAAGAACTGTTAACTTTAGCCAGGTAGTTAAAAGTATTTGGTGTTCCCACCACAGCAAAAAATAATTATTCTGCATAAATTATAATATGTTATTTATTAATAATAATACACCTTTCCTTATTTAGTTAATTTATTCTGTTTTTTATTAATTTCGATGTGATCGTAAATACATCATTTCCTTATTTTGAGGGTACTTGCGCCATCTAGCGATAAATATTAGCAATACAGCTACTGTAGCGGCCTCTATCTAGTATGTTCGTTTTTAGTACTATTGTAAAGTGTTCCGTTCTCTTTTGACTGGTAGTGTCTTATAAGAGCCCTAGGTGGCGCTTTGCTGAACTTGCACAACGCCATCTGTTATCAGCAAAAAGTAAGTAGAAAAACGAGTGTGTGGTGGGTTTACAAAAATCTCTTTGGACTTCATTTGACATAAATTGTCTTGAACATGTTATTACGAAATGTAAAATCATCACAGAATGTGATTATTTTGAAACTACTCAGATCCGAACGGTATTGTGTAATAATATGCCAAGGTATTCCCTAAATTAACAAGTTAGGTTTTCGATATTATGGACCAAAAACCCGAGCAGTATTTTGAAAAGAAATCAGTAAATAAGGCGAGGTCTTGCAACAATGGCTCGCCACCGGCAGCATTAAAGCTCAAAAGCGAGCCTGTGAAGCGAAAATGCTTGGGTTCCAATGAGGCAGTGAGGTCTCTCGACTTAGCCTTAGGTAGATTGAATAAAAAGGTAAACGGGAAGGAATATAACATAGCCACTGCGCCGGCCAGTCCGGTGAGACGCGGCGAGACGTCCGCCCAGATGTTCATGGACGTGGACCGTCCCGGGCCCACGTGCCCGGGCCCGGAGAACGCTTCCCTCATGTCCATGAACTTCTCGCACTATGAGCTGATGCGGAACCTGTCGCACTCCACCTCCAACTCGGAGGGCGCGTTCAGTGGGACGACGTGCAACGCGTACTCGGCCCAAGCAGACACGTCGCTGAGGAACGAGCACCTGGAGAAGTACTTCCGAAGTGTCGAGATGTGGACGCGCAAGTGCGGGGACCCCGACAGTGTGCACATCGAAATACCCGACAAATAACGTGGTAATGAGGTGACGATAATTCCACTTTTTTGTACAAAAATAAAACTTCTCGATGAACGATTATGTAAATTTCAAATTTTTATTTTATCCAAAAGAAACTTTACAGGTGATAACAGAATAATCTCAGAATTTACAAATGAAACGTAATGTTCTATACAACACTGTAACTCTTAAACGAGACGATAAGATTAATAACACTGATTTTAACAATAACGTAGATTTAGATGCTTTTCTAGGCCCTGAAACGGCGTGATACTACATATAATCTGGAAACATTAATATTGGAATAGTAGGTGTAAAACATAATCTACGGTAGCTAGCGTTCAAAGTTAAAAAGAAGAGTATAAAATGACAATGGATTTAATAGAAGATTGTGTGTAGTATCACGCGCGTCATCATTATTCTAACCACTAAGGGAGCAATCCGCGGCACTCTAGAGTTACGAAGGCGGACACTACACTGTTATGAATCACAACTGCACTGCACTCGACGTAAGCCTCGAATAAACTGACATACCATTAAATAGTAAAAATAAATAAATAGTAAAAATATATCATAATAGGTGCATACACCATACCACTTGTCTAATCCTATATGATTTTTCCTGTGGGAATAAAACAAGAATAGGACAATATTTACAAATATAACGTATCGAGCCCGGTTTACGCTGACTTTTATGTGACAAGAAGATCTTATCGTTTGAATAGGAACCAATTATTTCGGGGCTCGATCAAATGTAATAGGTAGATGAAAATAATAAATAAATGAAAATGTGTAGATGAAACACGAGGTTAAGTTAGTACATGGCCCGCTTGAATTTCACACCACAAATAGAGGCAAATGTGAATGAATATAATGAAATACTTACCTACATACTAAAAAGAAATATGAGATGAGTTTACGTCGAGTGCAGTTTAGCGTGACTTACAGGGGAATCCTAAGAACACAGATTACTGATTCACATTTATACCACATCCATTGAACCAGGACAAACTAGGACGAAGATCTAAATTTATTTTTATAGGTAGCTTTACAGTCTTCCGACGCAAGGGCACTGAACATTTACGATTTAATAAAAAAGCGTGAATGTACAGTGTGCTCGCATGAGTATGTAAAGCTAGATTATTATTTCTTTGCAAGACACCTTTTAGAAATAAAGTTAAACACATCAACGTAGCTGATATTGACCGAGTCGGAATAAGGAAATAATTGACATAGTCATCATCACATACCTTTTCCTACTTCCTGCCCCGATATTAAGTCATAGTTTACACGGAAGCTTTCGCTACTCTGGAAGACTAAAGGACTATAATATTTTTATTTGATTTAAATATTAGGGAGTGAAGCGGTGCGCAAACAATTAAGATCCGACCGATTTTGGTGCTAAAATTTAACAACAATCAAGCAATTATTATTTCATCCTTTAAAAATACTATTCACGAATCAAATTGGTGTTATCATCAGAAAATCTCACATTTAGGGCTTCTTACACCAGTTGCTGATAAAGCCCCAGATACCCTATATGCAGGTTATCTACCAGATACCCGTTTTTTTCGTTTTCACAGGTATCTGATTGCCTTATCTGTCCGATATACCGTCTTATAAACTTACAGCCAGATCAAGGGGCTGTTATTTCTTTATCTGTCGGATATGGATTGCTTTTTTTCGAATTTAACGCGGTAATACTTCAGTTTTGTGTTAACTTTTTATGATATATGGATTTATCACTGTTTCATTTATAAATAGTACATTACTGCCGCGGCCCGCAACAGAGGCATTGATGGATGAGCGTGTGAATGTAGGCCGAGGCGAAGCCGAGGCACACATTCGTGAGTCCATCAATGCCTGGTTGAGGCCAAGGCTTGTATAATGCTATTCTCAAATAATGCGCGGAAATCCAAAAAATATCAAGTTTTATTAAAATTGTGAACCGTCTGCACTGAACGATCACGACATAGGGTTGTCACAATACTATCGGCAAATCAAAATACTTTTGGCCATATCTCCGGAACGGCTAGTGCTAGAACCATGTCCATGTACTCAAATGAAAGGGCTCGACGAGATCTAGTTGAATATAATATAAAATAAAATCACCCTGTATATACAATTTTATATGAATATACAGGATGTTTTTTTAAATATTATATTCAGATAGATCTCGTCGAGCCTTTTCATTTGAGTACAAACACGAGGGGTCTAGTACTAGCCGTTCCGGAGATATGGCCAAAAGAGTGTTTTTTTTTCATTTGGCCATATCTCCGGAACGGCTAGTGCTAGACCCCTCGTGTTTGTACTCAAATGAAAGGGCTCGACGAGATCTATCTGAATATAATATAAAAAAACACCCTGTATATTCATATAAAATTGTATATACAGGGTGTTTTTATATTATATTCAACTAGATCTCGTCGAGACCTTTCATTTGAGTACAAACACGAGGGGTCTAGTATTAGCCGTTCCGGAGATATGGCCAAATGAAAAAAAAACACTCTTTTGGCCATATCTCCGGAACAGCTGGTGCTAGACCCTTGTTCATGGTACTCAAATGAAAGGGCTCGATGAGATCTATCTGAATATAATATAAAAAAAACACCCTGTATATATAATTTTTTATTCAACAATTTCCGCGCATTATTTGAGAAAAGTGCTATACAAGCCTGCAATCAATGTAATTTCATGCATCATTCGAAATTTAAATAAAACTTTTGCTATGTTACCTCCGTGGTTGCCATGGTTACACGACAGATATGAATTAATATGGTCATTATTTGACCGCTAGGCACGACAGATATGGATTAAATAGAAACGCAACAATGAATTGAACTGAAGAACTGAATTGAATGAACGGAATGTTCCAACTCCCCGGTAAATCGATGACAGTTTAGCTGCCCGATATTTTAACAGAGACTTGAGTGGTGAAAACGGAAAATATTATCCGACAGCTTTATCCGATAGATTACGTTATCTGTCCGTTTTCTATCTGTAACAATATCAGCAACTGGTGTAAGAAGCCCTTAGGTAACTAAGTTGTATTTCACGTCAGTTATAAATAATTCCTATAGGTAGGTACTTACTATGTGAGTGAACTAACATTTACCTTGTCCTAACACTAGCGTTTCCATGTCATTAGGTCCAAGTGTTAGGCCCCGGTGCTTCGCTCGGTGTCTGGTAACATCGCACGTGTGTCCAGCAATACTAGACTACTGCATACTACCCTGGTATATTATACTCACTACTTTGACTGACTGGTTCAAACATTCGCGCACAATCTTTGTTTATTCCAGACCCGTTGCGAAGCACGTTAAGGCTGCGGCCTAGTGATGTGCCCTGTCCACTAGCAACACCTATTTGATTTACGTCCTAGAACATTCGCTAATGAAATCAATACATACAACATGATGTAAAATTTAAAGCACCCGGTTTCCGAACTCTCTCGTATTTTATCTAACTATAAAATCTCATATGTTCTGTGAAGTACACGGTACACGTAGCCCGTAATATATTGTCCATGTTTGTTTCAACTTTAGGAGAACAAAGCAATATTTTTTTAACTCTGGAAGAATTTTAAAATATGTAAATTAATATTAACCTTATCGTAATTAATTTTAATAATTACAACGAATTCGATTTCACTAGGCCCTACACAATATCAGATGAAGATATTATAATTATAAATATAATTAATCCAATATCGTAATAATTACGCAATAGAAGAATCACAGCATCCTTAAGACCATTAATGGCAATTGAAATTAATCTCATCGACGTATCGTAGGTATTTTAATTAATACAATGATTGTAAAATTTAGACCAAATGGCAGTCTTTACAAATCTGGAATGTACGATATGCGTCTATGCAGGTATCCGATAACACTTAACAAATATCGGCGAACGTTAAACTCTATACAACAACAATGAATGAATTATCTAGATAAGTCACAGTTATGTCCAGTGAAACTAACAACAACGGTACCTACTGGGATTCCACCCATTGCACACCATCGTGTCTTAATCTTGACTGCATTCTTATAATCTCGATTGTAACTAGTAAGAAATTAATTAAAATGCAGTAGTATTTAATGGTGATCATGTAAAATAAAGACGCGATCGAGTGAAGTGGGCAGAAACGTGTCTAAATTGTACTAATTTCCAATCCTTTATTAACTAGGTAAGAATTCCTTTATTATTGCTCAGATATGAATTCACAGCAAGATTCTATTTCATACTAAAATCGGTTACAAACACAACGACCTAAGTTAAAGACATGAATTCATTACAATTGTATGGATTGTGGCTTTTGTGAACCGACTCGATGACTGACTGCCTACACATTACTGAGTTTATCAAAAAGGCAAATTTTCTAGCTCAATTAACATCTATTTTGTACAAGCTTATCACTCAAAGTATATCGGGTTTGAGTTCTATGTACAGTGACACGATATTCACTGACTACAATTACTTTAAAGATTTTAACTATTCTATTTTCGCGGCTGACTTGTTCTTATCTGTCGTATTTTCTTCGTACTTTCAACGCTATTTTGTATAGAAAGTAAGTAGGTAATAGATCGGTTAGATATTTTATTACGTTTAATATTTTTAATAAGGTATGCAGGGTAACTAAGAAGAGTAGTTAAGTAAGTGATGATGTGATGGAGCGAAAGCAGCTAAGGTTAGGGGATGATCAAGGTCACTTCATTTCTAATTATTATAAGTCACTATAAAATGCGCTTCCTTCGATTAATTTACAAATTTATGATTAGGCTATATCTTTATCTACATTGTCATAATATGAGGTATTTTCAACAGCAGTATACAACTTTATAAAACTCAACATTTAATCATCTGTTTTTATTATTATGTATATAAACAATTTGTGTGTATAGGTCTAATAAAATTTCCTAAATTATAAGCTCCTCATTAAGTAACTGGGTAATTTAATTTAATATAGCAACAATCAGATAGACCGTAACGTTAGTGTATTTCGAAATCATAATTTAGAAAACGAGTTTAGATTTATTTATAATGAATGACAAACCTACATGGAAATTAGTTAACAATTGTTTAACAAGAGTTTTACCTTTTAGTTGAACCTCTATATAGAGTTAGAGAAGTAGAAAAGCTTGGTATAGTAAAGGTAGCAGTAGAAAATGGTAGTAAAAGCCTAAAGTGAACAAGCTCGAAGTTTTATGAGTAATAGTATGATCACAATATTTATCATCAGCGTTTATCGTTCACACCAGAAACCGTTAATCAGTACTTACTGGGCGATGTCTTTCATCCATGTGTCTTTTACAAAAGTTTTTAAGATTTAAGTAAGTATCTATTTCATTCGAGTACCTAAGTATATAATTTATTTCCTATCTAGGATGCTTAAAGTTAAGATGAAGTCACAGTACGATAGTTTAGGCGAAGGATGCTGAAGCATAGTTTTCATGGACTGAATGAGAAATAGTTTTATTTGAATACATAATCGAATTGAATACGTATTACTATTACGAAATCAATCTTAATTTCACTATTGCTAACTAACTAGTTCATCGTATTTATGCATATCGTCACAACAGAATGGACTTCTTGTTTTCGTCATAAGTTAGGTACATCTCCTATTCTAATCACACGAAGCCCTCTCACTCGCGCCATCGTCACAAACTATGACATCATCGTCAATACAACGATAGGCATTACTAAACCAAACGTGGGGAACACATTTTATTAAAGCACTATCTCATGTACATATTTACAAAGAGCAATATGATAACAATAAGATATATTCCGGAGGTGATCGGGTACAAGTTATTGCTGATCACAGGTAAGGGGGGGAAGTGGCGTCACTCTTATCTATCGGGAGGGGGCAGCTTGGTATCCTCAGGGTCGAGGGAGAGGCACTCGCGGAGATAGTCCTCCATGGAACGATACACGTGCTCGATCACGCCCTTAAGGTCGTGACCTTCGTCGGCGTATGCCTGAAACATAAAATATTTGACTTGAAAATTTTCAAATTCCAAAATCAGATAAATTGTAATCGAATTTGTAAATTCTTTGAAGATGTATCAGCGAATAGAACATTACTTTAATGGTTATTAAAAATAATAGTACATTGTGCAATAAGGGCGGTAAGTAGGATATTACTAACGAGAGTGTTAGAAGCCCGACGCCGAAGGCGGAGGGATTTTAATGACTCGAGTTTGTAATACCCTTACTGCCCGTGATGCACACAATGTTTTTCATCACATTTGCGAGGAAATAACACAAGGGAACAAATTTATTTTCTTTGACTGTGCTGATATTATTTAAGTTCATTAATTTAAGTTCATTCATTTTAGTTAAATTTATAACTCAAGTTAATTCAGTTTAACTCAAGTCGAGTACAGTCGATTACAGTCGAGTACAGTCGAGTACAGTCGAGTACAGTCGAGTACCGGCGAGTACAGGCGAGTACAGGCGAGTACAGTCGAGTACAGGCGAGTACAGGCGAGCACAGTCGAGCACAGTCGAGCACAGTCGAGCACAGTCGAGCACAGTCGAGCACAGGCGAGCACAGGTGAGCACAGGCGAACACAGTCGAGCACAGGCGAGTACAGGCGAGCACAGTCGAGCACAATCGAGCACATTCGAGCACAGTCGAGTACAGTTGAGTATAGGCGAGTACAGTCGAGTATAGTCGATTTTAGTCGAGATAAGTCAAGTCACCTACTCAATTTAACTTAATTTTTAACTTAATTAATTTAATAAACCAGTTCAGTACAGCCAGCTACACATTACAGCATGTATAATATTGTACTGATTTTCATTATTCACCCGCGGGTGTATATAGGCCAGTGTATTTCTATAAGTACGCATATAATCAGACCCTGAACGAGCAAGTGTGATGAAAACAAATATATCAATACAGCTGAAGTCTAACCCGACATAACTTATACGAATAGTCGTCATGCTGACCTGGTAACGGAACAACACGCCGGCATCCGTGAGAGCCCGTGCGAGTTGAAGCGCGTGCGGGTAGGGCGCGCTCATGTCCGCCATGCCGTGCAGCAGGTACAGCGCGTGCGCAGGCACGTGGTGCGCGCGCTGCGACGCGTCCGCCTCCACGTAGCCCTTATAGTTTACCGACGGCTGGCCGAGAATGCGCTCCGTGAACGCCGCATCTGCACGATTTAAAGCAGTTGACCATGAAAATTACAATTAAAATTCTAGTTTGATTAAGAAACTCTTATAAGTATTTCAAAAACTAACTGTAATAAAGCCAGTCTGTGATAGGTGATACAGCAATTCCGCACTTGAGCGTAGATTGTTGAGAACCAAGCAGCATGGCGGTGACATATCCGCCGTAGCCCCAACCCCATACCGCTACACGAGTAACGTCCAAAAATTTGAATGTGTCTAATAAATACCTGGAAACAGTGAAAAGTTAGAATTTTAACACAGTATCGTTAAGTGTCCTGCCAGGTGGACCGACTACCTAAAGAAAGTGGTCAAAATCGGCCTGGTGTGGTGGACATTAATTGGGGAAACCTATGTCCAGCAGTGCACGTTGAAGGGGTGATATGATGATGATCGTTATTTTGAAGACATTGAGAGTAATTTCTCGTGTTAGTTTACATTTAGCTTATATTGATTGTATCAATGGCTACTAATTAATCTTGAGTGAAATATCAATATTTAAAGGTGTGAAAGATTGTAATAAGCATAAATAGCTGACCTAATAACAGCCAACTGATCAGCCACCTCTACGCCTCCGAGGCGCCCCCGTAGCAGCGCCCGAGGTAGTCCCCTCGCACCTGACACGTCTAACTTTACGTAGACGACATCATTGCGCGATGACATGTACGAGCCCCAGTCAAGTAGAAACTCTTCCGTTACTTGTTGACTGCCAGGTCTACCATTTCTGTAACCAAAATGTTATGCTACATCTGTAACCATGCCAAGTTTTCAATATCAAGGCTTACTTAAGAAATAAGCAAATCAAATTATGGTTTTGGCACGTACGAGCATTTTTAAGTCACTTTGTTTGGTAGTATCTTGTGAGCTATGATAATTTAAATTGAGTAGGTATAATGTTCGATCTGCTGAAAAAATTAAAACTATCTCGTATGCGTACACTTGGACAAGAACTGGGAAGGCAGCGTCGCGCAACTCCTCGCGCCACGAAGGTGGAAGCATGAGCTGAACGCGCGCTTTAGAGCCACTGCTTAGCTGCACATCGAACGACCGGCGTGACGGTAACGCCAGTTCACGTAGTCGTACAGATCTGTGAAACAATTACAAATCATGCGCTCATTTTGTCAGTTCAAAGAACTTAATATTGTTGCTATCATTAAAAGGGTCAGGCATACCCGGCGACACCTAGACCCTATTATGTGATCTTTAGTGTCCCTTGTTTAAAATCCTGTGTTTAAATCCTACCTATCCATAAGAGTCCGCTATTATGCAGATAACAGTGTTATGACAAAAAATGAGACAATTTAGTTACGCTTTCTTAACTTACCTATAAGGCCTCGTGTCGTACAATATTCTTTCTAATTTATGTGTTCTAGCATCATGGAGTCCTGCTAAAGGCGGACCTGGTCCACCGCACTCCAGGACATAATGTGAGATGCCCACATTTGGCTTGGCTGGGGAGAAGGTGGCTTTCCAAAACGAGCAGTTAGCGTAGTGTAAGCGGGCCGGCCACACCGCGAGCTCGCACGTCAAGCAGCGGGGCTCCTCTCGCTCGGCTCTCGCCCTCACTGAGTTGCTGCCACCCCCATAGCCAGGGTCCCGAACGACGTAAACATGTTTCTGGCCTGGCCTCTCAGCGCTACCTGTTAGATCAGAGACCGTATCAATAGAAGTGGTCAGTTATGGAATAATGAAATCAAACTAAACTTTTCAAAACCAGCGTAGAGGATTGCAAAAACTATCACACACAATTGTTCCTTGACGCTTCTGAAAAACTAATACTGGTGCTACTTTTCACAGCAAGAGCATGTATGTCGCAATATAAACAAATTTTAGCATGAAGAGGTAGTGTTAGTAAAATCTCCGCTATTCAACAAAGAAAACACTCAACTGCACTCAATCTAAATACTTAATTTGGTTTGCTTGGTTCACCATATCAGGATGCAGTTTAGGTATGTACAACTTTTCTTTGTCTAAACCTTCAATCAAAAGAAAATAAAACTCATTATGGAAAATTATAATAACGTAAAGCAAAGGAATAAGTCGCAGGGCATACCTAAATAATATACTAAATGATTGTCCTCGTCCCAGGCTAGAACTTCTGCCACCTCTACTTTGCCGTGTGATAGCACAGCGAGACGCTGTCGGATTACGTCTACGTGTTTGATGTGTGTGTAGTATTGCCCCCCGCCTTCTTGCACCGCCGCCAGAAGAAGGAACGCACTGCCATCTTCTGAGTAGACTGGCTGTTGGTGAACTTCTAACCATGGCTCATCTGTTGCTTTTTCTGCATGCAACTAAAACGACAAAACAAATAACTATGACTATTTACCTACTGCACATTTTTGTAGTAGGCAGGCTGACTGGTTGAACGAGGGAATAATTAAGAAGCTCATATCCATTCCATAGGTGCAAGAAATATAATAATAAATTTTTGTACTATTTTCGAATCAAAACCTATAATTTTAGTCGACACTAGCTCCCAAAATCAGGTGTTAAGTCAATGGTCAGTCAGGTGACCTCCCGATTTCCTCTCCCACCACGAAGTGAATACTAATGGTCGTATTTTAGTAAATCGTGGATTTTTGAAAACCTTTAAGTCCTGTTTTTTAGAATCTACTTCGACTTTTTATGTAGACGGCATTGTGGATTACTTTACTACCTCCATAAAGGATTCCCTCGTTCATCTAGTCTCGCTTATCACGTAAATAACAGTACCTCTGTACAGGTCCAATTAGGTGTAAAACAGCTGCTATAAACAGTAAGATTCTGCGCTCGATTCATCCACACGACCCCTATATGTGAGTTCTCTTTGCCCACCCACTGGGCTGATATGAGGTAATATTCCCTGGAAATAAAAGCACTATTAGCATCTGAAGAAGCTAATGCTATTAATTGAATTAATATTCAATTCGAACCAAATGCTTGACACTTACATTCCATCTAAAGTATTTGGGGGTCTGACTTCCCATCTTGGCGGGGCCGTCGTATTTTGAACTGCTACTATCCATAGTGTCACTTTCGGTATCGAACTGCCGGGCTGGAACATTGCAACAAGTGTCATTCACAAGAATTCATTGCAATTGATTTGATTTAGGTTCGTGGTCCTACCATGTTAGGACGGCAGGACCTAAAAGTAACTTTAGAGTTAAAATTTTGGTGCATTAATTTATTATGGTAACATTTTTTAAAGTTGTATGCGATTTATTATTTTTAAAGTGGATTTAAATACATCCCTTTTTACTTTCTCGACCCTCGTACGTAGGGTAAAGGAAATTGTTTTAGTGACGGCAGAGGTAAAATAAAATAAATATATTGTGGTAAACTGATTAGAGTAAGCGGGGTAGTCACGTGGTGTTGATTGGACCCTGATGCGATTAACATAGGCAGGAAGGAAGTTACTGTGAGTAGTGTAAGGTGTAGGTAATATGCTTTTCTCACCGTGGGATATCTGATAGTGACATGGTCTGGGAAGACGGTGTGCAGGGAGTTGTTGACAGCGGGGAGCAGGAAGCCGGCCCTGGCGGCCCCCGCCCCCCCGATCCCCTCAGAGATGCGGGGGAACCTGAGCTGGGAGACGGCGCTGTCGTCGTACTGGACGTACATCACGAGGGCGCCGTCCGGTGACCCCCATGTTGCAGAATGTGTTTTTGTCACCTCCTCTGTAAATATCGTCGGGTAAATCGTCAATATATAGATAAGTAGGCGCTTAAAGGCAAGAAACGCGTAGAGTAAATCGTACTTATTGTGCGGGATTGGAATCCGTTAATTTTAATTGTTCTGAATTTTATTTTTCTGAATATCCATGATTCTCCCATCTTTGTATCATCATCATCATCATCATCATCAGCCTGCACTAGTCCACTGCTGGACATAGGCCTCCCCCAAGGCGCACCACTGAGTCCGATCTTCGACTCTCCGCATCCAGTCACTACCAGCCGCCCTGCGCAGGTCGTCGCTCCATCTAGCCGGGGGGCGTCCCACACTACGCTTGCCTAGTCGTGGTCTCCACTCGAGAACTCGTCTACCCCAGCGGTTATCGGTTCTCCGACAGATGTGACCAGCCCACTGCCACTTCAACGTGCTAACCCTTTGAGCTATGTCAAAGGCTTTGGTTCTCTGGCGGATCACCTCGTTTCGGATCCTATCTCTCAGAGAAACCCCGAGCATAGCTCTTTCCATAGCCCGTTGAGCGACTTTGAGTTTTCGGACTAGTCCCACTGTCAGTGTCCACGTTTCGGCGCCGTAGGTCATTACGTTATTATCATCTTTGTATGGTATTTTTAAATGTATGGTCAAAGTTTTAACCCAATTCCAGTAGGTAAAGTACCTAGTTTTCGTTTAATTTGTTTGACGTTTGAGTCCAATTTCGAAGCTCCTGCACGAGAACCAGTCATCACTTATCTGATGGTCTTCATCAGGCCCTCAAGATTGAGCGTCAGTATTTTAATTTATCGTAATTTTGATTCCGGATTGATAGAGCAATTGAACTAACAGCGTAACAAAACGGAATAGTATAATCCAAGTAGTTAAACTAAGTATTAGTTATATTGTATGACAGAATGGACATAAAAATACCAAATAGTTATACTGCTCGGCATGACATATTGGAAACGTAAAATATTGCACAAACCTTGATACAACCAGTCGGACACGCCATTGTAGACACGTCCCGGACTGGCGTCGTCGGTGAGTCGAAGCAGGGGCGCCCACTTCGCCGGCGGGCCCGGGCTCGCCAGGACCTCGTTGTCGGCCGCCAGCAGCAAGGCCCCGTCGACGCCGAGCCACGCGGCGTGCTGCCACTCCCAGCTCCCCTGGCCATCCCCGAACAGTGGAATGTGGTGGCTGGCGATCACAAACATGATAGATATCGGCACAACGGACAGGAGTGAGAGGCGTCTTCGAATATTCCGACGGTTCGATTGGCTATACACACAGATCCTCAGCCCGAAAGACGACCACTGGACAAACGGTCTGACCCAAAGATCACTACAATGACTGGTCCTGCGTTGTCTTGAGCGGCGCGCCTTGGGGCTATATCCAACAGTGGACTAGTGCCAGGCTAATGATGATGAAACAGTGTCGCCATTGAGAAATTATACAAATTTAAACCTCAGGTGGTCAATACTAATGTAATTGGAAGTCTGAAAGAACCTCAGTCTTAAAATAATGAAAAGAACTTAATTGAATAATAAAAGCGGTAATCTTGTAAGATGGAGGCAAGGTTTACGTCTTGTATTCCCCGTAGTGCAGTAAGTTTCAGTTACGTCGGTCACTAAAGAATGTAAAGTTGCCTCACTCCGCCCGGGCCGCATTAAAATTCTGCTCACAAATTTTGAAATAAATTGGGAATCGTATTCGCGTATCTATAGGGGAAATAGATTTCTGCACCCGCTCTAGAGGTAAGCGAAAAGAAATTCGCAAAGAAATAGGTATACCTATACGATTTAAAGAGAGAAGCAAAGTAAACCGACAGGGAGACGGAGACTCTTTCAAATTGGCTTTTAAAAGCTATTTACCTCGTCGGGACACTTTAAAACTCTTTTATGCAGAATTTACTTGAAACGAATTCTCGTTAAAGGATAACAGTTTAGTTTGTCAGACTGCGAGGAAAAAATATCAGAACTATCTGCAATGCGTGTTCAAGAAGGTATAGATGATTCATCTAAGATGAATCAGCATAAGAAAATTCTTACATTTCTAGTAGTTAGTGCCATACATATTTTACGGAATTGTTTTTTGTTTTGTTTTCCATGTGTGATTTCTATGACACTACCTATTACAAGTACAAGTATATTCTCCTATTTATCCTGATTCATCTTCCAAGAGTAGATTAGGTACTATGTACCTTTTGACTGTTGCTGGCGAAAGTGTTAAAAGGAAGTTTGTTTATATGAAAACAATTCTAGCATTGTTATTAATGATAACGGCGAACACTCTGGAGATTCCTTTCTTACCTTTGTTTTCAGAATTAAAGGTGACTACAGCGGCGTGTGAAGAAGTGCCGCAGTCCCCATTAAAATTCCTCTCGCAAACGATAAATGTGGAAAGGAAACGAATTGAGATCGTGCAGATATTTTATATTCCTATAGAAGGAAAACGGAATCATGCTCCGTCCAACCAAACGTCGCAGACATTTTTATAGATCTCGACAGATGGAATACCATTTGAATTTCTACGTAAAATGGTACTTACATTTACATTTGAGAATTGTGTATTAACACATCTTTAAAAAGGTAAAATGCCTTTTCAAAAGTCGTTTAGCGTAAGTACGCCTAGTGAAAACCAATTTGTGAATCTGAAATTGAAATCCATAAGGAAAGGTGAACCTTCGGAGAAGGGCTATAACTGTGGTCTTTACGATGGTCAGGCGTCAAAATATCAAAAGTAACTCACTCATTTGTGACGTCATAAACGGTGTAGTGCGCCGTAAACGTCCGCCGATAAACCTGTGAAATAATAAAACTGAAATAACATCATCTGTTGGTTGCAGTCGGTCGCGCTGAGCTTCGGTAACGATCGTCTTGTTTATTTTAGAAAAGAATATAATTAAAAGTTTAACGATACAATGGATACGTGCCTCCTTGAGGTTGTGTTGGAAGAGAACGTAGCGCAAGTTGGGCGAGCACTGGTAGCCGCGCACATTGAGTTGCCTCTGCGGACAAAGTAATATTCAACCTAGACACAGAGTATAATAATATAATCCTTAGATAAAATAAAATTTTGCAAAAAAAATAAAAGCGACATATTTGTAAAAAAATGTATAAATTTTGTTTTTGTACACCGACATCCCCAAATTTATTAAATTTTATTTTTTAAACTTGAAATGGGACCATCTTCGAACAATAGTTTTCAGTGTTAGTTTATCCAATAATAGCCTACATCAAATCCGCTCTCAAGGTATTATTATCGTTTTAATGGAAATTACATTCGTTACGGTGATTGTACGAACGCAAGTTTAGTTTCAGCTATGTGTGTGCTTCTGTATGCGTGTAATCCTGCACCCAGCCTAGTTTTTCGTTTAAGCAATCTTAGAGAGTGCCGTATCTTCCTCCTTTGGTTTAATTTAAACAGTCTACGCTGGCAAAGTTTAGCTTCACAAAACTTTGGATCTTTTCTTATCTTCTTTGCGTGCTGTCAATATTATCAGCATCTAAAATCTTTAAACTTGGATTTTTCTAGTAAAATTTTTCCATCTAAAATTTTAACGTTCTTTGTTAAAAAAAACACAACAAAACAACGACGCTACTTTGTATGCTCTCGCTTCAAACCTCTTGTGTGCGAAACGTTGGCAAAGCATTCTCGGTGGGGTTAAGAGGAGTAAGAGGCAAGTTGTGGCCACTTTACTATAAAGCGGTTTACGCGAAACTCTCTGAGCGCAATAATCTGAGGTTTGCCGCTCACACTCTACCTGCCTGTTAATTAAATGCATATACAAGGAACATTGCAACGAATGCCGCTACGCATAGTAGAATCTAGTAAACTCTAAAATGACACCAGAGAAAGATGCGATACTTATTTCTTTGAAATGGTCCTACAAAATTAGGTCATAATTATGAATACAAAGCGCGAACGTCTAAATTGTAAAATTAGGTAAGTTCCAAGTTGGTCAGTTTCGGTACAATACAACGGATTGAATGCATGTCAACATTCCGTCGTTATTACAGAAACCGTTACCACTTTCCTATTACGTTAACAATAACGATACGCCGAAGAGACTGTTGCTAGACTGATTATAGTTTTCAGTTCATTGTAAGATTATATTGTTTAAAATAATAATCTAGTGCATTGTTAACAAAGGTCGATAATCTCAGACTACTTAACATATCATACTTACACGTCATTATCGTGCATATCTTTCAGAACTATAATTCAAATTCGGAGAGTGAACCTTAGTGACATCTTTAATTGATATAGTAAGGAATTTTATTAAAACTGATAAACCACTTTTTTGGCTGACTGTCCTACTATATAAGTACTACATGAAACTTACGAGGGTGTGATTCGTGACGAGCACGGTGAGCGTGTTGTTGAAGGTGTCGAGCGCCAGCAGGCCGCCGTCGTCGGCCTGGTACACCAGCTGGTGCGAGTTGACCCACGTGGTGGGCAGTCGCTCCCCGGTCAGGTCGCCGCGAAGGAACTCGTCCAGGCGCATGCGCCGACCCGACCAGTACAACAATTCGTCCACATATCTGAAATAACAAGCTTTTTTTTATGAATACAAAGCGCGAAAGTCTAAAATGTACTATAACAAGCTTTCTCAAAAACCAATACAAAATTAATTAAAAATAGGTTCGATTTGCAGATAGTATAATTTAGGCGGTCTAACCTAAGGTCTATCGCTATAACCTATCTCTTCCAGACAACCTTCTAACCAATAGTTAGAAATAATGTATTAAATATATTTCTACATCTACGCCACGTGTCGAATCTCAAAATAGGATTTCTCCTGTACCATGAGATATACGAGGGCAGGACAATTCACAAATATAACACCCAGACGGGGACCAAAGTTGTCCCGCTTGTCCCCAGCGGGAAACGAACCCGCGACCTCTGGCGCTCCAGTTCAACGACCAAGCCACAACCCTTAGGGGGTGAAATTAAAAAAAAATGTTTCGTATCTGTCCCTATTCAGTTTTAATATGGTTATAACTTACCCTAATAAGTAAATAGCTGTGACGATACCGGCTATTACAAAACTGATGACCATCAAAGAAAATATAATGCTTCTCCAGTTGTGGCCATCTCCTGCGTATAATTCCTGAAAATATCAAAATTCGAAGATTAAAATGAAATATAAAAAGTGTGGCCTCGTGGAGCAATCACGTTTATTTTGTAAGGATATCTCTCACTTTGGAGGTGCCAATTTTTGGAATAGAATTTAATTAATAACATATTTAAGTTAATTTTATTCTATATGGCAAATTAGATAACGAAAATAGACAATAAACTACTCAGTCCAAAGTTTCCAGTAATATAGAAACATTAGAATAACACATAGACTATAATTTCTAAAAATATCTCGGGAGAAACTCTTGCGGGAAAAACTTTTCTCCCTTTTAAAAAATTTGCTTTTTTTCGCCCGGCGGCTTCGCCCTTTGTCTAGCAGCTTGTTCCGGCGAACAAGCTGCTAGACAGAGGTGACGGCGCGGCGCCGAAGTAGCGATACTAATGTCTGCGTGTCCGCGTGTCCACCACACGTCAGTCCCCTCATAATAATATGACCATATCAACAACAATCTCGTTTCTCGGTGACGTCCCGGTGACGGCGGGGACGGACAGTGGACAAACGGCTCTATTAGTGGATGTTATGTAAAACTTACGTCGTCCTTCGCTGCCTTGGGGTCGGCGACCTGCAGCGTCTCGTCGGGCGGCAGGCGCCAGGAGCCGCCGCCGCCGCCGCCGCCCGAGCGGTCCGTGTGGCCGGTGGCGTGCATGCGCCGCCGCCGCCGCCGCGCGCGCACCCGCCACCGCGCCGCGCTACGCCTCCGCCCGCGCGCACGCGCCCAGCGCCGCCTGCGCTCCGCCCGACAACACGCGCGCAAGACCACCCATCACTGCAACCAAACAAACAAACACACTGTAGCTCAGATACATCGAAACCAACAACAAGTACCTTCCATTGCTAAGGTAGCCGACGTCCACAGACCGGGCCAACGAATATGGACGGCTGAGCGAACGGTAACGAAGCTTTGTAAGCCTTCACTCTCAACTCGTAATGTGGCATCCAAAGACATCGGACTATTCGAGTGAACGTTCATTAATCTGTTTATGGACGTATCTCCGAACGCCAACGAACGTGCAGTACTTAGCCAACGCCGAATGCAGTTTAATAGAAGCAAACGACCGCTGTTACTTACAATTATACATGCGACATTTGGATTGCTGCGTACACTGTGCTGTGTATTGCTTGCCACACTAGAAATTAAAATTAAAATTCAAAAATATTTTATTGCATGTAAGTACACTGTGTACATTTATACAACTTAATTTTTTTTAAATTAAAATTCAAAAATATTTTATTGCATGTAAGTACACTGTGTACATTTATATAACGTATTTTTTTTATCTACAACGTCATTTTTTAGAAGACACGAAATACCTCGTGTGCTTGTTATTATTTATTATTACACTAGTCAATGGCCCTGGTTACAGGAAAAGGGAGGACGGTGTGGTCACCTTGCAGACGGAAATTGCACAAAAATACCTATAGGTAGCAGTAAGTGCGTCAAAATGTGGTATATTTGAAATAAGTATAGTACAGCTAATTGGTTTCCAACCGCACCCTTCCATTTGCCATCCCCCCCCCCCCCGCTCTCCCACTACGTTAGCGCATCATCATGCTTTTCAAATTGTATTTTTGGACTCCGTTGGTAATGTCTTGGGTGGGACTGTTTTTTTACTGTATGTAACAGACGCAAGTAGCGTGAGAGCGGGGGTGATATTATTAATATACCTACATAGATACATTTACTAAGGATCATGTGAGTGAGCTATCGAAGAAATCCGCGTCATCATCATCATATCAGACGTCCACTGCTGGACAAAGGCCTCCGCCAGATCCGCGCGCGTCAACAATAACATAATTTTAATTCCTACAAAAATTTGTAAGTGATGTCAACACAGCCTATAGCTGGCATTGCCTATCGTTCTGATTCGTGTAGGATGAGATGAGAAAATGGTAAGATGGTAAAAGGAATAGAATAGCAGATAATTTGTTAATAGGCCGTGCAGACGCCTGCGACGTTACGATACGATGGAGTGCCGTTGGAGTGCGGCCAACGGACGAACGCCGGCGCACGCCACCAGTTTATAGATTCGGTCGACGCCGACTTTACGACTCTGTAAAACTTACTCCAACTGCTCTCGATACGATTTTTTTTAGATAGACGCCGTTTTTATTACACGAATAATCGGATCAGATGGGTCATTACTTTAGATCGAGTACACGCGTTGTATATTAATATCTATATCTAATCTATATTACGCGATGTAGGAGTAGAAATACATCCGGGTAAGTACTTAGCTGTAACACAAAAAAATCAAAATACCGTTTAATAAAGGTTGTTTAGAAAAAATAAGGTATTACGCACTACTTAGGTGCAAATTGTAGCTGTTTTTCTTTTATTTGTGCAATACCCTATTGTGTAAATTAAGTGAGAAAATCATGCGTGCTACGCGCGTGCTACGCTCGTAGCATCTCGAACCAGTTAAAGTGTGAATAAATGAAACTAAGAGTAAATTCATTTTCATCATCATATCAGTCTGTCGACGTCCACTGCTGGACAAAGGCCTCCCCCAAGGATCTCCACGACGACCGGTCCACCATAGGGGGAAGAGTAAATTATTTAAGAGAAGTTACAAAATATCCGCATTAGATGTGTAGGTACTGCAGTAATGCCAACAAGGCTAGGTATAGAGTCCCACTTACCGTAAAACTCCCTTTTAACGTAAAAACAGTCAAAAGTAACGTGAAATGTAATAGCTGACTTAGGCGTGCGTCCGTAGGCCGAATGGCGAAAAAGTGCGCGCTCGGCAAGAATACTGCTGACAAATTCTTCCTTTTTTTTGGAGACAAAAGTGGACCGAAAAGCGTTAATTGTAGTTTGCGGTGAGAATCACTGAGAGTCGGCGTCGGCGCTTACAGATTTTTATCTGCACCACTAATGCTGGGTCCAACAAAATGAATTCGAGAAAACCCCTCGGCAGCTTGTTAGAAAAATTAACTAGGTAGCCATTTAAATATTTAAACAATAACAAATTTGCGGCTGCGGGAGGCCTATGTCCAGCAGTGGACTAGTACGGGCTTAACAATATTTGAATTTGATTTGTAGGTAGTTTATTGTATGATACTTGTTTTAACAAATCACCAGGACTTCTGACAATAGCCTTCGTCAATGAGCGACGATTATCCGATTGCCAAACGTGCAGTCGCAAACAAAAACTGTAATTAACTTATTATTATTCGCGCAGTAACTTTTCCCATTTGCATTTCAAAGCTTTTCCAGTTTAATCTCAAGCAACAATAAAACGAAAAGATGAGAGCAACTATCTTTAAAACGACTCCACCCAATCTTGTACCACAGCCAAGAGTTGGTAACGCCGTCGGCTCAGATAAATGGCGTGCTATAGACTGCGCTAGGCTTAAGTGTAAGGGTGGATGCCAATTAAAAACATTAAGGATGCAGGCACGTAGCAAGTATTTAAACCCCCACAGTCTAAAGCCAACATCCATCAGGGAGTTTCCATAAACAACGCAACAAAATTTGTGCTCCTTATTGACCCCTCCTTGACCTAGCCCAGCGTAATCTTACGAACCGTTTCCAACTTTAAGGAAGAAATTTAGCTACACCCATAGAGGGGCGCGGGCGCCATCCCTATGGAAAAAGTTTGTAGATGCATGCCTTCCAAGTAGTAAATCTGTTGCCACGCGCTGCGCAATGCAACACAATTACACAACCTTTGTGACGGACGCCTTCCATATAGTTTCATACATTACAACGGAGCTACCTGCCCTGTGTGTTTTAGCCTCGACGAAGTTTATTGAAGGCCCCTAAGCGACGATCCTGGGGGTGTCATTCCAAACACTACACGCAGCTAAGGTTCGATTCCATTTAAGACGTCTGATATTCAGCCTGGGAATTCGCTCGTAATATGGTTTTAGGGCGAGCTTGATTCAATTTCAAAGGTTCGTCGTGGGGTCTAAGATATCCTCATCGCCCCAATTACGTCCCCTAAACATATTTCTTACGAATATCCCGGCGGGCTTTACAGTTATTTTATTCGTGTCTATGGCCTCGGCTCAAAGGCTCCCAAGATTGACTTAGCTGCAATGCAGATGGACTTAATGCGACGTACTTTGCAATTAAGCACGTAAGTTACGACCTTAAAACAGAGCGGTGGACGGCACAATGTTATTTTCTAGTTGTGAGTACTCTTTTATGTAACTCATGGCACTACCATGGCCAACCAAAATACTCGTAGTGGAAGATACCACATAATACATGATGGAAATTAAAATCCGTGGTTAGAGGGAACGCCTATATTTTTTTAAATAAGTGCAATTGCATTTAAAGATATTTAAGAAACCACTTGTCTTAACCAGGTATCAAACCGGTCTAATTGGATAAAGATCCTGTATTTTTATGATATCCATCGAAAGGGTAAATTAATCATGAGAATAATCACTGCTAAGAACCATAGTATCTTTAAAAATAGAAAGAACAAAAGAGTCAAGAGTAAGTAACTTAAATGGAAAAAGATATTTTCCCCATTAAAATTTTAAATTAAATATCCACGCACGGTAGCCCAGTGTGGGTTGGTGCCATTTAATGGTTGGTGCAATGGACTTAATGGAAATACGCCTGAGAATTCTTTCTTCGCAGGTTTTCTGGCGATGTGAGAATAGTCACCTGAAGTTTCGAGAAAAGTTTTTGGAAGATGGCACGAACGGGGATTGAATTCGGGCCTCTGGACATGACAGGCCGCGTCTTCCTACCCCACTACGCTAGCGACGACGCTCTTTAGCTGTGAGAACAGTATTTATGGTTATTATGATCCTAGCTGACCCATGTCAATAGCAATACTCTGGCGAGCGGAGGCTGGCGAAGGGCCAGGCTCTAATTCAATTTGAGTCAAGCGCTGCACTTTGTTCCACTAGCTCTCATTGATGGCGAAAGTTTTATGATGCGATAAAACTTTTAAAATTTGTTTTTGTAACGTGTTATTATAAATGTCTAATTTACGATTTGGAAGTTCTGTTGTACGAGTAAGTATCGTGAAATTATTTGTGATTTAAAATCACGGATTGTTAGTAATTTTTATGTTGCACGGTTAAAATAAATCACTGATTTACTTAATATGAAATGTTAGTGCTTCCCAATGGTCCTTTTTCTGGCTCCACTATGTAACTACAGTAAAGCCTTGTAATCTGTGGAAACTGTCTCAGTCTATGTTCTATATTCGTTCTCCTTCTTTAGACTGTAAGTTTCCTGAATAAAATAAAATAAAAATAAAAATAAAAAGCCATTTGGCAGATGGAACCCGTGTAATTAGTGTTTTTTTTTTTTTTTCATTTCATTTATTTAATTCTTAATGGTTTACAGAGTTACGTCTCCAAAGCACCAGAAAGTCATACAATAATAATATAAATAATTTCACATTAAATTCAATATAAACATTAAATAAAATTGTCAAAGTCATTAAACATTAATAAATACCAGGTCAATATTAGAATAAACATTAAATAAATAGTCAAATTCAATTATACAATAGTCAAATAAATATATACATTCCTAAGGAATGTTCCAATGCCATCTGCAAATATGTCAATGTCAACGTTCTGAGCGAGTATGTCACCGAGCAAACGGAGCGCGCGCGCTGTAGGCGCGTTGCGTGCGCGGTGCGTGCGCGCGGGCGGACCCGCGAACAGCCGCGGCGTGCGGCGCGGCGCGACCGAGCCGCACTCGTCCCTCGACACTCGAGGCACCCTCAGGGCCATCTGCTCTAACACCGACTGGTTGTCGATCTTACCATGTAGCACCGAATAATAGTGTACCACTAGCATTACCTTCCGACGTAGTGTTAATGTGTCTAACCCGACCATACCCGACACAAACAGAGAGGGATACAAAAAAGGATAGTATCCGTAGACCCGCTTGTATAGCCACCGTGCAAACTTACGTTGGATTTTTTCAAGCATTAGAGTGTATTTGGTTTCATAAGGATCCCAGACAACAGCGCCAAACTCGAGCGTACTACGGACGTAAGCATTGAACAACACTTTGGCTACGTTCACGTCACTAAACTGTGAGGCAGTCCTCATGACGAAGCCTAGCGTTTTATTAGCCTTTTTACAGATGTTTATAATATGTGTTCGAAATTCAAGTTTACTGTCTAAAGTCAGTCCTAAATCCCGGATTTCGTTGACTCTCTCCATTGGAGTATCGGCCAGACTGTATGTTGCAAGTAAAGGGGATCGCGACCGAGAAAAAGTAATAACCTTGCATTTAGAGACATTGAAAGTCAAGCGGTTCGAATTGCTCCACTCTACCACAGAGTCGATGTCTCTCTGTAAGGCCTCGGTATCAGCAATTTCGCTCACACCCAGACAGAGCTTCAAGTCATCCGCGAACATGAGGCACTTTGCAGCGCCCACAACCCGCGGGAGGTCATTGATCATCAGCAAAAACAAAGTAGGGCCCAAGGTGCTGCCCTGACTGACTCCCGAACGCGTGTAGTAGTCATTTGACTCATGACCTGCCACTCGGACGTACTGGCTGCGACCACACAGGTAGCTCGAGAAGAAATGTAGGAGCTTGGGGGTGAATCCGTAGTCCGCCAGCTTCTGGAGAAGTATGTCGTTGTCTACCAAATCGAATGCTTTTTTGAAGTCGAAATATGTAGCATCTACTTGCCGACCTGCATCCATTTCTGTAGCGACGTAGTCAACCAGGTTGATGTGGTTAGTGGTGGTCGACCGAGCCCCACGAAACCCATGCTGGCAGTCATCCAAAACACATCCCATTTGTCGCCTAATATATCTATCCAAAATAGACTCAAATATTTTACCGAAGACCGACAGCACAGCTATAGGCCTGTAGTCAGTGACCTCAGAACCATCCCCAGCCTTAGGAACTGGCGTAACTCTGGACGTCTTCCATCTCTGAGGGTAAGTAGATGTTTCAAGCGACAGATTGCATATAAATAGTAGAGGTCGCGCGAGTACCTCCACACAGTCTTTTATTAAAAAACCCGGCACTCCATCAGGACCAGAGGAAGAGCACGGCTTGAGTCGCTTCACCGCCGCGCGCAAGTCGGCCCCGTCCACAGCGCCGATGGCAACTCGGGCGGAGTCGCGTGCACTCCCGCCACTGGCCGCCGCAGCCGCGTAAAGTCTGGGCGTCTCACTGTGGAACACAGAGCCGAAATAACGGGCAAACGCGGCAGCGGCCGCCTCGCCCTCAACCTTCTCCCCTTCAAACGTAAAACTCTCGCAGCGCCGTCTGTCCTTCCTCTTGTCTTTGATGTATTCCCAGAACTTCGCAGGTTCGTCTACTATTTGTTTTTGGGTTGTCATTATGTGATTCCTATACGCAGTCCCGATCAGCACTTTAACGCGAGATCTGTAATATTTGTATAGTTCATTGTTAAACGTTTTGCCCTCCGATTTATATTTAACGAAATGAAAATGTTTATATTTAATATTCTGGATAATTTCCGCTGTATACCACCGTGGATATGTGAATTTGCCTGTTTCCCGAGGGGGTGTTCTATGTGGCACATGAGCGTTTAAACAATCGTATAGTTTTTGGTAGAGTCTATCGGTTGCGGAATCAACGTCCTTGTCATCGAACAGATCCGACCAGTTTATTTCGGCCAACGCAGCATATAGTCCAGCGAAGTCTGCCTTACGGAAATTCCACGGCGGTGGTGCATCGGGTCGCGAAGTGACGGGTCGCGGGGGGCGCGGGCCGGCGGCGGCGCGGGCGCCGCGCGGCAACGACACGGCCACGCGCAGCGGCGGGTGGTACGCGTCGGCCGGCACCAGCGGCTCCTCAGCGTCACACACGGACACGTACTCGCATGACAACCCGCCCAGAACGAGGTCCAATATGTCGTCAAGATTATTTAATACATTATTGTATTGTGTCAATTTACAAAATTTTATAAAAAAATTAAACTGCGTTTTTACGCTCATATTACATGAATTCAAATTGAAATCACCTAAAATTAATATTTCCATGTCAGAGTATTTACATACAATATTTTCAATACATGTTAAAACATCAATATATTGTTCATCATCATATCTAGGCGGTAAATAAACAACGCAACACAAAAGTTTTACGTTTTTCCAAGTGAGCACTGCAGTTAGTAGTTCTTTGTCTCTCGTGAGACCGTCGATGTCGGTGAGAATGCGCAGGGCGGCCGGGCGGCGCGCGGCGAGCAGCACGCCGCCCCAGCCCGCGTCGTCGGTGCGGTCGCGCCGCGCCACCGTCCACTCGGCCGGGAACAGCTCACCGTCACACACAGAGCTCGTTAAAAAGGTCTCAGTCAGAGCTATTACATCGTAATCACATGACGTCACGTTATTGTTAAACACTGCAACTTTAGATCGCAAACCCCTCACGTTTTGGTAGAGTACCTTTATAGTTTTACGACGTGTCGGATTTTCGGATGCCACGAAAGTTCTGCCGCCAGGGTTTGACACATATATCTTCCGCCCAATTTGACGCGTTTAGGACTTGTTCGGCTAATTTTAATGGCACTCCTAGCTTAAATGAGGCATAATTTCCCCTCGCTTTTAGCGTTTCAACGGTGCAGACGTCAATGCCACAAATGGTGGTAAGGTGGGCACGCACCTGATCGGCTGTAGTCCCCACTTGCACATAGTAGAGATGGAGGTGTCGCAGGCGCTCGGCAGCGCGCAGCAGCGTGCTGCCCGGCGCGGCGGCGCCCCGAAGCACTCCTCCAGCACCTTCCTGGTGGGAGCGCGAGTTGCGGGCTTTACGCCCGTCTCTTCCTACCTCTGTCCATTCTCCATCCGAGGTTTTGGTGTCCCCAGTAGTTTCCTCATTGTCAGTAGACAGTGTTATCGAGGACGCCGAGGCGGTAGGTTCCATAGGAGCAACTGGTAAAGCTGGATTCGGATTTTCAGCAGCCGGTAACTGATTCTTGTGTTGCGTCCCACCTACTCGCTTCTTCCTAGGTGACTTCGTGGCCGAGGCATCAGCACCTGCAGTAGGAGTGTCAGTAGGCTTAACATTTGTCAGGCTGTTGTTGATATTCTTTATAAATCTGGCCACTGCTAGCGCATGGGTAGGTAAATAAATCTAGAACTATACATAAATATCTAGATTTACTTATGTAGGTAGTTCACTTTTTTGGCCTTTTCCACCTTCTACTGAGCGCAGTGTTTAGCTACTGCTTACGTAAGTGACGCCATCTGAGTAGAGCTTTCAGTAAAACCTCCCATTAATACCAAAGTACAAAATAATCGATCGAGATGTTCGGCGTTTGTTAAAAAAACGAGTGGGAAAAACGCCAACAGAAAACAAACCTACCATGAAAAAAAAAATTTTTTTTAATATACTAACAAATCGACATTTTTGTGTTCGTATACTATGGCGTACACAACGAATTGTTATCTTCGTGGCCTGTGGCGTTAAACAAACTATCCAGTAACAAGTTATCAACAAATTTTCAACAACAACAATAGTAGTTCGTTATGAGGAGCGAAGTCTATGGTTCGGTGGCTCTTTCATTATACTTAGGTAGTTACTATACTATCCAAAGTTTCAGCCGTGGTATATTTGAGACTAGCGAATAACCAGGATAGAATAGAGCGGCGTTACTTAAATTTCGCTGCACAAAGCCCTGGTTGAGTCTAATCATCACTCCAGCAGCATTTCGTTGAGCCAGTAAATCTTCCAGGTGCAGAATAATTAAGATAATATTATAAGATAGGTATGAAAAATGGCTACAGCTCTGTCCAACCGCGCTGGCTTGGCGCCAGATTTGTGATAGTAATATTAGTGCAACATCGAAATATCCACTGTTTCAATTTGGATGTGCTTTATTGCTTCATCTAGTCACTAAAAATACAATATTTATGGCTTGTCGTGCCTATTCTGTCTTACGAGAGAAGAAGTATAAAATATTATGTTCATTTTCACTGTATTGAGAAAGTATTTTTTGTTGGCTGTAAAGATTCATGGGTCGTAAATTATCGGCTTTTATAGGCGACGGGATGCGTCTGTCTCACACAACCAATTAGCGAAATAATGGCATGTTTGAGTTGTACCATATCTGCATGGATTAAAAAAAACTACTGGTATTTACTTATACAGGGTGGGACGGGACACAACGACCCACTTTCCGAAAAAAGGACTAACTAGTTTAATATTTTAGAGTTACAGTTCTTCAAAAATGTTGTACTTACACGTAAAATACTACATTATGGCGTACCAAATCAAAAGGAACCTTATTTATAGAGGTATTTATAGTGTCCGAGATAATATTTTGTAAAATAACTCAAACAACGACAATACGATTGGGTCTCCACAAAAATTAGAAAAATATAACCACGACTCGGATGTTGATTCTCGGATAATGCCGTCGAGAAAGTCCCTTCCACAAAAATAAATGAAGATTGTTTTCTGTGGTCCATTCTATACTGTAGCCGAACCTTGATGATTTCCGAAAAGGCACTTGAAAATTGGGACCTAAAGGGAGACGCGCTGTCTCGCATGATCCGGGCGAGACATACACAGCCTTCCTTTTGCTCTGGGGTGGGATTGAATGGAACAGCAGAGGGAAATGGTGCGAAACCCGCGCCCACGCCCGCCCACGCCCGCCCGCGCCGCGTCCATCGCGGACTGAGTGAGCGGTTAATCCCTTTATCGCCGCGCCACGTTACCCACTTTGATCCTTTTCCTCTTCCGGATACAGCATTAATGAAAATATTGTAAATGGTATATATTACCAGCAATAAATACTATTAACAATACAACCTATGACGGAATTCGTAGAAATTTAAATGAACTTTTACCTACCAACAATATAGACATTCAGGCTCAAACTACTGCTTCTTCATAAAGCAGTATTTCACCTGTTACGAACTAAAGTAGACTCGTTGACTTTAAAAATTAAACAGTCGGGTAACTAGGTAGCTTAAGCGTGAACGGCTAGTGAATGAAGGACTTTAATGAAGTTAGTTTAGAATTAATGAGCGTTTTGTGAATGAAGTGCCATGAATAATACATGTTGGGTATGAACTGCGACGTCGCTGTAGTCCGTCACAAAACGTCGTAATGTGAAAAGGACAATGGAAAGGAGGCAGGATGATGTATGTGAAAAGCACTTTTTTGGAAGCAGACATCTTGAACCTAAGCGATTTTGAGAAAGAGGAAACAAGTGAAAAACGGACAGGCAACAAAAAAAATGTCTGGCAGGACAGGTGCGACTGATAAACTGTTGCACTTTTGTCACTACCCGGCGTTACGTGTATGGTAGCTACGGGCGGGAACTAGCTTCCTTCGAACACTTTGCAGACTGTATGGACAAGAATTAAATTATTTTTTATATCCTCGACAGATGACTATCTACCAGTTGCTGTAGATGTAGGGTGTCTCGAAACGACGACGAATTAATTTTTTAAATGTTTGTTTGGAAGAAATCGCTAAAAATCATAAAACCGTCTAAACCTTGAAATTGTACCTATTTTTATTAATTTTATGTTTTTCACCAGTCCAGCCCCGTACAGCCAGTGTAGGAATTAAACAAAATAAACAAGAATAAGGGCTTCTTGCTGATAAGGTCCCAGATATCTGACAGATAGATGTTTCACAGGTATCTGATTGCCTTATATCTTATTGACCGAGCGAGCGAAGCGAGCGAAGCGTCTACGTTTCGAGACTGGCCAAAAATGCTCTTGTCCGGCTGTCTGTCTGTCTGTAATTCTCTACAGGTCGCATTTTTCAACCGATTTTGACGAAAATTTGGCATATGTATAAATTAATTAAACCTACAAAATGAGTAGAATAAAATTTTGAAAAACATTTTTTTTAGAGTACCTACCATACTCGCAAAGTGGGAGTGAACTTTTTTTTTCTTGTGAATCCCATAGTGTGGGATATCGTTGGATAGGTCTTTCAAAAATATTGCTGGTGTGTGAATACCATTTTTTCGATTTAGGGATCCGTTGGCGAAATATTAAGCTTTAAAGCGGTAATTTTTGTTAGAGTCACGTGTCCCCCCCCCCCCTGCCAGCTAAACGGTTGCTTCTGGAAATGTGAAAAAATTCATGGCAGTAGCATATATAACGTAGTTACAAGGAAAACTATTACGGCTAAGTAGGTTCTATTAGTTTTTGAGTAATAGTGGATCGACTTAAGAAAGTTGAAAAAATAAATTATGTTCATAGAACTGCATACGTAAAATGGAAAATTATTTTTTTCCGCGTGATATCCATGGTGTGGGGTATCGTTGGATGGGTCTTTCAAAAATATCGCGGGTGTGTGATAAACATTTTTCGATTCAGGGATCCGTTTGCGAAATATTAAGCTTTAAAGTGCTAATTTTTGTCACTTTAGTAGGTACTTTTTCTGTTTCCAAAGTTGACTTTTGTTGGTTTCTTTTAGGTTTGGTTTATAAGGGCTGGCGAGGTCTACTGTTCTCACGGAACTACTAGTCTATTATATCCATATAATCTATCAGACAGATTATATGATAGAGTAGTTTATCTGTCAGATTACTATCTGTAATAATATCAGCAACTAGTGAAAGAAATCCTAAGTATTTATCACACATTGGTCAGTATAGTCCAGTTAATAACTGCAGGTGACTATGGCCCCCTGTAATGGATGGATACGTATAAAATAAAAACAAGGTGAATTATAAAGGACACCTTTTCCGTGCAACAATAGGTAGTTACATACAGTAGTTCTCGCCAACGCCGCTGTCTATAAATCTTGGCGCCTGCCCCAAGGGATTTCACCTGGATATCGGATCGAGTTTGTTTCTCCAGTCTTTGGCCACCTCTGCGATACAGCTGCTTTTATAAACTTGTACTGCTCCACAAGCTTAATTAAAGTTAATTTATGGTAAAGTGATAGCTTAAATCCTGGAATAACTTAAAGGCTACTTTTTACCGCGGTAAACTGTTCCCGCGGGAAAAAAAACTTTTTCTACGCGGGCAAAGCCGTGGGCAACAGCTAGTCAACTATAAAATCAGTACTAACAGTAAGTAGTATATGGTGTAAGTACATTGAAATAGGTACCTATAGGTCCTTCGTCACTTTGTAACTAGTGCTTTACTAATACTATACTTTTGTTAGTACTGACTTTATAGTTGACTGACTATCTGTTGCCCACGGTTTTGACAGCATAGATTTTTTTTTCCCGCGGGAACAGTTTACCGCGGTAAAAAGTAGTCTATACCTATGTAATTCCAGGATATAAGATATCACTTTACCAAGTTTCATCAAAATCCGTTCAGCCGTTACAGCGTGAAAAAGTAACAAACATCCTTACATCCAAACATCCTTACAAACTTTCGCCTTTATAATATTTAGTAGGGCTTATTCCTATTTGTTATTGTTTCTGTCAATTCTTGAACAAATAAAGCGTTTAAAAGTCGAAAAATAATGTTCATTTGTTACTTGGTGTTTCATCATCATCATCATCATATCAACCTGTAGACGTCCACTGCTGGGCAAAGGCCTCCCCCAAGGATCTCCACTTGGTGTTTAAACAAAAATAACTTCAAAATAACTTTTAAAAGTACAAAAAGTACTAGGTAAACTAACATCTAGGTAGTTACTTATTGCAGGTGACTAAATTATGTTCACCTTGTATAGGTAAATGGGCGATGCTCTGGGCCGCTGTTACTACCTATAGTAAACCTTTATTTATTTGAAAGTGATGTAATTGAATGGACCAATAACCGTTTAAGCCTATAAAATAATAACGGGAGCTTAATATCCGATTCACGTTTATCCGGTATCGCAGTGATTAACATCGTGAAGGTATTAATGGTCCGCTATCGAAATGCCAATGGAGAAAGCCTTTTAATTTATTGTCATAATAATTCAGTTGTGAAATATTGTTATTCAGTACACAATTCACTCTAAATCGCTTAGTCCCATTATATTTTATGGAGAGAGAGAGACGCCTTTTTTGTCATTTACTTTTATCTGAAGGTTCTTAGGTGCAGTGTAAGTTAATAGTACGAGTATAGGTACCTATTTATTTTTATAGCATTTTAAGTAGAAAATGAATTTGGTGCTAGACCCTGCGGTAACAAGGTCATACTGGATACTTATTAACTGGAGTTAGTTATGAAAGCACTTTAAAATTAGCGGCAAAGTATAGACGACATTCGTCGAATTCTACATTCATCAAGATATTGTTACTTGCAAATGACATACGTGCAAGCCAAGAATTGGAAATTAAATTAATTAATTAAATTTTAAAATTGCTTAGTCTGGTCACCACACTCTCGTGTGACATCAGCTTATTTCATGAGCTGGCAGTGTTACGTCAGTGTCTGGGAGAAGAGACAGGGACAGTCATTTCTTCAGGGTCACATATTGCGCCGAGCGCAAGCGTCTCAGCATCGCAGTACTCTCTAATCTGTGCAGCATCTTGGCAGGTTTTTTAGTAAGCGGGTTTACGGCCCTAGAAACAATGTCCTTTTAGGCCCATAATAGTTTTAAAATATTCATATACCTACAAGAATTGGCGGTTATTTTCAATACATTAGCTATTTCTTCTCTCCGTAAAAAAATAATATTCAGGGTTCACCGCCCCAGGCGAAGAGATGCAGCGAAACACTAGAGCCTCCAATCTCAGTTTATTATCCCTGGGCGGGCTGAGCCGAGTAGTCGAGTCTAGTAGACTGAGTTTCCTTAACAAGCTCGTTCCCCGTCTGGATTTCTCGGCCCGAACTGTATCTTCATTGTAATACCCGCTTGCCCGCTGTTCAAAGCATCCACATTAGGGATTAGGAGATATTAACTCGTAGCAAGTGCACTGCGGCGTGTTGGATATAGTTCAGCTTATACTTAGTTCGAGTTCACTGATTGAATCTCATCTAAAGATTATAGCATGGATTATAAATAAATAATTTCCGCTCTTTAATTTATTTTGCATTCAAATGCTGAAAGACCTTGTAAGTATGTATACTTAATTACTTAAACGTGTGTAGCTCCTGCAACCTAGGTTGCCAAAGCACTCGGAGGGGTTTGACTGTCTTCGGGTCTTGACCTATAAAAAAAATCCCTATAGGTTTATACAAATTACCTAATAAAACACTTTTTTAAACTTTTTATTTATCCTACATAAAAACTTTTTAACAAAATAATTAAACCGTCGAAAAAAAGGAACTGAAAAGCGAAAAATAATAAAAATGAACCTTTCTAGTCTAACTATACGCTCCTACACTAATGTAAATCTAAATAATTTTGAGTCGGCGCCAAACAAACGAGCACTAATTCGAGGTGAAAAATTGTGTGTTGCGCTCAGCAGCAAAGTTATTTTGCGTCTCGTACCTTTGAAACCCTCGCTACGCTCAGGATTCTATCTTTCGTTTGCTCAGTTTTCAATACTAGTACTCGCACAATATTTGCAGTCTTGCATAACAAATAACTATTTTAAGTCTAAAGAATGTTAAAAAACCTTGCAAGTACCATCTGTCACATCTCTTTATTTTTGTATTTTAGGCCTCTGTAAGCTCGTTTGGTAATAAAACAAAGTACTATATTTAGCTGAAAGGGATTATGGGAAGCAGCAGCCCTCATAAAGTATGGTTTTATGAACTTCCATTCGTTTTATAGTCCAGTTCATTTTGTTCGCAGAATTGAGAGATAATTAAAGTGGAGTGTAGGTATAGTCTAACAGTACTACCATTCTAACTATTTTATAACATAGCCTAGCCAGCCTATACCTACTTACAAGAGCCTGTAATTGTTAAAAAGTGTATGGATTATTTTAATTTAAAATAGGAAAAAAGCGACGTTGTCCAGCTAGAGCACCCGTCCGAATAGCACCTGCGCGAATAGCACATTGCCTAGTCCACGACAGGCACCCATTATAAATAAAGATTTATTATTAAATAAATATCTTTGCTATTCGTGGATTAAAGCAAATTAAAAATTGATTGCGCAATCGAGTGTTTAAAAAAAATTAATTAAATTTAATTGAATCAGGCCACTTGTCCTTAAAGTGTATTTTATCGGAAGCAGTATTTTTGCTTAGAAAATACATCTCGCTGAAAAATGATACATCTAGCGATTTCTAGTGCTTATTTGGTATTTATTCTAAGTTCTGGGTCCTAAGCAACTGGCAGACCACGCAGCAGTTCAGTAGAACTGCCACAGTACCTATCTACTTAGCTCGGCTAAGGAGGTATGGCGACAAACTGATGATGACTAAGTGACGCTAGTGACCAAGTAATGCTCAGTGACGTTTTAATAACGTAAATAGTAGTGTGATTTAAAAAAATACAACTAAACTTTGAATAGAAAATTTGGACCCTCACAAAAGACAAAAAAAATATGGCGTCGTGTTTACCTGCCCTTATTTTGTACTAAACGCAATAAATCATGGAAAATCGGGAAAGTCATTAAGACTTCACAGGCCAGACGCGGTTTCTACGAACTTTTACAATTTCATGTAAAAAGGTGATTTATTAAATGCGAGCAGAAACTAAAATAATAAACGAAAGTTTTTCTATTTTCTACGTGGAATTCAATAATGAAAATGAAAACCTAAATCGTGCACAAATAATATGCTGGAAGCCTAACTATAGCCATTTTATTTAATGTTTTGTGCCTATTATTGGGAATAATGTTTTTTTATTCTTCTTCCCCAAAACCACTGAATGAATTCGAGTGCGGTTTTCATTGTTGAATAGCTTGGTTTTACAAAGGCTAAACAATTAATAATAATAATGTTTTGGACAAATTAACACACGGCTGTTAAGTCCCAACTAAGCCGAAGCTTGTAAATGGGTACTCAACAACTGATAAACATACTTAAATACTTTTAAATAAATACTTAAATACATACAAACACCCTGAATCCGAAAACCAACAGTTATGCTCATCACACAAATGTTGGTCACAAATTAGGTGAAACTTGCTGGGTACTGTGATAGCCATATCATGGTATAACACATTATTTAAGTTACTTATTATCGCGTAAATTTGAATGTTTCCTAAGGAATATCATCTTCTTTTCGATATATCTCCGTACCACAGATTGTTAGATTGTGCCACTACCGTGTTTGTAATTGTATATCCGATCGAACCAAGTCACGGGTAAATACGAAGTAACACCATAGAGGTAATACTATATACTATCATAGACCACATTGTACCCACTATATCATAATAAACAGATAGATTCAAATTGTGTATTGATGGGATACAGTATAGATATGAATGATATAATAACAACGTGCCATAACATTCAAGTATTATAGGTATTGACAAACATGATAGCAAACGACTTCAATCCACTCTACCTCGTCGAGTAGAAAAATGTCTCAATCCGACGTCACAACTCGGTAGCTTCGGAAAAACCAATAACGAGATATCGAAGGCTTCGCCGGAATTCTGTTACAAGTACCTAAAACTTCCAGCGGTACTTTTCATGAGACGGTAATAGTAGTAACATTGAACAATACTTCTCTATTCGATTAGCGCTTCCGATACGACTATCAGTATAAATACGCCGCCTATCGAAATATTTTTAGATTAAGTTTATTGCAGGTGTGGTTATTCCGTAAATGAACGAGACACCAAAAAAAATTTAATTGATATCGAAAGTAGTTAGGTACCTTTATTGAGTAAAATGACATCATTAACTTTTTAAAATGAAACGAGACATATAATGAAGCCAAAACTCTAAACACTCATTTCTATTATATTTCATTCTTAGCTAGCAGTCTTGAAATAGCGCCTTAAGTAGCTTTTTGAAGTCTATAGAATCAATAAAAAAGGTACTTACCAGTAATGTGATTCTATGCGACATACTTATCAGGCCATCGGTGGTTAACACATAGTTTTAGGCTCGACGAAACATAAAGGTGAGTCGGAGATCGAATTGTGAAACAAGATTGTGAAGTTGTAGCGGGTGTGCGTAATGGCCCGGTCGCCCCGGCCAGGCAGGGAGGGGTGCTGCCTAAAGTTCCCCAAATCCGGTATGATCGGACTTTCAAAATCTACTCTGTGATGGATCGAGATATTTATATAGAAGTTCCCAAAACTTTGCCTTGTATAAGTTTTGGATTATTATGACTTTTATACTGTTCTCTTTATGATTTTTCTCGAATTCTTTAGTAACTATTAGTACTCTGTGGTATTTATCAGACGTGTATCAGGGAAGAAACACGAAAATTTGTACGGTAACGGAAACTCGATGGCCTAAAGTGGAATAATTTGTCTAATTTATGGTGGAGCTTGTGGCATTAAAAATACGTTTTAAATATTTCTTGGTGAATTTGTCTTACAATTAAATTATATTTAGAATATGTAAAATTGAAATATTTTACAGAAATCTGATTGCACACACCCTGTGTACCAAGCACGAAAATTTAAAATGTATCTATATTAAGTCATTTGAAATTTGAAATATAATTATTTATATTATAACTAAGTATACAGTGATTCAGAGTGGTAACGCCACGAGCATTTTAGGCACTATTGGAAATTCGGCGGAGTTGGAGGAGATCTTCTACCTTTAGGTAAGTTTTTTTTAAGGTTTAGGTTTAGTTTATTTATTTATTTGTAGATTAGTTTTAGATTTATAATAAGTTATTTTTATTTTTAATTAAGTTACCTGTATTAGAATAATGATATAATTATATGGTTAAATAAACTAAGTATACATAATTATAGTGAAAATGATATTTGCTGCATAACCTATGTCCTCTTACAAAACAACAAAATATAGGTGAATAAAGTTGTTATACTACGGCAAATAAAATATCAAAGACGAAATCTGAAGTGAGGAGTTTACCCCATGGGGACCCAAGTGCAAACTTCGACCGGAGCGGTGGGGACGACAAGCCTCCCATGGACCCGATTCTAATTTATTTTACCCCACGGGGGCCTAGCGGGCAGGGTTATAAAAAATTTACACCAACGCGAACCTGTATCTGCCGTATCATGCTTTACATGACCAGAAGAACTATCATAATTACTACAATAGTGATTTTTTGTAGTAATGCCGTCCATTTTTCATTAAAAAGGGCCAGTTCTCGTCTAGAACTAACTAGAAGTAGGTGGAATTTATAATAGTGACATTGACACAACTGGCCAATTTATCTAGCATCCTTATAAGCAGGATCACTGCTTGGACCGCGAGTATGGAATACTCGATTTCGCTATTGTCCATTATTTCCTATAGGTACTCGTACTTACCTATCAATAAACGTAACTCCTTATATTCTTATGTATGAGTAATGCGTAGAATATACTTACGGTGCCTTACTTCATTTTTAAAGTGAATATAAGTTGGTTGAACAAAGTTTGCATCGAAATTTGCGTTTGTGTGTCTTGGATTCCTCATATTGTACAGCAAAGTAACTAAATACAGCTAATTACGTAGTAAGTAGGCAGTGTTCCGTCTGGATTTACTACACTAAGCTTTGTGTTGCTCCATTTCGGAGTGGCTAATGAGAGATTCATGCACATTGTGTGCGCGTAATGGGAATGTTGGTGTGTCCTCACTGTACCCTGCAATTTCCTCGTATTTTAAGCACTCGAGTATGAGGAATCAAGTTCTTAGATATTTATGAAATTGGACACCGTTTTAGCGAAGCTTTTTTGTCAGTCTGTCTGTTCACCGGATAAGTCGAAAACTATCTGGATCGATCGAGCTAAAACTTGGAATGGAACATAGGTACATAAGGTAAATTACCAACCAATGATGGGAGGGAAAATATGGAGACTTAAAGCAAAAAAACATTACGAAACAAATTATAAACGAAAGCAAAAATAAAACAAACGTGTAAGAATACTTACAGCAATAAACACTCGTACTACCCTACTCGTATCTATAGAAAATATTTCACAGCCGTTTTCAACGCTCATACAAAGTTAGTGGGATTCCTGAAAACTCTAGCTTCCCCTAACTCACCGCGTGTTAGTTCTCACACCGAGATTGAATAAATATTTTATTATGCTGTTTCACAATACCTAGCACTGCAACTTCGTCCGGCCATACTATTTAGTTCATGAAACAACACTTTAGTACATACAAAATGACGGCGGAATACGTACAAGTTTTAAGTTAACTCTGTACAACAACTGAATGACGTCGCAATATGGATAATACTTTACCTTATTTGTTTGCCTCCGCGAGGTCAATAAAGGATAATGCTATGGAGGAAAAAACGATTCCCACATGGCTAATGCGAAGACAAAGCGAACGCAATATGAAAAAAATTCGTAAGTTTATCACCTTTCATATCACCTTTATGTTTGTATTTTGTACATACTCCGTAATCCCCGGTTTCTCTTAGTTATGTAACACTGAAAAGATAATAAAAAAACCTCATCATAGGGAATGATCATATCGGTTCATTGGTTATAAAATGTTATAGGCATTGTTGTTCATTTTTTCAATTGAGTTATATGACGCATTATCTTCTACTTTCCACAGACTGGCCTGTTGGCTCAGTTGGTAGTGACCCTGCCTACTGTGCCAGAGATCGTGGGTTCGATTCCCACCCGGTCACAGCATTTCTCTGATGAGCATATCTGTTGATTTTCGGATTCTGGCTGTTTGTATGTATTCAAGTATATTTTAAGAGTATAAATATATGTATGTTTATCTTATCACTTTATCAGTTATTGAGTACCTGTGTAAGTGGATGGGTATCCACAAGCTTCGGCCTTATTGGGACTAAACAGCCGTGTGTGAATTTGTCCAAACATTATTAGGTACTTTATATGATATTATTTTGACAATCAATCACATCAATATCGAAATATCTATTTCTAAACATCTTATCAATGTCCAAACTTTGGACTCTAAAGTAGCAAAAGTAATAGCCAAAATGAGAAATATCAGATTGTTGTAGTGTTACGTTATATTATAATGTATTCTTGTATAATGAAATAAAACGCATTACATTTTCCAGTCTCGCTTCCAAAAATAGAAGGAAATAATAACCTCGTGGTTCGCAGGTTATTCTGAATGCGTTCTAGATACTAATGGAAAAGCTTCCTGCTTTTACGGGGGCCACTAGTCCGTGAAATAAAGCGTCTGATATTTAAATGAAACGAAACGGTCCATGAATTTTTTAGCTTTTTTCTATGGAGCCCTCGATTATTTATCGCAGGCCTGGCGACCTGGGGACCTGCACGAAAATGAATAGGTAGCTAATTTTATTGTTTCCTTTTTTGGCCCAACGGTCCGTATCTGAGCGAGTTGTATTTTTTACAGGGCAAGATATTTAATCATAATAGCGTCATTTCAGTTCTGTTATTTTAGTTTTTGCGTTTGTAGTATTTGTTTTAGGGGAATATCGAATCGACCGTCACCAACCGTCACTGGACCGACTTTGCGTACAATGAAACTGTAAATTTTGAATAGGAAATATTAATTTTTCAAAGGTTCGTGTTTGTCATAAATTTTTAGAACATTAACTGGTAATAAATACCTGTTATTGATACCTACAGATTTTTTGCTTACTCACTTCCTTTTTATACTTATGCTGTATTTATTTCTGTGTAGGTAAGTATTTATGTACAAGAAGAACCATGAGGTCGAGAGGCTTTTAAGTAATTGCTATTTGCATAATAAATACAGAGAGAGAGAGACATTGAGACTAATTTATTTATCTCTACAAACGAGATATAAGTTTTATATATGAATGGAAATAAAACCAAGTCATAATCCTACAGTATATTCTGGTTTAGTTTATATATTTTGTTCACTTAGTATACTTTGCAAGGCGTAGATGAAACGAAAGGAGGAAGATACGGTACTCTTTTACATTGTTCAAACGAAAGCCGATTGTTAGGATCCGTGCACGACTAGACTAGACACACTCACTCACACAGCAGATATCAAAATTGAGTTCGTAATTTCACCAGTACAATACGTACCACCAGTGTAATAACGAGCGAATGTAAATGACATGCAATTAAGCCGTTCGTCGCACCGTGCTGGACTGAGCACTCCTATACTTGGTTTTGTTTGACCATTTTCAGTAAGCAACATATTTCCATCTTTTTAGATTCACGTAAGGCTTTAAAAGAATTGAAAAGTAGAGTCACTTCCTATGAATCTCGTTCGACACATGTGAAACAGATTTATAGTAGTCTACGACTTGTGACGACCCGCCTGGTACACCTGGTAAACTACAAGACCGCTGTTTTTCTTACAAAGCCTTAAATTATTTCCCATAGTAAAGCATCAATGTACACCGTCCCACGCTCGCTCACGTGACCGCGTGCCTCTCTGAGGGAGGGTTCGTTGTGACACAGTCGTGTTGTCGCTGTAAGCTGTAACTCGTTTAACCCGGTTCACTGGTTGATTGGGCGGAATAATTGGCAGCATGATTTGCGCAGAAACGTCAAGGCATTGAGGTGTATTTTTAGCTTGTATCTATGCTGGGGACACGCGTCATTGGCGCAGTGACCCTTATCAGAGACATTTGATGTTGAGAGGCTTCTCAGCCATATGCAGATAAATATATTGAACAAGTCACGAGTAACTCACTCTCCCTTTGATGTTAGTCGATAGATTTTGTCAAGAACATTTTCGAGTCGAATGTATTTGCGTTTTCTTTGAATTACAATAAATTTCTTTTAATTATTATTTTGTACCACTAATGGTTGCTAGACTACCGACTGTTTAATTGCATCTCAGTGATTTAATCTGCACACCGACTGATATAATATAACTTATTTTATACTTGAAAACCATTTTTAGTGACAAGTGTTGAGTAATTTTGCTACCTAAGAGTTACAATATTGCTTACGTGAGCGGGACCTTATCCTTGCAAGCTTTCGTTAGTTGTGCCCACCTGAAACAAACAAAAACAAAATTAATTTAATTCGATTTAATTTAATACGTTATTGGTGCTGACATTAGATAAACATATAACACATTATTAAATTAAGATTCAAGGTACATCTGGTCGTATTTTTTGTTAATTTACCTAGTGTAAAAGAGTTGTGCAATTAGGCCTGTAGAAGGAACCTTATAGCAGCCTCTCATAGTCCTAGGCGATCTCCAATGCCCATAAAACACACTTCCGTCATAGACTTTTTCAGTTAACCTTCCCAGCTCTGAAATTTATCTAAGCTTTCTTGTGCGTGGAAACGACAAATCTATTCAGATAATAAAGTGTAAAAATCCTCTGCAAGCCTGTACGAGTGTTGTGCCAAAGTATTATCGGTACAGTCATGGGAACGACGCGGACTGTCATGGACGAACTTGGACCTCTCGGACGAACCAATGGGGTTTTCTCGGAACCTAGTTCATATACAGATTGCTTTCAAACGGTGGAGGAAAACATCGCGAGGAAACCTGCATACGTCGAAGAAGAAATTCTTAGGCGCATGTGAAGTCCACCACGCTAGCCTGGTGGACGATAGTAGGCCTGAGCCCCTACAGTTGGGACATATTAATAGGCTGTTGATTTGACTTTGATTTGATTATGAGGTAGCCCGTGGTGGCTTTCGGACCACGCGGCCGCACCGAGAGGGCGAAGGTTCGAGGGCGTGGCCGCGACTGGCGGACGCACTTTAGCTAATGACGAGCCGCGTGATGTTGTCTGAAAAATAACACGTAACCAAATGCGAGCCACTTAGCTTAAGCGGTCATTAGCAGTTAAGCTTTAGTGTACGACCATCCATATGCGGGCGTTATACGATATATTATACGGGCATATACGGGGATCTGGAGCACAAAATACATAGGTGCCTAGGTAATTGTCAGACCGGAAGTTACGAGTGTATTGATAACCCCGGCAGTAAAAACTGCCAGTCAGGCAATCTGATTTTATGCGAACTTATCCGTTATTCTTTCATAAAATGAATAAAAATAGCCTTTGTTTCTGATAGCATAACACTTTTCATGAAATAATAATAAGTAAGTATATTCATATTTCATATTTTTTTATTGTTACAATTTCTTCATTTTGCTTTTTAAAATGTCTATACGACCCTGAAAAATGAACTAAATCTATCACCTAAAAATTACAAGGTCAGGAAAATGTTGAATGGAATAAACATCTTAGAAAATGGCAATGGACTCAACTATAATTTGAGATAACTGTTGAACTAAATATCTGTTTTGCATCATTATTTCTGAACACTTCACGGTCGCCTTCCCGGTAGGTATTTATGTATTTGCTTAGACATTCTAATTCGAATTGTTGCCAAAGTCAACGATGCAATAAGCTGTCAAATATATCCTAAAACTCGGCAGAACGTACATTCTCCAGATGTTTATTTTATTACATTATCTGCGAGGTCGTTGATTTCCATAAACCAGAACAATGTAGAGGCGGCGGGATGACTGCCAACGAATTAGGCAATAAGTCTCCCATCCGGCTGCGTTCCAATGAAGTCATTTGTTAAAATCGGAGCCTATAGATCCGCCTTCGGCCCAGTCGGGCGTGATATAAATTTTCTGCTTCGATGTTCGAAATTAATCGGCTTTGTAGAGCATTCCTCGTTGAAAGTTGGGCTTAAACGGACACTACATAAGGTGCGTGGACCTTATGGGTTGCATTTAAAGCAATATTTGAACTAAACGATACCCCATATGATTGAAATTACCTTACCAGATTGAAAACAGAATCTATAAAAAGCACATCATTTTAGCCTTTTAGCGTCCACTGCTCGACATAGGCCTTCCTCAACGAACGCCACCACACCCGGTCCTCCGCTCTCCGCATCCAGCCGCTTCCGGCCACTTTCTATAGGTCATCGGTCCACGAATAAAAAGCACAACATACCTACCTACTTATAATTATAACAATACTTAATAAAAATAAAAAAATATATTATACACCTTGGCCAATACCAAACTCCTGTATCTATACGTCACAGATTAGTATTATGTTGCAAGCAAACCTACCTAATTGGGACTTCAAATTCTTTGGCATACCTTTGAAGAGATTGGGTTTACTTACATAAATCCATTGATACGGTAATCGGTATATATGTACTCTAGAAGCCCATGGACCGGATAGTCTGTCGGGAGACGCTGAGTGATATAAAGCACAAGCCAAAAAAATGACGAAGAAATATTTAAAAATGAATGAAAAAAATTATTTGAAAGCACAGCACAAAAATTACAATAACAGTGATTAAAATTCTGTAAGCCAATAAAAGAGATTTTACATATTACAATTTCAATTGTAACAAGACTGCAGTCTTGTCTGCCTTTCTTGTAAAATATCTCTCTCGCACATGTTCTGGAAGAAATCTCTATGAGAGATAAGTTCGCCTTTTGTACTTTGGTATGTTTCTCTTTGTATGCAATGTTCTTACGTGAAGTATAATTATTGTGAAATAAAATGTTTTGTTTTGGCTTTAATATAAAATAAACATTGAATGTAACTATTTCTTTATCATCTTGTTTATTCTCAAAGCAGCTTAATAGTCAAAATAGAATACACCAAAGGGAATTTATTATAAGCAATGCTTAAAATTGCTCCAACTCATTGGAAATTCAACAGGCTTCCTACTTTAATCATGCACAACTGCCTGCTTCTTATTTATAATATTTGGTTCATTTTATTTCAACGTACCTACCTCACATTCATACCTTCTAGTGCGTTCTGTTTGGTGAAAAATATTTCACTTTGTGATACCAGCACCAAATTTTAGTATGTTGTTAAACATGTTATTTTATCTTAAAACCCGTGGTGTGTATTATAGCTTTATAGAACACTTAATTCCCTTTGATTTGACACCCCATACATGTTTATAGGGTACATAGAATCAGAATTATTCGCAGTTTTCAAAATACGGCGACCGCCATTTTGATGACGTCATATCTCCGGATCCAGGCACTTCTCAGGAAGGGTCCTGACGGGTTTTTAAGATAGAATAACATGTTTAACAATATACCAAAATTTGGTGCGGGTATCACTAAACATTGCTTTCCAAGCTTTACATGGTTTTGTGCCAGCTACTATCTAGAAAATAAGTAAGACATAAATAAACAAATTAACCGTTTCAAAGTATTTTCCTATGCAGTATTCCAAAATAAGGGTTAGTAAAAGTACCTATCTATATTATTAAAGTACCTTACCTACTGTATTAAAGTAGAATCTGGTGAATGTGGAATAAATCATAAGTTTTTGAGTTAGGTGGCAGACGGATATTAGAGTCGTTATTGTTACAGAACTGTCAAAACAGGCTACTTATACTTATATATTTTGTTCTAAGAAAAATAAAGGAAACTGAAGGGACAAGGTTTATTGCACATAGTCTCAAAGGCCGTCTTCTCAAAGCAGAAGTTTCATAATGAATATTTATGATAACAGATGCAATAAACGATACAGCTTCAATGCCGCCGCCGCGCCCGCCGGTGCATTGGGAAGATCGGGGAGAATAACGAGAGGACCTGGTTGTGATGGAAGAGACGGAATGGCCTAACCACTTGGTCGTCGTCAAAGGAGGCCATTAACGTCGGCGCGGAGCCTCTACAACTTATGGCTAGCCCTGCTAGGGGAGGCCCTGGAGCTTCATTTTAGGTTGTTGCTGTCGTCTGGGTTGTATGAAATAAATCACTTGAAGCGATAATGTAGCGTACTGACTAATTAGTAAAAGACCATTTTTCACTGGTTGGTAATTATTTTATTATTATAAAATGTTAGAACACACAAAGACCGACGGCCATGACGAACGAGAGTGAGAGACCCGATCGCACAGTGTTGGGCATACATAACGCTACACTTTACAGATAATGTAGCCTAGATTGTAATAAAAACTCAAAATTTTTATTTCTCTATTTTGTAATTTTTGCAAAAAATAATGAAACGAAGAGTATGGTCTTTCAATAATCGATAATTTTCAATTGAGTAGATACGCCTCTGGCCGTGTTCGGAAAACAATAGTGCTCCCGATTTATACACTGAATACAGCGTTGAGGTTTATCTCCGCTTTGTTTCGAGTTGCACCACAAAGAATAATGGCGCTAAGAAAATATCTGAATACGTCGTTGTTTCAATATTGTTTAAAGAGTGAAGCTCTTGCTTCTATTATTGCGTTTTGCTTACCAAATAAGTATTTGTTTGAATTTAAATCCCGCACGTTCTATTCTAATGCACTGATTGTAAGACTGAATTGTTATATTGTATCAATTTTGAATAAACGACTGTTCATTTTATTTTAATATAGGTACAGCTGAATGACAAAGTACAACCAACCTATAGATACGCTGTTTTTATAAGAACTCAAACATGTAGAGCGCTCAAAATAAGTCAACGTTCAACATTCATCTGTAAAAAGAATAGCTCGAGAGGTGGAATTAAATTATCTGCCATGCCTCAGGCACGTACTAAGGAGTGGGGACTTAATAACATGACCACGGAGTCAAGACAGCCCACAACGCTCTTGACCTTGTAACTGAAGAGTACAAAGGCCACAACTGCGTCACTACTCAGAGGACTCACTATTATAATATCCCTCAACAAATAACATCCACATGTGATTCACAGTATGCTTTTTAGGGAGGAAGACTGCATTGATTGATTTATTGGTTGGTTGATTGATGAATCTCCGTCCATTAAGGTTCCTGGGACATGTCAAACACCATACAACATGTAAGTTTCGGATAGGTACTCTACGAAATAAGACTGAATTAAAAAAACTGCTTTAACTATTTGCGATAATTTGGACTTGACTTCGCTGGAGCTATCTCAATGAACTGAAATAAGTGGCCGAACAAAATGGCGTCGCGTACCTACGAGGTATGTTGCCAGCCAGTAACAAGAAAATATATCCCCGGATTGTGTAGTTATTTAATCATCCGATCTTGCCTACTCTACCTTACGCCATGAACAGATAGCCCCACCGAAATCAAATCCTGGTTGCGTGCCTGCCCCGTCGACGTAGAGGCTGCAGTGGCTCGTAATTTAATTAGGCGGCAATTGCGCGGCTGTTGCGCGGACGTGCGGCGAATGCCGCCCGTTGTTCGACAAATTTCATTAAACGCCTGTTGTATGCACGCCCGTCGCCCGTCGCCCGTCGCGCGTCGGACCCGCTTAGGACTTAAGGAGCTAATGGTCGGGCTCGTTCCGCTCTTTCAAACACGGGATTGGCAGAGCGAATTTCGCAGTTCGCTGTAGGTGAGCGAAGCGGCAAAGAGCAATTTTAGCATCAACGGCAAGTGTGGTGAGGTCTGAACTTGACTACCTTGGTATTGCATTTTTCAAATGTATGAGAATATTATATCCGATGTTACCATGTTTTGGAGCCATTCGGGAAGGAGTTTTCACCAATTAATTTGGAGCCCCGAACAATAGATTGGGTATAAGTCAAGGAGTGATATTATGACCTAAAAGCTAATTTTACTTCAATTTACATTTTTATGTAGGTAAGTAAATACCTACAATTGCGATAGAATTATAGCAAGAACCCTTTTAAAAGCACCGATTTCCAAATCTTTAGTTTACGAAGTCATGTGCAAGACAGCAATTTCCCTCATCTAATTTACTCGGATGCTGTTGACTTTTATAACCGTTACCGTGCTAGGTGGATTAAGTTATCTGAAGTCTGCAACGACAAATTGAAAACGCCAGCGGGTAAGTAATTGATTAAGGCATAGCACTTTGTCGAAGCTCACTATCTCTAAGTGAGCGGAGTGAGTGCGATAAGGGCCGTAAATCAGAGCGATAAAAAGTAGAACAATCGGGGCTCGCGGCGATAACGAACTTCCTTCGATTGATATAACAACGACACTCGGGCCATTGACTTTGTCTCAGTTTTCCTTCGAGTTCAAGCCGTATCTCTCTTTGCGGATTCGCGACTGCCACACGTATACCTGCAACTTTTCTTATTCTTACGACGTTAGTACTCGTATAACTATAAAGTAGTGATTTTGTCATTTTCATATAACTACAATACACTGATTTAACAGTATAGAGGCTTTTTTCACCGCTTGCTGATAAAGTCCCAGATAGCCTATCTGCAGATTATCTAACAGAAAGCGAATTTTTTTTGTTTCACAGGTATCCGATTGCCTTATCTGTCAGATAAATTAACAGCAAAATCAAGTGGCTGTTTCTTTTTTCGTCAGATATTTTATCAGAGATTTGAGGTGTGAAACACGAAAATATTATCAGACAGATACTTATTATCTGTAACAATATCAGCAAGTGGTGAAAGAGGCCCTAAATGTCGCCAACAAAATTAGTAATAAAGAGAAATAGAAAATTTACTTCGCACTGAACTGACCAGCACCGTGGATTTGAGACTGAAATTGTACTCTAATTGTACTCTCTCACTGACCACCCGATGCCAAAAAGTCAGCAAATCGTACGTCGGTCGTACACATAAAGTATAATACACAATATGTGCGGATTCAATTTTAGTTTTCTGAAATACCTCAGAAAATACTTCATCATCAACAGCCTATTAATGTCCCCACTGCTGGGGCTCAGGCCTACCCTCTTAACGAGGGCGTTCGGGCTATAGTCCACCACATTAGCCCAGTGCGGGTTGGTGGACTTCATATGCGCCTAAGAATTTCTTTTTCGGCGTATGCAGGTTTCCTCGCGATGTTTTCCTTCACCGTTTGAGAGCAGTCAGTAAATGTACTTAAGTTTCGAGAAAAAACCAATTGGTACATGGCCCAGCCGGGGATCGAACTCCGGACCTTTCGATATGATAGGCCGCGTCTTATCCCCTACGCCACTGACGCTCCAGAAAATACTTATTTCTTTAAAATTCCATAATTTTACATACCTACCTATTATTATAATTGTTTCAAGTTGCAGCTGAATCGGTCCCGTAGTTTTCGAGTTATCAGGGGGACATACAGACAGACTGACTGACAAAATATCCTTGCTATAACCGTTATTACGGATCCCTAAAACGACAGAGGACATCCCTGATACCGCTTTCAGCGACCATAGGCCCTGTCTGATAAAGTGTCTTCTATATAGTAGACTATAATTGTTGTCCACAATGGCGATGGCGCCAGAGTGTCTGTAGTGTAGATATATATTCGGCATAACTTACTGTCATTTAGATAAATAATAAACGCATTTTTCAATTTAATCTACAAACACATGGATTTTAAAATGGAATAGAAAGATGAAAGCAGAGAAGAGTCATGCATGATATTATAAATCTATCCTTAGACTCTGTGTCGAGAAACAATTTAAGTTTGGCGACAGTGAATGCTGCGGAGTTGTGGCTAGTTGGCAAGAGAATTTCTCTAGTCATGGATAATAGTTTCTCAATTTCGTGTCGAGATGTAGGACGTATTATGTTAGTAGTATCGTTGATCGCCAAAGGACTTCATAATCAGTCAGATTCGTGTTTCATAAAAGACTTTTATGAAATACGAACGTTAGCACCCAGATCGAAGTAAATAACATTTTCTATCACGATTCATGAGAGAGACCGTTAGGGAATCCATTATAAAATAGCATTAGACATCGATGATGATGATTAAGGACATCAGTTATTGGTGAAAAGAGAACTAACCAGGGTCACAGTAAACTAAACAAAGTTACGAAAACACTTTATTTGAGGAATTGTAGCTTATTAATGAATGACGTCACTTTCGGTATAGAGGAACAAGAGGAACAAGCAAAGAAACCAATTTTCATTTGAAAATGACACCCGCATTGGTGTGGTTTTAGTTCCTAACTATAACCACTTTGAAATGAAAAAGGGAGTTCCCTTGTTGGCAGTTTATTGAATGGAATTTTAAAACTTATTTCCTGTTGAATGATTCGATTATTGCTTGGATTTTTGCTCATTAATTGATATTGGGATACGAATGCAATCATTTCGGATATTCAATTTGAATAATCTGATGAAATGTAATTATTTCAGGAAACTACGCCTTCCTTTTTGGGAAACAAATGTTGACCTTTATTTCGACTGCTCGTTTTACTATAAGTAGGTAATTGTTGTTAATTTTTGAGATTATATGAAATCTATACAATTTTGGCAATGAACTCTTTACTAAGTACTTAAATACTTTTTTATTTCATCTTTATTAGGTACACCTATATTCCAAGACTGCGAAGTTTCATTCAGGCTATAATCAAATCATTTCTCAGTAAATTGTTTGCAGTAACATTTTGCAACTAAGTTTGACTGGAGCTACTGTACATTCAAGATATTCGATCTTGAAAAATGTCGACAAATTGTCTCGGTTACGTAACGGGAAAGAAACGAGGAGGGGAAATATTGCATCAAAGAGAATTTGAAATATTGCCAACTATAAATATGCGTCGCGTTTGAATTGATTTTACGGCCTTTTGTGATATCAGGAGAAGGTTCTGGTTTGTGTTGTAGTTTAGTTTCTAAGGATTACTTTGTAAATCAGCAGTATCATGATGAAAATAACAACTCATTTTAATAGTAGGTACATTACCTCATGAATAGAATAGTGTGATAAAACCCTAAAGCATAATATGCTTTAATTTTTAATTACCTATTTCTTATTACATAATACAATTAATTATACTTTTAGGTCTTATCGCTTCATGTGATTTCTTCTAGAGAACCTTTCTTAGATTGCCGTGTTATGTTTAATTATTTTCACCGCGAGCGTTCTTGTCAGTTGTAGCAAAATAGCCTTTGTGTTATTCTGGTGTAACCTACATTACCGTAAAGTTTCATTAAAATCTGTTTCGTAGTGTTTGCGTGAAACAACAAACAGTCAAACATCCACAAACTATTGCGTTTATAACTAATATATTAGTAGGATAAATTTTACCTCTTCATATCAATTGCCTGAGGTGAATCCTCGTCTGGATTACTTTCAAGCCATAAGTAGATGATTTATATCCATACTAGTTTTCCCAGGAAACTGAAACTTGTTGCTGCATCATTCATTAATCGTAGCAGAGTGCAGCATGACATAGCTGGTGGCCCCCTGCGGACGCTACTGTGTTGATATATCTCTGCTATTTGCTGCCATCTTTTATTTATTCTCAGGAGTGGTGTTTCCTGCAGTCGGTACGGAATGGTGGTCTTTTCTATTCCGGTCTGTACACAGGTTAAGTAGTTATCGACGCAACTCTTACGTTTCCAAAAATTATCGAAAACGGTGACGGTTTAGGGGGTAGATAAACGTTGGCACTTTTAGTAGTATCGGAAGACGCAGCGTAGGCAGGCCTCCCACAAGGTGGACCGACGATCTGGTGAAGGTCTCGGGACCCAGCTGGATGAGGTTAGCGCAGGACCGGTCGTCGTGGAGATCCTTGGGGGAGGCCTTTGTCCAGCAGTGGACGTCTACAGCCTGATATGATGATGACTTTTAGTAGTAAAGTTCGTAGGCCCGAGCTGAGCCAGTCTTAATAAAGAAGTCTGCAAACACGTTTTATTGGAACATTAACCCAATCCGGGTAATGTTCGGTTTAACTTAATACAATTAAAGCTGGACCCCGCGTAACATCACCGTTAAATCGTTAATTACCGCATTGTATTGAATTAAATCTGCCATTCGGCGAATGCGGCCATTTTGGCGAATAGGTACCTACACAACACCCGGGCTGAGTGCGGATGAGTCCATCCCATTTACGATTGTATGCAGGACAACGGAAATTCCGCGGGCTTATGCTGATGTTTCGTTTTAATTTATATTAGAAATTTCAACAGCAATTTAGACGAGCAGAATTTAGTCCCAAATAAGCTCTGACGATACTTTGCCCCCGAATAAGTTTTGTGAATACATAGCTCGGACACTGACCCTGGAGTCGGTCCAGAACACAGCCAGGTTCTGTTGGTGTTTCAGCATAGTTATAGCTCATATAAATCAACATAGCTGGCGTGCATTTGAAATTTCATTTAGGATTTCATTGTCCTGCGGCGAAACGGTCGGTCGTTTGACCGAGGAACTTATGTAAATGCGTGATTTAAATTTATATTCGTGCCGCGTGAAATTTCGCATTCCCGTTAAATTTCCACCAAGTTGTGTTGTCCTATTTGCATCGGTGGAGATTCCCGGGATAATTAATGATGATGTTTTGGCGTTGTCAAGTAATTTTAGATTTCTCTTTGGGATTACAGCTGGAATTAAGTTGCGCGTCCTCTCTGGAGTCGCTACGTCATTGATCTTGGGGTACTTGGGTGGGTGATTGTGTTTATTTATTTGGATTTATGGCTATCTGCGGAACATTTTTATTGTTATATGTCATGAAAGCAATAACGGGATGGGCATACATAAGTATGAACATTTTCAATAAATTATGTGAAACACTAAAGTATTTGACAAAATAATCCCGGAACATTTAGTGATCTCATTTTCATAGAAAAATAATGTTTACTTCTTGTGCTAGATAACTTATTAGGCAAAAATAGGTATTCTTTTCTAGGACGAGCTAGTTTATACGGCTTCCTTTACCCGCGGAATATAACAAGTAATTTCTACTTACCTATATTTACCTACTTACTGACAGATTTCAGATTACAATTCCTTGTTTTTGGGGACACTTGTTCCACCCAAGTCATTGTTTGTTTATCAATAAGCTACATTAATTAACTTGAATAGTATATACGAAATGTACCAATTAATATATCGAGTTTATTGAAACCGATAAACTTTAGTCTAATATTAGGCCCCGTAGTTGCTTTATCGATGGCGTAAACTGTCCGCAGTGGGTTTAAGGGGCTTTTCATTACGCCGTTTAGCAGAGACCGTAAACTTTATCTGTCGGGATATGGCGGATCCCGTTCGCTGTAAAATTACCGTAACTACTCGGAAGCGGTAATAATACAACGGCGTTGCAGATCAATTGTGCTGTCTCCCTTGTATTTAATTTATATTCAAGTATCGATGCGAAAAATTACAGATCAGTTCTAGTTACAGTGCTATGCGGATCTATGTACAGTGCATTGCATCTGTGTAGATTTATATCTGTATTTGATCCAATTTATGCCTATTCTTACGACTTAGGTTCTTTAAAGTGTACCATATTTAAAATATTGTTTAACCACGACATGTTTAAGAAAAATCGTATGTATTTGAAAGATGCTGTATCCCATAAATGATTCTTTTGAGCGAGTAAAGCATGTGCTATGCAATAGTTAATTAGTACATTTTAGACTTTCGCGCTTTGTATTCATAATTATATAATTATTTACGGGTCTTACACACGAAATAGTTTTATTTACCTTGCCCGACGTTTCGACCAGGTTACACTGGCCGTGGTCACGAGCTGACTCATATATAATAGTTAATTATTTTCTGAAACACTGGTGACCACATTCGGGGGAGATTGGGAGGGAAGAAGGGGAGGGCCGGTATCTCAATTTCCCCTTACCCCACCTGGTTACGTGCCTGTTCCCGTGTTGTGACGGTTTAATTAACCAACTGCTTCAGCTTGTGTTTATGTCGGACTATAACCCCAAACTGTGCGGTACTATAGGTAGAGCCGTTAAATTTTGTGTATTGTAAGTGAATGATGACTTGGGCGAGTCATTTCCCTGCCAGTAGAGTGAAATCTTTTTGTAACCAACTTCATGTTGACTTACGAATTGAAATGTTAGGTTAGGTAACCTATCCATTTTCAAACAGTTTCTCAAAGAAACTGGGTTGGTAAAATGATGACTATTGTAATTAAATGTCTTCGTCCTTCAGATGATATTGTTGAGAGCTATACGGCTATATTCTAGATCCAAGATAGATAACAAATTTTTACATAGGAACGGGACAGTTATTATAGGGAAATATGTAAAAAACATAAAAACAAATATCCCTCCTTTTGGGCTTCGCCGCAGTCGGGAAAAAACTTACTGTAACTATGAAGCCTATGAGTAGAGTAAGCTGCATATTTTACAATACCTTAAATGTATAAAAATGTACGGGAATGTAAGTAAAAGTTCTCACTTACATGTGGCTAGAATGTCATGTATTTTGGAGTTTGTAGTCGCAATGAAGCGCTAGCGTGTAAAGCAAGATATGCGAGGTTCCTGAGCGCAGAGGCGAACTTTAATTGACATACAACGAACTGTCCATTCTTATCTGTGTTGTGCACTGAACATCGAACTTGCTCGTGCTGTATCCCGACCAGCGCGACATGCAACTTACAACTTCATATTGTGGTGCTATTTGGCCGTACAAATGAAGACCTACGTTCAATATTGTTTTAATGTCAGAACATAAAATTATTCTGCAAATATTTGTCTAGTGTATTCATCTCTCGGATGAGATGTAATGCTGGCGGTGTAGGGTATACTCAGCTGTTGGATTATTTGCAAAGAAAAGAAAAAGGTTTGCAAGTCTGCGGGTTGGCTTGGCAAGTGTTGAATGGAATATCGACTTCTCGCAGCAGCGGCTGTTTTGTCAATGTTTTATTTGTTCGACTCTACAATCCGCCATTCACTTCCTTTCACAATTTTAAGATTCCGTCAAACCACGGGACGAAAACGAGCTGAAATGTCGAACATGCATTATTATGTATATTATGTAAAGTTGCCTGGCAAAATGATGGAACAATTAAGGAAATTTAAGAATTTTATTTAGTTCCTAGAATTTTATTGCAGGAAATCTAAAAAATAATAAATTACGAAACCCGAGCTGTATTCGAAGTAAGTACTCTTGTAGATTTTTAAATGTTAAATTTAAATGTTGTGACGTTACTACTGAGAGTTAAAGACTTTACTACTATTGTCCGGCCGCTCCGGTACGTCCACATGTGCGTTGTGAGCACAGAAGGTATTCACCTCACACCCAAATTTGGACAACTCCTAAATTATCTTTTACTATTTCAGACATTACTAGGATGAATAGGGAGAGAGTTCGTTTGGAGGCCTGTCATCATTCAACGGTAATGCTTACAGAAACTTGCACGAATGTTAGAGTTAATGCAGTATCAAAGCACGAATCAGACGACCAAAGAGCAGAGGACTAAATCATCAGCGGTGATTGGTTGTTCAATTTGGAAAATTACGGACCGATCAACAAACTATATATAATCTTATGAACGTTTTTCAGTGTGTCTCTACATCTAGTTTGGAGGCATTGAGTGTTCAAGATTTGGAAATTATATAAATTATATAAAAATGATGTAGGTACAGAAGAGAGTTGATTGTTAGTTCGCGAGCGCAGTTGTACGTTATTTGAAGTCTAAACGAATATTCTTGTACAAATGTTGGTTTATAAGCCGTATTAATTGCAGAGCTTATTTAAAAATAGCCCCGAGAACTTAATGTACTGTCCTCAAGGCGAAGCGAACCATTATTTTCTATAAAAAGTGGCGCGTGCCGAGCCCTCCTAATTACGGACATGTCACGTATTTCCGCACGTCCCGACTCGTCCCGCGGCCGCGTCCCGCTCGTGTCTCGCTAGCTTCCTCTCCCGTTTGTCCCGCTCGAATAGCTGTCATATCTTACCTTTTATTTTACTCTCATTTTGTTCGTAAGTTCACATTGTCACTGAAAATGTCATTTAAACACGGAAATGCGATGTTTTTCTTTTCAGTTCCTCGTTTTTGTGGAAAGTGTGCCACAGGAAAATTACTTTTGGTCCCGTTAAAAGTATACTGGTTGTGCTTGTAACAGGAAAATGTATTCTTAAATACCTATCTGAATCTCGTACACTTGCCTATGCTATAAATACAAAACATGAGACTTTTAGTCACAGCATTATTCAATAAATATACAAAAGTTTTTCCCTAAAAGAGACGTTCCATTTCTATGCAAAGTAACTCTTGCATGCGACATAGTTTGCATGAATATTTGTCGTCGGCCCATGACAATATATTTGGCAGAAAACTCATAGCAAAGGCATCTATATCAAACGTTGCGTCTCGTCGTCAATGTGTGCTGTCACAGAGCTGGCATCGTATCATAGTGCACAGACAGAAGAGTCGCGAGCTGATTGATGAACGAACGTGTGATTGATATCTGCCGAGCCCAAGCCTTGCATGGTAGGTGTATAAATCACGCAACCATCGATCGGCATAATAACATAGCCTACCCTTATATTGTATGACGTCATGGCGTACGTAGATCTATCTCTACTAAATCTCTTTTTACAAAAGCTTCTTTGCGATTTACATAGAATCAGGATAAAGTAGAAGGAAGATCTCTTTTAAAATACGTATAAGAATACGTATGTATTTTAAAATTACTTGTATTACTTGTCTTGTAAGCGTAGTATTTTGTAGCGAATGAGTGATGAACGAATGACGACGCAAATATATCGAGCGAATGTGATTGGTAATAGGAGCCGGGGACGACCTAGACTGACATACGAGGATCAGATAGAGCGGGTGCTCACAGACGGACACGTAAAGAGCACTCGCGTCCCACGGCGAGCGTGTATGAAGAGAATGATGAGAATGAGCGAAGCGAAAGAGGTGTGTCAGGATCGCAATACTTGGCGCTCCGTTCTTTCTGCCTACCCCGCCAGGGAAATAGCGGGAAGATATGTATGTATGTATGTATAATACAAATTATGACAGGAGGGGTTTACTGTATATAGCTGAACTTATAATATATTACAAGCATTTGGTTATTCTACAATTTTGTGCCTTTGAAAGGTAATAAATCATTAATTTTGTTAACTCTGTTAAATACACGATTTTTCCGTTGATTGTACTGTCGATCTTAAGTATCAAGGAGGTTGGAAATTTGTATCACGCGGCGATGCCCGCGCATGCGCATTCTGTGCTCTGTGGTAAGTACAGTTTTTTGTTTTATAAGTTAAACTACTTTGTGTGTAAATTTGCCTATTGTCCAAGCACGTCACAATATTTCTCTTTGTTACACTTTCATCTATTAGTTATGCTTTACCTTCAAATGACTGTAACAAAAGCACAAAAAGGATTCATCAAAATAGGCAATGAAAATGGTAATTTGCACGTTTTAGTGTTGGTAATAAGTCAAGGTTTTTCATGGCAACAAAATTAACACCCTTTGTAATTCTCTCAGTTCGCGTGTTCCATTGGAATTGTACCCGGATATGGCAGGCGGCGAGGAGCCAGGGTCAGGCCAGGGTGTTGGCGCGCAGGCCCGTATCGAGGCAGGAGAACATCCCCAAGTTAAGCAGTCTGGGAAATCAGTCTAGCTACGAAGTAGTCGGCAAATTTTTGTATGATATAATTAGCTTTATTAATACACGAAGAATATAATTTTGAGAGAGAGCGATGAATGATGAGAGTGAGCGAAACGAAAGAGGTGTGTCAGGATCGCGATACTTGGCGCTCTGTTCTTTCTGCCTACCCCGCCAGGGACATAGCGTGAAGATATGTATGTATGAATATAATAGATTTGATTTACTTTTGTAAATTTTACTGAGGGGTACTCTACCGGTACTCTAGGGGTACTTTACAGCCAGGTTTCTGAAATCTATGTATTCGCCAGTGGCCAGTGGCTGCCTCGCAGTGAGCAGTAGCAGTTTTACCTCTGATTACAAATAGTTACCTAATTTTCTTAATACTACCCTGTAAAATTCTGGAATTAAAAAAATACTACCAAATGTGTAAGAACATAATAAATAATTATTAAATAAATACGTATTATAGGAAGGTATTTTCAGAGATGCGAAATTATAAATATGAACTTTTTTACCTATATACGACTGTTTTAATTAAGTTAACTATTTCATTTTAGTGTAACTTGAATTCATATCTGGGCGACATTAGGTTTATTAGCGGTTTAATTATCCGAGAAGTTCGCGTGTCCGCTGCCGGGGTTGCCAGGGTTGTTGGGGTTGCCGCAATTTATCGCCGACGCACAATGGCAACACTGCAGATAGGCGCGCGCTCAATTAGAATTGCTAAACATCTAAATGTGCGGGCGGCGTGCCCTTCCATGATACCGTCGACCTAAAAGCACTGAAACATGGTATGTATTGTTATCATTACATACATAGAAAATGGGTTCGTTTGTTGTTTTGTGTATTATTTCACCACTGGTTCTTTTCAATTTGAATATTAAATTAAGTCAGTCCGCGGCTCTGGTTTTTTGATGCAATTTTTCAGTAGACTTCTGCCTCATATCTTGAGGCCTTCTTAAAAATTAGCCAATGAATATATGAAAACCAAAATCCGTGTTGATTTTCGTAGGTAAGCCATAATAGGACAAACAGATATGACGATTACGCAAACGTACCTATTAGATACTTTGAAGCTCAAAGAGAAACAGACGGCACAACATACCTTTACTACATGCCTATCTATAAACATACCTATAGTAACTCGTATCATCATCAACAGCCTATTAATGTCCCCACTGCTGGGGCTCAGGCCTACCCTCTCCACGAGGGCGTTCGGGCTATAGTCCACCACGCTAGCCCAGTGCGGGTTGGTGGACTTCACATACGCCTAAGAATTTCTTCTTCGGCGTATGCAGGTTTCCTCACGATGTTTTCCTTCATTGTTTGAGAGCAGTCAGTAAATGTACATAAGTTTCGAGAAAAACCCATTGGTACATGGCCCAGCTGGGGATCGAACTCCGGACCTTTCGATATGATAGGCCGCGTCTTATCCCCTACGCCAATTCGTATACCGTAAGAGAATTAAATCATTATAAATGTTTATAACCTCACACTGCCGGTTTATTTCTATTTTTGCATTCTTTTTCAAAGAACTTTTACCTAGTATGCAAGTGCAGCAATAGGAGTTTTAAAACACGAGTTTTATATAACAACCCCACTTCAACTTGGATTGCATTGTCACTGTTCAACTTGAGAAAATTGCGCGGTAAGAGAATTTCTTCTAAAGAAGTTAAGGTTAGGAGTAAAAATATTGTTTCTGGAGAAGTAGGTTTCAACCTTTATCATCATCAACAGTAGCCTGCACTCCGCTGCTGGACATAAGCGTCCCCAAGGCGCGCTACGAGCCCGAGCTTCGGTTCTCCACATCCAGTCACTTACTGGCTCCATCAGCTCCATCTAGCCAGGCGGGGGCCAACCCGCCCTGTCGTGGCCCGGAGCCCTATTTTTTAATCGCTCGCCTCGCTTCGATCGGTCGATTCTACTAATTTTCCTTCGACATCCGATAATAAAGTTATTAGAATCGACAGCTCGTCAAAAATAGGGTAGACGATCTCGTCTAGCCTATCTGTTTTCAGTTCGACCAGCCCACTGCCACTTCAAATTACTAGTTTTTTGAGCTATGTCGAAGACTATCGATGTCAGGCGGATCATCTCGCGTGGGATCCTGTCTCTCAGAGAATTTTTAAGCATAGCTTTTTCCATAGCCCGCTGAGCGACTTTGGGTTTTCGGACTAGTCCCACTATCAGTATTTCAATCTTCTTTGGATGAAATTGATAAGGTATTACAATAAGCGGGTCGCGGCGGCTCGGGGAGGGGCGGTGGTGCAATGGCGGCTAGCAATCGATCATCCAGACGTCTGGTGATGAATAGCTGCCGATGCCAACCCCAATAAACCCGCTCCCACCTCAGCAAGAAAGCCATTTTGGGTTGTTTTAAAAAGTTTTGCAATACGCAATCAGCAGAATCGTATGGGTCGTTTTCTCTTTTGCTAGAAGAAACTACTTTTTATTAAAATTCTGCTATGCAATTTCATTACTATAAAACAATGGGGTTGTTCTACTTATTATGCTTGGTGTGGTAAAAATAAAAAAATTTTTACCGCAATCAGAGTAAGCACCTACTTGTTTTAATTATTTAATCTTATGCTGGGGCCACACTACTGTCTATGCCATTATTACTGCGATAATTGACAGAAAGACAGGTGTTGTTGTCAATTATCGCGATAAGTAACGATATTAGACGTGGTGTGTCCCCAGTATTACACTACTACAGACTTATTTATTTACTTAGACTCGCGCCCTGAGGGGTCAATACAAATGTATAGATTATTTCTGATTATTCCCTTTACTTGTGCTGTACGACATTGCTTCTTTGCCAAATTTGACGATTCTAGTTCAATGGTCAGTACCTATCCTATTTATTAAGGTTTTGATTCGTTTGCGAGTATGGACTATAAATGGAAATTAACCTCTACCCCTTCCAGGGAAAAAGCTCTTGACAGAAAAACAGAGGATAGACATCAAAGTGATCCTGAGTTCCGTTTTTTTTTCCTTTTGAGGTAGGGAATTCTATGAAGAGCAAATGAATTTCGTTTTGGTTTCATGTTATATAACTTTAAAACATGATTTGATGGATTACCATCAACAATGACATTAGTCATTCTCATAATGTTTACTTCAGAAAAACGTAGGCGCTTTTCGATCAATGTTACCTTTAAATAGCTATCTACCCTATGCCGTGGCCGGATGTTGCGTGAATACTTCACGACTATCGCAGCCTTCAGCTGCTAGGTACAAAGATCTCTATCAAGTCTTTATGCCACTTAACCTATCGCTCAGGCTTGAAATACTCATTTACCTATTTGCGTGTCTGCATTCGTAATGTTTTATCTACTGAACTTAATTGCGTTGATATGTAAGACAAAACCCTCCTAATTTGAAAAATCTTTCTAGAAAAATGATGGCGAATAAACAAAAAAAAAAAAAGTACCTACGTATAAAAATAGCAAAACTTTAATATTAATTTGCATCACTGACGTTTTTTCTACTATCTACAAATAAAATATGTCCTTTACGTAACACTGATGCATCATTTCTTCAAGCTTAACTAGGTACGTATTCTTTGGGGCTAAGCAACTGCCAGCTCTATCTACTATCTCTTGTTGCTGATATTATAAGAACTGAAATGGAAAGTTGATTCAATGAATGCTAGACCAATGAAAAACTTGGAACGATATTGCATAACCAGTTCCGGTCTGTGAATGGAAAGCAGCCCAATAATGGAACAAGTTTGAGCGAAGCAAACACCAGCGTCACGCACTTCCGGAGCGAATCTCGATTATGACGCTGTACTTTTTTCTGTAGGGGGTCGGAGGAAGGAATAGGTATAATTGTATAAGTTTATGAAATATATTTTCTCTTCACAAAGTAGATATTGAAAAACGTCGTATGATAAGCGTGAGCATTGGTCTCTCTCGGCTTGATTACGCCCTCGCCTTCGGCTCGGGCTGTGAATCCAGCCTCGAGTGTAATGAATATAAATGACTAACTTAGCTAACTTGTATCATAATGTACTATTTCCTGTGTGTTTTATATGAAGTAGGTAAGTACAGTTTTTTTTATTGTATTTTGTATGGACTATTAGCTGAACTAAAAAATTATTATTATAGTAAATAGACATGAACATTTAGAAAGAAAATATTAGCCAGTATGTACTGGATCCTAATAAAAATTACTTTGGCTCGATTAATGAACTGTACAAGTATGCATACTACACTCGTCGGTATGCTCAGATGAAAACGTCTAATACTCAGATGGAACCCTCTATCGATATTTATAATAGCCCCATGTTTTTATAAACTTTTCGCACCGCAGAGATTAGTAAGCGGAAAGTAGGTCAATCCGACAACCCTTGTAAAGCGCTATTTCTCGACGAAATCAGGAAGGCGTTCGTCGCTATCTAATTCCATAAATGCATTCGGCTACGTAAATACGTAAGAGGGTGACTTATTATGGCGCCAGACATGCGTCTCATGGCTTCCCTGCCGATTCTTATGCCTCCCCCTATTTTATGTTTCCTTTGTGAAATTACTGAGCCCTTTAGTCCAGTCCATGCATAGACTTTAAAATTTTCGCTACGCCTATGTTCCATGTACAAATGTAGATTAGTGTATAACGACGTACAAACAAATTACGGAATACGAATGAATCAGGAAGGGCTTCCCTATCCGTCCAAGAAGACGATAAAGTCAGACGTTCCGTCCCTAAGCAAGTTTTGTTCGAGCTTCGAGAATTCCGAGATACCTATGTTCTTAACTTAACATTAGAACGATTAAACTCCTGCTGTATGGGCTTTCCTCGTGCTTCACCTGAGTTCTGGGGTTGAGAATTCCAATAAAAATATTAATTTAAAATTAAATGAAAGTATAATGATGTACCTACTTACTTAAATAACTTAAATAATAACCGTCGCAGTACTTATTCCCATGTTGATGCTATTAATTGGTACTTGTAGTTGGCGCAAATCACCAATTAATCTGTTAGCTGCACCAAAACATCCATTAAACCTACTGAGGGATCAAATGGACGCTTTAGGTAGTAATTCAGCGGTAAGTGATTGGCTACCGGTCGGAAATCACCCTGTATATATGGTGTTGTGTGTGCCTACTCATGCTAATTTATCATTCACGGTGGTCAAATCTGAATTATCTCTTTGGTCCGACAATGAAGATATCTGGAGCCAACTATAACGGTGACTTCCTTCAGAGCAGATGATTAAAAATAATCAAAAGCCTAACCTAAGCGAAAACTTATTTGATTGAGCATCAACTAAGTACGCAAACTTAATGCTAAAATAATGATTAAATCATAATAATAAAAAATTGGACTAATTACAAAAATATCTATAAATAAACAACGAATTTCCGGACTGCACAAACGCATTAGATATTTTTCTTCGATTTGAAAGAAGGTGTAATTTCCTCATAATATTTTCTTTCATCGGAAAGCTTGTGGTCGATAAGTCTCTAAAGCCTCGAACACCTTGTAAATATAGTACATTTTAGACTTTCGCGCTTTGTATTCATAATTATATAATTATTTACGGGTCTTACACACGAATAAGTTTTATTTACCTTGCCCGACGTTTCGACCAGGTTACACTGGCCGTGGTCACGAGCTGACTGGAGAGGCGAGCTGTCATTGTTGATCGCTGTGAGTAGTTTCTGAAACTACCCTCTGCTGATCTTGTATTATTGGAATCCAATAATACAAGATCAGCACGTAAACCCGTAAATAATTATATAACCTTGTAAATATGTAAAGTGAGCCCATTTCCAACTATTATCAACCGCCTTTAAAAGTGCAGGAGGTCTCAGTTCGGCAGTTGTTATGCGATATCTTCGCCGATTGTGAAGCGATTTGAATTTTTATTTATTTGAATAGAAAAATATATTTCGAGGGCGGTCCCATTTCTATTGGAATAAATATATCGAGGGTGTAAATTTAAAATAATTACGGGAAGTCCGTTTTATATTTCAAACAGGAGTGCTATGTCAAAAACGATGACCATTTAAACTCATAGTAACTTCTAAATTATGTATTCACAGCACGGTTACGGACAATATTACTGTTGTTTTTTGTATCAATATTATTTCTCCCTGGGTAATAATTTATCGGAATTGTTCGCTGGAGTTATGATTTATACTTAGCTGGTCTGCGGTGCGCAAACCAATTTCGCTACAGGCCGGAAGGAAGCGTTCCCCTTCCACTTTCGGTGGATTGGAACCTGCTATTTCGCCGTCGAAGACGTAATATTTTATTTCTGTTAATAGCAACATAAGGATACTACATCCATTATCTGACTGAGTAGATTAAAAATGGTAAATATAAGATGAAATAATATGGGAAATAATACATCCTACTAATATTAAAAAGACGAAAATTTGTAATGTGTTGTTAGGATGTTTGTTACTCTTTCACGCTGTAACTGCTGAACGGATTTTTATGAAACTTGGTACAGTGTTAGCATTATGTCTTGGAATAACATATAAGTAAGTTACATTTTACCGCGGTAAACTGTTCCCGCGGGAAAAACTTATGCCACACGGGCGAAGCCGTGGGCAACAGCTAGTGTTTAAATTAAGTACTTAGTATAATTTGTGTTAAAATGACGTTCATTGTGACATGTCCTGCAATTCGCCGACAGCGACGAATAACACTCGGAAACATTTTTTTGGCAAAAATACGATAAAAACAATGAAGAACTTTAATTTTAAATGAAAATTGAGAAAAAAACCCACCAATCAATACAAAAAAAAATCAGAGTCAATCAATAAAAACTAAAAATAAATATACCTACAGGAATTAACTGGTTATTCTTTCGTCAAGTCCTGTGTATGATAATATAAATAGCTTACTTAATGGGTTATATCCACGTTATATCATCCGCGAATAAGATTTTTATACCTACTTCACTTACAAAAGTTGCAGATTAAATCAACGGAGCAAATGAAAAATCATTGTATTGGGTAAATTTCAGGTTTCAGAGTTTCCCAATTTGTACAACTTATTAGTCGGTGTAAGTGAACTCATTCGAGTGGCGCAGCCGCTTCGTTTATTAAAATCCGAGCCGTAAGTCTCAAACTTCGACACGGCCCGAGTAAGATGTTTTAGAAAAAATTCAGCCCCAAACTCCACGGTTTACGATTCAGTCTTAAAATGCCAGATTTTTACGAGAAAACTTTTCCGATATAACGTCTGAAAGTTGGAAGCATTTGACGGAAAATACTTACCTACGTAAATAAATATGAAATCTGCATCTTGCAAATATACCTAAATACTACATAGTTACATTATAATATACTCCTACCGTTACCAAGGAATTAAATCTGAAAGTTGCTACCTTTATTTTACTAAATATTTTTTAGTTCAACGTTACGTAAAATTATAATATTACCGTATTATTATTATGTATTTTTAAATATTAAGGCAATAAAGAATGCTCCGTCCAATCGTGTAGCTGAATTTTAGAATGCTGCCAGAATCGTTTCGTTTCTTACTATACTTCTTGAACCACACATAAAAATACATAAAAGGAAAAAAATACATACAGCCGAACATAGAACCTCCTCCTTTTTTGGAAGCCGGTAAAAAGAATAGCAGCACAAAGTAAGTATACCTTACGCAAAGTAAATACGAGCGGTCATCGTGGAGATCCCTGGTGGGGCCTTTGTCCAGCAGTGGACATCTACAGGCTGATATGATGAAGCAACCTTACATGTTATTATTACCAATTCTTATATAGGTAAATAATTTAATTTATATTGAGGGACTAACTCAAACAGGGCGTTCCGTACACTTTCTTCGAAAATGCTCACAGAAAAATAGTTTACGGAAAAATACAAGTGATAATTTACTGTATTGGTCATTATGTCATTATATTGTATTGTCATCAAGTGATAACAACTGTATTGGTCATTTTGCGAATTGGTCGTTATGCGCATTTGAGAATTATTTATATTGGTCATTTTACATAGAGAGCGTGGGGTAGGTAGTGTGCTAAATGCCTGACGGTCGTTATTGTTTATTGATAATTATTATTGTGAATCATATTCTGTATGGTAGGTATGTCTGTATACATTATACCTAATTCCATAAAGCTTATTACTGGTTTGTCACTGCGAAAATGCGTGTTAACATTAACAATGGTGGAGTGAAACACACTGCGTGTAATTGGGTGTAGCAGACATGACACATGCACGACTGCTCGCTGCAAATTGGCTGCTCATGAATAATTCAACAATAAAATATAGTGTTTGGATCAACAGATGATGATAAAACTAGATTTAGATATTAATCAGAACAAAACTGTAAAGTCACAGACATTCTCAATAGGCATGCTGCATGATACTGTAGGTATGTACATAAGTAAGGATCAACATAGGTACTATTTTACTCGTTATTGTAATGTGATTTTATGTCAACATTGACCTTTCGCGACGTTTAGGGCTTCTTTCACCGCTTGCTGTTAAAGTCCCAGATACCCTATCTGCAGATTATCTGACAGATAGCGGATTTTGTTTGTTTCACAGGTATCTGATTACCTTAACTGTCAGATAAACTAACAGCAAGATAAAGTGGCTGTTATATATTTTTTGTCTGTCAGATATTTTTCCAGAGATTTAAGCATACACGAAAATATTATCAGACAGAATTATTTACCTGATAGTTTAGTTTATCTGTCAGCTTACTATCTGTAACAATATCAGCAAGCGGTGAAAGAGGTCCTTAGTGTTAATTAAAGATTTGTAAAAACTACGACACGGTAAGAAAAGAATAGTGGACTGATTGCGAAAGGTGTCGACAAAAGCCACGGCGAGTACCTCGTTATATTCCTGGAGGGGCGGATTGCCTATAAAGCAACTTTTACACTTGCGAATTGCATTTTTGATTTTTTCTGACGGGACTCAAAACTACAGGACGCAGAAACCACTGCAACAATCCATATAACAAATTTTTGAATTTAAAATAATATATTATTTTTAGTCCTGAAGAAGTAAAATCGAATCCGTAGGGGAATCGTTAATATGTTGTTAGAAAACATCACATTATAAACCCCTATACCTATAAACTAGTGAATTAATGCAGGAGGCAGGAGGGTCGGATGGAAATAAAACAAACACAGAAAAAAAGTTCATTCGAGTAATCCAGTTGCATTTTTCTTTTTATACTCATAAATTTAACTCAATGGACGCGGGCGCGGAGGGGGGGTGGAGTTTATGGCAGGAGATTTAGCACTCAATAGGTAGGTTAAGGAAAACATCGTGAGAAAACCTGCATACGCCGAAGAAGAAATTCTTAGGCGCATGTGAAGTCCACCAACCCGCACTGGGCTAGCGTGGTGGACTACAGCCCGAACGCCCTCGTTGAGAGGGTAGACCTGAGCCCCAGCAGTGGGGACGTGTTAATAGGCTGATGATGATGAGTTAAGTAGGTACTTTATTTATGTTGTTTAGTTATTGCAGACGACTTGTTCATTCTGTATTTAAACATGGTGTATCGTTGCAAAAAGTACCGAAACTAAATGCACTCCTCTATTTACGGAACGGACTCACGTAGCTTCCGAAAATGTAACAAGTCTAAACAACCCGTAAGTCCGTAAGCGGCTTACAGTAAGTCGGTCATAGTGAAAATGTCGTGTAAAATTTACGTAAGACCATGTGTACAGTGCTCAGGTCACTCGCAGCCAAGAGGGAGCGTGAGGAGGGTCTCCCCAGACTGTGGATTAGGAATATACAAAAGCAGTCTTCAATATCATTCCGTCCCTGTGACGTTCACTTGTCACAGGGGTAAGTGGGCATTGGGTTGGCCGTGTAAATCAAACACAACTTGTATTGTCACTGTACGATCGTGGTCGCACATGCGCTCGGGCCGGCTGACAGCTATCGAGAGGCGCCCCCACCGCGTGTCCTGTGCGACCGCGTCTATACGTTTAATTACATAACGTCACAGTCCCGTCAATCATTAATATCTCGTCAAACCGTAAATCATCATTTTTATCACATCACTAAATTAAGTTTATGTATTGAAATAACATACGTAATCAAAATGATATTATAAGAATGCGTCGTCTCATTATATCCTCGTACACTTTTCGCGTTCGAGTCGGTTTAGGTGCGAATTTACAGGGTGGAATTTAATTAATTTCAACGCTTCAGCTCGGCTATTCGTCCCCCCGAGTGGAACCCATAAAACCTAATGGACTTTCCCTGTCTAGTGGTAATTTGGTATGAGACTCTTGAATACCCTTGCAATCTTACTGGAGTTTGCACATAAAATCAACCATATCTGCTCGGATACAACTTACTGAGTATAGTTTCAAGCTCGTTGAGTGTTAGAGTACTTCTTAGAACTTACACATTATGAACAAAAAGGGTGAATATGGATTCATCCACAATATCTAGAAACCCATCACAATCCGTGACTTAATATAAACAGACAGATAAAAACTGTTAGTAGATTTTATAGTCCCTATCAAATTCATTTATAAATACGATGTAACCTATATAGGTTGATCTCAAAAATAGATAAACGTCAAGCAATCACGTCATTATGCCATCCTTGACGTTTTCAATACCAACACGATTGAAATTGTGAAACTGAATCAACTTTGAATGTAAATGAATTTCCATTGCAGGGTAGAAAGAAAAACATTATTACCATTTGGAAGACGTTCTCAGGGTGCTTCCAGCACAGATTGGGCGAGGAATCCGACGCGATATACCTTTGATAAAGGATGAAAGGCTGCGTCAAACTTCTGTCGATTACGTAATTTCTATTCAAAGTAGGTACTCGAGCCGCTCTTATGTAGGGTTGCCAAAACGCAGCCCGGGGAAAAATTCCAACTACATACGTACGCTGACGGGGAATTCCCAACGGACGCATCCTTTGAAATGTAGATAGGGTTATGTCGCGGGACAAAAATATACTGAATACCGTATATATTTTAATATATCTGCCGTAATGGCTTAGCGCGGGGATGGGAACCCTATTCTTGAATGAAAAGCAAGTTCAGTCACGGCTGCTGTTTCTATCTGCTCTAATCTGCTGTAATGGAAAAGTTCAAATGAAATTGAATCAGCCACGGTTACCTAGAGCTAAGGTGTTCCTGCGGGAAAAAACTGACGGAACAGGTTTTGATGAAACTTTACAGTAATATAGATTAACACAGGCCTATTACTAATAAAGGTACTAAGTAAATTGGCCAATCCAAATTAAACGCGAGTGAAACCGCGGGCAACAGCTAGTAATAATATGTGTAAATTTATCATTAAATCGCTATCTGATGATTATTTGAGTTTAACACTAACAATGACTTTATCCTCGTAAATAAAATACATAAATACAACCTCAAAATTCTATATGGCGTGAGGATTTGTAGTTTCATGGATATATCTTTCACGGACGAATTTATTACGCCCCTCGCAAATAAGCACATTCTGGCAGCTTGTTCAATGATTTAAAAAGTTCCTCAATGGATTGTACTTTGAGGTTCATGTTAGCTTAACACGCGAGCATGGCCCAATAAGTGCACATTGATTGCAATTTTGGTATTATTAAGGTTAGCCTGAGGAGGTCAATGAAAATAACTACATGTCAGCTTCTTCGGTTCAGTTCAGGTTCGGTTCTATTTTATGGTTATTAACAAACTAAGGGCTTCGTTCACCGCTTGCTGATAAAGTCCCAGATACCCTATCTGCAGATTATCTGACAGATAGCTGATTTTGTTTGTTTCACAGGTATCTGATTACCTTAAATGTCAGATAAACTAACAGCAAGATAAAGTAGCTGTTTTTTTTTGTCTGTCAGATATTATATCAGAGATTTGAGGAAACACGAAAATATTATCAGACAGATTTATTTGATAGTTTAGTTTATCTGTCAGCTTACTATCTGTAACAATATCAGCAAGCGGTGAAAGAGGTCCTAAGCAACTTATATGTACGTATAATATGTCTGATTATGTCAAATACAACAAATTAGATTCTGTACGTTACGATGTATGTGGACAGATCTTTATGAATCACTGTTAATTATTACTTCTGAACTTTGATTAAGTATCAAAGATTGATATACGATAATACCAAAAGGCGGCAATAATCAATGACAGTTGAACTTTGAACTGTCTTCTTATTTTACCAAAGCTCAAAACTCATTTTTAGCAAAATGACTGATATAAAATCGGTGTATTATTATACGGATAATGAAAAGTTTCTCAGCTCCGATTTTCTGGCGTGTTAATATCTATCTTATGCACGAAACACGCAACATAATAAATAATAACGCATTTATGCTAGGTATCTGTGAAAGCGATGCGTGTTAAGGATGCGTTAACCCAAAAATCACTTTATTTGTTTACCGCGTCGTAGTATGACAACAGGTAGGAAGCGAAGGGACGTGCGTGTCTAATCTCAGTGACGCGCCGCGCGCGGCGGGCTCGTAAACGTCATCGGCACTCATAATCAAATGTGCCGTTTTATGGCAGGCTTTCACGCCCAATACGTGTTCCAGCGTAAAGTTTTAAGGTGTGCTCGTAATTTGTAGACGCCTTAAAGCGTAACACAGACAGAGCGGCGGCGGTGCGATAGCGGTGCGATAGCGATATCTGGTAATTTGCTAAATATCAGGAAATTTGCGTATAGGAATTCGCGTAAATTGCGTGACTGGAATTTTGCATTTCTGGTACTTATACGTTTGAACGAGTGCGATGCGGACGCGCTTAGTCAGAAGTTGTCTATTTCTTCCTTTGAATAAATCCAAGTTGTATGTTTCCACACTGAAGCCGGCAAAAAATCAATTAAATACATGTTATCCGACTAAAGAAGATGAAAAATTATAATGAGCATAAATAACGCTGTTGTGTACAAGAGAAAATGTAATAATAAAGGAAGGAAAGATAGAACCTATTCTTAAACCAAATAAATTTTTAAACAAGTTTCCACGACTCTATCGCAAGGAAGGTAACTACAACTCGAGTTGGTTGTTAACAAACACCGCTTCCTAATTAGATGTTTATAAAGGTCACAAGACAAATAAATTCAAGCGTTTCAGATCTCACAATGTCACAGACCGAGCGCCAAGAACCAAGTAGGAGAGAAAGTTTTTGGGCCGCGCCCCGCACCAAATGTCTTTATTTGACTTTCTCAAGTCCCGGAAAGTCGCTCGGTTCGTTTTCCTTCCGAAGGTTTCATTTCGGAGCTCTGCGGAAGTTCACCAGTTTATCAATCTTTAAAACGCGGTGGGTCGATATTCTTAGACTCAATTCACACTGAAATTATAAATTAAGAAATGCAGCTAATGTGAAATGAACTGTACCTACTTAAAATGGAAGTGAAGATAGGGGTTTTACTTATTAGCATTTCATCTCACCGCGTGTAAAACTTTGATAATTATGTATTGTAATATGTAGGTAACTAATCAAATCTAACTAATCTAAAATACGTATGATCGATCAAAGACAATTTTATTTCTCCTCGATCATATGGATTTTCGCTCCTGAACTGTATATAATAAAAAAATACAGAGAGTTTATTCGTTCACACATGGGTACTTACATACTTAGCACATATTACAATACTTTTTATCGTTTTACATTGACACCAAAAAATATTCGGGCATTTCCCGGTCAATTTGAATAAAGAACTATCGTTTAGAACGAACGTTCGAAATAGCGCATTGGCTTGCGTGCCGGGCTAACCGCAGTCGGCCGCTGCCATTTCAGTGTGATTTGAGCCTAATGATTTTTGTTTTCTTCTTAATTAGGTTAGTACCCACCTACGTTTCTGTTTTTCGTTATAGGTAACTGTTTGTAAAGGTTTTGTAAAAAATTCTGTAAAATGTTGAATACGACAACAAATTGAAAATTTTATGTATACCAATTTAAGTATAAGGAGATAATTTATTTAGAATACCAAAAGAGAGCTTTTCATGTAGACGCAAATAGTAATATTTTATATGCTTGAGTAGAATTATATTTCTACAAGTACAAGTTATTTTTGTCCCATAAAAAATCTTTTACAGTAGCATTCATTTATGTATCCGATATGTCGTCACACAAAGTGCCGTCATATCAAAGCCAATAGGGCTGTTTGGAAACATGATCCCATAAGATCAACGCAATTTATCCTATTGCGTCAATATTTTCCCATATTTCTGCTTTTATTTTCCATATTTATATTTATTATGTATACATACTCGTACTCTACATATTCAACATTGTATAACTTTTATTTGTAAAATATAACTACAATTATGAGTATTTTATACATTTTTCAGATGGACATTTTACAGTAAATCATTTATTTCTATGCCTGTAATATTAAAATTTAAATTAAAAAAAAAAAAAAAATTAAAGTTATTTAGTTTAGAGCTATAAAGTAAAATGAAATATATATACTTATGTATGGTATTTATTTATAACTCTATGTATTTTAAAAATAATGTTGCCATGAAGAGCTGTTGATTTAATATTGGTACCTACTTAAAATATTTTCATAAAATTGCAATGATGATCAGTTCCACAAAAATAAGCAAAATAAATCGTTGAACGTAATATAACGTAATATACCATAACGTACTTGTGCATCGTTATATTAGATTAGATTAGATTTATTTATCACACATTACAAATACTAGTACATAGTAACTTACGTAAAAGGTCAAAGTTAATGTGATCGTCAAAGAAACAAAATAAAAACAGAATACAAAATGTCAAAGCCAAATATAAAATGTCAATTTTACACAACTTGTGTATGATCAGTAATAATAAAATAATGTATATAAAATTAGGAATAATGTTTACTCCTATTTACATTAATTCACATTCAATAAAGGTAATAAAAGATTTATAACTGCGGTAAAAATAATTTGCATTAGTTCTTAACGTTTTACAAAGATTTAAGTAAATTCCGCTTAGACAATTGTTGCCAATTTGTAGATAATAACTTTTAACAGCTACCAGTAAATGAATTGGAAAATTTTCAATATTTGTCTTTCTATCAATGTCTTTATATTTATTAACAAAGAAGATGACATATTCTAAATATTCCTAGAATCATTGAGCACCAGTTCCTTGCTACATTGTCGACACTATTCACTCAACTCCATTGAATAACTTTGGTGCTCACAAGTTTTACCGTCTAACAACTGGACAATGTTGCGAGTGTAGCGAGACATTTTGTCTCACAAGTTGAAATAGTCCATCCTAAGTTGCAAGTCAGAGGCTATGCCTTTTCGTTTACTGCTTAATTATATACCTACATTTCAACTAGTAGCACAGTTACTGTTCTGAATCGTTGACTGAACTAGGATAACTCAACGTTCAACGGTTAGCTGATTGAAAGCTAGCTCTTTGGAGACGGCTGACCTAAAATCAGTCGGATTTCATTTAAATAAACGGCCAAGCGTTGTTTAGTCTTCTCGTTAAATGAATCATTGCAACGATGGGGCTAAGTGCTCTGTAGCCATTTAATTGACGGGCCAGCCGTTCAATCAACTGGGTGATTTCAACAGTTAGCTTTCACATTATACCCTTGTCTCATTCCAAAATATGATTCCCTAAACCAGCGTAGCCCGGGCACACTATTGTGCTACGCCGTAGCAGATACACGTAGCACTCATGCGCAGGTGAGATAATAGTTGAACATGGTTTTTAAATAGTTTGCTTTTGAACTGAAATTGACTTGGAGATCTATAAACTCTTATTTTATTACGTAGTTCATCTCTTCCTGAACAACTTTTGGAAAGATTATAGGTAAAAAGATAACCACACTCGAATTATCCGCTCCCATAGCCTTCATTTAAAATTGAAGGATATATACTGGTAAGTATACCAACATTTTATTCCCAAATGATTTAAACATTGTCGATTTAAACACTTTAAATTGTCAAAAATGTTCACCAAATACAGGTTGCTGTTGAAATTTGCCGCCCCTGCTATTTATCCTACCGTAGACAGCAGACAGATGTGTGTAAATATACATCTGGCCCCAATGTTTATCTATGCACCCAGCGCATAGTAGGCGGCTAGCGAGGGTACAGTCGAGGAAAGTAAATGTATAGCAATTTGTCGTGTAATGGAAACAAGACTGTCAATACGTTTGACGTATCGTAGGCGTAGCTTAGGTGTACGAGTAATTAATACGGTCAATCAAAAGCTGAAGATTTTGTTCGTTTGGTTAAAATGCTTGTTTGTTTGTTTGTTTGTTTGTTTGTTTGTTTGTTTGTTTGTTTGTTTGTTTGTTTGTTTGTTTGTTTGTTTGTTTGTTTGTTTGTGTGTTTGTTTATTTATTTGAACGCGCTAATCCCTGAAACTACCAGTCTTTCCACCAAATTTTTTTTACATTTGATAGCCCAATTCTTGAGGAAACTTATAGCCTATTTAACATCACACATCGAACAATAAGAGCCGAGCAAAAAAGGTAATTAATAACTTAAAACGCGGGCGAGGCCGCAGGAAACATCTACTTTTATATTATTTTGTTACGTTATATATTTTTAAATCTATGGAGACAGTGGACGTCGATAAGCTGGTATATATGATGGATGATACAGCCAACAACGCCTGCATTCGACGAACCAGTTATCTGCACACTTGTCTGGGTGGCTGCGCACTCGGTATACCTATGCCCTGGCACCGCGTAGACAGGTCGGCCTTCATTAATCTTGCTGCTCGCTGCTGGCTGATGAATATTTACTCACGTTAACGAGCTACCAGACACAACTAATAGATATAATTACTTAGGGTAAAACTCCGTAATACGCCCCACTTGACAAAACGCCCCACTCACCTAGCCTAGGTGAGTGGGGCGTTTTGTCAAGTGGGGCGTATTACCGAGTTTTACCCTATCCTACCTAATAACCAGTTTTGTTGGTATAATATCCAATTATTTATGTATGTATAATAAAACTTGGCTTATGTGGATGACAAACTTGTTACGTTTCATCTGTAATTGTTTTTTGGCCTATTTTTGGTTCCAAGGGGAGGAGCTCTGTAGCTGAATAACAGGCACGCGCTTAGTTCAGCAATAGATGCTCAATCACTTTGCGATATTTGTAGGTATAAGAATTCATGTATCATACATAATTGTTATACTTCTGGAATAAATTATTATTATTATTAGTGTATTAAAATATTTTGTTCTGAATACAGAACATATTTCATTGCAGTGCTAAACTGCTAGCGTAGTTTTAAATTAAATTAAAAACGATTATTCGTAATGAAATGAGGCGTCACGCGAACCAGCCCATTTCGCGTGCTACGAATAGCATTGTCTTGTTTGCTACGCGTACTGTAGCACGTAGCCCTGACGTAGAGTATTCACGCGATGAAAAGGAAATAGTACCAACATTATAAAACCTACTTTATCTAACTGCTATAACATAAAAAAGTTCGAAATATTCACAAACAATATGTGTAGAATTTAAATAAGTATTTGTATGTATAATTTATTTTGTTCTTTTTCCAAAAATCAAAAATGCTTACATCAAAGAATTCGATTTGAGTCAATTTCCGCAAGTCAGCAAAGATTTAAATTTATCCGTCAAATTCTAAGTTACCAAGGCGCTCTTGCTGGGTTGGGAATTGAGGAATTTCTTACTTTCCTATTTGGGTCGGGTTTTACTCGGCTGAGTTTGGAGAGATTCGGAAAGTCTACGAAAATTGAACGTGAATCCGATTTGTTCGGATCTAGTCCTCAAATCTTCCTAAAACGGGAGATGGTCTGGTGCCTCTTGTGCACTGGGCTTTGACTCAGTATACTCTATAGGGTTGAAAGATACAAGAATATATTTGAGGATTGTATTTAATGTTAATTACAATATTGTTTTAGTATTAGTGCATTTCTGAAACGTTAGAAATTTTTTATTCAAATTTCAATTCTTTGTAGGATACAATTTGAGCTGGGTAAACCCGGGTATTACCTATTAGAGAAACTTAGATATAATTTGCGATTTTGAATTTTTTTGATAAATATAGGATTAAACCTTTGGACACGTATGAAATTTTCAATATTTGTCTTGTATAAATAGCACCTACTTATATAATGTACTTATATAAATAGAGCTAACCAGCTATGAGAGTGAAAAAAAACGGTTTTCATAAATTTGACTTTAGTGAGATTTTTTTGTCACTCGACCATTTACATACCTACATGACGACGATATAGATCTGGCATCGAAATAATGAGTACTATGTACAACTATTTCGATGAGATCTGGTTTTTGAACTTGTTATGTCAACACAGTAGCGCACCGTCCAAGTTTTAATAAGCGTCGCTCATTTGACGGTCGCAGTGTCGTAAACAACATTTTAGACGTAATCCTAGTAACAGTGGCATTTACAAAGTAGCTACAAGGTGATGTTTCCGGTCATCTGCTGCCGTAATATTTGAAGGGAACTATAATAGTAGTAATTTATGACACTTCGCTGTGTGGGTCCAACATCACCAGTGGGAAATACTTATTTAATAAAGTGTTTAGGCTTATTGTATGATTTATTAAAATACTAGCTGTTCCCCGCGGCTTCGCCCGCGTAGAATATCTTTTTCCCGCGGGAACCGTTTACCCCGGTAAAAAGTAGCCTATATGTTATTCCAGGCTATCAGCTATCCCCGTACCAAGTTTCATCAAAATCCGTTCAGCCGTTCTTCAGTTATAAGTGGTCTAACTAACACGACTTTGTTTTATATATTAAGACATACCTACACGGGTCTAACAACTCTTACACCCGATATTTTTTGAACATTTTTGCCCGAAGTTTCGTTTAGAAAAAAAAAATCTGATGTTTCTTTGTTCCTAATTTTTCAGTCTCTTCTAATGTTTAGACTATAGTCACTACGTAATTTGAATCACATTGTGATTGACTTTATTTAATTACTTATTATTTATTTTAACTTAATTACTATATATTTTTATTGCAAATAACATTAACAAAAATAGTCAATAACATTAAATTAAATTAAAATAACTAACTATATAATGTAATAAAATATTTTAACTTAATTGTATATAACAGTAGGTCGACAACAACATACGAACTTAACGTTGAGGGAAATAAATTTATTATTATTTACGAGTTGATTACAAAAAGTGACAACGAATTTTATAAAGCTCTATGAATTTAGTTAGTAACTAAGTAGGTACTTAGAAAGCAGCAATTGCAAATCTATAAAATCTAAAAACTGTCTATGAGCGAAACATAGTAAACAGTGTTTTTGTATTAAAAGAGCAACCCATCCGATAAAATGCTATCGGAGACCATTTTTTTTCCATTTTAGTAGCGACTGGGGAATTGATCAATTTTGCAAAACCACTCATCCCGATTATACATTTCCCTACAATATACTTACGTAATAAAATTAAAACCATTAATCCACCCATATGACCGCCTCTAAGTACAGTTTATTCCCTCACGGCAATATCTAAGGCCGGAACTTGAATAACAGATTTAACAGACGTTCCATAAGTGCTTAAAGGATACAACTTGGAAATTTATGATGTTAAGTTGAGCATAGACGCTTAACATGGGTAAGTTGATGTTACTACATATTATTTTATGGATTAAGTATGTATAGACCTGAAGCCGTTTCTTAACAGTCTTAAACTAGTGGTTCTGTGAGAACAGTAGACCTCGCTAGCCCTTATAAACCAAACCTAAAAGAAACGATCAGAAGTCAACTTTGCAGTTGGAGATTCAGTACTAAAGTGACAAAAATTAGCACTATTTCGCAAACGGATCGATAAATCGAAAAATGTTTTCCACACACCCGCGATATTTTTGAATGACCTATCCAACGATACCATGGAATTCACGCGAAAAAAAATCATTCCCATTTTATACGTATGCAGTTCTATGAACATAATTTAATTTTTCGACTTTCTTAAGTTAATCGACTATTACTCAAAAACTAATAGAACCTTATTATCTGTTATAGTTTTCCTTTTATCTACGTTATATATGCTACTGCCGTGAATTTTTTCACATTTCCAGAAGCAACCGTTTAGCGGGGGGGAACAAAAATTACCGCTTTAAAGCTTAATATTTCGCCAACGGATCCCTAAATCGAAAAAATGGTTTTCACACACCAGCAATATTTTTGAAAGACCTATCCAACGATACCCCACACTATGGGATTCTCAAGAAAAAAAAGTTCACTCCCACTTTGCGAGTATGGTAGGTACTCTAAAAAAAATGTTTTTCAAAATTTTATTCTACTCATTTTGTTGGCTTAATTAATTTATACCCATGCCAAATTTTCGTCAAAATCGGTTGAAAAATGCGACCTGTAGAGAATTACAGACAGAAAGACAGAAGGACAGACGGACAATAGCATTTTTGGCCAATCTCGAAACATAGACGCTTCGCTCGCTTCGCTCGCTCGGTCAACTAAGGTAGATCAGTAGGGGTAGGGTGTTTAGGCCGTTAGAGTGGTGAAATCCAAGTATACCTATCACGCCAGCTCCATAATCCACAAAAATATGAATATAATCATTACTTATATCCTCAAAATACTGACAGATGATTCGTAAAAGAAGAAACAACAGATACGAAGTCCTGGGAAAGATACGGTGATGAAATGACTTACTTGTTGACATTTTCCTAGAAAATATAGAGAAAATAAACTTCTATCAACGACATAAAAATGTTATACTCGTACACGTACGTAGACCTTCTTAGAAACAAAAGCTATTCGTCCCTTTTAGCGCGGAAAATAAAAGTAACTTGGCCAAAATGCTAAAAGCATGCACTACCATTGCACCAAGATTTTAAACGTTGGGTTTTCTTTCAGCAACCTCAAGTTTAAATACTATTTCAAAGAGTATTTTCCTCATCTGGCTGTTAAAGCTAATAGGTAGATAACGAGAGGGTCTTATTTTAACGTAGTATTCCTAGTGACAACTGATAAATTAATAGATTTGTACGAGTATACCGTTCACAAAGAAATTTTACGATCGCTTTATGAAAGTATTATCAAAATTATAACAACCTCATTTTATTTTGTATCGTAATTCATTTAAATGCAAGCACTTGCAGGAAGTTAAAATAATTAATTATCGAAATAGCTCTAAAATAAGCAGAACGTCATTGTTATTTTTGTTGGAACATTGTCGTCTCATTACTTATTCATCCACTTTTACCGTTGGAAACTGACAATTATTCCGGGGCGATTGCGTGCTTTACTTAATAGAAAGCTCGCCGGCACAGCGCTGGAGATTAAATCTAAATAGGTTTACGAGCCGGGCGCAGAGACGGTGAGATAAACACGCCAGCAACGCCGTGCAACGCGCATAGGCCGGGCGGCAAATGTTGGGTAACCCTATTAGGATGCTCACAACATGTTCCTGTAGCTTTGAGTAATCAATAAATAGAATTTCAGGGCAGGCTAGTCTATAGACTCGACCTGTTTCAAAGACTGGGCGTGTGAATGTAAGCTGTGTGAAAGACGGGCCCAGCGTGAATGCGCCTAAAAATTTGTTCTCTCAGCGTATCAGGTTTTATGATAACAATAATTTCTGAAGTACGAAGGCAGGGTTGACCTCTCGGAAGAGTTTCAAGACGAGAGGAACGTGTTGTTATAGGTTCAATCTAATACCCTTTTCAGTCCGAGCAATTTCATTAATAGCAGCTATCACGCAAAATGGTCAGACTAAAATAATAGTTAGGTTGAGTCCTACTAGCTAAATCAGGCGATATTTTTTTGAAACTAGAAGGACACATTCAGCTTATTCTGCCATCCGATGAGGTATGGTTACACACGCTCGTCTCCCGGATTAACAGTCGTGGGCGTGCGACATGTTATGTTCGCATGGCAGAGCTGCGCTTGCAAGGCAGAGGCCGTGGGGTCCGCCCAGCCGGGTCACAAGTCACATCACGACTACCAGTGGTATTACAAGTAATTACACGAAACCTTGGTTAGCGTATTGACAGTTGTTGTTGAATATAATTTAATCGAACAAAGGAACAATAGAGAATATTGTAAAATGAGGTAATCTTGCTTCAGCTACCGTATACCTGGAACTATACACAGTTATTAAAGAACGCTTAGGAGAGGAAAGGCATTTCCTCAAAATATTCTACGCTATTGAAAAACAGGAAGGAAGAAGTCGCGCAGGTGGATATCACCTGTCGGCAGTTCCGCAGCTTCCGAGGCAGAGGCCCGAGGCGAGGCATCGAGGCACAGAGCCCTCCCGCGCACATTTGTTACCTTTACGGCCAACATTTATTACCTCCCCGGCGCCCGTCTCGGTAAATATACTTAATTAAAATTACCGCACGCGGCCCGGGAGGATTCGCGTATGAACACGAAGACACGTCATGAGATAAAAGTTTCGCCCCCAGTGTAGGTCGCCTGTACATTTCACCTCCCAACATTTAACTTTTACGTACAAAATTTTGCCAACAAACCGACAGAACGTGAATACGCGAATGCGTCAGCAGTTTAGAGACCGAGTCAGTATCTACATAATATACATATACAGGTAACGTGTCACATGTTGCTTTTCTCGAATATATGCTTTGATGGGATTTCAAATCAACTATCGAAATAAAATAGCTTCTTGTCGGGCCTATTAAAATAAAATACTCGTTCCTAATATATTATTACACTTTCTTTTCTTCGTGCGCTGTAAAGGTTACCTACCCTGAGTAACATATCTACTATTATTATAATGTAAAGTATTGTTAATTGTCGTGTAGTTAATGTTCGAGAAATTATAGGTCACAATAAACCTTTGTGGTGTTTATTAACTCTATTTGATTTAATGACTAAGTATTTGATTTTACCTTTATTGGATGTGATATACCTACATTAGTTTGTACAAATTAGATTACAGATAATATTATAACAACTATGAACGAAGGCCAGCAATGGCAAATAAAATAAAATAAAACTTTTTGGAGAATAGTGAAGTTTATTCACAAGGTATAGATCGTAACTCAATGTTTCAGTTTCACACTAAAAGCAGATGTTCAATTTTCATGTAGACAATCTACGAAATAAACTTGTTTCAACGCTCTTCGAATGAGAAGCGTAGAGCCAACGGATTCGAGTATCATTCGAGTATCTATATAAATCTATCTCTACAGTGAGAATGTATCTACAGGACAGCTACGTCGCTATTTTCTTGCCTCCTTGTTCCACATTACCGCGAGGGACGTCGCGTCGCGTCGTTTGCACTGACAAGTTATTGGATTAGAACACTTTACAGAGTTGTTGCAGTCGGATTACGGTCTATAAAATGAGTTGTGAGAATATTGTAGCAGTAACAGCAATAAAAGATGTCAAAGTTTTAATTCAAAAATCGAGTCAACTGTGTCATTTATTATTAAAATAAATTACTTTAAAGCCTGTACATTACGCATCTAAATTAAACTAACGTACAGATTTTTACCGATCTAAAGTTTAAAAAAATCTATCACTATTATATTGGTTCCTCAATTAATGTGCTGCTAAAAATCACCCGTTCCTCGTGGTACAACCGCGTGGTTGAACTGGACGTACCACGGGGAATTTTTAGCCCGATGGACCAACTACTCAGTATAACTTATAACTTTTGGTACAACTCCTTCATCTAATTGAAGAATTCCCGCCTGAACAGAATGTCGTATCGTATTAAAATTAAAGGCGAAGTTCCCGTCTGAACAACATAAAGTGAACTAAAGAGTTAGTTAATAATTGAACTTTTGATTAAAACCAGTGAACTTATCTTGACTGCGAGTTGCGTATGGAACGTTTTTGTTGTACTACCGAATAGTTGGTGCAACGGGAGCAACATTCTCCGTGGTACAATATTGTACTATTACTCGGCTGTAACAAAAGGAATTTTCAAAATTTCCCAACTCAAAAACTGTTCAGGAGTTTGTAGTTTCAGAGATTAAAATGTTGCGGTAGTTATGTGGAAGAACCCCAAATTGACCCCTGCAGATCGTCAAAAATTCGGGACGTCTGTAGGGGCCTTAACCATACGATCAATCAATGACGGTAGATTCATTCAAACAAGTTCGGCAATAAATTCCACACACCGGTGAATATATCGGCAAAGCAGCGGCGGTGTCACACCGGGATGATATTTTCCCGTTTATATAGAGAAGACCTATTTATTAGTTTGTTAGTTTACTGCAAGAAACTTTTAATCCTTGAGTAAATTTTTTATTTGCATTTTTTCCCGGAGAGTTTGTTACGCTCGCCTAAAATGGTTAAGTTAGAAAATATTATTTCAAAATGCTTTGTGAAGTTTTATGCATGTTCCTATATTGATTCCTACTGGACACGTGGATTTCGTACTTCATGATTTGTAAGTAACAAGTTTATGTTACAACTATTTTTTACGCATAGATTTCTTTTCCATTTATTTATACTTTAGCGTAATTATGTACGTATTTACATTGTATGCGCTTAATAGGTTACACTACTTGTATGTTATATTGTCCAATGAGAAGAAATCAATAAGAACATAAAACTTCATCATAAAATAATTGCACGTGTAGCAAAAAATTGAAATTAAATACTCCAATTCAATTATTTTTGGTTTGGCGAGCGTAGAAACACTAAAATTGAGCTATTCGTGCCAGAATATTTTTTACTTTCTATAAATACGAGTATACAAACAGATTCGCGAAAGAGTGGATAATGTGCAATCGTTTTTATACGGTTGGATTTTTTAAATAAATTTATTTCAATTAAAAATCGTTTACTATTTAATAGTTTTTATTTTTTTGTCGTTGTATAATTGTTTCAATGTTTTAAAGTGTCATTAACCCCGATCTTATGCGCTTGGGTACCAAGTCAATAAATTAATTTTCTGGCATTAGATACCTACTTTATTTGAGGCTTGCAACCTATGCTTACTGGCCGCTAAGACGATAAGTAGTACCTACCATCGATAAAATAACAGTACTTATAAATTCTCGTGCCTTACACCTATAAAGCTGATGGTAAGGTGTTAACGAAGGCTCATCTTCAGTAAACATCCGATTAATTAACCTGCCGTCACGTGCAGATTAGCGAATCGGCGCAATTAATTTCCAATGAGTGGAGTGGCACAGCAGGTAAACAGTAATTAATAGTCCCTGCGACTGGGGTACATTATTTATAGCGTCGCTATTTACGCATAACCTTTCGACATTAAGGAGGCTGTACCCCCACAGCCTCCTAACGCACTTAATAAGGAGAAGTTGGCAACATTGTTTGTGAAATATTAGCGCAGGTATGCACAATTCGTAGGATGTATCCCAGACCCATACTTTTTAGTACCTTAGGGAACTATTGAGTTGGCACCTGTCTACTAAATGTTCCAACAGTACTTTATGGTACATACTTCTGGGGTATAATAGTCCACATTCCTATCTTAATTTTTATCATTTACTTCATAGGTACTAGCCATTTCAATGACGCTTGATTAATTGCTGCATTGTACTTAGATTGACTTCGAAATCATTTTGAAGAAAGATCATGAGCTTTGATTAGTATGGAGTTCCATTTTTAGGTTTGTGATATCTGTCCCAATACTCCCAATAGTTCCATAATTATTAAATTAAAAGTATGGAACTTTTGGAATATCTACACCTAATTAATAGAAAATACAAATAGGTTGTATGGTTGTATGTAAAAAAATTGCCGTTTTGAGTGAACAACGCCATTCAAATCTATTACCGTTCGAATGGCATCATTCACTCAAAACTTTTTTTTTTCAAATGCAGCCAATTTTTAATTTATTAACTTAACACATTAACTAGGTACAAGGAATTGCTTACCCCTAACATAATTGTATTTTTTTTACTATACGTATGTAGCAAAAATATTGTTTCCTATTTGTTGAGTATTAAGAAAAAGTACTTTTTAGTTTAGCTTTTAAATAGGCATACAATAACTTAAAAATCTATTTAAAACTACTATTTACGTGCTAATTTCTCGTATTTTATGTAATTAAATTGTTTTAGTAGGTCGAGGTACGTTTTTGGACTAGATGAACACTTGAACGTGGGAATGCATAGAACTGATTTGTTTTAAATTCATAACCTACTTAGTAGTGCAGTTTTCAATGTCGCATCGCAAAGCGTAGTCAATACTACATACAGAAATGGCATTTTCGCGTGCCAGGGTTGCCTGGGTACTGGGTATGCATGCGAAAACTCATTCAATTTGCGCAGCCCACACAATGTAGCCTGGGTGAAAATTATATGGCTACGGAAGGTCGAATTAGAATAAAATTACATGAATATTATTTCATATTTCGTCTTGAAATTCATGAGGAACTCGCAGCTAATAACTCTTGTTCTAACTCAATTGCTATGCGAGAAGAACCATGAACAGAATAAGGTGAGTAACATTTTACGAAGTTACTGGGCCAAGCTCGGAAACCCAAGGATTTCCATAAAAATATGTATAGGTATCTAGATCTCCTTGAATTTAAAACAATATATGAACTTCGATTGATGCTTGGCCACGATCTGGGTGTACCTAACTGCCACCTCCATACAAAATTAGCTTTTGACAGAACGAAGACTGTCGGATCAGCTAGTAGGTAATAAATAACCTCTTAATCTTGTATTACATAATATTATATAGAAATACCACGGCCGTTTTCGATAAAGAGCTAAGAAAATCTTTCTTGAAAATAGACCTAGGTACTTTGGCAGAACCCTAAAAATAGTGATTCTTCAAATCATGCGAAGTTATTTGTAGCCTTTTTGTTGCTAGTTTAGCTAACTGACACGAAGAGCACGAAGCTATAATTAAATAATTAGGTTATACCAATAAGTCAAAGCAGTATTTTGTACTATTACTGCTTTGACTTAATTTTAAAATTAGTACCACATATGGTACTAGTGAAACTAATTTAGGATCTGCAGTACAGTATCATTATGAATAATTATTATATTCGCTAGTACCATCAATGGTACTTGTAGATGTCTACCTTCATTGGAGCCCGACTTTTTTGTCTCATTTGCTCCACGACAAAGTTTCCCGCAACAAACTGCCGAACGTGTAGCGTGGAGGCTGCGGCGGAAGCCAGCATAAGGCTCGATGTTTAAACTTGACGTGAACTAATTCGCAAACTTCAATCACAATGACAACAACGCCCGCTGTGAAGGTTTTGGTTTTCCAAGTTGATGGAGTGCCCGTTTTATTGTTTGCTCCTATTTCCATTTTCACTAGTCGAAGCTCTGCAATAGTAGTTATTTTACGATTGGCATCGAAATAATTGTTATGGTCATCTATAGAATTGAGTATTATAATATATGCAGCAATCTGTATTTTTTTGTAATTGAACTTTCATCTCATTGCGCCGAGACTAGGAGCTCATCGACAAAAAATTATAGATTGCCGCCTTTGATGTTATACGACCCAAATACAGTACCTATGTGTTTGTATTTTTTATACCACTTTAGATAGAATGCAATACAAAATACGAGAAAAGAATTGTATATATAAAATACAAAGTTAAATTTGCTGTAATAATGTACCTACATTATTACAGAAAGAGAACGTCAGTCTGGTGGCGTCGTCGTGGATAAGACGCGGCCTATCGTATTGAAAGGTCCGAAGTTCAATCCCCGGCTGGGCCATGTAGCAATGGGTTTTTCTGGAAACTTAAGTAGCTACATTTACTGACTGCTCTCAAATGTTGAAGGAAACATCGTGAGGAAACCTGCATACGTTAAGTCGGTCGAAAAAGTGGTGCGGAGTGAGTCGCCAATACTACAATTTCTTTATTGTTTTATTTTTACGTCGCGAAAATCGATAATCTTAAAGAAAGAGCTATTAGGTATGTAAATAGCAGGTGAGTTAAATTGTAGGTAATTTATAAAATAGCAAAGCTCAATGTTGACTTACATGTTAGCGCACCACTGAAAGTAAACAAAGCCTGAACAGACTGGTGCAGGTTTTCCAAGCTTTATTGTCCTAAACAAGTGTACAATGTGTACTCAAGATAATGGCCCTTCGTTTGCCAGACTAATGGCATTGCATTATGGCTTAAATTACAAATGAAGTAAAACAACGTTCAATTTCCTAAAAGAACTGATTGTTTTTGAAACAATGCAGTCCCTTCGGCGGTTTCAAGTGAAAGCCAAGACTTGGTACTGCACCTCTAATTAGAACTAATTGATATGTATAATAAAGGTTAGCTGTAAAGTCATCTTGTTGGAATCATCACTAAACACTGACTGTGCTTCTAGAATATAGTCTAAAAATATAAACTATGAAAAATCTTATAATTTAATGATTAATTGGGAAGGTTTTGTTCATTTGTCTGAAGTGCGATAAATTCGAACATTGACATTTTTAAAATACTTAAATATTAAGGTTTTTTATTTCTATATTGTATGAAAAAAAATCCTTAATTGAACACTATACACATCTATCTTCGTTTTCTTTATTAACATTTACTTTAAAATGTATTTTAAAAACCTGACACAAACTTTAGTTTAAATCTGAAATTTTCCAAATTTTATCAGCTGTGTGATTCTGTAAAGTATGAATTAAAACTCGACCATCACATCGCAAGTCACTTACTTCACTCCGCATCCGATCATGAAAGACCTTGATGTCGCATTGTGTAAACAAATACAAGCTACTTAATAAACACTTCACTTGCGAAGTAAAGTGAGTATTGAACTGTAAATCATTGAGTTAGAGACCGATCTCACTGCGGATTCAGGATCGAGTTGCACAAATACGCTTACAGAATAGCAGGGCTGAATATATAAAAGACACAACATAATATTTTCTATTTAAAACGGAGTTTTTAGCGCACTCCCCTCGGCTGCTTCGTTAACAGTAAACTGTTTGCCCAATTAAAACTTGCCGAAACAAACAATGCCCGGCAAAACAGGCGGTGGGGTTAGATAATAAACATGGAAAAATTGACAATGTCTAATTAAAAATAACACTGCTGCATAAAAATATTTTGGCAAATGGTTATTATGAAGGGTTTTTAGGTAAAGACGTAGACATATTATTTAAACATGCTTGTGACACTTATGTTAGTCTTGAAGGATTTATTTTAAACCATGGGGATGCTAATAACTATACAAATGTGACAGCATGAATCAAAAAAATCCTACCGTTATATTAGGTAGGTACAGTCAGCGTTAAATATTTGTAAACTGTCACATAGGTGTACCCAGGCTGCTGGGCAGAGGGCTGTCCCTTGTTCTCCTCGACTGCTTACAAATATTTCAACCTGACTGTGCCTCATCTATGGTATCCATACTACCACACTTTTACATTACGATTTCGTAGGACTTTCAAATAGTAAGTATCACATCGAGAAACACCTTTTGTTTTGCATCTACACATGATTTTTTTATTCCTTTCTAAGATTCCGTAAAAAAGGACCTACTCTATTAAATACTGTTCTCTACCATCAATACAGCCAACCAAATTAGTGCAACAATTTAAAGCAATTTCCAGTACGTTGCGCAGTCAAACGAAAAAGAGACAGCTATGAATTGGAACCACAAAGTTCCCGGTTGCCCGCGGTTTGCATGCCAGGGGGCTTGTTACGTAGAGTAATAGATATTGCTGCATTCTGGTGTGCAGGTAGCAACTGGTCAGCCGTTCTCTAACTCTCAACTTGATTGGTTTCTGTGGCCAGGTGGGAGAGTTTTTAATACATTTGTTTTTAAGAAGACTATGTTCGAAGTCGAAGTTTGTTTCTAAATCAAAATTAAGTGGTCTAGGTACTGCTTATAGGAGACAGTTACAATTGAATGTCAAATTTGTTTTCAAAATTTCATTGTGTTTACAATATGTTGGAGTTCATCTAGTAGGTTTAGTATATTTTCTTAAGAACACAGTGTTATTTCCTATAAAAGCAGATTTTTTATTTAAAGGTGTAGATAGGTAGGCACCTAAAGCGTATTTTAGACACGAAACAGAAATTTCATATTTATTGCGAGTCAATAAATTGATAAATAGTCGCTGAGTCAGCATAAAAATAGCTACGGAAGCAGTTTGAGTGAATATGGCTCGTTTGCTACGCCGTAGCCCGTATCGCGTAGCACCCGAAGTGGGATCATCTGACGTCACGCGTGACGTAACGGCTGCACCCCCCCCCCCTCTTCGCCCCGCCCCGCCCTTTCTACCGACAAGAATTATATGCCAAAAATAGCATCGGAATAGGAATAATGTTCCAGAGGGGTTCCTCCGGGTCTAGTCCGCCACGCACTAACCAAAATCGTTTGTTAATTTTTTAGTTTTCAAATAATTATATATGTACGGCAAAATATATTGATATCTTCTATATAAGTATTATTAATATATTAAGTACGTAGGTAGTTCTACTACGTAGTATTATTATGTATTCTGTGGTACTTACTCCTGTAGTAGTACAATAGTTGAATTTATATTGCAATTCTGCAGCTTTTTACACTTATTACAATTTCTTATTAATTTAATTAAACTAATAGTTAATAAAAAAAATTTATTTAAAATTCATACCTATTACTAACAACCTTAGGTATCTCGTGTCGCTGGCCCCAAAGTTCAAGAAAATTCTTTGTTCAACCTAATTTAAATTCTTTGTTCATTCATTTAGTAAAGAACTTTTCTTGAGACAAAGAAAAGATTGAAGCTCGGGTAGCAGTGTCGGGGAGAAGATATAGTAAATAAATTTTCGTAAGTATTTCACACAAGATTGGATTTCAACCAACAAAGACTGGGACGCTCTGGGGGCTTGCAGTCAAGGCGCTACGTTGGCTCCATAAAAAATGTACTGCGCCAGTGTGGGCTCCACATAATGTTACAACTGACCGCCACCGGCTCAGTGCGGGGAAGGCTTTGCAAGCACGCGTCATCGGCCACAGTATAAGTAGCTCTAACGTACGTAGGTACCTACCGGAAAAAGCCGGAAATGATCACCGTCACAGATGTTTGTTCTAAAACAGTATTTGTGAAGAAGAAACAACAAACGGAATGCAACACACTTAAGGAAGTAAATTTATATTATATTAATATTATAATTGAGATTGTAATATTTTTTTATAAAAAATTTAATTTTTTGTTGAGGTTTTAGCGGTCTTACTACTCAGTGTAGAGACAATCATACTTAGTTGAAAATCCTGGTATGTAAAATGGATTATTGTTTTCATTCATGGATTTTTAAGATGTCTCTTCGAGAAATTTTGCCATTTTTGCCCCACGGACGCATTTACCCAAGTTGACTTTACCTCCCCATACATGTAGTTAAAAAGTTTTCGTACACATTTCCGAATTTCAATTAATCGATTCAACGTTTTACGAGTTATCACGCAGGCAGACGGAAAAGTAACCTTCTCTATGAGTATAAAACACAATTTTGGCATGGCATACTTCATTTGTCGATGAATAAACGGAGATATCCATGGATATCCACTCGGAGATACCATCAAGGTGCTTCTTGTAGAGGAACCAACCACCTGAAAGGTACGCGTCCATTATACGACATGAAGGAATGGCATGCACTATGAATCAACTAATTTCCAAGTGACGGTAGCCCCCCCCGCACGTGTACACACCGCTTAAATTATTCATATTCAATTAGAAACGGTACACAGTGACAGATCATAGCTGAGCGGCTCGGTCTAATTGGAGCGTGCTTACATATCACTAGCTTTTCCCGCGGCTTCATCCGCGTAGAAAAATTTTTCCCGTGGGAACAGGTTTTCCCGAGGTATTATTGCCTTTGTGAAACAGCGCCCTCTTGTAGTCATCGCTGAATAAAGAAAAAGCTGAGTCAAAATTGTCTGTCTGTCTATCTGTATGTTTGTTACGGAATCACGCAAAAACTACTGCACCTAATTGGATTCGGTTTCCTCAGTAGTGTTACTAAAGGCCTATTTTAAAACATGGCATATGTTATTATAACTAGACGATGAGGACAGAGTTGCCTACTTCCAAAATCCACGCGTCGAAGTCGCGGGCAACAGCTAGTAAGATAAAAACATATTCTTAATGGAACGCCATTACAAATTCATGCTCTTTACTCCCATATGGATCCCTGCGAGTATGTGCGGAAATGGCAGGCTGAGAGAATCGAGCGAGCCGAGAGTATGAGCTCACAAAAGCGTCGAGCACACGTGTTTGCTCAGGGGTGGAACTCACAATCAGTTAATGCAATCGAGCATACGGGCTTAGACTTTACGTGTAAAGTACATGCCGCTAATTAATCTTCCACTCTACAGTTAGTCTTCTTGCTTATTTATTTAATCAACAAAAATAAAGTCAATGATAGCCACCATTCGAGTTATGTTCCTAATAAAAAAAATCTACAGTTAGAGTAATAAAACTGCGTGAGCATCTGTTGGGGTCCTCAGCATCTCTGACGGACATAAATGTAGTCATCTTTCACATTTACTTGGTTGCAAATTGTTATTGTATTTGTAGTCTGATTTATTTATAATATTTTAATAGTTTATGTATAGGTATATCTATGTCTTTAATATATTTATATATTTATTTACTAAAAGTATTTATTTTATTAATAAATTGTACCTATTTATCAATTTGTATTTAGTTACCTATCATCTATTTACTGTGTTATAATTATTGTCATATTGTTTTATATAAACAATCTCTTTTTTTGCGCCTACCACAAATTTATCTGCAGGGCCCAAAGGTCAGCTGGTAGAGAATGTCATTGGCGTTAAGTTCGCCCAACTGCTACAAAATCTTTTGACGTATCCGTAAAAACATTTTAAAATAGTTTATGTGCCTAGTTAGTAATTTTTAGAAAATGTGGGTAAGGTAGGTAGTTGAAAAAGAAAACAATCGCTAGCAGCATCCCTCATTGTTGACGTTTCGCTACTTCAGTTGGCACGTGACCAGGGCGGTCGGTATAACCTCCTCGTCGAAACGTAGCTAGACTACCTAGTAAACAAGTACCTAGTATATATTTATAAATATATTTTCATAGAGTTAGGATGTCTTTGGTGGGCGCCCGCGCCCCCCCTTCAAGATATTTTGTTAGTTTTATTAGGGTCTAGCTGTTGCCAGCGGCTTTGCCCGCGCCGAATAATTTTTTTTCCCGCAGGAACAATTTATAGCGGTAAAAAGTATCCTATAGAATATAAGCTATCACTGTACCAAGTTTTATCAAAATCCATTAAGCCGTTACAGCGTGAAAAAGTAACAAACATCCTCACCTCACAAACATCCTACAAACTAATATAAGTAGGATTTAAGTGGGTACTAAAACGGGTCCAATATTCTTTTAAGTAACAATATTCTTGACAAAACGAAGCTAGATATTACAATGAAATAGATATGTACATATAAAATAAGCTCGGCTCCTAAGAGTCCTAGCGTGATGTTAAATAGCCCATAACCTTCCTCAAAAATTGGGCTATCAAATACATAAAAAATCCTCAAATCCGAATACCATAGATTAGCGCGTTCTAACAAAGTCTACAGCTTTATTATTGACCGAGCGAGCGAAGCGAGCGAAGCGTCTCAGTTTCGAGATTGGCCAAAAATGCTATTGTCCGTCTGTCAGTCTTTCTGTCTTTCTGTCATTCTGTCCGTCTGTAATTCTCTACAGGTCGCATTTTTCAACCGATTTTGACAAAAATTTGGCATAGGTATAAATTAATTAAGCCGACAAAATGAGTAGAATAAAATTTTGAAAAACATTTTTTTAGAGTACCTACCATACTCGCAAAGTGGGAGTGACCTTTTTTTTCTTGTGAATCCCATAGTGTGGGATATCGTTGGATAGGTCTTTCAAAAATATTGCTGGTGTGTAAAAACCATTTTTTCGATTTAGGGATCCGTTGGCGAAATATTAAGCTTTAAAGCGGTAATTTTTGTTAGAGTCACGTGTCCCCCCCCCCCCCCCCTGCCAGCTAAACGGTTGCTTCTGGAAATGTGAAAAAATTCACGGCAGTAGCATATATAACGTAGTTAAAAGGAAAACTATGACGGCCAAGTAGGTTCAATTAGTTTTTGAGTAATAGTCAATTAACTTAAGAAAGTCGAAAATTTTAATTATGTTCATAAAACTGCATACGAAAAATGGGAAATAATTTTTTTTCGCGTGAATTCCATGGTGTGGGGTATCGTTGGATAGATCTTTCAAAAATATTGCGGGTGTGTAAAAAACATTTTTCGATTCAGGGATCCGTTTGCGAAATATTAAGCTTTTAAGTGCTAATTTTTGTCACATTAGTACATAATCTGTCTCCAACTGCAAAATTGACTTCTGTTCGTTTCTTTTATATTTGGTTTATATGGGCTGGCGAGGTCTACTGTTCTCACGGAACTACTAGTATTAGTATATATAGAGTATCTATAGACCCTATTAATTCCTGTGCTAATAGATTTAATAGATACTGCATTTAACATTCATTCATCCTGTTCCTCAGCTGTTGTGAAGCAAACAAACGATATGAACTCCATAAGCTACAGCTATAACTAAATATAAAATCCAAACGATCTTGTTTTGAACGCCATTATACAAAGGAATAGACATATACAATTATACCTATACATAGGTAGACTGTACGTAAATGACTTAAGCCTTCCCGGCAACATTGTGGGATTTTACCGGGAAGTAGAGGCACGGAACATAATGGGATGCACACGACAGTCAGCCAGCCAGCCATGTACGATTCTCTTCCGTAAATGCTGGAGGGGATCTTTGGTTGACCCACTAGTGCATAATAAATCTCTTAGATAATCTGGGTACGGAGCGGTATTATGGTTAATCTCTCATGGATTGTAGTGAATGGGTACCGATGACAGCGCAATCTGGTTTCGATTGAACATTGAGATTGAATAAAAATACATACAGATAAGTAATAAGTATACATCTCTAGAACTAGGTTTAACTGTTTTTCTCTGAGGGGAAATAACCAATTTATTCTGTTTTTATTTACATACCTATACCTACATGTTGCTGGATTATGATGAATTCAAGTTTTTGATCATAACCGGATAATGACAAAATGAAGACTCGATTTCGTCATTCTAACATAAACCTAACCGCGATTTGCACTAAAATTCACATCCTAAATGGTTTATTTGGAAAGATATGTCCTTAGGATTATCATATTTACAAAACATACACACTAAATATTCTAATATTTTTTCAGATTGACTGTCAAAGATTGAGGGCGAGGGTACACAGAGTGTTGCCTATAATGCAGACTCAATTTTCTAAATTAAAATAATTTAAACTATTTTACGTCGACGTGTTCACAGCGTGTGCAACAAATTTTCTTCATTGCTTATTCAAAACAATTTTTCTCAAACATGCTTGGAAATGTGAACATTATTTTGACAACCTTCTTCGAGTTAAATCGTCATTGCTGTACTGGTCAAATAAATGAGAGCAGACGGGCAAATAATTTGAATGAAAATCCATTTAAGTAGTGCCTAGCGGTCAAATAATGACCATGTCATGTCATGTGACCATGGCAAACACGGAGGTAAAATAACAACAGTTTTTTTAAATTTCGTATTGCCTTGCAAATTGCAAGCAGTTTAGTGTAAAAAAACAAATGAACATTTTGGCGCGTGGAAATTTATTGTTGTTCGTCATTGATTTTGGAATGTATATGTATGAAATAAAATGGTGTACATAGGTAATAGTTTGAATTTCCGCGCATTTGTTTGAGAAAACTACTATACAAGTCTTGGCCACATCCAGGCATTGATGGACTCACGTATGTGTGCCTCGGCTACCGCCTCGGCCCACATGCACATTCATCCATCAATGCCTCTGTTGCGGGCCGCGGCAGTAATGTACTATAAAATACTCTTTTGCATGTCGAACATATAAGTATAAAATATCGAACAGCTGTCTTTGAACAAGCGCCTTTGAATAAAACATTCCATTGTAATGCGAGTCCGTACTCGCCTCTACAAACTTTCGTAGATAAGGGACAGTTCAGAAACCACGCAGCGACCGCGGGCTGGGTTAAATCCGCCTCAATATGCTATTTATGGAAAAGTGGGGGGGCTTATTTTGAGAAAATCCTTTCATAACTAGTGCAGTATCAAACTAACACTTGATTGAATTGTATTGAACAGATCTACTATTTAAAGCTATTAACGTCTTGACATGCTACTAGACAGAGAATGATACCAATCGACTTTATTTTAAACTCAAACGATATAACTAGTTGGTATATGAGTAGGCATAATTTTAAATCAAAAAAAAATCTTACCTGTTGAAACACATTCTGTTCAGACCTTCCAAATTAAGATAGAGATCTGATAGAGATAAATTTATTTAAATGACAGGTTTGACAAAATAAATGTAAGTGACAACATTATCGTAAATGTATTGTTATCAAATTTTATAGTTGTTTGAGACACCTACGCGATAAAAACGTTATATTTGAACCATCCCTAAGATGTTCTCAAAGAAAAATGTTAGATGCAGGCTCATGTTAAGAAAACATCGTTATGGAAACATCTTTTCGCATCACGGTGCTTGTTTCTCAACTGAACGTGACCCAGCATTATACTGAACAAAATGGAAGCAATATTTGTAAGCGACCAGGTATAATAGCCAAGTATGGCGCGGCATTAGTGGAAAGTTTCAGGTATAATGGGAATTACGTTCCATTTCCTGAGAGTGATTGAAGTCTAGGGCTCCGCCCACCCAGTAAAGGTTAACTTACGGCCTTAAACGTGTAACTTTTCTAGTAAAATTTGTCGGGTGTTACATAGGTTAAAAAGGTTGCATGATTAGAGCTGTATAAATGGCAACATGGGGTAAGCAAAAGTAGCTAAAAATTGGAAAAAAGTAAGAGTGGACGAATTAGGAAAGTGGACGAGTTAGGAAAGTGGACAAGTTAAGAAGTGAAAACGAGAAGAAGGGTTGTCTGGAAGTAATCGCTCTTAGCGATAAGACCGCCTAGATGTACATTACTGTATCTGTTTTTCTCTTTTTTTTGTCTGTAATTTTTAAATGTGCAATAAAGTGTATTGAATTGAGTTGAAGAAGTGGACAAGTTAGGAAAGTGAACGAATTAGGAAAGTGGACGAGTTAAGAAGTGGACAAGTTAGGAAAGTGGACGAATTAGGAAAGTGGACGAGTTAGGAAGGTGGACGAATTTGTCCGGGAGAAACTTACTGCCTAGATATTATAATACCTTCTATAGATTTTGTATACTTCTTACTTGTACAATTTATCAGTAAACTAATAATTAGAACGTCAGAAATATAAATGATCGAAACAATTTTTGTTTTCTGCAAACACCACTTCTTGTTCTATTTGCAGTATGAATCTCCGTGGGCAGTAACCCCTATTTAGTGCCAGGCTTCGGGACATTAGTTGTTCGGAGTAGCAGGTGATTTCCCGGACGTCAATGGGCTAAACTGGCACACTCGCCACAACTGCAGCCAGTTACGAGGGATTAAATCTTCGACACATGTTGACAGGTAAATTCGAAAGCTTCTACCATTAGGTATTAATTTATCTAGGGGTGTATGTAAACTGTTGGGTATAGGTCTAGAATGAATTAACATACTTTTTATTAATATAAGTACTTACCTGGGCCAAAATTGTGCAATTTAACCCTTAAAAATCAAGAATTTAAATGCAATGTACATCAAAGGAAGATCATGACTGCTTTTCTTCTGACCATCTTTTCAGTTGAAAGTCTCTAGCTAAGTTACAGTTCCAAGAATCAACAATTTAAATATAATTCAAATGGATACAAGAATAATACATTTTTTTATAGTTCTAACAAAAAAAACATCAAAATTGTTTATAGCGGATAACTGTCTAATTGACTTGTTATCATTTCATCAATATGTTGATGCAGTTTGTGCAAATAAAACGTTTTAATTATTTTACACAGGTCCCTAATAAGGTATTTTTATTATTACTATTTTATTTCCGACCTCAATAAACTACGGTAAAGAAACAAGACGAAAAAACTAATAAGTTTATCGCCTACTCCAGGCACTGTATGATTTACAATAACATTATGAAAATTTGTTACTTTTGCAACACTTAACGTTAATAATGGACTTTCCCGCTACCATAAATAATCGAGAATTAACGCTAAACAAGGAAGTATAATTAACAACTTGTATACGCTTGTGAGCCCGTCGTAATAAGATCATTACCGGCATTTTGTTGGGCATCTGCCAGACACGCGGCGTACGTTTGCATACATCTCATATTTGATATACTAGCTTTTACCTGTGACTTTATTTACATAATTAATTTGGGTACCTAAGTTACTTTTAAAGATTTAAGACACCATGACACTGCTAAGTCATTGATAAGTTGTTTTCATATGCGTACTAAATACATAAAAAGTTGTCTTATAGGTATTTATAATAAGCAGGAGGCCTAAGCAAATGAAGGGAACGACTTGTGTGCAAATGTAAAGGAGACTAAGAAAGATAAATGAACACAAAACAACTTGTCAAATCACCTGACTTAAATCAAGTCTCTAAGAAGTCACGCAATCTTTGTGTATTTCGCTATTTTCACGTGCTGGGTAATGGAGTATGAGCGACATTTGTTTCTGTCAACGTCACAGAAAATATATAATGCTATTCCAAATTGGTACTGTTATCGTTTATTACTCGTATCGTGCAAAATAGTAATAAATCGGAATGTTTCCTTTAATCACGGACATGCCGATTTTCATTTCAATTAATGTCGCCAGTAATTATTAACAGCTATAAACACTTGTTATTGTGATTAAAATAATTAACCTCCGCGAAGGCCACGGCGAATGTCGCGACTGTTGGATTAGGGCCAATTTAATAATAAGTACCTAGTACTACTAAAGCTATTTTATTGGGTGAGAGAAATAGTTTTATTCACATCCATGAATGCCAAGAATCAAATTAAACTGATGTTAGGAATGAGAATACACGGAATGTTGAATGAATCACTTGCTTTGGTTATTCACTGAGTTTCATAACATACAGCATAAACATACGAGTTTCGTACGAGTTCAGTACGATTCAAGAAGTCATGGGCAATGGAATTGAGCTATAGTTTACTTGGTATTCTATAGGCTACGCTATTCTAATATTGTTTTTACCTAAAAACTAATGTACCAGCTTTAGTTTTGGGGGCGCTAAATCTTCCTGATTCGGCCCTGAGTTGCTTGTTAGATCTTAGACGGCGATAGCGCGTAACTTTTATTATTTATTTTTAAAACTCATTAACATAGTGGATGTTATGATGTTAAAGCGTTGTGCTATTTTTATTTCGGTTCGACACAGTTGTTGCCAGTAAAGTTTGTAGTAAACAAACATGTGTGGCCTACTTTTTATTTTCTTTTTTACTTGCCTATCAGATGTTTAAAGTGTTAACACATTCATTAAGGGGTACAATGCACTTTTATATAAATGCCAATTGGTAAGCCAATGAATTTAACTGGTTGACTATACACTATCTCATGGTAAATGTGATAATGCAATAAAAATTTGAAATTGAAGGTAAGTATTTTAAAGTATGTTGTGAAAGTAGGTATGGCTGTGTGTATGTGAGAATGTATTTAAGGAAGAGTGTGTGTTTGTATGTACATATTAAGAGAGGTAGACTGCATCTAAAATTAAATTATATTGCCAGAATTGATTTTCCCGAATGATTTTGTTGTAAAACTTACGTGTCGTTACTTATTGATGTAATAATAACCTAGCCGTGTAAGCTTATACATATAACGGTTATTTTATATTTATTTATTAAAATAATGCCAATATTTTCGTTGGTACTTATTTATAATCTCAATATAGTTTTTGTATCCAAGTTGCGTTGCACTAACTTTCTTTTGTCTTTTTATTTGTAAAGAAGAAAAGCTCATAAAAGTTGACTTACCTTTATATCATAATCGGGAGATCTCCAAGCGGCCGCGGAGAGAAAATCACTGTCCACAACTTCCCATGCAATAGTGCTGTCACAAAACTATCGACACTCGAAACTACTGTCCACAATACACAGCCTACACGGACTAGTTCAAGCTACTGTACTCTAACATCGATTAATTGATATTACTAACGAACCTTGACGAGGCACTTTAAAATATTGAGAATTAACTACCGATATCTGAAAGCACTCGATACACACTAGTTTTAGTTAAATGTCTAACTCTAATCTAAATAAAAGATAAAAGTTCTGCACTGAAGATCGCGACAGTGTGCTGAACACCTGGAACAATAAAATTTATTGCGTTAATATTGTAGGTATGTATTTACCGGCTGCACTAAGAACATAGTTATATATTCAAAAATGTGTATTTATGGTAGGTGCCTGTTACAACACGAATAATTTAGGACTCGACTTATTATTATAGGGGCATTCTTCGTTTACTAAGCCTCTATGAAAACCAAAATGATATTCCCAAATTTTGTAGTAATTTTGAAATGCAAAAAAAAAGAGATAGGTATATATCTATTTAAATAATTATGTAAGTATGCAAACAGAAAGGTATGTTTTGATTCAAATAATAATTAAGTAGAGATTGCATCGAATTGCTTTGGGTTGTTATTAACTATCGATAAATTTAAGACTAGTGGCCAATCCCTTGTTTGCATTAAGCCCACCTCTTCCCTTCGAGCAAAACGCGCTTAGCGATAGAGCAGAACTGGTACAAAGAAATTACTTACATACTTCTTTAAAATAATACAGAGCCTGTAGACGGATCGATGGTAGTTTGTATTGTACTAGGTATGTAAGTATAGGAACGAAATCAAATAAAAGATATATATTTTTTAATTTCAAGCTTTTTTGCACTATATTGGATGTTTGTGATTGTGTTTGTATGTGTCCATGCCACCCGCGAAACAAGAGGGAATTCTACCTAATGCAGGGGTATGTGAGTGTGTTACGTTTTTATATCTAGGCTCTTCTCGTTTTATAGTAACTTTTAAGCCGCCACGTCATCTGATTCAATTTAAGTGATCAATCTAAAATTGCATTGCTACAAAATCGCATATCTTGCGATTTAGCAATAATTATAAGTTTTTAGTTGTTTGATACTATCAGTTTAGTGCGGTGTTAGCTGCGCAGTGTGTATCACCGAATGGCACTAGTTGTGCCCTGAAGGCCGTGCTGCGATTTTATGTATTCGTGATTATAAACTATGATTTGGCCTATAAGGACTTGTTTCCAATTGGCCGCAAAACTATTAAATATATATATATATATAGCTCTAAGTAGTTGGCGTTCAAAACTATTCGAAAAGGTGCTGAATCTATCGCAAAAAGCGCTGCATTGTTAACCTCGCTTGTTTACCGTGGAGAAGCCGTGGAGCGAGGGTTCTCCTGCGGACGTGACTAAGCCAGTTTTCCGCTGAAATATATTTGGACTCTGCAATCACATTGGCTCGGTCTGCATTAACATTTGTGTTACAATAGGTTTTACGTAATAACCAAGGATCTCGAAGAAATTCGCAAAAAATTCTTCATCAATCTTCTCCATGCAAAAAGCAGGCAGCGATAGACATTTGATTTATCTATTTCAATATTACCACATCATAGCCCCACTCACTTAAATACATACATAAGTATATACTTATATACACAGTAGAAATGTGCGATCTTTGCAAATTCCAAGAGTAAGATTAGAGTCAAAAATGTTTTTGAGGCGTCATTGTACGCAGGAGTGGGTTTGGCAAGAAAAAATTTGTATGAATTTTGCATCTCTTTATGTAACCAAAAGGAGGCTGGAAGTATGGAATATTTTTAACAATTAACGGTTTCTTCTTCGGCATTAACTTGTCTTTTAAAAAGGACGTTATGCCTATCGAGGGAACGTTTAAGTTCCCTACCACAGATTAAGCAGTCAGATTACAGTCGCTTCAAACATACGATATCCACAGCGGATCAGGCTATGATGGGGCTGACATTAAGTATGTATTGTAAAAAGCCCATAAAAACAACTAAACAGATTATAGAATAACCACAGGTGCGATTTACTGTACTTTATACCTATTGTTTCTACTTAAATTTTGACAGTCCCCATAGCACAAAGGTAAGATTTCTAGATTCCATAAACTACCGTAAGCATTACAAACAGCAAGCTTTACACCAATCAACCCTATAAGTACTTTTCTCAAACATGCTTGGAAATGTGAACATTATTTTGACAACCTTCTTCGAGTTAAATCGTCATTGCTGTACTGGTCAAATAAATGAGAGCAGACGGGCAAATAATTTGAATGAAAATCCATATATGTAGTGCCTAGCTGTCAAATAATGACCATATTAATTCTTAACATGTCATGTGACCATGGCAACCACGGAGGTAAAATAACAACAGTTTTTTTAAAATTTCGAATTGCCTTGCAAATTGCAAGCAGTTTAGTGTAAAAAAACAAATGAACATTTTGACGCGTGGAAATTTATTGTTGTTCGTCATTGATTTTGGAATGTATATGTATGAAATAAAATGGTGTACACAGGTAATAGTTTAAATTTCCGCGCATTTGTTTGAGAAAACTACTATACAAGTCTTGACCACAACCAGGCATTGATGGACTCACGTATGTGTGCCTCGGCTACCGCCTCGGCCCACATGCACACGTTCATCCATCAATGCCTCTGTTGCCGGCCGCGGAGTAAAGTACTATACATTAATAAGAGGACATTTTGGAAAAGGGGTACCTAATTTGAAAACTCAGTCTCTCAGTCAGTCATTTGACACTCGACATAAATTTCAAAAACAACGAACTTCCCAAAATCTCTGCTTATAATAGCGGAGATTTTGGGAAGTGGTCATCATTTTCTACGTAAAGCGGAAGGCAATCAACTAATATTGTCCTTACTTAGGAATTACGTTAATTGATTAATTAATCATGAGTAAAAAAGGCTTACTAATCATAATTATGACAAATATATTTTGAATCGTGAAAGAGGGACCCCTTTAGATCTACCGCCTCTTCTAAGGGGTGGGGAAAAGGGGAGGGGAGAGGGGAGGTTAGTGATCTACCCTTAATTACTCTACAAACGTTACAGGCATAGGCTAGTTACAGTTAGACTCTCTGTTAACTTACTCTACCTACTATATTAGGAGTCACTTACTTCATTTGGACTTTATTACAATTAAAACTGGAGCACTTCTAATTTTGACGATAGTTTCCCAAGTAGGTATATATGACGTAGGATAATTTAAAAAAATCGGATCTTTGCAAAAAGCCCGATAATTGAAATGTAAGAATGAATTTCGTTACCACACGATCTATTTTCAGGATTTTTGCAAAAATCCGAGTTTGTTTAGGACGTTTGGAAATTTTTGAACGCTGATTGGCTAATCAATGATTCGATTCGCGCATCTGTCAATGCGTAGTGTTTAAAGCAGCCAATCAGCACTCAATGAAACAAGAGTCGTTTTTCGCTATTATCCTAAAATTCGCCGGTATTTTGCGCAAAGATCCTGAAAATAGCTCGGATAATAACGAAATTCATTCTTACATTCCAATTATCCGGCTTTTTGCAAAATTCCTAGGATTTTCGCAAAGATCCGAATTTTCCGATTATCTTACGACATATATACGCACTGAACAATGGTTTGTTTGATTTTTACCTACACCCCGCAGGAACCGAGTTTATTAAAAGTTTCTAAATACATTAAATAAATTTAATTTTTACTAAATCTGCATCTGATCTGAAAAATATTATGTTAAAAACTTGGAATAAACCCAATCGAAGATTCGAAGAAGATAAATACATGATATTGCGAATGTTTGAAGAGGTTTCAAATTCAATTATCCACAATTCCAAAGCTCGGAAGAACTTTCCACAAATTTCAATACGAAGTACGATACCACTGTTTATTAATAGTTTTATTGAATTAATGAATACAACATGATAATATTTTATATGTCAATGGCGTAAAAATGAATGTAACATTCGAAATGATTGAAAACGAATTTTAAAATGCCATTGAATATTATTGAATGGCGTGATATGCGTCGCAGAATAAATAAAATGATTAATGGAATACAGATACAGTTCCCGATGAACGGCAATTCGAACAATGTTCAGGAGTTCATGGACATGGAAAATATTTAACACTGAATGTAGGATGACTGGGTTCAGGACGCGTCTTAGGAAAGGCCTATGTCCAACAACGGACTGGTACAGGCTGCTGATGAGGTAGGTAAAGAGCAAAATACGGGATATTTTATACTTCGCATCTAACTATTAAGTTGTATAAGCCCGCATTGCTTGCAATGCAAAGCAATGCGTCAAAATGAAATGTTTACATCAAATGAAATATGTTAAACTCAAAAAAGCCATTTTTTAATTTGGTGTATAACGTAAAGCGCAAAAGCTATTGTCGTTATTCACTATTTGCCACTAAGTTATAAGTTTATAACTTAAGTCACTTACAAACACTTACTTTGTTCAAATTCTGCAAAATAGCCATAGTGTGTACATTTAAACCTTTAAAAAATATTCTTAAATCGGTTAAAACACATTTTTAGTGAAAAGTTTCCGAAAGATCTATTTTTAAAACTTCATCAATTTACTTTAAAATGTGCGTTTATTTTAAAACTTAAAGTAAAATTGCAGGTTTCAGTATCTCCTAGGTTCGATCGTTACTACCCTGGCCTACTAGTTGCGCACGCGGCCGAAAAGCATTCTTCGTTTGTAACTGAGTTACCAACAAGCAAATAAATAACCTCTTACGAAAGTAACCACTTACAAGCGTGGTTATGCACGAGGACGAATGGATGATTAAATTTACATACAAGGCTAATCCTTCCTAAATTTATTTTTGAATTATATTTTATCCTAATCGCAATTATTGAGAAGATATAAATTCCAACAATGATCTTCTGCGACATTCATAGCTTCACGGTCGTAATTTCCGATTACAGTGCAAGTACCTACCCATTGCAATTTAAAACTTCATTTTGAGAAACGACGGATCCAGGAGATGGGCCACGTATATAGGCTTTGGTACCTAACAACGTATAAATGATACAAGAAAAAAAATACTTTTCTGTGATGTAACTACAAATTTACGGTTTTCGCATTATTTCCCTTACTTGTGCTATAATTCCTTGACCTTGCTTCTTGCCAAATTTCAAGATTCTAGGTCAACCGGAAGTACCCCATAGGTTTTGATTACCAAGATATTAAAAAATGCGGCAAAATCGGCCATATCTTCGACTGCGATGACTTAGTAGTCTGATTTTTTCACGGCTGGAAGGGACTTTTGATATTAATTTCAACTTGATACCTACCTCCACGCGTTCCTGAGGAAAATGGTCTTGACAGATGGATAGACAGACATACGGACAACGAAGTGATCCTATAAGGGTTCCTTTTTTTTTAGAGGTACGGAATCCTAAAAATGATTACCTGCATTCTGTTTTGAATAAGATTTTTTCACTTTATCTTTTTGAACCCAATGCTACAACAGTAGTAAGTTATTATGGGAGTCACCCAACTCCTACGTCTCCGATCTGATAGTTCACGATAATTGATTGGGGTGTCGAGTCCCCGAGAGTCCAGGGACAATTTGGGCCGAGAGACAGTTCTAACTAGCTGTGTTGTAGCAACTTAGCAAGCCTCGGCCTCGCAGCTTCGGGAGCAATTAGACAAAAGGGGAAATTGCATCTCTTGGGGATAGCTCACAAATTGCCCCAAACGTCAGCACTTCAACTCAAATGAGAATTTGCCGATTTACAAAGAGGATGTCTGTGCATCTATGAATATTTGAACTCGACGCATTAAAAAACCGCATTCGACTCCGAAATCGTCCAATACGCGGATTGTCCAAATTGAAAACAACTCCGACTATGTTATAAATGACTAGCTTTTTCCGGCGGCTTCGCACGTGTAGAAAAGTTTTTCACGTGTACATTGTGAAACAGCGCCCTCTATGTAGGTGTTTAGTTACTTAGGGGTATTAGCGGACGCCCCGCGACTTTGTCCGCGTTAAAAAGTAGCCTATATGTTATTCCAGGATACAAGCTATCACTGTACCAAGTTTCATCAAGATCTGTTCGGTAGTTTTTGCGTGAAAGAGTAACAAACATCCTCACTCACATTCTTACAAACTTTCGCCTTTATAATATTAGTAGGAAGGAAGTAGGATATTAGTAAGTAGGACTGTTACTTCTCGCATTTGAATACTCTTCTCGAAAACCACTGGATGGATTCGAATGAGGCTTTCATTATTTGATCGCTTGTTCTTCAGCAAGGCTAAGTTAGGCTGCGCGGGAAATTAAATTAATTCAACGTGGGCGAAGCGGTGAGGCGAGCTCTAGTGTTCTATAAACCCTGTGTTGTTTTACAATTAAACATTACCTACCATTACGTGAATTAAATAACAAGAGTAAAAAAATATTGATCAAAGTTAAATTAAAGAAAGTTTAATGATTTAATAAAAACCTGACACCCGTAGGTATCTGAATTCATAGAATTCTTTGTGATGGTAAAAGCTTTCAATGTGGTGAATTTATAATAGGCGGGTATATATGGTATATTTATTAAAGGAAGGCGGTAACATAATTATAATGATAATTCTCCATTTACTATATAATATACCCACTTAGAGTTCTGCTAGAGTAAGAGAGATACATATATTTTACATACTTTCAGGAACATTTACTGCACTACTTGCCGAGAAGTTCAATCTAACATTTGCTTCGGTATACTTCTGAATACAGCCATCGTTTCCCAAACCCAATCTTCCGAAAATCATTACCGAATCTCATTCCCGCCATACGAGGCAGAGTTCCTCAGTTTTTTCATTAAACTAATTGAGCACCGTAGGCATCTAAAACATTGATCGATGCACGTGACTGAGAAGCATTGGATCGAACGGATCAAAGGAGAAAGAAAATGAAGTTTCCTTTTCGGACTAACTTTAAATTAGATTGTTCCATAAAGCATAATATACTAGCAGCAGAATAAGTTCTAAGTTCTTACCTGTATGGTATATCAACAAGACTGGGTCTTAAAGGAAAAAAAAATGCATTGAGTAAAAATTGTATAAAGCCACATCAAAGTAGAAATGATTACCTTTAAGAAATGATATAGATATATTGTGTCCTAAAACCACAAAACGTAAACCGTAAGCAATGCGCATTCGGTGCGCGTTACATAAAATTGCTGAATGGTGAGTGAGATTTTAATCTATTTTTATTTCTTTGTTCCAAATTCAACACAGACGAAAGGAAGCGGCTACATTTTGTCACGTCACGACCCTTTTAAATGAAGAAATACGCGTACACCGGCCGACACATGCGGTAGTGAGAGAAATGGTGCTTTCTCACGACTACGTGTCGCACTGGCTAGTGTTCCAACATTAATCTCTAATATTTCTGAAATATTTTGTTACTGAAAGATATGTGCCACGGTCGGCATTTGGCAAGAGGCCAGTGCTATTGCTCTTTTCTCTCTCACGACAACTTCTCCAAGATAAAACGTAGCACATTCCTTTGCTTTCCAAAAACTACTCAAAATAATGGCTTCCATTATAATTTTCTCAATTTCACCCGTGCAGTGGCAAAAAGATATAATTATAAGTTACACATTTTATCCTACGTAACGTACTTATATATAGTTACCTAAAATTTATAAATGTTTCCGCAACCACTTCTTCCGACACAGGGCTTACTGTGTCTGTTTACGATTTACCTGAACAGGTACAAATTGAAATGTAATAATAAGTATGTAAATAAATGTTCTCACCGGTTCTGCTTAAATCAACGCGAAGCCATCTCGACAGGATCAGGTATGAAAAGGACGAGCGGATATAAAGTAACGCGGGATGATTGATTTTTTAAAAATTGAAATGAGTCTAATGAAACGTGCACGTGAGTTAGGTGTGCCGCGCGCACGGCGAGGGTGCAGCACGCGGCGCGTACCTGTTCGCGAGTTCACGTTGCAACGATGCAACGGCTGGGAGCAGGCGACGACGCGCGCCACCCGCTTTCCTCCGAGCGACTGCCGCCCGGGCCGCGCTCGCTCCGCCGGCGCCCCGCCCGCCCGCGCACGCACGGCCGCACGCCCGCACGCCCGCACGCCCGCACCCCTGCCACGCAGCACGCACCACGCACCACGGTGCACCACGCTGCCTCCAGCTAGCCAGCGGCCGCGCTCGAGCACCACGCGAGTATCGATGTGTTTTGCGAGATACAGTGCCGCGCGGGGCGGGTCGCCGCGGGGCGTCGGCACGCACCGTCGCGCGGGGGGCCGCTCCTGCGCGCTGCGTCACGCATCTGTCTCGCAGTTTTCTTGCGTGCTCCCGCAGCCCGCCATCTGCAGAGACGTGCGTCGGGAGCGCGCGCCGTCCCCGCCCCGCCCCGCCGCCGCAGCATCCCGCCCGCCCTGCCAGCCCGCGTGACATTGCGACGGTGTTAATGCCCTCAGCGAGACCGGTTCACGTCACATTACCTCGTCGCAAATCATATCAATAACATAAATTTGATTACATTCACGTTCCATAACAGTTTCATGGCTTTCAGGCGCCAGGTTATTAGGCTTCATAATACTTATTCTACCTATAGGCACACTGCGTGTGACGCCGCGCCCCGTAAGAAACAGAAGAGTCTTTACTTAGGTAGGTACTTGAATGCAACATGTGGGCACCGGATATTTCTGTCTAAATGTGTAAAAAGTTTGTGATAATTTCGAGTTTTTGGATTCTAATTTGCATAATTTGGAGTTCGTTATGAAGCAAAATAAATGGAAATGTGACTTTAAAAAAGTGAATTAAGAAGTCTAGAAAGAAATCTTGCCCGCAACGGAATAAAATGGAGCAAATTTAAGAAAGCTACTTTAATAAGCTTGGATGCCAAATCTATAAAATTAGAAGCCATGAATTTCGATGAATAGTGTGCATAAATCAATCCATTCAGCGCGCAGCGCTCGCATGTTTGATTCTGTTATAGTGAGACTTCAGCCTACTATGAAACAAAACAAATGTAACTTTAGGGACACTTTTCATACATATTCTGATTTTTGCCGTTTTGCGTGAATTCCAAGAGCAAATTTTCCAAAGCATACAAAGCCTGATCGTTTTTGAAGCTCACAATAAGGTACTGATCCATGTTAACGACCCCCCTGGGGCAGGTCTTATTGAAACTAATGTTGCTGCTTCAGTGGCTGATCTGGTGAAAAATGGATGCGGTGAATACCCACAGCCCCCCCCCCCCCCCCCCCCCCCACTCCACTACACACGCCAGGCCCCTATCGAACGGCTTAGTTTTAATTGAGTTATATTGCGTAGGCTCAACGATACCAGATTTTAAGTCAGCATGATGCATTCTTTTATATCTATAGGTACTTAACGCTATTTTGCCACTCCTATACGTTCGAAATTTCTATGGGTTTTTTTTTCTATGGATTTTTCCACTTCCTACCTTCTGATTTTAAAACAACTGAAGGGGAAACTCCCCGAAATCTGACACGATTTATCAATCGTTATCACATGAAAAAAAACGTGGAAGAAAAAAACGTGAAGAAAAACGCGGGCACCAACCATAGAGATCCTAGCTCTATGATTGAAAAACACGAAAGTTCTAAGAAATACCAGAAGGCAGAAAGTGGAAAAAGGAAATAAGAACATTTTAATGTGAATTTAACTTTTATAACAAAAATAAAGATACCTATTGAAATTTATGAGAAAATTTCACTTACCCCATAGAAATTTCGAACGTACTCCAGGAGTGACAAGATAGTGATACCTATTCATTCACAGCAAATAAAATTCATGACGTGAACAAAATACTAAAAACGTAAAAGTTTCTTTGGCATAAATTAATAATGATGAGATGAACTAGAATAAGTATACAGTTAACGTCACAACAAAATTCTGGCATTGTAGAGACGAAAACGGCAAGGATGGTGAAAAAGTACGAAGATTTATTCAACCGGATACTAATCTCTGGTATGTATTCTGTGTGGGAACGGTTCGGCATCTCGGCTTAGGGTTGACCCGAGTCCGGATTTTTAGAATCCCTTTTGTTTTCAGAGATTACGACGGACTTAATATCAATTATCAGAGATTACAAGGCGCAACATCAATTAACAAGTGCCCACCGCTTGCTTTCCAAATATTAAATTATAGTCGTCATAGCCGTCATGTAGCAAAACAGAATAAACTTCATGTAAAATCCTAAATGCAAGCGCAATTTATTTAAACTGCCGCAGACAAATTTTCGGGAAAAGCTCAAAAATATAACAAAGAAACCTCAAAAACCGTGAGCCTTATAAATCTTATAATAGAGGCTTAAAGGAAAAATTTGGGGGCGCGCGCGCCCACCAGAGATGCTAAATTCATGAATAGAGGTCATGACGACGAATGACCCCGGAATGGTAAACCATCTGATGGTATATGCAGATTGTTTTGGACTATTTATTGTCATCATAGTCATAATGGAATATGGGTTAGTTTTGGGCTGGGGTTCAGTTTCAGTTGCTCTGGACCCCGCATCTCGTCGCTGGACTAAAGACTGACTCTTCAACACTGAAATTGTATACATAACGGCTGTACCTATAATAAAGTAGTTAGTAAAGTTGTAATTGATGGTAAGTACCTACTTACCTTTTCGTAAAAAGGTTTTTTCCTCAGAAAAAATATTTGAAGAAAATTTAATGCGGCTGTTTTAAAATTATTGTAGTTAGGACCTATGCTGTTGGCAACCTTTTTGAAGTATTAATTTGCCAGTGTGAAGTAATTTTCATTTACTACAAATTTGTAAACGTGGTTTTATTTATTTATTGACCGAGCGAGCGAAGCGTCTATGTTTCGAGATTGGCCAGAAATGCTAGGTCGCATTATTCAACCGATTTTGACGAAAATTTGGCATGGGTATAAATTAATCACGCCGACAAAATTAGTAGAATAAAATCTTGACAAACATTTTTTTAGAGTACGTACCATACTCGCAAAGTGGCAACTTATTTTTTCTTGTGAATCCCATAGGGTATCGTTGGATAGGTCTTTCAAAAATATTGCTGGTGTGTGAAAACCATTTTTTCGATTTAGGCATTCGTTGGCGAAATATTAAGCTTTAAAGCGGTAATTTTTGTTAGAGTCACGTGTCCAATGCCAGCTAAACGGTTGCTTCTGGAATTGTGGAAAAATTCACGGCAGTAGCATATATAACGTAGTTAAAAGGAAAACTATAACAGCTAAGTAGGTTCTATTAGTTTTTGAATAATAGTCGATTAACTTAAGAAAGTCGAAAAATTAAATTATGTTCATAGAACTGCATACGTATAAAATGGGAATGATTTTTTTTCGCGTGAATTCCATGGTGTTGGGTATCGTTGGATAGGTCATTCAAAAATATCGCGGGTGTATGGAAAACATTTTTCGATTTATCGATCCGTTTGCGAAATATTAAGCTTTATAGTGCTAATTTTTGTCACTTTAGTACTTATTCTCCAACTGCAAAGTTGACTTCTGTTCGTTTCTTTTAGGTTTGGTTTATAAGGGCTGGCGAGGTCTACTGTTCTCACAGAACCGCTAGTTTATTTTATTAATCATATGCATATTCATTATAAGTATATAGTTGTCCCCCAAAACCGACTTGTCGGTTTGACTGGGGGATCGTTATCGTATCTGTCGTTATTTGTATCGATAAGTCCAACTATAATCTTTAAATGTTGATATTATTCGGGAACACAATCCCATAGATCTCGCGAGCTTCAACTAAATAACTCTGCAGTTACTTATCTGGGTTAACAAGGCCAGATAGTGGGTAATAAAAGGATATAATTCTATTTTGCCGCAATATTACACAAAGCCCACACACTATTCAAATAAATAAAGGGTTCCTCTAGGGAGCTCAATACGCTACGAAGGGTCATCCCTCAAAGATAATACGCTATATCTAAGAGAAAATAGCTAATTCTGGTTTTATTGTAGATGTTTAATTTATAATCTAACTAATTTTATCATGTAAGTACCTACTACTCTTTGGCAGGCAACTTTTTCTTGATTATGTACAACATTTAAATTGCTGCGCGGCACCAACCCAAGGCTATGTTTTAAGAGTACCGAGAACTTGGTAATTAACTAATTACCTAGCTCGGGTGCAATGTTTTTAATTGAGTATTAGGTGTTATGTTTATTTAGGTAAATATTTTATTCACATCAAACTACAATAACTAAATTAAATTACCTACCGACCTTGTCCACCACACGAATGTGCAAGTTTTGCAAAAATTTTGACTTGGGTTACACTAAAAAGGAGTTAAAAACAAAAATGTTTAAAAAAAATAATGTAATATCAAGCTCAATAAATGAGACACGACGAAACATCAAACAAGTTTTTGAGTATCATCAGAGTTTCGAAACTAAGAACAGGAAGTCCCGCAAAAGTTATCTGAGATAAGTTAGTAGTTAGGTACACAGACATAATGAAAATGTTGATGGAGCACACCACAGTAGAATAAGTTTCTCTTGACGTCATATAAATATATAGTTTTGCCAACATTCATGTCATGTATGTAAGCCGAGATCTGTCATGTTTTTTCTATTGGCATTTTCTAACCATGGGTCTTCTAGTTTCATCAGGGAGAGGGAGAGGCGGCCCCTTGTATTGTTGCGTCAACTGAACGATTCTCTCGGCTTCCCTCACGCCGCTCAGCCGCGCTCCGGACACGGTAGCGAAGTGTCCGGGCACCGTGGCTTCTCCGGCGAACAACAGGATAGGCGGGCAAGGCTCACTCGGCCCAGGCAGGGGACAGGCCAGACCTAGCTGCGCAGAACCATCCGAACAACAGCAATCGTAGGAATAAGCACCACAGAAGTAAGGGTCCGAAGACCAATGAGACCGCAATATCGACACGGGGTACGGTATGCACGAGCACCCCGTCGACATCCGCAACACATCCGTGACGCCTTCAGCCACGTCTTTGTCACAAAGAGCTTCCATCATCATTGCTTCTTCTCCGTTAACCCAGGCGCACATGACGTGTTTACTGTTAGGTACCGTTTCTACAGCTGTAATTCCTCTGGTCCAGTCGCTGCGACAGCTCAGCTCATTACAACAGAATTTGAAATCCAAATTCCCTGGTTGCCAATACCAAAATGGGCGGCAATATTCCAAATAGATTTTGTTACAGTAGCCGAAACCGAGACAGCGCATGGCATCTATTTTTGATGCAGGCAGCGCTGGGCAGAACATATTAACTGCGTTAATCTTCAATACCCCAAGAGACACTGTAATTATGACATAATCGGCGGGGTATTCATTGCCGTCGTTTGTGACGACAGTAGCCCGATAGCCTTTCTTTTGGCAGGTTCCCCAGTAGATGCAACTCACTGGCTTACAGTAACGTATAGCACCTTCTGGTACTTCACATAATAGTGGGGCTAAGATACCAATCAACCCCAGAGGGACCCGGACGTCCCCACCTGGCATGTTCATGAAGCAACCGAAATGGTCGGCGCAAAGCAAGGAGGTGTCGGTACCGCTCCGCGCGCTGAGCATGTGGGTGAGACCGAACATGATCCTGGCTGCGTCGTGCTGCTGGTTCTCGGGGAACTCGTGCAACTCTTGTTGTATCCTGATGCTCATGAAGTTGATCAGCGATCCATGTTGTTTATACCCGCCGAGACAGTATATTGCAGCCGCCTCCTGTTCTATCTGGCGGAATTTGTAGTAAGCGGTTATTGTAGGAGGGTATGGCATTTTACCGCTGACAACTCTGCTAAACATTCCCCGAGTGTGTTCGGTGGCGGGGTATCCGGGGCGCGGAGGGTTCTCTGTGGCAGCCATCGAATAAACGGGGTGGGTGCAGCAGGTCTCTGGCTTCCAGTGAGAACCGAGCTCCGCCACAATGTCGCCGAGCCAGCATGAATGAATTCGGCCGCCCGGTCTGCAAAATTACAGAAAACATATCGTCTGGTCTAATGACGATCTCTAGTGTCTACACTACTTAAAACGAAAAAATTCAAATAATAACCTTTCATATGCTTCGAGGATGGTGATATCTGTGATACCGCGCTGCGCGAGCCTGGCTGCGGCCGACAGCCCGGCCATGCCGGCGCCGACTATCACCACCTTCGGCTGAGGATACCTCTTGTCGGCGTCGCACGGGTCCACGGCATGGATACCCCGGTCCGTCAGGTCAGGTGAGCAGTCGTACACCGGGTCTGGCTTGTCCACGACCATTGCATTGACTTTTGACACTTTGACATTTTTCGCCTTCCTACGATGATAATAAAATTACAAATATATTCTGAAACCTGAATTTCTATAGTCAGATGATGATGACTGACACACGTCTAAGGATCTTTGTTACTTACGGAGATAAAAAATAAAATTACTATATTTAGGTACAATCAAGTAGACATACCATCTTCTCGGGACACCTGGCCAAGGTCTTGTATGAGCCGCAATTGATATAATATTACTGAAAATTTTCATAAGTGTAGCGAAATTAAACTGTTTTTAGCCTACATAAATAATTTTCTAATATTCATGATCCAAATGTCCAAAGGGAATACAATGTACACATGTGTCGAAGACACTATATCATTAATCTGTGATACACTTGATAATGTCAAAGCTGTTTAGAAGAGATTTTATGTTTCATCAATCAAAGAGACTACCTTTAAAATACTGCGATACAAAAACGGTCCCTAAAGGTAGTCGGAAAAATATGATAAAAACCAAGATCTAATATATTTCTATACTATTTACTCATATTACATGACTGTCACCTGTATAGTGTAGTTTTTATTACCTAAGTCACATTGTCTGCCTTTCTTGCAAAATATCTCTCCCGGGTGTCTGCTAGAAAATTACTTTGAGAGATAAGTTCGCCCTTTGTACTTAAATTTATCTTTATTGTATTGTTAATGTTTTTGTCCGTAAAGAATTAATAAATGAATAAATAACGAACGCAGTGTTGTTAGGTCTCACAGAGCACAGAATGCGCATGCGCGGGCATCGGTGACATAAATTTCCAACCTCTTTGTTAGGTCTTTTGCCCGCGGCTTCGCTTTGCCGGAGAATCAAGCCCCATTCGAAATCATTCAGTAGATTGGTTTGACCACGAGAAGTGAGAGTAACACGCGAAAGCAAAGTCCAACTGTAGTGGGAACGGTAAAGGAAATAAAACAACTGTTACGAAGTAGGTATATAATCTAAGTCAATTTTACGTTGTGAACGAGCGTCTTAAATAAAGATATCACACGGTCTGAGAAGTCTAAAAATTACACAGGAAATCGCTTTGAATAATTTTATCAGCATTGTAGAAGCCCCGAACTACGAAAACGATTATTTGAATGACAAAGGTGACTGGAATTGATTTTAGGTACTTCAGCCTCGCACAATCTTTGAAAACCATTTGATAAACCAACTTGATTTTATAAGAGTTTGTTGCGCCGCTTCTTCTTCTCAGCGCTAACACCTAGGAAGCGGTAAGATAAAAATAGGCTTGTTTTTACGAAGTGTGCCTACTCATTCGCAATAAAGTATTTTGGCTTCGAAACTTGGGAAGCTACTGGGCCGGCATGGGATCTGATCAGCCATCAATTTGGACTTATGCAATCATCACTTTGTAAGTCGTAGGTTTTATCACACTTCGGGCTTTTACAGAAACATTACATTTCAAAGGTGGTCAAATCCTTTCCTTCTTTGCCGACTGCGTCCGTCTGATAAGCACACGCTGCCTAAACTGTTTGAGAGTCTTGTTTTGAAGGGATCACAACGTACATTCTTACTTCACTCTTATACTTAAACAACTATTAATAACAGTCTATCAGTAACTTTATCGGTTACGAGCGAAAACATTCCGTCCAGAAGTGGTCCAGCGTGTGGTAGAAATGTCGACTCACACCCAATAGCGAGTGGTTCTCATCCGTGTAACTCTGGAGACAGAAAAACATAATCACATGACATTTTTGACTCAATTGTCGGCTTTGTGTACGCTATGTATGCATGTGTATCAAGAGTATGTATAATCTTAATTTCTTTTGCCCCTGCTACTGCCAACCAGTCTGGTAGTACCACGGAAGATTATTTTTTTCTTACTCATAAGTAAAGAAAGGTATATTAAAAAAAAACAATAATGAAATTGCGCCGATATCTCGCTAGTTGCGAACTTGATATAACTATGTAATGTGTATGATGCAACGAAATAACCCACCATTTGTTCAAAGGCTATATCAGCGTGTTGCAGCTCCTTAGCGAGCTGCAAGCTGTGCTGGTAGTGCACGTTGTCGTCGCCGGTGCCGTGCACCAGCAGGTACCGGCGCCCGCGCAGCTTCTCCGCGGCCAGCATCAGGTCCGAGCGCTGGTAGCCGGTCGGGTTCGCCTGGGGCGTGTCCATGTATCGCTCCGTGTAGATAGAGTCTGGAGAAATAACAATACTTTTACTTAACTATACAATAGGCGTAGTTTTTACCCGACTGCGTGGTTACAAAGCGTCGGGTAAAAACTACGCTTATAGAAGTAGTCTTGATAGTAAACAAGAATTTTAAAGAGCGACATCCAAAATGGCAGCTTCTTTTCCAACAGGTGGCCAAATTCCAATCAGAGATATCTAAAAAAATAGAACGAGAACTATCTAACTAAAGCTTGCCTGAAAAAAATCGCTCTTAGCGATAACACCGCCTATATGTACCTACTAATATAAGATGTAAATACTAATTTACTGTATTATTGTCCTGTTATTTTATTGTGCAATAAAGAGCATTGAATTGAACCATCCAAAATCACACACTCCAATACTTTTGCTATGGCATTAGTAATGGCTTTAGTTTCCTTAATATAAGAGGTTTAGTGGTTTATACGTTCGTATATTACCTACTTAAGATTTTTTAATCAATGTTCGTATTTTTTGTTCCTTTCAATAGGCACCAATTTGTTTCTTTTGCACTTTTCATGCCTATATGGTTTACCGTAATAGAGCCACGAGGTGACTGGCGCCACTGCGGCACCGCAGGCGATGGTGTTGTTGTCATCCTGGATCAGCATCATGGTAGTCGCGAAGCCGCCGTAGCTCCAGCCCCACACACCCACTCGGGCAGGGTCGATGAACGAGTAAAGGCTGACCAGGCGCCTGCAGCAATGACGAACATTTATATGTGCAAAGGCTCTAAGAGTATAGAGGCTGTACTGTACGGTCGACCGCACGTGTCAGTGGAAACAAAACCAGTCATAGTATTGAAACTCTTTAAAGGTAAGCTATCTCGAAGTCAAAGTGTTCCCTCTGACGTGCGGTCGACTGCACAAGTACATAGACCAGCTCCTTTGAAATTATGAAAATATGTTTCGATTTTTTTCTTTGAATTTCCTAAAGATATATTAACGAAGGGTAATTGGTAATGGTAATAGCATCTGGTCTATTCATTTGTACACCACGTTGATGTAGTTGAATAAAGATATCGATGCCTGTATTTATATTCTCTGATTCTCTGATTTTTAAAATTAGCAGAAGAGCTTGTGATCTTCCTGAGGTAAACAATACTCTCACACAAGTACTTAACTGGTTCAGCATTAATAATCTAGCATTAAATACAACAAAAACTAAATGTATTAAATTTTGCCTACCAAATGTAAGACATGTAGATAATAATGTAACTTTAGGTACAGAAAGATTAGAATTTATCAAAAGCAAGGTGTTCCTAGGTATAACTATAGACTCATCTCTTCATAGCTTCACTAGCTGGCAGACTAAGCTCGGCCGCCTACGCCGTTAGGAAAATTAGACAATTAACAGATATTGCTACTGCGAGATTAGTCTATTTCAGCTACTTCCACAGCATCATGTCATACGGCATCCTACTGTGGGGTCAAGCGGCAGATATAGAAACCATCTTTATTTTGCAAAAGAGAGCTATTAGGGCGATCTATAATCTACGTTGTAGAGAATCATTAAGAGAAAAGTTTAAAGAAATTAATATATTAACCGTTGCCAGTCAATACATTTTTGAGAATATTTTGTATGTCCGCAAAAATATATCTCTCTTTTTGAGGCACTGTGACATGAACACAGCTTATGTTACAAGAAACAAAAACAAACTTGTACCACCACAGTTAAGGCTTAGTAAGGTCAGTAAATCATTCACGGGGCAATGTATACGCTTCTACAACAAACTACCAGAAGAAATCTTAAATATGAATGACAGAAAATTTAAGACCCACATTAAACAACAACTTTGTAAGAAAGCTTATTATAGAACAGTCGATTATCTAAATGACAAAGATGCCTGGTGTTAATGTTACTTCAGCCTCGCACAATCTTTACAAAATAATGTTATGTACAAACTTGATTTTAAAAGATGTGTTGCGGAAGTTTGTTGCGCCGCTTCTTCTTCCCAGCTCTATATAACACCTTGGAGGCGGTGGTAGATAAAAAATTGACGTTGTATAAATGTACCTAGTGTACTTACATGCAATAAAATACTTTTGAATTTTGAATTTTTGAATTATAGTCTCAAACATATCTAAATCACCAACATTTTCCTTGAAATCGACGTGAGATCCTGGTTACGGCACCACCTAAATGCAAAGTGTACATGTTTGTTTGTTGCTCAATCACGCCTAAACGGCTGAAAGGATTTTAATGAAACTTGATATAGAGATTACATAGGCTACTTTTTATTACATCAACCTGTGCTTTAAGTTAGTTACTCATACATTAGGCCTTAGAGTTTTTAAACACAGCGTAGCTTAGCAGATTTCTGGTAGATGAGGTTAGCGCGAGATCGGTGGTCGTGGAGACCGCTGGGGGAGGCCTTTGTCCAGCAGTGGACGTCTTTTGGCTGATATGACGATGCTAAGCAGGTTACTTCATCATTTCCTTCATTTCATGGCATGTATACCTCGAACCTACCAGGGAACCACGACTTTGGACAAAAATATACAAAAAGGATCTACCTTATCGCATTGATGGTATCAGTAATTTCTACGGTTCCAAGCGCGTTGTTGACCGCATGCAAGGCTTCTACTCCCATGACCCCTGACCCTCGCACGTCTATGCCGGCCACTATGATACTCCTGTTTGACGATAGGTACGTGTTGTAGTATTCTGAAAAATGAAGATTATTTCCATAATTGAGTTCATTATTTAGCCACCTATATTCCAAAGTATAAACTACTTTTGTATAGTCGATTGAAGATCGATTTGAAGTTCGACAGCTCTTAAAGGAACTCTGCTAATAATAGTTGCCTGAAAGATTTGCATCTTGCGCAGGGCTAGCTACGAAAAACTATAAACCTTCAAAATCGGACCCATTGTCGTAAATATTGCCTCGGTGGCCATTACATTGGCAAAATTACAGTGTGTCCTTACCTAAGTCATAGCTGTCTTTGACCCTGGTGGTCCCAGGGCCTGCGTACACCCTCACGATCATTGGATACTTCTTGTCTTTCTTCATGTTCGGTGGGAGAGTCAGCTTGACGTGAGCCACCACGTCATGCTCTAGTGGTATCACATTAAATAGCTCCATCGGTAACCTGTACCGGGCTAGTCTCTCGCTCAGTCTTTTGTTGTCTTTAATTAGTACAAAACTGTCATCCTGAAAAGATTTATTAGGCATAATCATGATTTTGTTGAATTTATTTGTGGAATTGGCGATATTGGTGGAATATATCTCGCAAATGGTAAGTACGGCTAATAAAATTATGTTTTATGGAAATACTGCCTCATTTGAAATACCTTTTCAACAATAACCATACAGCCGTAGGGCGCGCTCAAAAATTTTTTTGTGCCTTTTGGTTCATAGCTAAAAACGTGACATCGTGACAGACGGACGGACTGACTCGACGATCTTATAAAGATTTCTTGTCGGACTACGGAACTCTAACTTCAATAACACACACACTTTTCGGATATTATTCCTTTTTAATAGAAACATACCTTAGAACTGTATAGATATCCTTGGGGAGGAACATTGGATGCACTGCAAGTAACAATGCCGTAGCTGGCGGCTGGTGAGAACATCGCGGACACGTGATGGCAGCGCGGCTCCTTGCAAGACACACATCCCACTACGCCCGCTTTACTTGCCCACAACTGCCTCTGCCATGGGCTATCCCCCGGTGATACAATATAATAGAGAGTATCTCTCTCCGAATTCCATGCTAGAATCTCCGTAACCGTTGCATTTATTGGCGTCAAATTAACTGTAGTCAACGTCTTGAAGTTAAAACAAGCCGCATGCAAAAATCTTCGATCTCCTAAGTACATGGGTTCAATTTCCACCATGTTGGTTCCATTATCGCTAAAATAAGGTTCAGGTATGTCGATCCAGCCGTTTGGCTCCGTTTGTTGCTTGATAATGCTACAAGTGTCCTGTTCCAGATCACAGTTGACCAGGATGCTGATGCTCTGTCGTCTGTTCAGCCATAGGACGATCAGGTTCTGGTCTGAGGCCCAGTTGACTCGCCCCAGTATGTGGTCGAGGCCTACAACGTCCACCGGGGCTGGGATGTTCCAAGCTTCGCTGGTAGGGTCGTCCACTTTGAACACTCGCAGACCCACCACGGGGTTGGCGCGACCTACCTGACGATAATAAATTGATTGTAACATCTCTTTTGAAATCGTTATAATTTAGGCATGTTCTATAATTACGTAACTAGAATTCTAATCTGCAGTGGTAAAAACGGGAACGCAATAGAGGTGAGATCATTCCGTTCATTCGGGCGGGAGACCACTGTCAGAGGATCGACACCTTTAAAATGTCAAACAAAATTACGTGGTGGCTGGGGTCACGGACATAATAATTAGATGAAACAAACTCTAAACTTTTGAATAAACTGGATGTTTAGATCAATAGATCACTTATTAAAGTATCATACTGAAATCTTACCGAACTGTGGGTTGTATCGTCAAAGAGCCAGAATGTATTAGTATAGTATTGTAAAAAACATATACAGTTACTTAGATCAAACAGAAGACATAGACGTAGTAGATGTTACTTGTTTAGGAAAATGGTCCTACATCACCTAACTTAGAATTTAATAGCGTATAGACGAACAAAGAGCTAATCACGCACCGGAAGACGAACTGCGAGCAGGCCTCCAACAAGATGGACAGAACAATGTGGTCAAAGTCGCGGGAACAAACTGGATGGGTCTTTAAGAAGATCTTAGGGGAGGCCTTTGTTCAACATAGGCCGTCTTCCGGCCGTTATGATGATTTAGAATAATCAATAAACCTTGGGATATTTGAAGCGGATCATGTGGGAGTACTGGTTGTTGAAGTCCGACGAAGGGCCGTAGTAGGGGTACACCGCCGACTCCACTTTAGTGTCGTTGAACGACGCCACCGCCAGGTAGGTGCCGCTCGGCGAGAACCACAGGGCCTCCGCCGCGTTGAAGATCTCCTCTAAAACAAGGAGTTCAATTTATTTACTTAATTCTAATGCACACACATTAATTCTTCGCATTTCCTTTAGAGTTAATGTGACTTCAGCCTCGCACAATCCTTACAAAAATAATGGTATGTACAAACTTGATTTTAAAAGATGTGTTGCGGAAGTTTGTTGCGCCGCTTCTTCTTCCCAGCGCTAACACATTGGAAGCGGTGGTAGATAAAAAATTTACGTTGTATAAATGTACCCAGTGTACTTACATGCAATATAATAGTTTTGACTTTTAAAGACATAATTATAATTGGACATTGGGAGGGTAACATTTCGAGCCCTAACCGCCGACTAACGCTCGGAGCAGACAGAACGGAAAAATGCTGTATAATCGTTTGCGCGAAGGCGACGCTGACGTCTGTGTTGACATTCGTACAATTTTGTACTTTAGACTATGATGATATGGTTCATATTTTGTCAATGACGTCAAAAAGTGCGCGAGCATTTTTACGTTCTGTCTGCGCGGAGCGTTTTTGAAAGCGATAAAAAATTAATTTTGAACTTTAATAGAATGGGACTCCGATCAAAATTTCGATAAAATTTTCTTGTTTGCTTAGTCGGATATATTGGATAGCCTGCTCTTTCTGGACACCCAATTCGTTCTTATTGGGATGGATATCTATGCATCAGTCAGTTACAAACAACAAACGAGAGCACTACGGTGCCGAGAATCATTTTACAGTTTTTTTTTCTTGGAGTTTGTGGCTTGGTCATTTTTCAGTACTCGCAAAGGAGTTAGGGTAGAAGGACAGCTTACCCTCATAAATCCAATCAGTAGCCCCAAAGTACACCTGTCCCGGCACGCCCTCGTTGGTGAGCGTGGTGACCACCGCGGGGTCTGTGGCGTCTGGCATGTAGTACACATTGTTGTCCTGCACGTACGCCAGCGAGCGGCCGCCGCCCCACGACACCACTTGCAACAGCCCTTGGGACACGTTCACTATTGACCTGTTTACAAAACCAATATAGTTTTCATCACTCATGCTCTGAAATAGATCATTCATTACAGCTCAAAACCTCCACTAAAAGTAGCTTTTACACCCCTAACATACTAGAGGCACCTTTGTGGATGTAATTTTGAAAATCGAACCACACATCTCGTCGACAAAAGCTGATCTAGCTAATATAACCTGGACGAATTATCTGTGCTGCTCGATGTCTTGCAGTGTCATAGGCGCGAGGGGCGCAGTTAAATTGTCCGGGTTATATGGAATCCTTTATTTTATTTTAAAATCGAACTGGCCAGCAGCGCCGCTAACGATCGCGCGAAAAATAAAGCTCTGTAAAAGAGAAAAGGCGGGCCGCAAGTTTTAACTGATTTTTACACAAAAAAAAAATGAATTCAAGTAATGAAGACATGGATTTGCTGCCGGATTTATTAAAACAGAACCAAAATTAGTGACTATGCCTCGCGTGCGCGAATGGTTACGATCAAGTATTTTTTTCTGTTTGTTATCTTATAAACTTATAGGTATCGGAGTAGGTGTCTTTAAACAATGTGTATTTTTGTAAATTCTCTACCCAAAGGTTGTCTGGAAGAAATCGCTCTTAGCGATAAGACCGCCTAGATGTATATTACTGTATCTGTTTTTGTTTTTGTCTGTAATTTTTAAACGTGCAATAAAGTGTATTGAATTGAATTGATTTAGTTTTATGTAGCTAAAGTAACTATGTTTCTCGTTTGAATGACAAAAGTAAATTACATTTCCTTTACAATCGGAAGTCTGTCTCCCTCATACCCATAGCGTTAATTTGAGAGATTACTTAGTATTCTATAATTGAAATACATACTTTTGTCTATTTAAACAGGTGTGTATTGACGTAAATTATAAAATTGTAGTTACTAGACAAAGGATTTAACTGGCCATTAGCGTCATTTTTTTCAATTATTTGAACAATTTGTGATCCATTAAAGCATAACATAATTAAACAAGTCAGTATTAATTACGTACCTCTTAATTAAATATTTAACGATGACAATCTAATTTGTACATTTTGGATACATGTAATTGTACCCAAGGTATGGAATAATCGACGATGTGGTATTATATTCATCATCATATCAGCCTGTAGACGTCCACGGCTGGACAAAGGCCTCCCCAGGGATTTTCACGACGACTGATCGCTTCGGTATTATATTACCTGCACTTTATTAGTCAAATTTCAGTTAGTTTTTCCTTGGTGCACTTGGTGAGCAATACAATACAATATTCTCACCTATTCTCAAGATCGTATACAAAGTACTCAGCAACAGACGAATACCGGTACACCTGAAAAATACAGAAATAGTACACCTAGTAGGTAAGTACATATGTTCCTACGTCAATACTAGTTTGTAGTTAGTAAAAAAATATTGTAATTTGCAGTCATAACGAGAACAGACCCGGAGCCGGCAACCTAAGAAACGCTTTTAAAACAAGGCTTAGGTGGCGTATTATACCGGTGATGGGCAGCAGTGCCGTCGGCACGAGGACTTATAGGCCTTTCTAAATTAAATAGATCTATTTTATCCATAATCATTGCAAATAAAATAAGAGTGGTTGATGCATCTTCACTTGCGTTTTTATGATAGCTATTTTTAGCGTAGAGAAAATCAATTTTCCCTACTTTGCATAGGCTGGTACCTAGTTGATCATTAGACCAAAACGATTTCCAAGCAATGAATGAACAATCGTTAACTTGTAACGCATCTTAATTGGATTCTAACACGATCTCCAATTTACACACAATAACTCGTTAGGTACTAATTATTATATTACATCGATAGTCGAGTAATGTTTCTAATTGTCTTTTGCTACGGACTTTATCTGAAAGTATATAGCATATAGGTACCTGCGACTTCGTTCGTACGAAACTAGAAATATCCGTTGGAAATTACTCGTACCTTCCAATATTACGCTGTGTGTGCTATACGATTTATTCAACTGTTATAATCTCGCAATCCTTTCACTCAATTGAACTACAATCTAACATAATTGTTTCAGTAAGAGTTTGGTTTATTGACATGACTCGCTGATATACAGCTGCAGGGGCACTCGGATTCGAAAAAAGTGTACTTTGTCCAAACGAACGAAGTCGCGGGCAACTGCTAGTTAAACATGGAAAAGAGCATCAATTTTTTTTTTGAATTTATACAAATTGACAATCTAATTTTTTTCACGATTTTTAAATTAACACAACAACGTTTGATTAAAATCGGTAATCCATTATAGTGATTGAGATATAATTATATCCAACAACAAATCATCAGCCTCTGTTAGAACTCTATAATAATAATAAAATTAATGCTTTTAGGACTTCCCAAAAAGAGCCAATCCGGTCCTAATGTCACCCAAGCCAGCTGCTTCCGACCACCTTTTTGGGTCGTATTACCTGGTAGGGGGCGTCCCACGCTGCGCTCACTGTGCATGCGCAATCCACTCCAGGACTCGTCTGCCCCAACGATTTTCCTTTCGTAGATTGTTACGAGTATGTCCGGTGCGTATCGATACTGTCCGGTGGCATTTAATAGCAACGAATCGATTTCACCGCGACGCCCGCCGTCTTGGCTAGCGAGACTAATTCAAGTAAGATTTTTACTTGAATGAAAAAAATTTGCTACTCCCCGCGCGCCACCAATGAGATTCGAACCTACCTGGATTTTTAGATTTCCTTTGTAAGTTTCCATACGATATATTATGTAGGTAAGATGTAGGTACTCACTTTATGTCTATTGGCAGTCAGCAGTAGGTATTTGCCGTCGTTAGAGAAAGCCGAGACCCCGTAATTGCTGAGGTTACCCTGGAAAAAAAAACTACTTCATTTCAATTCGGTATCTATTTATAAGGAAAAATGTCGGCGCAACTAAAAAGTTTCACTTTGCTGGGCTTTCGGTCTTCATCTTGTTCGATTATTTATTTATTATTGCACACAACTGTGGGGACACAGGATATTACTATCTCTTTTTAAAGTAAGCGCTCCTCCCAACCGTCACCGGTTGGGAATCTAAGATTCCACTTTGGGGTCGCTGCTTGCAGGAGATAAATGAAACGACTGATGATCTGTAGATGCATAATTTATTAACAGTTGTCCCTAATAATATTTACAATCTTATATTCCCAAACGGTGACGGTTGGGAGGAGCGCTTACTTTAGAAAGAGATAGTAATATCCTGTGTCCCCACACAACCAATGTTTACCTCAGTGTACAAGACAGCAGCCGAACTATGTTACTAGTAGTAAGTTACTAACTACTTAATATTTTATTGAGATTTCAAACTCTTACCAGTTCAATTGGGTTTAAGACAGTGGTAGAGCTGTTCTTGGTAGCGTCATGCTTCATTATTCCAACGTCGGGCTCGCTGTATATGTATTCAGTGTCTGAAATAGTATGTAGGTAGGCTTATTGGTGAAATAAAAGATACTACCTGCCCGTATACTTCTGAGCAAATAACTAGGTTAATATATGTATTGATCAGAAACAAATAAAAGGAGAGTAGGAATTTCTTATCAGCATTTCTTGGCAAAGGCCAACACCCAGGTCGCTGAGCCAAAGGAGTAACGAAACAACGTAACAACACGGTCTGGGGCCAATGGCGCTAATTCTGAAGGATATTACCAAATCCAAACCATAACCAAAAACGTTATGCTGCATCTGGCAAACCTTAACAAACCCAAGCCAAACCCCTGATCCACACGTTTGCGTTTGCCGAGGTTTGCCAAACGTGTGGATGCAGCATAAAGTTTTTGGTTATGGTTTGGATTTGGTAGTACCGTTCAGAATTCGCGCGATTGGCCTTCTAGACTCATCAGTTCTATTTTCTGAGCTAAACGTTTGTAAATACTACTGCTAGATTTTGAGCGATACCTGAAACCCATTGCACGGTCAGTCTGTCGGGGTAGAACTCTGGTCTCAGCGGGACCAACTCCTCCAGATTGAAGGTCTGCAGGTCTGTAGAAGCCGAACGGAGTCGTGACGACTCCGTGTGGCAGCTCAGTAATGCCAACACGAGGAATACTGCGTTACGGGCCGTCTGAAAAATTACGGTTAAATTGTAATAATTTTTTTTATAGAAGTAACTTTATTTTGCCCTTATTAAGTGAATACACGTTTTTTTTTGTTGTTATGATCTGAGTTCTGCTAAGTTTTAAAAGTTTCGAGTCAAGGTCTCAGTCGTTTGGTATTGTACCTACCTAACGCATTATTATTATTGTAAGTTTCTCTACATGTAGCCGAAGTTATAAATTATTCACAACAAAACTTTAAAAAACTGTTTCGAGAACTAGGTAAAGAAATTTTTAAAGTCGAAGTGGATTTCAAGTTAAGTAACTACCTACTTACATAAAAACAAGTACTGTATTGGATACCTAAAATGGACGGACGGTTTTGGCAAAGGAATTTAATTAATTAATAAAAATATGTAATTTGTTAGTTAGTACAAATTCCTGAACACGTTTTATCTTTGAAGGAAATTTTCATAAGAAATAGGGATATAAATATAATTAGCTCTGACAAAAGGAAGCCTAGCATTACGATTTTAGTGCAGCATCATTATTTTCACTTAGGTACCTAAAGCTGCGGAAATAGGTATAATATATTTTACTTTTCGGTTATTAACGTCACTTACTACCTGTACCAGCCTGTACAACTTATAAGGTACTAAGACGGTATTGACCAACCAATTCCGTTGCATGCAATAACTTTCACTTAAACCTATAAACTCCATGATTAGGAAGTTAAACTCTGTATCTACATTATTGATATGTATACCGTTCATTACGTACCATTACGCAAATAAAAACGAAACAATATTTGAAAGTTACACGTAGGTACACAATGCAGATAGTCTGTATCAACCTGTCGACGTCGAATGCTGGGCATAGGCATTCCCTGAGCACCACCCAGGTCCTCTATCTTACTCATCCGAAAGCTTCCGGCTAACCGTTTAAGTATGTTTACTACCTTCTTACTTTTACTAAGTACTTACTAAAACTGTAAATTTCCACAGTAAACTAGTGTTTTAGTACTGAGCAAGAGAACACAGTAAATTTTTACTATACGGAAAAGAAAAATTTCACGGTAAACTTGTAGTATCTTTTACTACTGAGAAAGTAAACTTCCAAAGTAAACTAGTGTAGCATGTTTTACTACTGAGAAAGTAAGTTCCCACAGTAAACTTGAGTAGAGATAGTTGGGGCGATACAGTATGTCAGCCTTCTACAGTTTACGATAATCCTTTGTTCCGCCAGTTACGGAAGTAGGTAGTATAGTGTATATAAAATTTAATTCATGGTCAATAACAATGTGCGTGGAATATCTATGTAACATACGAACAGGTACTAGCAATATTAAAGGAGCATTCAGTTAAGTACATACAAAACCGTTATGTAGATACTGCGGTGTTTCGTTTTGACATTACGTGGATACTTCTTTGATCATATTCGCAAAAAAGATAATAGTAACTACCTACCTAGGTAGTGTTTCAGAAGCCAATATGAACTTAAATAACTTTCGGAAATCCGTTCATGAAATATACTGTCAGGCTGACATTTTTACAACTCAAACCACTATTCTGTTACGGAACAAATTATAAATAATTACAATATTCGGAGTTGTTTATGTATAGGTACAATAGCGACGAGACAGGTCGCAAATGATGCCATTTTTTTCCACAAAATCTTAGACATTATGTTGGCTTCGTCAAGAGTTCACAAACCTCCACAAGAAGACATTAAATTACTTAAGTTTAAAATGTCCATGAATATTGAGTACTTGTTATCAGCATATTTATATACATATTGTTATTTAAGTTATAATTAGTCTGTAAGTACCCCAAAAAGAAAATAAATAAAATAAAAATAAAATAAATAAATAAAATATAAAAATGTAAAGGATGCCCACCACATCATGACGTCTTCAAGAGATAATTAAAAACTCAAAAATCTTCCAATTGGAAGTAACTTACGTCAAAAAGCCATATAATTATACAATAGCCATGATATAGGTAGGTACGTATGATTATTTAAAAAATCCAACAAGATGAACCGTGGTTTTATTGTTGTTCCTAATTATTATTTTTTAACAATAGCTCATATTTTCGACAGACACGCAGATTTGAATATTTTACGGGCATTGTGCATTGTTCTGTGATTGTTTTCTCTTTAGATTACAGAATAGTCGTCACACACACTACATCTAATGACTCGGGTATTTTAAAAACAATTAGTCTATCATGATAATCTAGCTAAGTTATAAGGTTTTGATGATCGAACTTCTGTTCGACATTCAGCCAAAAAAATATACATACAGCCGAATATAGAACCTCCTCCTTTTTTGGAAGTCGGTAAAAAAAGAGTTTTCAAATGTGGTTCATAAACGACTGCGTCTATCAATATTTGTTTAGTTCGGTTCAAGCGTCTGATAACTACATCGAAAGCCTCTGCAAGAGTTTCTCATGTAAACGCTTTAATGTACAAAAATTTACAAAATAATAGCAATTAAGGGTTAGACCACGTAAGACTATGTACAAAGGCGGACTTATCCCGCTAAGGGATCTCTTCTAGTCAACCTTAAAGTAACTGAGAGGATTCGTATGCGTTTAATACCAAATGAGATTAAAGCACAGGAGAGAAACTATTGCACACTTACAATACAAATACATAGACCGTACACATATCACTTAAATGATTTGTTCATTATATAAGTTACTCTATGTATTTGTTTGTTTGCTTGTTTGTTTGTTCGAACACGCTAATCTCTGGAACCACCTCTGGAAAAAAGTTAGAAATAACTTATAAAACGCGGATGAAGCCGCGGCAAACAGCTAATATTGCAATATCCTGTATTCACACGCTTTTCAGAGCCTAATTACGAGAGAGCTAATTAGGTACACATTAAAGTAACAATAAGTACCTTCTCATTACGTAGTAGGTAACATTTTGACGGCTCATTTGATACAATATTCTACCTTTATACTCGTATCTATTACGAAAATTAAAATCACAGTTTCAGTTTTGAAGAGTACCTAACTACAAACTTTGCTAAGGCATTCTTTTCTTGCAGCCAACCATAAGTATGTAATGTTAAATTCAAATTCAAAAGTATTTTATTGCATGTAAGTACACTGGGTACATTTATACAACGTCATTAGAATGTGGCTGACATTACATAAGTGATAGTAGGTTTGTTTTTATTTTTATTACACAACACGTGACCGCATAAAATGCAGAAATTGACCTCTTAACAAGACAACTAGAAATCACATGTCTGACTGGTATATTATAAATTGTCTCTAATGTTAAATCTCGACTAGGTAACTCGAAGTCGCTTCAGAAAGAATAAAATAATTTTGACTCCTAGCTCCAGAATGACATGGTCGTCTCGTACACGAATCTAGGTACATATTGTACTCTAATCAGTTAGGATTAGAAAGTTATGCATACGATATACATCCATCCATCTACAGAAAGGGAACAAAATGTCCAACTTCTGTTACAAAAGGGGAAAACTCGTATAGGGAAAAGTTTTAAGTTGTTCAAATAAACTGAAAGCTAATTTGTATTTTAAAGGTACTAACTACTTACTAGCATATCTAACATTTTCACACATAGGTAGGTAATCTATTTTGCTACGCTTAGTGTGGTCAACATTCGCGATATCGTTATTCGCTATTTAGTTTATCGCGATATACATTAATCCACATTTTTTCTGCTTATCCATGTTATTAAGTAGGCAAAGTAATGTCTTTATGAAAGAAATATACTTCTAAACTCCGAACATTCTATTTACAAATATGCAATGTCAACTACAAAAACTATTTAAAAATTAATCCAAAAAACTTTTAAACTCTTCAATTGCAAGTCTGAAATGCGCTATAAAAACCAAATATTTAAGAAAAATTGTGCTTAGAAAATAATAAGGTAGGATAGGAACTCACCATATCGTCGCGTAGTTTGTAGGCAGGAGACGAGCCCTCTTCTATCCTCAATGAGAGTTAAGTGGTCCAATCAGTCGGCATCACACGCGGCGGGGACGCACTGATATTGCGCGAGACACGGTTCAACTGACGCACGCGCGGGTAGCCTCGCGCCTGCGCGGTCACCGACTGTGCTCGGTGCGCGAACGCAAATCCACGCCACAAACAGTTTGGTGGAAACGGGTTTACGATAATTACATTAATGAATAATATTATGTACACCATGAGGAATAAACATGACACAAGTAACAAGGATCCGAGGAATGTAAGGCCGCAGAATATGCGGAAGAAAGGTCCAATGAAATGTGGGAAACGTGAATTTTAGCTCAGTTTGTATATGTGAGTCCACAGAACACGGAAAAAGCTCGCTATGGTTTTATAATGATCTATGGGTGAGTCAATGGAACTTATCCTTATTTGAATTTTAGCAGCAACTTGAAGCAATAATTTAATTACAATTATTTAACAATTGAGGAGGATGCTTTAATACACGTAAGCACTAGATATGTAAGTATTTATTTGTTTTATATTGTAGGAACAATAAATATCAATAGATTGTAACAGGTAAAGAATTCTCCTCGGTTGCACAATACTTTCTGTATTATGTCGGTTGTCTGAAAGGAATGGCTTCTAGCAATAAGACCGCCCCATCTGGGCAATCTTACATCTGATGTAAGCTAATACACCTACATACTTCTACCTGTTTTTATTGTGCAATATAGAGTAATGAAGATTAGACAATGATGTATTTGATTTATATATTAATAGTAGAGGTACTTACCTCAGGGCTAAAACTTCGGGAGTGAAGACGAGATAATAGTTTTCAACTAGAAAACCCGAACAAAAACTCAAAATGTATTTAACAACGCAATTCCTAAATATTCTTTGAAGAAATTACTAAGTGCCAGCTTACATTATCTGTTTGTCGAGAATTTCATGTCAGGTCATAAAGGTTGGAACTTATTTCGAAGAATTCGTACCTAACGATTGAAACCGATGCTCGTTGTACCTGGATTTTAAAAATTCGTTAACTGTTGGAATGCCGCCGATTTGTGCTAAATCGAATGAGTGCACTGCGCTCACTGAAGTTTCTGGGTTCTTAAGAGTAGGTATACAATTAACATCGGGGAGAAAGCCATAAAAAAAGCTTAGATTATTTTTTACCTCAGCAGATAGCTTTTGCCACATTGTACTGTGCTTTTTGCGAGAATGGCATAAGATTTAAGTAGATATATAGTTACTTATGTTGGCATAATTCTAATCTCACTATTGGCTGCAACCTACGGCTGCAACAGTGATGGGTCTACTCATCATAGCATATGTCAAGGTAAATGGAACATATCTATTCACAAAATTGTTAAGTCGTGAGTTTTGGATAATGGCAGACTGCCATTAGTAAATGAAACACTAAGGTATCGTTTTAGGGATCCGTCAAAACGGATACCCATAAAAGTTATTTTGTCAGTCCGTATTAGCACAATGCTAATTGCGTAATACCCAGGTAATACCAAATCAGGAAATCTATTCAATGCCACAAAATGTTAAAGCACTTATAGAATACTAAAATTATATAACGTCACGCTCCAGTCGATCTCAAAGACTTGGAATTACGTTGCACTGTAACGTAAGTAGTACTGAATGAATAGGTACAGTTCGCTTGTTATACTTAGGTAATAAAGAGATAGAGTGGTCGTTTTGGAAGATGTCGTTTTGCGAAGCAGTACCTACCTACGTAAGATGAATGACTAGTGCCTTTAGTTAGGTACCTAAATGACCACTTCTTAAAATGACCACTTTTAATTTTAGTCGCAAAATATTCTCAAAATAGCCCATAGATAGTTACGGAAACTTGATTTGTTTATTCATAGTAAGCTAGTTAGTTCCCATCTAGTGGTTTAATAGGCCGAGGCTCCTAATCTTTGTGACAAGTTTTATATCAATCGTGTAACGTAGAGCATATTAAAATCTAGTCCATCCCGTCATACTATTAGTTGTGACCTCTAACTAGTGACATTTTATTGAACATTACACATTTAACATACTCTTTGTTCACCTGTACCATATTAGTTGTAGGTCAGCCCTAGTCAGCGAAGGGGCCCACATACGATATGACAGAATGGACACAAGTCTGTGTTCAGTGCAATCCAGTACTTATATGAGTCTCTTTACTTGACAGGAGTTCCTCAAATAACGTAACTATCAACCACTATCTTATCTTCTGAGGGGGCCGGGAATACCTGGCAACACTTTGACCCTATGGGATCTGTTGTGCCAAACCCCTGTCCGCCAAACGGTGCCCCAATCCGTTTTTTGGTGGACTTCACATACGCCTTAGAATAGTAAATACCAGTCTCTGGCGTATGCAGGTCCTCGCGATGTTTTCCTTCACCGAAAAACCTGTGGGTATTATAATAAATCGTACTTAAGTTTTCGAATCAACCACTAAGGAAGAATTTTGTAAATTCCACACAGGGGTTTGAATTCCACCAAAGTTGCTGGCAGAAGCTATTGGAGTATTAAAGTGTTATTTGTGTCGAATGCGGACGTGCTACACACAATGAAGTGGATGCAATTGTGTTGTTGTATAATCGTGATCGGTCATCTCGCTCTCCTTTCACTTTCGTCGGTCGTCAGCCTCGGGGCCAATCACAACTTTATAGGCGCCATGTACGTACACATGCGCGAACACTCCCAAGATGCCACCGTTATAATTATAATATACCTTATAACACTGCGTCCTCGTCGATTGTGATAGGAAAAGTTCGAGTATACAAAGGTCTTTTAAAACTACATAAGTACAAAAAAAATTAGGAAACAAAACTGAAAAAGAAATTCATTACCTCAGTGTTTAAATAAAATATTATAATATACACATATAATGTAAACTCAAGGTCGCAACTTGGCTGTGTATAACTTGTGTATATCTACTGTTTCACACGTTGATTTCGTTATATGCATATTATTAACTTATCAATATTATAATAATGGTTCACGCAGTTCGTGGCATGCGCCAATTCGTTCTGGTGCGGTGAAGTCATGGGTAATTTACTTACTTTTCAGGAGGTCATGGGTTCGACTACCAACCCAAACGTATTTGTATGTCAACATTTTGTTTTGAATCTCCTTGGAGGTTTTGAGAAGTACCAATATTCAAGCATTGATAGGGTCCGCCCTCTGGCGTGGAGGGCCCACCGCGCTATAATCATCAAACTGTCACGAGTCCAACGAATGAAATTGTTGGTAAAACGCCATTTTAGATTTGTAGGTTTATCACAACACCTTGGAAGCGGTGGTAGATAAAATTTGACGTTGTATAAGTGTACCCAGTGTACTTACATGCAATAAAATAGTTTTAATCTGATTTGACTCACAATCGCATTTCTATGAAAATTTCAATAGACCTTTGTAGAAAAGAAAGTCGAGAAATGTGTAATAACCATCAGGTAAAAAAAACAGTTTGAAATTATGGGGCATATTATGATATGCACAACCTACTGGAGATATGACAATTTGAATTAAAGCGTCTGGACTTACTTGAAAAAAATGGTTAGACTTATGTCAGTTTGATATTTACCTACACATTGTTACGAAACATACTATTAAACCCGGAGGAAGTAAATAATACAATAGATTTTGTAGGCATTTAATTTATTTAACAATTTCAAGGGTATTTTATTGTACAGCCAAAGAAGTTATGGTTCAGTTCATGTAACGATTTCACACATTTTCGTTTCCCTTACCAGCAAGTTAGATCTAGATATTACTTCTTCGTTACTTCAAACTATTTAAAAATTAATCTCAAACAAGTTGTAGGTAGTGTTTTAAATCTTTCCAGTTTAGTTATCGGTGGGAGTAAAAGTAGCGGTCAGCTGTGACCTCGATTACGGAACCACGGCCTCTACATCATGGACGTTACGTATTAATGCAAACAAACTACGACACAAGACTATTGTCCTGGAGAATAACACCTACTAACCTACTCCTATATTTACAATAAAATTGAAGCCCAAAGTTATAACTTAAAATTATGTTAACAAACTTGATTGTAAAATCTATTGTAATCCGTTTCTACAAATAAATATATTCTAAACTTGAATTAGGTAGTTAACCATAGTATTGCTTTAACCAACTAAGACCATATTTAGTTCACGAGTCTTGTGAATGTTCGAAGTAATAAAACAATATTTTTATTCAATAAAAGATAAAAGAAGCTAGCCTGAAACGCTTGCTGGTGCCAGTAAATACGAACTCCATAATCGGTTGGTTTTCCTTGTTATTAAAGTTATGATAAAAACAACTAGGTCTTATGCTAAAATCCATAGTCTAAAAATAATATGTATTTTAATTCACATAACAAAGATGGTATAGAGGCCATTGATGATGAGTTCGGTGTGATTAACACTCAACTTGTTTTAAATAAATATGCAAAACTTATCTGTAAACACTAATCGTCTTCCGGTTCCTGATGCAGGTGCAGGCATCTGGTCCAGTACCGGTCCATGGCGTTGTATCGGTGCCTGTTCACTCCAGCCAGACTGTGCGCTTCATCTGGATACGACTGCGGAGATAATTTAACGTTATACCGAGCACAAATCAAATCCAAATCAACAGCTTATTAACACAGTGGACGGAAAAGGAACAGTAAAACGTCTCTATACAAACGGCCGAAACACGAGTTAAGTTGGAAACAAACTATCGGACGCGTCCGTACGTCGCGGCACGGTTGTTCGGACGTCCGCCTGCCAGATTCTATTCGGACGTCCGAACGCTCAGGGAGGGCTCAAGGTCACGTCCGCGACTTATGCCTGATAGATTGCACAGCGTAGTGTATTTGTAATGACCAGATACGAATAAGTTTGTTTCCAGCTTTATACCTACCCACCTCGAATTCCCAGAACACCTCGACCAGGGCCACCATCAGTCGCGAGTGCTCCGCAGTTACGTAGGGTCGGCGCGGGACGCTCAGTAGGCAGACCTATCGCGCGTTAGGCTGACGAGCGGGCTGGGCGTAGCTTTTTATTTCAAGGATGCTGCCGAGACGTTACACTGTTCCTTTTCCGTCTACTGTGCTGTTAACAAGTTCCCACCTAGGGCTCAGGCCTACCCTCTTAACGAGGCCGGTCTGGCTATATCGAGCACGCGCATTCTTAACCTACAACTATTGCGGAAATGTAAATAAACATAGACATAAAATTTGCATAAAATAGTTATATAAGCAACAGAGTTTCCCAATGGACAGCACGAGTGTTGAAATACGTAATTATAAAACAGTTACAAAAAAAAATACAAAAATTAAAAATCTCATTCGAAATTCAAACGTGTTGAAATCTAAATGTGAAACAGGTTTTTTAAGTTACCCGCTTCCCATAGAAGAGATAGGGTCAATGGTTAACATTAAGCATCTCTTAAATTAAAGGAAGACCGGAAAAGTAATTAATATTGACATGAAGTTAACAAATTTTACTCAAAGGAGGTATTATTCATGTAAAAAATAAGAAAAACTGAATTCACAGATAAAAAATCTATGTTTATACCAACCAAGACCTTGATCAGAAAAATCTTATCAAAATTCGGATACCGTATAGTGGTAAAAATTATCGAATAATATACGACACGTGACAACCATTTACTCATTAAGCTGTTGTATTGTCTTTATAGTTATTAGTTAAGTTTGCCAAGGCCAACCTTTTGTCCTTTAACATGCGACAAGCGAGCTCACTTTCACGCACGCGGCGAGAATGCTGTATGGAAGACTGGCCTTCGCAGCACCAAGTCGGTAAAATAATAAGTAATTAGGCAGACTTCAATAATAACCCACTTTTAAAAAAGCTAACCTTTAAAAATATATGAAAATTAAGCGTCAGTATAGTCAATTTTTTTGGCGCTATGGTAGCGCAGTGACGTCACCAGCCAGGTAGTTCGCATACCCCATTTTGTTGATACACTAGCTACTGACCTCAGCGATGAAAGCCGCAGATGGACACCAAAAGATATGTAAAGGAAACAATGGTAAAAATGGACAGTATTATGTATTACATAACTAGCAAACGATGCAAAAGAAAGGGCACACAACGCTGACAAGCATGGAAAACAAAAGCATATCAAAAACAAAATAACGTTGATAAAAGGTTGCAGCAAAGAGTTGGCAACAAGACGCTTTACTTTTCCTCTAACGATTCGACGTTATTTTATAACTCCTTAGACGGAAAAACGGCACCTGTTTGCTTGTGCAACCCTTGAATTTGCGCAAGCAAGATTGAGCGTGTAGTCGGGCTGTAAGCTCGCTCGTCACATAAGTGCAAGTCGTATCCGCGAGCAGTGTGACGTCACCGACCTGTACTCCTGGCCTCAATACCCATTATTTGCTCGAAGGGAATGTTACGCTCGTCACATAAGTGCAGGTAGAGTTATGTGACGTCACCGGCCTGTACTCCTGGCCTTAATACCCATCATTTGCTCGAAGGGAATGTTAAGCTCGTCACATAAGTGCAAGTAGAGTCATGCGATGCCACCCACCATTTGCTCGAAGGGAATGTTGAGCTCCTGTAGCGCTCGCATCAGCTTGGCCGCGTTCTGGTAGTGCACGTTGTCGTCCGCGTTGCCGTGCATGATGTAGAAGTCGTGCCCGCGCAGCTGGTCCGCGAGCAGCGTGACGTCACCCGCCTGGTAGCCCGACAGGTTGTCCTCCTCGGTCGGCAGGCCCATGTAGCGCTCCGTATACATTGTGTCTGTGTATACACAAATACATATTATTATGTTTCTCCTAATAAGGGTAGGTCTATGTTCAAAAGTGGACTTTGTCAAGCTAAAAAAAATAAGAACGATGTGGTGAGTAAGTTAGCTAAATTAAGTCAGTAAAAATATTTTATTTCTTATTATAAGTCCACTTTCGACAGATTTCTGTAACAACACATTCGACAGATAATGATTAACGATGCATCATTCTGTCGATAGAGGAGCAGTTGTTGTCAGTCCACTATGGACAGATATAAAATGTGGACGAAATCGAACTTATCAGCAAATGCTATTTATGTAAAAGAGCAAGTGTAGAATCACGTACTGTAGTTACAATAAAACATAAGTACCTAACAAAAACTAACTACAACTACAAATAAAAAAGGCCGTCGAGGTGGTCACACTGGGGCATTGTGCCCAGAAGGCTAGCGACGTTCCCTCGTTGGATGGCCAAACTTATTCGTTGCCTGAGGTACTGGCCAGCCCTCTGGTCACCGGAGGCCTCTATGAGACGCGACGGAAGCTCGTTCACGAGCTTTCTTGCCTCCGGGCCCCAGGGTCCCAGTGTCTCCACCAGACCACGTACTGTAGTATATCCAGGAGGTGACCGGCGCGCCGGAGACGCCGCAGTTGAACATGTGCTCCTCGTCGTGCAGCAGGGTGAGCAACGTCGCGTACCCGCCGTAGCTGTGGCCCCATATGCCGATCCTCTCGCGGTCGATAAACTCGTACTGGTCTAACACTTGCCTGCAAACGACAACGCGATGTAAGTTTATTATTATCATTCGTTTGTGGCTGTCAAAATGAGGAAGCCGATCGGCTTGACGTCCACACCCAAGCGATTTTAGTACTTTAGAGCGGGTAAAGGTTAATTATCAAAGATATTTTACCCTAACTGTGGCGAGAGCCGATCGGCTTCCGTCAGATTCAACTGACAAAAATGAAACAAGCCGATCGGCTTATGACACATTCCAAGGGAAGGGTGAGTGGTTGTACGAGGGGATCATTTAATGAGGTGAATAAGAAACCGATAATTCCAAAGGTACAAAAATAACACCTTTATTTTTGTACTTTTTCGAATCAAAAGTTCTATTTTACTTTTTAGTTAGGTACCACTATTGGTCGCAAAATCACCTTAATTTGTGCAATAAAGTATGGTATTGACCTCAGTATGACGAAGTGGTCCTCGATTTCGACGGTGCCCAGCGCGTTGTTGAGCGCGAACAGCATCTCTTGGCCCTTGAGCCCGGAGCCGCGTCCGTCGGCCACCATGTAGATAATGTTGCGGCTTGTGGCCAGGTACGAGTGGTAGCCTGCCAACAAACAGATTGGCATTAAATTATTACACTCATAGACACATTATACAGGGCATTTTTCATAAATTCGAGATCATTTTGAGCTTGGTTCTCCGTCTGGGAATAATTTGTGTGAGATCTAACGGTGGCCGTCCGGAGTACGGATGGATGAGATCCAGAGTACCGTACACATCTTTCATCTGGCGAGCCGTTTTCACCACAGACAAGTCGGAAAAAAAAGACTAAACTTAGCATCAAAATGTTAAGAAATCCGCATACCCAGAATTCTGACAAAAAAAAATGATTAAAGCGGATGGATACGGAGGGCGGAGGACCGGGTGTGGTGGCGCAGTCAGGCCACCCCACAAGGTGAACTGACGATCTCGTGGAGGTGGCGGGATCCAGCTGGATTACGTTATCGCGGGACCGGTCGTCGTGGAGTTCCTTGGGGGAGGCCTATACAGCAGTGGACGTCTTTCAGCTGATACGATGATGATAAAGTCCTATAGTATCAAAGGCGGCAACAACCAGTCATTGAACTTTCAACTTCTACCAAAACCAAGAACTCATCTTTGGCAAACTCATCTATGATTTGGCAAAACGACACACTCGAAGGGTAAGCAGTACTTACCAACAGTAAAAGTATCAAACACGGTGTTAGTGTTGGGGCCGGAGTACACGTAGAACACGAGCGGGTACTTGGTGTCGGTGTCGTTGAGGTCGAGGCCGGGCGGCAGGTGCAGGCGCACCGGCGCGGGGAACCCGTTCTCCAGCGGCACCGTGAAGATGTGGCTGCCGGGCCGGTCCTTGCCGACCAGACGCATGCGCACCACCTCGTTGTCTTCCCACAGGTACACCATTTGCCGAGTCTGCGGTGTATGTTATATCTATGTAGGATTCACGTATACCAAAAAAAATAAGGGGGTCATTTTCATACATTATAGGTCACTTTGAGCCCTTGGATCTCTGTACGGTTTCTGATTGTGGCTGTCCGGAGTACGGTAGACGGATGGAAGAGTTCCAGAGTGCCATACACATCTGAACTATCAAGATTTTTTCACGGCGATGAGTTTCAAAGGTTATTGCGCTCTGAACCTCGGGTTTCGAAATTATAATGATAATTTTATTTTTTGACAATTATCTGATAAATCATCCGTGCTATTTCTTTGGTTTTTTATTTAATTTAAAAATGGTTTCGTGTTTGTGACTTACCAATGCGTTGAGGATGAAGGTGGCCGATGGTTCTTCGGGCGAGGAGCAGGTGATGGTCAAGAAGGAGCCATCGCGGCTGGCGGTGGCCGTGGCCCACGTGCAGGGCCCGCCGTCCGGCAGCACCAGGTTGCAGCTGAGACAGCCCACGCTGGCGCCCGTCACGTGCACCTCCGACCTCCACGGGGCATCAGGCACGGTGCGAGTAAAGAAGCTGCAAAAGTGAAAAATATATATATAATTACAGATCCCATTACTATGTAGACAATAGTTTTTATTTCACTTCGATACGATACGTATTTACAAAGTTATAAGACTTATTAATTTGCACAAACATTGCACCTCGCTTTATCTTTGATCACGATCGGCGTATTAGTCAACATATAGACATCTACCGACTGCGCCAAAGGTGGCACAGAATGTGTACTGAAGCGGCTGGATGCGGAGGGCGAAGGACCTGGTGTGGCGGTGTTCATTGGGGAAGGCTATGTCCAGCATTGGGCGTTGATAGGCTAATGATGATGACTGCCAACTCAGCGTAAGCAACATCGCAAACAACACTTACTAAGACACCGTTTCCTCGTGCATTCCCACGTAGTTGTTGACAGTGAAAAATCCGGGGGTGATGGAGCTGGAGAAGATCTGGTCTGCGACCCTCACGCTGAGGTACAGGTGCTGCCAGTGGTGGCCGTCGCCTTGCTCAAACGACCACCGGGTGGACACGAAGAAGTCGCCAGCGCTGCTGAACCGGGGCAATGCGATGGGCACCCAGCCGTTAGGCTGCTCACGGTGCTCCTCCTATCAAATGGATAAATTTTCAGGATTCTGTATACATAAAGGTCTAAGTGATTCTCGAAACTTAAGTACATTTACTGACTGCTCTCAAACGGTGAAGGAAAACATCGTGAGGAAACCTGCATACGCCGAATTAGAAATTCTTTGGCGCATGTGAAGTCCACCAACCCGCAATAGGCTAGCGTGGTGGACTATAGCCCGAACGCCCTCGTGAGAGGGTAGGCCTGAGCCCCAGCAGTAGGGACATATTAATAGGCTGTTGATTTTGATTTGAAACAAACAAACAGACAGACAGACAAACTCTTCATCCTACTATACTAGAATACCTATACTAGAATAGAAGATAACCATCATTAATTAGTGCGGCTATGATTTTTTGTTTTGACATCGTTGGATTTATTTATTTTGACATGATTTAATTTAATTTATGACATGACCAAAGATTTAATTTATGATTTTTATTTATTTTGTTTTATGTATTATTATTTATTATGATCATTGTTAACCCCCGCTCACCTGGCACTGATTACTAATCACGTCACAGATTCTCAGCACTAAGTGGTTCTGCCGCCTGTTGAGCCAATGAACGGCGATCTCTGTGTCCGTGGGCCAAAGCACGCCTCCCAGGATGTGGTCGTCAGTCACCACCTCCGGAGCCTCCAAGGTTGAGAACACAAGCTCATTGGTCGCCACGAGTTCCACCAGGTTGATGTAACGGAGCTGGGCGGTGGGGTTGGTGCGGCCGACCTGTAAAACAGCGAAAATTTTTTAAAAAGTTCAAAGAACAAAGAAAAGAAAAAATAAATAAAGACATAATAGTACAATTTTAGTATCACAAACGTATACAGGGAATCAGTAATGTAAAGAGCCTGTAAAGAAAAAGCGAAAAATTAGAAAAGGGGCGAACAATAGAGAAAGGAGAGAAAAATTGTTGGTAAAAGATACAAAATAATAAATATTAATAAAATTTGACAGGGAATCATTACTATTCAGTACTGTAAAGAGGCTATGAAAATAGAGGTGGTGTGTTTTGTATCTATGGAATGGGTATCGGCTTCTTATTCACCTCCATAAAGCGTAACACACACTGAGCGGCGGCGTTGCGAAAGCGTTGCGGTTTTTTTCTGTAATGTTCGAAATAGTATGAAGCCCTTTACATCAAAGCGGCGGCGGCGCGGCGCGTTTTTCATCTTTCGCCGCCGCAACGCTTTCGCAACGCCGCCGCCCAGTGTGTGTCACGCATAAGGGATTCCCTCGGTCCACTTGGCTCCCCTCTTTGGATCCCCTGGGGATCCATGTGGATTTTTTGTCCAAACAGATCCCCTTATTTAGGAAAATGATTCAGGGGATTTATTCGGAGAAATCCCTCTTTCAACCAGTCACCTGTATAGCTTTTTAAAAAGTACCTTAGGGTATTTGAGGTGAACCAGTTCAGGGTAAGGGTCATCGGGCTCAGTCTTGTCGACGAAGTAGTAGTAGGAGTAAGTCTCCACTTCGGTGTCGTCGAAACTGGCGAACGCCAAGTACGTTCCGTCGGTGGAGAACCACGTCGCTTGCCCGGTGTACATCACGTCCTCTGGAAAACAGCAACAAAATCAAAAAGACATAAAAAGTTGCCTTTTCAATAATGATTTTTTTATCAGTCGGAAAATCCACTGTTGGGCAGAGATCTCCCCCAAAGATCGCCATAATGTCCTGCGCTGTCCGCATCCAATTAGTCACTTTGTTACCGTGACTTTGACCAGATCGTCGGTCCATCTTGTCACAGGATTGCATACGCCTTCCGACTAGACGATTAAACGTTACGACTAGGAAATTAGCAAAATTAATAAGGTTGATAACGAGTCGGAGGTGCACGTTTTCTTGTGCTCTTTTTTATTTTTAAAAATAAGATAGAGGTGGCATGAATTTTTAAAATGTCAAATTAGTATGTCAGTCAGAGGGAATTTTATTCGCCATGTTTTAAATTGCAATAGAAACCAGGTAGATTTTTTTGTGTGTGAAAGGACTTAACTAATTTGACATTTCTAAAATACATGCCATCTTTTTTTTATTTTTTAAGAAAAAAAAGGTTAAAATTTTGATAAGGCGTGCACCATCTGAATCGACACCACTGTGTACCTTCATACACCCAATCAGTGTGTCCATTGTACACGACCCCCGGAATGCCGTCGAATGTAAGCTGGATAGCTTCGTCGCTGCCCTCCGGCAGGAAAAACACGTTGTTCTGGTACACGTACGCCAGGGAGTGACCGCCGCCGAATATGCACAGCTGAAGACGCTCGTGGTTATGCACTGGTGTCCGAGCCCTGTATGCACAAGTTGCTATGTCAGTTCTATTAATGCAGGGTTTATGGCTGTGCACAAACTATAAAGGGATACTATGGCTGTGGGTTATTGTATGTTTGGAACTGGAACTCAATAATTTTAGTTTTAGACATGTAAATTTTTAAGTTATTTGTTTTAACCAATTGTGAATTTAAGTGTTATTAATTTCATTTTTAAACATAATAAAGTAGCACGCCCTCCACTATCTCTTTCAGATGTGAAAATGAGTCACTTTAAATGTGTTCTGTTAACATGAGCCACAGGGGATTATGTAATAGTGACATCATGAGTCACTTTATATATATTTATATATTTTTTTAATAACGAATTCGAAATAAAGCATGTCTTAACGATGAAATGAAACAATCAATCCGGTGAGACTGTAAATGCACTGTTTTCAACCTATTAATAAACATGAAACACAATTATGTAAATGGGAAAATTTTTCTACGGTAAATCAATTTTCAATATCAAATTTTCAAATTTTAAATAGTATAGTAGTTGTTTGGAAACAAAAAATAACATTGTTTAAAAAGAAAAAACGGCAAGTTCATAGGTCAGGAAAGACCTAATCTAGCGTCAACTTCTGCTTCAAGTATCGATTACAGCTCCTTAGCACTTGTACACCGCGATATGTACCTGCCAACCAACAGCGGACGTTGACAAGCTGAAATTGACGATAGTAGGCATTTAAAAAACAGGTGAATAAAAACCATTTACCCTGTAGGAACGTGGTGGAGCGTATACCGCGCCGTTGTCGAATATCTGTAAACCTGAAAAGAATACAATTCATAATTATGAATAATTACCACACAATAAATAAATACTATACCACAGATTAGATAATAGTTCCGCGGCGTTTGCCGCGCGAGGCTGCTGCTCGCTCTGTGTGGACGCGCCTAATTTAGAATCGGTCGTTTTCAAAATTCGTTTATTCAAAATTGGAATACAATATTATATTTTTGACATCAATTCTGTCTAAAACTACTCTGTTTGTTGTTGTTTTTTTAAAGTATTAGAATTCAAAGTTTGTTATGGAAAAGGAGATGTCATATTATGACATGGTATTACTATGGATTTTGTGACTTAGACCGTTGTCGAACCACGTGGCCGCACCCGTTTTTTCCCTGGACTCTTCATATAGCAATGAGGAATGTTAATTGATCATGTTTTAAATTTATCAATAATTGAAATGTGATTATATATCAATTCATCTTTTATTTGTAATCTTGTTTGTATATCACCGACCGAGCCTAGATAACATTTTACCTACATTACGTAGGAATTGTGATTGTAAAAGACTTAGTATAATTTATTCTAAAGATAAGGCTTCTTACCGATTCTACTTCACTAGGAGCTAATATGTACTGCCTGTCAGCTGACAGGATTGGGTTATTGGTGTTGAGGTCCGCCTAGAAAAAATGCAACGATGTCAGTAAATAGACAACATATTCAGTATGGAGATCCGAAGAGAAAACTATGCATGTTTTGCCTTACAGAATTAAAAATTATATAAAATATAAAAGACTATGTATATTAACCACTTCCAGTTACTAAAACGAGCGTAATTTAGTTTTTTTTTTCATATTGCGGGAGTGCAATTTATTCCAGGGAATCTATTGCAGGCTCCAAGCTTAGAAAGACAACCCAAAAAGGTTTAAAGGTGAGCCAAGTGTAATATTTACAGACACAGGGCAGCCAAACTTGGTCCTGAATTTGAAATCTAAAGGTGTAAAAGCCACACAGGTTGGCTAGGCTGCCCGTTTGACACTTATTCCGTAAAAAAAAGAAAAATATATAGAAAAAATAAATGGTGCCGTACCATAAGCTCTCCCGGTACAAGCACGGTACTTTCTAAAGTGGCGACGTTGAACATACGTATCCCGGGCTCGCCTGCGATGGTGTACGTGAACTCAGTACCTGAAATAACAAAATTCTTTATTAGAGCGCTGGTTTGAGCGTTTAGCTTGAAAAACTAAGGCCAGTTTTCGGAAAAAAAATCTGATATTTCTATAATTTTCCCACTTTTCCCATCGTTATCAGGTAATATCTGCTCACAAAAAATAAGGGCCAGAAGCTTTCCCATATATACATTCGAGGTATCTTTGAGCCCTTCGATCTCCGTCAGGGAAGCTTGCGTGAGATCTGATGGTGGCTGTCCAGAGTGAGGATAGAGGAGGTCTAGAGTGCTGTACACACCTCACTGATCGATCAGGCAAGCAGTTTGTAAGGGATATTTGGATGTTTGTTACCAATGTTGTTTCACGCAAAAACTACATGGGCGACGCCGCAGGAAACGGCTAGTAGGTAGGTACATTATACTTGTACTAGCCGTATATTAGTTTAATATTAGAGTCTAGTATTCATTTTCCTCAACAAAATTGTATTTATTTAAATTAAGGAGATTATGTTACATAGAAGGAATTGATTCTTGTTTGAATCGCTCATGAAATATCATGAAAATAAAGGTGTTTTAGACGGCGATCGGGAATACTATATATATGGTACTAGTATATGGTGATCGAAGGTTTTAGATGACAGTTTCAGTATTGGTAATCTTAATTTCGAACCCTGTTGACTTGATAGCAATCGGCAGTCCGAATTCAATGAAAAAATCTATGGGGGCATAATGCCCCCATAGATTTTTTCTGCAACGGCCACTTTGATGTCCACTGCTGGACAAATCTTCCCCAATGAGGGTGACCACGCCTGGTCCTCCGCCCTCCCCATCTAGCGCGTCCATCCACTTTTTCATATCCTGCGTCCATTTCCTTGGGGCGTCCCACGCTTAGATACCTCACCTTAGTTAAATTTGTGTGTAAGTACCCGAAATCCAAGTCCCGTTGAACCCTCGCTGAGAGAACTGTCCAGACACGAACTCCTCGAGAGTGAAGGGATCCTGCGCCGCCGCCGCGGCCACCAGCGCCGCCCATACGAGCCACGTCACAACCTTCAGCAACCAATTTCAAGGCTACAGAACTGTGTAAGTGCTAACTACGATAATGTAATAGAGGTTAAGTTTACGACTTTGCTCGAGGTTTTGACCATGATAACTAATAATTAATGTTTATTTCCAGCGTTTCCAATACTGACATTTCTAGGTGGACATAGGCTATTTTTGTACCGAGAAAATACTGGTTTTCCATTAACTGGTTTACATAAAATTTGTTCATGAAAATTTTCAGCCTTAGTATCTGTGCGTACATTATAACTCGACCGCACAAACTATATAGGGATACTACCTCGACCGATTTCGATGCGATTTTACATTACTTCCGCACTTTCTCAACAATAATTGAATCACAAATGAAATTGATAAATTTAAATTACTCACCATTCTGTTTTTTTTTGTATTTTTCACTATTTTTGATTATCGGATCGGCTGACGATCTATATTCGCCAGCACGACTGCATAAAAATTATTCTTATAAAATTAGTATACTTATCCAAATGATAAGCAAATATCTGCCGATAAGGATCGATAATACTGACACTGATAATAATGGACTTATAATCATTTATAGGTTGATAGTAAAAATGAGATATCAAAAATTACATTGATATCAAATTTTTAATTTATAAACCCAGTTGATCAGACTCGGTTAATCACATTTGGTTGCTGGTCACGTTTGGTTTTAAGTTATTTAAATAAAACGTCAAATAAATATATCAAATGTTTATTGAACATCAAATTACGAAATAGTTCGGATAAACACAATTCATAAAATAGACCTAACTGCCCAAACATTTTTCACAATAACTACATGTCTAGATGCTTCGGCATCCTATGCCGACATTAGAATAAAATCCACGAAGTAGTAAATTCCTAAAACCAGTCCGGTGATATTCTACATCCTTTTTTACTACAGCCATTCTGAAGATATCCAATATTCATTAGTCCAAGATGCGAATAAAGTCCACATTATTCCAAGCATAATTCCTGACGTCTCCAACGTTTAATCTTCACGAATTATTTGTCTTCTTTTGAACTGTTAATTAAGTAGTTCACATTTTCTTCATATTCAATGTCATTAATGTAATGTCATACAGCCCTGCAGTATTGTTCGCCAATTTTGCAGGTTCAGTTGACTGCAGATCCATTGTCAACATACACATAATATAATGATGCAACCGTAGACCCAAAATGAATTGGGAAAACATGTTTGAGGTCACGCGCGCGCCAATAATGAATGATGCACTTGTAGACCCAACATGCAATAAGAGCGCATGCTTAGGTCCAAACGCCAACACTTCGCCAGCAATCATCATCAACAGCCTATTAAGATGTCCCCACTGCTGGGGCTCAGGCCTACCCTCTCAATGAGGGTGTTCGGAAGCAATGTTTCAAGTCAAATCAGCGGGAAACCATCGGTAGTGCGTCTCTTTCCCGCTGCAGAGTTCCGACATGTCCTCTCATTTCGATCAAGCGACCGCGGTACTCCGACGACGAATTAAATCATAGGATTTCCTCCAAGCGTGCCTTTCTATAAAATGTTTTACAAGATAAATTCTGTGATCTCCTTGGTATAATAATCCTCTAGTGGCTATCTTGAATACCGCCGTTAATCCTACATTAGTCTGTCTAATAATAAAAAATACAACTCAATTATTCCTCTCTAACAAGCAAAAAAATTTTTTTACGTGACAATACGTTGCAAACCTGGAAAGAAATGTCGACAGAGCGACAAAATATTAAAATGGTAATGAATGTGTGATGATGTTGTGAATGTATGTGTATGTATATGGTATTTGTGTGTCATGTATGTGTCAAGTAATGACATGTGGTGGATGGATGATAGTGTGAGACGGACCATGCTAGTGGCGGCGGTGCGGCCGGCGGAACTCCTGCATATGCAGGCGGCGCTCGTGCTCCGCCATGTGCTGCCGCCGCTGCTCCTCTTTGATTGCGATCTGTACAATAATTAAATTTACATTTTGAAATGAAACACAAAATTTAAATAAATAAAAAATGAAATGGAGGACCATGTTTATAATTCAAACACGGCCACAGAATGAATTGACACGGGTAAATTGTACATATTCATTCATGAAAGCAAAATTTAAAATTATAATAAAATGGATATTCACTTTATTAATTTATCAAAATGTGTGCATGCATATGTGTAACTCAATAGCTGGTATGTTTTGTCGACTAAATGGTTATATTTAGTTATAGGTAGAAATCCAATTTTAGTTACCGTTTCAGCCGATAGCGGCAACCAATATATGCAAGGTGTAGTTTTCGTCTTTCTAAATAGATCATCTAACAGCTTGGCAGGTGCCTCTTCGTCTTTCTTCTTAAACTTTTTTGCTGTAATAAAAATGCATTTTCATTAAATTGTAAATATAGTATTCATTTCAATTTGTGTCAATTTATGCTCCAAGGTTGTTCTAGTTGCTCTTAGTTGCTTGCTTGCAACTTCATGATGAAACAAAAGTAAATATTTGTCAATGAATAAAATCACAAACCTGGTTCAGGACTTGGTGAACGGTGTCGTTTCCGATCGTCCCTGCGTATTTTGTCTTTTTCTTTCTCCTTCTCGTTCTTGCCGACGTCCCACTCCCGCATGGCCGCCTTCCTCTCCCATGGTTTCTCCTAAAATTTCAAATTCTGAGTTGCAAAGATGATTGCAAATCTTATGGAACAACAAATTCAAGCACAAAGCAAAGTCGTTTCAATTGAAGCAACATGCTTGTCAAATTTATCGAAATCTGTTCAGCATTTTAGACGTGAAAAGGTTTTTAACAGACAAGAGTTTGCATTTATAATATCATAATTAGTATTGATAACACTCAAACAAGACAAAACCATGATCTTAGGAGCTTGTTGTGTAACATACCGGATCCCCTCGTTCTCTTTTCTGGTCCTGCTCCCGAAGCCAATCCTCCACAGTGCCTGGAATGGTTGAAGCCTGTGCATTGTCTGTATCTTCATTCAGCTTGGCCTTGTCAAATGCCTCTTGTGTGGAAAAATCCACTTGCAAGGCTTTTGGATTTGACACAGGCCAAGTGACGCCATGTAGCGCATGTCGTGTTTCCACTGCTTGACTAAAAAATATATGGCAAAGTTAGCAACCAGCTTGTTAAAAACATTTCTCAACGTTTTTATTTAAAATAACAATACTTACTCTTCAGTTTCATACTTGACAAAGCATTTAGACTTAATCCTATCTATCCAGAAGCCATTCTCCTTAATCCTTCCAGTTCTTTGCAGCAAATTTTTCAGCTGTGGCAAAGTGAATGGTCTCACCAAGTTTGTAATGAACAGAATGTTTGACTGTTTATATCTCGGTGGACTGGGTGGTCTCCCTATTATGTTATCATTGTCATTCACAATAGATATTTTCCTATTGAATCCCAATGGTTCTTTGACTTTAAAATTCTCTTTGTCTCTATTGTCGTGTTCTTTTCTGTGCTGCTCTACATTTTCTGAATTATCAATAACAATCTTGGGCAGCACTGGTCTCTCGAGTCTCTCAAGTCTCTCAGACATTTCTACCTTTCTGTGATGTTTCTTCTCTTCAATCACTTCATCAAATTCTGCAGGTTTCACATCTGGTATTATTTCTTTGAGTACATCAGTAGAAATAGTAATAGACATCTGTGAAGTTAATTTAGAGGTACGCGATCCCCATTTTCGCTTTCTGCTAATCACAATAGGGGGTGTTTGTCCATTGTGTACATTATCTTGCTGTGTAGACTGGGTTGAATCAGAACACTCAAGATCTACACTTTTATTTCCTTCATTAGACCCCTCCACATGCTTATTCCTATCTGAATCAGTAGACTTATTTCTATTACGCTTTTTTTTTACACCTTCTATAACATCAGTTTCATTAATAACATTAATACTGTTGTTTTGGGTGGACTCAACTACCTCAGTTACAATGTTATCATTTTTGTCTCCTAAATTACTTACCTCAGCATCTTTAGAAGCACTGTCCTTATCTATGGAATCTTCTGGCTTTTCCTCCTTAGCAACTTCCTCTTCGGTTTTATTGAGTTCTGAAGATTCCGATATTTTACTCTCGTCAGCATGTATTTCCAGCATTTCTTCAGACAAACTTCTATTTAGTTGCCTAGTTCTTTTTTTACAAGGAATAATTTCAGTTTGGCTGTTCTGATCCTCAGCTGTATCAGCTTTTGGTGAGTCAACAGTGGTGTCAGCATCAGATGCCTTATTTTGTGAATCAGTTTCCATATTGTCCACATTAGATTCTTTTTTTTCTGATGCTTGCTCACTGTCTGTGCTTTGCTCAGTTTCCTTTGACTTTTCTTTGTCATCTGTTTTAACTTCTTCATTAGTTGTTGACATAGGAGTCTCATCGGATACCACTACTTGATGAGTCACTGAACTTTGAGCCACCTCATTAGCAGAAGTTTTAGGAAGTTCTGATACCATGCTGGGTTCATCATCTCCTTGGCTGTCTTGATTTTTATCAGGCTCATCCTTAGATTCTCGCGTAGATCTTTTGGAGCGATGTTTACTTTTCTTTCTCTCTTCCACCGCCTCTACACTCGGAGTGTCACTGGAGCTAGTGGCGCGTGAATGTTTTCTTTTACTGCGGGGAGATCTGTCTGTCCTTTCCGGTGTAGAAGGAGGGCGGGTCAGACAAATCTTAAGTTTCTTAATCTCACCAACATCCCCAGAACCTTCTGTTGCTTTCACCTGCCACACTTGATCTGGAGCTTCTTCAGGACTGTCTTCCTTGACGGGTGTGGATGGCGGCTTTTTTTCTGCTTCAGCAACAATCTTCACTTCTGGTAAAGGACTGCCCGCATCAGCACTTTCATTCTCAGATGATGTCGACTGTTTGCGCCTGGTTCTGGTGCGTTTCAGTTTCTCAACTTTTTTCTCAGGGGAAGACTTTTTATTAGCCGTGCGTTCACTTTTACGACGCATTTTATCTGCTAAAATAACCTTTAGCAATTGTTACTTTGCCCTCTCTTAAAAAATAAGCATCTACGTTAAATGTAATATGTTTTGGTACCTTTCTTTGCACAAAATCTGTTGTATTTTAATGCAAATCTCCAAAAGCGTTGACCTAACCCAAAATCACTCAGAGAAAACAGTGAAAATTATCGGCCATTTTGTTTGATCGATTTATTGTTTTTTTTTCTTATTTTTGGTCTGGAAAATGTTTTTTGGGCTTGCTGCTTTTGTCATGTCATTATCATTATTTTGGTGCACGTGTGTCGGCATGCTCAACGTGCGTGAAGGCAGAAAGGGGGTTAATTCAGACGGTATCGACAAAGGCCCCTCCTTTGCTCTATCGTTCGAGCTTAAGGAAGAAAAACTAGAACCGAAAACAAAATCGTATGAATGACCTAGAGCGCGAGGCGACGACGTCTCGACGTGCAGAACCAAAAGTCAATATACGATTTTGTTCTAGATATAAATAATCACTATATCCACTAATGAATACACATGATCGTCGCAAGCATGTTTAAATCTTATAACGTATCAATATACTCCGACAGGCTGTTTGATTTATGTCACATTGCCACGAATATGAAAAAAAATACGTTCTCAAACTTTTGATGGGCGCCGGGCGATTTTGGATCCGATCAAAGAAATTGAATAGCTATTCAATTTCTTTGGATCCGATGTTAACTTTTTGGCGGGAACTCGTCAGTAATGATTCTTTGCTTCAGACAATTGATCTGATTTTGGATCCGATGTTACTTTTTGGTGGGAACTCATCAGTAATGATTCTTTGCTTTCTCCGAGTCTAATTAGTTTTCCGCTAAATGTTTTTTGTGGGTTTTATCCATGCTTACATACTATACTTTTTATACATACTTTAGGTAGTAAGTGTATAATGCCCGGAAAAGTAGTTATTAGGTACCTTGTCCACCTTGTTCTTTTTTACTGTCCGTTGAACTGTTAACTATAGTGTGTACCGTTTTTGTGGAGGTCGTGCAGGCAGTCAATTGCCCGGTTTTTTGTTTAAAAAATACTTTTAAACTATGATAGGCTTGAAAGAACTGTTTCCAGAGCCATAGAACTAATTATTAAAAAAATATCCGACGGTCGAAGATATCTGTGGGCACAGAGTACATTATATATAGTCTGTGGGTCAACCGGACCTATGAATGAATGAATTTTATTTCTCTTCGATTTGTTCCACAGATTGATATAGTGTCTGATTTGTTCTACTTCTACATTTTGCTGAAATGTGTATTAAAATATGAATATCTTACAATGCTAAGGTAAAGAAAGTAGTTCACCTCTTTGCATCCATTAATTCATAGAATGACTTGTATTCAGCGACCTTCAACAAGTGCTAATGGTGGTGTAATGGAATATTCATGCAAGTTACCTTTTGTTTCAGATATTATGGGCCTTCTATGTCATTCTTGTAGATCAGCGCACTATTTACATGTGTTTAGGCGTATGCCGTTACTCGAAGAATGGTAACGAGTAGGTATTAGTAATCTGCTTGTAATACGACATGGGTAATCAAAACAGTTGCTGTTGTTACCGTAGTCCTTCACCGATCAGGAAGGACATCGTCAAACTAGAAGACTACCTTCCTGAGGGAGAGGTGAGCTCTAACAACATACAACACATCAGCGAGAGAGAGCCCGATGATGGAGACATCGACCCCTCCCAGGACCCAATTGCCGGTACAATTTTCATGGAGAGATCAAAGGCATCAATAGAAAACGGTATGACTAGGAAGCGGAGTCAACATCAAATTGCTGACAATAAGCTCAAAAAAAGCAGTTCCTGTTCAACTATATATTTAGATGATAGTACAGTGTCTCAGCCAAATTTAAAGAACACTGTGAAGTGTGTAGCTCTGGCTATATACTATCATATAAAAAATAGAACATCTGAACGCAGGTTAGATATATTTGATGAGAGACTTCATCCATTGAGTAAGGAGGGAGTCGGTGAAGACTATGACAGGTATAATCCAGAGCACAAGCAAATATATAAATTTGTAAGAACATTGTTTAATGCTGCTCAGTTGACAGCTGAGTGTGCGATTATCACTTTGGTATATTTAGAGCGTCTCCTAATCTGTGCTGAACTTGATATTGCTCCATCAAACTGGAAGAGGATAGTTTTGGGTGCTATCCTACTGGCTAGCAAGGTTTGGGATGATCAAGCTGTGTGGAATGTAGATTACTGCCAAATCCTAAAAGATATCACGGTGGAAGATATGAACGAACTTGAAAGGCAGTTCTTAGAAATGCTACAATTCAACATAAATGTACCGTCTAGTGTTTATGCTAAGTATTACTTTGATCTGCGCACACTCGCTGAGGCTAACGACTTGGCTTTTCCCAGTGAGCCACTGAGCAAAGAAAGGGCACAGAAGTTGGAAGCAATGTCAAGGGTCATGGAGGATAAAATAGCCGCTGAAGTTGTAAAGAATGGCATTAAGAAATGGTCAAGTTTGGACAATGTCAATTCGGGTGCTGGCGTGAGGCGCAGTGTGGCCATATTGTCTTAATTTATTACTTAAAAAGCCAAAATTGGATCCAAATTGAAATCACAAATTACTTAAATTATATTTGTGTATTTTGTAAGAACGTATTGTATTTAGAATTTTTGCACCAGATTGATAAATATTTAATTTTAATAATTGGTTTTTGCTATAACATTACAACTGGTAAATGACACCAAAGTGGTTAAGTTCAAACTCTGATATAAAATGTAAGTCATGAAGTTCATTTGGACACTGCAACATTATGTAAATTTCTTGGTATAATGAAGGTGCACAGCGAAAATGCTAAAAATATGTGATGAATCAATAACTATTCGGCACATTGCTGTTTATAATCTCCAATTCAATCTTGTAGTCCTAAAAATTAAAAGACTTGTATGTGGTCCAAATATTATTTAACATGTATTTTCTTAATATTGGGCCAAGTTTTCATTTTAGATAGGTAGGGCCAACAGGAGCATTAACCTGAGCTTGAACTGTATCATCTAAAACTTCAATTAAAACTGGATCATTATGTCATGTCCTATACTCCTATCCTCTGTTACTTAATTGTTGGTGGACATTTGGCTACTACATAGTAATAATGATCTGATGTAAAAGTGGCCTTACACATTTCTTTATAGGCTGGCTTCCAGATTTCTTTCATATTAAATTTAGTTTAACTCATTAGAAGCACTACTAATATAAATTGCTTCCAAAACTATGCTATTTAGTCTATATTTAGAATACTAGAATGTGCAACTGCATTTTGACTGAATTAAGGATCTTGTGATTGTTGTGGTATGAATGTCTTAGTCAGCAGTAATTTTTTTTGTTTAATTTTACAGTGTCATGCATTTAGAACTCTGAGCTAGTTGTAAAAATATGCCAAATTGTTATTTTGTATTTTCAAATTTTAAGTGTGATCATGATAAATGATAGCAATCACCAGTGATGGTGGTGGCATCAGGAATAGAATGTCAAATCCAAGTCAAATCATTTTTTTTGTTTATGTTTAATGGATTAAGTAATTGATTTAAGTATTACAAAATTGTATGCAGATTATAATTTGAACAATATGAATTCATATTCCAATAATTATTTACATTGTGATTGAATTATACAATCCATATTTTATGTATCTTTAATGTAATTAAGCAGAAATAAACATTTTATATGAGACTTTTAATTGATTTTCAATTAATTTTGTTCCTGATATGTATGGGGGCTGGGGGTGTTTAGACAGCACAAAAAGCAGAAAGAAGCATAGAGCCGGTGGGTTATATGCCCATATTCTGATTCATGGTAGTAGAAAAAGTAAGACATTACTCCCTCATAAATAAGCAATTTTTGGACTTTTACATGCTTACTCAAATAAAACAATATCATGCTATTTGGTGTTCTATATTCCTATATTAAACTATAATAAGCTATGCTAATGGTTTCAGGTCTTTCAAATATGTACTATAATTCTCAAACATCTCAACCACTTCACTCTTCCTGTTCATTTGGTCATCATACTCTGGTCCCACTGCCCAAAGAGTCTCCAAATCATAAGTTTGTCTGGCCTTGTCAGAGAATATATGCAGTGCAATATTACCTGCAAAAATATGTTTAAATTAGGTACATTCATCATATAAGTAGGATAAAGAAATAGGTAGGTGTGGGTAAATAAAATATGATAAATATAGTACCTAAGTCCAAAGCCATCCACTCATCGGAATCCTTTCCCTCTATCCTTGGTATTGAATCACTTGGATGGCACTTTTTCTTATATACTTTTCTGACAAACTCAGCCATTGCTTTTATATGTCTTTTGCTGCGAGCACTGACTACACATATGTGGTTCACATAGTTTATTTCTTTTGGCACAGCTGCCACAAATATATCCTTGGAGTTTTCTCTCTGCAGTAAATCTACAAGATCTTCAATTTCAAAAACACCATCCTTTCCTCCTGGAAATACATAAAAATACCAGATAATTTATTTCAACACCAAATTAATTCCTAATTTGGTGTTTCATTTTGAAATGATTCTCCGTAGGTATTATCTTCTCTCTGGAAATGACTGATTCAATTAAAAGGTACCTACTTAAATACCAGGGTAATTTATCATTGTACCTAAATTAACAATTACTATTGGTTGGAATTAGAATGTGAAGTGACGAGTGAAGGAGCCTTGTTTGATAGGTAATTGAATTTCTTACTTTCTAGATTGATTCCATCGAATTCGTCTGTCAGCATGGGGTATTTTTCTTGTGAGGGTAGCTCGTCTGCCGTGTGCTCGATTACAGGCGAATTATCTTCGGTTATCACTTGATACCTGCTGGCAATCGCCGGAGATGTCAGGCTACTTGGTATGGTCAGGCTGTTTGGTTTTGGTTTTTGTCGAGGATATTGTAAGCAAACTTGGCAGTGTATTTGGCTACAACGCGTAATATTATTTCCAAAACGATGTGATAAAACGTTGTGTTTTAGGTTTATAGAGCCCTGTAATAAAACTTTCTTCAGCATGATTCGCGTGTATCTTTAGAGAAAAGTTAGGTACATATACTACACAGTTAACTAAAAATTGCAGAAAGAAACTAATTAATTAAACCAAAAAGTCTTTCTGGAATCTGGAAGTAGTGAGTGAAGTTCTAATCTGAGTGAGTGAAGGATGGACGGAAACTGAATCAGTTGAATCACAAACTATCACTGTCAGTACTGTCACTGTCAGTCAGTCAGGTGGGTTCGAGTTCGGATACATTACACGCATAGGTCAATGACGTCAAAAAGTGCTCGGGCAAATTTCCGCTTGGTCTGAACTGACCCTAATAAATGGAAAAAATGAATGGCGGGAATTTCTAATTGGTCTTAAAATCCTCTTTGGCACAGAAAGACGCAAAAGTGTTGTTTTGTTCCCAGTTTATTATATTACTCTATATTAGTTATTTTCAGGTAGATCACAAAAAATTGAAATGTTTTCAACAATCCCAAATAATTTCTAGTAGGTATACAGTCGGAGTTATCAGTTGACTCAACACCTATTATCTTATCATTGTTATCAATGGGCGTAGGTACGAAGAAACCCATCAGCTTTACATTCGTTTGTTAGAAACAATAAAACAACTTCGTATTAACCTACATTCGTAAAACGAAACAATTAATAGAACTGTACTGCATTAAGCTATAATCTCTTTGGTGGGCGCCCGCGCCCCCTAACCTTCCTGTGTAACTGTAACAGAACTGATTAATCCTCCGTGTGTAAAAATATGACTGTGTATAAATATGGTGGCGTGTGAATTGGACACACAGGTGTCAGGTGCGGTGCTGGGATGGAGGGTGCCGGCGTGGCAGGCGCTGCTGCTGCACAGGGTGCTGCCGGCCTGCGGGGGGCTCGTCGTGTATCTCACACTCATTTGTTTCGACTTTGCTCTCATCTACCAGCATTACCATGTTGGCGATGACGGGTGAGTTTTTATGTGTTAACACACGGAAGCTTTCCATGATAGGTCAAACAAAACTAAATCGATCGCAATCAGAAGTGACTGGAATGGAACTTTGTCAAATTATATGTGAAATTTGATAGGAGCACACAAAACCGGCCGTATAGAAAAGCCGCAAATTATCAAATTAATCTGATTAATTTATTCTTTACAACACTTTCTTTTTAAAATGTATGTAGATTGTATTGCAACTCTTTGGTGGTGTTTTATTTGAATAATACAATCTGGCCACATTGTAAAAAAAATCAGAAATGAACGCCATAAAAAAATAAGTAAACACATTTTCTTTGTTATATTGCATGCCAGTTATTGTGTGCCAGTGCGTTTCCCTGTTAAACCAAAAAGTTAAAACAATTACTTACGTTTATCTTATTGCATCTCTTTGGTTATAAGTATTGGAAAACGCATTATCAGGCCACTTTGTACAAAAAAATCTGAAGTAAAAGCCATTTAAAAATTAAAATAATAAAACTTTTTTTTCTTTTTAAAGTGATTGGCCAGTGCGTTGTAAAGCAGGCATACACTACAAATAACTGGGTTCTACTTCGCAGGTGTTCCTTAAAATTTGTTGTAGTGTATGCCTGCTTTACAACGCACTGGCTAATCACTTTAAAAAGAAAAAAAAGTTTAATTTTTAAATGGCTTTTACTTCAGATTTTTTGTACAAAGTGGCCTGATATTGCGCTGTCCAAATAATTCTTATCCAAAGAGATGTAATACGTTAATACCTACATAAAGAATCTTTTAATAATAAATTTTGTAGTTACATCACATGGTACTAACTTAAATAGATAACTTGCTCATACGCAAAGTTGGGTTTGTTGGTACAAGAATTTTTTTTTTTTTGTGATGTAACTACAAATTTACGGTTTTCGGATTTTTCCTTTACTTGTGCTATAAGACCTTGCTTCTTGCCAAATTTCAAGATCTAGGTCAACCGGAGGTACCCCATAGGTTGCGTTGACTTAGAAGCTTGTTTTTTTCACAGCTCTAAAGAACTGCAGATCTCAGTATTTGATATTAATTTCAACTTGATACCTCCACGCGTTCCTGAGAAAAAGGATCGTGACGGACGGACAACGAAGTGATCCTGGGTTCCTTTTTTCCTCTTTTGAGGTACGGAACCCTAAAATTGGAAGAATCCCGTAACTACATTGTTATTTTTATTTTAAACTTATTGTCAACAGAATAGCAAGTTTCTGCATAATTTTGATGGTACTACCAGCAGTAATAACGCTGGTGTTCACGCTCGCCTCGCCGCCCCCGGGCCTCGAGACCGAAGCCTCAGCGTTCTCTGTTACGCTACAGAAGAATGACATAGCATGGCTACTGATGCAATTCGTTAATTGCCTCTTTTTCCCAGTAGCTGCAATCGGCCGGTTAGTATCTGATTAATGAGCGGTGCCATCGTCAGTGCCTCTCGATCTACCTGCATTCTATCAAAAAAGTAATTCTCTCACCTTTTTCACAAATATTTGTCACAAACATAGTACTTACCTATGATTTTCTTTCTCGCAAGTGTGTTGAAAAACGTCGTATGAAACACGAGACGCGGTCATTCATTACACTTATGGCGCTATTACTCATATCCAGACTCGAGTGTAATGACTAACTTAGCTCACTTGTATTGATAACTTCTTTTATACCTACAATTAATCCGCAGGTACTGCCACCAGATATTCTGGTGGGTAGAAGCCGTGTGCGCATCCAGGGCACAAGATGAGGCTCGAACAGCGGAAGCATTGTTACAAGCCCGATCTTCCTCATCTGTGGAACTCTACCTTTTCCTACAAGCATTCATCCACTCTGCACCACACGCCATCGTGAACGTTCTCGACTTGATGGGCCGATTTTCTGAACCGACACTTGATAAAGGTATTGTGAATGTTTCTAACGAAGCTGCACTATTTTTAATCTCACTGTTAAGTAGGGTTGGTATCAGAATGACTGAATCTTAAATTGGTCACGTCGCTCTTAGTTCAAATCTGGAAATGGATATTACGACCATACGTATCGACCATACGGACCCTTGCGATGGTGATCGGCCGTAGGGACTTAAGTGGCCAATAAAAAGAAAAAAATGGGTTGAAATACTGCGCGCTACGTAAAAGAGGGGGTGTTCTTAGTGTGACATAATGTAAATAATAATTTATTACATAGGTAATTAAGAGCGTTAGTGGCGTAGGGGATAAGACGCGGCCTATCATATCGAAAGGTCCAGAGTTCGATCCCCAGCTGGGCCATGTACCAATGGGTTTTTCTCGAAACTTAAGTACATTTACTGACTGCTCTCAAACAAACATCGTGAGGAAACCTGCATACGCCGATGAAGAAATTCTTAGGCGCATGTGAAGTCCGCCAACCCGCACTGGGCTAGCGTGGTGGACTATAGCCCGAACGCCCTCGTTGAAAGGGTAGGCCTGAGCCCCAGCAGTGGGGACATATCAATAGGCTGTTGATGATAGGTAATTAAACTTAATAGATTGGCAATTACTAAAAATTACTCCCATTGTTGTCTTCAACACTCTAAAATTATCTCTTCTCAAATTTCAAGCGGATCACGTAACTAGTTTATTTAATGACAGTTTATTGTTGTTGTTTTCAGTATCTGTGCAAGCTGTTAGCGTAATAATGTCTTCAATACGAATGGCAAGCACAGCTACATTTTACAGACGGTTTGAAAGAGAGAAAATTAGCGGTCGGAAATATCCGTGGAACTTGAAAACTGCAGCTGACGATATCAAAGTAACCAAACCAGACAGTGAGAAGATTGATAAACCTACCGAAGAAAGAATATACAACCCAATAATGAAGCAGGAATCAATCCTTTCGCAGAAGTCATCTTACTATGAACGGCCAATCATGAACAGCGATTTGATGGAATGTTCACCAACTAATCAAGACAGTATATCACCGTGGTTTGATGATGAGGATAATGAGATTGATTCCGGTACGAGTTCGGATTATTTGCCGTCTGACGTGCCAAATGACTCACAGAGGTCCCTAAACAGTGACGACGAGTACATTCGTCCTATTTCGATTATAGACAAAGTGGCACCCAGAAGACGCGACACACACTTTACAATTGAGAAGGTTGAAATTACGCCACCACCGATAATACCGGCCCCTCGACCAGGATCTTTGGCCGTGTGGGCTGAGAAGATAGTTGAGAACGCAGAAACTCTACCCACCTGGCTCTCTGCTCCGCCCAGGAGGAAATATCATGAAGTGATCCAGGAGGAACCGGATATTCCGGTTCATGTTCCCAGGTCCTACGTTCGCGGTTTGGAGCCTGAGGACGTAACGGCTTCTCTTGTGCAATTTTTAGGCTGGTACGCATTTTTTGTATCGCGTTTGCTCTCTATAGCAGCATTCATCAGTGCTGTCCCCGTCGCCGCGATCATAGTGCTGTTCTCGCATTACCAAATTATGCTGCTACTGCTCATAGTCCCCCAAGCGAGCACAGTGAAGAGAGGGTTCTATATATTTCTATCATTCATATACTTGTTTTGTTTGATGGAGTTCAAGATCCGCTTCCGGCATGTGCGCGTGTGGCACGTGTTCTGGATCGTAGTGTGCACTATAGAGACCATTGTATTCACCGGCATATGGTTCAGTATAGGCAACAATCTAAATGATTGGTGGAAACACTACGTAATGAATGTAATCTTGTGCAGTTTAATTCTGAGCTACATGTGTTTCCTGGTATATTTCGTTTTGCTAAAGCCAAGGGAAACGATTGTTTATATAAACAAAAGAAATAACGTTTCAAAACAGTAGCTAAGTATACGAGATATTCTAGAAAATGTATGAAATCACTGTGGAAATTTGTGTTATATGTGTTTCTCTGTTTAAATGAATCAATAAAAGTTTAACTATTAAAAGCCCACACAAATAACAATTATTTCGTTCATGTAAACAACTGTCTTTGCTCTTCATTTCAAAAATGTGATAGGTTAAGTATCTAAGTATTTTTATGATCTTAAGACTTGTAGGTACCTAGATATACGAAAATAAATAAGTAAGTAATTACTTATTCAGTAAACATTTTTATTTCGTACACGAAAGTTTACCTCCCATGTTAAATACTAGACGTCTGTTCATAGCTGAGATAGGTATCTACTTCCAAAATCCACGCTACTTTGCATCAACATTGTGAATTTCCAAGTAGGTACTTATAAAATTTCTCTGCTTGCCATTTTTTTAAAGTTATTTGTTTTTAGTTACCTACTTTAAAAAATATTGTTCATCACGAGCTGAAATATCATGGTGGTTTATTTCGTACGCTGATACCTACCTATATCCAGAATTTTGACCTATTTTTCGTATACTGACTTAAATAGTAGGTACTATAGTTTCCGTAAGAGGTGCATGGTGTTACACACAGTGGCAATAAACACAAATGCTTTGTGATACTTCAAAGAGAATGCTACGATTCCAGCTGTGATTGAAGTCTCCCTTTTGGCTGTTAACGCAGCTGTAGCATTTTTAAGTCGAGATATCTTAGTTGTTTGCTTCTCCGAGTATTCGTCGAAACTGAAAAATTAAGAACTCACGGCGAAAATAAGATGATATTATATACTTACTTCTTCAACTATGAAAAATGTACCATAAGTAAGTAATGAATGAGCTACAGCGTAAGTCCTGAAGTACCTGAACAGAATAGGTATACAAAATACGAAATTCTAAATAAAGTTCTAATCGTTTACCCATACGTAACATTTTCCCACCAATTTTATTCCGTGGAATTAAAGTAGTTTGATAATTATACTTACCTACTGACACAACACCTTCGTGTGAACTCGACTCTCGGGTAATGTAGTAAGTAGTAAGTACAGTGTAGTATAGAGAGTAGCTGGTACCTACCTACCTCAATCATCCTAGTAGTGATGGCACAGATTATATAATAGTTCCTGTGATGGCTTTTCCACTTCAACTCAGTATTGTAGAGTACTAGACAGGTCCTTAAATTTTATGTTAGTCTTCTTCTTCTTTGTTTAATGGCAATTGGTCGTCAGACAGTGCGATCGACCATTACTTCAGTGTCAAGTTATGGAAAAGGCACCTTATGGAGATTGACCGGTTGTAAAATGTGCCAATATTCCAGAAAGGGGTTGAGTTGCCTAAAAGAACCAATGTTAGTCGAAGATTAAAAGTGCCAACGTCAGCAAATGTCAACGAAGTGAAATGAACTTCGCTAGATCTTCGTAATGAATGAGGCTGTTGCACGAAGGATGCGGCTTCGAAGCCACTCGCATGCCGCATGCCGGCCGCGGTCTCTCTTGATTCTTTTTTGCTAATTTACCGTGCTCTCACACGCCGCCGGAGATGATTGCTCCGGCAGCGGTAATTGCCTATGGCTTTCTTTATAGAAAGGAAAAGGATATTATTATAAAGTTATCTTGATGCTACAAATCTTGCAATGGTCTGCTGTAGAAATGATTTGTTCCACAGATTTATAGAACATACGAGCAGGTACCTAATCACTCGTTTACATTCGGAGACACAGACAGTGACGTGTAGGTACTATTAACTAACTATAATTAACTAACAAAAAATTAACGAACTTCCCTTCCACCTTTAAGTATAATATGTTTTATTTATTAATTTATAGGGCTGATGAAACACATTTAGCTACCTACTTAGATATACCCTATAACGAAGGATATTAAAGCACCCGCTAGTGGTTGTTTGTACCCGACGGAGCCAAGGCCCTCATCGCACGCTGTAATGTAACCAGACACCTCTTGTGCTCATCTTCTCTACTAATTTGCGATCCCATACAATGTAGGGCTGTCATAATATATTGTCTAAAATACTAAAAGCGACGGAAGCAATGAGCGGTGTCTAGCATTGGACGTTAACAGGCTCATTAGGTGTGATGATGATGAAAACGTTTTTATTATTGATCGTAATATCGAATGACAATATTTTGTATACGAACCTACTCGACTATATCTACGGTAAACGTGCGTCCTTTAACTTAACTAATACTATAGGATATATAAATAGTGTACTCTCACACTAGGTACTATTAAAATCCTCTGTGACTAGGTAATATTTCCGGTCCGCCCAACTGCCATTACCTAAGGTGACAGAAGGTGTACAGGGATTTATAGCTGCTAACGAGTTCGTTAGTGAAAACAGTGATATCGCGTGCAGATATAGTATTTCTACAATAGTATCGTGATCCTACTCTGCCATTTAAAACGAGTCTATTTCTTTTGCTTTAGTCAGAAAAGATAAAAGAAAGCTGTTAGCAGGTACCTTGGTGCAGCAAGCTAAGTATGGCTGTACCAATCTGTATCATCTCATCAAGTTGTTTTCATTTTCAGGGTAAATACACAGACGAAATTGTAGAAAATAAATAAGTAGGTAACAAAAGTAGAGACCAACCGTCCTACAGATAAACCCAGTGGTATAAGTAGGACGGACGGTCTTGTAAGTAAATATAAAAAATTAAGTATTGAATATCAATAAAAAAAGTTATAGCTTAAATATTATTCGATAAAAGGATCATTCGTTCATGCAGCGGCAGCCCTGTCTCGCGACGAGCTGTAAGCTGGCGGGCGGCGGCGGCGGGCGGGCACACAACGGGCTGCCTTGTGCCGCCGATAAATCGAATTTCGCCGTCCGAACCGACGACAGCGCCGTTGTCCCTGGAGATCGACGCCCGTGATTATCCAACTTACGAAGTATACCGCACCTATGCTCAAGACAGTTAGATACTACACACCGATGACTCAAAATGCACTTTACCTGCCCTCTACAGTTTAACCCTATAAAAGGCCCCAGTTATACAGATATGTTACGTGAAAGTTAAATACTCTACCATGTTTGCAATGCACTGGGGAACACATCTACGGCAAAAAAAATCATTAAGAAAAAAACATATTGTGGTCAATATAATGCACTCAGCCTGTTAGTGCACTTGAGTTTTCAGATGATCTGTTTCCACAATACACTGTGTCAAACAAATTAGAATTCCCAATCTATGTTATATTTTTCTTTTGAGGATAGTATTGATTGTTTTTTTTATAGAGAATATAAATATTCAGTTGAGTAGAAAAAAAAAAATAGAATAGAGATACATACAATAAATAATAATAATGATACATATAATGAGTAGATACATAAATGCTCTGGTAAATCAAATAGGTGCCTACGACCAACGTAATACGATGAGCAATTCAGACTTCAGACCAAACAGTTAAGCATTTCATTGTTATTTGTGTTCTAGTTTCCAAAAAAACGAGTACCTAAGGCCGGGGTTTGAATATTGCACCCTTGACCTCACAAATGTAAGGCCAATGCATTTTCGAACAACCATAGAATATCACGACTACAACTTTGATGAGTGAAAAGCAACATTACACACTGCTAGATGGCGCTAGGTATAGGTTTGACCTTAGGGCTTAGGCTGAAAAAATGGGTACTGTAACCTGACTGTTACTAATATTCAAGGCTTTTACGGACCTCGAAAACGCCTCATCATAAAAAAGGTTTGCTGGAAGAAATCACTGAAAGCGATAAGGGCACCAATGTGCATGAAACAAAAGTATAGCGCTCAGGAACAAAATGTTGAATTCTCATAATGTTGAATTCTCAAAATGTTGAATCTCAAAATGTTGAATTCTCATCAATAAAATTTTAATTGGAATTCAATTAACTTTCGATATTCAAATAGGTACTATGTACAAACTTACATACATCCATCCATACTGGAATAACGGAGTTTGTATACACTTTGTTTGCGCACAAAGTTCAAGTATGGTAATCAGAAACACATCTAGGTGTTCTTATATGGACAAAGCTTGATAAGGGCTATCGTCGTACAGCGCGTCCCCGATGCATTCTGAGTGCATGCATTTCTCTACTACACGCAATCCTATGTGATAACGTAATGACTTTTGAGATTGACTCACGTCTAACCAACAAAATACACTTACATAAGTAAATTAAGTTCCATGAACTGTAAACGAGACAACACTAAATCTATGTCACTTGTTATCATGAATAAATTTTGTGTTGGCACATGGTCTCCGGGCCGCGCTTTTGTTCGAAAGACGAAGATATGTAAGTTAGTTACATTCTTATACACTCTATATGAAGGTACCTAGTTACTGTGTACATATTAATAAAAACTTTTTAACAAATAAATTAAACCGTCGAAAAAAAGAAACTGAAAAGCGAAAAATAATAACAAGTTACCTTGTTAGTCTATATCTACGCTCCTACACTAATGTAAACCTAAGTAATTTTGAGTCGGCGCCTAACAAACAAGCAAATTAAGTTATCCGTGGTCATACATAATATATATATATATATATATACGGGTCGAATTGAGAACCTCCTTTTTTTTTCGTTGGTTGAAAATACGAGACAAATGTTGATAGCTGGGACGCAACGATTAGTACAAAGCGGTGCCTCGGAAATCGGATAACTACTTACCGGTATACTTTTTAGTACGATGATCGAATCGAACTCATAATGAAAATGAAAAACTATTGCCTAATATACTTTTAACTTTTGGGAAAGTGTGTCATTCTGTCCCATCAGCTTGTAAAATTTTGCAGATTAATTAAGTTGAAAAATGCTAAAGTAATGTAATGTAATTTTTTAATCCATCTATCAGCTAACATTGCCAGAACCCGCCTCTATGACTTGGCAGTTTCTTTTATTTCTCTTACATTACAGCAGCCGTCCGTTTATTTGAGAGGAAGCTCTAGATGTAGAATAGAATAGTCTTAAATTTATATGACTTTTAGTACATTAGGTACTTAGGGTAGATTTTTATATAATAAACATACGTCGTCGTTATCGGACTATCAAATTTCAGGGTCAGGAGGCAGGAGTCTCGGCGCAAAAGCTTACAGGCTAAAGAAGAGGATTCCGACGACGTGGTGACGGTCTTTTCGATACTGGTATTCCTCTCGCTTTGCGTTCAATGCGATGGATCACCCCATCCGTTGGGACCCTTTTAGATGTAGCTTAGTAGTTTTACTAGGCTCTACGTAATTTTAAATGGGGCAAATTGTATCTTTTATAAGGTAAGACCCACCGACACCTAATCTGGTAGGCGAGCCGGCATAATGTAGAACTATCTAGCCTAATTACTCCACGTACTCTTGCCTATTAAAGGTATGTACGTATTGACGTAAGAAATTGGTTCTACGTGTGTGGTCTCCATGACTTGTCTCGATATCACAGCAATGTCCACCAGGAATGGTCTGCTAACCTCTCTTCGAATTCACTTGCGTCATAGTGCCAAAACCGATGATATCGGACAATGTTTCTAGTCCTTTCAATTTAATTACAATATGAACGTGCGTATCTCCACTTCGCCAAATAAAGAATAGTCAGCTATCGAGGAAGCCGCTTATGGTTAGTTTGTTCTACTGCGAACTTTATAACAAAGTTGAAGGTATGTACTCCTACGAGCTCCCACAAGCAAACACATCCTCCGCAAACAGCTTGTGGTGTCTGATACAGGATGACTGACTGGTGAAACGAGAGAAGCTTATATGGAGGTGAATAAGAAACCGAAACCCCAAAAACAAAAAAATACAAACATAATTTTTTCCGAAACAAAATGTTCAATTCAAATTTTTTTTTGATTTATAAGTATTAACTGTATGCCGCTGTCGAGGACCGATGGACTTCTAAACCATTATGCTTATGAAGACGGGCCGACTATTAGTAACAATCATTAGGAATCAGTTCGAAAATAACAATCAACCTATAGGTAAGTGCTTAGGTAGGTGTTCTTAACTAAGTTAGGACCCACGAGTTACTCGTAGCTAATAATTCCATAACTAAAGCAAATAGTTACCTACTTTTATTATTATTATGTAGGTAGCTATAGATGTAATTAAACTAGATGCAAAGTACCTACACGTTACAGACTCAAGATTCAAATTAATTATTATTCTCAATTAAATTAAAATGTCATCCATTCCCACCTCGTCTCTGTTTTCTGATTATTATTATATCATACGCGTAAGTACTCGTACCTTGATATCGTCAACACCAATCGATCATTTAGAGTTTATACTTACTCAAACATTCCAATATAAAAAATTGATAAAAATGACTAATATTCAATCTCTTAATATGTTCTCAAAAATAATAAAATTAAGTTTTTCTCTGTGTAATTAACTATTCATCCAACGCGTTCAGTCAGACTGAACAGAGGCCGAAAAAATGTCAATAAAAATTTGATTACGTCAGGCGTGATAAAAATCAAGTAAGTAAGTTTTTTGTGCAACTACAACAATTTTTTAATCAACGGGCCTTGGTGTTGTTGCGCTCCTTTACACCTAAATATATGAGCCTATAAATTTTTTACCTGAATAAAATAAATCTGCGCACAGCTCTGCGGTCGCCGGTCGTCCTGTTAACTTTGTATGACCTACAATCGTTTACAATGCGCCACTGTCCGCAAATCTAACATACGGCTCCAATTACCTCTAATCTCTTACATCTTCATTCCATCCGCATGTCACTCGGCTCATGACGATGAAACGATTTTTTTGCGTCTTGTGAACAAAATATTCAATAGATGTTTCTATTGAATTTATTTAAATTAAGTTTTTACCCGCGACTTTTTCTGCGTTGATACGCGTATGAAAATATATTGCTTGCTAGCAGGGTAATCTGTACTAACATTACACCTATGTGCTCAGGTTTGTTTGAATCTTTGTCGATTAGTACAGTTTGTTAAAACTAGCGACTGGTCCCGCCTGGCTAAGCAAAGACACACGATTTGCATCAGTTATATTTAATCGTAATCTTCTTGTAATTAAGTAGAACGCGTAAATAATGGTGAAAACAGAATTAATGTGTTTACTACTTTTACAGAGATTAAGCTGACGCGTGCCGAAGCCGTGATGCTGAGGACTTTATCCTATATCGTAAACGAGCAATTCTATTGAGCCTTTGTATTTACGTAGTGTGATCTATATTTTTTAAATAGCCCTATAGATCAAGCTTTCCTAGCTGGATCTGGAATAACGAGGGCGAAAAATCGATCTATCTGGGTGTCAGTCAGTTTTCATATTCTTTATACTTTCTTAAACACTAGGCCTTTCTTCTCTAGGCCAGTAAGTTTTAAAAATCAGTCGTTGCCTCGTCTTGTTCCTTAGGTAGCAATGAGTAAACGGTTCAATCAGCCGCTTCGAACCGCCGCTAACGAAGCTATTGTGAAGTAAACAATAGAATACTCGTAGAGAACAATCGCGACAGGCCGAAGCGTCTGAAGTGAGAAATGAGGAGGTGCCACGTGCGTGCATAACGATGACCTACATGCAGCTCTAGCAAATGGCCAGTGGACACCTTGGGTATTCAAGGCACGGACACTTCGGCATCCAATCACCATTATTTACCCACTTGAGGCTGCGCATACGCCGCGCCGCGGGACACCACTTACTGCCGTTGCTGGCTCATTATGAAATCTTCATGAGAATCCAAAGGAATCCCGGGCACGAATTGTTGGTAGGACTTACGTATATTTGTAATCCGTTTGCAATATTTATCGATTCTTCTGAACATTGACTTGATTACGAGAGCGTGACGCAGTGGAGAAGGTGTTTCTCTCCCGTGGCACTATGATCAACAAGGAAATATGGTATCTTACACGGTAGGTACCTACCTACCTTTCCCTAATGTTATGGAATTTGAACTACGCAGCTTGGTAGTTTCTTCGAAGCGCAGTTATACCTAAATAAATCACTTTAGAAAGCGTGCGCAGTTAAAATGCACATAGTATTTTCTAAACATTGCACTCCATGCATACCGACAGGAGCACCGTAATATTTTAATTGCATACACGACGCGGAGGACGCGATACGTTATCTTATCAGATTGTGGGAAGCGGACTAAATTCTATGTACCCATAAATAGCAAATAGCTTTTCATCTATTTTAAGTCGATGCGAATTTTTAATCTAAATAGGTGGATATGTAATGAATTGTTTCTCGATTAAAACTTACGCCTACTTTACCTTCTCGCCTAATTTTGTTCGCTATAAGTTTTCTTCTTAATTACTCGTCTTACTTACTTGTCACAGTTATTAAATTTTCTATCGAATAAACTAGCAATTAATTTTTACGAAAATTGATTTAATTTTTACGAAAATTGATTTAATTTTCACGAAAATTGATTTAATTTTTACGAAAGTAATTAATTTTTACGAAAATTGATTCTGTAGCTTTCGTGAATAACGTGTGGAAGTGATATCCTAAAAGTCCTGCACTGCTGAAGATGATGATGTTGTCGGGTATTATTAACTCGACTTTTAAGTTTATGCTATTTTTCAAAGCCTGTTTTTTTTATTAAATTAACTTTACTATCAAAGTCACAATGGGTGTGAGAGAGACAAATATCCGATTGTAAAAGAAAATGCCATTTCCTTCTCTTTTCACCCATATCGTATTTAACCCATAATGAAGTAAGCTTTATTTTTTAAGCCTATATACCTAAGTCTAATCTAGCATAATGTATAGGTATAGCTGAATTCACATAAACGCTATGCGCAAAAGGGCATCAGCGAAATTGGTAGATTCGAAGGATGAATCACAGGCTCACAGCACGCGAACGACCGCTATGAACAATTTATCGCATCACATGTAAAATTTCGTTAATCGAGCTCTCGAAACTAGCTACCTACTAGTAGTTCCGTGAGAACAGTAGACCTCGCCAGCTCTTATAAACCAAACCTAAAAGAAACCAACAAAAGTCAACTTTGGAAACAGAAAAAGTACCTACTAAAGTGACAAAAATTAGCACTTTAAAGCTTAATATTTCGCAAACGGATCCCTGAATCGAAAAATGTTTATCACACACCCACGATATTGTTGAAAGACCCATCCAACGATACCCCACACCATGGATATCACGCGGAAAAAAATAATTTTCCATTTTACGTATGCAGTTCTATGAACATAATTTATTTTTTCAACTTTCTTAAGTCGATCCACTATTACTCAAAAACTAATAGAACCTACTTAGCCGTAATAGTTTTCCTTGTAACTACGTTATATATGCTACTGCCATGTATTTTTTCACATTTCCAGAAGCAACCGTTTAGCTGGCAGGGGGGGGGACACGTGACTCTAACAAAAATTACCGCTTTAAAGCTTAATATTTCGCCAACGGATCCCTAAATCGAAAAAATGGTATTCACACACCAGCAATATTTTTGAAAGACCTATCCAACGATATCCCACACTATGGGATTCACAAGAAAAAAAAGTTCACTCCCACTTTGCGAGTATGGTAGGTACTCTAAAAAAAATGTTTTTCAAAATTTTATTCTACTCATTTTGTAGGTTTAATTAATTTATACATATGCCAAATTTTCGTCAAAATCGGTTGAAAAATGCGACCTGTAGAGAATTACAGACAGACAGACAGACAGACAGCCGGACAAGAGCATTTTTGGCCAGTCTCGAAACGTAGACGCTTCGCTCGCTTCGCTCGCTCGGTCAATTAGTTAAATCTCGGCGATAACATAATACCATGAACTCATGTCTTTGCCAAAACGATAGGTATAAGTCTGGCACGGTTTGGCACAAATACTCGACATTACTTGTCATTATGACGATAAATAGTAAATAACGAATCGTTTGCAGTCGTTAACAGTGAAGGTAATGGGCGGTGGTAATCGTACCCCGCAGCATGGTGGCCACTAAACCGATTTATGATTATACTCAGATCTGTGCGAGTCTAGTACTCTACATTAATAATAACGATACGCATTGTAGTACACAAATTAATGATACTAACTATTCTACTTGGAAAATGTAATGTGTATCGAACAACTATAATATAATATTGCCTTTGTCCTGATTATACTTCCAAAGCTATGTTGAACTGACTCATAGTTCTCTAGTAGAAATAGTTTAGTCTTGTAAAGGAAAATAAAAGTTAATGCTATTATATTTTATCCGTTCCAATCCACATAAAAATAGGTAAAAACACGCAGCAAAAAACTAGTTGCAGAACTTGCGTGTTTAATTAAGGGACAGGTTTTATTTTTCAAACTGCTACCCACTGATCAATCAGTCAGTCAGACAGCCTCACTCAATCACAGCCATCGGGTCATGACGACCCAGGGCTTAATAATATAGCAATTACTTATGTGTGTCTTGACTCAACAATACCTCTAATGCTTTCTTTCAGGGTAAAAGTTTGAACTCCCGTGTTAGATACTTAGCACACACTGACTTCTGCAGTTGTAGAAGTCATAAAAGGAGTCATTAAAATATAGAGATAAAATACAGTTACTATTTTTAGTATAATTTTAGTTTCTAATTGATTTAAGCCTCTTTAGATGTTCCACCTAACTCTTCAATTATTTACTAACTTCCGTAATCAGATGCAATATAAAAGGAATCATAGATAGTGAAAGTCGTATTGATGCAGAGAATGAGTAGATATAATAATAAACATTATAGCATGAGTCATAAAATAGACATTTCGCGAAAGATTAAAAGGTCATCGTAAGTGATGCCTGCATCCTGCAGCGGTTGATTTCTCTAGTATTATAGAGTGATTAACTCTATTATAAAATTATAGAGTAATTAATGTACCTACTTCATAATGACAAATTAACAATCGCTCTCTTTACCTTTGAATTTATGTAAGTAGTTTCATTTGATTGCAAGTGATTATGACGGCCCTTGTAAACTGAATAACTTCTCAACTATTTATGCACTATTTATGCTACCCATACTTACTAAAAGCACGACCAATTTGTATGCAGCGTTGATGCGAGCCGATGTTTACTGCAGACCGCTGCTGGCTGTACCAGTCGTTACATTAGCTTTTACTACTGTTGGTACACCTTGGTACATTAAATGACTACTGACCACATTACATTAGCTAATCTTTCCATGATCTTATAGTTAAGGCTTTTAAATTATGCGCAAGTAAATAAATTGTTTGCATTTGTCTTTAGTAATTAGCGATCTCATTAGAATAGGGTATAGGGTGATACGTGATTTGAACGGGAGTGGATTTGGTAGGGTTGCCAACAGTAGCTGATAAACACAGACGATATACGTTTAGAAAAAGAATTGCCAAATTGAACTAAAGAATTACTTTTAAAATAGTAATAAGAAAAGTTTAAAATTGACTTTCATAACTTCACAAGTTTTGGTTTGTGCTTTGGAAGATTAATAAAATTTTCTACATATAAAAACTGAAATAAAGTCCATAATATTACGTTACATTAACGTAGGTATACTATGATGTTATTAATAATTTGTCAAAAAAATATGGTAAGTAACACAAAACTAATACGTACTGCATTTAAATAATAGATGCGTACTCGTAGTTGACGACTCGTTTTGCTCAATAGTCAGTGCATGAGGGAGGGAGACGTCTGCCTTCTCCGCGAGGGGTGATTTCATTTCAATAGAATTGGCAAACAAAAACAACACTATTTGCGTTTCGGAAGCAAAATATTATTAAGTTGTTAATGTATGTTTTTGTTCACTGTTACATGTTTGAAGGCTTATAAAAAGATGATTGGAAATTAATAATTAAAAAAAACTAAAAACAACGTTTATAATGCGTAAAAACTCTCAGAGGGCGTCCTAAGAAAGAGTTTTGGCTACGTTTATAGTGGCAGCCGCGGAAATTATTTCTGTGGTGGCAGCCCTAGGGGTGGATAAGGTGCGGGGAGGAGAGACGGGACAGTTCTCGAATGCTAGTGGCGATGGCGTATCGTGCGTGATGCGTGCGGAGGATGGGCTCTCCATTCCACTACACACTCTGAGTGAAGTTGGTGCGGCTGCAGGACGCTTCCCGCTCCGCTATCCGCGCTACATTCGCGCGGAAAACTTTACGTGTACCTAGCATTTTCTTTTCACGCGGTGAAAATTCGAACTTGGAATTCGTAGTGGTTTGGGAATAAACGTTGGTTCATTGGATTTCCGTTGTAATTAAACACCGCTTTGTTTAAATAACACAAATACTGTGAAATAAGATGTGTGTTTTTGAATTTTTATGGATCAGTGCTCTATCAACTATTTTCAAAGTGAAGCTCTTTTGTGAAGGTTTTAAATGTGAAAAAATGTTTACGGACATGTTAGTAAAGGGATTGTAAGTCATTCAACATGAGGAAAAAGGGCTCGAATATTACACAAGTTTCGGAAAAGCCAAAGGGAAAACGGAGGGTAAGTTATAGACGTCAAATGCTTGAAAAAGAATTTAATTATCTGAAATTATTTAAACGAAGAAGGTTTTGTGATGTAATCATAATTAAACTAATGTTTTGGTATAGATGAAGTAGCTATAAGTACCTACAGTGTGACGACAAAGAAAAACAGTTCGCCCTGAATTAAATTTCGTAAGACTTTAAAATATTTTCGTGAAAGGAGTCAAATATTTCTTTGGGTAGGTAGGCATTATATATCAATGTTTTTAACATGAAATAACAATTGTAGGTATTTGACTCATCATGTCACATGTGCGATAAGAATCAATAATTTAATTACTTACTCTAAAATACAAATATCTTTTCTGGTGGTATTAAAAAAAACAAAAAGTAGAGGTATACTTTGTTGCATCCCGTAGAGCTTCTGCCCTCAATGGCACAAACAACCGTCGTCGTTAACGTTGTAATTTTGAAATTGTACTACTTAAATATTATTTGTGACCTCTGCCCTTATACTGCGATATCGGCGAACTTTACGAATTACAAATAATGCGTACGTTTACAATCAAAATGACGTAACCGACTCGTTGATTGAAGAGTGCCGCCTTGCCCGAATAATATTATGTTATTTGACTTCCGAAAATATTCTAATTACTCGGAATAAATTCATGAAACAGGAAAAAAACATCTTGAATAAATAATTGATTAGTGATACCTATAATAATATGTTATCGTTTTGAGCGATATGTAAGGTATCTTTAATGTTATTTATTCCAAAAAAAACAAAGTTTGACTACCGTTGAAGTCTTTTGTTCATAAAATAGAGCAGCCTTCTAAAAGACATCAACGAGGTATATTTAGAAAAGTAGTAAGATTACATTTACTTTGGTTTACTTACCTACTTACTTACAAAGTTTACAATGGTTAATCTAAAAAATTATGTCGTACCTAGGTATGTTTATATAGTTTAGACTATTGTCTTCTTAAAACCTAGTAAAAATTCCATTCAAATAATATCCAGCAGTAGCCAACATTACTCGTAGCAACTGAAGTGGAGTGAATCATAAGGATTATTTTCATAGAGATAGGATCTCTTTGGTGGGTGCTCGCGGCCACCAAAGAGATTCGAACTCGAATTATTTTCGCCTAAATAATATAGCATCTTAAATGAAAGCAAGATCAGGAAATTTAACATTTTTTAAAATAATTAAAATTGACCGACGACGGACCGACAAGGACGGACCGACGACGGACGGAATTGAGACATTTTGTTTTTCGATATATTATTGTTATTATATGTGTAATCGATATAGAGCACATTTTTTGGCTGAAAAAGTGACAGACAGACAGACGAAAGTAACAGACAGACAGACGGACAACGAAGTGATCCTTTAAGGTTTACTTTGTTCCTCTTTTGAGTTACGGAACCCTAAAAATGGACACTGTTAGGTGACCGATTATATCAAAGCGCGGCCCGGGCCCCCACGTGTCAGTGGTAAGGGCCATTTCATACTGCCACTAACGGCCACTGCTCGAAAAGGATCGCTTTTCATTTGAAAAACGTAGACGAGAAAAGCCTCGTTTTTGCCCTCAGCTCAGACTACGAGTATAAGGTGCCTATTGGACTGAGTTTTCGCCTTTCAAAATCAAAAAATCTACTAGGAGTAAAATTGAAATTTATGAAAATAAAATGTTTTCCTCAAACGATAAACTTTTAAAAATTCTAACATATAAAATCGAAGGAGCCAAAGGAAAAATGCCATAGTACAGCCAAAAACCAACGGTATGTGTCGTATCAAAGGCGGCAATCAGTATTTTTGTCTTAACGAAAGTTGCATTTTTCAATTAAATTACTTGATTCTTTTGCAAACGCATTTTACCCGATGACGATCCATAGACCGGCTCCAAGCGATAGCAAAGAATACTAACAATTACTAACGACAGTATGGATAGATCTCAACGGTGTACTCATGCTGACTGCGTGCGTATCGGCACATGCCCAGACCCCTCACGGTGTGTCCGGTGTTAGGGTCACATTCGGTGCACTATCAGTGCGGATTTATTTTTAGATACGTCTAGTCTTTATAACCCAGTCGTCTTCAGAGTACAAAAAACCGACGGGTACATACAGCACGGCTTTCAAAAAATAAGGCACAAGCGCCAGTTGGCACTCCACACTACAGTTCACATCCTCACTAATGATAGCAATATTAATGAAGATTAGACAAGGGACAATGGAAACAAACTGGACGAGTAGTTACACCTTTATAAATAAGTTTTCCGCACAACTTTGATTTTTTAAGAATACTAAATAAAGGTGTCGAAACCACACTGACGAAATCCCGCCAAAAATCCCTTATGATGTCGTTCGTTACCACTAATTACAGTTGTAATTGTAACAGGATTTTTTCGTGTAAATCATTTACTCAAAAGTTTATCGGCCGATCATTTAATAACACGGACAAGGTGGTCCGGCTCGGGTATCGTAAACAATCGAACGACAGATCGGCGTTTTTAAATTAATGGGTTCGTTCCGTAAAACACCCGGCTGGTATTTATTTGCGTTGGACGAGTCGCCGGCTCGAGGAGTCCTCCGTGAGATGGGCGGGCGGAGGGCGTTGAGATAGCGGGGTCACGTTCCCGAGATAAAACTGGAGATAACGCCAACGTCTTCACTGCGCGATTGTCTTGGCGCTCACTCCCGAGATGCTGTTTGGAGTGTTTACCCCAGACAACTCGTCGAACACACAATAAAAGATTATATAAATACCTATAGGTTATAATTATAAATAATAATGCTCAGTAATTCAATATCAGTTTTAAGAATTCGTAATGATTTTCAACATTTGTTGAGTATTTCAATCTATTTTTGTAAATGATTTGAATAAGCGAACAAAAATGCACTTAATTTTTGTTATTACCTACCTAACATATAAAAAAACTTAAGAATACTTACTTATTTATTTATTTATCAGCAATTTAATCTAAGCCAGAAAAGAGAAAACTAATTATTCCGACAGCAATAATTTTTGAAGCTCAAATAATAAATTAAGTTACATTCAATTTAATTTTGTGAGTTTTATTTTTCACTCAACGAGCTACTCCTATATTCTCGCTTATACACACCTAACAACTTCCTTGTTATAAAAAGTTGCATAATATTCGAATTTATAATGTTGTCATCACGAGGTGGCTAACGAGTTCCCGTTACCGAGGGAATTTTTCAAAGACAATTTATTGAATTATTTTGACCTCGGGGTCAGCGTGATTTATGATGGTAACACACAATACTTGCCTTCTAAGAATAGAGCAATATTTCCGTATGTAATTACTATCTGTAGCCCGCTACTTCGCCCGCTTTGAATATGTTTGCCCTTTGGCCGCGGGACCAGTGTTGCCCATAGTTTATAATTATTATTATAATTGTTATAGTTGATAGGATAATCTAAAATTGTGTTTTACAAACTTTCAACCTCTGTTTCACCCACTTAGGGGTTGAATCTTGACGCCTTGGAATACTGTTATATTTAAAGAAGGGGAAAAATGGCTCTCCTGATAATTTTGTTTGTTTAGTATAGATATATATAAGTGTAATTTAAGTTCAAAGTACCTACATTTTTATTGACTTTGTAAGGTGGTTTATCTAGTTCTTTAGTTAATAGGTGACCGAAGTTAAAATCGTCATTCTTCACTTTGCTTCACAGCGATAGTAGGTGGCTATAACCGGACAAACTGACAGACGGACGACGTAGGACTTGACTGATCTAGATCCCAGATCTGATACGGTGATTTCAGTCCGGTTATTCGTCGTGTCGAACTGCGAACAGCCTTTTATATTGTGTCGGCCGTGGTTATTGAGATCATACGGACTTGTAATTAAATTTAAATGATACATATCGGCTTGTAGGACAATCCCGTCTTTCATGGTTAATGATGACCGATTATGGACAATAAAAATGATGTCAAATGTCAATGTAGTACACCCAGGTAATAAATATAACTTGATTGATACGCTCTGGCCATTTTGAGGTACCATTAAGTAATTTTGTAACGTATAGCATGATTTTGCGTTGTAACTGATTATGACTCCACCTACTGTGTCTCTACATATTTGGAAAATATCAGAAATGTACACCTGCCCACGTCATATCATAATTAACTATTGACCACCCCTGACTCTACCTATAAAGATGCAATGCAAAAACGACTCAAATTTCGAATCCACAATATCTGGCGCTATTTGGCTGAATAATTTTTTAACGAATCAGCAAGCTTCTAATATTTTTAAAAACATTGTAAATGGAGGTGATTTGAATATTTATATGTTTGGAAATATTCTTAAACTGAGGTAGTTCATATTTGGTGGTAAGTTTTAGCGCTTGCTTTTCTCTCTTTCTTAACTCTTTCTTGAAAATGGGTTGTCAGGAAGAGAAAAAAGGAGAGAGAGAGGACCAAGAATCAATCAATACAAAAAATCTGTAGTCTATACTAATTATAAGGCTACTAGGTACCTAGGTACTTAAAATTTGTGTGTCAAAAGATTTACCATAATAATGTCCAATCTGAATAATGTCCAATCTGAAAAACGTCCAATCTGAAAAACGTCCAATCTGAAAAATGTCCAATCTGAAAAACGTCCGAATCTGAAAAATGTCCAATCTGAAAAACGTCCAACCTGAAATATGTCCAACCTGAAAAAATGGACATCTATTTTGTAACATACACAGATCTTAAAATATTATAATTTAGTATATTTTGACGGCCCACATTCTAAAAGTTAACTGATTTAAGTATACTGTACAAGTACATATTACTTATCGCTCTTAAAATAGTTATACTAGTATTTTTTATACGACCTAGTCGTGCCAACTGCTTGGAGTTGAGCACATGACACTGTTTACGCCTTATATGGAAATACAGCTACATCTAGATATTTTCCAACATTCCCGATTAGAAATACCGACTTTAATTTACAGTTCCAATTACTATAGGTAATCTAATGCAAATAACATGGTTAAACTATTTCGGAAAATATTGCAATAACATTTCAATTTGAAAATAAACAAAAGGTTTTTTTTCGCGGAGTAACAGCTACGGCAAATTACCATGCAATTTAAATACTGTGAACGCCTACAAAAAAACTATGTTGCTGCAAAACATTACAATCGCTTGCTAGACGCAAAAATGGTCTATGATTTCGCAGACTGGATATTTTCTTGGTGTGTTATCGGGCAAAAATAGCCAATATCGACGTCGGCGATAAGTGGTAGACGACAGTCGAATAAACAGAGCGGCCGGCTCAAGGGCGTTTACTTGCGATTTTGTGGCCACCGCCGCCCGCCCCCGCCGGCCGCCGCTGCATCCCACGCCCACGATCTACGCCACCCGCTCCTGAATTCATAATATTCATATGTGACCCTGGATATCGTCGCCGAGGAATGAAAACCTCACAAGTGTTAGAACATGGTTGAAACTATTGAGAAAGAAAAAAAACGATCTGTAGAAAATTTTGTAAAAGATTTATTATCATCATAATCATGACATGACCCACCCGCGGGCCGCAGTCTCCACTACATAAAACTTGTCTGCCCCAACGTCCGTCGGTTCTGCGATAGATGTGACCTTAGAAATATAAGTCCATTAGAATGATGACGGTCTTATTTTTGTACTAGCACCGCGCGAGCCACATATCAAATTAAAGTATTGCCAACTGTAGGAATTTGCACAATTTAAAAAAAAATGGGATTGATTGTTTGGGATTTTTTATTTAAATATTATAGTTTAAACGTTGCCGACAATTACGTTTTGTGTGTAAACATTTTAGAGACATGTTTCAATATAAAATCGAATATCGCAAGACAAATTGCGCTTAGAATTTACTGTCGGAAATATTGTGCAAATTTCTTACGCTGCTGGCATCTCTTTTCCTCATAATGCGCCGGAGCTCAGAGCGCCATGACATTGTGCAAAATCTGAGCCATAGCGGCGCGCACAGCTGATATTTATATGATGAAACACTCATATGCTTGGCGCGCCTCCCCCCCCCCCCCCACGTCATCGTTCTATTGGGAGCGTAGCGAGCTTTTTCCGTGTTCTGTGGATGTGACCATTGTCTCTTCAATTTTCTAATCTCTTCGGCTATGTCGGTCGGTGGCCTTGTTCTCCGTCGGATCTCCGCGTTTCAGATCATATCTTTACCTAATACACTTACACCAAATTATAAAACTTTGAAGTCGACCGACCTATCTCTAAGGCTCTCGATGTCACCCAAATCCCTTTCTGTTCACGTAAAATATTACAACGCTCAGGTAATCAATCATGTGAAATTGTAGGGGGCTTGATTGATACACGTCACTGATTTCTATGTAGATTGAATAGCGATTTCATTCGAATTCATAATTTTGCCTATTATAGAATATTGAATACAGAAAAATTCTTATTCAATCGTTTCTGTTGAATTTCACTGTGAGTATTCTCAGTAAATACTCATAAAAAAAAATAGGAAGGGTATCAGAGCTTCTCGCACTATCCGCGGATAGTAGTGTAGTGGCGATCCGTGCCGCAGACTATTTTGCGGCAAAAAGCTGAGGCAGCGTCCTGTTGACACTGTTGCTCACCCATTTATATAGGTAATTAGTTGTAAGCTTTTATTAGTTTTGCAGTGGTGCAAATAAAGAGTAGGTACTCTTTCTTTCTTTCTTTTCTTTCTTTCGATGAGTGGACAGGATTTTAGGTCCAGTGGTCTGGATACCGTGAGTGTTGTGTGCCGGGACTTTCCAATAATACAAGACCAGCAGACGGTAGTTTTAGAAACTACTCACAGCGGTCAACAATGACAGCTCGCCTCTCCAAGTCTCCAGTCAACTCGTGACCACGGCTAGTGTAACCTGGTCGAAACGTCGGGCAAAGGTAAATAAAACTTGTTCGTGTGTAAGACCCGTAAATAATTATATAATTATGAATCTATCCTTGAGCAACAAATTACGTTCATCTCAACTCTGTTTCGACTCTATGCTAATAGGTATAAACCTATGGTTGCGTAAACGAAGCAAGCACATCATGAAACAATACCTACATTGCCACGTCTAATTAGAGGCTCATTGCGCGAACTATGTAGGTCGGGTCGGACGCTCGTGCAACCGGGACGTAGTTCCGATTTTAACTCACTATGGGTAGCATTTCGACTGCCCTAAATGCGCGTATCCGTATTTGAATCCCGTTCAAGGTTACTGTAGGATACCTACATTACCTATACCTAGTTGTAAAGGTCTTTAACTTTCTTTTCTTTCTTTCTAAGAAAGAGATAATTGTCTTCTAATGCAATGCGTTGGTAAATTGCATTCTTGAGCATCCTCACGTCACACGAGCGCTTTCTATTACGATGGCGTGAAAGCGAATTTTAGTGCACATTATATGCGATTTACAATATAAGTACCTAGTAAATTTATAACATTGATTTGCGGTCACTTTTGACTAATATCAGTGATTAGATCTGTAATGAAATTTGTAAATTTAAGTACATATTTATTAAATTAAGGCTAAATAAATAAGTAAGTAAATAAGTTAAAGTCCATAAATAAGTTACGTAAATAAAGATTGATAGATGAAGAAGATTAGAGAGCGGTGGTATCATCTGTATTTTGAGCGTAATACATAATGAGTTACAAATATATATATATCAGTTAGTTTAGAAGGTACTTTTATGAGTCAGTGCAGTGTATATTTTGGAAGATATGGCATATAAGGGAATAAACAAGTTTTCTATAGCCATATCGAGTCTAGGTAACAGTTATACCTACTAATATCTTTACATATATTGCAGAAGAATGTACAAGGCGTACTAAAATAACGTTAAGAGTATTCAGGGCGTACTAAAACTATTCACAACAGTTTTATTGACACATAAACCTGAATAAACCATTTCGTAAACCACAACACCTACAATTGCATGTCAAATTTGTTTTGAATAAAATAACATTATAATATATCAAAGCAACACATAAAAATAAAATCGGTGGATCAAAGACCGGGCCAACCTTCGCGGAAGATTTATTAAAAACAAACACTTACAATGCAGGGAATTGGGGGTTCACGGGCTGATGGGATAATAAAAAGTGCTCTTTTTGACACCAATCTGGTGTTTATTATTTGGGACAAATGTTCCCTGGATCGTAACCGGACACCGCACCGCCTGTCGACTGACTCCACTCGCCTTGTTTGATCTACTGAGAGCTTTTTAAACTTTTTATGTCATAGTTTAGTGCGTTTTAGGCGCCTTTATGACTGAGTAAACATCTCGGGATTATCGCGGTCGGCGGCGACGAGCTTAACGAACTTTTCCATTTTGACACTTCCAGTCATCATAGTTATTTCTGAAGTTTTGACAAGTGCCAGGCTGTTTCACTCAGACTTTTTACTTATATTATATATGAGTAAATTACTAAAATATAATTATTGCTATTTTTCTACGGTTAGAAGTAGGTAGTACCTAAACGGCTCCAGTGTTGAGATATCAGCCGTCAGGCGTCCCCTTAATTGATCATTATATAAATTAGGTACATCACACGTATTAACCGTCTTGTCACTCATCTGCTCTTCTATCTACACGGAAAATTTGAAAGCAAAACTTCAAACTGCTAAACATTATCTTTCCGCGACTATACATTCTAGTCTTAGCCTACCTAGTATACTACAATACCGTTCAGTAAAACACCGTCTACAACCAATTTTTTCTTTACTTTCAATAAATATTATGAGAAGTTATAAATAATCCAGCTACACTCCGCGTTTTGCAAACAATATAGCTTTGGCATGGGAGCTTTTTAAATGTAATCAATGCTAGCGAAAGATAAAGTATACGTTACGATAGAAGCAGAAGAAACAAATAAAGGGCTATTCTTCCCGCGTATATTTTGATCATCAACGCGTATGTTGGTTGCACGATATATTGTGTACAGGATGCAAAGAATTTTAGTGAGAAGAGCACTAATACATTGCGACCATAACCGAAACGCGTGCCCTTTGTCGCCGCATGAAAAAATGATAGTGGGGTGTAAAATACACCTAACGCCATCTATTGACAAACTTTGAAACTAAGAAACTGGCATGATTAGAAAGGGTTAAAAATTTTGAATAACATATAAATAGTATAGGTACTTTATAACGCGGATTAAGTCGCGGGGCATCGGCTAGTATGTAATATGATTGGTCAGAATCACCTATACCTTAGTTAATTATTGCAGGTAACTAATGTGCATCCTGTATATTGAGGAGGACTGTTGTCTGTTGTTATGCTAAGAACAGTCGGATTGAAGCGCGGCTCATGTTCCGACACTTCAGGAAAATAGACAGACCATAACGTTGTAGGCATTGGAAGGGATTATGCTGCATACGCCAGGCAGAATATTCTGGTGAACATGGTACCTACTTCATATGGATAGACCCTTAGGTACTTTAAAATGAGAGTCGGTGGTCGGTAACAAAATGTTAGTTTTTAAACTCATAAGAATGCTTTTAATAAGACTTTTGAAAGAAGGCAAGCGTAAAACTCATCCAGTAGAATAAAAGGTTTTTTATACTATACATATATATATTTATATTTTTTTTTATACTGTACATAGGTACTAGTAAGTAGTTAAGTAGTAAGGTTTGTAATTGAAAAAATCTTTTTACTGTTCTATTTACCTAACTGTTTAGTCCAGCCACAGAGGAATTAATGTCTAGCGCAACCCTTTTAAAATAATATCATCCGTTTGTAATGTTGCAACTGAAGCCCTAATCACAAAACCAATGTTATTGCTTACTGTTGGTTTGATGTTATCCTTAAAACTAAACAATTTAATAAAATAAGGAATGAGATGAAATAATTGAATAACTCTAAGTCTTATGATTACCTTTGAAACTCGGTTTATTTTAAATTATGTGGATGGATATTAAGCCAGATTGGTTCACTCTAGGACACCATCAGCCGGCGTTAAGCGGTCGGATTTTTAAATAAACATTTTTAATGATCGGCCCGCGCCTGCGCTGCCAGGTGTACGCATACGGTGCGCCCGCGCATGCCCCCACCACCCGCGCCCAGCGCTCCTTTGCCTACCTCTTTTGTTTCTAAATACTATTTAATGAAAGAAGTGAAACGAATATATATGGGTTTAATATATGCTGTTTTTCAAAGTGTCTATATACAAAATTTATTATCAACGTTGCCCGCGGTTTCGCCTGATGCGTGGGTCCTCCGGTAATAGTTTATTGCGGTAAAAAGCCGCGATAAAGCTGCCCCAGGGTTTAATGCATCTCCACACCAAATTTCTTCAAAATCCGTTCAGCGGTTTAAGCGTAAAGAGGTAACAGACAGACGGAGTTACATTCTCCATTTATAATATTAGTATGAATTGAGTCTTTAACCTATTATTATTGTTTTTTATGTCAGAAGATATAAATAGTTAAAAGGAGACGCTTTATGTGGATTAATTTATTTGTATTGAATGTACCTAGGTTCCACTTTCTGCGTGGGCCGTACGAAGGTAGGCGCGGCTTCTACGAAAAATGTAGAGCTAACTTTTTACTGATTATACGCCTACGACGATGGTAAAGTTTAAATAAAAAAATCCAATAAAAAATCAACAGACATTTCTGTATTTTTGTTTCGGTCGACCTTTTCTCGTAATTGCATTTGGTTTATATTCAAAGCGTGAGTGTTCCTTTGTCACTCAAAATGTTTGTTACATACAACATATTATTATGTTCCCTACATTAATATTAAATTATCTGGTTATCGTCTACCTCATTTACCCACAGTGCAAGGGCTACCAACCTACATTAATTAACTAAGTTCATGATTATTGTATTTATGTTTTAAAAAATACTTGAATCTAACGAGTACTCCAGTCACCTACTGCTTAGAATCCCGAAATTCACCTTCTAATTTTTGACACTTTTCCATGAATCGTTCGAAACCAAAGCTTAATACTTAATTAGATCAATGCATTTTGTTGGAATATTTCCACTATGGATCATTTCAAATCTTGTTGTTTTTCGAGGTACCTACACAATTTAAAAAGATTCTGAGCAATGGGAAGATTTCAATTAATATTGCTCGAGATTGTTAACAATGTGTTTGTAACGAAACGAAAGTAACAAATGTGGTATTGAAGTGAAGCAAGTGGTGAACAATGACGTTGGTAATTATTAATAGTATTGTTTCGTCGTCGTCGGCGAGAGGCGCCAAGAAATATAGCTTCGGGGTGCGATTTACGGAGCATTGTCAAATTGTGATAGATAATCTAATCATGACAAAAGAGTGATACACGAAAGTTGACTTTAATTAAAACCAAGGAAACAATACAAAGAAAACTACATATTGAGCTTGACTGGCCTGTTGGCGTAGTGGTAGTAACCCTGCCTACTACGCTAAAGGTCGTGGCTTCGATTCCCATCCGGCACCAACATTTGTGTGATGAGCATAACTGTTGGTTTTCGGATTCTGGGTGTTTGTATGTGTTTAAGTATTTATTTAAAAGTATTTAAGTATGTTTATCAGTTGTTGAGTACCCATTACAAGCTTCTCGGCTTAGTTGGGACTAGTTAGTTATTATTTGTAAAGAGGTTTCTTTCTAATATTATATACGCGCTAAAGTATTGTACTCTTTCATGCAAAAACTATATGTTACACAAAACATAGATTTAAGTACATATTTATAGAAACATAAGATGTCACCTTAGTATAGGTTCCAAGCAAGACTATGTCGTTTCCAGTTTGTAATGCAATAAATTACATGTCATAAGGAATGTTTGAGGCAACAACTTGTTTTATTGCATCGTACCGACTGTCAAAACAATCTATTCGAGACTATAATTAATTTGTTTTAGTTCTCGAATTTTCTCACGCACACGGAAAACTTTAAAAAGGCAATAAAAATTAACAAATTAGGACAGGATTTAGCCACAGGTTATATAAGTAAGGTATCGAGAGTAGGTATAATTACTCCACAAAGATATACCTAAATATAGACGAAATAATAATAATTTATTTATTGCTGGATACCGACGGCGCAGGACCGGTCAATCTTCCGGCTTTTCAACCGACGAAAAAAAAAGTAGGTTCTCAATTCGACCCGTATATTTGTTTTTTTTTTTGTTTTTTTTTTTATGTATGACCACGCATAACTTTTTACAGAGCAGTCCGATTTTGATAATTTTTTTCTATTGGATAGGGTCTACTTCGAAGTTGGTCCCATTTAAATTTGAAGAAAAAAATTCTACCCTAAGGGTAGAAAATTAGGGGATGACTGATTAAATTCCTACTAAATTTTCATATTTGAACCAATTCTGTTGAAACTAGGCACAAATAAGTAGTGCTAATGACCCTACAATATGACGGAGACCTGAACTTGATCTGATGACGGAGACGGAAGACAGTTGAGGGAACTCTTCAACGGTGTACAGCAGCTAACTCGTGTTTGGGCTTATTCATTCATCTTAATGAGAACTTTAAACCTAACTTATGATTTATTCGATTACGACTACCATCGATGGGTGAAGATGGAGACGGAAGGCTGTCGAGGGAATGAATTAGTATATTTTAGTCACAAAAAAGTAAAAAATAAAAACTTTTTAACAAAAAAATTAAACCGTCGAAAAAAAGAAACTGAAAAGCGAAAAATAATAACAAGTTACCTTGTTAGTCTATAACTACGCTCCTACACTAATGTAAACCTAAGTAATTTTGAGTCGGCGCCTAACAAACAAGCAAATTAATTAAAGTTGATACGTAAAGTGAAACGATGGCAGCCAAGTTTACGTAAAGTGGAATGATACAAGCAATCAATGAGTAGATCATCAAATTAAAGTACGAAAAACGTAATAGTAAGTAATAAAAATAAAAGAAATTAATTTGTATATGTGTTGGGCGCCGACTCAAAATTACTTAGGTTTACATTAGTGTAGGAGCGTAGTTAAAGACTAACAAGGTAACTTGTTATTATTTTTCGCTTTTCAGTTTCTTTTTTTCGACGGTTTAATTTTTTTGTTAAAAAGTTTTTATTTTATAATAATGAATTATAAATAATTCAAATAAAGCATGTTCTGATTTTATCTACGTAGGTTGTCGCAAAGACTGTAAATACGGCAAAGTAACAAGAAAGGGAAATAGGAGAGATAATAGTTTTTGAGACGTAGCACGTAGGTTAGTTATAGGTACATAATATAGGTCCTGACGTAAGTCCATATCCATCCAACTAATATTACAAAGGCGAAAGTTTGCAAGGATGTGAGGATGTATGTTTGTTACTCTTTCACGCAAAAACTACCGAAGAGATTTTCATGAAACTTGGTGCAGTCCTGGAATAATATATAGGATACTTTTTAACGCGGACGAAGTCGCGGGGCGTCGCCTAGGTAATAAAATGCATACATAGATGGCGCTTTTCACAATATATAAGGGAAAAACTTTTCTATGCTGGCGAAGCCGCGGGAAAAGGCTAGTAGGTAAGTTATTATGAATATCTCATTTCTCGCTTAATGTGGGTGTAAAAAGTTAGATATACGTGGCAATTTCTTCATTGCTCTACGTGAGGTCGGGTCATTCCAAATCGATCACATTTCACTTCACCATAACAAACTGTACCTACCTAACGAGCGCCCGTTATCCCACTGCGATTGTGCAATCCACAGATCTGAGAATACGGATATTGTTACAATATGCCTTGTAAAATAACCGATCGTAAGTCCATATTATCGCGTTTCTAATGTAACTCCAAAGAGAATTTATACGGTTTACATTTTGATACACAGCGCCACTTGATACTCTAACGCTCACGCTTTTGGTAGACTTGCTTGGGCAGTCAAATGGACATTTTATCATTTCTAAGACAACAAATTATGTTACTACAATATTAGCATAACCTTTGCCCTGTGAACACAATATAAAATTAAACGCTATATAACTATTAGGTACTTTTATACATATTTAAATAGCTACTAGATGTTGGTTGCTATTTGCATGTCGTAGGCATAGAGTTAGGATCTCTTTGGTTGGCGGCCGCAGGGAGCGCGCGCGCCACCAAAGACATTCGAAACTTCTTGGTCGTAGGTATACCTACAAAGTTTGTTAATCGAATGCTCACAGACCGTCTCGTTCAATACGTTTGCTGAACGCCAAAATTCGTGGGTTCGAAACTATAGGTACATACCCAGGACAGTGAATTTAGAATTTGTAAAAGCTTGTACTAAAAAGACTAGTGAACATCCCTCGGCGGTGATGCCGCGTTGAATAAAAAACAAGCTAAAACTTGCAGAAGAACCAAACAGAAAGAAACCCAATTTGAATACATTCGGTGGTTTCGAGGAACAGCGACTTCATGTGCTTCAGTCATGTCAATGTTGGCATCGAAATCAATAAACAGATTATGTACGTTCTTCTATACTTACCTACGTACTTTCTACTGTTTAGAAATGCCTACCCTCACAACAAGGTGTGTTATGTTTGCCAAATCGAGTGGAATATTCGATTGATTTGATACAATATTTCTTATACCTTCAACTTTCTTCAGCGGGCTCTAACTTAGAATATAAAACGATTTTTTCTAAATAAAAGTCCAAGATTTACAATATGATTCACTGAGCCGAACTTCTATTATATACAATTACGAATTACGATCTCTCGCTATTCCTTTCCCACTTTAAAAGTTGATAAGTATTTGAAATTGGTAATTCGGTGGGAAATGCAAAAAGGAGGAAACTGAGAAAATAATAGGTAAATTTGTAAGTATGTAATCTAATCAGTATTCGCGATTGAGTTTTGCCTAACTCGGCATGAATACATCCTGAAATACTGAACTTTTGGATTGATGGGTTGAAACAACCTGAAAGCGCAAGCTCAAGTCGCGGCCTGCAGGAATCCTGCAGGCAGTATTTTTGTATAATACCTAGGCCGAGGCTCTTTACGGATCCACCGCACGGCCTACTTTTATCTTACCTTTTGAACCAATGCGTATCAGAAAAATCTAGGGTCCCATGGCTGTTTGGTTTCAAAGTGCTTGAAATGACAGGCAGTGGGTTAATTGCGCATCGCGATCGGGTGTATGCCTTACTATTAACGTCAATAATCATATTGCAGTAAAATTTATATCAATAACTCACTTACACATGATATTATTGATTTATCGTAAGAGCACGCAACCGCCGAGTGCGCTACTCTGTGCGATAACGTGGCCAAAATAACTCCCGTTGGGCATCTCAAACGTTCCACAGATAACAGTGGCCAATGCCTCATACACTTTTATTTTTATTTAAATAAAATAAAGCGCCCACAAGAGTTTTAGAGCGGTAATGTAATCGAATTATGAAAGCAGAATATTTATTATTATGAATCAGAAATATAGAACAGGCGCGCTGCATTTGAAACGGCTATTCAATAAGTACCTACCTACTAGTGTATGGGTTTAAGTATTTCGTTTTCGTCATAATTTACACAGCATATCCAAAATCCCTTTTATTCATCATTATTTTTATTATCGGCCATGTATAAAAAAAACAGACTAGGTAGGTACGCGAATTAGCCCTTCTTTATTAGATCATTTTAGACCACGCTGTGTACGTCGACGCTACACATTGTGTGCCTATCGTAAACTTTGAAAGCATTCAGGTAGGTATTAAATATTTTATTTTATGTATAGTTTTTGACCAAATTTATTTTATTGTAATCAGTTGTTTGTTGGTAAGACTATTTGTATTCACGTTAGTCGTCTGCATATAACGTGATCGTGCTATGTGATTGTGATTATGTGAATAGTAAACACATCTTTAATTGCACCCCGATGATTAATTAATGAACTTTGTTTAGCATTGGGTAATGCTAACGATCAACATTATAATTCTAATTCATGTTTAGTAAACCACGACAGATCGGATAACCGCACTTTTTGAACTCCTTCACAATTTCGTGTTTGAGGATATTCCTATGTTTCAATTTCATTAATGGAATAATAATTTCCGATTTCCTTTGTTTTAGAAATTGCGTGACGACGCGGAGAAACTAGCAAGACTGAGGGTAGCGAGGGAGGAGGCTCGGCCAGAGCAGTCGCGACATTCCTCTGGTAAAGGTAGGCAGTAAGTAGTAAGACAAGCGAACTGATTACGTACCTTTCGACGTACACCACGTACTTAGGTATATAACTCTAGATTGCTGCCCTGCTATTCTGTAAGCGTATTTGTGCAACTCGATCCTGAATCCGCAATGAGATCGGTCTCTAACTCAATGATTCATAGTTCAATACTCATTTTACTTCGCAGGTGAAGTGTTTATTTTGTAGCTTGTATTTGTTTATACAATGCGACATCAAGGTCTTTCATGATCGGATGCGAAGTGAAGTAAGTGACTTGCGATGTGATGGTCGAGTTTTAATTCGTACTTTACAGAATCACACAGCTGTTTCTTTCACTTAGGACATTTACACTATGACAAGTTTGAAATAATTTGAAATGGTGTATATATTTTTTAATGATTTTACGGCCAATTGGAAACGAAGTCTTTAAATATTACAATATATCAGTAATATCACTTGATAAAGCACAGAATATATAATAGTCTAATAGTGTAATAGGCCGTATCGCGGTATCATAATAATAATATCACAGAATTTCCGGAAATTTTGAAATCCGCGATACTAGGGTGTCGTGATAATATTGACCGGGTAATAATAGGCCCAAATAATTAGTGTCCCTACCACTGGGCGGGGCGCGCCCGCCCGCCGCCCAGCTAACCGGCCTGTAACTTTTTCATACAATATTTTTTTGTTCCATCTCTTTGGTGGCGGAACACTAATGTTCCTAATTCGAAACTCATTAGGTATCTACAGCAAAGCAGCTCTTCCTTTTCATGCTCTTTTCAGGCCCTACTTTACTCGCACTCATTGAAGAACAATCAGCGTTTTCCGAATAGACTCTTTCAATTTATTAATAATTAATGACTTTCAGAAAATATATTGCCTGGTGGTTGCGAGTCGCTGTCCTGCAGCGAAATACCAGAATCGGCTTGCAAGCCATACAACAATGGCACATTGCACTCCTGTGTGTGCACCTCTAATGGAAAACCACCAGAAAAAGATGACAAATGCCCTCGGAGTACAGGTATTTTACAATTTTATTCGTTTTTATGAATACTATACTAATTAGTATACCTAGCCCTCATAGGGTCCTCGTTATACCTACCTCGTAACTAAATATCTACCATCTCATGTTATAATAATGTACAGTATACGAGGGAGCAATAAACAATCTTAGCGATACAGCGCGGCAACGCCGCGAGCGTTATGGGCACCTTTGCACCGGCTACGAGGCGAGGCGGGCTGTTCGACTGATAGGGTCATATGTACATAGTTTTATCTTTGTATTTTTGTTGTATTATTATGGCTATTATTGTAGGTATGTGTTTTATAAACAATCTTGAATTTTGAATATTATGTTCCCCAATTGATTAGGAGAAAACCTATTTAAATTATACCTAAATATAATTGCCTTCCATTCTTGCTACAAACAAACATACTTAATTACGATACGAGATGGTCTATTGTTCAAACTGACATGTATTCGTAGGATAGGAATGGCTATTGTGGTGTTGATTGCTGTTTCACTGTTGAGTAAGCAGTTTACGAATTGTAAATTACAACTATGAGTGAGTAGGTAGGTAGCTAATTAATTTCACTTTGTTTCAAAACCACTAACGTAGTTAGAACTAAGGAGAATGAAATGAAATTGATACTTATCGTGTTATGAAATTATAGCTAATTATCTTTAACGTTCTATATAACCGGGATCTCATTTGAATGCGTATTCGTTGTTTAATAGAGCCATTGACTTGAGATTTAATCCCCTGTGAGTCATCTAGATACACTCGACCCTCTTGTATATTTATAATATGCCTACTCCGGACAGGCAGATATTCGGCAATAGGTATAAAAGGTAGGTAGGTAGGTAGGTTTTAGGTGGTGCTCAGAATCACCAGCTCTACATTCGTAGTCGTTCGTGCTCTACTCGTAGTTTCGTCAATTTCGGAGAGTTCTGGTCCGCAAGCTTCCCTTGTAAGCAACAAATGAATAACAAATGATCAATGAACAATTTTTTATGGTCAATAAACTTGAGAGTAATTTTGATGGATTAATTATGTTACCTAAATGTCCTGTCATTGTCTAATTCTCTTCCAGTGCCTGCGACACCGAAGCCAATCCACAACATCTTCCCGCCGTGGACGACCAACAGTTCCACCGACAGATACGTGCCGCCGGCGTCTCCCACCGCACAAGTGAGACCATCCATCTTCATTACACATACACTCTGTTATCTGTTCATCTATCACGTTTTATATCGCGGGTGGTATTTATATCACACCGCACAGTGACGTTTAATATGAATTTTCGAATACGTCGTGCCGCAAGTTCTCTTTTCCAAAAAAATACGAAAAACTTAGTCTAACCGTAGACAGAGAAATCTTCTATCTACGAGTCTAAGAATATACTACAAGGCTGTCCAGCATTATTTAGCTGTCGTTTTTGACCACAGAGTGTAGACAAACCCATCTTATTTTTAAAATTTATTTTTGTTTAGGGTTGAAATGCTTGTTTTGGAGTGGCATTGTCACTAACATTACGAATGTTTTCGGTGAAACGTTCTATCGATGAAGGGTACTTCGGAATACCATTTCAACTTCACAAGTAAGTGACAATGCCACTCCAATGTGCCTACCCATAAATCTACGTAGGTACTTTTACAGCCTAACGACATTATAAAGTTTGTTGGATTGGATTTTCAACTTCTAACTAGGTTCTGTAATATGTGGGTTACCTCTGCAATGTTGACATTTTCCGCCCTTACTTTACTCAACTGCAAATACTATCTGATTCCGCGACAAATAACAGTAGTGTTATCTATGTTCTATAAAGCCATTCCGGAATAAAACACAATGTACATCGCCTACGAGAATGATAATTCTGATGATAAGTTCTAATGTATTGAGTGGCGTTAGCTCATAGATTGACGCCACTCTCTAGCTAGAACTATTAGCGCTATTAAGTTTATCAATAGGAGTATTGATTTTGAGACTCGTGTCCGGAATGGACGGGGAGGAAAACAAAATCAGTACTTTTCCATGAACTGATAAATATTCATGATAGATCCGCCGTGATAACGTTGGCCGATGTCACCCAAACTGAAAGGCAAAACCATGTTCTAGTTGGTGCGCACATAAAAATGTAATACGTTTTGATGCTTTACATTTACATACTGATTGACCTTTGACGATATTTCGTACTGCACTAGGCTATAACAAAATATGTAGGTAACAAACTATATCAAGTCAAAAGGAACCATGTGGCGAAACTGAGTTATCTGGGCTGAAAACTGCATTTATAAACATGCCGAACCTTACATCCAAGAACCAACCCCCTCCCGTCCGCCCTTCTGTTTTTTTTATAAATTTTTGTAGTGTCGTAGTTTTACAAAACTTTATATATTATCTCGGAAATTAAATGCCGCCTTATGGTCCCTTTTGATTTGCAGCGCCACATTACTGACAAGACCAGAGCGTGGAATACTTTTTAAAATGAGTAAAAAGAATACAAACAATACCAAACAAAGAAAAACTAGAAAAAAAATCGTAGACGATGGAAAATTTGCATAACTTACTTAATATTTGCCAGGTACCCAAATCGTTAGTAAGTGGCGAGGTATTCGCCGAACCTCCGGCCAGCAGCGATTCGCCTTTGATAGGCGCAGGAGTCACCAGTGGCTCATCAGGAGCCCTACTTGTTGCTATAGCGATCGGTGGAGCCCTACTGCTAGTCGTGGTCCTCGTGTCCGTCGCGATGTACTACCTCAGGAGAAGAATACGGATTGTCGATGGAAAGGTACAGCCGGTAAGGAACTACTTTTGACAAATTTGTCTGGTCGCTATACTATTATAGTAGTCTTGCATAAATTTTGTTTTGTAGTCTATACTTATAGTAGTAAGAAGTGTCTGCTACAAAACCCTGTGGACTAATGAAAACCTTGAATAAAAAATTGAAGTACCTTGTAACTATCTATAGTCCATACCATACAACCCGAACCGCACTGGGCCCAGAGTGTGCATTTGACGTTTGCGTTTTGTTTGAATGATAACGTTGAGGGTATATTAGGCCTCAGTCCAACAGGTAAACACTGGCTGGTAGCAGTATATATGACTTGTTCCCAGTAGATCCGTGCTATAGTTCAGTGACTATGCTACAGTGGGAAAAAAATCCATTAGTATAGAAACAAGCTGTTATTACATACTCGTAGTAGGTATGTTGATTGGTTAGGTACTGATAAATTGCTGAAATTCGGTCGCTTTATGCCTGTTACGTTATTTTTAGCGTGTGCGACCAGGGGAACCTTTGCTCGCTGAACGATATATAACGAACCCCCAGTACGGCGTGTATGGAGCCAACACCCTGGCGTCAGTGACGTCGACAGCATCAAGAGCAGTCAACGCTGACGACACTAAAGAGGAACAAGTACCGTTGCTTGATAGGAATGCTCTAACTTTCCTAGAAGAGGTTGGGGAGGGGTGCTTTGGAAAAGTTCACAAAGGTGAGTCGAGTTAGACTTATGTTGCGTTATGATGACTTTTCGCCCGACTTGAAAATCCTTGTGAGTAAGTAATTTAAGCAACACAATACCCAAAAAAACTGTATAGGTAGGTACGTCTACCCAATTTGAAATCGAACCCTTGGCTCGACCCGGAGACAGACGTTCTATTGACTGGGCTATGCCATGTCAACCTTCCTAATGTAGGTAGGTGTACTTAGTTTATTAAATATCTAGGGTTAAATGGCAGATAGAAGTATTATACTTTTTACATTCTTGAGAATGTCGTAAAATAACAAAAACTTCACTTCAAGCTAAGTTCTTCAAGGCTTGACTCTACTCTACGTTTTTGTTGTCATGATTATTTAACTTCTAATTTGTTTACAATAGGGTTACTGCGAACCGACAACGGCGAACAGGTGGTTGCCATCAAAGTGCTGAAAGAAAGCGCGGGCCGCAGTGCTGAAGAAGACTTTGTGCGGGAGGTCTCCATCATGTCAGCCTTCCGACACCCCAACATTCTAAGCCTTGTTGGAGTTGTGTACAGAGGTACATGCAACATACACTTTTGCTCCCGTTTATACACGATGTGCGGTCAGATTCAAAAGTGCAGTCATACCTTAAATAAAGTATACCTATACATTTTCTTACAAGAAATAAAAACTTTTTAACAAAAAAATTAAACCGCCGAAAAAATGCAACTGAAAAGCGAAAAATAATAAAAAGAATCTTTTTAGTCTAACGAAACTCCGACACTAATTAATGTAAATCTAATTAATTTTGAGTCGGCGCCAAACACACATGCAAATTAATTATTTGATTTTTAGTAATTTAATGATCTTCTCATTAATTGTTTGTTAGTTGGCTGCCATCATTTCGCCTTACGTAATAACTTTAATTAATTTGCTTGATTGTTTGGCGCCGACTCAAAATTAATTAGATTTACATTAATTAGTGTCGGAGTTTCGTTAGACCAAAAAGATTCTTTTTATTATTTTTCGCTTTTCAGTTGCATTTTTTCGGCGGTTTAATTTTTTTGTTAAAAAGTTTTTATTTTTTACTTTTTTGTGACTAAAATATACTATTTATTACACTCGACCGCCTTTCGTCTCCATCATTAACCATCGATGGTAGTCATAATCCATAAATCATAAGTTAAGTATAAAGTTCTCATTCACCCACATCAGACTGTACTAGTCCACTGCTGGACATAGGCCTCCCCTAAGGCGTGCCACTGAACCCGATCCTCGGTTCTCCGCATCCAGTCACTACCAGCCGCCTTTCGCAGGTCGTCGCTCCATCTAGCCGGGGGGCGTCCCACACTACGCTTACACAGTCGTGATCTCCACTCGAGAACTCGTCTGCCCCAGCGGTTATCGGTTCTCCGGCAGATGTGACCAGCTCACTGTCACTTTAACGTGCTAACTCTTTGAGCTATGTCGAAGGCTTTGGTTCTCTGGCGGATCACCTATCGTTTCGGATCCTATCTCTCAGAGAAAGAGAAGTTCTCATTAAGATGAATGAATAGCCCAAACACGAGGTAGCTGCTGTACACCGTTGAAGAGTTCCCTCGACTGTCTTCCGTCTCCGTCATCAGATCAACTTCACCGTCATGGTCTCTGTCATGTTGTAGTGTCATTAGAACTACCTAAGTGTGCCAAGTTTTAACAGAATCGGTTCAAAGATGAAAATTTAGTAGATGAACGATCAGTCATCCCCTAATTTTCTACCCTTAGGGTTGAATTTTTTTCTTCAAATTTAAATGGGACCAACTTTGAAGTATACCCTATCCAATAGAAAAAGACTCTGTAAAAAGTTATGCGTGGTCATACATAAAAAAAAAAAAAAAATATACGGGTCGAATTGAGAACCTCCTTTTTTTCGTCGGTTGATAACTGGGTAAGTGTTGTCTGGTGTGGCATACGACGATACGAATACGCCACAAACGATTTACTTCGTCGACTATGACTGCACTTCTGAACCCGATTTCATCACCAGAGTGCCAAGAACTTTTAGTGGCAAAACCACAAAATTTTAATACAAATTTTATTACATACTAGCTGTTGCCCGCGACTTCGTCCGCGAGGATTTTGGAAGTAGGTACCTATCTCTGCTATGTACAGACATACATCGTCTAGTTATAATTTTCCAATGGTAAAATGGATCATTCTAAGTACCTTCACCATAATTTAAGGTATACCATACCTTCAGGAACAAACTATGAACACCGTATCCAATTTGGTGAAGACAGATAAAAATTTAAAAAATTGTTGTTTTCACTTCTATTGCTCATAAGACTTCTCATATCAATTTTTATTATACGTGTGTATTTTTTAACTAATACAGTATGGGCAAAACCAAAACCATAGGAGATACCGGGAAACAGTCTTAGGAACCTTTAGGTATTTTTTCGTGATAACAATTTTGACATAGTAATCGGAGCAGCTGGAGTTCAGGTGGCATGCATGAATAAGTAGTAAGTTCCTAAGTACATTGCACAGTCTGTTTTATAAGAAAACATTTTATTAAATTTGACTAACTTCTGCTGCTTGGATTTTTTTCTTCCGATACAATAAAATGATTCTAACATGAAACTAAGTCGATACGCATTTTTTAAAAATAATAAAAATTATTTTTCACTGGCGTTCTATGAGAAAACATTTTATTGAATTTGACTAACTTCTGCTGCTCAGATTTTTTTCTTCCGATATAATGAAGTGATCCCTATATGAAACTGAGTCGAACCGCATTAAAAAAAATATGTGCAAATTGTCTCATTTTTATGGACAACACACGCTTGACCAAAAAATTTCTATGTCATAAGACACTTTCCCTGCATCTCCTATGGTTTCGGACTTGCCTATACTGTCCCAGTTAAAAAAAACACTGATATCTCCTATGTCTATGACATCGTCTTGTTACGTTAAATGATTTATCTGTAAATGACGATAACTTTTTTGGCTGTCATCCGATTTCAATGAAACAAAGCCTATAAGTTGCGCCAGGCTGTGCTTAATCTACCTGTGAAAACCGCAAGAAAATCCGTTCAGTAGTTTCGGAGATTAGCGATTACAGACAGACAGAAAGACAGAAAGACAGAAAGACAGACAGACAGAAAGACAGAAAGACAAAAAAATTTAAAAATGCTTTTTTGTGTTCTGTTACTCTTTTTTTATCGTCCACACTCATTTTTTTATAAATTTATTCAAAGTACAGACACACGGTTTCTACAGATTTATTATAAGTATAGAAGAAAATTTAAGATAATTTTATCTTAAAATTAACAAAGAGCGGTAGACCCACAGTAGTTTTTTTTGGTATTTTATAAAATTGGTCTAGGTAGTAAGTTTAGGGATCGTCTTGTTACCGCGGGTTCGCATGTATTTATATTATTCCTTGATTTACTGACATCCTTCTAATGTGTGATTTTCGTTTTACAGAAGACATCAATGCCAGTCCATGGATGGTATTCGAGTATATGGAGTGGGGTGACTTAGCAGGCGTCCTGCGAGGCTCCAGGGGCGGGGGCCGGCCCGGGCCCTCGTTGGACGACCCCGCACTCCTGCATGTGGCTCTGCAAGTCGCACGCGGCATGCAGTACCTGGCTTCCCGTCGCTTCGTGCACAGAGACCTCGCCGCACGAAACTGTCTGGTCGGCGCACATCTCACAGTCAAAATTGCCGACTTCGGCATGTCCCGAGACGTGTACACGTGCGACTACTACAAAATGGGCGGCGAACGGCCGATGCCCGTGCGCTGGATGTCCCCCGAGAGTATAGTGTACGCTCGTTTCACACACGAATCGGACGTGTGGGCGTACGGTGTGGTGCTGTGGGAGATATACAGCCGAGGGAAGCAACCGTTCTACGGCCACAACAACGACGGCGCGACGAAGCTGATCTTGCAGGGGATAGTGCTCGTCCCGCCCGAGGACTGCCCGCGGTTTGCGTGCGAGCTGATGAGGGAATGTTGGAGATCAGATCCACGGGACAGGGTAGGTTTCGACGAGATTTGTAGGAAGTTGGAGGCGGCGACTGAGGCCGCGGGCGGAGCGAGTGTGCAGGTGAGGTTGCCGCGACCGCCGCCGCCGCCGCAGGACTCGGCTGGGTATTTGATCCCGGCGCCGCGGACGCCGGTCGAGTACCTGGCGCCCATCCCCGACCCTGATGGGGATTCAGAGTCGAGCGAGGAGGATGACGAGGAGTACACCTGACGGACGTGACGAGCCGCGCTGCACGCCCTCGGCCTCCGCCACTAGTAGCATCACATTATCCACATTCCTGCCGCAGAGTGGCGGCGACCATCGATTGTAACCTGGTGACATCGACAAGGACTACAGGAATGGGAACTCCTCCAAAACCGAACCCTACGTCCGCGATATGTAACCATCACGGTTCGTAACAGTTAGCTAGGCGATCTGGGAATTTATTTTTCTACTTGGTAAGATTTATGAAGTTACAAGAAGGTCCTCTTCAGCCGCGTACACAAGTAGTTATGTAATAGGATTTTTTTCGGGTTACGAACCGTGGGTAAAGCGGACGAAGGGAAACCCAACGCATATAATTATGAGCTAATACTCAAATGGTGTGATATTTTTCATAATAAATGGTTTTTAGAATGAATGTTGCGTGACTACATTATAGGTCGTGGTGTGAATTTATATGTAAACCTCTACCTTTTATGTGCCATATACCAAATAATACAAAAATTAGTTTATTATTAGGTTAATGTTGTATGTACAACAATAGTAGGTACATGTGGTATGTAAAGCATTTGTATAGTATAAGTATAAACAAGTGTTATGTCTTAAAAAACTTTATTAATTAGGTAGGTAAGTACCTGTTTTATAAGTTTAAAATGAAATATACCTACCTTATATATTTATCGAAGCTAACTATAATAGGTATGGTATGACTGACAATCAGAATAATCAATGGCTTGTATTTCGATGATAAATAAAGTTATTTACCTAATTAAATCATTTTGTTTTAAATGTGAAACTACAATTATTATCACATTTTGTTTTAATTGTGATATTATATGAGGGAGGGGGACCAAAAAAGTCGCCAAAAGCTGCATTATCTACACATTTGGGCAAACCTTTACAAACGGAAGCCAACTGCTGCACACACGTTTGCGTTTGCCGTGGTTTGCCAGATGTACACAGATGTGTAGATGCAGCATAACGTTTTTGCTTATGGTTTGGATTTGCTAATATCGTTCAGAATTTGCGCGATTGGCCCACTGGTACTATAGGTATATCCAAATTGATTTGAAGATTATTATAGTGAGATAGATACCTACATATCATTTATTGTACTAGCGAACGCCCCTCAACTTCGGCTGCGTTAAAAAGTACCCTATCTAAATTAATAAGTTAGTCCAGGATAATATGCTATCACTGAACAAGGTTTTATCAAAATCAGTTCAGTCAGCCGTTACCTACGGCGTTATTGAGCAACCAACAGACAAATAAACAAATATTTACACTTTTGCGTTTATAATTAATAATTGTGTAGGTTCGTTGGATTGTTAAATAAAAAAATAATATTGTAGGTGTACCACTGCCTAGCTTCATTACTAGAGAGAGCTAGCGTACAGTCGGCCAAAAAGTGGTATACTTACAACCGTAATGTTGACATTCGTTTACACTTTCGCACGTCATAAAACAATTATGGGTTAGATTGGGTAGGTACCTATAAATATATCCTTATAGGTAGGTACCTTTGTGGGCGCTATCACCACAGAACATCAGAAAAAGCTTGCTACGCTCCCGCTCGCTACGCATCACAGATTAATGGTATAGTGTACTTGGCGCTTTAAGGGCCAAGGTCTATTTCTTAAGCAATATTACTTGTCCTATTTGACAACTTGTCAAATTATTTCATGGCCCAACTGTACCTACACCTTTTTTGTTAAATTATTAGCTAAACAATTCGAGCTGTAAGTATTAAATTAAATTTACAATTTACAAAGGACTTATAAATGTGTAGTGTAGCTATTACCTTTAATATCTATTAAAATTGAATGTTTTGAAAACGTGAAAAATACAGAAATGTTTTATTTTATTTTCCCTCATTTAGAACGAATCAGGAAATTGACTCAGATTGCATTAAATTGTGCTTGGGTTCACTCCATCAGGATATAAAACACGACCAGTTTGCGGCATTACGCCTTCAGATTTTAAAATGGACTAGGGCAGAGAGAAGTTATAGGTAGGGTCGACCGCACATCAGTGGTAACAATCCAGTATAAACTGGTCTCGCGTAGTATTAAAACTCCCTAATAGGCTAGGCCAGCTCAAGGTCAAAGTGTTTCCACTGATGTGCGGTAGACTGTACCTAGACTAGTAGGGAGTGATGGTTGGAAGCATTACTAGTAGGTTTTGCTGTCAGTTTTATCACAGTCAAGGCGGTGACTGACGGATGAATGATCGTCTAATCCGATGGCTGACGAAAATCTGCAAACTTTGATTTTTGCATCATGCAACCATCAGTCACGACTGATGGAATTGACTGACTCTTGCATGACCGTCTAATGGGAACCTAATTAAGTACTAAATTATACACCACTTCATTGGCACCCTGCTGCCATATAGCTATATCACAGATCTCTAATTGATCCCCCGCCCTGCCAGCTAAACGGTTGCTTCTGGAAATGTGAAAAAATTCATGGCAGTAGCATATATAACGTAGTTACAAGGAAAACTATTACGGCTAAGTAGGTTCTATTAGTTTTTGAGTAATAGTGGATCGACTTATGAAAGTTGAAAAAATAAATTATGTTCATAGAACTGCATACGTAAAATGGAAAATTATTTTTTTCCGCGTGATATCCATGGTGTGGGGTATCGTTGGATGGGTCTTTCAAAAATATCGCGGGTGTGTGAAAAACATTTTTCGATTTAGGGATCCGTTTGCGAAATATTAAGCTTTAAAGTGCTAATTTTTGTCACTTTAGTAGGTACTTTTTCTGTCTCCAACTACAAAGTTGACTTTTGTTGGTTTCTTTTACGTTTGGTTTATAAGGGCTGGCGAGGTCTACTGTTCTCACGGAACTACTAGTTAAGTACCTAGATCACTTTAATCGCTCGGGAATATTGCGTAAAAATGCAAACATTAGGCACTTTGTTTCTCTGCTTTTATGTTATGGCTCCAGTACACGTTGGCCAAGTGCGCTCGGCGAATTTTGTATTTGGCGTTTGCGGCCAACGCTCGCCATCCAAGTAAGTAGGTATACATATTAATTTCTTTTCTGTAGTCTGCGGCACAGTCGACTGCACGTCATGCGTCAGTGGAAATACTTTGACCTTGGGTTGGTATAGCTTATTAAGGGAGTTTGACTACTATGGGAGACCAGTTTATGATGGTTTTGTTTCAATTGACATGCGGTCGACCATACACAAATCGCCTACATTGGCAACACTGCAACACACAAGTCGGTCAGTTCAGTTCAGTAGCAGAGCAGCTCACTCACTCAGTCAGTCCCCCACCGGGGGTAGGGGAAGGGGGGAAAGAACTGTTTGCGTTTGGCAGTGTTGCTACTTAGGTACTTTAAAGCTAGACCTAGCTATTTTTTGGTGTACGTAGCTACAATTTAATTAACCTATTTTTTAGCTACTATTTCTAGCAACTTATCACATGACGTGAATACTTCGAGAGTTCGTAGTTCTTCATTCGAAAACCATATTACTACTTTAAATAAGTACATTTTAATAATAGGTACTTACAAATAATCTAGGTAGGTACATACAGATTTTTAATATTCTCCTGTTTGATTTATCATGATTGTTATATTTTACCATTTTATAAAACAGTAACATTTTTTAGTTACTTCCTATTAATATTTTTTGCTCTTTACTTCGAGTCTAGCAACTTCTAGCACCATTTTTGGGTAGAAAAATCCGCCAATCTAGGAACTTTTGCAAAATGTCTAGTTATCTACCAGCTCAGAATCTGAGTCTACCAGGCTAAAAGCAAGCAATCTAGTAGCATAGCAGTTAGCAACACCATATATAATTGTACTCTGTGGCTGGCAACTTGGCTGGCAAGCTGGCAACACTGTCGTTCGGTTCGCTCGCGGTCTTCGCCGGTTGGCACTGTTGTTAAATTTTCTCGTGCAATTTTCTTCTGCTGTGTTTGATTGATTTCGACTAAATAACGTCAACATCAAAATGTAAACTTTTGCGACAGGGTTCTAGAGCATCGATATATTAGAGTGCAAAACATTGATTTAGACATGCCTCCTGTAAATTCTAAGGTGAAGAAGAATGGCGCAGAATACGAGGTAAAAGTGCTATTTTAGTTTTTATTTAGATATATTGATTACTTAGAGCCTCCGCATTATTTTCTATCGCTGTTCTACTTTATTTGGTAAGTGCTAGATAGTCTATAGGAGAGGAGTGATTTTATTTTTGTGTACTGCAAGGCTTTCTTCGCAAATTTCTATTATATCTGGTCAAATAATTACCATTTCAATAACATAAATAGTGTTACACGCTTTATTTACATAATGGCTCGTCTTTAGAACACGACTCGTTGGATACCGAGTTCATAGTGTTTGGCTGCCACCACTGTAGTAATGGGGGTGGCTTGTTTAGAAGTAAAGGGGTATTCTCATCCTAGAAAACATTGACAATGCAAATGCCACTGTTGCTCGTTGGAGGAGGAAGTTAAAGGGGTATTCTCATGGGTATTCTCATCCTAGAAAACATTGACATGCCACTGTTGCTCGTTGGAGGAGGAAGAGTCAAGATCAGACTTGAAAGAGAAGCTTCTCTATCTGAAGTATAACTAAACACAGTCTAGGTAGGTGGCTAGTACCTTTTATATACATTTTTGTAATAACATTTCAGAATATAATAGCTAAAAAATGCACAGCTCTAGACTTTGAACGGTATATTCAAGAGAACAAGACTTTGCTACTGAATGATCCTCTCAGAGATATCTTACTGTACCCCACGGATGATGTATCTGTAAGTTAAAGAATTAATCTTTATTTAAAATATTAAAATTTGGTAGGAACAACTTTGACTTCAAGAATTTGTAAAACTGCATCAAATCTTCATGTTGCCTATTACTATGCCTTCATCAATGTGTCCTGCTGGTCTTGACATAAGGGATGCTGGGCCTAATCCAAGGTCATTCAACAGCCTATAATCGTCAGACTATGGAGAGGGTTATGCTTGGGGTTTCTTTAAAAGTTATGATCTGCAATGAGGACATGTGATGAAGAACTAAAGTCCCTAACATACCCGAAAACATTAGCAAGTTGAAAGGATTAGCAGTGGACGTTTATGGGTTGATGTAATGATTATTATTATTATATTAAACTTCACTATGGAAGTTTATGTTCACTTGAAATCGGATGTGGATCTAACAATGTGGACGAATATACAACATATATTTTACGCTTTTATTCTTTTCAAAGTCTCAGTTTTTAAAGATAACATATCCACAGAGTGTTGTTCTGCCTCGGCGATGGCGGACTGTCACCACAGCCGTACCAGATGTGAGGACAGCAGCAACTTGCCCACTGCTGACTCGACAGGCTCTACTCAGCTATGCATCCAGTTGGAATCTTATACATTACAAGTACAACAGTTACTCGGGGACATATCTAAACTTGCCAAGGTATTTTGTTTAAATTCTTAATAACTTATTTTAGTGTAATTAGTGTCCTAATGTCTATTCTACATCATAAGGATACTCTGACTGACTGACTGACTGGCTCAAATAAGTGAGTCTAGAAACTAGGATTTTTTAAAGAATATTTATGTCAACCATGCGTGAGTATTTAGAATTTCACGCCTACAATACAAAGTCGAAGAGTAACGGCTAGATAAAAATACAATACATATTTTCGCAATTATTAACTTATTTAAAGCGGCGAGCGTATATGAAGAGAATGATGAGGCTGCGCGAAAGAGGTGTGTCAGGATCGCAATACTTGGCGCTCCGTTCTTTCTGCCTACCCCGCCAGGGACAGAGCGTGAAGATATGTATGTTAAAGCAAGAACTTGATTAGGACATGTTTTTTCTCATAGACAAAATTTTATTATCATTATTACAATTTCTTACTGATCTTTATTGTTAATTTAATGTTTTAAGTTAACTTTACACAGTGTCGCAATAAGATTACTGAGGTATAGTTTTAGAAAGTAGAAATCTATATGCGGAATGTTTTAACTTCTGACCTGAATAATATATTCTTATCTTAGTCAATAAAACTGTTTGGAAACGTAAACTTAGATCATATTTATATGCATTACAATCTCTAACCATGAAAGTCTAAAATTTATATTAATTTTATCGTATTCATCAAGGATCATAGAATAAACATTGTAAATTACTACTTTTATTTATGTTGTAACTTAGCATCTGATAGCGATTCATTTCAACACTATTCGCCGGACGCCGCCATCTCAGGCCGTCCGCTCCTCCGCCCGCGTCCGTTCCCCTGTCAACGTACAACACTAGCTAGGGTTAACATTTAATAAAATAAACATCAAATTAGTTTTATTATTTATATGTACTGTATACATTAGTCAGAATCGAACGGTCAATTATTGCAATTACAAGGGACTAAATACCTATATAACTTGATCTATAGTGAGAAAATACAAGTATTTGTTTGGCTTCCTAAAGCTTTAGTAATGTGGTTGCATGATGTATGTATAATGAAATACCAAAACAACTCGAATTCTCATTAGCAACACTATTAGCATACATTTCACGGCAATGAGAGCACCGACACAGCAGTACAACTTTGATACAGTTTACCAAGGCCATCTAAAATTGTATGATCCACTGTAAATCGTAATCAGCTACTATGTTGGTAGGTACTGGAACAGGATAAAGAAATGTAAAACTTACTCGTTTAATTCATTAATTGTATAAAAAGTTTAATAAAGTAATTTGTTTTTAAATAATTTATTGATAGACTTAAATAACACAAAGATGGGATATTGAATTAGCTGTTACCCGCGCCTTCGCCCGCGTGGAATAAGTTTTTGGTTCCCGCGGGATCCGTTTTCCCATCCTCGTTTAGTATTATTTACCTCGTGAAATTTACTGTAACGTGAAATAAATCTTTTAAAGATTTTGGGTACTATTTTCATACATTAAAGCGTAACACACACTGAGCGGCGGCGTTGCGAAAGCGTTGCGGTTTTTTCCGTAATGTTCGAAATAGTATGAAGCCCTTTACATCAAAGCGGCGGCGGCGCGGCGCGTTCTTCATACAAACCTTCGCCGCCGCAACGCTTTCGCAACGCCGCCGCCCAGTGTGTGTCACGCTTAAATTATCTATATGATATATTCTTTGCGCGGTAGGCAGAGGCAATCGTGGAAAGTGGCTGATAATTTTAAAGTGTAATTTACACTTTTGATTATTTTCAGCTATATTCTTTGGTGATGCATATCTATAGTGTGTATATATGTGTGTGGGTTCTAACTCTATTTAAATTCACTTAACAGACCCATAGACAATAAATTGCCAGAAGAAGTATACGACATTGACGCTGAGACTGAAAGTGACAATGAGGCTCAAGCGGCGAAGGTGGACATCGGTACCAAGGAGGGGTACCTCCTCAAAGGGCCCGAGATCGGCTCGGACAGGATATTCAGCAACCTCGCCTCTAAGTCTTTCAAGAAACGTTATTGCTCAATGGTCAGAGAAGCCGATGGTGCTTATATTCTTGAAGTGTATAAGGATGACAAGAAAATTGACACTAAGCTCACGGTTGTCATGGATTTTTGCTCAGATGTTGTTAAAGTAAGTTATTGTTGCCTTTATTATGCTACGTCCACACTCGTGCACTTATAGTTTTTCCTTAAGCGCACGACTGTATCTGAAACGTAGAACGAGTAGTCCTTATGGAAAGCGACATCAAGTTAAGTGCGCACATGTGGATATTCTGATGGTTAATATTGTTGTAACTACATGTTATTTGTAGAACCCAAAACGCGGGAGGTTCTGCTTCGAACTGCGTATGGCTGGCGGCAAAGGTTACAGCTTCTCGGCTGATAATGAGGAAGAGATGAACGATTGGATCAACGCTTTCAAAGCTGCTCTTAAGAAAAGCCACGATAGCCAGGGGGGCCACCAGAATGATGAAGTTTTGGACAAAGGTAATACTTGTTTATCCATCAAAACAGACTGTCTAAAATTGTTCAGCAGTGATGGGAAGTTTCAGGAAAAAATATTCAGATATATTTTAAAAAAAACAGAACTCGCACATTGTATAAAAGCTTCTGCCCATAGTACTCAACAACTGTACGTTATATGTACTTAATTATATATTTTTAAATACATACAAACACTCAGAATCAGTAAGGCCTATTGGCCTTGATTGATGAATGATGACTGACTTGATTACGCTTAAATTTGAGACGCCGACGTGACGCTGACCGCGGAGCCGCCGCCCCCCACGTACGGCACGCTGAAAGGTCTCGAGCACAGCATGAACCCGCTGCTGATGCGGTACTCGCGCGAGACCGACCTCTCCATCGCCGCCGCACGCAGCGAGTGCCGCAACAACATATTCAGCATGCCGTACAAGCGGGCGCCCTCGCCCGAGCCACAGTTGGAACCGTTCAAGTAAGTCAGCCAGAATCATCATCATCAACAGCCTATTAATGTCCCCACTGCTGGAGCTCAGGCCTACCCTCTCAACGAGGGCGTTCGGGCTATAGTCCACCACGCTAGCCCAGTGCGGGTTGGTGGACTTCACATGCGCCTAAGAATTTCTTCTTCGGCGTATGCAGGTTTCCTCACGATGTTTTCCTTCACCGTTTGAGAGCAGTCAGTACATGTACTTAAGTTTCGAGAAAAAACCCGACATGGCCCAGCTGGGGATCGAACTCCGGACCTTTCGATATGATAGGCCGCTAATTATCCCCTACGCCACTGACGCTCTGTATATATAAGCAGATATGATCCAACGATCCAACCCACAAGACGTCTAAAGTGCGGTTAGTAGGTATATCAAACTGCTTCTTTTAATTTCAAAAATCTAGCAGAAACATTCAAGCCACATGTATGAGACTAAAAAATATCAAAATGCCTCACTTTTATACACAACTCAGACTTGGCTAAAAATTTACTCTGTAAATTGTTTGCACAAAAGGTGTAAGGAGAGAGGACCACTAGGAGACTAGGACTCCGTTTCACAAGGAGACATAGTAGTTCCTGACAGTTTCCCTGTATCGCATCTCCTATGGCTTCTGATTTGCCCATACAGTTCCAGTTAAAATAAACTGTACGGCGGCCCGCACTAAGCTTTCTCGCCATTTAAAAAGAAAGAGTAAACTCATACAGCTTCCTCATTTTCCTAACAAAAATAAATTTACGGTACGGGGGTGCGAGAAAGTAAAAACACACTGTTCTTATATATTTTATCTATTGTTCCAGAGAACATTTTGGCCAAAGAATTTTGCTCAAATGCGAAAGTTTAAAATTTAGGTTACAAGCGCCCATAGACGGCGATAAAGAGTTACTTTGCCAAGTGGAGCCGTACTACACGCACCTCGCGCTGTACGACGCGAGGGCCGGCCGCAAGCTCACCGAGGACTTCCACTTCGACCTCAATCACGACGCGGTGCGGGATCTAGTCAACGAAGCCGAGTGTACCAAGTCATTAGTTGAGAATTTTAGCTACGATGTTAAATTAGACGTTAAACAAATACCCGACGAGTGGTTTAGATCTAAGAAACAGGTGAGTTGAGTTATCTTATTATGGTTTTCGTCGTTATTTGTCTTGAAGTGGCGAATAGACGTTCTCTTTCACCCATAAAACCAAAAGGCCACAAGTTCATTGCTGTCATGAGGACTACGTCAGAATTCTTGGTGTGCTGGCTCTCCTACCCTTTAAATACCTGAATTAAAATGTTTATAGTTGAATTCTCCTTGAAGGTTTTGAGGAGTAAGTACAGTCGACCGCACGTCAGTGGAAACACTGACTTTGAGCTGGCCTAGCTTATTAGGCAGTTTCAATACGACAAAAGACCAGCTTATACTAGTTTTTTTCTACTGAACTACGGTCGACCGTACGAACCAATATTCAAGCAGCGACATCTCACTGCACGTCTTAATTTGTCCTATTTAAAACACCTAAAAATCTGATTCCCATCTTTGTGCATATGTTTTCCAACTAAAACATCAGCTCAAATTATTTCCATTACAGGTTGTTATGTCAGTGAACAATCCCCACCCAGACTTATTTCTGGTGGTGAGAATCGACAAAATACTGCAAGGGCACGTGAGCCAAGTGCTGGAACCCTACCTGAAGGCCACCAAGGACCCTCGCTTAGGGCTGAAAGTACACAAGACTGTGCAAGCCTATGCTAACCGCGTGGGCAGCTATAGGATGCCTTTTGCTTGGGCCGCCAAGCCTATATTTAGGTAAGAATTGCTACTGATAGTCCAGTCCCTTTATCCGTTTTTTGTTGTTGTTCAGTAACCGGTTATTAAATAAGAAACTTAATACAATGCAAACTTCCTGCAAAAATATTATGCTGAGAGAAGAAACTTTTATATTGTGTTTAGGGCACAATAATTATCACCAAGATAAATTGATAAGTTCAAACGAAAATCTGTAACAATTTTTTTCTGCAGTCACTGTGAGTTCACACTAAGCCCACCCACTTGTAACTTGCAGGTTGTACAGCAATGATTTGGACACAACGCCGGACTTCCCGGCCATCTACCGGCAAGAGCCGAACAAGATGTCCGACGACGATCTGGTGAAGATTCTGGCCGACTTCCGGAAGCCGGACAAACTGGCCAAGCTGACTGTGATACCCGGATGGCTTACCATTAATATACAGCACAGCAATGAACAAATTTCAAGTAAGACAATATACATATTATTTTCACGCTATATTCCTTGTGGGGTAGGCAGCGCCAAGGATCGCGATCCTCTGTTAACTGTTGTTCATCATCATCAACAGCCTATTAATCTCCCCACTGCAGGGGCTCAGGCCTACCCTCTCAACGAGGGCGTGCGGGCTATAGTCCACCACGCTAGCCCAGTGCGGGTTGGTGGACTTCACATGCGCCTAAGAATTTCTTCTTCGGCGTATGCAGGTTTCCTCACGATGTTTTCCTTCACCGTTTGAGAGCAGTCAGTACATGTACTTAAGTTTCGAGGAAAAACCCATTGGTACATGGCCCAACCGGGGATTTTTTTGGTGGACTTCACATAAAGTTCCGAAAAACTAATTGTTACGCGCCAAGATTCGAACCCACGGCCCCATGAACGTGAGGCGAGTCCACAACCAACTACTCATATACGAATGGTTCTGTCGGCGAATGGTCCATAGGTGAAAGATTCTGTTGGTGAAACACTAATAAACGAAACGCCCTGTAGGCGATCAGGAGCCCTATTTTTGAATCGTGCGCCTCTCTTCGAGCGGTCGATTCTGCTAATTTTCCTTCGACATGCGATACATAAATTAGTAGAATCGACCGATCGAAGCGACGCGAGTGATTGCAAAAAGAGGGCTCCTGACCAACAGAGAAACGACTATCGATGATTGGTTGCATTGGGAATCCACCACTGCTTTGTTGTTTTAACTTTATATGATATGTCACCACAGATTGCATGACAAGCGCCTTTGCCGCGCTGAAGCCGTTCCCCCTGCCGCCCACGTCCCCCCTGACGCTGGAGCTGGCCACGCTGGGCGTGGAGGCAGAGCAGCCGTACGCCGCGTTCGTGCACCACCTGTACGTGAGGCCGCTCTCGCTGGCCTTCGACTCGCAGAAGATGTTCGCGCGAGCGAGGAACATCGCCTGCTCCATAGAGCTGAAGGAGAGCGACTCGGGAGACAACAAGTCTTTGCAGGTTGGTTCAGTCATTTATTTAGCATGAAATGATAAGCTACTGTTTTTATTACATCTATACTAATATAATAAAGCTAATATTTGTTTTTTCGTTTGTTTGAACCCCCTAATCTCTGGAACTCTACCAGTCGAAATTTAAAAAAATCTTTTTGCATTTGATAGCCCAATTCTTAAGGTTATGGGCTATTTAACATCACGCTACGACCCTTAGAAGCTCAGCTACAAATGTTGCCAATAACAACATCACTGACAAATAATTCAATGGTTGCTTCCGCGCATATCAGGTGGTGTATGGGCGAACGGGCATGACAACGCAGCACCGGTGTTCTGTGCTGCACCACAACGCCAGCCCCGCGTGGAGCGACGAGGCGAAGATACGGTTGCCCGCCACCATCACGCCTCACCACCACCTGCTGTTCACCTTCCACCACATATCCTGTGATCTTGCCAAGAAGAATGATGCTAATGTTGAAACTTGCATTGGGTGAGTATTTACGTCCTGGTTAAGTTTCTCCAGTTCATTATTGATTGAAGTAGTAATGTGACTCTTACGGTCAATTCAGGCTAGGCGGAAAAATGCTCGAGAACTTTTTATGTCGCTGAAGTAAAAACAACTTGTCTCAAAGCTTAAAACCGAAAACTGCTCGCGCGGTCTTGAACAAGTAGAACAGTGTTTTTACTTTAGCGGCATAGAAGTGCTCGAGCGTTTTTCCGCCTAGTCTCAATTGACCCCCTTAGGGAAATTAAGTGTTTCCCAGGCAAGTGAATGATTTTTTTTACCACTTACAGTACATAAAGACCTTCAGCATTATAAAATCTAATAATTAAGTCATATTGATCCCAATTTGGTAGTTCAATTAGTAGGATCAAAGGAGCTAATAATGTTTTCTGTTTTGTTAGATATGCGTGGGTGCCGTTACTAAAGAACGATAAACTCGCCGAGGAGATTGTGAACTTGCCTATCGCAACACATTTACCGTCGGGCTATCTCAGTATTCAACCACTCGGACTTGGGAAGGGGGTGAGTACTACATCCTAAATTAATTCTTAAATAACAATATTGTGGTTATTGATTTGCTTTTCCCGCGAATAAACTTTATGTTGTTATATATAGTAAGTAATACAGAAAGTAAATTACAATTCTAATATTAAGTAAAAATAAATTTTACAAGTCTAAATTTATAAATAATATCATGCAAATTACTATTCTAAACCAAATGTTTTGGTCAAAATTTACTAATTTATAAATTACAAAATAATAATAATACTAGCGAAAAATATACTGTATAAAACAACATAAAATAATATAAAATCGACACGTGTTTCACCTCTCTACGAAGCATCCTCAGGATGTTGACAGAACGGCAGCTTACGACCGAGAAATAATAATTCTTAAATACCTCAAAAAGACAATAAAATGATGCCAGGTTCATACATACTGACCGTGAATACCAGCAAAAGGAGGTAAACTCAAAGCTCGGGTCAGATGAGGATGGCACCAATAGCGCTCCCATGGGGAACACGTGTAATGTAAACTTAAGTATAATATCAAGCGGCAATCTGTCATTTTGCCAAAAAATAGTTCTTGATATAAAGAGGAAAGTTGAAAGTTCAATGACAGTTGAATGTCAGATTGCCGCCCTTGACTCACATATTAATGCATTTTACAGAACTCTGGTCCAGACGTGGCTTGGGTGGAAGGAGAGAAGCAGCTCTTTCGATGTCAGTTGGTGCTGGATTCCACAGTCGCTACTCGGGACTGCCATTTGCAGAACCTCTTCAGTCAGGCAGAAAGGCTGATAAAGTCCAACTCGCCCCCCACTTCCCCCTCCCCGCCGCCGTGGAATGACGTGTGTAACGCGCTGAAGGCCGCGCACGCAATCAAATTGAGCTCGCTCGTAGCGTTCCTGCCGACGATACTCAATCAACTGTTTGAGTTGATGGTAAGTAATATAAATATAGAAAATAGTTAATAACTTCACATGTTAGTCTTCTCTTCACACATAAATATTGTGATAAATATACAGACTCCTCATGGGTTCAAACCTTCGGGATATGTTCATGGCCTAAATATATAAACTAGACGGGTTCTAAACAAAATATTCCTTAGGAAACTTTCAAAGTTTGAATATGTCGCACGCATGGCGAGCTCATTCATTGGGCAGATAACGTTTTTTGCTATCAAAATAAGTTTTTCTCACTTTCTCGACAGACTTTAATTACTTCACTTTTGCTGTATCATAAAAAAATTCCAGACTGTTGAAAAGAGCTACTCTCACGACATGGGCTATCAAATTGTGAAGTTGATTGTGCATTTCGTTCACATGATTCACGATTACGGGCGAAAGGATCTACTCGACAGCTATGTGAAGGTAACATTATTTTGCGTGTATTTTTGTTTGACAGTGTGCTTAAACATGTAATTACCCAAAAATGATGCTTGAGAATTGACAAGTGTGACGTTCTTGCGTTAACTTCACTCCTCAATTTCTATCTTACAAACCGTCAAATTAGTACTGAGAAGTTTTAAACGCTTGGAGCGCTAGGGTGAATCTTTGCATCGAAAATGAGGCAATTTTTTTACCTACACAAACGGGAACCTGCGTATTTGTGTGTGCAACAGTCGGAAGACGAATCGGAGTGACTAATTTTTAACTGTCATAATCATGAATGAGTGCAACCACAACTGTCCTTATTTAATATCGCATTATTTTTCAGTACGTATTCAGCTGCGTAGAGTTCAAACTGCACACTGTTTTGACGGCGCCGCTGCACATGTTCGTGGACCCAACCCAGCAGGACTTCCTGTTAGGCCACAAATTCATGCAATACTCCAGCTTTTTCTTCGATATCATCGTGAAAAGCATGGCTCAGTACTTAATCAACACTGGAAGGATAAAGGTAACAGATTGCGCTAGATAAAAGGTGATAAATATCTACTTAGTGAAGTATTTTATGGACTTGGCAACACTTTTTTGTTTCCAGAGCCGTAAAGCCCAGTTTTTAAAAAAAGATATATTTTTCTCTGCTCGAATTAATCATAGAGATTATATATTATTATGTATGCTTTTGCTATTGTATGTACGTGGATATAGCGAAAACCAACCACCGTACAAGTATCGCAGCGGTTTATGAGCGGTGACCTTGAATGCGCAGAATTCATTTTTTGGGTCTCTTTGGCGGGGGACTGAGGCGCGACGCGGGGAGGTAGCCCCCCACGGGCGCCAACGCGTTTTATTAGTTCGTACGGTCGCTTCCCGCTCCCGCGCCCCGCTCGCACGTCTCACTCCCCTGAAGTACAGTTGCGCACACATACTGTTTAACTATTAACTGTTGGTTGTTTTCTGTTTGTTGTTTATTATGTTGATTAATTTGTTATTAGCAAGTCGTGTATTGTTGGTAAAGTACAGAAACAAATAAAAACCATAAAAAACAGAAACCATAAAAACGGGTGTTTCGATTTTTCTGATGAGAATAAATATAGGTAATATTTATTACAGTCAAATTTCAAAAATTGACTAAGATACGAGCTGAAGTAGGCCTTTAGTACTCATTGTAAAAGTCTTGGTATTAAGATTTTTGTGCGCGACTGTACACCTGCGCAAACACCCCCACCACTTTTGCCGAGCGCTCATTGAGTTGCGACACCAATACTACTGTGATTAACTATTATTTACCCTTATATTAGATATTTTCAAATAGTTTTTATTATTATTTTGTGACGTTTCAGATGTCGCGCAATGAACGCTTCCACGCGGACCTAATGGAAAACATCGACAAACTGGTGACCGTTGTTGAACCGTCACACATTCTTCAGCAACCGATGCAGACTCATATATTTAACAAAAATCTTGCAGTTTTTCTGAAGGTATGTTAAACATTCAAGTAAACTTAGATACTTGTATTATCTGAAGAAAAAAAACTAAGTAGAAGAATTATTTTGTCTGAAAATGCGGAACTTATTTTAGTATATCCATAATCTGCTCAATATCTCATTTTTAAATTCATTTAATTAATTAATTTCCTTTTTTCTCCACGCTTACAATATTTCTTTTATTAATACTTATAGGTATGGCAGGTATAGCGATGCTTGAGAAGCTTATCATGAGTTTGTGTTTTTTTCAGTCTTGTTTGTCGTTCATGGATCGAGGTTTCGTGTTCCGAGTAATAAAGAAATACCTAGACAAGTTCAAGGCGTGCGATGCCAAGGCGCTGTTCGACTTCAAATTTACGTTCCTGCAAACCGTATGCTCTCACGAACACTTCGTGCCGTTCAACTTGCCATTACAAGCGAACAAACTTGCCAAAGACTCTGATGAAGGTACGTGTCAAAAAGATTTTGACCAACTTAATAATTATTTGCGCATCTAATTATGGTGTCGATTCAGATGATGCAGTTTAACTAAATTTTAGTCTCTTGTGCTCTTTTCGTAACTATAAATAGAAGAAAGAGATGGTATAAATTGTAGAACTGACAAACTAATTTGGTCCTGCCAGATCTTAAAGAGAGAATCAATAGAGGACGCACTATAATAACAACAATAATCAGAGAGGGACACACTTATTACAAAATTGGTAAGAGTAAGCAAGACAGATATAAAATCTTCTATCTCTAACAACAGCCCGGCTAAAATATATAGTGTTTGTTCAGTTTGACCCTGCCATATAAGAAGCGTCTTCTCAAATTATTGGGGTAAAAGACTATTGCTATTTCATGCTATACGCTGATTGCAAATCTATGGTTACTATACTAAATCTATGTGCCAGATTGAGGGAATTTTAATCGTCGCCATGTTATAAATTGCAATAGAAACCTGTCATGTTCTTGTCTGACAGGAGTAAACTATTTGACAGTTCTTAAATTCATGCCATCCTTTTCTTATTTTTCAATAAAAAAAAAGCACAAGATACTCAAAGCGTGCACCATCCGAATCGACACCATTATCGTCGTATCCAGATGTCATAAAAGAATTATTTATTTTATTGCTTTACAGGTTAGGTTGATATTTAATCATGTTATTAATTATTTATTCTGTGGTGCATATTAAAATTTAAAAGTTAACAGGATATTAGCTAATTTTGTGCGTTGGAAGGGCATAACACACTAATATAACTAATATCTTCCAAACAGATCCAGCAAAACTAAAACTGACTGAGGAATTCATCATGAGACATTTTCTTGCCGGGATGCTACTGAAACAGGTATAATTTATCTTTTGAGCGACAACAACAATAATTTTTCTCCCACCAAAATCTTTGTTTTTATTTTTACTGAACAGCTGTCTGTTCGAAATTTAAATAAAACTATTGGTATTAAGTAAGCTCCGTGATGGCCATTGTTCGGAGTAAAAATATCATTCCATTTTTAAATTACACGGCAGATATGAAGTTTTATAGTAATTTATACGACCGCTAAACACGACAGATATGGGTTTTCATGCAACTTAGCTGGCCGCTGCTTGCATGTATTGACCAGTACAGCATTTTCGATTTATCGCGAAGAATGTTGTCAAAATAATGCTCTTTACAAGCATGTTTGAGAAAATGAGGTGTTATGTACACGCAGGTGGAGCAATCCCTGCGCGAATGTTGTCAAAATAATGCTCTTTACAAGCATGTTTGAGAAAATGAGGTGTTATGTACACGCAGGTGGAGCAATCCCTGCGCGAGGCGCCTCAGAAGCGTCGCACGGCTCTGGGCGTGCTGCGCGCGCTGCTGACGAAGCACGAGCACGACGACCGGTACCGCACGCGGCAGGCGCGCGCCCGCCTCGCGCACCTCTACTCGCCCTGGCTTACCATTGTCATCGGTGAGTTGGTAAACATATTGCTTTTCGCCACCGTTAGCCGATTTGCTCGCGGAAATCCAATATTTTCCAGGGTGGAAAAACTCCAGTCCAGGTTTATATTAGGTTTGTTGCAATACGATATTTTATTATTCTGTATTGCACAAATGAAAGGTGAAATTACCTCGATTTAACTTACAAACTTTACCTGTTTGTTGGCATTAATTAACTATTATATACGAGTATATTAATTAAAAAGCACCATAAGACCAAAGTAACTGCATCTTTCGTACAAGGGATTCTTTAAATATCGTTGGATGCCTAAAATGGGATCCTAACGAAGTCTACTACAGTTTTCTCGGCATACAGTCAGAATTTTTAATTTTCTTTCCACAGATAACTCCCATCGGCTGGTAACAAAAACTCTAGCGAGTCCACTGTTGGAGAACGGTCACGACAAAGTGGACGGTGATGCGACCGCGTACCCCGTGGTGGCCGTCAGCAGCGTACAGAAGGAGGTGACGTCAGCGAGCAGCACGCCTCGCAGGAACAGGCTTACGCTACACTTCGACCACTCGTCAGTGAGGAACTCGGCGCACTTCAAAGAGCCCCCGATTATTCATACTAATCACTTGTATGCGAAAGGTTAGTGCTATCAGCAAAGTTCCCCTTACCATTTCAGGATTTTTTTTGCTTGCATGTGGCGATCGTACCTAAGCCCTTTTTGCTCGCTATTCTATTGTTTAGCGAGGACAATGGCCTGAGCAGGCGGTCACTCGGCGCTTACTAGCCGCACGCAATAATAAGCCTTAAGGTGGTAAGGCGGGAACTTTGTCCATGGTACAATATTATTCTGCACGCTGCACATTTAGTCATCTGCAATAAATTACTACGTGATTCTGACTAATGTTACTTACATATCAATTTAAAAAAAGTGCCTGGATGCAAAAAACCGAAGATCGGGTTCAGTTGCGCTTGGGGGAGGCCTATGCCCAGCAGTAGAGGTAGTGCAGGCTGATGATAATGAAAAAAAAAAACAAATATTAAAGTTTATTTTTGTTTTGTAAAAACCGATTTGGTTGTATTCTACTGCGGCGGGAAAGGCGGAGAGGCGCGTGCGTGCTAACAGGGTTTTGAAAAGCTGCTGGTTTAAGCTTAAAATAAGCTATTAGATTTAAACACTAAGTAACAAATGAGCATTGAATAATATTATATAGTGATCTTAGCACTCAAAATCTTGACATTTATTAATTATTGCAGGTAACTAAATGTGCATTCTGTATATTCACTTAAGGCCGGAGCACACCGGACGGATGCGTGCCGCGTGCCTTGGGCAGCGCTTGGGCGTTTGTATTATAGTAAATCTGCAGGTATCGTGTGCCTGCAGTACGCGAACGCGTCCGGTGTGCTCCGGCCTCTAATGTTCTGTGTATGGGAGTTTAGTCCTTTTAGCCAGTAAATATCTGTATTTTTAAATCTATTGTAAATGTTTTGTGAACAATAAAATTCAACCAAGTAATCTTTTCATTATTATTCACTGTACTGTATATATTACAATATGTTGCAAAAAATGGTTTCTTGAGTGCTTAGTGGTATGTACAAGGGTAAACAAGTGTATGTTAAAGATATTGAAACGACTAACAAGGTTGTGTGGTATGATTATTTTAAATATTATATTTATTATTATTAAATTAGCCTATACATAATATTACGTCCGTCCACCTTGGGATACGTTCCTATTTCAATCCTATGTGTTGTGCGTTACACCTGTCCTTGTATGTCCTTAGATGTCGCAAACAGTGTGTCCCAAAGTTCGCTCGAGTCCGTGTCGACAATGTCCGGTGGGGATTCCCTGCCCAGGAACACGACGCGACTGGACCTGAGCGAAATCGGGGATCAGGTCAACAGGTAAACGTTGACATTGGTCACTACCCGCATATTGTTCCTTATATGATAGGATAGTTATGTTGTCTGTATTTGTGTGAACTGTGTATGTCTATAGTTATGTCAAAATGATAATGGAACTTGGTTACCAATCATCAACAGCCTATTAATGTCCCCACTGCTGGGGCTCAGGCCTACCCTATCAACGAGGGCGTTCGGGCTATAGTCCACCACGCTAGCCCAGTGCGGGTTGGAGGACTTCACATGCGCCTAAGAATTTCTTCTTCGGCGTATGCAGGTTTCCTCACGATGTTTTCCTTCACCGTTTGAGAGCAGTCAGTAAATGTACTTAAGTTTCGAGAAAAAACCCATTGGTACATGGCCCAGCCGGGGATCGAACTCCGGACCTTTCGATATGATAGGCCGTGTCTTATCCCCGAGGCCACTGACGCTCTTATCCCCGAGGCCACTGACGCTCTTACCAATATTGAACCAATATTTAAGTTAAAGTTACCAACATTGAGAACGTTGAGCCACTGCGATGTGTGTAGCGGCCTCATAATGAATATACGAGTAATTTCGCTAAAATTAATGGCTTGTGGTTGATCCCCAAATAGTAAAAATATATCCAAATTTGAACATAATTATGTAAATTTCTCTTAATGAGATTGAACGAGATATATCAATATCGAGATACTTTCCGCTTTAGAAGTTATTATGCAAGGTTTTAATCAGGAACAATTACGTTATTGTTATGTTTCGTGTGTCCAGATTCGGTGTGATGTCCGCCGAGGAGGTCCGGGACGTACTCCTGTGCTTTCTGTTCGTGCTGAAGTATCTGGACGAGGAGCGGCTCATGGAGTGGTGGAAGTCGCACACACAGCCCCAGCAGCAGGCTTTCTTCAATGTTTTGGAGTAAGTTGTGAACTTTCGGCGGGTAATGACGACTTTTTATAACGACGACTTCTTAAAAATACGACCCTATCATAAGTTTTGAGTTTTATAAGACCAGCAGCCCTATTTTTGAATCGCTCGCCTCGCTTCGAACGGTCGATTCTACCAATTTTCCTTCGACATCAGATACAGAAGCCATACAAAATTAGTAGAATCGAACGCGCGAACGATTCAAAAATAGAGCTACAGAAATGAAGTTAAAAGTATAAGTACATATGTAAAAATAAGTGAAATACCATTCATTGTGCAAACTAACAGTTACTTCTTTTACTTTCATCCTCAGAATTTTATTGTTAAGTATTATTTTATAATTCGACAATACTATGTAATAATTTATAACATACGGTGTTCGAAAGTCACTTTTAAACTTACTTTGAAAGTGTACGGTAATTTTTCTAACTTTTTTCTAAAATTTGTTCATAGAATCTGCGCCGAACAGTTTCAATACGTCGGCAGAAAGAGAATACTATCCGAGCTGAAAGCAACGACGCCGGACTGCAACGGCAAACCGAAGCCGATGAAGGCCAGGACCCTGCCCGCGCGGATGAGCCCACCTGACTTTTCGAAGGAACCGCCAATCATTGTCGAGAAGAATAACACTGTGAATAGAGAGAATCTCGTCACTAACACCGTTACGACAGGTTAGTAAGGACAGCATTTTTATATAGGTGGTATATGAAACTAGTTGTTTCCCGCGGCTCCGCCCGCGTTCAAAAGGTTTTCCCGCGGGAAAAAACCCTTAGTTGTATTCGTAAGTGCTAGGAACGTTTGTGCAAAATTTCAAGTCTTCTAGGCTCAGCAGTAATATCTTATCTTGAATCAATATTTTCAGAACTGGAAGCAATAGCCGAGCATGCGGTTGTATCAGCTGGTTGCTTAGCGACGGAGGTGGGTCTGATCATCATCGACCGCGCATGCCTCTTCATGAAGACGCTGGGCGCCGCTGACGGCATCGCGGCGAAGCCCTACATCAAGCTGCTGCAGTACGCTCAGAGCGAGACGCTGTATAAACACCTGTTCGCAGCGTTGAGGGCATACATCAATCAGTTCTCAGAAACGCTGTTTGAAGGTATATTTTTAATATATCTTTATTTTTCATATAATATTGGTGTCGCCAAAATTCACACCAGCGCTGCTACTTTTTAGTAGGTACTAATTTGATTGTTCGTAAGTAGAGTAATTCTGTCGAATATTGTGACCGGCGAAGGAGCGTTTTTTTTATTAAATTTTTATAATGGTACTCGAATTTGATAAAATGAATACTTAAGACACGAAATTAGTTTTCATTAAAGCTCATAATCTATAGTGAAACAAGAAATTTAGGTTTAACATGTGTAGGCGGCAGCTCGGTGTGCGCGGGCGTGGTGTCAGCCGTGGTGCGGCTGTGCGAGGCGCGCGCCGCGTGGCTGCGCCGCGAGGCAGCCGCAGCGCTCTACCTGCTCATGCGAGCCAACTACCAGCACGGCGCCGGCGGCAGCCTCACCAGGGTGCACCTACAGGTAACTTACTACTACTTCCACACTAGCATGGCCTCTCGTTCGAAAACTTCTCGTCCGAAAAAAGTCTCTCAACGGGCTATGAAAAGAGCATTGCTCGGGATATAGGATCCGAAACGAGGTGATCCGCCAGAGAACCAAAGTGGCAGTGTGCTGGTCACATCGTAGACGAGTTCTCGAGTAGAAACCACGACTTGGCAAGCGTAGTGTGGGACGCCACCCGGCTAGATGGAGCGAAGACCTGCGCAAGGCGGCTGGCAGTGACTGGATGCGGAGAACAGAGGATCGAGTTCAGTGGCGCGCCTTGGGAGAGGCCTATGTCCAGCAGTGGACTATTACAGGCTGATGATGATGGCCTCTCATCACAGAAACAGGCTAGTGGACGCGCACCTTTAGATGCACTTTGACATTAGTGTTACCCACAGCTTATAATAAAATAAATAAAAACAAACTTGTATTACCACAGTAAGGTCTGTAAATCGTTCACTGGGTGATGTGATTCCACATCTACCAGATGAAATGTTGAACATGGCGGTCAGATTATTCAAGACTCACGAAACAATTATGAAAGCTTATTATAAAATAGGCGATTACTTGACGAAGATGCCATGGCAATTGTTACACTTGTAAATTTTTTCTAGGTTATAATTGCTGTATCGAAGTTGCTCGACTGTCCGTCAGCTTTGAACTGCAAACGGTTCCAAGAGTCCTTGTCTGTGATCAACTGTTTCGCGACCGGAGACAAAGCCATGAAAGGGACAGGTAATTGTTGTACAAACCTAAGCATGTTTCAATTGTAAGAAACTGCCAATGAGGGCACGAAATGCATCCCTTCTTTTGCTGCTGTACGTATGATGTACCAGGATCTCATTCTAAAATGAGATTCCAAAGCTACATTATTCTGGACCACAGACGCCAAGAATTTAATTTTTCTGACTCAAGAATTGATCACTTTCTACTCTGCAACATAATTCGCTATTTCATTTCTATTTGGATGACAGGGTTATCCAACGAAGTGGCGGAGCTGATGCGCCGCGTGCGCACTGTGGTTGGAGCCAGGGCGCGCCTCGCCGGCGTGGGCGGTACCGGAGGATCAGGTAACACATTAACAATAAAAAAATTAAAAATATAGGGTTTTTTTGTTTTTCCTTTAAACATAGACTTACAAAGTTACATACTTACTAAAAGAATGAGCAAAACATAAGACGTATTGAGACAAAGGTTGGCCACAAGACTAGGTTTCCCTGGCGCTGTTGTAGGTACTCCTGTAAGTTGTTAGCTGTTGTAGGAGTGTGTAAACACGGTGCGAGTGTTGCCAGGCGCTGGCGGCGTGCACCTGGCGGAGCTGCAGCACGCGCTGGCGGCGTCGTGCCGCGCGACGCCGCGGCTGCGGCACGCGTGGCTCGCCACCCTGGCCGAGCACAACGCGCGGCAGGGCGACCACGACGAGGTACGGACTGGCTTTATACTAGCTGCTTCCCGCGGCCACGCTCTATAAGTTATTTCTGATTTTTTCTTTTTGATCGGCCCCTAAGGGTGGTAGTGTTATGTCAAAATTAAATAGCCTTTAAACCTCAAGAATTAGGCAATCAAATGCAACAAGATTTTTTTCAAGTCCGACTGGTAGGTTAGAGATTAACGGCGTTCAAACAAAAAACACACAAACAAACAATAACATAAAGCGTTCACTCTACACTACTCGCGAAGTTTAGTGGGGAAAAGTAATAGGAGAATTTAAAAAATATGTATGGAAAATACCGGTGCACTCTCGTGCGACTCATGGTATGAGTACAAGTTTGAAAGGGTCAGAAAGAGAGAAAGTTGCTAGAAGTTAGCCAAAGATGAGTGTGTATACCAGCGTCAAGAGAAGCTGAACAAAAAATAACTTTCAAAATTACTGCTCACAATAATATAATAAATAATATAAATATTTATTCATTCTCCACAAGCCAGTATTTTATACATAGTAAGTCTTAAGATGCTAGTAAGAACATTTGGTTGCGGAGACTGACGCTCGAACTAACCTGACTTCTTGATTATTTCGCTTTCTTTTTCTACAGGCGATGTGTTGCCAACTGCACATAGCAGCGCTCATAGCGGAGTACTTAAAGCTGCGCGGGACGCAGGCGTGGGGCGCCGACATCTTCTCCGAGATATCCAGGAACATCCCCAAGGACGAGACCGGCCTCAAGATCGACGAAGGCAAGTGAAACAACTCACTACATACATTATATTTATTCGTTCACAGCATCCACTTTATTTTACCACAGCCTTTATCGCTTTCGATTCTTTCACTATATTTTGGAACTTAAAATCGTGTGATTAACTTAAGTAATATTTTGCCTCATATTATTTCTTCAGAGGCATATTGTGTTGTGAGAAAGGCACACTTATTTTAATTATATCTACACTCGCATCAAATATGTGAACAAATGGTCAAAGTTTTAGACTAAAACACGGCAAAAACAAACTATATCAATTTCACTAAACATGTAATGCTCACTTTTTAGTTTATGGAGTAGGAACAAGTTTACAGTCTGTGTCGTAGTTGTTTGACACTGTGTATTTGGTTAGCTCTTTGAACGTCTCCATGGGGCAGAAGGCGTCGTTGCATCCTGGCACCTCCATCAGACGTGGTTCGGCTGAATCATCATCCCAGTAGTAAATCTGCAAATTATACAGTTGTTAAAAGTTTGGTACACAGAATATATTAAATTAGAACTACAAGTGCTATTGTATTGGTACTATTATTTTCTACCGTGCTGTTACTTCTAGTATAGTCTTGGAGGAAATGTAAGACTAGAATTAATTATAAATAGCACTCATGTATTCGGCGGGTATTTTCTCATTTATCAACACCACCATTTTCTTTTATTATTTATATTTTCTTATTAACTTTCCATTTCTTGTTTCTAACAGGACTGCAAATTATAATCATAGCCTTTATTGCGCAAATAAAATTAAAAACAGTTACAATTGCTGGTGTTTTCTTCCAGATAACATATATAAGGCAACATATTTTATAAAACCAATCCTACCTTAAAACCAAACCGTTGTCCATCGCTCAAAGTAGCCTGCTCTTTCTTAGTGGCTTCTGGTAACTTCTCGTGTAGTTCGAACAGCAGGGCGACGCCGGGGTCCGGCAGGCGCGGCGGGGGCGCGACGCACGCGGACAGCAGCGCCGCGACGGACACGGGCGTGCCCATGCGCACGATCACGCGTGGGCTCGCCGGGTCCACCGTGTTGGACACCGCCTCCTTTATTATTTGTTGTAATAGCGCGCCTGTTAATTAAGTTGACTTTATCATCGCCATCATCATCAGCCTGTACTAGTCCGCTGCAGGCCTCCCCCAAGGCGCGCCACTGAACCCGATCTTCGGTTCTCCGTATCAAGTCACTGCCAACCGCCTTACGTAATTAAGCCTTACGCAATGACGCCCACAGGCACCGGATAGATGGAGCTATTGCTATTGCTCCATCTATCCGGGGCCTGTGGGCGTCCCACACTTCATTTGTCCAGTCGTGGTCTCCACTCGAGAACTCGTCTACCCCAGCGGTTATTGGTTCTCCGACCAGCCAGCAAGCAGTTGACTTGCACTGTTTATACTTTTTACACTACATAAATATTGCTGAATATTGCCTTACCGCCACTTAGTTTTCTTAACAAGTTGTTATGAAACATCATTGAGTACTCCAGTCTAGCCACCTCCATTAGTTTTCTTTTCACATGTTTCGCCCATTTCGGGCTGGCTACCTTAATGTCATCCTGTAAAACACGATAAATTCAAAATCATCATCATCATATCAGCCTGTAGACGTCCACTGCTGGACAAAGGCCTCACCCAAGGATCTCCACGACGACCGGTCCTGCGCTAACCTCATCCAGCTGGGTCCCGCGACCTTCACCAGATCGTCGGTCCACCTTGTGGGAGGCCTGCCTACACTGCGTCTTCCGATACGTGGTCGCCACTCGAGAACCTTTCTGCCCCAACGGCCGTCAGTTAAAATAATAATTCAAAATAATAGACTTCTAAATATGTAAGTACAGAAAAGTTCTGTCGCCGTAGCCTAGGATTAGATTTACCCGCGTTGACGGTCGGATAAATGCCGAAATAATTTCTTCATCATCATCGTCATAATAATATTATACTGCGGATCATTTCCTTCAAAGAATACCAGAGCATAACCCTCTCGTAATACGTTAACGAAGTAAAGTTATGACAGATGGGAGAAGCTCGCATTCTTACCTGTATTAAAAATAAATTATACAGATTGAATGCTTCTTGAGGCGTGCTGAAGTTGGTATTGGTCATTTGCGCGATCTTGTGGAACAGATCGCGGTAAGGCACCAGCAGACCCTCTTCTATAAACGCCTTCAGTATTCTCTGCTTCTCTTGGTTGTATCTTGGACAATTTTCCTCGTATAATAGCTGAAAACAGATGTGAGCATAATAAATTTATGACATTCGCATTAATTCTTCATTCATCATCAGCCTGCACTAGTCTACTGCTGCACATAGTCCTTTCCCAAGGCGCTGAACTGAACCCGATCTTCGGTTCTCCGCATCCTAGCCGCCTTACGCAGATCGTTAGAATCACCTACTTAATTATTGCAAGTGTCTAATCGTGCATCCTGTTGAATCCAAGATAAGTTTTGAAGAAAAAGCTGTATCACTTACGTAGTCTTTGTCCCGTCGTGGGTAAGTGTAGGGTACAGGTTGCCAGGCCATGGAGTCGTTCCACGTTTGCTCTAGCGAAGGCGGCCACAACCCCGCCGCTATCAGCAGGGCTGTCATCTTGCTCAGCCCTGTGTCTGAAGCTATCACTATACTTGTCTCTGAAAATGAAATAGGAACAAGCCTCGATTAATTAAATTAATCGTGTACAAAACACTTGTAAAGACCGGTTTAACAACTTTTTAATATACAAGAAACTTGTTGGTTTCACATTCAAACTACAAATAATTTTGAATGGAGAGTTGAATGTTTGTTCTAATTTTCAAAGGTTGCATAGGGTAGGGGTATTTATATTTTATTACATAGTTCATCATTGTTACTTATTGTAGAACATAAATTACCAGACTCGTAATAAGCTCCCAAAAATTCGTTATATCTTTTCCTAAGTAATGCGCCCATTTCGAAAGTCAGCATCTTTCCTTCCTGAAAAGAAAAAAACCTTAAAAACATGTATTTCAACATGACGTTTCAATCTCTAACGAATCAGCACATTGATTATTATCTATCACAGAACAAAAGAAGTAGTCTATCCATGTGTTGCCCGTTCACAAAAATTACATAGATTCCTATACTTATTAGAGTTCGCTGGGTTCCTACCTAAAATATACATTCAAATTGAAGTGCCTTTTACTTTTGTTCTGTCTAAATCAATCAGCATCATCATTACATACATATTTTGTTGATTTTTGTCACATCGATGTCGCGCTGTTGTGTCGCATAATTTAATTTATAATGAATTGAACGAGGGGCCTAAGATTTTTTTTACATTAGCGGCAGGCGGCATAAACTGCGCGAGCATTTTCCCGTTCCGTCTGAATTGCCGTTTACGAGCGGCTTTCTACAAGTGGTTGGTGACGTGGGACTACCGGACAAGTCGACAAGCAATAAATCATTATTACTGTCCGCCGGCAATCTGCGCCTGCCTCGTTCCTGTTTAGCCGCGCGCGACCTTCGGGACTCCCTCCCCGACCGGGAAGTATGCGGTCCATTACAAAGTCATCCATCCATCTTGGTCTCTCTCCCCAAGTGTATATACAAGTTCAATGTTACGTCGAAAGATACGGAAGTTAACTTTGTTGTTACGAGATTAGTATAGTATTTGTGTAGAAGAAAAAATTACCAATTTCTGGCTACAAATAAATATTAATGAATCACTTGACACACTCCACGAATTCGTCCGATCTAGATCTTTTTTACTCGTATATGAAAAAACATCGACTACAGAGAGACTCAAATGCAATTTGTTTCGCATCGTATATCCGGTTTTTTTTTCACATTTCTATGCTGCGGTGGACCGACGACATAAAGATGGTGGCCGGAAGCGGCTGGAAGGCTGATATATTGTACGTATGAAATTCAGACCCAACCCAATGCACTGTATCGCAGTTGCAAGGTCAGACAGATCATTACCGTACCATTTTATTTCGTTTTTATTTATGTTTCCGCCTACAGAATGACGTCGGATGGTGAAGGAGGACATAATATCCCATTCTCTTCATTCTCGAGTTTGTGGTCCTTTTTCATATAGCATTGGACAGAGGAAGTTTGTTTAGTATGAAAACGCGACATGATATCATCAGCCTTTCAGCGTCCACTGCTGGACGTATGTCTTCCCCAATAAACTTCTTTAGGTCGTCGGTCCACCTACATGATCTAATGGACTCTATTTCCGAATTGGTACAATTTTCTCTTATAATGTCCTACATAAACAGCTATATGAAAAACATTACCACATGACATTTTATATATCGTGCTATTCATGACCATTCGCAACGGTTACCGAATCATTGAGTGAATCGAGGAACTGCGCTATAAAGGTTCTATTATTGTGGTCCGACTCGTTTTTCCCATGACTTTCAGATCTGTGCAATTTTATATGTGAAACAAGTATGTGTTGAAGCATTTAAGTTATGTTATGCATTATATGAACTTACATTCGTCATGGCTCCAGCGCCATAAGGTGCGAAGACATGGTCAGGCGGGGAAGCCCCCAACAAGGCGAGCTCACACTCACTGGGCGTGCGCTCTCCATGCGACATCAACTGAAAGCACATGATAATTTCGTTTATTTTTATAAAGTAAGGGTCAGCGCAAACGTATCGGAGAGAAGCGCGGCGGGTTTTACGCGGATAATTAATCACATCAGCCCTTCAACGTCCACTACTGGACATAGGTCTTGCCCAATGAACGCCATCACACCCGGTCCTGCGCTTTCCGCATCCAGACGCTTCTGGCCATCTTTAGGTCGTCGGTCCACCTGGCGGAGGGGCGTCCCAACAATCACATTGACTATTAATAATCGTCTTTAAAAGTGTTACATTAAAGATCAAAGACATCAGCAAAAGCATCCGCTGGGTACAATTTACTCCTTCGTGCAATTTTGAACTTTATTTCAAACTAACTAACCTAACCTTTTCTACTTGGTCAATAAAAAATAATCAATTGTATTGAACAAACTCACCACGTGCACTTGTCGTAGTTCGGTCACTTCGACCGTGGAGTCCTTCGTCAGGATTACTGCTACAAGGGCTAAATGTGGAAACACAAGATATTTATTTTAGCTTAAAATTACGAAATCGTTAATTACTTTTACCCAAAAACTATAAAATAAACGACTATGGTCGTCAATGTAATTGTTTAAATAGATAAAATCAATTTAATTATCCATTGTTTGGGATTCTTACAATTAATTCTAAGGCTTGTGAAGTCTGAGTGGCATAACTGAATATGTGTATGTAAGTATGACAGATATTATAATATCCAGGATACAATATCTAACACGTGAAAACAAAATGTAAATATCATGTTTGGCTTTTAGTCAAGTGGGAACCAATTATACTATCTATTATTAGTAGATCCTGTTCACACGTCCAGCCATGGTTACTGTTAGTGGTTACTGGTTGCTAATAGTGGTTATTTTGCAATGGGTTTGTTCAACTGCAACTGTGGCCCACCATTACTTGTGAAAAGAACTATGCTTGCCTTAACGGAAAGGACAATTCTCAGCTCGTATCTCTTAGAATGCTCGCCTTTAGCTCAGTCTGCTGTCTAACTTGTCTAAGAATTGTTCACTTTCCGTGCTCGGCAATATGATTCAGTACCGGCAATGAGCGAGACGCCCACCAACACGGCGAGACAGCAGCAGGTATGTTCTGTGCGCATGCCCTGCGTCGCCGCGTCCGTCGCCTTGGTCGGCGGCTCCTCGCGACCGCCCTCTTCCCTGCACAGACGCGCCAACACGCGTTAATCAATATATACTTATACTCTATCCCGAACACTAGATTACTACCATCATTGAGTGCTCGTACTCTTTATTTATCCAGCTGTATTTGACATAGACTAAAGCAGTAAGATACTTATCGTCCCCAAAACATAGACTAAGGCCTCACCAACGGCCTACAGAAGCTGAAAACATTGTTGGATTCAGCCCTTTAAAATAAAATTATTGCCACGACCAGACAGATTCAGGCATGCTAATGTTCCTGCATCGGGCCCTATTGAAAACTCGGAATTTTTATCGATGAATGTAAGCGGTAATGATTGACGAAGTGACAAATACTCCCGTGAAATTGAAGGCAGGTAGTCACTCACATTTTCCTCCTTCGGGTAGTCAGTTCTACATCGTGATCCGAACGTCAGTGACATGCCCTCTCATATCCATAATGTTTCATTCACAATGTATAATGTAATCACTAACACAGAACAGCTAGCACAAAGTTGTATATTGTATATATTTGGGGTTGAAGAAACGGCGGCAGGAAGTTGACGGCGCGCGAGGCGAGGTCCCACTGATTCGTGCGGGACGCGCGCGCAGATTCACGGTCGCTGCGACCTGCCTGAGATGATTGACTTTGTCCAATCGATTGTGGCACGGTACCTATTAACAAGCGCTTGCGCATCGCCGGCGCCATTTGTATGGTCTCACTCGCCTCCCTGGTAATGCCCTTGCCGATTCCGATTTGAATGGGAAACTCCATTTCGCTTATCATGCATGAACGTATTGTCGGCATTGACAGTACATGTGTTTTGTACACGTTTTGTACCTACATAATGGTAGGTAAGTATATAATGCACTTGTACTTGCATACAATACCTACTACATTCATTTCCTTTCCGAACAAAAAGTAATTTTGTCAAATGAACCTAATCTACTATTAACTATTCAACTTTAAACATGTCTTATTCGTTTGTATAGAATATATTGAACTATGCTGATAGGTACCTAGTTTTCCTTTAATTTAGCAATTTTTTTTTTATTTTTAGTAAAACTTCAAGTAGGTAGTTTTTTTCAATAATTGAAATTCTAGATTTAATATCGCCTAACGGGTTAACGGTGATAATATTATATCATAATTATGTAAAAAATCTGCAGGTAGGTATACTTCCTAATAGTTTTCTCTTTCTTTTATAGTTCCGTCAATTACATATATTGTGATAGGAACTGTGTACGTATACATGCAATTTGCTATAATTGACCTTAGCAAATACACCTCGCGGTCCCTAATTTGTTAAATAGACAAAAATAAACGGTACTCACTGTATTTGTATGCAAATACTTGTTAACTGCACCATTATCAGTTAATATTTGTAACGTTCCACGCAGCTCAGAAGTATGTTGTAGTTAACAGTAGATGTGATCTTGAAAGACAAAGTCGCCTGTCTCTAACAAAGCAAATTTAGTATTTTATCTAATCAAATTATCATGAACTGCTAACAGTGAAGCCTCCTACTTGCTCATAAAGATAATTCACAGTAATCACGGTTTCGGTACAACTCGATGAGCGCCCTTGCCTTCGTCTCGGTGTTGTTTATTCCTACTAATTATGGATGTAACTTACTTCCCCTTTTCGATTATTAGTGCCGATATACTACGTTGCTTAATATGGCGTCCCCAACTTGTCGATGTCCACTGTTGGACCTCGCCACTACTCAATCCTTCTACCCTATCAACGATGACGCTGGACTTAGAGAACTCTATGTTTATCCATTACCATTGGTTTTTTAAGAGCCTCTATACAGATGGATAATTTATCACTGACAATACTAGGATTAGGATTTAAAGGTTATTTTAAACAAATAAATTAATCACAGCCACTTTATTCGTCACACTACTGTTACAACTATCGCTAGGTATTACGTTTTTTTATATAAATTAATACAATAACAATATGTACTACTATCATTTAAAAACTAAAATTTATCAAGCTAAGCGAAGGCAGAAAGACGAATTGGTTTCCTTCAAGAATGACCAATGGACTCTTGATCGGGATGAGTGGAAAAGGAGAAGGTTAACTTTTAGACAAACTTATACTTATAGAAAACTATGGTCGTTTGGGGCACTCTCTTTTGTACTCGTCCATAGACAACACGACGTCCTGCGTTAGGTCTAGGAATGTTTCATAGTCGCAGATCGGTAGCCCACTGCAGCCTTCTATTGGAAGTATCTTCCCCGGCTCACCACCCTCTGGCGAGTAGACGGCCTGCACAGACAACAATTACAGATTATGCTGTGACTTCGCTCGCACCGTTTTCGGCACAGGTTGCCGGACTTCGGCCGATTTCTGTCCCTTGACGCCATATAGAGATAAGAAGACTTAACGCATACCAATTTCGGGACACGGCCCATCATAAAATAATGTTACCATTACAAACAAACAAGCGGACAAACAGAATTATTTCAGTTTCTTTTCCACTGCTCCCCAGAACTCATTTCTCCGGCAGCATCTTATCTTCCATATACATATTATCTTGCCTTTAAAAATGTAATAAATACCTACTCGTATGTATTAAAAATATCTATGTCTCGTATTAGTAGGTATATGTCGTAAATATTTCGACTTCTAGGTGATTTGTGTACCTACATATAGTTGTTTAGTCTTAAAAATTACTCAAGCCCTTGAAACTGTTTTGTATTTAATTTGTTGACAAGAACCATTCCGTTTTATGGGCAATTTAATTAGCAATAGGTGGTTGTCGATAGATCTAATGCAATTATGTTTTTCAGCTTAGATGCTGTATTTTTTTTCGTTTGTTTGCTTTATTTTGACTATTTAATCAATGGCTTAGTGAGGTAGATAATTTAAATAATTAGGTACAGAGAGAAGGTCAGATAGGACATGTTTACTTATAAGACTTATAAGTTTATAACTATTATAAACCACCCATTTTCTAGTCGTATATATATACAAAAAAAGTTTTTAATTGGCGGCGCTAAGGATGATTTATCCCATTTAGTAGATTTCCTTCAGTGCAAGTGTTGGGTTCAGTCTGAAGTCATGCGTTGAAGCCCAATAGACTCCTAATTATCCTAATTCTACAAACAATTCTGTCACAGTGCTAAGGTGTGCGGGTGGAGGGAACTGCACGCTGATTGGCCCGGTCAAGGTTGCTTCATGTCTGATTGGTCGGAACTGAGGCGACTTTGTGCGCGGTTGGTGGTCTTGTCTAAGGCCTTCAGCACTGATGTGTTGCCAACTTGCCAGAAGTTAGGTTCGCCATCTTTGAGGCGTCTGTAGGCTTATTGATCGATATTACAGGAATCATCGTGGTGTGGGTCATGGGAAAGTTGTTTATTTACCGTAAAGCCATACTGCCCAGTCAGCCGCCGCCTCCTCAACTCCAATGAGAAGGTGGAACCGTATTGCGGCTGATGAGGGTGAAAGACCCTGGCGGCCGCCATCAGAGCGGCGACGTTGTTCTCATGCGCCGAAATGAGATGAAGTTTCGATTGGTCCGTGTCGCCTTGGATGGCGGCTCTCGTTGCGTTCAGTATCTCGGTCAGTAACACCCCTGTGATTGAATTAAATTTTTATTAAAAGCTTAAGATAGCCTCACCTTTACTCTACATTTTATGATGTCGCTTTTACATATTGATCTTCAGTTATTCATATGGCATGTAGGTATAGGAGCGTAGACTTCTGTAGCGCAGTGTCTGCGTCCTGGAAACATTTCGTGCAGATCCTTTGAGCTCTAAAGACGAACAAACATTGTAATGTGTTGCCCTGTGAGTGCCAAATAAATCTATTCTATTCTAACCAGCAAACATACATATATTCACCTTCATATTTATATATTACCATGGACGTCTTCATCTTAATATTTCTTATAATAACATTTTATGGTTCCTTATAAAAGTTACCTGCAGATAATCGAATCAATTCGGGACTGTAGAACTCTACGGCGTATTCGATTTTAGTCATGTCTTTTATTTTTGACATTACTTCTATGGCCCATCGTGGAGTACCCACTCCAACGTTTCCCTGAAAACCAGCGCTATTTGTCAGTATTATGTCAATAAAACAACTATTGTAAGTTTTTCTTATTACAAAACAAAACGTGATAAAGTATAAGTAAGTCCCAATAATTTTCAGAAAAATATTGTAAGTAAACAAACATACATTACATCAATGACATTATATTAGTCAGTTGAGTTAATTTTGTTTTAGGACATAGTAGGCAAACAATAGGAAGTAACAATGCTTGCTTAATTGCTAAACTAACTCAAAGATTGCGCAATCAGTTAATTTTTTGACACCTTACCAGAGTTTGAAACAAATTGTCCAAATAGAACACATCTTCAGGTTTGGTGATGTTTGTTCCTGTTTTTTCACTTAATAGTTTGAATAGGCTTTGATAGGGCTTCAGTGCTTCCTTTACTTCGGGAGCTCCGTACGTATCGTCACGAAGCCAAATGTAACGAGGACAGTTGTAATAGTAAAGTAGCTGTAAATAAATAGAATCTGGTGAATGTGGAATAAATCATTTTTTTAATATTTTTTTTAGGTATTTATTTGCAATATCTTTGTGGATTTTATATGTATGGTGTGGTATGGTTGATTTTAGTCATGTAGGTAATTATCTAAGCCTAACACAAACCACAAAGAACACAGGCGTTAGTGATATCCGCCGCCCAGTGTGTGTCACGCTTTAAATAAGTTGTAACCTTATTTTGGTGACGTTACTTACATCATCTTCGTCATATGGCAGTGTGTTGTAAGGGACGGGCTGCCAGTCAAGCGCTGGGTTCCACCTCTGGGCTGGCGGTGGCGGGTACAGAGCCGCCAGTGCCGTCAGAGCCGTCATCTTAGTCCGTGCGAAGTTCGTGGTGCGAACCGTGGTCTCATCGGGAAGGTATAGACGCGAGATGAGACCGTCGTAGCGGCTTCTGAGGTATTCCCCCACGCGGTAGCTTCGCTGTTTACCTTTCTATTAATATATCTGTTAATGTTATTTGTTACCAAACCGTTTTATTTAAGTTTAAGATTGACATCTCTTTTAATCTTCCCTTCAACAGTCCCAATAATGGTACCTAGATGTACGATTGAGATTTCTAAATCATAGCTGTCATTTCAAGGCCAAAATCGAATGATTATTATTATTATTTAGGTATCAAAATATGTTTAAGTACTCAAACTCCTGGTAATTTGCACAGAACTATTTTATTTTATTTTATTTGGAAAACCAACAGCATACATGTGTGTGGGTGTGTACGAGTGTGTGTGTGAAGGGATAGGGAAGTGGGAATGGGATTGGGGGATGTGTTTTATACGCAAAATTGTAGATATGTCTGAAGAGAGTGTGTGTGAATATCAATAGTTATCCTCAATAAGTTTCCTAGTAACGCTAAGCTTGAAGTTTGATTTTGATTTAACAAACGGATCAAGATCACCAAATGTTCTATTGTAAGTTCTACTGATACGGCTTATTATAGAATTTTGTGCATAATTTGTCCTATGAAATGGTACACTGAGCATAACAGTGTGACGAGTGCGCTTTGATGGTGCACGGAGTCCGATTTCGGATACCAGATCTGGGCAATCAATGGTGGTGTATTTAACTATGTATTTAATTAAGTACTTGCACACAAAAAAAGTTGGAAAACGTCCTTGCAAGTCAAACTGGTTCTGCTCACTTATCAACAAGATATATGCATTACTTACTCCAATAATTGAATCGCAATTCATTTAAATTTTTATTGGCGTAAAACGTGGTAGAATCGTTATCTTTCTTCAGACACGAGTTAAGTACTTGTAGTATTGAATATGCCAGTCATACATTAATTACATTTAAACTTTACTGTACTCTTTGATATGTATTGTCTGAAGGCCCATATTTTTGTAAAGTCTCGTTATATTTAATAGAATACCTATTACACTGCGCGTCATTTGGTTTCAAGCTCGTCAAGAGTCTGCCGGATAACTCCAAAACCATACCACCTTCTTCATTAAACTTAAAAAAAACACCTATTAATTAACGCGTACTACTCAGTGGGCGAGTACCTGGCTGCGGCTGTGAGCGATACCACAGGCGATACACACAATACTGTGGGCTAATTTTAAGTAATTTTAATATAATTATTTTAATAATTGTAATATAATTTTATTTTAATGTAATTTTTGACTTGTAAAATCTAATATTACCAATAAATATTTGAATTTGAAAAATTGAATTTGAACTGAATCGATTGAGCTGAATGAAACATGTATTGCCTTGGTTATTATATTAAGGGTTAAATTGTCTTCTACCAAATATAACAAAATAACAATAATGTTAATCACTTACATTTGTGAGCGCTTTGGCGCCATATGGAAAGAACAAGTTTGTATATTTCTCGTCTGTGGGGTATAACTCCAACTCGTCGAGGTCTGGCGTGCGATCGCCATGCCGAAACACCTGTTGGAAACATTGGTTTATATGCATTATTATCGGAATTATCAATGTAAACAGAGAAATAAATAAAGTCCATTTTATTAAATGGTGAAATTACATTCTAGTCTATGCTTTGCTATATTTGGCTAGAAAGTGATACAGTCAACAACGCGAGTAACTATCATCCTAATCGGTTTTGGGAGCGTAGCGAGCGCTTTTTCCGTGTTCTGTGAGTTTTGCAATGGACTTGCGTAGCACTACTGACTGTATTGTACTGCAAAAGCTGCCTATTCGAAACGCTGATCTATTAATCATTTTCTACAAAATTTTAAATTGAAATTTAAATTTCATGGCCTTCTTTTTATTTAAGATACTATGTTAATTAGTAGGAATTGATTCTTATGGTTGACCCCTAGGATCGGTATCGTAAAATGCAGGTGTATTTTTCCATATTTGTCCGGTCCATAATAATCTCAATAATAATAGTAGTATTTGCAAAAATCGGAATAGATTTAATGCTGTCAAATTGTAATATACTTATGCCTTTAAAATTGGGTCTACTAACTAATCCAGTCAATTCTCCGTCAAGATATTAAAACCGTCAGTTAAATTCCAGTTATAAAAATAATAATTATGTAAGTGTATAAAAATAATTGCTTGTTAATTACTTACATGTACAGTTTTACTAGTTTACAGTTTATTATTCTTAAATTTAACTAATTGAAAAATACACAAGCGTTGTATATTTCACTATCACTACAGTTATAATAAAGACGGGACCTACCACGAAAGCGATTACCAAATCAGTGTTGGCCAAACCATTGTCCACGGCCTCCAAGGTGTTGGCGTTGATTGGCTCCACCTCTAGCCCCCCGGGGGGCTCTTCCCCGCAAGCAACCACCACTATTATTAGCACCGTCACCAGCACAAAACCCATTTTGTATTTTATTTTCTACCTAGCGAGCTGATATCGGCAGAACGCTTTCGCGAGTCGTTTTCGACTGCAACACAGAGGGACTCTGCTCCATTTATATAGAGATACGTAGAATAGCTATTCAGCAGCCGGACTATGTAACGCGCTGTGAGATTATCGTGGTGAAGAATTACGAATACGTTTTAGTACTATTTCACGTTCTGCTCAATCGTATTGTTTTTTAAGTTAAATCAAATCACTAACAATAATGGTTTTTTTATAGTAACAACTCGTTACTGTGTTTAAGGTAATGATTGCTGTTATCTCTTAGTGAAATATTTAATGAAGCATTGCTGTGTTTGTATTTGCGTCTTCTCTGTGAGCTGTCAGTGAATCACACAGGTGTGCCTTATAGGTATTGACTATCAAAACGGCCCTATATATGTAAATGGAGTGTAGACATTTTTGTAGCTGTGCTGATTGACAAATAATTGCCTAATTATTTAATGTTTTAAATATTATACTCAAACCGCATTTGAAATACGTTACAGTGTGATATATATATATAACTAATTAAATAATAGTAACAAGTTTTTAATATTTTTAATTAGTCAAATCCAAATGATGTTAAGGTTAGTTTTCGTACTAGCTACAAAAATAGTTATTAGTAACCTGTTAAAATACTTCAACCCTTTTGTAGATAACATTTGAACTAGGATTGAAAACGTTCAGAAGTAATAGCTCCAAGTCCGTGTAGGTACTCCAATTTATTTATCTCAATTCACTAACGTGGCGTGATTCTGTGTGGTGTGATTGTAAAGTGTAGAGCAATTGATTATATTGTTCTGTCGCAACATATTTTTTTTACAATTCTTTGCAAGTTAATTAGAAGTTTAGTGTCGCTCTTTCGTTCCCCGTATTTGTGATAATTGACCGAGCGAGCGAAGCGAGCGAAGCGTCTACGTTTCGAGACTGGCCAAAAATGCTCTTGTCCGGCTGTCTGTCTGTCTGTCTGTAATTCTCTACAGGTCGCATTTTTCAACCGATTTTGACGAAAATTTGGCATATGTATAAATTAATTAAACCTACAAAATGAGTAGAATAAAATTTTGATAAACATTTTTTTTAGAGTACCTACCATACTCGCAAAGTGGGAGTGAACTTTTTTTTTCTTGTGAATCCCATAGTGTGGGATATCGTTGGATAGGTCTTTCAAAAATATTGCTGGTGTGTGAATACCATTTTTTCGATTTAGGGATCCGTTGGCGAAATATTAAGCTTTAAAGCGGTAATTTTTGTTAGAGTCACGTGTCCCCCCCCCCCTGCCAGCTAAACGGTTGCTTCTGGAAATGTGAAAAAATTCATGGCAGTAGCATATATAACGTAGTTACAAGGAAAACTATTACGGCTAAGTAGGTTCTATTAGTTTTTGAGTAATAGTGGATCGACTTAAGAAAGTTGAAAAAATAAATTATGTTCATAGAACTGCATACGTAAAATGGAAAATTATTTTTTTCCGCGTGATATCCATGGTGTGGGGTATCGTTGGATGGGTCTTTCAAAAATATCGCGGGTGTGTGATAAACATTTTTCGATTCAGGGATCCGTTTGCGAAATATTAAGCTTTAAAGTGCTAATTTTTGTCACTTTAGTAGGTACTTTTTCTGTTTCCAAAGTTGACTTTTGTTGGTTTCTTTTAGGTTTGGTTTATAAGGGCTGGCGAGGTCTACTGTTCTCACGGAACTACTAGTATGATATTGTTAGCAACTTATCTAATTATACAATAATCTGAATAGCTACAAGTAGCTCGTATGCACCGCGTACTCTGGCGAACATTACTAAATGCCTGTGCTAAACGTCGTCATGGATTAAAAAAATAATGCATAACAATAAACACCTACTACTTAACGATTTAACTTACTATTTGAAATTGGAAGCGGATTTAAATAATCCTACCAACTAATACTACTACAGGAATGCAAGAAGTCCCATTGACCACTAGAACTCTGCTGCATTTACATGGTTATTTTGTACCTTTCCAGGTATTGCCGACGTCCACTACAACGAACAAGCACTCCTCGAGCAGCTAATGATCTGCACTGAATTCATCGACAAAGCTGAAAGATACGAGCTCCTCGGCCCTGTATACCGCCTCATTATACCCATCTACGAGCGCAGGAAGGACTACCAGGCTCTTCTCACGTGCTACCAACACCTCACCAAAGCCTACGCGAAAGTCATTGAAGTAACAAACTCGGGAAAACGACTGCTCGGAAGGTTCTACCGAGTGGCGTTCTTCGGGAAAGCGCATTTTGGAGAAGATGAGGAAGGAATGGAGTTTATCTATAAGGAGCCTAAACTAACGTCACTCAGCGAGATCTCGGAGAAGCTGCAGACGTTTCACGAACAGAAGTTCGGCGCGGAACACGTCAAAATGATCATGGATTCGGCTCCGGTTAGTTTAACTTTGGTATCTGTGATAGTTCCATATCCAATCTGATTTTGTCTAGAACCCTACGAGCTTATTTTATATTTCTATATGAAAATGAACCGTTTTCGGTGTGGATGCTATGATGGAAAATGCAAAGAAAACTGTTTCTTCTATTTCCACCTCGTCTGTGTCTTATTTGTGAGAAATGTCTTATGTTGCGTCAACACAAAGACGCCATAGCATGCTTTAGATATCTTGTAGAAGGGGGCCGGGCTCACCCGGCGACACTCCGACCTTATGGGATCTATTGTGTCAATGCTTTGGATAAATATTTTTATTTTTTTACAAATTTTCATTAACAACAGTTGTCAGCCGAGTGTTTTTAAATAGGTACACAGAAAAGTCGAAAGAATTTTTTTAGGAGAAAAGGGCGAGAACTATGCACTCTGGACCACGGCTACTCATTCTAATATTATTTGTCCAAAATATTTTTCCCATTTTATAGTGTAGCTTTAAGTTGGTTTGCATACTCTACAGGTAAATCGCGAGGAGTTGGACGCGACGCTGGCCTACATTCAGGTGACGTGGGTGCGCGCGTCGCCGGAGGGCGCGGTGGCGTCGGTGGGCGGCGCGGCGGGCGGCGGGGGCGCGTTCGAGCGCGCGCACAACGTGCGGCGGTTCGTGTTCGAGACGCCGTTCACGCGCGACGGCGCTGCGCGCGGGCCCGTGCACCACCAGCGGCTGCGGCTCACGCATCTCACCGGTAACCACTATTTGGCCTTGCAATTATTCGATAATGTTAGACTATTTACAAGATATTCGGCTTATTTACAGTGGCACTCGAATATTATTGGAATAGTCCGTACGAAATTTATGGAAACTCAAAATTATGTGATTACTGTTGTTTATTTAGATAAAAAAACGTAGATTCTATGATTACATCTAAATGCTATAAGGTTTCATTGTTGTTTTCTGATGTGTCAAAATTAAATTGATTATTTACAAAAATTTGACTCCTACCGTATCTAAAGCATTTTTATATAAATTTAATCAACTTTTCCGCAGCCGAGAACTGGTTCCCGTACGTAAAGCGTCGCGTGCCGGTGATAGAGACGCAGGTGGAAGAGAAGAGCCCGATAGAGGTGGCCGTCTCCGAGATGGAGAGCCAGGTCGCCGAGCTCGTGGAGATAGTCAACGCCAAGGCGCCTGACATCAAGAAATTGCAACTCAGGTATTTACATACGTACTACATCTATATTGTGATCGCCTTACTATAGTTCAGTGCTAAGTTTAGCAGGTAGAGCGTCAGAGGCGTCGTGGGCAAGATGCGGAATGTTATGTTTCTCGAAACATAAGTACATTTACTGACTGCTCTCAAACGGTGAAGGAAAACCTCATGAGGAAACCTGCATACGCCGAAGAAGTAAATCTTAGGCGTAAGTTAAATCCACCGACCCGGACTGGGCTAGCGTGATGAACGCGAACGTACTCTGACCCCCACGTTGAGAGGGTAGGCCTGAGCCCCAACAGTGGGGAAATATTAATAGGCTGTTGATTTGAAGGTTAAGGAAGGAAATTAGCACGCTTTTGGCACTGATACTTCATCAAGTTGAAGTGAGCAATTGCCCACATTGATGTTTCTTTTACGCATCAGTGGGCCACACTCCTGCAATGGTGTTTCCTCTGCCGCTTGGCAGAGTCGGCACACTATAGAGTCCCGTAGCATGAGGTTGAACATGTGTTTCTTCAGGCCGCAATGTCCGATGAGTGCTCTCACTAGTGTGCGTAAACTCTTCCTACTTAGCGCTAAGGCCTCACTTGCAGGTTTGCTTGCGGTAATGTTAACAAAGTGTGTTGTTACAGGTTGCAGGGCAGTGTGTGCGTGCAAGTGAACGCTGGCCCGCTGGCCTACGCCAACGCCTTCCTCGACCCGACACTCGCGCAAATGTATCCAGACGAGATGGTGGACAAGCTAAAAGCCATATTTAGGTTAGTTGACCCATAGAGTTGTTAGTATACATAGAGCGCGCGTTAGCAAGTTTGAACTGTAAGCACGGATTTGAACAGTCTCGAAATTTTCGGAGCGACGTTACTAGTCACAAAACGTCAGGAGCGCTGATTGTTGCTCGCGCCGGTATTTATTATGATTTTGAGTAATCATGGTAAAATGTGCAGTGCCAAGCTGTAAACACGATTCACGAAAACAAACGCTCTAGAAAAAATAGATATTGAAGCGTCCATAGAACACCTGCTTACACTTGGCACAATGGGCAATGAGCGATGCGCGCACTCTATAGCTAGTATACTAACTCTATGATTTAACCACTAACAATAAATCTTCCGACGCATAGGCCCTCGATGGTTCACAGCAAAGGGTCTGGCAGGATAAGCAAGGAGGAGTGGCCCCCGGGAGGGATTTGGTCGCCGTTACTGGTAAACTATTGGCAGGACCTGGGAAGACGATATGCGTAATATCAGACCTCGATCGTCTTTTGTTCTTCTGTTAAATATAGATAGACGGTAATGCCATCAAATCAAAAAAATTTAAAACTGTTATTTCTGATAATCCACGACTTAAATCAACCGAACAAATTCATAATACAAGTTATTGTTATAATGCATATTTTTTCGCATCACTCTTCTGTTGTATAATTTAAATAAAAATTTAATATTTTTTTTAGTACCTACTTTCCACAGAGACACACCAACCAAAAAAATTACATGACATGTCTCTATCGTCCACTATATAGAGTCCCTTATGAATACCCACTATTACTATTAGAAAACGTAATGTCCAAACGGTAAATGGTGATTGCTCTTTCGTTCCAGGGAATTCGTGAGTGTGTGCCACTCGGCGCTGCAGCTGAACGCTAAGCTGATCAGCTCGGACCAAGTGTCGTACCACGAGGCGCTCGAGACCAACTACTACAAGCTGAGCGACGCGCTCGCCGGCGTGCTGGGGCAGCCGCTGCACGACATACTGGTCAACGGGAGCCTCAGCACCACGCTCACTGGCGTCGAACTGGAGTCCAGCAACGCGTGAATATTGTTTTGGGGTCCGCTAGTTGCAGGACGAAATGAGACCAGTGTAGTTCTGAAGATCTGTCCATGCATATTTACTTACAATCTGATCTTTTTCACAATTTACATACTGTAATCGCAACTGCATGGCGACTGGTGAGAGGAGTAACTCATAGCTAGACAGGGATAGCACTATATTGTGCCCCCACGGAGTTCCCCCATTCAGTGAATTTCGATCAGGGTTCGAAGTGATAATTATCTTCATTATTCATCATCATATCAGCCCTTAAATGTCTACTGCTGGACATAGGCTTTCCCCAATGAACGCCAACACACCCGGTCCTCCGCTCTCTTCATCCAGCCGCACGACCACATTTAGGTCGTCGGTCCATCTGGCGGCGCGGTCCCACGCCAACCGATCTTCGTCGAATCTTCTCATTGCAGATCATATCTTTCAAGGGAACTCCGAGCCCTCTCCATAGCTCGCTGAGCTAAGATCTTGATAATTATAAAATTAATTTCAAAAACGCTAGCGCTAGCAATGTCGCGCCATGTGTATACGAACACGATTGGCCACTTCGAGACGTATCCAAACTTGTCAAATGTCAATTCTTCAATAGAGTCACAAACACGAAATCTTTTTTAATATTTCGAACAAAAGTCAAGGAAATATGATTAGATACCTACTTGAAATTCAGATCGAAAATTTTTACTGAATGCTCAGGGAGTAAAGAAATCATAGATAAATTCCTTGATTGGTTTGTCTATATAAAATACTTTATCTTTCTATGACCATGCTTCGTACTTCAATATAGTAATTTAATAATTCATCATCATCAGTATGCTAGTCCACTGCTGGACGTAGGCCTCCCCCAAGGTGCGCTGAACCCGATCTTCGGTTCTCCGTATCCAGTCACTGCCAGCCGCTTACGCAGATCGCATCTCCATCTAGCCGTACCACACTACGCTTGCGCGGTCGTGGTCTCCACTCGAGAACTCGTCTACCCCCCACCGGTTATCGGTTCTCCGACAGATGCGACCATCCCACTACCAAGTTTTTGAGCTATGACAAAGGCTTTGGTTCTCTGGTGGATCAACCAACACATTTCGGATCCTGTCTCAGACAGACTCTGAGCGTAGCTCTTCCCATAGCCCGAGTGTTTTCGGACTAGTCCCACTGTCACTGGCCACGTTTTGGCGCCGTAGGTAATTACGGGTAGGACGCGCGCATAATTTAATAATATGGGATTTTTTTTAGGTAGAGGAAAATGGAGTTTTGATAATTACTTCCTAGGAAATTTTACACATTGGAAACCACTTAATCATTGCCAAAAGAAGGTGCGTTAAGTCAATTACCAGTTCCATCCTATCTTGCTTGGGAGTTTGTATATTTAGGTAATGTTATCGATTTATTTCAAGGAAGCTTCAAATAATAAAATATTGCACAATCGTTGTCTAGTAAACATCTATCAAAGATTGTGCTGACAAACATGTACTTATACTTTACCGAGACAGCAACTGTAAATTCGTGATACCTTATACTTATTAAGAATCTGATTATTACGAAATCATATCGTATTGGACCTTTTAAATATCTAGTTGTAATCACTCGAGCACCGAACCGTTTGATCTATTGCAGTGCAATAGTATAAATGAAAACTAAATTAGTGCCATAAATACTTAAAATTTTAACCTTTCGAAACCCGAGGCCCAGAAGGCAATTAGCCTTTGAAAATCGGTCGTTTATCGCGTCAGTCAGACACCTGACATTTTCACTCCAAAAAAACTTGACATTTTGAGTCGTAAGCCTGATTTATTGGTCAATGGTTTCTGAGGACAATGTCAGGGATTCTGATTGACGCGATATGAGATAAATGTCATATTACCCACCGGATAACAACGGTTTATCCTGCTGGATCCTTGAGTAGCCAGCATTCGAGAGGGTAAAGTTTTTTATATCTATTTCTATAAGCAAGCAGAAAAGGGGGAAAAACAGAAAAAAATTATGAGAAATTCTTAGTGTAATGCCGTCACAGTCCGGCCGTTTTATGTACAAGAGGAATAGGTAAGTACCTATTTTAGGAAGCACAAAACTTGGAAACTGTAGTTAGGATTTTAACCTCGCAGTTCCCTTTATCAACGTCCTAAGAGTTACAAGTCAATATAAAACAGTGTTTATTGTTGTTGCCATATACGTAACATAATATATAAGAAACTACAGTCAAATAACTCAGTTAATTAAACTCCTAGCTCTTTTTATTGTACAGTAAGTAATTATTTCTCAAAAATGACTCATACATTATTGTTCTTTTCGTGATAAGTACTGTATTTTAGAACTATATTCATCATTTATGAGTAATGTCACATTGTTACCTGACTATAGCTAAGGCATGTCAGGATTTTCAACATCACAAAAAGTGTAGTAGGCGCACGGAGTATGATGTTTCATGAGTAGGCGATATGTGGACTCTTTAACATTTAATTTTTTTGGGACTAACATAAATACAGATTTATGTTTAGAATCGCAAATATAATATATATATATATAATATATATAATATGACAAAAGAAAGCAAACTCTGTTAACATCTTACAAGTACACATCTACTCTTTTACAGTCTGTACCAAGCTACAGTGACATTACTCTGATAAATTTGGGACCTGATTCTTTTTATCTTTTACTCTCTTCATATAATTTATTGAAGTAAATGTTTTATAAAATTATCGGTTTAATTTTAATTTATCTTACTCTTAAGTCTCAGAACAATTTATATCTACGTAATATTTAATTTCTCCTATGTTTACTTCGAAAACAGAATACAGAACAAACCAGAAGACGCGTTCGCCCTTGCAAATGAAGCCACAAATACCGAAACGGTATACCGTTTCAAACAAAATTACGCGAGTGAGCGTGTGTGTGCCCTGTATGGGACGCTCGAGCTCAAACGGTCATCCGAATCATCCTTCGCCGATAGGACGTTTTGCCGCAATCACTCTTGCTCGGTTTGTTTTGGGACACAATGCATATCGAATACAATTAAGAATGTAACGCGCCTTCTGGTTTTTTCTGTATCATCATCATCAACAGCCTATTAATGTCCCCACTGCTGGGGCTCAGGCCTACCCTCTTAACGAGGGCGTTCGGGCTATAGTCCATCACGCTAGCCCTGGTGGACTTCTGTATACTGAGTTCGAAACATGGTTTTATGTATATGTACAAAGTTTATGTATGCGCAAAGATTTAATATCTGTTTTATTTATTTTGTTGCCTGTCGTCATAAGAGTTAAATAAGGTGTTTTTATTAACTATATTTTGTAGATTATTTTAATTATTTATGACAATACATGTTTCTTGTGTTTGCTAATTTCAAACGATAGGTGGTTCTATCCATTCCATACCTTTTATTTATTTTCATAGGATTTTAGTTACATTATACAATAACAATAGAAAGGTTCGGAAATACTAGTCATTTGGAACAGAAAAAAATGTTTTTAATCAAGAGAATGACAACAAACATAAATTATTTTAGGGTAAGGCCGAACGAGCATAAGTTTGTGAGATTTCGTCACGTTTTATGAGTCGCATAATTTACTTACGTTAAACTAAAATTCGGTTGGGCATTCAGTAATAAACTGACTGATCGCTTCTGCCACCGAGCAGTGTAAGTAATTTAGGTCTCACAACTCCCAAAATTACGCTCGTTTGGCCTCACCCTTATTCTATCATTCATTTTTCCAAATTACAAAATTTTAATACCTATTTAAACTAGGAATTTATGAGTTAAATTGAATCGAGGTAGGTAAATCAAGTCAAATTGTGAAAACACGTAGGTAGTATGCCATTTTGACAGCGTATAAACTACCTAGTATTATTGAAACACGTGTAGTCATCATTATACTCGTGCACGTAAAATGTAAGCAAGAATTGTATTTCCTATTGAAATAGTATAATCTGAATTTTACCGTTTTAATACATTTTATAAAAAATATTTAACTTATTTATTTTTATTTGGTTTGTACTTCCTGCGGCCCAGTTCCAAAAAAGGTCAAATCAATGAAGAAACCCTAATTATTATTAAACAGCGGATATTGCTCCTGGTGGTGGCTTTAAAGGACAATATTGGTTCTTTGGGAATGTTACCACCACGTAAATTATCTACAAAAATAAACTTGCCACATGTATGACGGAGCATCACATAACTCTCGACTGATTTGCCCGATTTTTTTTGTTCGTATTTGTCAGGCAAGATAATTTTGTTTGAAAGAAAATAAAATTAAATGGGTATATTATTAGTCGTATTAAAGCATTGCATGCACATCACAGCTTTTAATAGCACAGTGATGAGTGCCATTGAAAAAAAGTGCTGAGGAAAAAAATTTTTGAAAATATTTAAGGGAAGGTTAGGTTACCCTTGGAGTGAGCGACAGTACCTGGAAGGAGGTAACAAGGAAAAGCGATGTGTGTCATAAGGTAATTTTCATTGTGCCCGTGTTTTGGATGTTACACTTAAGTATCATCATTTATTTTATTTAATTTCGGACTAGGCTGTGTAGCATTGATACTTTGACTTTTCTTACTGTATAAAATAATAGTTGGCAAGTGTCAATGTCAATCAAATAATCGCGACTGAGATGAGAATTGACAAAATACCTGTCCTTCCAATACCACTACGTAAATGTAGATATTTTTCTTTAATTTTTCATTTTTTTACTAAAAGTATTCTTGCGTAAACATCACACTTTTGCCAAGGACATGGAAGACGAATTGGAGGACAGAGTATTGTACCAAACTTACTTGTCTTTCATGAAAATTTTGTCTCGTTTCACAAGTAGTGTTCCGTTTGATACTCCGGTGAGCTATTTATGGAAAATGGTGCGACTTTATTTACTACGCTCAGAATTCGTAGTGTTCACTTTATTCCTTATCATATTCTTCATGTATCTACAAACCATCGAGCTGTGGAGCCGCACGTTGCTGAGCAGGTTGTCGCACGCGATGAGTCCTATAAGTGCAGTTCAGCGAATGAAGTTCATGGAGGGCTCCGAAGCTGACAAACAGAGCTGGGAGCTGAAGGGCTCGCTCAGTGCGGCTTACGCGATCAAAGGTAGGAGAATGCACATGGAAGATAGGTTCATAATCAATGAGAACGTAAACGAGACAGGCATTTCACTGTTCGCTATATTTGATGGTCACGGGGGAGAGTTTGCCGCCAACTACGCTAAGGACCATCTCATTCAGAACCTCTTTAATAAAATAGTAGAACTGAACGCATTTAAAGATGGTAAACTAATCATCACACCTCCAAAAGAGAGCCCAGAAGAGTCAAAACCTAAAGAAGATAACAGTATCAGTGTTGAACGGAAAACAAGTTTCAAGAAGACTGTGAGCGCTGCAGATGATACATCCAAGAAAGAAATCACTGATCCCCAACTGTTGGCTCAGCTCAACAAAGCAAGACCTATAACTAGGGAAGTGAGGCCCACTACACAGCCAGTAAAGAACATTGCCATACCACTATCCAGTTATATGGATAAGGGGAAGATTAACTATGGTAAGCTGCTGACTGATGAAGTGTTGGCAGCGGATAGGCTGCTGGTGGAGGCAGCTAAGCGCTCCATGGATGTTGCTGGAACAACTGCACTCATCGCTGTCATGGAAGGCAGCCATCTTATAGTTGCCAATGTTGGAGACTCAAGAGGAGTGATGTGCGACTCCCGTGGCAATGCCATCCCTGTATCTTTTGACCATAAACCACAACAGGTAAGCATTAAATTCAAAATTTTCATGCATGCCTTTCTTCTGTTGAAAATGTAAAAATAGTAAACATATGTGTTTATCTCAATAGCATTGCAACTAAAAGAATTTTAAAAATCAGATTGGCAAGTATTTCTAAAGATACCTTGAGCAAATAAAATACACAAACCTCATCTATTATGTAAGCATATTAGTGTTGCAGTCTATGTAATAAATATGAGTCCCATATTTTAAGTTTACTTTAAAGCCCATTTTGGACATTAAAGTACATTTAGATAAATTGTATGTAAATAATAATATGTTTCAGGTGCGAGAACAAAAAAGAATTGAAGCAGCAGGTGGTTACATTGCTTTTAATGGAGTGTGGCGTGTAGCAGGCATTCTAGCCACCTCCCGCGCCATGGGAGACTATCCCCTTAAGGACAAGAAGTTTGTCATTGCAGACCCCGACATTCTTACTTTCAACCTTGATGACCACAAACCCATGTTCCTAATTCTTGCCTCAGACGGCTTATGGGACACCTTCTCAAATGAGGAAGCCATCAAATTCATCAAGGAACGATTAGATGAACCTGACTTTGGTGCTAAAAGTTTAACGCTTCAAGCTTATTACAGAGGATCTGTTGACAACATAACAGTTTTAATAATAAATTTTCTGAATGACAAAATATCTGCTGCCTCAGTCACACAGTAACATATCATTACATTACCATGTGTAATTAATGATTTCTATCAAATATTTCAATTACTACTATCTTAAGACTAGAATTTGGTTTGATCTGATTTGAAGTTCTACTATATGCACTTCTTTATGTGCCTGAAGTTGAGATAGGTAATATGTATTTTCTTGATTCTTTGATAATGTTGTAATCATATAATTGGTACCCTTATTATTATATCTCTCTTGGCAACATAGAGCTGCTATTTAGATCAGATTAATTTGTGTTTATAGAAGAGTATTCCATGTATCTATTTTAATAGCTTTAGTTATCCTTTTTAGTACAACTTAAGTTGAAAAGTACATTGAAATTGTCTATCTCATAGTAGTTTTAAATAAAATTGTATGTAAATAAGTGTCCAAAATAAAATGTATTGCTTAAATAGATAGAAGAGTACTTCTATTTTTAAATGTTATATTTATGTAAGTATATTATAATACTGTGGCGTATTTTTGAAACTTAAAATTTTGAATTTATGGACGGTTGTGATTGTGGACACAGGAGTTTATAAATGTATATCATTATACCATTATGTTAGTGCCTATGATAAATTGATAACATTGTTTTGTTTTTTGTATTAGCCTTTATTGTTGTAAACTGTTGTACCTATATACTTGATTTGCTTACTGTGTTTACTCATTTGTATGGAGAGTTTTATTATATTTTTTCATGTCTAATAATATTATTAGTGTTTCCGGTATAGGTGTGGTAGAATACAGTAGTTCAGTTCAATGTAATAAGAATAACACATGCTGACCTGTACTATGTCTATGTAAATGTAAAGAACTTGTGTGATTTTTTAATATTAGTAAGAAATTCTAAATTGTCGTGTTCATCTTAGGATATACATTAATTACCTACTGTATGCATTTGAATTTATTATCATAATTGCTTTTTACCAAATCGAAGGGCGAATCCCCTAGATTGCTTGTTCGTTTAACGTACGACCCTAAGGCCAGAGAACTTTGTAGGGGTCCCCCATCTCTAAAATTGTGCAGCGGTCGTTTGCCCTTGGTGCTAGTCATAATATTTTATAAATTAAAATACTTATATTTTGCATAATTTTAGTTGTGTAGGAAACAAGTATTTTTTTGTAATTTGAAAATCTTTTAACCATTATCTCATGAAGGTCAGCAAATAAAAAATATTTTTGTAAAGTTATAATTCTTATTAGTTGTAATGTTAACTCTAAGGTATTTGGTTTCAAAGATATTTTATATATATCTACATGTATTTTTTTTGCTCAGCATGCATAGGCCTATGCAATGAGAATGTTGCCATCCGTATTCCGTTCATTTGATATCTTTTTGTAATTGGGGCCAAATCATAATGATGCGCGTTGTCCTTTTTGTACTTTGGAAAGCACGGAATATTTGATAATATTTTTTGTTATCCATTGATGGCACTCTTGTCAGCCCACAAAAGCGCATATAACATTTGTCGGTATTATTTTTCCCATGGGTAATCGTGGTAAAGAAATACCAGTCTTATATATTCACATTGGAAAATCGTGGTTTTGTACAAGAAATGTCCTACTTAGGGCTATAATATATTTATAGGAAGAAAAGTTGAAATAATTTAAACAGTGACACCCTACACCTGATTTGATTACCTATCCAATATTCGATTAAGCAGTAGTCGTCAAAATTAGAATTGTAACAAACTGGTCCCAAAGTGTCACAGGTTCTTTTTACACTTGTATTTGTAGAGATAATTGTGATCCTATGTGATTAAACTTCGTCGTTGTTATTAATCTTCTAACAAACTGATGTGATATAGAAGTATCAGCGAATATATCCTTATGTAATCATTTGCTGTAACTACCAAAGCATACTAAACTATATTATATACATATACGTCAAATAAATGGTAATGTGAAAAACACTGTTTTCATTTGCCTTTGCAATACTTGCCGAATGTAGTGTGCTGCTGTAGAAAATGGTCAGCCCAAGCGCAGACTTGGCGGAGAGCAGTGCGGCAGATTTTACGCTGACAATCTTAATCGTCTTTAAAAGTTCCAGGGAGCGTGAGACAGCACGCCGCTACTTATCCATTGGAGTCGTGTCACGATTGTAGAACTGAATCATGAAGCGCCAGGCCATTTTATGAAATGCCCAACTACTACTGGCCATATCGTTTAATCGGCATCGTATGACGATGACATGAAATAGCCAAACGTAATTTGGCCATATCATGAAATAGCCAAACGATTTATTTGACTATTTCAATAAATAGTGTCCGTGACCCCAGCGGGACCACCGCGTAATTTCAGGTCCCTTTTTTGTCCATTTTGTTCCATCGCAGAACTCATTAGAACTACATGGACTAACCCTAGTTGCCTGGGTCCTGTCCCTTGTTCTATTTTCCGTGTGTCGCACGCTCCATGGTCACAAGTAACCTAACCCTCGTCGCTCCGACGCTTCTCTCGCATGCGTATCACTAGTTTTACTAGTTTCATTTTCTGTCAGCCGCCATGTTCGACGGCTTTTATGAACTTTCGTTTAGTATTTGGCCATGATGCATCGCTATAGACACATGCCATTTGGTGTGGCCAAGAGTAGCCACTTCATGAAATGGCCGGACGCTTCACGTGTGGCCAATTCTACGATCGGGCCACGACCGCTACATTTACTCCATGGGGTAAATAACACAACGAAATGCGAGATTACGACCTACAAACAAATTCGCAAATTCCGTAGTAAATAATACAATGAAATATTTTTCACTTTAAAGTTTAATATATAAAAATAAGTAGTCTTTGGCTGCTCCAATTCAACTGAATTTTTGCATAAACATACCAACCACGTGGTCGTGTGGAGTGATAATAAAATGACATACTTAAAACACAAATATAATATTTTGCAGCGTTTCTTGAAACATAAAGCTTATTAACTTTATTTTCTAAAACTAATGGCATAGTGATTGGCTGACTACTGTATTAGCGTACTCTAGGTTTATAATGTTCATTAATTTTATTTCCAGGCACGAACATAAATTCCCTCACTACAATACGCTAATTACAACATCAAAACAGCTTTAAAATGACTTACATTGTATGTCAGTATCGCAAAACAATGCAACAATATTCATTGTTACACCGTTTAGATAACCAATCAGCGACTAATAATTATTTTGATTCGGGCTAGGCATGCAGCCTCGAACGAAAGCTCCTACAGTACAGTTTGCTTCCTACACAATACATGTGCAATAAAGTTTAAATAAATAAATAACTTTATGAGTTAGTCCGTAAGTGACCGATAACTTGCTGAACAGATATGACCTTTGCGTCCTGCGATTTTCACTTCGGTTGATGTAGGTATTATTGTTTTATTTACGTACATACATACGTAAGTATTCTGTGCAACTAAACATTATATTAGTCGTATATTATATTAATATCAAAGGCGGCAATGTGCCGTTTTGAGAAAAATGCGTTCTTGTTACAGTGAGAAAAGCCATTGATTATACGACTATCACAGTTACACAAAATACTATTATATGTAGAGCACTGATCGTTCATATGCGGTGTGTCTTATTATGCGGTGTGCATATAATCATTAATTAATTAATTCATTATGCAACATTTCTAACAAGAAAAGGGAAAGCCCTGAGTTTCAGATGTTATACTGTGGATTCATCTCGGTATATTATAAATTACAATTTATAACTTGAGCTTTGTTACGTGGTTACATCTTTTCCCACTGACCCTACTCTATTTTTCACAAAGAGCTTACATAGGTAGCTATTACAATTTATAGAATATGCTTAAATGTAACAACTGGAAACTTCGTAAAAGACAAGAAAGAATAGGAATAATTATTATACTTATAAAGAGAGAATGGAATGGAGTGAATTCCCATCAGGAATGCACTCTTTGATCTTATCGTGCGTTCACCTTCCACACCCTTTATAAATATTACCTATAAGTATAATTATTTAATAATGTACGATTGATTCATGTTTAAGTTTATTGACATCCAAGCCCGATTCCGAAATCTTGTGCCTACGAATATCAACACATGTGACTAGAAAAATTAAAAAGGTTGGGATATAATCTTAAAAAAAAATTCGGATGGAAATAATAAACATAGTATATGTACTAAGAAATGTTCGTAGGAATTTCCAATAATAGAAAAATACCTGGGCAAGGAAAGGCACACATTTAAAATTTGAAAGCACTAACAGTTTACTCCATTTTAGTGCTGTCAAATTTTTAGTTTGTCTTCAGAATAGGGCCTATTGTATTTTTTTTTATTAGAAAGACTAATAAAGGCACTGCAAAATATAATCTAATGCAAAATTTGCTTATTTATTCCAGTCTTTGCTAAGTAATGCAACCACCTTTAGCTGCTTCCGGTTGTATAGGCACATTCGCGATTACATAAAATCATGATTCTGAATCAATTTAAAATCAAAATCACTCTAATGCAGTCATTTCTACGCTATTAGGTCCTTACTTATGAAGCTGCCGGTTTTTTTTCTAACATTTAATTTTGCATGTAAATTTCATGAAACATGTTTCAAAAATAGACTATTTACCAAGGAGATTCGAACCTCTTTTGTCGCGCGCGCGCTCCCTGTGGAGATCGCATCTTGCAAATTTAGTATGGGAAACGATGAAAAATTCTGTGTCAAAATCAGGAGGGGTGCGGACAAATGAAGCGGATTAGCGGGAGGAAGTTGCTCATACAAATTTATATGGAGTTCGAAAATGAGAATGTGTGAGTGAGTATCAATTTCGATATACATTTGGCACGATTTTGGCACCCCCTAAAATGATTTTGTTACTCATCCATATGGGAGTAGCTTTTTTTTTTAATTCATGCTATTTACTAATGATTTACTGTCGTAATTTTTTTTTTTAGTTATTTGTGTTTCATGTTTTGCAAGAGGTTGATAACAATGCATTTAGAGTCTCACCGGATTGATTGTTTCATTTCATCGTCTCATCACGATGGTTTCTAGTAATTAAGACATGCGAAACTTAGCTTAATGTTATTAAATCACATACATACAAAATATCGCTTAATACGGATTCGTTATTAAAAAAATATATGCAAAATAATTGTATGAAAAATGCAATCTACTTAATTTTTTTCCATACAAATCGGCAACTTCATAGGTAAGGACTAAATTCCTGCAAGTACATTTTTATGGTTAAACTATATTGTACATAATAAGAGTATCTTCATAATATATTAGTTTATTTCATTACCAAGTGCAAATACCTATCAATATGCACGGTTGGGTTAGATACAGTCATCCAGGAGGGATGAACAACAAAATATTTCCTTAATATTTCCTAAGCCTATGTCAATAAGTGATGTTATTCCGCCCGTGTGCACTTGGTCATGAAATAAACTGAAATGCAACGCAATTTTTGTGTTAATTACCCATTAATTATATTTACATAAAGCAACAAAATTATACCGATCAGTCCATGGTCGTGCTTCACACTCATAGTATTTCAAATTCGTCATCAGAGTCGTCAAACTGTCTGTCTACATCTTCAAATTCTGTAAAAAAGACAAGAAACAATGCGTTATAAATATATAATTGTTATACATGCTAAGCGATTAACTGTAGGCTTACCGGTGAATAGTGTCGTGTTCTGTAGATCTATGTCGGTGCAGCTGGGCCCCCAGTGCGAGGGCCTCTTCTCGCAGAGCTCGAACAGAGGCTGGCTCTCGGCCATAAGACTCTTCTCTATAATGATGCACAACTCGTCGAAATCGCTCCTCGTTCGGCAAAGGAAACACTGGAAATAAAATAAGGTTCAAAGTTGCATACCAACTTGTGCAGACACCTGCGGCCAAAATATTTAGATCACTCGGAAAAATACGCATTAAGCGATGTGTGGAGTAGCACCCGATGAACCTTGTAGGCCTCTTTTCGCTAGTTAGGAATTTTAACTCTACCTTCAATATATGTGTTGTAGCTGGCCGTATCTCTTTATTTCCTAATAAGGGTGACAAAAATAACAGAAATCACCGTTAATTTAATAGACTTCTATATCATTCTTTACCGAAATCTACAATACTCAGCAAGAGCTGCCACTCACTGTGTGAGAGTATATAACGTTCTGCCATCTGAGATCAAAGCGCTGGGTATAACGCTAACCTGAGTTAGCGTTATACCCTGAGGAAAGAATGCTGTACTCAATTAAAGAATTATTTGTGCCAAAGTTTTTGGACATCTCTATGTATCACACTATCTTGCTTACGCACACATAGACTATAAACACTGTCAGCTATGTGCAAACAATCTGTGATTATATTCATTCAGCCGCCAAGAAATTCCGCTGGTACTATTTAACAATGTATAGGCTATGTAGGACTTACCACAGCAACTGATGGGTCCATCGCAATTATAGGTATTCGCGAAGCGTACCTACAGTGATATGTGCAGTCCATTTCCTTCTGGTCATCGGTCGCCTTATTCTAAAAGCAAACAATTGGGAAAATGTTATACCGAGGCTAAGAAAGAAGCAGCGCAACAAGAAAACACTCTTTCATTTTTATACCCTTCTAAATACATTAGTCTATAATAATATATATATATAATAATAATAATGACATCAATATACACATGGATGCCTCACATAGTATAAAACAAAATTGTCCGTCTGCTTCGGTATGTTCGGGATAATCTCGCAAAATACAGAGTGGATTTGTTTCGGTTTTCCCCATCGGTTTGGCAGTTTTCAAAAGAAGTTTCAGTTTCTAAAGAAGGCTTTATATACATTTTATACAATAATACTGACGAGCGGAGCCGCGGCGGACACAATACATGCTGCAGGCAGTAAAAAAATCTAGGTACAAATATGCGAATGATTGCCTTTGGTGATAACAGTTCTTACTTCAACTGGTCCGGATCTCTGAGTGGTATGGGGGTCCAAGTATATGACTTCGTCTCCTACACAACCAATCAAATAGAGAGCTTGGTTGGGTTTGCCGCCGACCACGCCAATGGACTGGGGGCATTGGAAGCACATCTGAAAGAAGTATAATTGAGCTTTTAAAAGTCCCTATAAAAGCTGTTTGATTGTTTGTTTGTTTGAACGCGGTAGTCTCTTAAAACTACCAGTCGAGCATGAAAAAATATTTATGCATATTTTATAGCCAATCACGCTACGACCCTAAGGAGCCGAGAAAAAAAAAAGTTTTTATGACAATACACATTGAGCCACGGTCCACGACTTTTATGGGAGCCAAGGGAGCTAATTTGTTGCCCTTAAAAAGAACAACAATTTCATTTAGCAGGAGAAAATAACGATGAAGGAATAACAAAGGAATTCACATACACTTTTGTCTTATCCTCTACTATTGGAAATAAAGATAGGATCATTTGTCCAAATAGCACAAAGTTCTCTCTGTCTCCAGTGGGAATTAAACCCACCACAACTGTTGCTTGATTCCAATCACGGAGTTTCAATTCCAATGACCTAAGCCAAAGAGATGGTGAAATAAATAAATCACACACGTTGTTTATCTAATAAATAGATAAATATCGTACCTGACTTATTTATTAAGTACTTATGTACCTCTGCCAACCTTACCACCTTAAGGTTTATTATTGCGTGCGGCTACTAAGCGCCGAGTGACCGCCTGCTCAGGCCATTGTCGTCGCTAAACAATAGAATAGCGAGCGAGAAGGGCTTAGCTACGATCGCCAAATGCAAGCAACTTTAAAAGTGGTAAGGCGAGAAGTTTGTTGATAGTACTTATAAATCATTTTGTTTACCTTCAGTCCATTCATGTAGATAGGATTAATTTCACTGAGCCCTAGTCTAAGAGGCACCATCAGCAGAAGAGGCATCCAATCAGACACAATCAAATTATCTGGTGCACTTGAGCAGTCTCCTCTGTCGTTATTCACTATGCATTGTTGCACTGAAATTAAATAAAAATATAATTATTTAAGTGCACTTAGGGCTAAACAAGAATATTCTACTGTACTAAGTGAATTAGACAAGGATAGGTCATTAATTCACAAATATAATAATCAAACCAGATTAACTTGTACAAATTCTACAAATTGTATAAAGTTGCCTGTCCCCAGTGGGAATCGAAACCACGACCTCTGGCGCTGAAGTCCAATGACCAAGCCACTAAGTCAAGGAAGTGGTCATTAAGAATTATTCATAATGATTTTAAACTAAAATAAAATTTAATACATATTTGTCAAATGCTTATTACACTAATATTTTTAATTTTTTTTACATTTTTTTTTGTAATTTTGGCTTATCCCTGAATAAATTATATTAAATTTTAAACATTTTTTGTAATGGTTTAATTAAATGCACTGAAAATAAATCCATGCAACTATCCACAAGGAACTCAATCTCTATTCTCTACTCCACACAACATTATTCACTCCTCTATCTATTCAAATCATTACAATAGATTACATTTTAGTAACTCATACTATTTTCATAAAAATTTTCATAAATTTATTAACCTTGTTTTTGAAAGAAATATTGAATTAAAATATTCATTGCTCTTTAAAAGTCTGATTACAAAACTTACAAATATCCTCCTTAACAACAGTGTTGTCCAGAGCCACGTGGATTACCAACGAACTCCAATTGTCAAACACCACCAATTTCCTGAAAGTTATATTCAGAAAGTTATACTAAAATCATATTATAAAAAACAGGTTACAAAATGTGAAATTTTTGCGCTATGAGGCTTATGTTTTCTTCACAGCGCCCGTGACGTGTTCAATATAAGTTAAGGCCAGATCACACTGACTGCGCGCGCGTTCCAGCTCCCAGTAAATCTGCTCCCAAGCACTGCGCATGCATCGGCAATTTGACGTCAATAATACAGTTTCATACATTACAAACCAAGCTGCTACGTGCATGTATATGGTGTGATCTGGACATCAACAAAATGTTAACATCTGCATGAAAGTAAATAAATTACCTACTTAAATTTTTATTTTATTTCAGCAGTCAGTCAGGCAGGGTATTTTTTATGATGATGAAAGGAAGGAATTAAATCATTTGAGTTTCCTTACTTCAAAACCTGAGCAACCGTGTTGGGACCAAACCACTGACCAACTTCCTTCCCCTCTGATGCCCCCATCAGAGCCACCTGGTGGATAGAGTATGGGGCCTGCTTTCTTTCCTCAAAGCGTTGGATTATCTTCAAATATGTTGGATCTCTGAAAGTATCAAAGTATAAATCAAAAAACTGGCTACAGAGCAAGAAAAAGGTGAGAGATGTGGTCTGGTCACCAGCATAGCAGAGTGTAAATGGAGAAGGCGGGCTCACTTTAGGAGGCATATGTCCAGATAGGGACAGTTAAAAACTGAAGATGAAGTCAAAAGTTTTGAATACATTTGTAATATAATAATTTATTGGACTAAAATAAAATAGTTAAATAATAAACATAGTTCTTCTGTTATAAGTCTAAAGGTTCAGTAGTTGAGTGCGGTCCAGAGCACTGTTGTAAGCAGCAGAGAGTGGTAAGACGAGAATATATTTACCTGGTTTCTGGCGTCCACACCCAATCTACACACAAATGTATTCTAATGAGCGCCACGCCAAGGACCATCTGCCCACACCGCAGCATGCACCCCCATCCCTTATCCGAGGTGAGTCCTTCATCCCCTATGGGAACGAACCCTTTTCTGTAAGTACACCAGATAATCGATGTGATGTCTCTTCTTATACGTTCGAGATCTGAAAAATGATAAAAAAAATATTATGCCTAGGTACAAACTTCAAAAATAAACGTACGTACATAAACAAAAATCTGCTCTGCTAGTTCATCAAATAAGATAAAGTAAATAACAAACCCTGAATAGCGCTGTATTTCTTGCCTAAAACCCAAACATCATCCTTTGTTTCTGGAATATCGTCAGGCTCAACGTTGCTACCCTCTGATGTTAAATAGCAAATATCAAACACGGCATCCATGGTCAAACATAGTTTGCACTTGAACTCTTAGTGATTATATCCCACAAACTATATAGGGATACTACGTATATCCAAATGCAAAATGGAAATAAAAGTGAAATAATGAAATTAAGAACAAAAACAATTTTGCACTATTTTGACAGATGATTTGACTGACATGACAATGATAAATTTTTTAAAAAGTATAATAGGCTTAAAAATACGTTGATTCCAGTGCCGTAAAACCCAATTTAATAACTCTTTTGGCGGGAAACAAAATCTATGTTTGTTGTCTCTTCTATTTTTTTATGTCTACTTTGCGGGTTTATGTACAAATAGTATTTTTATATTTTGTACATTAAGTGCTTCAAGTGCTTGTGGATGTGTGTATTGTTTTGGAAACTAAAATATAATCGTCTATCAACTCTTCCGTTCTTACCAAAATTGACCATTGCAAAGTTAAAAGGCAAAGGGCGTGGATGTAAACTACTTAGTGCAAGTCGCCAGCACAGAGGATTTCGCTAGTCGCCAACTAGCCCTTTTATTTTGCTATGCCGTATTGTGGACCGTCAATACTATATAGTTTTGTGACTGCCGCCGTGCTGTAATGGCTGTAACATGGCTCTATACATCGCCGGTTTACTTTGAAATATGACTATTTATATTTAAATAAGATATGGCTTAAAGGTCTAGCTAATACATTTAAAGACAAAACCAACGGAAAACTTGGCTTTAATCAACTTAAAGAATTGCACAGACCAATACAGATATAATGACAACCGCTGACATTGTGTTTCATATATGAAATATACGTCACTAGCAACCAAGCCATACATAACCTACTTTAAAAAAAAAAGGTCTTCGACAATATTTTGTTTTGTAATTTGTTTGATTTTTCAGTTTGTAGTTTGTACAGAAAATATAAAATGGAACCGAGCGCTTTAGACTTCGTAGCCCAATCATGCATGGACTTATCTGAGGCTATGTACGCTTCACCGAACGAGGCCGACCGAGATTCTCTAATAGCGAATCACATCAAGAAAGTTTGGCCTTCCGTTCCACCTATTGAGGACTTCAAAAAAAGTACATTATTAACTCACATTGCAGCATAATTTAGTTATGTACTTGTAGACACTATACACACTAATACTTCTTGCAGATCTAGAATGGGTAAACGTATCCGAGCCCATTTCTCTGACGCAACACTGCGCTGAGAAAATAGTGGTGCTAGACTTCTGGACGTACTGTTGCATCAACTGCTACCACGTGCTGCCCGACCTGGCACACCTGGAGAAACTGCACAAGGTTGAGAGTGGGCTGGTTGTGGTATGTTCTGAATTTATGGCCGGTGCACACCGGATACATAGGCGTGGCAGCATGCTTTCTAGTATGTATGGTAGATGTCACACCGGCACCGGTTGCGTTGCTTACAGCAGCAGATTGGAGCTGGAACGCACATGCACCCGGTATGCTCCGGCCTTCTCCAACGTTTTGCTTTAATTGTAATTGAGTTTGCTACTTAATATTCCATCAAGAATTCTAAATCAAAATAACTTGATATCATATCTGACTAGCTATTTGTTCAACAGATTGGTGTCCACTGTGCAAAGTTCTTTAATGAGAAGGACTCAACAAATGTGCTGGCCGCTGTACACAGGTATAACATACACCATCCCGTTGTGAATGATGCAGACAGCGCAGTGTGGGATACTCTGGGAATCAAATGCTGGCCGACACTGCTCATTCTTGGTATGGAGTTGGTTTGTTAAGATCTTAACCATATCATTAAATGTATGAATGAATATCTAATATCTTGCATAGGATTGTTTTGTTGCCCAAATCTATTTATTGGTGGACTTCACATACACACATAATAAAGAATAAAAATTATAATCTTTCACTAAAAAAACCCTGTGGTATATTAAACTGTACTTAAGTTCTGAAAAACTCACGGCTCAAAGTTTGATCTCACCACCCCATGAACGCGAGGTGAGCCTACCACAGCTTTTTAAATGATTAACAATGGTTACGAATCACGTTCTTGTTTGATTTATAATCTTACCACAATATTTTGACAGGGCCAGGTAACAAGCCTATCTTCGTATTGACTGGAGAGGGCCACAGAGATGAGCTAGTATGGTTTGTGGGCGCCGCACTTCGGTATTTCACCAGCCGCATCTCTACTGCATCCCTTCCAATGTCGCCCGCCAAGCATTTGAAATCGAAGGAGAATGAATTGCTGCATTTTCCTAGCAAGGTTTGTATTTAGTTGTGCTATAAATTTAACTGCTTAGATACTCCTACTGAGTTAAATTAAAAAGAAGGCAAAATTTTAATATCTAATTGGGGATTTGCCCATGCTTTAGTTGGCTGATATTTCATTTGTTAGTGAAAAGCAGAATCGTTTAACAAGGATACGGCGACTGTTTAGACAACTTACACGATTATTTGTCTATTAAATTTCTTTACAAATTAATACAGTATAATTAGATCCATAATTCGAGGTTATATAATTATTATTTAGGTGTTTAAATATTTGAAAAGTAATATAGAGCCTGCAGTCGAGTAAAATGAAGTATGAAGATAACATGCCAAGTAGGTATTTTAAGTAGGTAGAATTTTGTTGACAAAAATAAAAGCACTTATTTCAAATCATTTCAATTACAGCCTTTGTGGAGTCAGTGCTGGGACTGTCATTCTCGTCTATGATATACCTGAAGGTGTGATTCCTTTGAACCCTGTGTTTACCATACAGAACTTTGTCATCAGGTGACACTAAACCCGTACTACCGCGGCCGACCAGATGAGCCATTCCTAGCTATATCAGACACGGGCCATCATCGAGTACTACTCACAGACTGCTCTGGTCAGATCCTTCGTATCATCGGAGGTCCCGAGCCTGGATTTAAGGATGGCAGTAAGTGTTAACTTAATGCGGAGATTTCTATTTTTAACAAATAAAATAAACTGAATATAATGAGATTGGGAACAGGATTTTTATTTATTTGATGCAGGTGTCAACATAAAATATGACATATTTTTAAACACTACAAATTAATAAATACGTATCGTATCGAAGTGAAATACAAACTATTGTCTGCATAGTAATGAGATCTGTACTTGTTTAAGATAAAAAATTACTATTCCCGTCCCTATAGGACTATTATTAGGACTCCAATTCCACGCCAGCGGGCGTTTTTGTTCACTTGTAGCACTCTAATTTCAGAGTTGAACGAGGCGCAGTTCAACTCGCCGCAGGGCGTGTGCTGGCTGTCGAGCAGCGTGCTGGCCGTGTGCGACACCAGCAACCACGCGGTGCGCGCCGTGCACATCGACGAGGGCACCGTCGAGATGCTCGCGGGGAACGGCCACCGCGCGGCGCACGGCGACATGGGTGTGTGTTTTTAAAGGAGGTTTGGCTTGGTTACTAGACATTTAATCCCTATAGCTTATCCTTACATAGTCGCTTCCCGCGTCTGTACGCTTAGATCTTTTAAACTACACAACGGATTTTGATGCGGTTTTCACTATCATATAACTTCTTCCGAATGGTTTATACGTACTTAACACATGCGGGCGAAGCCGCGGGCAACAGCTAGTTTAAAATATAGTCATACTGTTGTCAGAGCTATATGACAAAACTGCAAAATTTCAATTTTGTGATAAATTTGGGCTTTGAATTTCTTGGTTCCCGCCTAAAGTAGAGTAGAGAAGAGTAGAGAATTGCTTCAATACCCAGAGATTTATTCGAAATGAGACAACGAAATTAAATGGAGAGCGTCGCTAACAGGCATCCTTATTATTACCAACGCTGAGGCAGAGCCTTTCCATTGGCACGACCGACACACACAACTACTGCGCTCTCGCGGGCTCCCAACGTCTCCTAGACAAGACAACAGCAGGCCTCCAATTGTGTCTCGTTGGGTGCCCGCGAAGCGTTCAGTTAATTTAAGTTAGTTTAAGTCATCTGTTAATTGTTTGTGAGTTTGTGTTGTGTCAATGAATAAATGTGTGTCTATCTATTATAACACCCAGGTGGCAAGTGCATGGGGCTCCAGGCTCTATCGTCCCCGTGGGACGTGCTGCTGTACACTACCCCAGACATGGACATGTCGGTGCGGCCGCTGCTGCCGCCGCCCCCGCCGCTCCCCGGCCACGCCCCACCAGACAAGGGGAAGGAGGACAAGGAGGAACCTAAAGGTAACAATAACATTAATGTTATGACGTTGAATCAGTCGCAAGTTCTATTTAGGCGGGTGTACATAAAATGTCAAAAAAAATCAAATCAACAGCCTTGAGCCTATTAGTATGTCCCCACTTCGGGGGCACAGATCTACACTCTCAACGAGCGCGTTATAGTACACCACGCTAACCCAGTGCGGGTTGGTATACTTCACATGCGCCTAAGAATACCTTCTTCGGCGTATGCAGGTTTCCTCGCTATGTTTTCCTTCACCGTTAGAGAGCAGCCAGTAAATGTACTTAAAATTAGGATTGGTACATGGCACGACCGGGGATCAAACTCGGACCTTTCGACCACGGAGCAAACTGCTCTCGACACAACAGGCCGCGTCTTCCCCAGTATGTCACTAACGCCACTCGCTGTCTCTCGCCACATAATGTAATTTTGTTTAATAAAAAATTTAAATATTGCAATGTGTCGCCACAATGGTGAGTTTACTATCTTATGCAGGGCGAAAACAATCGTCGTGAACTATGTAGTTTCAAAAGTTCTCCTGTATGCCGCTCTTGGTTTCATTATCATTATTAATTTAATTATAATATTCTGTTTGTGACGTTTAGAAAAGGAGAAAGAGAAGAAAGATGAGAAACGTCGCGTGCTGTTGATTGCGTGCGCGGGCTCGCACCAGATATGGGCTCTTTTCCTCGACACCACTATCTGGTGGAAGTACAAGACCTATACCGAAGGTTCGTGGGCTATCTCATTATCACCTTCTCTATATACCTATTCTTTAAACAGCGTATTATTTAGATATGTGAATAATAGAATAATTGCATTGAATTTGCATTTGGCACTAACACCTTTTTGGTATTTCCACTCTTCAGTTATACATCAAATCACGCTATGTCCCTAAAGGGGGAAAGTTAAATCATTTTTTAAAATAAAGTAATTCATCATCATCAGCCTATACTAGTCCACTGCTGGACATAGGCCTCCCCCAAGGCGCGCCACTGAACCAGATCCTCGGTTCTCCGCATCCAGTCACTGCCAGCCGTCTTACGCAGGTCGTCCGTCCATCTAGCCGAGGGGAGTCCCACACTATGCTTGCCTAGTCGTGGTCTCCACTCGAGAACTCGCCCACCCCAGCGGTTATCGGTTCTCCGGCCCACTGTCACTTCAACGTGCTGACCCTTTGAGTTATGTTGAAGGCTTTGGTTCTCTGGCGGATCACCTCGTTGAAGTAATTATGTTGATACTTCAGTTAAGTAACTGGTGTTATTATGACGTTTTAGGTACATGTGTGTGCATCGCGGGGTCGGGAGTGGAAGCGGCGCGCAACAGTGCGTACCCGAACACCGCTGCCTTTGCACAACCCTCGGGGCTCACTCTCAGACCTGGTAAGAGTATACTTCTGTGTTGTGTCAGGAGCCGTGACTTGTCATACGTCTGTAGGCCAAGATACATTTCGTATATTCCAACATAAAAAGTCATGATCATGAAAATCTAATCTAAACTCTTTTCTAACACTTAGATTTATTGTCTAAGTGCAATTTCATTTTAAAAAGTTCTTAGTGAGTTTTGCCCTTTTTTTACTTAGAGAGTTTTACTTGTCACCCATCGATATTTGTCCAGATTATTCGTATCTTTTAGGTAGAAAGCCAACGGACTGACAGGGTATAATAACTACCGTTCGTTACACCACAAAGTCAAATCATTTTTAAAAGTAGGTTTTGGCTTGGTTGCTAGGCCTTTAGGCCATATCTTATTGGGACAGACAACTTTTTACCATCTTCCCTGAAGAATATACAAGTGTACACATTATTGTATATTCCGACATATTGTATACACTAGCTTTTTCCCGCGGCTTTGCCCGCTACTTTTTAACGCGGACAAAGTCGCGGGGCGTCCGCTAATACCCCCTAAGTAACAAAACACTTACATAGAGGGCGTTGTTTCAACAATGTGTGTACATTGTACATCTAAAAGAATGATATACATTTGATGTGATGACAGGTACAAGCCCCGAGGTGTTCATTGCTGACGCCGAGAGCTCCACCATCAGGAGGCTGGCGCTCTCCACCGGACAAGTATCGACGCTGTGCGGCGGCGACCGTAATCCCTTGGTACGTGCCAACGCCCACTGCTGGGCTTTATCCGGCAACAATGACATGATGAGACGAATAGAGGTTTTAAACCCGTATTTTAAACACGTTTTTCGGAACTTGAGGACAGGATAAAGAAAAAATATCGCCAAGAAGCCTCTTACGATTTGACGAAGAGATAAAAAAAGAATTTATAAGGCTCATCACCCACGTCCATTAGCCCTTACGTTAATGAGGTCGTGGGTGCGAACCTTGGCCCGTATATGAGTTTTTTGGAACTTAAATACGGTTTAATATAATACCACAGGCTTTTCGGTGGAGGAAAACGTCGTGAGGAAACCTGCATGCGCCAAAGATTAGAATTTCTATTCTAAAGCGTAAGTGAAGTCCACCAAAAAACGGATTGGGACACCGTTGTTGGTGGACAGGGGTTAAAGATGTTGCGCCGCTTCTTCTTCCCAGTTCTAACACCTTGGAAGCGGTGGTAGATAAAAAATTGACGTATAAATGTACCCAGCGTACTTACATGCAATAAAATAGTTTTGACTTTGACTTTGAGATCTCAGGTATTTCTAGCCCCCTAATAAGATAACAACCCATCTGCACTGAGCCAGCGTGGTGGATGATGTACATCTTGCTTATGAGGGTAGGCTTGTGCCATGTAGTGGACATTTTATTTATTGGCCAGGCTGCTGGACTAGGTCTTGCATTGGACAGTCGTGATTCTGAATTAGCTACTAATGTAGATATAATACTGATTTAGTTGCGTGTGAAGTATACGCGTCCTGATTATATAACTTTTTTCCAGAATCTGTTCGCGTTCGGAGACGTAGACGACATAGGCACAGAAGCGAAACTTCAACATCCCCTCGGCATATCATACTGTGAGTCCAACAAAACTCTCTACGTAGCTGACACGTACAACAACAAAATAAAGAAGGTCGACGTTGGTCTTCAAAAAGTGACCACAATGAATCCCACACTGATCGAAAGTCCCGACCCTGCTAAGTTCAACGAACCTTCTGGCCTAGGTGTCAGTCCTGATGGGAAATACCTATACATAGCAGACACAAACAACCACAGCATAAAAGTTTACAACCTAACAAAAAACGCAAGCCAAGACTTCAGAGTCCGTCTCCCAGACGTAAAGTTCACAGAGCCAGATAATCTCATTCTGTACCAGAGTGATTTATTCGTGAATAGGAAATGTGGTAATTTAATTATTTATTTTAACGTCGCCTTGGACTCCGATTCGAAAAACGTGAAGTTTACGCCGGGAGCGCCTCAGAATTGGAGCGTTTGTATTAGAGATGACAATAATGAGGTGACTCTCGACGACTTTGAGTATTTGGGCAGTTCTCATAAGGGAAACAAGTTGCCAGGTAGAGTTGAAATGAGACTCAAGCACAGAACGGATAAGACTCATTACAGGTTGTATTTGAGTTTCCACACGGCGCTGTGTGACGCTGCTGTGTGTTTCACACACTCGTTCACTATAAGATCGACGATTTTAGTTCGGGACTCCGTGAAAATGGTGGAATCGTATAAGATAACGTGTAAAGTGAACCCAGTGAATAAATCTTGAAAAAGAGCAGAATGTACAGTAACCAGAGCAAACTATATTTTACCTTTTGCTTTAACTCTTCATTAACATATTTTTAACAATCGTAAGTTAACCTGATTAATTTAAGTTATGATGAAGTTATTGCGTTTGCTAACAAATAAATGATATTTTATAATTTTAAGGCTCTCATTTCACACCTTAGCAAGTAATGATGATTCCTAATTTTGTGATTGACAGCTTTGCTTCACATACTATAATCAAAGAGAATACAATACTAACGAAAATAAAGAGAGACAGCTTTGTATACCTCGCTCGATGTACAAAGAAAACTAGCACCGAATATGTTTTGTGTGAACTTTTATATAATACTGGGTAAACACCAATATGGCTCAAAAATTAATACGTGGCTTCCACAGACCGAAGGCTCGATTGTGGCTTCCCAGGGAATACCCGCGCACCGCAGTCGGTCGCCACAGCAAACAAAATATGTCAACGCGCAGCATTTCATTTCACGCGGCACACTTAAAAATTAAGAAGTAACTAAGTATGCAAATATTCGTAGTAATAAACATTTGTTGTCCGGATTTGTCCTATAACGACATTATTAATGGATTATTGAGGGACACGAGTACGTTTGATGAGAACACCACGGTGGTTATCATGTTGGGGAGCCACAAAAACGTCACCCAAGCGGACATAAATAGGACTATAGAAATATTGATAGAGATTAAGAACAAAACTAGATGTAAATTCATAAATTGCGCATTTCCCTATTGTTGTAACTTGTCACAGGCGCACAATAATCGCATATTTAAAATGAATTTACACTTATATAACGCACTATGCATGTATAATGACACTATATTGTACTTTGATACAAATAAGTGTATTGACAAATTCACTTTGACTGAAAGCAATATGTATTTATCAATGACATATAAAAGACAATTAGCTACTTTAGTAGCATATAATTTACAACATTTTATGACGAATGTTAGTAGTAATACTAATAAGCTTATACATTTTTTAGAGTAGATACCACGACAATAGAAAATTCCGCAAATGATGGTTTATCAGTGTTAAACCAGAGGCAGGGATTGTCTAGCTCAGTTATGACAAAAGGAAAGCCCAATTTTACTCAATCATTACATCAAAACATTCAGGGCTTTTCTGACACCAAAGTATTAGTACAAAGTATTAGGACAAAGGAGAAGCCAAAGGGACTTAAAATTATTCACCAAAATATACAGAGCTTCTCCGGCAAGATGTTAGAAGTAGAATTATATTTAGAAAGTCAATCTAATATTGACTTGTTATGTATTACTGAGCATCACCTTAAAGAGCATGAAATGTTGTTTGGATACGAAAATTATCATGTTATAAGTTCATTCAACCGAAAGTACGCAGCACGTGGAGGGTCCCTCATACTCATGAGAAATGGTATCAAGGCCAAGGAACGCAAAGACATTGTGGGACTTTCAGTTGAATGGCACATTGAATTGTCTTGTGTTGAGATGGAGAAACATATTGTGGTATGCGTATACAGACCCCCATATGACTCTAAATTTCCTACTTTTGAGTCAGTAATGGAAGATGTTATGAAAATACTTCTTAAAAGTAGAAAACATATAATAATTTGTGGAGACTTTAATGTAGATCTACTAGAAACTAACTCCAGGTTTTCAACTCGATTAATTGGCTTATTTAATTCCTTTAATTTAAAGAATATTTTTCTTGAACCAACTAGGATCACAAGTACCACAGCTACTTGCCTAGATAATTTCTTTTGCAATTGTGATTTTATAGAAAAGACAATTATAAATTGCCTAACATCAGACCACTGTGGGCAAAGTGTTACCTTTCCAGGTAATATAAAACATACAAAAACTGAAATCCTTACTAGGCCCAACACTGTCAGTCGAATGGAGAGATATAAAGATGCTCTTTCAAGTAAATTGCCGATTCCTGTTACTGATCAGGTGGAAATCAATGATTTCTATGTCGATTTCTTCACGACACTGTCTCAGGAATTCGGTAATATTTTTAAAACTAGGAAAATTAATATTAAAAACAAGTTTAAATTTAGGGACTGGGCAACCACTGGTATTCGGAAAAGCAGGACCAAGTTATTTGATTTGTACAACGAAAAGTCTTACAGAGTTGACGACAGATTCCATGAATATGTCAAAAATTACTCTAAAATTTTTAGGAAAGTTTGTAAAATAGCCAAGTCATATTATTTAAGTAATAAAATTAAAAATTCGGATAATAAAGTTAAAGCAGTATGGAAAATCATAAATAATGAAACTGCCAAAACTAAACCACGTGAAAATGAATATGCAATCAGAAATAATGGTAAAATAATTAATTCTAAAACAGAAGTAGCAGAGTCCTTTGAAACTTTTTTCACTAACATCCCTATTAAAACCACCGAAGCTCTGCATTCATCGCCTATTCTTGCCGAAAATTTGCTTGTAAATAACGTTACAATATGTGAAACAGTTTTTAATTTTAGACACATAAACTCTCTAGATATTATTAAGGCTTTTAAATCATTAAAACTAAAATCTTCTGAAGATCTATGGGGAATGTCTGTTAAAGTAGTTAACTCAGTCATAACGATTATTGCGCCTTACTTAGCTTTTATATTTAACATGAGTATTAATCAAGGTATTTTCCCTGACCTAATGAAGCAAAGTAAAATCATACCACTGTTTAAATCTGGTGACAAACTAGATCCCAGTAATTTTAGACCAGTGTCAGTTCTCCCCGTGCTTAGCAAGATTTTCGAAAAGATCATACTGAATCAACTGCTTTGTCATTTCAATCTCAAACAACTTCTTCACGATCGTCAGTTCGGATTTACTAAGGGACGATCAACCACCGACGCAGGAGTCATGCTTGTTAAGCATATTTTTGATGCTTGGGAAGCTTCACATGATGCAATAGGCATCTTCTGCGATCTCTCCAAAGCATTTGATTGCGTTAATCACGAAACCTTGCTACTCAAATTAAAACATTATGGCGTGAAAGACAGAGCATTCGAATTACTTAAATCTTACCTTGAAAATAGAGTACAAAAAGTTGATATAAATGGAGTTAAATCATCTGGTTCAGTTGTGAAAATGGGGGTGCCCCAGGGCTCAGTTCTGGGTCCTTTTCTTTTTCTTGTATATATAAATGACTTGCCATTTTTAATACAAAACATGTCCAACATAGTATTATTTGCCGATGACACTTCTCTGATTTTTAAAATTAGCAGAAGAGCTTGTGATCTTCCTGAGGTAAACAATACTCTCACACAAGTACTTAACTGGTTCAGCATTAATAATCTAGCATTAAATACAACAAAAACTAAATGTATTAAATTTTGCCTACCAAATGTAAGACATGTAGTTAATAATGTAACTTTAGGTACAGAAAGATTAGAATTTATCAAAAGCACGGTGTTCCTAGGTATAACTATAGACTCATCTCTTCAATGGGGTGCATAGCTTCACCATAGCTTCACTAGCTGGCAGACTAAGCTCGGCCGCCTACGCCGTTAGGAAAATTAGACAATTAACAGATATTGCTACTGCGAGATTAGTCTATTTCAGCTACTTCCACAGCATCATGTCATACGGCATCCTACTGTGGGGTCAAGCGGCAGATATAGAAACCATCTTTATTTTGCAAAAGAGAGCTGTTAGGGCGATCTATAATCTACGTTGTAGAGAATCATTAAGAGAAAAGTTTAAAGAAATTAATATATTAACCGTTGCCAGTCAATACATTTTTGAGAATATTTTGTATGTCCGCAAAAATATATTTCTCTTTTTGAGGCACTGTGATATGAACACAGCTTATGTTACAAGAAACAAAAACAAACTTGTACCACCACAGTTAAGGCTTAGTAAGGTCAGTAAATCATTCACGGGGCAATGTATACGCTTCTACAATAAACTACCAGAAGAAATCTTAAATATGAATGACAGAAAATTTAAGACTCACATTAAACAACAACTTTGTAAGAAAGCTTATTATAAAACAGTCGATTATCTAAATGACAAAGATGCCTGGTGTTAATGTTACTTCAGCCTCGCACAATCTTTACAAAATAATGTTATGTACAAACTTGATTTTAAAAGATGTGTTGCGGAAGTTTGTTGCGCCGCTTCTTCTTCCCAGCTCTATATAACACCTTGGAGGCGGTGGTAGATAAAAAATTGACGTTGTATAAATGTACCTAGTGTACTTACATGCAATAAAATACTTTTGAATTTTTTTTTTGAATTCGTAATGTAATGGCATACGGCGAATAGAAGTATTCTAAAAGTAGCAATATTCGACGAATACAAATAAATAGTCTATCCTTGAAAAGTTGCACTTCATTGTCACGACGAGTGAAGCCATTAAATAACAACTGATCAAATTCGATCTGGTATCTCGCATTTAGCCGCACGAAATGTGATCATAATGGACCATGACATTTATTACCTACTTTAGTAGGTACTTGTCAGATATCAATAAGTGAAAAATATCGATTCGATAATGCTATTACCTGCTTATTAGCATACGATGAAAAATTATAACATGAAGTCATGATTCCGTTGGCCTCAAACAAGGACGTCGAATGGTTTGCCCCATCATACACGCTTAAAAAATATAAAAATATATCGTTCGCTAAACATTCGAGACCTACAAGGCTTGATACGATTAGTGTTCAATATAACGGTCTCATCTGCCTGACGAGGTCAGGTCAATACAGCGTATTTGACCTTTCCTATAAGTACTTCCTCTTAACTTGAAAAAAAATTAAAAATTTCTGGAAAAAATAGCTAGACATTCTAGGACAATAAAAAAACAACAGACGTTACCGTCACACCGTATCTATGAGATACACTTTGCTGACATTTATTTTAATGATCGGATAATAATTTTCTAAAAAACATATTTTATTTTAGACAACTTTTATTTAAACAAAAGTTTTGTAAATAAACTGTTTCGTACGATACGACAGGCAAACGATCTACAAACTAGACTTTAAGCAGGGTCGTCCACCTCTACTTATTTTCAACGTACATTTTTCATTTTTACATTTTTTCCGTGTACATTGAGAAACAGCGCCATCTATGTAGGCGTTTTGTTACTTAGGGCGTATTAGCGGACGCCCCGCGAGTTTGTCCGCTTTAAAATGTAGCCTAAATGTTATTCTAGGATATAAGCTATCACTGTACCAAGTTTCATCAAAATCTGTTTGGTAGTTTTCGCGTGAAAGAGTAACAAACATCCTCACATCCTTACAAACTTTCGCCTTTATAATATTAAGTAGGATAAAATTCATCTAGATGTAAGTACTACCTGATTCAATTCATGACTGTTCATGACTTAAAACGAACGAGACTAAGATTGATCGATACTTTGATGTAATATTCGTAACGATGAGAGGTAATTTAGTTTCTATTTGATGTTATATGGACACATATTTTCGTCCAATCTGCTGGGTGTTTGATATTTTTTTATGTTTAACTACCTAGATGTTTCCCGCCGCTCCGCCCGCTTAGAAAAGTTTTATCCCGCGGGTACAGTTTTTCCCGACATTTTTCCAGACATCTATAGCCTATGTGTTATTTTAAGTAATCAATATTACCTACTGCAAAGTTTCATCAAAATCAGTTACGTAGTTTTTGCGTGAAAAACTAACACAAATATCCTTACAACATCCTTGCCCGCGTGGAATAAGTTTTTTCCCGCGAGTTTACCACGGTAAAAACAAGCCTATATGTTATTTCAGGATATGAGCTATCGCTGTACCAAGTTTCATCAACATCTGTTTAGCCGTTACAGCGTGAAAGAGTCACAACCATCCTAACTCACAAACAACCATCCTCACAAACTTTCGCCTTTATATTAATAGTAGGATTACTAGATAGCTCCTTATGACTTTAAGACATCGGTTGTCCCGTTACCTACTGTACAAATTTTGCCCTTTCTAGTTACCAAAAAAGATGCAGACACGGATGTACATAGCCTGTCAGCGGTAATTCACACTACACAGTAACAGTGACCTTTGCGAAAACCGCAAACGTCGACCGTCAAACGGATCTGTTGAGATTAGAATACAAAGACTCCTTGACAGTTCCGTCAAATATACCCCGACTACGAGTAAGGACCTAACCGAGCAGGCGTGCATTTAGAATTTACAGGAGGCTAGGTAAACACGTTTGTATCCAAGTGGACTACTTGTAACTTAGCTGACACGGGAGTAAATAAAACAATCTGCATTGAGCCTATAATTTGTATGGTGCCCTCTGAGATGGACTTTGATATCCGCCGTTCGTTCCAATATAATAATTTTCAATTCCTTACATAATGCGAAGATCCTTATTGCGTATTTCATTTTTGTCGCTGTAGATCGGTGTAGATGTTTTGCCTGAACAGATGTCTTATTATTATTATACTCATTTCGCGTCTTAAAAGTAATACAATGTTATGTTACATTAAAACTAAGTTCCTGGCTGCGTGCCTGTAACCGGGCGAAGGTCGGTCTGGCCAATGATTGCCGCTTTGGTGCGCATCCCTAAACAATCGGATCGTGGCCTGCAAATTAGACCCTTCGCGATCGTGCGTTGAAAAGTCATTTTCTATAATCTTAGCTGCTGAAGATTAGCGGTAGGTATTTGGTATTATATAATTTTAAAATATTCATGTCGATGGGTTTGTTTGTGTGAATGTGACCTCATCCCATACCAAAGTAGAAAATATTTTTGATTTTAAGACTGCGTGCGCGTGGTAGCTCTAGTAAGTCTGCTGACTACGTGCTGCATACGGCACGCTTGCACTCGACTGTGCTCCGGCCTTAAGTTGAACCTTTTAATTAGATAACATGTGTAGTTTAGTTGCTGTAAATACAGTAGTTGATGAACAGACATACTACAGTCTCATCATGAGGATTTGTACCTTCAGGTATCTACAAATTCTTAAAAATCTTTAAAGTAATTAGCTACGACTTTGGAAATACTAAAACAATACCTACGTGCAAAATTCTAAAGGCAATAGCTAACAAGAGCATGTTGACCGTTCGACTAAGTAGTTCTTACCATACCGTTCTTACCATAAATGACATCCTGGTGATTTGAAATGAATGGATGGTTTTACCTTTACTGTCGAAGTGTAAGATACGGTGTTCTTCGCCATCAAAGGCATTTTTTTCCTTTGCGCACTTGGCATTCAAAACGCGTAGGTGATCAGGCGCATTGAAATGCGTCGCTAAAGCACTCGGGACATTCTAGGCAAATTGAGTTAATTCCTTTATTGTTTCGCAACACAATGGCCGTTGTATTTTGCTAAAAGAATAAGTCTCTCACAGCGAAATAGAGCCTGCCGGAACTTTCGGCGATGTTTGTGACATTTAGTTGAATCTATTTCGGTCAAAAATTAAAGGTATCTTCCAGTAAAACAGAAAGATTTTTCACTTATTCGTAGGTTGGACACGAAAAAACATGGTGTGAAGTAATTTGTCTTTCTGGTTTCTGATTAGTAATTTCTAATTTGTTTTACAAAAAGAATAAAAATAAATATATAGCGGTTATATTTAGGTTGACAAATAATTAATATACGTCGTGTGACGTACATACACGGCAAGCTCTATGAGTATTATAAATACGCAATACAATGCAATAAATATGTACCTAGGTATTTTGTTAGCTACAGTGCTGTGTATTACTTGGCACACTGTTTATCGTACTTACTTGTATTGCACTTGTCTATCACCATACGTCGCTTAACGTGCCTAACGTTAACCTATGGTGATCCCAACGTGGTTTACGTAAAAAGAAATTATTAAGATGTTCAAAAGTTTCGGACCTATTATTTTGGATTCAGTTTTCGACCTATAGATACTGAAAGCCGAATTAAGTTTCGATTCTCGACGAAAAAAAAACTCTCAGTCGGGCACTAACAAGTAACAACAAACCTTTGTTTTTAGCGATTAGACGCAAAGATATTGGGGCGGAGTCGTGACTATTGCGTCCTGCAAAACAGCTAGTTTCAACTGACTACGATCTATTTGGTTTGATACGAAAAAGTAATATCGAATAGCTTAGTTGCAGTTGGCAATCAATCGGTCTGCAATCAAGTTTGGAACTAAGAATTAAATTAGAATAAGCATTACTTAGCTAGGTTTTCGTTAGGACCTATACTCGTAAATATACATTCGCTGCAGCGGTTAAACACTGTATTTTGATATTCATTAAGGTCTCAGCATTTAAATTTGTATCACATGATCTCAAAGCTGTCGAAGGCTGAAATAAATTACAATAAGTAGCTAACGCTTGGGAGAGGCCTGTATTGTATTGTTTGCGGCCACATAATATCACCTTAATCGTCACCAGGTTGTCTATGTCCACTACTGGGCATTGGTCTTTAAATGCCCAGGGAGTGGTAATGCGTTATGTACTACATTTCCACCTGCCAGATTTTTTCTATATAGTGTAACTGGCTGTTGCCCGCGGCTTTACCTGCGTGGAATAAGTTTTTTCTATGGTAAAAAATTGTCTATGTTTATCTCCAAGGTACAAGCTATGCGTACCTATGCAAAATATCGTCGTGGAGTTTCGGTGCCAGAGTCGAGCCGTGAAAGCAAAACAAACAATTATACAAACTCGCGTTCGGGTTTCGGATTTATAATAGGATTAGGACTAGTTAGAATTAGGTTCAATAGGATTACCTATAGGATGATGGTATGTACATACCGTCATCGTCACCGGGTGTTACTTAATATGATAATAAATCTTGAAAACACTACTTATAAGTGACAACAGTCCTTGGTGTTAGCTTGAAACTTTCTTCGCACTAACCGGGGGCCATATTACCCCTAAGTTGCCTCCAGCTACCTACCCCGGCGGTAACTCCTACAGACGTGGTGGTGCATGCAATACCGGTTTTTTTAGATAAATGTAATTAAGTATGTATCTTAGTTTTTTTGTGCAAAACAAAGTACTGTGGGAAAAAGAAGCGGCAAGAACCATGAGCAGGTTTTTTTACAATCCGTGCATTTTGCGTCCACGCCTTGTCAGTATTCTGAATTCAATTTGTACGTGACAGAGTTTCAAGTAGTAGCAATGCGTTTTCTCTGCGTTCGGACAATAGATTTCTCACGATGAGATATTTTTCAAATACACAATAGGCAGCATTTGGCAATTGTTCAATGTACTACCTTATGGTGTAAATTACTATGGAGGTACTACGATGATGGTAATCATTTAATAGGTAGCCACCTACTTACTTATATTGATTGGATAATTGTATGTCTGTCTTAGTAAGAAAAAGCAATATGCTAAGATGGTACGGCCTATATGTTGGTCCGGTGAGGGGCAGGCTTTATAATGACATACTTACCGAAATTAACTGACTGATTATTGTAAGTACTGATATAGCAATGTTATACAAACTCTACAGTTAAATAGCTTCCTAAAGCCGAGTTACACCGAATATTTATTTCAAATTTAATCTGATACAAGTATGTCATTAATAGTTTTCACCTCACAGGTTCGGAAGGGTACACTTAGGCAGTCGAAATCTGCGTGCAAAAATGCTTTTAACCGCTAGCGTGCAAAGGGTTTGGACACTTCGGACTTATAACTATCTAATCTGTGGAGAAGGTTTTCAAAATTCGAACCTGTGATAAATGATGAAATGTCACAAGGATACGTTTAGAAACTCGGTTCGTTAAGACGAGAGAGTATTGGAATTTGAACTTGTTTCAAGCTGTCACCCCTGACATTATTCGCTACGGCGACTGGACAGCCCGGGTGCCAATGCCCGTTGATTGATTGGATTGCTGACAATTTTTGTTTTCACCCCACCCGGGCGTCATTATGCAATCCTTTTCGCGAGCAATGCACCAACTTCATTCATTATTATATTTGTCAACGAGGCGTTCTCGACGTTACATTTAAGTCTGAGCTGCAATCAATTCTATATTTTATATTGTCTACGTACATATATCCATAATAAGCAAGGTTTAAAACAACTGGCTTTCGCTACAAACAGCACTTGCTCGTAAAGTGGCTCTTATTGAACCGCTTTTATGTTCGTAACTTCGTAAGGCAGCTCATAAAACACGAGTACTTTTTACTTTACATTACTGCACTAGTGCTTTACTTTCCAGTTTTTTTTGTTTCAGTTCAGCAAAGAGTTTTTAATAAACTCTTTTTAAAGTAAAGCACTAGTGCAGTAATGTAAAGTAAAAAGCACGTGTGTTTTATGAGCTGCCTTACGAAGTTACGAACATAAAAGCGGTTCAATAAGAGTGTTGGCAACACAGAGAGAAGAGCCACTTTACGAGCAAGTGCTGCTTGTAGTGTAGCAAAAGCTACTTGTTTTAAACCTTGCATATTATGGATATATGTACGTAGACAATTACTCTATAAAGTGTTGTGAGCTATAATGCCATTTACGGATTACGTGTGTTTTATAATAATAATGGACACATCCTCTAACAAAGCATAGACCATCAGTCGGTCTCAACTTCCGAAACTTGCGGGTCGAACATATTATGATTCTCATCCTAAAATATTTTAACTAGTAGATTCTTATTCTATGTCAAATCTATTTCAAATCATATCAATAGCCTATTACTGGAGTAGGAGTCTACTGGTGGAGAACAGATGTAGTCAAAGTCGCGGCAGTTAACTGGATGCGGAGAGCGCAGGATCGGGCATTGTGGGGACCTTTGGGGCAGACCTTGGTCCAACAGTGAACGTCTTTCGGATGATATAATCATTAAAATAATGAATGCTTTAAAAATCACTACAATAATAAAATTATTTTCCATCAGCCCTTCGAATTTAGGTTGATTACCCCGATAGTAAATTATTGAGATAAACCGGAGATCCGTAACAGGTCCGTAATGATCGTCGATTTCAACAGCGCCCGATCGATGATCTCTCACATTTCAATGTCAGGAACGCGTCTCTATCTTAGAGTAATTATACATTTATTTATTACTAGCTGTTGTCCGCGGCTTTACCCGCGTGGAATAAGTTTTTTCCCGCGGGAATAGTTTACCGCGGTAAAAAGTAGCCTATATGTTATTCCAGGATATAAACTACCACTGTACCAAATTTCATTAAAATCCGTTCAACCGTTACAGCGTGAAAGAATTACAACATCCAGACATCCTCACAAACTTTCGCATTATATTAGTAGGAATTAGTAATAATAGTACTGCAGTCAGCGGAACTAGCTAATTACAAAAAAGAACTACTACGCTGTTCTACAAAAAATCGTTTTTTTTCGTTATTTATATATTTGACATATAAAAACTAAGTATTTAAGTTAGTATTAAGTAATTTTAAGTTTTTATAATTATATACCATAATAAATATTATGATTATCTGTTGTAAATTTGAGATTCATGCCCAATTTTGAAATGCAAGATGCCTGGACGATCTCATGCATGAACTGTGCTACCTATACAGTATTTAAAAGGAAACTTGGTAATTCAGTAATTTTCAGTAATTACCACCACATAAGTATACAAACGACTCGTCTCATACCATTATAGAATTACCATGCCAATGTGATGTTCTTAATCAAAAGGGACCTTGTTGCGGAAATGAATTATCTAAACAGGGCTAAAAACTATACCAACCAAGAAGCAACCTCCTAGCCCATAATGGGTTTTTTTAAATAAATTTTATAGTGACCCAATAGTGAAATGGGAGTTACCGGTCGTATTGTCGTTTGATTCATTTTATACAATTATTTTTAATATTCTCGGAACCTATATAAATGCCGCTATAAAGTTCCCTTTTGATTTGGAACGCCACAATTTGTTTGAGGTACAGTCTTTACTTAAATTGGAATAAAATTCATATGAATTCAATTGCCATTAAAATTTATTGTTACTGTAATTGCAGTTGGGTATTCCAATTTACTTAAAATAACTGGGGTGTGTAGATAATGTTTAAAAATAAAACACAGCCTTTGGACCTCAAAACAACAGTTTCGAAAGTTATTTATAGGCATACTCATATCCATTTCATTTACACAACATAGCACAAACAATTATAATTCGGTGACATATCTTGTATCTAAAAATTGCTACTACTTTTAAGGAAATAAGTTCAAAAAATGCTTTAGCATATTAATAACAGAAGATCCGTTAAGATTATATGTACCTAAGTACTTGACATTCTTTCGCCGAATCGGGTCAATAGTATTTATTAAAAACAGAATCGAACTCGTGACCCTCGAGGACGGCAGTGCGAGCTGTGAGTCACGTCACATGCCAGAAGGTCGCGTTACTGTAACGTTACGGAGGCGACGTTATGTGCGATCACGCACCTGCTCCATTGCGATGAATATTCAAATAAGGAAAGGAATTCACATGTTGACAACTATTATTTGCAATTACATAAAAGGATGTACTTAAGTAGAGTACGACTTAGTAAGAGCGTCAGTGGCGTCGAGGATAAGACGCGGCCTATCATATCGAAAGGTCCTGAGTTCGATCCCCAGCTGGGCCATGTACCAATGGTTTTTTTCTCGAAACCTAAGTACATTTACTGACAGCTCTCAAACGGTGAAGGAAAACATCGTGAGGAAACCTGCATACGACGAAGAAGAAATTCTTAGGCGCATGTGAAGTCCACCAACCCTCACTGATCTAGCGTGGTGGACTATAGCCCGAACACCCTAGTTGAGAGGGTAGGCCTGAGCCCCAGCATCAGTGGGGACTGGGGACATGTTAATAGGCTGTTGATGATGTACTTAAGTATGCACCCAATAGGTAGGTTATATTCGCAGGAATCGAAAATAAAAACACTTTAGTTCTCAGAACATCAAAATGTGTGGTTTGGAGGTTGCACTAACCAAACTCGGTCAATAATAAATCTACAGATTGTAGATATTTCTTCATCGATCGCCAAGGGGATTCGGAAATAAATATCGTGATGCACTAACAATATCATGAAATTTCATTTCCGTAAAAGAGTAAAGGAAGTAATAAACAAACAAGGCTCAATCAATTAAACTATTGATTGAATTACCAAAACAATCGTGTGGTCATGCGCCGGGGTGCATCCATCAACCACTTAGCAAGAGCTCCCGCGCCTCCCACGCCTAGATTATGAAATGATAAATAATTAGGGGTCCTCAATGGCCAGTCAGAGGTCAGTTTAGTTGGTCAGTCGTGCGGCCGTACGTGTCTGGCGCGTCTCGGTCCCCCCATGCGCTCGCGCATCCCCGCTACGGCGACTATAAAAGACGTCGCCCAAACCTGCCGCGCGCTATTACAACAGTGCCTCTGTGATTTTTCCCGCCGTCATATTTATTTAAATCAACAAATAAAGGTAAGTGAACTCGAACTTGAAGGTTAAGGGGATGATTCGGGATACGCCTTCTATAGTTCTCGCTAGACTACTAATAATGATAATTAATATACATAAGGTAACAACGAAGAAATAAATATTATTTTAATTAGTAGTTTTTTGTAAAAATACATTTATCTCGAATCATCTCGCTGCAGTTACGAAGATTAATTATTGTAGTTGTTAAATTAATATACCTACATTAAAATAAGCTGAAATAGTTTTGTAACTTAATAATTCGACATCCTACGAACGCTAAGTTGACAAGGTTATGCCAAGCTATCGCAAAAATATTAAGACAATTAGCATTTAGTTAGGTAAGATTATTGCAACTTACATAGGTATCATAACACTTAATGAACTATATCGCAGTCAGATATTTCCGCTCCTAATTTGATAATAGGTACGTTATCTCGTTGCCGTTCGTAACTTCTTACGACCCATAGTGTCGGCATCGACTGCAGATTACAACGGCCGAGCACCGAACACCGTATGTATGTCAAGCCGCAGTTGCAACATAACCGCTGATGCTGAGAGCCCTTTTCTATGAAGACGTTTCATCACTTGTCAGGTGTCAGGGTGCTTGTCTATAACTTAATTGTCCCATCGTGATGCCTACCAAAGCTTAATGAGTCTTACTTAATGTTTTGTTATTGCACTAGCTGAAGACACCAACTCTATCTGAACTCTATCCAGTATAACATAAAATAACTTTGGGTTTACTTAAAAGCTTAAGAGAAAAAAATATTTAGGTAAGTATAACTTTTTAATAATTAGAATTTTTTTCAAAAACAATAATGTTAGTACATGCTTACTTAAATAAATTAAATTACATATAATAACTTCGTAGATTAATAAATTACAAAGCACTTCAGAGTACTCTAGTCCCCAAAGTAGTATTCCTTGTATTGAGGAGTCTAGTTATAAGCTCTACTTATAAAGCTAAGCTAGTACTTATGTATTCTGTGGCTAAGCTTATAATGTCCTATATACTGCAAGAAATAGCTGCATAAGTATTTATTTGTACGAACTGTTTAAGTATAGAGTTCATTAGCGTATAGGTAACTTAATCAAAATCACTTCGCATTCAAAATGCAAATGAAATGAAAATGGACTTTACTCATTAATAACCTACTGAAATTGCACGGAAATCACTGCCATCTTGAGAATATTGAACTAGTTGTGTAATATAGATCACATGGCTTGACATTTTATTTCAACTCTACCAGCCATGAAGTAATAGTAGGTATATTAAGTTATTTAAAAGCGTGGTACTATCAAGAAGTCTCAATTCAATATTTTAACAATTTGTCAACACTTTACATCGAAAAATTTTCTAGTTCATCTACTCGTAGATCGTTGTTTGTTAATCCATCTTTATGTTAATTTTGTGACTTGAGCTATTTTAAAATATTATGGACATTAAAAATGTTATAGGTATATTAACCTTAAATTGATCTTTTTAAAAAAACCTAAAATATGAATTTTTTTTGTATATTTATTTGATGATGAATAAATCGTGAATCTAATTAAATCGTAATTTTGGCTTGTCAAGCATTAGGACGCTTAATCAAAATGGCACTTAAAACGGATACCCTTTTCTATTAATGTTAATAGAATAGTATTAGTAGCAGAAAAACAGACAAATAACATTGAAAAATCGTATGAAGCTTGTAAACACAATGGCGCCAAGTTATAGGCTAGACAATTTTCATGAAATCTCTTGCCATTATTATTGTGATGTGTCATAGACAGACCTCAGCTATTCACCTACACCTACGTACGTTACGTACGTAAATAGTACCATGAACTGATGACAAACGGACTGATACCCGCTTGCAACAGCCTTCGTCGCCGGCGCATCTGCTTGCTGCATTATGTATCTGTGTCACAGGAAAACTGACCACTAAACAAGATATTATAAATAACTTCACACATAACGATTCATTATACTAATATACTGGTTCGGTGTCAATGCTACTTAATTACTTACTTAAACACGAAAAAATTCGCTGTTGATGTGGTGGATAGAAAAAGTTTGAATTGCAGGAAGTATAATCACGTTAAAGGCTACTCACGTTATCAGCATGCATTTTAAGTTTCATTGGTACACCGTATTAGAGGGCTTATTGCTCCCAATCCATAAATTTCTGTGAATTTTCTTTGCATTTGTTAAGAAATTATCGCTTGCGTTCGCTTCGGATGTCGGGAAAATGCACAGACTACGGAAAATGCAAAACATAGGTTTTGGATCAAGATAGTTCTGATGTCAATAATTCTGTTTTGTAAACAATAACAGGAGCGATATTTTCATCAAGTTTCTGTGAGTCGTTAATTAGGTAGGTACCGTATGTATTCTGTGGTACCTTTGTATCATTTCTATGGTCTATAGTTTGTATTAGGTACTTATTTATTTCAATACCGCCGTTCGTGTATTCTTTGAATGAATAGTGATATAAGATAAACATAGTTTTCAGTTTCATTCATTGTATTTCGTGTCCATTCGTACATCTGCGGGTTGCGCTAGAATAAGTTGATGCATCTCATTCATTCATCATATCATTGCTTGCGCTGACACTTACCTAATATTACGTTGTATGCATGTATGTCACATCACAACAAATCTCATTCAATAACTTTCATAAAATTAATAATTTGTAGTGAAACATTTGTATTTGTGAATTAAATATAAATAAAATGTAATTTACTAGAAACTTTGTTAGTTCTATTGTAATAAAAACAAATTACTATTTTCATCCTAATTGAATGGGACTTTTATGTTGTGTTATTTTTGTTGTTGATGGTAAATGTTGTCAAGTGTTATTTATTTACGCGTAGTGTCAGTTGTACCATTGAGTAGTACTTGGACTTTCATGTTGTTTTATTAATATATTGATTATTTTGTTAATCACCAGTTATTGCCAACAATTCAGTAATCATTAGCATTACTCACATTTGATAGATAATTATTACGCAGATTAGGTTATGTCATAGGCGACGATGTAAGCGCTAAAAACGCTAATGGATAGGCGTGTCCTATAGCAATAAATCACTGCATTATTATGCCATTCAATCAACATTAAATAGATTTCGTTTTTATCAGAAAAAAGTATATCCCACGTTTGCAAGGTACGCATACAATGCGCGCTTGGAGGCGCATAATTATACTCTAGACATGTGGTTCGAAGGACGAGTTGGGCAACGCGACTCGCCGCGAATTAGTTTGACAATCCGATGATGCAGCACAGACTGGCTGTCGAAGTGATGGCTTATCTGTTAACTAGAGACTGGAATATGTAGTTTTAAAGTCGCTATCAAGTCATAATAATAACATGAATCATCTTAGATTTAAGCGGATACCAGGGTTTAATAATTAATAGAATATACAGGTGTATTTAGTCACCTGCAATAATTAAGCAATGCAAAGAATATTGAGTTCTAAGACCGAATTAATAAACACCATTTCAACTCTATTAACCGCGTCCGCACGCACGCCCTGCCTCCGTCCGCCCGTTCCCTGCCGCCGCGTAATACTGTAGCTAGGGTTGATATTTAATAAAATAAATTTAGGTTTTCTTTTTATCGATATGTAATGTTATACATTGATTAGAATCACCATGTAGTTATTGCAGGTGACTAAATGTATACATCCTGAATTATGTTTGTCTATGTACCTATATTAGTTTAAATGAGACATTTTAAATAAAACATCCCTTACGACGTTTTAAGAAAATCATATTTCTTATAAGTAAATTAGTTAGTCTAACTTATTTTATGAATAAGATATTGATAAGATTTATTCGTGAATTTGAGACAGGTAGGTACTTATAAACTGTACCTATTCCGATCCCTGGTGATTACTGTCGTAACGGCTCACATCGGGTGCCGGTAAGTCATTTCGAAAGGCCACACACAATACCTATATACACTTGACGTTGATGCCCACAAAATGCCAGAGTTTCGCAACAGTTCAAGGCTACTACCGATATGTTTTACAGCGAAGCGACATTCTGCCTCATTAATATACACGAGATTGTCATTATGTTTTTACGCTTATAATTATAAGAAGATCCGCGTATTGAGCGCGGTCTCGCTTGTTACGTCAACATTTTTCGTCCACCTGTTAACAGGATGTTATAGGTATAATACCTATTGTTACTTCCTTGAATATGGTAATGCACAACTTTAAATATTCAATTTTGTTTCCCACGGCAACAGCAAGATGTCAGAGCGCGCTCGTTGATGTCTTTTGTACTGGCATTTTTATAATGTCTAGGCAGTTTATAAATTGTTGTTCAAAAGTCAACATGAGTCGGTGATTGACACAACACAAGTAGCAAATCCGTACTACATTACCGATTTATATTTTAATTATGAAGACAATAATTCAGTTCGCTCAGGAACAAAATGCTGAATTCTCATAATTGCAATGTATTTTGTATTTGAAAAACAAAAATGTGCAGACCGGACGTCTACTTTTTCTACGACTTGTTTACTAAAATATTTCATGATCTCTTGTCGTATATTTTTAATCTTAACAAAATATACTTTTGAAAATACTCTTCTAAAACCAACAGACAGGAAACGTTGCTTTATAAAAACGTAAATATAATTTAATAAATTAAATAAAATGACAAGACGAAGCAAAGAGAAAATGTGTGTCAGGATTGCGATAGGTACAACTTGGCTTTCTGTGCCTATCAGGGGCATAGCGCGAAGGTATTGTATGTATTTATCAAAAAAATTATATCATCATTTAAATAATATTTGGTTTTGTAATGTTGTCTTTGTTATAAATAAAACATTCATATTAATTTTAGGCGCGCATATGAAAAACGTCAAACAAACTAGATTTACCTGCTTCCTTTATAAAATCATCATAGGTCTGGTACAACATTATTTGCTATATTTCTTTATCAGTTCACAAGGTCCGTTTCCGAACGAGATCGTCTCCAAGGTCCGATGCGGAGGTGTGAACAAACAGCCGGAGGTTCCGTGTATCACGCTCGGGTTTATGATATTCTAATGAACGTACGACATTGAACTTGAAGACTTCGCCGCGAGCCGCTAGGGGAAGCTGCTTATGACAAATTATTGCATTGTAATTTTAACCTTTACCGTGCGTTTTGTTGTGAGCTCCGTTTTGTAATTGACTGTATTGTAAGCTAAGCTTAGTAAAAATCGATAAAGGGTAACGATGAAATAAATCATAATCAGAACTTTGACGCTGCGCCCGTCGTTTCGCGGCCCGCACTTACTAATTGAGCTATCGCGTCAAGTATAGAGATAAATGAAAAATCTATTACAGATTTCTCAGATAAGGTACGAGTTACATTTAGGTTTTACCTGACTACGTAAACTACAGTATTGTCTTCTATATTTTTGAAACGAAGTCTAGCATTTTGGATATTAAGACTATAACTTTCTAATAAGAACCATAAATCCTTCTTATCCACAATGCAATAAAAAGTTTCACTTATGTACTCAAATAAATAAATGATTCAATGCAATATTTAAATAACAACGCTGTTCACACATGATTGGAATCCAAATAACCATATATCGAGGCACAATAGGCTTTCGCTTTTTATTTTATTGTTTGCGAAACAGTTGCGCCTCCAAAAGTGTCTTGCCAGAGTTTGAAACTGGCTTCAAATGTCAACTTCTACATCTGTTATTGACCAGTTGAATCACAGTGGTTACCAATGTTTGGTCAAATATATAGGTACTTATTACTCTTATGCTAATGTTGTTCGGTGTAAGCGAAGAGTACTTATTGAGTTAACTATTTGTCAGTAAGTACCTACAATGCAAACATTTATCGAATTTTTATCCGTCTCGTCGTCAGAAATGGAGATAATTCGAATGTAGCGTAAGGGAATGGATATAAAAATTCGAGGAAAAAAACAATTTGGTAAAAAGATAGCCACACTCAAGTGCAAGTAGGACTCGCGCCCTGAGGGTTCCGTCCGTGCAGACTTAAATAAGTATGTAAGTAGATAGTTCAAAGTTCGTAATCGCAATTTTTTTGTGATATATATAACTACAAATAAAAGATTTTCGGATTATTTCCTTTTCTTGTGCTGTGTTCGCCAATTTAATGATTCTAGAACAACGGAAAGTACCCTAGGAGATTTTGATTCAGTATGCGATGAGAGTATCAAAATAGTGACTTAAATGGCCGAATCTTTTTATTGCGTTGACTTAGAAGCTTGAATTTTTAACATCTCCAAGGCACCAATATACTTTAGTGATATCAATTTCAACTTGATACCTTTACCCGTTCCTTCAAAAGGGTCTTGACAGACGGACAGATAGATTGACGGACAAAAAAGTTCCATTTTTTTCTTTATGAGGTATGGAACCGTAGAACAGGCGTGACTGTACATAGTCTATAGGGGTATAGTAGAGGTGTTCGACCCGGGTTAGATAGAGTGCAGTGGAGCAGAGCACGACGCGGCAGGATCGTGACCGAACAAGCGGACGACCGTCGGCCTCGGAGTCTCGGAGAGCTTGCAAAACGCCCCGTGGAAACACATTGTTTAATGAGAGAGAACCTCGCACTAAATTCGCGATTGGCACACAGATCCGCGAAGAATACCATTGAACTCTCGGGAGTGGCGCGAGAACACGCATTGTTTATTACTACTTGCAGTTGCAAGTTTGTTTAGCGTGCGACTTAGGTTTAATATCAAAGTTTTTAAGTATCCTATTTGAAGCACCTGACACTTGTACAATTCGTAAAGTTAAAAAGAAAAAACTCATGTACCATTAGGTTTTTTTCATCGGTATATAAGTTCATTTACTGATTGCTCTCAAACGGTGAAGGAAAATATCGTGAGGAATCCTGCATACGCCGAAGAAGAACCCGCATTGGGCTGGGGTGGTGGACTATAGCCCGAACGTCCTCGTTGAAAAGGTAGACCTGAGCCCTAGCAGTGGGGACAGTTGATAGGCTGTTTATTTGATTTGTTAAAAGTTAAAGAAAGATTAGTAGAGTTCCGCGGATATACCCGTCGATACCAAACAAAAGGCAAACTGGCTATTGAACATTGGAACTTAGCCATCATTTAAACCTGGCAGTAATGTCCATATTCGGGTAAGGAAGTCAATTAATGGAACCCTGAGCGCACCCGGCGGCGCATCTCGTATTTACTTGGTCGCGATGACGTGCTCCTTATAGTTTATTGATGAGGTGGGATCGCAATTTTCCGCTTACGGTCATCTCGTCAGTTAGTAGCTGCACAACCGTGTCAAGGTCGCGAGCACCACACACTTGGTGACTACTCGTGATCCGCCGCCTGACGACCGCAGCTTCCGGGTACGCAAGTACCTACTAGATACTCACTTCACGGCATTATTTATTACACGTTTTTACTTCTCAGCCGGTAATTGACGATGATATTCAAATCCTTTAAAAATCTAAGCCAGTTTTTGTGCTCAGCAAAGCAATCTGTTTGTTTAGAGCTTGTATGACATGACTTGGTCGTCAGGATAATTTTTGCCTCATTAACTAACACTGCTTTGATTGTGTGTAGATACCGAGTTGTGAGCAAAAAGTAGATAAGCAAAAACGCTCTGTTATCATAAGTGCGACTTCGTGTGACACAGTTTTTACGGTTATTAGGTCGAAGTGTTTCTTTACGCTTAATGTGTACTCGTTCATCGCCCGGGGGGAGTCGTGTCGAGCAGTCGCGCGCGCCGGGCGGCGGCGGCCGCGGCGGCGGCGGCCGCGGCGCCGGCGACATATAGCTCACTTGCGTAACAACACGCCAAAAGTTGACCAACGTCCAATGTGCCACAGCCTAACTTACGGCACTGACCATCGTAAAAACAATCGCGCACCGTTTATTTTCGGTTGTCATGTCACTCAACCAGTGACATCATAGAACCATTTGTATATGTATTGAGTATTATTTACTTATAATAATAATAACCTCCTAAATCAATAAAATTGTAACATGTTGTATTGGTCTTGGGTTGTGGTCGTAAACTTGTATTTATTTCGTACATATAATAAAAAAGGAAAATTAGTCAATCGCAATGCGGTATAGCCTTGAGGTCCTGCACTGGGGCAGTCTGTCACCGAAATACGTGGGAGTGACACTTTCGAATTGCAACGTATTCATTGGTCAAAAAGTTTTGAAAATATTTATAACCTGTCGCGCAATCCTACTAATATTATAAACACGAAAGTTTGTGAGGATGTTTGGATGTTTGTGAGTTTGGATGTTTGTTTGTGGAACAGATTTTGATGAAACTTTACAGTTATATAGATTAATACAAAAGAATAACACATTGGCTATAGATACCTCTGGAAAAGCTGTTCCCGCGGAAAACCGTATCTACGCGAGCAAAGCTAGTATGTTGCATAAATTTATATCTGGCCATGTTTCGCATCTACATACGAGTGCAACACGATAAAACTTTAAGGGCTTTGAATAAAACCCATCAATTTGTCTAACATCCATATTTTAATTAATTCCATATGTCGGGGTTACAACATCGCTACACGATCTCGTATACGTATAAATGTACTAAAAGTCAATCGTGACACTGGATTGCGTCCTGCACATCATTCCGGTGAATTTTCCCAAGCTATTAAATATCTATTAACCCCACGCTGCCGCTGGCATTTAGATAACTCTAATAGAGATTCATGCGAGCAAGGAAGCTGGGATTATATATGCCGATCCTTGCTGTCCGTACATTCAATTAAACGTAGTTAAGAAAGTCTGTAATATTTGTTTGTGCGTCTTGTTTGTTTTATGTCATGAACAGACTGGGAACTTATCTATCTATGGTATATTAACTGCATATTTAAAATTCGATGCGATGTTACGAAACATATAAATCTGCCAAAGTGCTAAGCAAAGCCGCGGGTAGAAGCTAGTGTTGACTGAAGACACATGACATGAGTATGTTTGTGCAACATTCTTTGTCGAAACTATGTAAACCACTCTGGCATAACTGAACGTACTTAAACATAACTTAACAACATTTCCGTTCGTAAGCTAGACGAGTCGTACATTATGTTAATGGTCGTGGACGTACTAACTAATGTACAGTCAGCATCAAAAGTAATATTGTTTTTGAATGTAATGTAAGTATTTGAATTTTCCAAAAAAATTTCAACGTTAGACAATAGTCCGACACCTGAAATATACACGATTATACACCAAGTTTTTAAATTAACTAATATCATGTATTTTATTGAACACAGTCTAGAAATGTCGAGCGTCAAATGTCAATTGAGTTGTGCTGATATTGCGTTGACATTGACATAAACTAAATATATTATTATTTGGAATGTCCAACATATTTAACCAAATTTAAGTTGTTGTAAATGGAAATGCTTACGATATTTTCTGTCGGACTATTTTAGTCTACTTAATTTTATATTTTAGTCTACTTAGACTATTTAAGTCTAGTTACTAGAAAGGTTTAGTGACAGTTGAAAAATAAAGAATTCAGGTTAGAAATTTATAACAGACTGTAACTAATTTTGGAACGTAGTTTTTGTTCAGTTACTTTTGACGCTGACTGTACAGAGTGGTTTACTTGTCTTTCAGATGTCAAAGTTTTAATTGCGAAAACTTAGGATTCCGTTACCAAAAGGTTTTCTATTTCTATTTCACGTACGAAATGTCACAATATACCCTGCACATAGACTTTGGAAATCAATCAGATATATTTTTCTAGAAGTTATCGGCTATTTCAAATGATTTAATATTGTCTTTAAAATATGTGTCGGCGTCTGTACGCGTTATTGAGTTAAACACAAATTTAACCAACAAAATTAAACAAAAAACCTTGTAGTATGGCATAACTGATCCCTTTTGGGGGAGGGGGGTCGACTTTTTAAATTGAATTTATCCAGCACTATAGTTCACTTTCAGAAAGTACTTGTTGGTTTTGTAAAGCAATAATTTAAATAACAAAATTGTGTGCTTTTTCACCTGTCCTATCTCGCACATCACATCACCGATGCTTTGACCGGATATTGACTGTTTACCTAGATCATACAGGGTGGGCCAACGTCACGTTCCCGAAAGATTCGTATGATATTCCATTTATTCTATTTGTTACAATATTTTACAGTGTTACGTCAGCTGGTTTGGGTTGAAATTTTACATTTATATATATCTTAAACTTTTAGAAATATTAGTTCAAACGCATCACAATCTGACAGTTTCAGGAATTAGGTCGTTGTGTCCCACTCTACTTGTATATAAGCCAAAGCTATTAAACTTTTGCGCGATGATACGCGCCCAAGCAGTCTGGAAGGTATCTAATATTGCTTCCCGTTTGTCGGCAGATGCACACGTGGCTGCTGGTGGTGTGCGCGGCTGCGCTAGCGACGCTCGTCGCGGCACAGAAGCCCGGCCGCTTCCTCTCTCTCCCAGTGCCACAGAAATGCGCCAACAGTAAGTCAAACTCTTGTGTCTAGTTAAATATCTAAACTAATTTAACAATGCGACTGGATATGGCTGTTTATAACACAATCTACGAAACTTAGTTTACAGTAATAGCTAATTAACAATATCACTCTTGAGGCTGTATGCACGCAGAAGAAGAAACAGCTGTGCATAGCCTCGAATACAAACTGCCGCTTCAATTTGAAACGAATAAACTAAGTAGGTAAAGGAGACGTTTCACGAATGTATGGAGCCCCGGCCTGGACCTTGTACACATATAATTATGAAATGTCAATATTATATAAAAGTGGTTTAATGATCATTTTGGTATATTTTGGCTTAGTTTTTGTGTAGAAATGCATTAAACGTTATATTATAGGCAACACTTACCCTAAAAATAAAGATGGCTGCCACTGTCAATGACATATCATTTGACGTTTTCCACGACGTTTCCATTAGTTTACCATTCCACATTTTTTGTCGTGATCTGCAAAATAACTTGTGCCGTGTTGTTCCCAGCTAGATATTTACATAGGTATAATTATTTTCATTACAGTGCAAAAAATAATTTTTTAAAAAGACGCTGGTCTACCCTGTCTATGATTAATAATTCATAGACAAAGTAGACCAACGTCGTCTTTTTTCCAAGGCTCACGCAATGCCTAGATGTGGAAGGAACGATTTTAAGCCAGATCTTTTATAGTCATGAAAAGCTGATTTCAAGTACCTCTAGTCAAGTATGTTCGGATACGCATCAATTATTTATAATTCATAAAACCGATAATCGGTTCTCATCACTAGTGACGCGTGACTGATGAACGCAGTCACACCATTAATCTGACGTCAATCTCACTAAGACTGACGAAAAAATCAAAATATTCAGAAATCCATCCGTCCAATCTATCAAACCGTGGGTTAGATGGTCAGTTTCGCGTCAATATAACCAGACTGATGGTTTGGACTAATATAAAACGATTGCCTAACCGACGTCAATGAAAGAACGAGGAAAGAATCGGGATAAAGGGATTAGTCAAACGGACCGGATTTGGCTGTATGGCTAGATACCTTTACCTAAAAAATGCTTTTATAACAATCAATGCAGCCATCAAACCAAAATGATATTCAATGCAGCCAACAAACCAAAATCACATTCAATGCAGCCAACAAACCAAAATGATACTCAATGCAGCCAAAAAACCAAAATGACATTCAATGCAGCCAACAAACCAAAATGACACTCAATGAAGCCAACACACCAAAATGACATTCAATGCTGCCAACAAAATAAACCAAATTCGTGACATTACAAAGTAGGTACGTTCAGAAATCACAGCTCGAAACTTCGACACATTTTTATGCAATGAAAAATAGTTGGTGTATAGCTGTTTTATGGAAGTTAATAACCAACTGACGATCAGTTTTCCCATTTTTGTTTTTTTATATATTTGTTTCTTAGGAAGATAATTTAGTTCATGATTGACAGTTATCCCAATACTCCGGACTCAGTTTCGGAACGGACTCGTATTAAACGTACATGTTGCCAGCTTTGTCATCTATTTAATAAAATATTGCTTTTCTACCAGAAAAATACTGCAAATATTTCAATTTTAGTATTATTTTAATAACCTTCAGATTTTTTCTCGAATTTCCCAAAAGTGTACATAGTGCAGGCCGGATCTGAAACGTCTCCTTTATTTATTTAAAACTTTATTGCACTAATTTGTACAAAAGGCGAACTTAATGCCAATGGCATTCTCTACCAGCTGACCTTTGGGCCATGCAGATAAATTAGTAGTAGGCGCAAAAAGATAGTTTAGTTTAAATAAAATAATATGATAATATAAAAGAGTAATATATGATAAATAACTACATACACTACAAATAGATACAAATTATTAAATACTTTTATTACATAAATATATTAAATACATAGATACTATTAAAATATTATAAATAAAGTAAAGTAAATTAAGCATCAACAATGTTAATGGGGATCTTTTAGAGCCCTTCTTCTGTGGTTTATTTAAGTAATCATCATTTTATATACATAAAGTTTAAACCAGTTGGATATATATAAAATTATCAAAAATTAAGTAGTTGACAACGAGGCGACGACGCTACTGACAGCCATTTAAATCCGTTCTCGATTTTGTGACAGTTTTAAGTTTTGACACGGTTTAATAAACTCATTAAAATAAATTTGAATTAGATTATACTTACATAAAGTAATTCCGATATTTACCTAAAATAATCTAATGGCGTAATTTGCATATTAATATTGGCTACTTATATAATTTGGCTAACGTAATTATTACAACATTTTGTCGAATAACAAATTCTTATACCTACCTCTCCAATATACTCGTAGATACAGGTAGCACTATTTCAACCTAATAATTTATTATAGTTTTGTCGGTTATATTTTTGTGCCATGTGTAATGTAATGAATGGTGAGGTTTTTTTTTTGTAATTTGGCGTAATTAGATTAAAATAATAATAATAATAAATTCTTTATTTTGACCAACAAAAGGGCCATATTATATTACAAATACCTTACAGACTTATCAAGTAATTTTCAATTAGGCTCGTAAAAGCATCAAAAGCTCGAATCTTCAGCACATTTATTTTCTCTATACAATAGAGTTCAACGCGGTGAACTTTTGCTGTACATATTTGTTTTTAAGTTTGTAACTTACTATTAGCACAGAGTAAGTGCTATTAGCTTGGTAACCTAGTTAGTTTTTGTTAAGCTATTATTGACGCTGACTGTACAATATCATACAATACATTTGAAATACAACAATCAGGTAGTAGTTTTAATTCATACTCAGGAAACAGGCTTAAAATTAGCGAATCTCCTTGAACTTAACGACATTGTTTAGTGACTTACAGGTTTTAAATTTTATTTTAATGATTTTCAAACACCTGAGTATTAAGAGTGGGTTAACAGATTCTATAGCTATTATTAACACCCATGTAGAGTAAAGTTTGTAGTGTTTTACTGACCTACGTGCAGGTCTTCGTTATACTATACATATACCCCCCCCCCCCCCCCCCCCCCCACTATGGTGGAGGTGCAGGGACCAACCCCAACCTTTTATTTTAACTGCAACCACTGTATAATACAAAATATCGATTAACGGAAATTATCTGACAGGTGACCAAAAGTCAAAGCAGGTGACAGTACTGGGCACCTGAGATCCCAGGACAGTTGAGTGGACAGTAGAATGTTAAAATGCTCATTCTAATAGATTCGTTAAAAACCTGACGACCGGTATTTACGGTTTCGTAACATATAATATACCACCCACCTGCCTGATGTAACATGGAATATAGATTACACAGAAAGTAAAAGCTCCTGCGGGTTACCAGGGGTTAATGACCTGCCAGGGTCACGGCCGCGCCCGATGACGCCCCCCGCCCCCCTCCACTCGCGCACGTGCCGCACAGAAATGTTTTTCTAATTCGATCGAGACCCCAATTTTTTTCTCAGTTTTTTAAATCTTTTTTTTACGCTAGTGAGCAAAGGTGTAAATAATAAAATAAAACAGTTTTTAAGAAAATTTGACACACAATTTTTCTTTTATCACCATGTTGCTTGGAAGAAATCGCTGAAATGTATGTTTCTGCGATGTATTATGTTACCTGTTAGTGGTGTGCACTGAATTATATTATTTCAATTTCAGTAGTTTGTTAATTCTTAGAGTGGGTAAATAAAATATGTAACTCAATCACAGTAAGTTAAAGATACCTAATCTATTCTCAAGTTATCATTTTGGCTTAAGAATATGTACAATGCCACAGTAGGTAAGTACCTATATACTCTGTGAAGACATTTTAGGTTAACATTAATTAATTGTATAACAATGACCTGTTATCTAATGTAAAACGTAGAATAGAACAATTGAATTAAAGATTCAATCTTTTCCCAAATTAAGTACAGTGTCATGAACGACGCAACCTTACAATAGGCTTATAGTTAAGTGAACTAGTTCTTAATTAATGGTATTATTTAATGTCTAAATAGGTGTTGAGTAATAGTTGTAGCTCACTTATTTGCGAATCCCAAAAACGAGGAAGTTCTCAATTGGAGTTTGGATAACATCGTGAGGAAACTCGCACACATGAGATGATTAGTGTGTGTGTGTAATTAATTCCTGTCCGCTATGTCGCTGAGTCGATGCTGCACCACGTCCGTAGGAATTACCCCCAGCTAACCTACGCGTGGCCCCGTGTGGTGATAAAAGTGCAAAAACCCGAGAAGTGCGAGTAGGACTCGCGCCTTGAGGGTTACGTACAAATATAATTATGTATATATGTAGTTGTAAATAGTTCACCGTTCATGTAAGTTCGTATATGTCTGCAAAACTACGATATTCGGATTTTTCTGGCTGTAAGACCATGCTGCTTGCCTTTCATAAATACAAGTCATATGATATTTATTCTGCATTTCAAAAGCAAGCTTTTGTCGTGTCTATTGTTTTTATTACCGCGGCACAATAGTAGCACGTAGATAAGCGTTCGCCACAAAGCCAATCACCTGAGAGAAAACAGGAAATAGTAGGTAGTAGGATTTCTCCTATAACGACTTAAAGGTTATCTAAATCCCATGCATCTAGGTACCATAAATGTTTATGTAATAAAACATAGTTTATTTCGTCACGATAATAACATCTGAAAATACGTGCGGATCGATTTTAATTGTTTAAACATTTAGGTTTCTACGTTTTGACATATATTGAGTTTTATTCTTAAGTTTTAGTAACTTGAAACATTATTTCATTTCGTCTATTTCAGACACTTTAATGTCTATAATTTAGTTTGAGGATGACACAATTAACTGAGCTAGAACTTGAGGTGAAGTAATAGTCTAGGCATCTACATAAATTGCTAATACAATGTCCTTAATGTATACCACCCATCTCGGTAGTCTGGCTTTACTTTGCATAATTACGTCAGCCAGTAGTCAGTTATTACTTACTCGTATTCTGTGGTACAGTCAACATCCCCACATACCTGAGATAAATACGTTTTGAGTGCAAAAATAATAAACTAGTAAAGCTTCAATTCAATGCATGCATTGTACAGTAGTTGAACTAAAAATAATTTCAATAGTAAGTATATTTTTATACAGTTGTTTATAGTATAGGTAAATTACGAAATCTCATTATGCTTCGTACAATATTTCAATACAATCAGATTCGTAAGAATTTCTTATAATGTCATCGGAGGTTGAGAGGTCTCAGGGTTCAGAGGTGAATCAATGGCCGTGACCAACACTGGAACCATGATTGCCATTAGCGAAACCTGTCACAGATAAATCAGCCTCAAAATGCTTAAAGCGATATTAATGTACATATAGATATACATTTAAAGAGACATTGTATCTTCTTCTGCATTAACAGTGGATTTCACGAGAAGGCCTTTATAAATTATTTAACATTAGCTTCAAGAATCAACAGATCATTAAGAAAAATTATTACCCAAATACATTATGTCCGTTCTACAGCAAGTAGTTAGTTACAGTCTCTTTCAACATTTAATAACTTTATCTAAAATGCTTAAAGCGAGTTACAAACATTTAATCAAAAGTACCTATAACAATATTAGCTACTAAAACCCCGAATACGCTCTACGTAAGCTGAAAAACTTGAACGAATGACCCACATACATATAAGATTTTGTGGAAATGTTAGTCTAGAAGAATAATTAAATAAGCTAACGGGGACCTTATGCGTCCTAATAGTTTGTAGTTACGTATACATTTTTGACAAATTTTCATAATTCGTAGAACAAAAGTTGTTCCTTTGCACAATTTCGCTACGGACGTGGACTTTTTCTCGGAAAAATAGTGTACCTAGCTAGTCAAAGTGCGATTACGATGCGTACCATTAGGTAAATGCAGCAACACAACGTGTGCGCCGACGCCTCCGCCTCCGCCGGTAAACATACGTACATTTGTAAACACAAATTCCATAATCTTAGTAGACATTATTTATCTACGCTTTTGCAACGCTGCCTTGACAACTCGAGACATCTTTACTAGATTTCTGTCTGTACCAACATTTAATGGGGATAGTCATTACTAATGAAATGACTCATTACAGAATTAATAATTTTTTGAAAGGTTGGTGAAGTCAGGTGTGATCCTGAACATGATTCTCTAAGTTTGGGCTCAGGGTCACCCGGCGCCTCGGTCACGGGATTGCATCGCCAATACCTAAATATTTATAAAGCCGACGTTCGGCTTTTTATTATGTTTTAATAAGGCTCATTATAGCGACCAGCGGTAGGTATATGACGTGATATTATGGTTCCGCGTTCCAAAACCTTCCTTAATAGTATTAAAAATAAACGTAGTATTTACGTGTTCGTTTCAATATTATAACAATAACCCTTACTAAGTACATACTTAGTAAGTATTGAGTTCATTGAGTATATTGATATTAGTTTGAGGGAAAATCCTTTTTAATCTGTTCGGCCGTTACCTTGTGCAAAAATCTATATATTTTTAGGGTCACTGGGTAAATGCGACATAAATACATTACTCAGTAATGAAAGTTACATCTAAGTAGTTAGTTTAAAATCCACGAACGAAAGCACTATACCTACTACATTTTTCAAATGATTTTTACGGCTAGGTATGTATGTATGTAAACACTTTATTGTACTAAAAACATTACAATAACAGATAGTTAAACCAGTGAAACTAAGTACAAAGGCGGACTTATCCCACTTAGGTATCAGAGTTTTCGACTATTTGTCTCTTCACAAAGTTTTTCATTTAATCGCTTGCCCCACTGACACATTTACCAAAGTTAACAGGGCTTCTGAAATTAGACCGAGTAGATATAGGTACGGAAATACGCAAGTGGTATTGGTGTAAAGGCATACCTAGTTATACTCTTCTCATCGATTCTAATATGCCGTGTAGGTACTGCCTAGTATGTGGACCTGTTAAATAGCCAACTTGTTTAAACTGTTTAAACTTGCCAGCATGTTCCATGGTGCGGGACCTTGGGCCCTAAAATGTTAGCACCTGTGATTATATCATTCACAAGAACACGTATATAAGGTATCGGAGATAATATGACAAGAAACCATGTCGGATCAACGATTATCAAGTTATGACGTATAGCACAGATAAACGTACGAAGTAACATTGCTTTTTATATTATAATATCGACGAGATTAATGTCAGTAGCATTTATTTTAATGGCAACCTCTCCTCCAATGCAATGGTTATTGCTGTGGTGGTATATCGAAGGTTTCGTCAGTGGGTCGTTTAATACCAATGGACAATGCTTGCTTTCATCATACTCAAGAGCGAGCTTTCTGAATGGAATGCTGACACGAAGCTAAGTGGTGAAAAAATGGACCTATCCTTTCAAGGGGCGAAAGTTCCTTTGAATACAGACCACAATATCTTATAACGAAATAGAATGATTTATAAGTTCACCTGGCCCTATATGTGCGTCTAAAATATTGTCAATACATTTATACCTAGATATTATAAATAATAATGCACATCTTCTGGCGTTCAAAACTGAAATTAGCAACGACATAGAAAAGAAACTCCCAAATTATACCCAACGCAAAAAGTTTTGTCATCCAGGTAATGAAAATAAGAACCAACATATTAGATATTCAATTTGTTTTCAATTGTCATCAATTCATCATCATTCTAAGTATATTTGTTTCAATAGTTCTGACTGACTGATTGTTAGTAAATCACACGTTGTAAGTAGGTTTCGAGAACATCTATTCTTATGCTTAGTCAATTAGTTAAGGTTATTCTGCCTAGGTGCGTCCATAATACATCTTTTTTTTTAAATCTTTTTTTTATTGAGGCTTGTGACTTAAAGAAGTCAATGCCAGCTTCGTAAGGAAGCACGGTTTGCCAAGTTACTTCTTATAAATTTATAATTCTTATCTTTATAAATTTATATAAATATTTTGCCTTGTCTGACAACGGGCTGCTCAATATAAAGTTAATTTCCCCATTGTGGCCAAAATGTCATCTCTCATAAACTGCCGCCTGTAGGTTGCGTTCCATAATATATCGTCCTCCTATAAATTACAAAACAGTATTAATCCATATACACATTTATAAGCCAAGCAAATTCTTTACGTCCGCTTACTAAAAATATTATTTTCCTGCAAATCTCATATCCACAGCAACATAAAACTAGGCATAATAAAATCATAAGACCTGAGTTTTGCAACTTAACCTTCATCCAAATATGTAAAGCCTTTTGATTGCAGACCAATCGTATTCATCTTTATTTTATACGGTCTCTTTATTAGCTTTGTTATAACAAAGATTAAACAAAGCTCCAGGCAATTAGGCAAGTACGAGATTGACTCACAACTTGTACTATTATTTATTCTGTGCTCATACTCTACGGTGCACGCCTTTTAGACTACAAACACTATAATTTTACCTATTATGACTATAATAAGTAAATACCTAAATATATAATATAATTAATACCACGGCCCCCAGTTCCCGGTAGCCATATTAGTCCTGGCTACGGTAACGGTCTTGGTAACGACCTAAAGTTGGCCGGAAGCGGCTGGATTCGGAGGGCGGAGGACCGGGTGTGGTGGCGTTCGTTGGAGAAGGCCTATGTACAGCAGTGGACGGTAAAAGGCTAAAATGATGATGAAGATGATACAACTACTAAGAAGCCCTAAAATACAATAACAAACACAATCAATAGGTACCTATTTCCTACATATACGTATAGTAAACACGACAATACTATACTAGTGATATGTAGGTAATGTTGTTATGGTAGGTAAGTAATGTTGACTAGTAATGTATTCCATAAAATCGAGAAATAAAATCTACTTTCTTTGGAAGTTATTAGAATCACACAGACAGGTGTTATTTTTATAGCATAGCCGCAAATATCTTGGGATATTTCGGTGTGCGCTAGTCGGGAGGTAGTCAAACAATCGCGTATCTGTCTGTCTGTCACCGCGCAAGGTCTCCGCACAATGATTACCCGCCGCCGCCCCGTGCGAATCCTGAAGCATTCACACTACAATCACGACTCATTACTTATATGTGTATAATTGTTTGCAATTAGGCGCCTTGCCTACTTATTACATAAACAAAACACTAGTATGAATCTACTTAAATATATAGACAAAGCGCAAGTAATGTAGTTATGTTACATAGGTTATGTAGGTGTTATCGAACATTTGTTTGCAAATCTACAGTCAACATTATTCGATATTACATAGGTGTATGTATTATGAGCGTCAGTGGCGTAGGGGATAAGACGCGGCCTATCATATCGAAAGGTCCGGAGTTCGATCCCCAGCTGGGCCATGTACTAATGGGTTTTTCTCGAAACTTAAGTACATTTACTGACTGCTCTTAAACGGTGAAGGAAAACATCGTGAGGAAACCTGCATACGCCGAAGAAGAAATTCTTAGGCGTATGTGAAGTCCACCAACCCGCACTGGGCTAGCGTGGTGGACTATAGCCCGAACGCTCTCGTGGAGAGGGTAGGCCTGAGCTCCAGCAGTGGGGACATTAATAGGCTGTTGATGATGACTTATGTGTAGGTAGTATTACCGTGAAAATAAGTATTAAGTTTACGTGTTTCGGGAGGCAATGATGGGATTCATAAAGTATTCGCACGTATAGGAAATACTTATGTAAGCTATATATTGAAATAGCCGTAGTATCTTATTTGCTAATATCTGCACAGCTTTCGCAATTATAATTAAGTTCTAAACATCTTTAAAGATAGGCACTTCATGATAGACAGATATGTGTTGACCGAAATGGTTTGATATTTATCCGGAATAATTCGGTTAGTCACGACGGTAGCAATTTAAGCGAACTCGCTAATTGTAGTCACAAAAAAACGCATCCGGTGGGTAATCCTTGGCCTAGATATTGCCGCGTGACCGCATCTGGTGTATGTTTGCATGTCAGTGACGCCTAACCAACGAGGGCTACGACAGTTAACTGATTCGTATACTAAAATCAATCAGTAATTTACTTACAACGACAAATATTATTAAAATGATTATAGGTACATTGGTTCTAGATTCCCCGTTAGGGATCCATCAAACTAAGAATTTTAAATTATTTTGTGCGAATTTTAAATTGATCGAGATATTTGCAAAACTGAGCTGAAACTTGGAACTACGGGGGGTTGAAAAAATGAAATGCCATTACTGGCAACGATGGGAAAATTAAATTATATTAAGTCAGGGAATAAGTATTTTCTGAATAGTATTTTTTTTTGCTGGCTTTTTAAATCTCTCACATTAGTAAAACCGACGATTTGTGGCGAAAGGTGGAAGAGTTAACCCATAAGGTGCCCATTCATAATTCGTAAGAATACCTACTTAGACTTAATTTTAGCAAACGCATTTTTTTCTCTATAAATTAAAACATATACTTAAACAATTATTAAACAACACAATGTGACAGCGTCCTCATTAGAATAAAATACGAGGACGACCACCTGTTTTCAATGAAACTCCTGTAATATCTGCATGAATTAAGTTAAAAACGATATTCTTATAATGACTTTGGCTGATTTGAATGACGACGACATTTTGCTACCAAAATTTGTGATAAACGTGTTACTTCAACGGAAAGGTCATAGATGCTGTTATGTAACAGACTTCCACCACGTTGCGACAGCCTTACGGCAATTTAGCACAATTGTTGGACTTAACATTAGGAGCCGTCAATGTCACGACCGTGATTGGGCAGTGCGCTGGCCTGACATGACCTGGTGCACGAGGGTCATCAGCCATTAGCGGCGCTGGACGAACACGCCGCTCGCATTCAATGTTAATTTAATACATGTTGCATCGAATTACGTGAGGTTACAACATATCAACATACGCCTATCTTGTCTCGCTAGGTACCTAGGTACTTTAAATGTTGATGTAAGTAGGTACTCGTAATTATTATTTTTGTTAACGTGTCATATTTCTTCACATCGAGAGAAGGGTTGTTCGCAGGTTGTCTGGTTCGCAGAGATTGGCATTTACTTTCGTGTGCAACAAAATTAAAGCGATATAAATTATTGTAATCATAATAAATGGCTCATAAAAAATAAATTCAATTAATCATGACTGCACCTGAACTACGTTTGTATGGGAGGCCACCGACCGAAACAGCCTTCTATAGAATGCAGTATTATTTAATTACATTATCCTTACATAGTTATAAAACAAAGTCGCTTCCCGCGTCTGTACACTTAGATCTTTAAAAACTACGCAACGGATTTTGATGCGGTTTTCACTATCATTCAGATAATATCTTCCGGAAGGTTTCTAGATACTTATCCCATGCGGGCGAAGCCGCGGCCATAGCTAGTTTTTGATAAATAACACTGGTGCTGTGTAATGATTTTAAAATGATTTTATTATTTATTGTATTGTGTTAATTTCCTTGATTATGTAAAAATATTTCCTGATTGTATATGTATAAGTTATTTCCAACACAATTGTCAATTGTTAAGGAATTAATGAACTGAAACTGAAATGATCTGTGATCGAAATAATGTCATGTTTCCATCTTCTTTCAGGACCAAAGGAGTTCTTCTACCGAGGACACCACTACTTCTTCAGCGGCCATGTTCCCGCCCTGGCCAACAGGAAGGTTGATTGGTTGGACGGCCGCAACATCTGCCGCGAATACTGCATGGACCTCGTCTCCATGGAGACGCAAGAGGAGAACAATCTAATCTTCAAACTTATTCAGCAGAGTAAGTAGTTTGTAAAACGCTTACTCGTTATATAAATAATAGGTTACAGTACAGTCGACTTCTAGGTGTATAGGTACCATCTGTTAAATTTGAACAATTTAAAATGGACCTTTATGAATCTTAACTAAATAAGGTATTTATGTACTTCACCTAAATGCCGGCTGTACATGATTATTCGCAAGATAGTATAATTTATGTAGGTACACCTGCTCCGTTACAGTCCTAACCACAGGTAATCTGTTTTGCTCCAAGCTTAGAATGACTGTTAGGATAGGTAGGTATAAAAATGTATTGATATAGTTCAGATGGTGAACGTTCATGCTTCATGCATTGCACGCACCTGCGACGTCATAATAAAGAGGTATAAATAACTACTTTGGTAGGTACTGTAAGATTTGATAGGTAAAGTAACACCCCAAGGTGAGGTATTGATGATTATTTTAAACTGTCCTTTCGGATTATGTGACCTTAGTTCGACGACACTGAAGTTTTATGTCCATGCTAAACTTTGATGTGTTTATTGCAGATGATGTGCCTTACATCTGGACGTCTGGCCGTCTGTGTGACTTCAAGGGATGCGAGTCCCGCAAGGATCTTGAACCCAAGAACATCTTAGGCTGGTTCTGGTCTGCGAATCGGGAAAAGGTCTCGGCTACCAACCAGGTCTGTAATTTAGCTTCTATTGTCAAGACGAAAGGTAGAAAGTGATTTATGAACTGAAACGAATGTGCTACACAAGTAAGAAAACGTGTCAATCGTAGCCACGCGTTAGATTTTTATGTTCCTTCAAAACTTTCCGAGAAAAGATAAGAACAAATACCACGGTATAACAAGTAGGCTTAAAACAAAAGAAATTCTTGGGAAGTGAAAACGGCTTTTCATATGAGTGTATTTACATATTATGTACTTATAGAACTTAGTGAATCCAATTATAAATGTTTTCATGAGAATCATGTTAATGTGTTGTTACTTAATTGGCATTTCGTTCTTCTGCCTAACCCTTCAGGCACATAGCGTGAGTTAAGTAGGTTTTCTATCAGTATCATTAAGCTTTTAGCGAAGAGGTGTTCCAACGCTGTTTTTACCGATTTCCCACAAAAACAGTACCACTATTTATAGAGTTCTTTAACACTTACCTAAAAACTTTTTATTGCTATTATGATTGACCGTAAAATTTTCTTATTACAGATCCCCAATGGCTGGGGCTACAACCCTTGGTCGCAGACCGGCCACAAGAAGCAGCGTCAGCCCGATAATGCTGAGTTTGACATCAACGGTACCACGGAGTCATGCCTGAGCGTCCTCAACAACGTGTACAATGACGGCATCGCGTGGCACGACGTGGCGTGCTACCACGAGAAGCCCGTCGTCTGCGAGGACTCAGAGGAACTCCTCAACTACGTGGCCAGCACCAACCCTGGCCTCCGTCTGTGATTTCCATCAAGTTTAGTTCATAAACTTAATTCAGTTACGAACAGTTCATAACCAAATGTTTACACGTATCCAAATCTGTTTTCACTTAGATCAATTTACACTATTTAAAAGCATGTGACCTCATGAGATTAACAGGCAATAAAAACGATCGTCAAAGGAAGTGACGAGAAAAGTATAGTAGACTGCATATAGTATGTTAGCCTGACGACTTAAAGATAGTCTTTCTTTGACTGTACAGAGACTATACTGTATGATTTCTCTAGTAAATCTGCTGTCACGCGCTGCGCACGCGACGTAATATCAACCGAACTGCCACGCACACGTGTTGCACTCGCCACGCTTGCACACATCCGGTGTCCTTCGGCTTCAAGCCCTCATCTAACATACGAATACGAAAATTCACAGTATTTATTCCCAGCACAAGCAGTATTATAACTTGCAATAATGTATCTTCCAGAATCCCTTCCAGCCTTACTGCCCATGATCCGACGTACAAAATTGTTGTACATACATAGTATTAAGTTTTATGTAAGTTAGGTTTATTTAAATTGGGAAGAATTTATATTTGTATATAAAATAAAAATTTGAAATAAATGGATTCGTTTTTATTTGAAACTTAAAATCAACAATAATCAACATACAACATCCATTAGGATCAACCTCGTAATAAAACTGGAGAACTGCTGCCCAATGGAGCCACTCAGAGCTATTGCCAAGGGTAAAAGAATGTATAAGCTGTGCTTGAAGACTTCTTAAATAAATATCTAAGACCCTTGATATTAAACCCCTTAAAACCTGAATTTGATGGGTTTTCATCGTAAGATAGGTGGTATCTTTTATCTTTTGAAACCTATACCTACTTAAAAGTGATATACATTTATTATAGACATGGATAACAGTAGTCAAAAAATTTTTAAATACTTACCTAGTTCTAAAACCCAACACGTAGGTACATGAAATTGTAATCATATCTTACTGGAAACACATGGCACTTGAATTTAGGCTATAACTTTAACAATTAATATAACAACTTGTTAAGAAAATAAACGCAATCTAAAAATATTTTTAAACTAACAATACTAATGATTGTTACCTAAGTACCTACCTAAGTAAGTAACCATAAGTAACAAACAAAAAGTAAATAAACAAAAAGTAAATAATTTCCAACTTACTTCATCCATCTTTGGTTGCTTAATGCTAACCGGACACTTTATGGACCTACCCGTACACTAGTAAAGAATAATTCTTTAGAAAAGTAATTTATTGCGATTTGTGATGCTTAATAAACTATATTAATCTTATTTGCTTAGGGCAAAAGAAAGTGCTATATCATTTATTTACGATAAACCATACCGGTTTTATAATTATCACGTTAAACCGATACGGTAATATAACAATCTAAACAAAATACAAAGAAACAATCATAAGTACTGCTTGCCTTCTATGATGGTCGTAAGTAAGACATAAAAATGCTCGGAAAATAGCACTATTTTGGGAACATACTCTTTTGAGTACGCTATGGCACTGGAATTCTTACAATACTTGCCTAATTTGGTAACAGTCAATAGGTACTTTCTCTAAATTCCATTAAGTCTAAAAAGTACTTTGGTCTCGATAACCCGGTTTCATCTATTGGTACTCCCTAAGATGAAATGAAATTCCGAAAACAGATCTTTCCATCTCCATACATTAAAAGTTACCTACCTTAGTGATGTCCGTTAAGGTACAAGTCCAAACTGAACCGCAGACCGCAGACTGCAGGCGACACTACTTGTTTCTATGAATCTCTATGAAAGTGATTCCGAGCGCAGCGACATTGCAGCCTGCAGTCGCGGCGTGCAGTCGGCGGACGCGGCGCGCGGCGACTGCAAACTGCAGTTCAAGTGGTGTCGCCAACCGCAGAGACGTCACACGTATTTTAAAAAATTACGACCATTTCGGATGATGATGAAGAAGTTAATTAACTTTGTTTCTGGTCATCCAGTCCTTTACGACGGGTTTGTCCACCTACACATCCGATCCAAATTACCGCAATTATTTGGTGAAAGATAATGTGTGGAGAGCAATACGAAACTGCACCAATTAAATGTTTTTTAATCAGATTAGAATAAATTCCTTCTTCGGTTCGACTTTTAAATAAAAGATCAGGTGCTTTCCTTTTTTTTTTGATAACAACAAGTCGTCATCATCTTCCTCTTCTAACAAAAGAGACATTAGTAAATTATCGGTATTGTTGTCCGACATTCTGTCTCGTACGAAGGTATTGGAGTGGCTGAGGCATGGTTCTATGCATTGTGCAGCCGCGGCATGCCGCCGCGCTCGGAATACAAACTGCCGCGACTGCAGGCGGCATTGCAGCCAGCCGCAGACGCTAGCCGCAGTGTCGCCTGCAGTTGCGGTCTGCAGTCCATTGCGGAATCGAACCTTTACAATGTGTAAATATAAGACAGTCTTCTTAATTTCAATAGTTAAAGTATTAGAATAACAACAAATTATAAACAAAAATAAACATTTGAGAACATAAGAAACACCAAATGCCGATGAATAGGTACCTATATCAGTCTGAAGTTCTTAACACGTCTTATAACTAGAAAATAGTTATACTTTTTGGAATACCAAAGCACCGATGGCTGATAGTTATTATTATTAGTAACAATCACATGAACAATAACCCTGTCGTCTCCATTACAACTAATGAAGATTATGTACATTAAGTACCTATTATATTAAATTGGAATGGATATTGTAATGACGTATAATGTTAAATTATTAATAAATGACTGAAACTGAAACTGAAACTATATTACTCCTCAAAATGTGAGTCATGCGTTTTCACTGATCGGTGGACATTCGCCCTACCAACCGATTTCATGTCGTGATTCTTGTACTGCATGCACATTTTAATATCTTTCATTTTGTTTAGAAGAGCATGTAAAAAATTATACTCACGGCCGTCCACCATACAAATAACTTCTGAGTATTCCTCGATTTCGGACGGCGTTATTGCAAATGCGCTTCGGTCTTTATTTATCACATCCTGTTTGGTTACAACAGTGCTCCCAACGTCTGAAGAATAATCCAATGTGGGTTCGAATTGGGCACTGTTTTCACAGATAACTCTGTATTCATCTATCGTCGTTTGCAACGTCATTTCAGACAAATCGGGAAAATGGGGTTTTAGTACGCATGCTCTATGCCTCCTACGAGTAGTGTAGTGAATTGATAGACCTAAAATAAAGAAACAGTTATCATAAACAACATTCATTAACTTACAAGAAATGGGAGCTCTGGTCTGGTAAAGGTCTTGATCTGACATTCAAACCTTTTACATTAGTTTCTTTGTAGAACTCTTTTACACAGATAAGTTCGCCGTTGTATCCTTTTCAGCTGTATTAGTTTACATTATTTCGTGTAAATAAACAGTTTTAAGACAATTTAATACTTCCGAAACTTGTGGTTTAGAGAAACTCGGGTTAGGCCCCCATACAATTAAAGAATCATAGATAACCATTACAGGCTTCAATATAATTTATTTTCGTTCCGCATCGCTCTATCAGTTTCCATAGGTCCTAAGTGCCCTTGCCTCCGAAAACTCAAAGACGCTCTACGGGCTATGGAAAGAGCTATGCTCGGAGTTTCTCTGAGATAGGATCCGAAACGAGGTGATCCGCCAGAGAACCAAAGCCTTCGACATGGTTCAAAGGGTTAGTACGTTGAAGTGACAGTGGACTGGTCACATCTGCTGGAGAACCGATAACCGCTGGATTAGACGAGTTCTCGAGTGGAGACCACGACTGGGCAAGCGTAGTGTGAGAAGCCTGCCCGGCTAAATGGAGCGAAGACCTGCGTAAGGCGGCTGGCAGTGACTGGATGCGGAGAACGGAGGATCGGGTTCAGTGGCGCGCCTTGGGGGAGGCCTATGTCCAGCAGTGGACTAGTGCAGGCTGATGATGATGATAGGTCCTAAGTGCCCTTGCTCTACACAGTTTATTTTATTATTATTACACTGTGTAGTTTTAAAATTTAATGTATTTTTCATTTCCATGATAAAAAAGTCGGCTACAGACTGTTTCATTTTCTGTGTGCCTTCTAATAGGTTAAAAATAAAAAGGTTTTTCTGTTCAACTGCCCGCTTACCTTGGATATAAGCCTCTTTATTCTTCTCAAGAAAAACAGGCCACAACTCCAGTTCATCGACAATGTTCACAAACCCTTTGCCTGGTAAATTGAGGTATAAGTCTCCGATTACCTGTAATCAGTCAAAATCAAATTATATTATCATCAATGTGATCAATCACATCATAAAGGCATAATCGATTCTGATGAAACTTTAAATTGATTAACACATAGAATATTTTAACTAGGTATAGAATTTGATAACAGCATTATTTATGTTCTTATTATTACTGATAAAATTTTCATAATGTCGTCATAGTGAAAAATTGCTCTAACACATCTAGAAGGATCAAAATAAAAACAAAAATTTCTCCTAATTATGATTGCTTAAAAGTTGCTTTAACGTCTTGTCTGTGCGCAAGCATTCCTGGTTCGATTATAGCCAACATATTGTGGGGGTAAACCTGGTGACAGTTTGCCTGATGATGACAAACAGACCAGTTGCTCACGAGTCCAGCAGACTATGGATTGCTACAAGAGGACACAAGATAGATTGCCTCACAGCCCTGATAATACACTGTCTCTAGTGGCTTAATAGGTAGGATGGTATATACAATATAAGAACATAATTATGTAACCAGTAAGATATTTGTTTTATAACTGGCATTACATATTTATTGATTATTACATAATCACTCCAGCCATAGCAGCTAAAAAGATTTTTTGAAACTTGGCACAGTGTTCACATACCATTAACTGTTTTGACATAATATTCTAGCTAGATTAACATAGAATATTTTACAGGAAAAAGTTGTAATGGTCTGGGTGTTTGCTGTTCCATGTTCATTGTTGCTAATCCTATAATAGGATTATCATAGCTGGGGTTATGACAGGAATGTTTATTATTTATTAGTGATCATATTAAATAATAATAATGTTTGAACAAATTTACACACGGCTGTTTAGTCCCAACTAAGCCGAAGTAAATACATACAATGTCATTGGCTGGCGTTGTCATCAAGGCAACAGGAACAAAAACAGTTCTTGCAGCATTCTTAAGAAGTGACTGTGCCTTCTCCACAGCACCTTTGTTCCATGTAGTGGACTTTTCATTTTTTATTTGGCAGTCATCTGTTAATACCTGAAATATTACAAGAATTTCTGTTATAAACAGCACAAAACTCAAGACCCCAGGTGGCAACCACTTTGTGACCTTTTTATTATTATGACCAACTTGTGTCTAGTCTTTATTTTACACGTCTAAATTTTACTACCTATATAAAATAGTCCTTTTCTACTACCATTTAACTACCTATACTATTATGAAACTGAGGGTGTATTCCTGTACGTTGAAGGGATTAAAAAAAACAATTGGAATTGCTTAAGCATATCTGAGCCCAAAACACTTTAAAAAGTTTCTTGTCTGTTTGAACCCGCATCACTCTCAAACCACTGATCCAATTTGAACTGATTTTTTGTTTGTTTGAAAGCAGGTGGTCAGACTTAAAATCTGGTGTACTTGGATTATTGAAATTCCATCCCTAAAGGGGTGAAAAGGGATGTTTAAATATGTATGGAGCACATCTGATTATAGTCGCAGATTGATTGCAGTTCGACCAAAAAAATTGTATGGGGAACAAAAATTTACAGATCAAATTTACATGCCGCGGACAACAATTAGTAACATATACGATATTTTTAATGCGGACGAAGTCGCGGGGCATAAACTAGTTAAAAATAAAATAATAAAAATGCCATACCTTATCCATCGGAACCACCCCATGAATGCTTGCCTCAAAGACTTTAGTCGCAATTTTCTTGTACTGTGGGGGCAGATCAATGACTGTTTTGTCATTGGGACGCAAGTAGACTCCATAATCAACCAGCCAGATCAGAAGCTGCGACTCCATGCTCACAATTCCACGGAGCCATTTATTATTGCACATAACAGCAACATACTGTAAAACATTCCAAATCGAGTTTTAAAGTAGGTACCTATTAAATTTATTTTCGGTTAGATGTAGGTATTTGGTTTAACTTTCCTATTCATAATTTCAGTGTTATTGAATGGTATTGTGCTGTTATAATGTTTCCAATTAGATAGTTCCTGCTTTCTGTCTGTACTATTTTTTATGCCTCTATCAAAAATAATAATCATAGGTACCTGCTTCCAAAGAAAATGTTGGAAAATTTTTAAACAAATCAGTGTGTAGCTCTTACACAGATAAACATTGAGCTGTACACGGCAGCGATGTCATTTAGTCGATAAGGTGTTAGATACAATACAAATACAACGTCGTCCTGTTTCATAAACTTAAGTTTCATTATTTATGAATGTACCCTCAAACACATCTTTTAGATCTTCATCTTTGAGAAACATTTATCAGTGTATAGGTTTTTAATAAAACTTACTTGTCCGTGATTCACATCACATATATTACTATATACGTTGCTGCAAATAGTCTGCACGTTGCCATCATGAAGCAACAACTCTGGGCTATCATCATCTTCCACTTTACAGAAAAACGAGTAGGGGTTGGTGAAAGTTGTAATGCTTGTATTCATTGTACGTACTAATTTTGGGCAACTTTAAGTATTCTACGTAAATTCCAAAAATATAAATAGCAATTTAAACGGGCAAATCAAACTACAAAATAACGTAGCTAATTCATAGTACTCTGAAAATAAAATAAAATAGAAGCCAGTCAGCCAACCAAACCAACCACAACAAACCACAAACTAATGCACAAACAAACAACAAACCAAACGAGTTGAATTTGAATATGATTTGAATTGAATTGATTGACTGGTTGATTGAATTGATAGTCAGTGTTGCCAGCTACTCAGTACCTGATGTCACAAATTAATGTTAATCGATCCTGATGTCGCCATTTTTCACAGCATGTAGCCTAAAGTGGCCGTATTTTACAGGACTACCTAATCAGCATAATATAGATAATTGAGGTAGGTAGTCATGAACAGCAAAGTGAATACATAATACTGTTACCCAACATTAAATATAAACAAGGGCATTGATTTATTTTTGTGAGCTTATCGCTGAGTGTTAAAAAGCCCGATCGGACCTCCTGTCAAATGTCCGCTGAGTGTGGAGCGACCTGATCGGGCCTCCTCAATTTAGCTTAGTATGTACTAGATGGGGTGATTTAAATAAAACAAAAAAAAACTGACATCTAAACTCGCCGGGGGTGGGAACATTTTGACAGCCACATTCGAAAGGAGCTCATTTAAATCTAATTTGACTAGGTAATTAATTACCTTGTCCCTGAAGACGCCTAAAAGGAGACCTAATTTGGCTAATTAATTACCTTGTCCCTGAAGTAGCCTAAAAGGATACCAGTCGCCTCTGAGATTTTTCCGTCGCGGATTCTCGCTCCTCCTGAGTAGCCTAAATGGCGAAAAAATGCCTACGTTGGCAACACTGTTGAATGTGACAGACCTCGACAGACAGATAATATTGACAGTTATTACTGGTGCCAACTGCAGCTGTCACGTCGAACTTTTTGGCGGGTCTTCTAACTTCAAACTGTTTATTCGTAAACATAGGTGGGTACAAAGATGGTGAAACATTAGAATAGCGTCTCTATGTTTTGCCCATTAGGCGTACGACATTAATATTGTATTGATATTACATCTTTTTAAAGATGGTTGTTCTCGGGTCTTGGATGTTGTGATTGTGTTTGTATGAATGTGTCGCGTATATTATTATTATTCAGTTTTAAAGTGTATAATTGTGCGGGAATGATAAAAAGGAGCGTGTAATATAATGTACTCTGTGGGTAGTCCCCGTAGTATTTTTTTGCGGTTGAGTGAAACAGACAGACAGCTTCAGTATAACGTATAACTTACATAAACCATAAAACTTACTACTTAGAACCCATTTTTAATCAAACGAGTGTTCAATTAAGTGAAGCTGTATCTTGTGCCGGCTATATACGTACTTGGAGAGTAAACTCATGTTGTATCCGAATCGCATTACTCCGCCGAACGCCATCTATGTCATACTAAGTGGTACAAATTATTAGGGCATTCAAAGCAATGAATTTTTATATTCAGCCAACTTTAAAAAACTGGCCCACAGCACGAACACAAGGCAATGAGAGATTTGTTACTGCAATGCAACTAATAGTTTCAAGACTCAAGAGACAATTATGCAGACCGTAATATTACAGCTAAGTATAGTAGTGCCACCTGGTTGAAGGAGAGAAAACTAAACAAACACATTGTGTATTTTCCATGGAACTAATGTACCTATGTACTTTGGTATTTTCTCAAACATGTGTAGAGGAAGAATCATTCTTTTTCTAAGCAAACATGCTTGAAAATTTGAGCATTATCATACTATGGTTTAATCTGTGGCATTATTTTGACAACTTTCTTCAAGATAAATCGTAAATTAATGCTATACTGGTCAAATATGTACCTACCACGTACCTACCTACATATATGCGAGCAGCGGCCGGCAAAGCTTATGAAACTTAACTGCCGTGTAATTTGAAAATGGAACGATCTTTTTCTCCGAAACATTGGCAACCACGAACTGGCATAGAGCAAATAGGTAGGAAGCTGTTATATAATGAAAAAAAAAAATGAACATTTTGGCGCGTGAAGTGAAAAATATAATATTATTAATATTAAAACAATATTTTGTTTCTCTCCTGGACCTGATGCTAACCATTAAAAAAATTTTGATGGTAGGTTTAATTTAGAACAGAGGAATTAATAGTTACTATCGCCAAAACGGGACCAATGTCATAGACAAACTACGACGACATCAAAATCGTTAGAGCCGTTTTTGAGAAAAAAAATCACTTTTTCTTGTTTGACAGCTACTCTTCGGTTTAGCGGTACGAAGAAACTATTGATAATTCTTCGATAAAAGTAATTTATAATTCTTAACTTTGGTTAGCATAAATTTGGTTCCAATCTGACCAAAGATTGAGCCTCCAGAGCCAAATGTGACGGACGGACGGAACGACGGATCGGAACACATTTTCAAGAAAATTGGAAAAGCTTTTTTTTTTCGCGATTGCAAATACTTCCTCAGCCTGTACCCTACGAATACGTCTGGAAGCATGACAACCAGCCGGTTGTTCAAAAAGCTGTTTCCAGATCAACAACTAGGACTAACCCAATAAACAGAGTAGTTTTAGGTTTAGACAGAATTGACGTCAAAAAGAGATTGTTGTACCTATTCCAATTTTGAATAAACGAATTTTGAATTTTGAATAGGTGTCATTATAAAATAAAACCCTGACTGACTGACATACAGGGTGTAACAAAATACCTGTAGTAACCGGTTACAGGTTACAGGCACGGTCGGTCGGTATCGTAAAAGTACCTACTTTAGTTCAAGCGACTCTTCTAACCTACCTAACTATAGTTCGGCAGATATTTTACATGATTAGTAAAGCAATAGTAATCATATTAGTAAGTAGGTACCTAGGTAGGTATTTATAGTTAGGTGTGATGGTAAATTTGTTATAGTGTTGTCCCAGCAGAGGGGGTCTCAGCCAGCGGGTAGGGTCGAGTGTCCGAGGGTCACGTAGAGGTGAGCGGCGGCGTGCGTGAGCCACGGGGAGGCGTCAGGCGGCGGTGATGTCAGCGGCAGCGGCGGCTCTCCCGACGGCGGCGGGCGGAGTGCAGCGGCCGGGGGCGGCGCGGGGGCGGCGCGGGGCGCGGGCGGGCGGCGGCCGCTGCTGCCGCGGCGACGCTCGCTCGCTGCTGCCCGCCCGCCAGTCAGCCGCGCGCCTCCGCCACGAGTGCTGCTCGAGCCGCGTGCCACTGCGACGCCGCCTCCTCCGCCGCGAACAGGTATGTACCTACCTACCGCTGCACGTGACACTCACATCGTTATTTCTTGCGTGTCGGACGCTGCGGCGAGTTATTTCGGCGCAATGCTGGTGCCGGCGACCGGAATAGCCGGTGGTCGTTCTGCCGGCAACCCTCGAGCCTGGGCGGCTGAGGGCGCGATGACCTGTTGTATTTCCCTAAATACCTACTTGCCGGTCATCGCTTCAGCGGCTCTATCAGTGTTACATATTTATTATTGCCGGGCGGTGCGGCGCGGTGGGTGAGGTCAGCGGGCGCGCGCGGCGATGTGCGCCTTATCGCGTGGGCCGTAGGGTCGCCGCCGGCCGGCGCCGCCCGCGCGCGCCGGCCTCGCCCGCTGCTGTGCTCTTGCGTCGTTTCTATACACATACATACCTACAGGTATGCAGCGCAGCGCAGGGTACTTGTATATTTCAATCATGACATATACAGCTACTATGCAGGTCCTCTCGGTCTCTTGTCGGCAAAGAATTTCTATTGTATGTAGGTAGGTATTTACTGTGGTCTGTGTATTTACACTAGCAAGCATCGATCAATTAAAATGTTTCATTACCATAGGTATTATATAAACAAACGTTACACTTGTACAAGATAGGTAGGTATTATAAAAAGAATCTATATTTTGTAGTCATTGATTTGCAAGGTTATATCTGAAACTTAGGTAGCTAGGTGTGTGTGTAGGTACTTACGACATGTTACGTACGATGTCGTTCTTATGGCGGCAGTGACAAAATTATCAGTTCGTGTTACTCGTACGTACAGTCGACCGCACGTCAGTGGAAACACTTTGACCTTGAGCTGGCCTAGCCTATTAGGGAGTTGTGATAATGTGAGAGACCAGTTTATACTGGTTTTGTTTCCACTAACATGTGGTCGACCGTACGAGTAGAGTGCCAAATGGCAACGTGACTTGTCCATTGTAACTTATTAGCTGTTGTATATTCGTCGCGACGTTGTTTGCTGCAATGACGTGCGCGTGTATCTATCTACTCTACGCGGCCGACGCGTGTAACTTTGAAAACAACATCGCGGCCGACGTTATCGGCCCCGCTAGCACCGGCGAATACTCTAATCGGTATCTCAGTCGCAGCAGTCACTATGAAATATTTGAGCGGAGTGTGCGGTGCCCGGTGACGAGGGATCAGGCGAGGTGTCTTCGGCACCAGCGCGCCGCGCGCGTTACTGCCCCGGCTCACGCGAACCTCGCCCTTACCGCGCACGCAACACGCCCCATAACTCCACGATGACGTGGCGCCTCTTATACTCCCTGTCGACTGAGCACTCAAAGTGCTTCCGACCCTGTACCGCCGGAGCGCACTCTAGTCTCGCCCCTATCGCCAGCCGAGGTAGAGACAGAACCGCGTGCACGCGCTGGGCGCTAACAGTATTTCGTACCGCGGCCGGTGGAGATCCCCGACGCACAAGAGTGGAAGCCGGGGGGGTGGGTGACAGGCGAGGTGGCGGGCGGGGGAGGCGCGGGGGGAGGGGGGCCGGCGGCGGCGACGCGCCCCGCACGCAGGAGTGGTCGGCCCGGGACTCCAACTAGGATTTGTTAAAATCTGCTGCTTTTACGTCGAGGCCGTTGAAAAAGCTTATATTAGCGACAGTTTGTGCCTAAGAGGTAACCATGAGGATCATTAGATGGTACCTACAATTATTAGGTTATATAGGTGTCATCGTTACGTCTTATCTAGGTACTATATTACAACACTAGCTATTATTGTAGTGCTGCCTTTTTTCTACGGCACCTTGAAAAATGTGCTTTTTGACTACTTTCTAGCCTACTACTACTTATTATCAGTAAGAATTAGGCATAGGTACTTTTCGGGCCCCCAGAATACATCAAGTTCCAAAAAACCAAATTTTAATCGTTCATTGCTGTTCAAAATATACCTAACAGATAACTACTTAGATACTAATTAACTAGTATTTTGAACACTATTCTTACCGCCTGACTTACTTTTTAATTCTTTCCGTAATATTTTACCGAACCTGTTGGGTTCAAGAACCTAATTAGTGCATAGATCTATGATCTCAGACTATTTCATTTTTTCTGGCCTTAGCTTTAATAAAAAAATCTGCGGGTTCTGTAACAAAAGTTAGTTTTCCTAATCACGTAAAAGCAATTTTATGTATGTGGAAACAAAACTAGTATAAACTGGTCTATCTTAATATTGAAACTCTATTAGGCTAGGCCAGCTCAAGGTCAAAGTGTATCCACTGACGTGCGGTCGACTGTACGAGGAGCAAAGGGAAATTCAGATAGTTTTCCCGTCGAGACGGACGGACAGACATACGTATTTACATCAACCATAGAACTAACACAATGTAGAGTTGTCAACGTTAATTCCAACGGCGGATCCAGGGGGGGGGGGGGGGGTCATGGGATTCCAGGACTTAGGTGGACCACTAATTCTATTGTTATCAAAATTAAATTATAAGTTCTTGACTTGACCACGACTATATGTGACCCCCTCCTGGCGCCAAAGCTGGATCCGCCCTTGGTTAATTCTCGTCTTAACTTATCAGTTTATCAGAAACATAATTCGCCGAATTCAAGTGCTCTTCGCCATGCTTGGGTAAGCCCGTCGTGTGTGACGTCTGAGGGCATCTTCGTACAATAATTCCGATAATTCTCTCCACGTTAGGTACCTACCAGCGTTATCAGATGTCCAGATTTTGGCGGGATTTATTATTTGACCGATTATGGGGTCAAAATAAAATGTCCCGCGCCAAATCATCCTTGGACGTATTAGTGGGAAATTGTAAAGACACCACTGCAAAGAAATGGCACCAGCTCTTTATACAGTTTCCAAAAAATGATACCAGGAATATGTTTAATTAAACTAGTTTCATTATGTGTCCCAGCTTCAAACTGCTTTCCCGGATACGTTTTTCCCGAAGAAATTTAAAATGTTCTGATGCCAATTTTTATTTGTGATTATAAACTTATTGGCAGTTGGTAAATTAACCGCGGCGTATGTCAAGCGTAAGGGGACAACAGTTTTCCAACGGCAAAGTTAAGTTTGCACCGAACCCTGTGCGCGAGCCGCGAGTCCGACTCGCACTTTGCCGTTTTTGACCGAGCGAGCGAAGCGTCTAAGTTTCGAGATTGGCCAAAAATGCTATTGTCCGTCTGTCCTTCTGTCCTTCTGTCTTTCTGTCTGTAATTCTGTACAGGTCGCATTTTTCAACCGATTTTGAGGAAAATTTGGCATAGGTATAAATTAATTAAGCTGACAAAATGAGTAGAATAAAATTTTGAAAAACATTTTTTTAGAGTACCTACCATACTCGCAAAGTGGGAATGAACTTTTTTTTTCTTGTGAATCCCATAGTGTGGGGTATCGTTGGATAGGTCTTTCAAAAATTTCGCGGGTGTGTAAAAAACATTTTTCGATTCAGGGATTCGTTTGCGAAATATTAAGCTTTAAAGTGCTAATTTTTGTCACATTAGTACTTAATCTGTCTCCAACTGCAAAATTGACTTCTGTTCGTTTCTTTTAGGTTTGGTTTATATGGGCTGGCGAGGTCTACTGTTCTCACGGAACTACTAGTTTTAGTATGTCCCGCTTTTTTACTAACAAGGTTTCAAAATAAAAAACCCGCTTTGCCCGAAAATAAATCTGACTGGCAACCTACATAGAATAAGGGTCGAGGCAGACCAAGCGGAAATTTGCCCGCGTACTTTTTGACGTCAATTATACGATTTTGTTCTTTTGGCTAGAGTGATATGGTCACATATCTACTGTGGATATGGTTCGTTTGACAATGACGTCAATAAGTGCGCGGGCAAATTTCCGCTTCGTTTGCGCAGTCCCTAAGTTGCCCTACTAACATTCATTAGACGAGCAGTTAAAGATTTTTTAAATGTCCCTATGTTCAAATGTCCCTAATTTATTAATCTAATGTCCCTAATGATTTCAATCAATTAACATTGGAGGGTAGTCGACCTATACTCAGGCCTGCGTTCCCTGTTCCACTCTGCCAAGTCCCACTATGTGTTGTTTGCTTCTTTAGAGTGCCGATGGATATCCAGCCGATTAGTGACGACCACCAATATGTAGCCCTACAGCGCTGTATGCATTGTTTATCTAAGCGAAAGCTGCAGGCCATGCTGTTGAAAAATTAAACAGCTAACTAATTTATTTGGCACTGATAATTAGGTACCTATGTACCACAGACGTATTTACATTGATCGTTGTGGAGATAAAATGTAATGCTTCTAGATGAAACCAAAAAGAAGAGATGATATTACTTAGGTAATGAAAATCGTCTCATAAAACCAAGCACCAAGTTTGGTACATACGTCCAGCACGGAACGACCGACGCCTTGATTTCATGTCATTTAAATTAGCGCGTTATTTAATACTCTTTGAGTGGAAAATAATGTATAGTCGACCGCACGTCAGTGGTAACACTTTGACCTTGAGCTGGCCTAGCTTATAGGGAGTTTCCATACTATGACAAATCAGTTTATACTGGTTTTGTATCCACTAACGTGCGCGGTCGACAGTTGGTACGAACCCAACTTTGATTTCCGCTGTGTGAGTACCTACCTTATCTTCCGTCTTATTGCTCCATCATCAGCCTGTAGACGTCTGCTGCAGCTGCTGGTGCCTTCCCCGGTGCATCTGGCTCTCTGCCCTACACGCCACCAATCGCTTCCGGTTATTGCTTCACTGCAAAATAGTCGCATGTCTAGTCGGCTATTCCAAACAGTTCTAATTTCCTCACTTCGTGGAAATCATAATTTCTCTAACATTTAAGTGGTAGCGTGCTTGTTACTAACATTATTTAACTCAGCACCTACATTTTCAACTACCTAGGTACTCAATTACGTTTGCTGCAGTTTTTTTGGGTTAATACTAGATTCACTATGTTGCAGTCTTGGAGTTAGTTAAAGCTGTGGTTAAAGTAGGAATTCATACGCCGTGTGTTAAAATACCGATGAGGCTTGACCCCTCGAAAATATGACGGCGGAAAATTCGCAGGTGTCCAACTTTTAGCATCTGCTTTTTTTTAAATTATAGGTTGATTTTTCATTAGTAGGTACCAGTAGGTAAATCTCTCTAAATCTACACGTGGTGGTGCTAAAAGCGCAAATTTTCAATGAAGTGGTTATATATACAGTTGCTTAAAATTTTCATAACAAGTCTGAAAAAAAAAACACTGAAGCTAAACCCTTTTCGAGTCATAGGTCGAATTTCAAGTCACCCTACATAATTATTATTTTGACTGTCCCCACAATACAATGTTACGAAATAAAGAATAGGCCGTCACTGACGTCTATAGGTAAAAAAAGCCTCAGTATTTTTGAAGCACAGGAGGCACGTGCGTTTTATATCAAAGTCAAAAGTCAGAACTATTTTATTGCATGTAAGTACACTGTACATTTAAACATCAACGTCAATTTTTTATCTACCACCGCTTCCAAGGTGTTAGCGCTGCGAAGAAGAAGCGGCGCAACAAACTTCCGCAACACATCTTTTAAAATCGAGTTTATTCATAACATTATTTTTGTAAAGGTTGTGCGAAGCTGAAGTAACATTAATACCAGGCATCTTTGTCATTTAAATAATCGACGGTTTTATAATAAGCTTTCTTACAAAGTTGTTGTATAATGTGGGTCTTAAATTTTAATCATTCATATTTAAATTTCTTCTGGTAGTTTGTTGTAGAAGCGTATACATTGCCCCGTATAAATATTACAATGTACTCGTAAATAGATGTATACGAGTATGTTCACGTGGTACCGCGGTAGGTCCCATGCTTGGTGAGATTGTTGGAGCTCGCCGTCCCGGTCGGCTGCGCTGCCGACGCCGCACCGGGGCGCGCCGGGTTCGCTTGACAGCTGCAATGCAGCTGCCGTCTGCTTTTGCTCGTTTTGCTGCACAGACGGACAAATCCTGCACACGCGGTCGTACCTCTATATACATAGCTAGAAAGACGCCCAGCTAGTGAACACCACCACTGTAGCATTGTAGGTAGCTGTCTTTACGCTCAGTGAACATGGGTCATGGAAAACAAAAGCAAAATACACTAGGTAGTTATAATATAAGGATACATCTAGGTATCTACTTATTTGGTACATTCGGTCATAAAAGTAGTGTATCACCCTAAGGTTAACATTCGTTTACATGTCATAAAACAATAAAGTCTATTTTCACTGCCAAAGCAATACTTATGCTGTTCTTATTGGAATTTATTTAACAACTGAAAACTTGTTTAATTTGAACCGCTTTCTTGGCCGATATGAACATTTAAGTTACCAGCACAGCAACCTATTTGATAAATAATAAATATTAAGATTGTCATAAATCATCAAAGTGTAATAGTGTAGTACGTCGTCGCGCGTATTCAATTTTCCTAAAATATCTCGCATCAAATTTATTTACCTGAAATTTCCATTAGGCTATGTTCCAAATATCTGTAATCGATTTTGTTCAAGTTATCCGGGACAGATGAACAATAAATAGATTTTCTTTCATATTCAACTAGAAATTTTCTAACTTTCCCATGACATTGCCGGGAAATTTTAGATGTACATTTCAAGTAATCTCGAGTAGTTATCGAGTTATCCGGGGACAGGCGGGCGTTTTGACCGATCCTTAAAAAGCTTTCGGAAATCTAAATTCGGGTGAAACAAAGCGCTGAAAGTTGAAACTGATCCTTCGATCGGACGCTCGAGTTACGTTTGTTTTAAAACTTTTTTCTATTCAATGGCAAAGGTACCCCACTCGCTACTTCTTTAACCTATAGTAGGTAATAAATCTGTGGTGTTTGGAAAAACCTGGTAAGTTCTGTAATTAACAGGTTTTTCCCAAACACACAGAAATATAAATAAACTGAAATTTCACCATCACCTTATTTTGTACGAAGTTATTTTGTGATGTGTACTTATTCTCTCCTGGCTCCTACCTATATTCTTCTACTTATGAATACGTAGGTAGTCTTGGGATATACGAGTGGAGGTCGGGCGGCCTCCCGCCGTATCCCGCAGGCTCGGGCAAGGCAGGAGGCCCTTCCTTATACAGGGTGGAAATTAAAAGTCGTGGTTAGAGGGAAAGTACCCTAAATATGATGATAGCAAATTTTACAAATAGAAAACATTCATTTATATTCTAAACTAAAACTGCATTAAATTTTTTTAAAGAAACCACTTGTCTGAGCCGGGTAAAAACAGTCTGTATTTTCAACCGATGTCAAGAAAAGGAGGAGGTTCTCTCTCAATTCGACACGTATGTTTTTTAACCATACCGATCGTAAGGTTCATAATAATCAATTCCTTCTAAGTAACTGAGTTTATTAAATCTTAAATTAATGTTTATGTTCATAAATGTAATAGGTAATTTTTTCACATTTGCCCGGTTCGATTCCCGGGCAAGACAGGTGGTTTCTTAAGAATAATCATTTGATTGTAAAAATCTTTGAATACAGTTCTACATATTTTAAAAAATAAAATGAATTTTCTTCAGTTTGCTATCATTATTAGTTAGGGTACTCGAATCACGGCTTTCAATTTCCATCCTGTATACATTGTAGCCATAGACCTCTCGCCGGCCTTCGTAAAACTGGCCTGAACCAACAATTAGGTCATCTTTCTGTTGCTGATTACTGCGATGGGCCTAATTATGTTTAACGTATTCCTGCTCGACTCGGTCATTCATATTTATTCCCATTTAATATTCTCCTCTGCCAGCCTGCCAGTTTTCCGCAGATGGGCACCTAAGTACCTACCTACTCAATGTTTTTAATTCTTACCACCTGTGCCCTAATGTCTCGTAATAACAACAGTTTTTTTGTTGTCAGATTATTGAAAGTTATCTACCAATCGTTAATCGCCAATCATACAAGTATCACCGGTATCACTCATGACTCAACTATTATAATCAATTATTATTGCAACCCTCTGCAATTGATGATTATTGATAACGATTTGAATAAAGGGGATTCTACCACGTTGTGATTTGATCTTATAACAGCCAGCCACGAAAGTTTTAATAGTACATTGCTAACCTAGGGGTGAAAGTAACTTATTTAGTCCCGAGACAGCGAGGGCTCCAATAGTTCGAGGGACTAAATAAGTCTTTAACCCGAGGTAAACACTGTGCTTTTCGTAATGTATTATAAATGTATGCATATTACATATTGAATACTACTACTTCTAACTAAATACTAATACTCTACTTCTAACTTCTTCAACTTTATTCTCTACTATTAATCTACTTCAGAGGAGAGATGCCGTGTAAGCAGTTTTCAAATGACTTTAGTATGTTGTCATAGAATAGTATTTGATGCCCGGACAGGTGCTTGGTACCTACCTACCGATTATATTTTTGGTTACCGCGAGAGTGAGACGGGAAAGGAAGTACCTACAAACAACGTTCACATTATCTATAGATTTTGGATTCTTATCAGTACTAGGCATCATTCAGAGTTTCAATTAGGTACGTGTCATTAAGACTAGGTTTTGTGTTATAATTCTTACAGGGAACAAAGTAAACAACCAATACAAACAATAGGAACAACTTGTACATACAAAGTTGTCTAGACTCTCGTATAGAATTGAATTAACTAATGTCGACGATGCAATGACGTCTGGCATTGGGCTTACGCCCCAGGGTCACTATGCAAGAGGCAGTGCAATTAAGTAGAGCTGATGCCTAGCGATACGCCTGCAGTCGCTTTGAAAATCGATTCAGAGATGCTGGTGCGGTGCGAGTTGACATCGTGGCTTCGCCAAGATAACGTTATCAGCGACAGCCTTGCTGAGGGACTTCTGTGAAAAACCACTCCATGGAAATGCGCACGAGTACGTTCGACTGCACGTCAGTGGAAACATAATCAGTATATCTGGTCTCTCATTATATTGAAACTCCGTAATAGGCTGGGCCAGCTCAATGTCAAAGTGTTTCGACTGTAACTGTGGCCTTTTCCTCTACTGCTGCTTGTTGTGCTTGCAATCCGTTTCGAATGCTTTATAAGTAGCCTTATTTGGCGGCCAAATAAAGACTTTATTGCATTTTCAATTTTACTATAGGTAGGTAGATCAATGTTTGCAGTCCTCGCACTAGATGTCTTCCGTCATACCGCGAATTCAGTGTATGATTTTAACAAAAGTCTTCCTGTACAATCAAATGGTACCCTATTCGTTCTATTCTATACCTTAATACCATTGTCCTTAAAGATACGTTTTGTGCATATAGTGTGCATGTAGCCTTGCCTACCATGCGATTTACGCCATGATGGTGGTCACCTACTTTCTTTGACTTAATTAGATTACCTATTTTATGCTCCTTTAAATTGTTTGAAACAAAGGAGCATGGCACAACGCGTGGAACTATGAATAGCTTTACTATGAAATTGTTGAAGATAGTTTATAACACTGACTGGGCAAACAGTTTATCGACATTTTCGTTGTAATGAGACGTCATAATTATTTTGGTTACAATACAATTAGCTACCTATTGAATTTTTCAGACGAATAGGTATACAATTACGCATTAATATGCTTCTTCTAAATAGACCAATCCTTCAGCCACCATTGTCGATGTTAACAGGCGTGCGTGTGTTCAATGTCGTTCAGTACCTACAGTATGCTTTCATTTTTATACGTACCTATATAGTGTGTATGTAATGCTGCTCCACGCCGCCCCCTCTCTGGAGAGTCGTGTCCACGCTGTCACTGAAACGAAAAGAGGTCGTTCGTGCCCACCGCCGCCGCCGCCGCCACGCCGCCGCGCCGCCGCCGCCGCCGCCCGCCGCGCCGCTGGCCGTTCTGTGTCGCAGTCGGGTCGCATCCAACAATGAGCTGAGTGTATACGTATGTATACAGTAGAGTACCTACACACGTAATCTGTGTAGATACGCAGCACCACTGTAGGTGGCGACTGGCACGAAATGTAAGCGTGCGTTCGCCGTATCAATATCCATGTTGTTTGCTGGCGGACGGGCGTCGCACTCGCTCCGCAGTGACCTCACTCGGCCGCCCGACGAGCGCACCACCTAAATATGACCTAAGCGCGACCAACCCATTGTTTCTTGCTGCGTTTGATTCAGATTTATCATACCTAATTACTTGCTTGAATAGAATTGACAATTATGTGCCCCTCCAATACTGTAATGCTAGCAGGAAATGTTTGTCAGTGCATCGACAGGTACTGTAGTCAGAGAGTTTGTTGATGATTTTATAACATTACAGATGATAATCATAACTCATGTCATTTTTGTTTTGTGGTATTTGCCAAGCATACTTTATTGTGTAAACATGATGCGTGCGAGGGGCTCAGCGCTCAGAGTTTTTGTCTTTATACGAGTTACCGTATAATTAGATATACGATTAATGTACGTAAATCCATGGTTTGGTGCATGTGGAAAACTTCGGTTAGAAATTGTTACTTGCGATTTACGAGAGATCTATTAAATATATTCCGCATCCAGGCACTCCATGGGTCGCACTGACTGAACTCACCGGCACAAGTTTGTTGCGGCCTTGCGGTTGTCATCAATTTATTTTGACGATAGTACAATTCTGATTAAGAACTTTTGCTGGATAATACTTCTAGTTTTTTCTTGACTCTATGTGATTATTATTATTATTTTTTATAGTCAATTAGGTACGTAAGAGTTATTGTGGGTTGGACAGGGACAATATTATGACTATGGCCACTGATAACATCCTATATGAGTGTAATATACTTAATTAGTCTCCAGCTCCACGAGTACATGCCACATAGCCTATCAGCACATATAGAGTACCAGTCGTAGGTACTTACTGGCTAACTCCAATATGCGAGGCCACGCACCACCTGATACCGAGAGCAGCTGGCAGCCGCCTGCCTGCGCTTGCCCACAACAAAACTTGTTTCCAAGCAGACGATCCAACATGGCGGACCACCACGGCTGCACGACACATAATGCGTACGACATTATTAACATCTTATGTAACGCTAGACATTTAATGCAATGTTATTGTTGATTTTCGTAAATGGAACGGTTTATTGTTACGCAGGCGAAGGAAATACTAATAAAGATATTCCTCGGCTGCATAGCGACCGTTTCTGAGAAGTGAGCGAGTGTTGGATGGTTCGCTTTGTTGTCGGACGGAGCGCATTGTCAGCCGGTTGTCCTTTGGCATGTCAGTGATCGTATTTTTCCGTCTGTGCCGCGAGTGGTTGCGGCTGTTTACTCCAGCGCTAGTACCTACCTACCTACGTATAGCTACGTGTATAGTAGGTAGGTGGCGCGTAGGCAGCGCCGTTCGTGCGGCCCGCGGCGGCGTCGTCGACGCACGACCCTGATAATTTGCTGCGCTTATGTTACTTCAACGGCTTCTTGCGACACGTAGCGACCACTTTCCTGGGTGTGTACTCCTTACACCGCGCACTCGATGTGCGTAGTATAAGTAGGTAGTACATATGACAGCACTTGAAAGTAATACAAGCATTTAAAACATAGATTCCTTCCTACTTACCTATGTATAATTAATTATAGTTAAGAAGTTTCAGCTGAAAGAACTATGCAAACTAATACATATTTCCTTATAATTGTCTCATACAACTGCTTTGTTTATATTACTTACATGCATTTTTGTTCTTGTTACACGTACTTAGGTATATGCATTTTATCTTTGAGATGGTAGGTAGGTATAATAGGCACCGACTGTGATTTATTAGTTTTCTCGTATTTCCACTGTAATTGTAGTCGTGTCGACATTGTATAGGTACATAATGTCGCCATATTATGGCCATAGGTACTTGCTACGCGTCCTACATAAAATATGAAGAATGATGTTCAACTTAATATGACATGAAAAATGGAAGAAAATCATCGTCATTGTTTCTGCGGTACCGAGATGATTTTAAGCGTGGATGCATTATGTAAATTGCAATATTAGCGTCACGATAATTGGTACACTGCGCAATATAACTACCACTAGGTAGTGATCCCTGAAGTACTGCTGCCAGAATCTTAATACGTTGCTGTTAGTGTTTAGTATTGTGTACAGTAGATACCTATTGAATTGACTGTCACTCATCATAATGTAATGAGTGAATCGCCAATGTGACAAACAAGTCGCCGTGATTGTGTGCATCATGAGTGGAGCGCGCCGCCCGTGACACCTAAACGAGCGAGCAGCACCTCTGCTATCTGGTGGTTTGATAAGGCGAGTTTATCAGCGGGCCTCGAGGCCGGGAGCGGCGGCCGGCCGACCGACCGACCGACGGCGCGGTCGGATCGAGTGGTGTGATGTGATGGGCGCGCAGGACGGACTCGCTGGAGAGGTCCGCCGCACATGTTGCGGAACGTGCAGCCGGGCGCGCGGGGGCGCGGCGGCGGCGGCGGGGCGCGCGGGGTGCGCGGGCGCGTCGCCGCCGTGCCGGCACGCACACACGCGCGCCGGCACGACGACGCCCGCGCCCCCGCGCCCGACCGAGGAGCGTCACCGCGCCTTATCGCAGCCATCTTTAAACGAGCACAGCTCACGCTGCTCGGTCGGTACGAATTCCATTCGAGGCCGAGCACACTGTTGCTGCGACGGCCGTCGGCAGCTGCACTCCCTCATTGTGCGACGAATGCTATGTATGCATCGTTAGCGAAGCCGGAGCGGACGACTCTCCAAGGTCATGTTAATTACAAGTCCAGTTGAACCGCTGACTGACATACCTAGTGGTGTAAACAACATGTTTTGTATCAATAACATCTACCTAGCTATATCTGTGGATATGATACGTAACCTCTCATTAACGCATTCACTTAGTTACCTACCAATAACCTATATTATGACCTTCTGCCTTGAATGAAAAAAATTAGCTACTCGGCGCGCGCGCCCACAAAAGAGATCCTATATAGCTTCATGCCTTCTGCAGTAACCATATTCCATTCCATAACAATTGTTAACAACAGTATCTCGTAAATTGTTAATGAAACTAGGTATTTAACTCTACAGAAGTAGACTTCTAACAAAATTTTGTTAACGACTGCATAGTGCGATAGTGGTATAGGCGCTCGCCTCTAACGCCAAAGGTCTAAGGTTCGATTTCCTTTAGGAAGACGAACCTTGTTCATTTTATACAAAATTTGCTCGTAATATTTAATTTTGTGAATTGTGATATCCTTTCTCAATTCTCATAGAACTATACCTACCTACCTAACCCTAAAGTTTGGAATTAGACAACTGACATAATTGTTGTGTCGCGTTATTTATTGTGGTTAGTTAGGTATGTTTGTATCAGGGGTATATTTTTTGTATAGATAGAATAGAGCACAACATATGAAAATATGCCTTGTGCAGACATAATGGAATTATACGCCCCTTTGAAAAATCACTCTCGAATAGTTTCAAATCGTTTTATATGAATATATAGTACGGTACCGAACGAAATTCACGTTATTTATCATCATTTACTTTACTGTCGCACTACATCTGTAGCTGTAGGTACTAGCGAGGGTGTTCTTACGGCAACCATGTGTATCGATCGGGAGGGTGCCGCCGGGTGGTAGGTGTGGGACGGCATCCCGTCGCCTACGTCTCCGCAGCGGCGGCTCTCGACGTTTCCGCAAAATCCAGGCTAGAGGCTGTCGGGCGGGTGATAAAGGAAAACTGCCTACGTAGTCGGCCCCTGGCGGGTGCGCTCGGCGCGGCGTGTTGTCGCGAAGCTATATATAGCTTGTTGGTGGAGCCGGTGCGACCGCGCCCGCCGCCGCCGCCGCCGCCGCCGCCTCGCAACTCCGACGCCGACCGACGAAAGGTCAATTGGCGCGCAAATTATTTGCGTCGCAAAATTCGCAGCGTCGCTGCACCATCAACATAACAAGCAGCATATTAATAGGCAACACAGACAAAACACACGGAGTCGTGTTGTGAAGTGTTGCTGGCGCGGAGCTGTTGGTACTCTTCGTTGAATGCAACAACGACGTGCGCATTCTTATTGGCCGTCAATACATTGTGCAATACTCGAACGTATGCGGCACATTGGTGTGCATTATGATAATAAGTACAAATTTTACAACACAATATACGGTGCGAAAGCCACTGTGCAACAGAACTGAAAACCTTGTGGGTATAAGACACTTCCAGTGGCAGTTGAACAGAACTGGTTTGCATGCAGAAGAAGTAGTAGTGGAGGCCATAGCGAGGTGAGCGCTTCACCACTACCTACCTACTCGAGACTGCGGTTAGTCACGTTCAGAATGCCTACGCCAACTCACAATCCTACAAGAGTAGGTACCTACCACAATATAAATGACGCGATAAGCACCGGCGCGATATCCGCGCTGTAGGGATCAACAGCTATCTCTCTCCACGATACGCCATGTGTAGGAGGCTTTTATAAAAGAAAGAAAGAGCGTTGTTATTCCGCTTTCCTCCCATGTTTTGTCCCGTAACTTCATGTGTAAACATGGGCCTATGTCCAGGAGTGGACGTTGACATGCTGATGATCATCTGTAAACATACATTAGAGTACCAGTCGCCAAATAAAGTGGATGGCTCATTTTGCGTTCAATTAGGCTATAATCACGCAGTAAAGTAAAACAGTATTTTCCTCCGAGGTACCACGTTCAAAATAACATTATCAATAACAAGAAGTTTCAAATTTCAAGATCAATAACATCGTTGATGCATTTGTTAGAGGACTATATTGTTTTTAACCTAATCGCAATGTTTCGGTCGTATTGCTGCGCAGCTATGTCGTACAACTTATACATAAACAGGGACGAGCAATGTACTCTAGTCCATGAGATATTGACATAGTCATTAGTAGGTATAGATAGCATCACGTCAAGCGGTAGTACGGTCGACCGCACGTCAGTGAAAACAAAATCAGTATAAAGAGGTCTCTCATAGCATAGAAACACCCTAATAGGCTAGGCCAGCTCAATGTCAAAGTGTTTCCAGTCCACTGACGTGCGGTCGACTGTACGTTCGTTAATGACAATAGGGAAATACACCAGGGGGCCAATCGCGCTAATTCTGAACGATATTACCAAATCCAAACCATAACCAAAAACGTTATGCTGCATCTTTAATTATACATATTATACTGCATGTTATGCTGTATAATTATACCGCATTATACACGCTAGGCAAACCTTTACAAACGCAAACCTGTGGAGCAGGGGTTTGGCTGCTAAAATGAAGACAAAATGTACTTCATAGGATATTTGTTATACAATTATGTTTATTTTAATGGATTGCAAGTAAGTTTATTACTTTTTATTTACCGCAGGAAAATAAAGGTCCACGGGTGAGGAAACACGACCAAAGCCCCGGGCGAAAACCTACCACATAAAATTGTGTAGGCGGGCCCGCTATAACGTTGAAAGCAAAAGTACTCGCGTAGCGATACCGAACTCCAAATGACTCGATATGGCCATTGGGCTGGGAATCGGACATGAAAGAAACGAGAGTGAAAGGCTGTTTGTTTAAATAAACACCCTGTACACAGAAAAAGTTAAGTTAAAGTCGGTCCAAATCACATTTACGGTTTTAATTGTGTTCAAAACATCAATGGGTTTAATAGTTTTAGAGTTTCCCAGGCGGACAGACAGATGGACCGAGAGAAAAGCGACGGTTTTGACCAGGAAGGTTCGAAATTCCCCGTCATTTCATTTCTCTATGGTTTTGACAGAAGTCTTTATGTTACTCCGACCATGGAGTAACTATTATTTTACTTCGATCAAGAGGAGTACCTACGACATTATCGCCGTGGTGCTTTCATATACCTCTACAAAATTGGTCCATGCTTAAGCTCTGCATTTCTGTAGATAGAGATTGCGTGGTCTTTCAAATACATATTATATACCCCCCATGTGAGCAGCATTTGCTGTAGCAATTGTTTGCGAGCGCTTGGGTTTCGCAACTCACTTGAAATTCCTATCACGTGTGTAATATATCACGTGGCACGAGGCCCTTACTTTGTTAGCGGCTGATGATTCCACCAACAGTGTAGTCGTGTATTGGTAGCGAGCAAGCGATACATTGCGAACAGCAGTGTTCAGCAGGCTGGTACCGAGCGGGTGCTATTTTTATATTCATTGTGACAAATAATAAACAGGCGGGCGCGGCGTGGCGTGCGAACATCGCGTGTATGGCTGGCCACAGCTACTCTACATAGGTAGATGCCGACGGCCGTGGTGGAGTCGGCATCCCTGCATCCCCGGGCAGCGCCGGCTGTGCCGCTCTATAAATACACGGCAGGTGTGGTGGGCGCGCGGGGCGGGGGCGCGGGCGCGCGGGGCATCCGCCTCTGCAGCGCTCCAAACCGCTCGCAGCGGCCAACGGACCTTAGCGACGCCATATCGATTGCGAGGGCTCCCCCTGCGGCGCGCCGCCTCCATTGTGCTCGGCTGGGATGCCTTCTCCGGCCGTTTCCTGCCTCGGCCCTGTCGAGTTGTCTGCGTCGCCGGGCCGGCCCGCCCCGCGCGCCCCGCAGCCCGCCGGGCCATCAGGACACGTCCGTCCGCCCGCCCGCCTCTCCCGCCAGCCAGCTGCCTCTAACTACATGAGTGCTCCACACGCATGCACGACGACCGACCGACCGACGCGCTCTCCGTCCGATATAACATTCTACGGATGATGCGACGAGCGGCGCACTTTAATTTATAAATGTAGGATAGACTTGTTTACAATCACTCGCTAATTGATAACGTAGCAATACTAATACGAGTAACTTGCTTATACGTGATAGGTGTAACATAGTAAATTATGATTATTAGGCCATAATAAACCATGATGACAACACCTTGTAGGCTTAAGTAAGATGTAGGCACAGTACTAATTACCAGTAATAAACACAGGTTAAAGCAAGATTAACTGTAGATAGAAAACAAGTTCAAGCTTTGTCGATTTAACTTTAAGTTACGTTGGAGTTGGAGTTAAATAAACGTCAGACACCGCGGAGTTGAAATGATTATTTAATACAGATAAAAACAGTTTTATCCTATTAAATGTGAGACAGTGTCACTATTCTGGTAGACTTGTAGCAAAATTACTATTTGCTGCAATAATGTCCAATCTGAAACATAACTTTTTACTTTTCGAATTGAATTAAATTCGAACACTGAAATAATATACATAAATAACACACATTCTAACACATACCTATTCACAACATAAATATAAAAAGGAAAAATGCGAATTTTCCAATACAAACGCATTAATCGATTAGCTATATCTACGCTCATTAAATTTTAATAATTATACTTATGTATTTTATTTTATTATGACAAACATCAATCCAGACCAAAGCCGGGGTATGAAGCGCAGGAGCTTTAATAAATAAGTTCCTGTGGGTAACTTGAATAATCGCATGCATTTAGGAATCAACTTTCTTCAACAAGTGCGGTACTTACCCTAACTACCATTAAACTCTACCCTAACTCCCCAATCATCTCTACAATTACCCTACACCTTAAATAAATGTGATCAATGTGATGTGTGGCACGTATGCAAGACTATGATTTGATTTGTATTATATTCATTCATAGATTATGCATGAAAGTTTTAAAATACTGAAGTCGGTCCATAGTAGTTTATTTACGTTATACGTATCAACTAATTCTAATAGAGAAGACATCAACGACACCTATAAATTGTAATAACGGTTAGTGTTTAATTTTTATGTGCGGTTAAGTACATTCCTTACTTACGTTTTTGTGTTAGTAGGTACCTTTCGGAACAGGTACCTTCTCACAGCGGCCATAAGACTAATATAAACGGGGATTCTAAAGTGACAAAACTATTTTAAATCCGATAAAAATACTGTGTACCTACCCACTTATACTGTGTAATACACACTCACTTGCTTATTGTTCAGTAATCACGAGGACTAAAAATCCGATCAGTTCTATATTTCGGTAGCATCATCACATTATTTACTAGCTGTTTCCCGCGACTCCGCCCGCGTAGAAATTTTTTCCCCGCGGGAACAGCTTTCCCGAGGTATCTATGAATGAGCCTTAGATGTGGTATTCTGATGTATAGTCTATAATACTGTAAGTAGTTTCCGTAGTTTTTGCGTGAAAGAGCAACAAACATCCTTACAAACTTTCGCGTTTTTAATATTAGTACCTACCTAGTAGTAGGATACGACACTCGTGTGCACAGGTAGGTAGGTATAGCTACTCGTACATACTCGTACGTATTGCACGGGTCGTTATATCACAATTAGTAATTAGCCAACGTAATCTACGACCGACCTTTGCGTCACCCATCCAAATTACAATGCTACAAGTTAGGATACGCGGAGAATACTCTCATTAGGCCACAGCTGTGTCGGCCTCCCGTCGCGTCGGCTCCCCTAACCACCGTCGAGGAGGACGAAAAACATGGAAGCATCAGCGAACCCTTCGCCGCGCCGCCCGCCGCCCGCCCCCCGGCCCGCCCGCGCCGCCGCCGCGGCCCACGCGCCCTCGCCGCCTGGGGCCGACCACGCCGCCGGTCGCTCGCCTCGTCGCCCTGCCGCCTGCCGCGCCGCGCCGGCCGCTGCGCCCTCGCTCGCATTGCCCGTCGGTCGGTCGCCCGCCGCCTCGCCCGCCTCATTCAGCCGGCGACGCTCTCGCGCATCACACACGTGCCCGCGCAGCGCGCCGCCCGCCACGCCCGCCCGCCGCGACCCGCGCGCCCGCGCCCCCCGAACCCCGGCCACACGCCGCGCGCCAGCCAGCCACCGTCTCGGAACGTTTAACCGACACCGAGCATTGTTTTGTTGCAGCGGAGTATGCTACAGCAGATGTCCTCGCCGCCGTCGAGCGCGCAATTCGGCGAGGTCGCAAGTCTCGTGCGCCCCTTCGAAGGCCGTGTGTGCGACTCTACCTCCGCAGAAGACATCCAGCATTACTTGCCTCAGTGCAAGACAAGAAGAAATTATAGTTGCTCCAAGTGCACGTTCCACACGAGGAACTCCCGAGACTACCTCCTGCACGTGCGCGACGTTCACTTAGAGAGAATAAGGATTTATGATTGTCCCCACTGTGTATACGCCTCTAAACATCACCAGAAGTTGGTGCGTCACATGAAAGTGCACCAGGCACCGCTCTCGGAATTGTCCTTCAGAATGGATTCTGATGTTGTCTCTATGTCACCGGAGGCAGCTGAACCGATTGAACGAATAGAAGACTATGTCGAGGAAGTGGAGGAAGGTGACGACGATCAGATGGATATGGAGGATTGCAACGAAGAGACCCTCGAACGTTCCGTGGATTGCGAAACAGCTGGTGGAACGAACACGGAGGAAGCGACCACCTCCCAGTCCTCGAGGGACAGCAGCAAATACTTCTCATGCGACAAATGCAATTACGTGACTCACATTCGAGGGAGATACACGAAGCACGTAAAGTATCATTCGATACCAAAGATTAAGTGCAACATATGCGACTTCCGTACACCGTACAAATGGAACTTGGATCGCCACAACAAGAACCACGGCGGCTCCGGCAGCTTCCACTGCTTTATGTGCAACTTCACTGCGGACATCAAGCAGAGTCTGACGGTGCACGAAATGAATCATCACACGCCGCCAGCGGTCCAATCGGGTGCGAGTCGTCGCCGCAGCCGGGTGGGCGCTCGCGACGCGGCGCTCTCCGACGACGCAGCGGCCGCGAGCGCTTTCATCCTCAAGGAGGAAGGGAGCGGGGACTCGCGCTCTTCGCATTCGGCTACGTCGGTGAGTGTCGCCGCCGTGTGTATCGAGAATGCGAGCGAGGGGCCGCGCCTGGTGACGTCACACGGCCGCCGCGGCTGTTATCACGACGGCACCGTGCGGTGCGCTCCATCTATTCGGCCCCTCGCACGTTCTTGCATCATGCTGCATCTAATTGCATGTCGTCTCCGTATCCTATATAGGCTGCTTTCATTCCGTGCATGATATAAAAATAATGTCCGTAATATTCATAGGATAAAGTTTATCATTCTGATTTCAAATCAATTCCAGGCGCTGCCGCTCTGTACGAGATTACATGAGTTTGAGACGAATTATTTAGTCATTTTATGACCTTAGGGGTCGTTCACAAATCACAATCACATGACGCGCACAAACTCGAACACAACGACACCGAGACACAAAAAACACTTAACTCATCGTTTAAATATCTGCCCCGGCCGGGAATCGAACCCGGGACCCCTGCGCAGCAGGCGGACATACTGAATACTGACCCACACCGAATCTTTTTACAAGCACTCGCTATGGAATGGAGGGGGGGGGGGGGGGGGGGGGGGCAGCCTAGCGTTACGGTACTGCTACGAGGGGGAGGCGGTGTCAAAATTTTGCGTTACATAATTTGTGTACGACCCCTTAGAGCGTAAGTAGGTAAAATTAAAAGTAAAGATGTACCTATAAATATATATTCAGTCCAACACCCTGCTATTTTCAGGCAATTATTATAATTTCATTTTCACATCAATGAACATTCAACGTACGTAAGTTGATTTCAGCGTAAAAATACTTACCTATGTGTACATAAACTGATATCGTATATAGAGACAAAGGTCTAAGGTACCTACTGTGCTAAGACTAACTACAGCTTTAGTGATTACGATGGTAGGTATTTAGTTTTCGCGGGAAATGGTGAAAATTAAGTTTAATACCCAACTATGTAGGTATTTATTTGATTTGAGGACGCTTACTTTATGATGTACAAATGTAAACGCCAACGTAGTTTTAGTTTGCCTTGATTTATTTTAAATATTCCAAATTTTTTCTGACTTTCTTAATTTTTTAACCCCTTTTGGGGCCTTCCAAAGAGTTTAATTGGAAATGTCACCGACCGCCCCGCGGCTCTGCCCGCGCATACGCATTCTGTGCTCTGTGGGGCCTACTCTCTTTTGATAAAGCCCGCGTATAAAAAATTTTGGACGGATAGTATCACCTTCGAACCAAAAAAAAGTTTTTGAAGTGGTTTCTTAGATTAACATTTTTATTTCTGTGCAGAAATAATTTTTAATTTTTTTTTGCGTATTTCACCATAATGTGGGTCGAATCGCAATCATTCTATACATAGAGATAGGATCTCTTGGTGTATGTATAGTACATGATTCTATAGTAGGTACACGTAATATTAGTTTCGATTTCGTTTACTCAAAAAGGTTTGACTAAATACTCATGAGTCCAACCCTTCTGCGCGCGCTGCCAAATTTTAACGCTCCTTTGTAGCGTTTGTAGCTATTAACTTCGCATATGAAGGTTATCTGGAAAAGATCGCCTGAAGCTATAAGACCGCCGCCTTTTGCATACCTGTAATACTGTTCTTGTTGTTTTTATAATGTGTTCATCTATCTTAAAGTAAAAAAATAACACACTTATTCTAGTTCAATAATTTCATTATCCATTTTAATTAATAGATGTTATGTGATCAAGATATATTGTGAGTTTCCCCCCGACCAAAACTTTGAATACAATAGTTTGTTGCCTTTTTAGGGTTCCGTACAGGAAACAGGAACCCTTAAAGGATCACTTCGTTATCCGTCTGTCTGTCTGCCAAGACCTTTTTACTCAGAAACGTGTGGAGGTATCAAGTTAAAATAAATATCAAATGCTTAGGTCTGCAATCCCATACTTCTAATTCAACGCAGTCAGAAGATATGGCCGACTTTGCAGCATATTTGAGTATTTTGGAAATCAAAACCTATGGGGTACTTCCCGTGACGTAGCTAGAATCATGAAATTTGGGAAGAAGCAAGGTCTTATAAGTAATGGAAAAAATCCGAAAACCGTAACTTTGTAGTTACATTACAATTATTATTTTTTGTACAAACAAACTTAACTTTGCGTATAAGCAAGTCACCCATATAACTTAGTACCATGTGATATAACTACAAAATTTATTAACGATTTTCTAATTATTTCTTTAATTAAGTTTGTACGGAACAACCCTCAGGGCGCGAGTCCTACTCGCACTTGTCCCGTTTTTTATAAGGCTGTGATGGGAAAAATGTTTGAAACACACCTGTTTGATTTAATTATGGAGTAGGTAATGCCCATACGAGTACCTACCTAATTCACTTCCTCCTGGATTTGTTTACACCGACACCGCCTGCTAGCAATTAAATTAAAATATATTATTATTACTTAATTAACTATTGTTAGTCACGTCACATTTATATTCCGTCCCTAAAGAGTAAATTAAGTTAGTTTGAAGACTGTATGAGACAGACAATTTTTTAATTAAAAAACTGAAACATCAGGTTTATTAAATCTGACGGTTCTTCATAATGTTAAATCTGACATAGGTACCGAACATTAATGTGCATTCCAGTATTGTAGCGTGCGTCCTCGAGTATGTCGTTGTAAACACGATAAACCCAGACCTCGTTTTAAATATACTTTTTTCTTCATTTCAGGACATGGGTCTACAATACGCAGAAAGAGAAATGGTTAGCTGCAACAGTGATTCTAACGACGCCACCGCGTCCGAGGCTGCTGCCAAAAGAGACGACTCAAACTTGGCACAAGATACGACCAATCGGCAGTCCCCTGCCGTCGCTTCGGACGACGGAAAGTCACAAAAACAAAACAGAAAAATACCCAGACCACTGCCGCCGCTTATACCGCTAAATGCATCAACACCAAACCAAAATAAAACATCTGGTGAACCCCCACAGAAAAAAATCAAAGAAGCAGTAAATGAATCATCCTTTGATTTGTCTATTTGTAAAAAGTTTGAAAACTTACCTGTCGACATTACATTGATACCCGTAAATAATACTGCTTCAGCAAAAGAAACTACAGTGCGTAAGAAAAATGAATCATTCTTTGACAGACTCAAAGAGAGGCTACTAACAGAAACCGGTGAGGAGGGATCTCTCATTTGCAAGACCTGCGGTTTCGAAAGCAAATGTTTATCAGAACATTCCGTTCACGAGAAAAACTGCACTCCACTAACTAACCGAATCACGGCGAACCCAGCTGTTTCCAGTTTAAGCTCGACACGATGCCAAAACTGTAGACACAGATGCAAATCTAGTGCCGACCTGTATATTCACATGCAGACATGTAAGAAAAATGACAAAATGGAGAACAAACAGTTCACAGAAGCGAGAAGTCAACAAAACACCGAAGTCACATCAACAAATAAAGACAAAGAAATGGAACCGCACCCAATGGAGAATGTAGTTTTTGTATGGAATAACATCAATCACGATTCGAATAAGTTTGACTCGCCTCTGGATATAAGTATTAATGACGATTCCACTCTCCCTGAATTTCAGAGAAACTATGATGCAGAAATCACAGAAGATCATGACGGTATGAATTTATCACCGAGTCAAGCTGCTGGGAAAAAAGTGTTTAAATGTCCACATTGTCCGTTTTGGGCGTCAACCGCATCCAGATTTCATGTCCATATAGTAGGACACTTGAATAAAAAGCCTTTCGAATGCTCCCTGTGCAAATACAAGTCTAACTGGCGATGGGACATCACCAAACATATAAAGCTTAAGTCTGCCAGAGATCCTGAACATAATGACGCAAAAGTTTTAATGACTGATGAGACAGGTAGAAGAAACTACAGTAAATACAACAAATTTTTGGCTATGCCAGTACTGAATGAAAAGGGGGAAAGTGAACTTCACTACATAGACCCTAACACAGCGGTTGACACCGCGATGGAGATCGATGAATCTTTTAATGATGCTAATGATAGTATAAGCAGTACATATGAAATGCAACCACTTAATCTTCAGACTCAACACAACGAGTACAATGAGTCGATCGATAATAAAAATGATGATTCCAAGAAACCTAAGAAAACTCTATGGAAATGCAAAAAATGCAATTATAAGTAAGTTTACCATACCCTTTTTATTTTATTGAACCGAATTCCTGTATTCACAGCCTATACGCCCCGGCTTAGGGACAGGTTTAGATAGCGTAAGCATTTGCCTTATCTTGATAACGCGTGGTCAGTCGTATTTCTTCGACTTAATTCACAAATATATTAAGCTTATCTTAAGCTAGACGAGAACGTACCATACATTATTTGGTAGGTAGGCGTCTGAAATCTCCACAGACCGTGGGTCTCTGCAAATCTCAAGAAATGCCCTGACGTTATTTGTATAATCTTCATAAACCTAATTAGCTTTAAAAGCCATTGTATAGTATAGTATTTATATAATAATCACAATAAAATACAATGTAAATATATTACGGTGCAACAAAAACCAGACTCGATTTGTCTGTGCACCGCGACGTCGTACTTAATTGCTACTAAATATTACAAATATATTGCAGTATTATTATTTATCCTATGTGCTAATCCAATTTATTATCTTATATTTATAAATATGTATGTATGTAATTTAATGTACCTACATTCCGCATGTTGCAATATTTCAGAGACCCATCAAAAGAAGCTTTGTTGGAACACGTTCGGGAACACTCCAGAGGTGATGGCAGCCTGGATGATTCAAAATCAAAAAAGCCTGAAAATAACCCAGACCCTGCAGATTTAGCCTACCGCTGCGGACATTGCAATCAGCTATCCAACTGGAAACATGTTATACAGGTATATATTGTTATGTATTTAATGCGCGTGCATTCGTATATTAATTTTACGTTTATTTACCTCGAGTTTTATTCGAGAATAAATAAGCACTTATATATTTAATTTAAGTAACAACATTTAATGCATTCACGTGTACGTTTCCCTTTTTCAGAGACACTGCCGGTTGAAGCATGATGGCATAATTAAAGTTATAACTACAGTCAAGCCCAAACCCGATACAATGTCGATGAGCGATATCAGCAATGATGCATGTCCAAAGTGTCCATTTAAAACAAACGACAAAAAAATGATGCTGACGCACTTGCGACAACATCAACCGTCACCACATTCCATATTCAAATGTTATTTCTGTCCTTTCTTTGTTAAGGATGAACAAGACCTAATACAACATCTCTGTTTGCATGGTGTCACTGATCCGGAGGACTATATTTCAAAAGCAATGGGAGGGAAATCTCCAATTCCAGAACAAGGGTCTACAGCAGCAGCGCCAAATACAGCCAAGAGGCACAAATGCATTGAATGTCCGTACGAAACCAATAGCAAATCACAGTTCATGTATCACGAACAGTTTCACCGGCTTCCAGCAGACACGCCATACAAGTGTCCAGAATGTAATTACAGTGTGTCTAAGAGGCATCTTCTTCATCAGCACTTGAGGGTTCATGGAATAATATCAAAGAAAAGCGACTTGGAAGCAGAATTAGAAGCATCCACGTCTAATTCCGTTAAAATAGAAGCTAAAGAAGAGTTTCCAACCTTTCTTGACGAAATTCCATACGTTTGGGTTTCGGCGAAAAACGAATTCCACAAAATGTATAAATGTCGATATTGCTCCTACGTCAACTCTCAGAAGTGTAAAATTCCAAATCACGAAAAAATTCACTGCCTTGTGTTTGAAAATAGTGAAATAACAGTATACAAATGTTTGGAGTGCAAATTTACATGTGACAATGCAGGCAGACTATCTGAACATTCAAAAACGCATGGTGAAATATACGGCCGTATTTACTGTCCCGTCGAAGAAGATGTTCCCGACGAGGAGCAGATCGCTAAGTTAAGAAAGGTAATTGAAAACGATAAAGCAAACATGCCAGAAGATTTACCCAAGGAAGATGGGATCCCTGAAATTAAAGAAATTAAAATTTTATTTTTCTGCCATAAATGTCCAGCCACATTTTTCACAGACTGTGAATTAAGAGTTCATGATAGATTTCATTATCTAAATTTTGCAAATAAATGCAAAAGTTGTGAGTTTTCTGCACCTCAAGAGAGTGAATTCAAAGCACATGTCTTTGTTCATTCAGATGAACATCACACAAAAACAAAAATGATGAAGTTTATGCATAATCCTCATCCAGCACATAAAGAACCGCAATTAGAGTTAATTCACTGTCCAACCACTTCAGAAATAACTTGGGTGGTTGCAAACCCTACTACAAATTTTGATGAGACTTGTTACAAAAAAATAAATGACACAAAACATACGCCAAAACAATATTTTTGCAAAGAATGTCCAGCCAAATTTTTCAAAAACTCAGCATTATGTCAGCATGCGATGTTACATGGAGGAGATGGAGATCACAAATGCAAAAATTGTAACTATACTGTGAAGAATATCGGTAATTTAGCAAAACATGAACTATTACACGATAATGAAGGGAAGACTTGCGATTATGAATCTGGAGATGACATGGATTATAAAAATATTCCATTATCAGGAACAGATTTATTTCAAAGGAAGACTGAGGCTCAAAAACGAGTTTTAATTGATAAAGATAAGTTAGTGAAGCCGAACGACCACTTTCCGCCTGTACTGCAAGCTGACCCACAATTTGGTTATTTGATGCATGGCAATCCAGAGTTTATCTATCCTACCTACTTGAAAAATGGTCGCCAGAAAGAAAAGCGATACAAGTGCCATAAATGTCCGTCAGCTTTTGAAAAACGAGAGCAGTACAAAATTCATCTATCGTTGCATGGCTCTAAACAGAGATACAAGTGTGAATTGTGTGATTACTCAGTTAAATATTACGCAAATTATGTCCAGCATATGCGAAAACATCAAATGAATGACGAAGCTCTAGCCGAGAGGAAGAAAGAAAGCAATGAATTTGCTGATTCTGAAATTCAAGAAGATAAGTATGAAGATAACACTGATAATATTAAACTGGCAATTAAGACTATGCCTAAAGGAGCACCCAAAAGTGATTTCCAACAATTCTCTATTAGTGACCAACAAACTCTTCGTCTATTACAGCGTAGGCGCTCAATAAACGCTGGAAAAGATCAATCGCAAGAGCAATCGCCCACAAAAGACCGAAAATTACACATGTGTTTATTATGCCCTTACACTAATCAACGGCAAGATGCACTAGCCAACCATTACAGAAGACACGACGATACAGACATTCCCAATGCAGGAAATCACAAATGCTCTTATTGCGACTTGGTAGTTGTCCAATCCCATTTCCTTAGGGAGCATATGAAGACTCACTTTAACTACCAGAAAACCATGACTCCTGAGTGCTTTGCAGCAAACCAAGATGTGTATTTTACTATCATTAAAATAGATGAAGAAAATGTGTCTACTGATCTCAAGTTAGATATGAAAAGCGAAATTAACACGTGCAATGAAAAAAAATTAATTGTGAAAATGAAAACAGGAGAACTTGTTGTAGAATAGATATATATAGGGTTATAGATTTTAATTGTAGCATGCTAATGCATATTTTATAATGAATAGTTTGAAGTATGTTGTTATACAATATTATTAATATTAAACAAATTAGTTATTTAGTATAAGCCAAAAACTAAAAAATGTTGATATTCACCAAAGTGTAGCTTGCCATATTAGATAATAGCATTTCTGGCCATTTTGATTGTATTACTGTGGATATGTTCAGGTATGGGGTTGCTGGTTGGAGTTACCTGTCAATATCGTAAAACCAAAATCTGATCTGATAGCAAAGACTAGTCTAAATTTCAAAAATTACAATACATTCAAAAATGTTACCAATGTGAACTGTTTACTAATAGTATTGCAGATTTTAATGTTGTACATGATCGTATAAATACAAAGTTTCTTTGAAACTATGTAAATTTTAATTCAAGTAAGAAATATATAGGGACTCAATTGGGTTTGTAATTAATTTTCCATTTTAAAATATACTGCATCAAACTGCCAATATACAGAAGGAACTTGGTAAAAACATTGTAAAAATATCTGAACTTCATTACTTTTTAAATAATCATACTAAGTGCCAGTTTTAAAAGAATTATAATTTCCGATTCTGTCCTATAGGATATATTTCCTGATTTAGTTATGTTTAATAAAAACTATAATCAGTACCTTTGTTTTTTTATTGAAATACCTATCTAACCCACAAGTAAAGCTTAATTTTTTTATAGATTAATTGGTTCATGAAAATAAAACTTGATATTCACTTAAAAGCAGCTTAATTTATTTAAGTTAAACTAAGGTTTCCTTATCTACTCAAAAACAATTCCACATTCAATGACAGTAGTAAGGTGAATGCAATTAAATAGTAAACACAAATTCATATAGTAAATATTAGGTAAGTAGTATAATTACTTGATACAAGTGTATCATATTAGATCATGAATACCTATTTTCTCTATGTTTAAACAGCAGTCTTAACAGAACTTCCAACGGTTCCCACATTCATTACAGAGGACAAAAGTGGTCATAGGTTCATCAGAGCTTCTGGTCTGGAGTTGGTTGTAAGTGCAGTTCTTCTTTTTGCACTTACCACATTTGAGCAATTCGGTTTTAGTGCCCTGGACTGTAGTGAGTTGGGCATCATCAATTGCCTCCTTAATGAACTTCTCCCTGAGTTTCTTCATTTCGTCACTAGCCATCTCTTCTGGAGTCATTTTAGCGAGACGAGAGGCAGAAATACAGCCGTTTAATAAGTTTGTGCGCAATGTTGGGTTTTTTGGATCCTTTAAATTTGCAACCCTTGATCGCACCCTGTTCTTGTATCTCATATCTGTGTTCTTGAATTCCAAGTAAATGAATTCTTCCAGCTCTTCAGCTAATTCTTCAGGGGAGCCACACGAGTTGGGGTTGTCACCATCAGTCTTGAGAGCCTGTGTTAGGAGTTCGCGACACTTCAGTCTCACAGCATCTGTTGTATTGGACTGCGGTGGGAAAGAAGCCTGGAGCTTTTTGTCTTTCTCTTTATCATCTTTCCTGTCCTTCCCATCTTTTTTGGACTTGGAAGAGCTGCCAGAATCCTTTGGTGTACTGGGTGTTGATAAGAATTTTTTCCAATTTTTTATAAGAGTTTTGCATAAAGATATTACCTCCTCGTCCTTACTAGATTTACGTAAAGCATTGACAGTCATACCTATCCTCGTTTTTGTTAGGACATCCAAGTTGATCGCCGTAGTTTGAAGAGCTTTTAACAACTCCAATGCTTCTTCTTGACCCTGGAAATAAAAAATTAATGCATAAAATTTTGGTGGACAGGCATTTGCCACGAAAATAATGTTTACATAAATTAAATTCGTATCAATTTCATCCCATTCTTGCCGTATTCAACGCTAAAATAGCATCTAAAACCCAAGACGCTTGTGCTGTGGTCAATTTTGAAGAACCAATTTCTACGAAAAATTCAACACTTACTGTCCCGTCATCCGAAGTCATCTTAGTTAACTGTTTTTGTATTTTCATTACATCTTCTTCGACACTCATTTTAGCTGCTGTTTAGTAAGATTACGACTTCCCGCCTATATTCACCAACAAATTTTCTGAAAATATTGCTAAATCGACCACCACATCGAGAACGCTAACTAAAACATAGACAAGAAATTTGACAACTTTAATTTTATTTCAATTTTTATATTATGGTAAAGCAAAGGTTTGTAATTATAAACAGCTCTTCCGATAGTAGACCGAATTTATTTTGTTGATTTTTTCTTTTAGGTACCTAAGTATAGTCCCCGTACAGTTTTATGGCGGCTGTGTGAAGTTGGCTGATTTCTGCGTGTAAAAGAAACAATGGTAAAAATGGACTGTATTATGTACTTAATAACTATCAAAAGATGCAAAAGGAAGGGCACACAACACTGACAAAATAGAAAAACAAAAGCATATCAAAACAAAAGAACAAACATTAACAAAAAGAAGTTGCAAAAAAGTTTGCAACACTGCGCAGACTAATTTTAAGAATTAAAGGGGTGTGCGAGAGTTCACTCGAGACGCTCATTCAATTTCAAGAAAGAGTTCAATAATTCGATCAACCGAATTAAACTATTTAAACTATCAAGATTCTGGACATCTGTATTACACTATCTCTATCTCGCTTACGCACACATAGACTATAAAAACGTCAGCGATGTGCATAGATAGGAGGGTTACTATCTATAGGGCGATGTGCAAACAATCTCGAGCTCTATTTTTGAATCGCTCTCTTCGCTTCTACGGTCGATTCTACTGATTTTTGCATCGGATGTCTAAGGAATATCAGTAAAATCGATCGCTCGAAGCGAGGAGAGCAATTCAAAAAAATAGCTCCTGTGACTTTATTTATTCAGCCGCCAAAAAGTTCAACGGGGACCATCGATGACGGGGACATACCTACCTATTATGTAGGTACCAACTAATAAAAAATTGTCGACTCGTTGAAGTCTTTTGTTCAGCTTCATGTATGTGTTAGGCACATTACGACGAGTTACATTATACTTCCACAAGTTGTGGTTGCGAGTAAACGGTTTTAAGAATAGGATAGGATAGGATAGGATAGGATAGGATAGGATAGGATAGGATAGCATAGCATAGCATAGGATAGGATAGCATGGAATGGAATGGAATGGAATGGAATGGAATGGAATGGAATGGAATGGAATGGAATGGAATGGAATGGAATGGAATGGAATGGAATGGAATGGAATGGAATGGAATGGAATGGAATGGAATGGAATAATTAGTGTACCTATTATAAGTAGGTACCTATTTATTTTCTTTCTACAGTTTGTGTTTAAAAATACAATATTTAAAGTATGACAATTTCACTGCGACAGACGGCTACTTAAAAATTATTCTTCTTTGAGCTGACCCCACCCCAGCTTTAAAATAAAATAAAGTGGTTGGGCATTTAGCAAGTGGGATCCGACACAGACGCCATCATTCGTTAGGGCATAGTACCTACATACCTACTAACAATGAAATTAGGTATCATTTTTCCTATTACCGAGCATGACATACACTCGAATTAGATTATTTTTTTGCGCACGGGAAAAACATTGTTTATGTCATAGCAATTAGCATTACCTATAAAATATACCTACTTATACTCATTAATTACATTCATTTTCCTTCCCTAAACCACTTGTTTTTCTTTATCACCACACCTGGGCCGGGCGTACTCTGGGTAAACAAAGGCAAAGAATAAAATAATGGATAATTTGCGAAATGGCCGGTACCTATAATTTTTATAAATTCTTTCGAATACATTTAATGCAACAACTGGCCCAGGTTTATTTAAAACTATTATAAATTTCAAGTCCGTAGCATTTGTAGTTGCTGAAATGATAGGTAATCAGCTGTGACCGACAGAAGGCCGAACGATGAAGTCGGACCTTTTTACCATTTTGGTCGAAACCTTCATACTCAAGATGTGTACTCAATAAATCCTCTGAGAAATTAAATTATGGAACTGTCTACATGTAAATATTCTTTGGCCTTCTGCCCTTCCATTAGAAGCGGGGGCGATATATAGCCTGAATGCTACGAGGTCGAGTCGTTGACTACCGTCACACACACAGTGCGAACCGCGCGCAGTGCGACAGTTGCTATTGCTCAATCCTAAGGTAAATAAACAAACAATACCTACCTCATAAAATAATACACCATCGAAGTTGCCTGGAACAATTCGCATGAAACGATCAGGCTTCCATTTCAGTTTCAGCTTCCATACACTTTTTCGTATCCTTTAGAAAGTTTAGTTTTAAATTTTGGTGCAAATTAATTCGATCGAATTATTATTTTTTTTTTTTTGTTAAAATTCAATCCTAACGTAGGTACATAATAATATTATTATAAATGATTTTTATATTTGCCATAGGCATATACCTAGTATTAACCCTTCATGCGTTCGTAGGAAAAAATATTTATTTTGTCATTTTATTTTTAATAGAATGATTTTTGATGAGCTTTCTTTCATGCGTCCTTAAATCGGCAGTCGTGTTGTACATTTTTTTTAAATACACTTTTACTATTTATAACTTGGTTGACAGTTTAATTTCTTGCTGTTGAAATTGAAATATTCAGACAACGCTTAATTAATTACCTACGTACCTACTTATATAGATTTTGTAACTTAGGTAGATAACTACGATGTAAGAAAGTACTGAAATGAAATATTTAAAATACAAAATCTATGGGTAGGTACCAACTCTGTTTTCTGTATGAAGTCTAGATGCCATATGACATGGATTTCTCTAATATCATTGCAAATTAATCAGATTAACACGTTGCGTATTTCCATATTTATATTTCCTATGCATGAATCGTGACAGTGTTGTTAGGTAAGGGTCATCCGGTTATTTATTACGCTTCTGAATGTCAAAGTTAGAATAATTATATGCTGTTTTATGCATGCCATTTCATGCATTTATTTTAATTGTATTTAAAAATATTATTTTATAATAAAATGTCACGGTCAGAAAAATCTGGCAAATACACTAGTAAACTCTTCCATAAAACCGATAGTTACCTACTATGTAGGTATAGGTAGGTAGGTACTTAAATTTGCGAAGTTTTAGTTTTATTTATTTTACATATTTTGTGCAATCGCTCGCCGAGTGCGTTTGTCGATCTGGTTGGGTTACGCCATATGACTTATATGAGAACCTGTCTTCGAACTAGCAGCTTCGACACTTGAGGTCCGAAGAACAAAGGACCATGACCCGCTTTCGATAAGTTTGCTTTTGATTTCGACTTAGTTAAGACAATCCGTGATTTTTTATTGGAAAGGCCACGTCTTAGGATGTCGGCACTCGGCAAGAGAATTCACCATGGTATGTTTCTTGAAGATTTTGAAAGTAACTCTATCATAGATTGACAAACACGAAGAGGTGGAAGATACCTCTAGGGACAGACAATTTTGTACAGTCAGCACCAAAATAACTATAGCTTACTTAGTATATAGCTCAGCTACTTTTTATGCTGACTGTACATTTAAGTTAGTCCTGCTCTACGTGTATTATGTGACTGATTCCAGAGTTACCAAGATGTGGTTCACATACGTGGCGGTAGCGCTGGCCGCTGTGGCCTATGCCGACGCGTACTCGAGCGGAGCCCCCGACAGCGCGTGTCAGGACATGGTCCCCCAACACCCGGTGGCTGCCCAGAAGTCCCCGCCGCCTTACACCCTCACTACCAGCACTAAGGTAAGATCTAAGAGTTGTCAACTCGTCTCCCATACGATCTTTTAATTCAAATCCATTTAATATGAAAGGACCGATTCTAATTTACACAAGTAAGCAGGCCACGAAATTGTTAAACTCTATATAGATTACTTTTTTACATATTTCTGAAGGTCACTAAATTATAGTCATTTCAAGTGATGTTTAACTTTTTACCCACTTTTTAGGGTTCCGAACCTCAAAGAGGAAAAAAGGAACCCTTATAGGATCACTCGGTTGTCCGTCTGTCCGTCTGTCTGTCCGTCTGTCAAGACCATTTTTCTCAGGAACGCGTGGAGGTATCAAGTTAAAATAATATCAAATACTCAGGTCTGCAGTCCCTTGGTGTCGTGAAAAAATCAGACTTCTAAGTCATCGCAGTTAAAAGATATTGCCGATTTCGCCGCATTTTTGAGTATCTTGGTAACCAAAACCTATGGGGTACTTTCCGTTCACCTAGAATCTTGAAATTTGGCAAGAAGCAAGATATTATAGCACAAGTGAAGGAAAAAATCTGAAAACCGTAAATTTGTATTTACATCACAAAAATTTCTTTGTGCAAAAGTACAAACAAACTTAACTTTGCGTATGAGCAAGCTACCGTTATAAATTAGTACAATGACGTAAATAATTGTTGAAAGAATTCCCTATCGTCTAGAAATTTCATCATTACAGATCTATATTAAATAATTTCGTAAGCTTTTACAAATTATACCAAAGGTTTAGCTAAGTCTGGAAATAAAATCACTTAAAAAATTAATAACATTTGACCAATAACGTTAACACGTGATTTAGCATTTGACATGACAGGACTTGTTTGACTTGTTATGGGTCAATTTATTTCTGTTTATTTTTTAAATTCATTTATTGGCGCATTCTTTTTGTCGTGCCAGTTCGAAATTTAAAAAGAAAGGTTTTGAAACTAAAAAGGTCGCCACGATGTCTAACCAATACTGCTATAGAATGCATGGCATGTTAGTTATCTATACTTATAATAAATCTGTAGAAACCGTGTGTCTGTACTTTGAATAAATTTATAAAAAAATGAGTGTGGACGATAAAAAAAGAGTAACAGAACACAAAAAAGCGTTTTTAAATTTTTTTGTCTTTCTGTCTTTCTGCCTGTCTGTCTTTCTGTCTTTCTGTCTTTCTGTCTTTCTGTCTGTCTGTAATCGCTAATCTCCGAAACTACTGAACGGATTTTCTTGCGGTTTTCACAGGTAGATTAAGCACAGCCTGGCGCAACTTATAGGCTTTGTTTCATTGAAATCGGATGACAGCGAAAAAAGTTATCGTCATTTACAGATAAATCATTTAACGTAACAAGACGATGTCATAGACATAGGAGATATCAGTGTTTTTTTTAACTGGGACAGTATAGGCAAGTCCGAAACCATAGGAGATGCAGGGAAAGTGTCTTATGACATAGAAATTTTTTGGTCAAGCGTGTGTTGTCCATAAAAATGAGACAATTTGCACATATTTTTTTTAATGTGGTTCGACTCAGTTTCATGTAGGGATCACTTCATTATATCGGAAGAAAAAAATCTGAGCAGCAGAAGTTAGTCAAATTCAATAAAATGTTTTCTCATAGAACGCCAGTGAAAAATATTTTTTATTATTTTTAAAAAATGCGTATCGACTTAGTTTCATGTTAGAATCATTTTATTGTATCGGAATAAAAAAATTCAAGCAGCAGAAGTTAGTCAAATTTAATAAAATGTTTTCTTATAAAACAGACTGTGCAATGTACTTAGGAACTTACTACTTATTCATGCATGTCACCCGAACTCCAGCTGCTCCGATTACTATGTCAAAATTGTTATCAGGAAAAAATACCTAAAGGTTCCTAAGACAGTTTCCCTGTATCTCCTATGGTTTTGGTTTTGCCCATACTGTATTAGTTAAAAAATACACACGTATAATAAAAATTGATATGAGAAGTCTTATGAGCAATAGGAGTGAAAACAACAATTTTTTTAATTTTTATCTGTCTTCACCAAATTGGATACGGTGTTCATAGTTTGTTCCTGAAGGTATGGTATACCTTAAATTATGGTGAAGGTACTTAGAATGATCCATTTTACCATTGGAAAATTATAACTAGACGATGTATGTCTGTACATAGCAGAGATAGGTACCTACTTCCAAAATCCACGCGGACGAAGTCGCGGGCAACAGCTAGTTAATAATAATAGTACTAACACTACAAGAACTGACACAATTATAGTTAATGTTTTTTCCAATTTTAATATACAATTCGGTACAATTCATTTTTTTAGTCACCATTTACAAATCTGGGTCAAATTTAGTGAATAGGTATACTTATAGAACTTTGATTTCCAAGAAAAATCTTCGAGACTTCCCGAGAGCTAACACCTATGTACAGAGTGGAAATTTCAGACGCCACATGGAGGGAAAGTTATTCTGATGATTAACCTTTTCGATCGGTATCATAAAGATACAGCATGTATTTTTTCCACATTATTGTCAGATTCGATTCCCGACTCAGACTCGTGGTTTCTTTAAAATGTTTGAATGCAGCTTTACTTCATCATCATATCAGCCTGTAAACGTCCACTGCTGGACAAAGGCCTCCCCCAAGGATCTCCACGACGACCGGTCCTGCGCTAACCTTCAGTTTTACTTAATTTCGAAAATAAAAGAATGTTTCCTTTCAGTAAAATTTGGAATCTGTTATATTTAGGGTACCTACCTACTTTGCCTCCAGGTGGCGTCTGAAATTTCTATCCTGTATATTGGAAGCAGTGGTAGATACAATATAACGTGTATAAATTACTCATAATGCAATAAAATATGTTGACATTGACTCGATTCCCGTGAACGACGAAAAAATTAACCCGTTAGAGATAAATAAATGTGTTTTGCTTAGTTATGTGTAAAAAGTTTCTTTGAATTCAAAGTTTGTATGTACACAATCTCTTGACCATTTCTGAAATACTTAACTAAAACATTCTACAGTAAACTTTGCCAAAGAAGTAGGTACTTAGGTATTAGCGTCATCGTACATGTATAATGTTATTGTATTTTATTATTTTCCCGAGATCGGACAATAATTATATTTTGCTTGTATACATGGTTTTTTTTTTACTTCCGGTTCCGTATAGTTAACGACAGTTATTTTTATTGATATAGAGCTTTTGTCCAAGTACATAATGGGGTTTCAGTTTAGCAAAAACGTGAAATTATAAAACAAAATTTTGTCCTTTATTTTATTACGCTTTACGTAGGCCTCTTTGATATGCGATAAAATGGACAGAAACCTTTGAAATACAGTCAAAGAAGGCTTCTTTCTGTTTTATGTATCAGCCTGGCTTAAATAATAATATGGCATAAATCATATTATTTATTTATTGTAACTTTAATCGAAGGTGGTGAAAGCTGGCACTCCCATGGAGGTGGTGATCCGCGGCAAGGATGCCTCGAACACGATCCGAGGGCTGCTCCTGCAGGCGCGTCAGGGAGATAAGATCGTGGGCAAGTGGTCGGTGGCGCCCAACGATCCCTTCGCGAAGCTGCTCGACTGCGGCGCACCAGGGGTAAGTTGGCACAACATGGAAGCTAGGGGATTGCTCAGATGGCATTCTAATATCGCAGCGTAGGATCGATCTGGCTCCACGTACAAAAAAGTGGCGTAAACGCTAGGACGAACAGAATAATGTAATGTTGTTTTCTTAGACATTCAATAACAAAAAATAGAATTCTAGGTAACTTTACTTAAATCCTACTAATATTATAAATGCGAAAGTTTGTAAGGATGTTTGATACTCTTTCACGAAAAAACTACTAACAGTGCCTACTGACAGATTTTGATGAAACTTTAGAGTAATTAAATTAAACATCATAACACATAGACTATATAGATACCCCGGGAATAGCTGATCTCGCGAGAAAAACTTCTTACTCCCGGAATGTCCACTCGGTCCTTTAGGTCTATTTTCTAACGTCCACTTCCTCGGAACTATCACCACTTCATCCTTCTTTGCCATTTTTTCGTTCGGAACCCAAAAAAAAAACCTACTAAGATACTACTACTGGTACCTTAGATGTTGTTAGATATTTTAATATGAATAAAAATTACACCTGTCATACATAAAACATACTTAAATTATTCTTCATCAAGTGTGATTGGGTTTGAACCTTGACTTAACACAAGACTGACTTTACCTTACTCACGCGCTTCACATGGTTACATGATGATGGTTAGATAATAAATACACAATTTACATAAACGCATAGGTATAAAAAAATTTTAAGATTCAAAGCAGTATTTTAAAAACACCCTTGAAACCATTGTTAAACTGTTGAACCATTGTTAGTTGAACAAAAAATTAGGAAATCATTATAAAGACCTTCTTATCTAAGAGAGATATTTTTTTTACTTCACTGTTTATAAAAAGTTTTTGCTGCTGCGTAAAGTGAATTCTTATGTGTTAGTAGATATTACATTTAGTGATAGGTATTATCACTGTTCTGCGATGTAGCAAAAGATAGAATCGATCAGTACTAGTAGGTAGTAAAAGAAAATTCCAGATGGTCATATAGCTCTTGTAATTTTATTTTATTTATTTATTATTTTATTTATTTCACAAAATCCACAGCACTTAGAAAAAATAGGTAACTATTATCAAAGTAATGTTTATTGGTGTATATTGAACGAAAACTTTTTAATGAAGTATACTTACCTACTTCTGAAATTCAATCTAAATACACCCAGTACAGATACCCAGTCCGTAAAGTTATTAATAATAATCTACGCTATTGCACATGATGATTATATATTGCTGATTATATGTGATTAGATCAAAAAAAATAGTAAAAAGGTCGTGGGTTCGATTCCCACCCGGGACCAACATTTGTGTGATGAGCATATGGTTTTCGGATTCTGGGTGTTTGTATGTATTTATTTAAAAGTATGTATATAATTATAATATAATTATATTATATAATATAATTATAATAATGTATATAAGTATGTTTATCAGTTGTCGAGTAGCCATGTACAAGCTTCGGCTTAGTTGGGACTAAACAGCCGTGTGTAAAATTGTCCAAACATTATTATTATTATTATTTATGCTCTATTAAATTGACAAAAAATACTTTTACCCGATTTCCTGACCTATTTCATATCACCTGTATTCTCATTGCTAGCATAGTTAAGGTAAATTAGCACTAAAAGCAAACACTGAACAAGTAATGTCAGAGGCGACCTGTGGAGGCGACGCTCCTCAGGAGAGGACGCGCGGAACTTTGAAAAACTAGATACCTACCTATTCGCAGCATTTCCGCAACTGCTTGCTCTTAGTCACGCACTATTCATTAATTACCTACTTCTGTATTGCTTCTTTACCTGTTTGTAGGCAGGTGTCCTATGTTGACTATGAATAAGCAATTTAATGAATACCTAGATAGCAAGCAATTGATGTCATTCTTAGATATATATAAAACAATAAGTTTATTTATACCATATTTATGTGTAACTTAAGCTGTATTCAAGGTCTTTAAAAATTAACTACTTACACATCAACTTTTTTGGCAGTTAGATCTAGAACTTAAAAAAAAAAATTAAAAATTCGTTTGCTCGTGTGCAAAATCATCTAAAATCCACGTAAAAGCAAAATAAGTTAGAGATTTCGGGTTTAGGGGTCCGTACCTCAAAAGGAAAAATGGAACCTTTTGATCACTTTGTTGGCTTCCGTCTAGTCCAGACCCTTTTTCTTAGGAGGGTTAAGGTAGGTATCATATTGAGTTTAATATCAAATACTGAGGTCTACGGTCATTTGTAGACGTAACAAAATCAAGCTTCTATTATGTCAACGCAAATACTTAATCAAAAATATATTGATACTCGTAAACAAATCAAAACCTAGGGTCTTCCCGTTGATATAAAATCATGAAATTTGGGACAGCAAGGTCTCACAGAGCAAATAAGTAAAGCAAATATCCAAAAATTGGCACTTTTTAGTTAAATAAAACTACATCACTTAAAAAAATATTAAAAACTTACACATGGATGATGAGATGAAATAGTCCAGTAGTTCGTGTACGGAACCCTCAGGGCACGAGTCCTATTCGCGCTTGTCCGTTTTTTTCATGCGGCCTGCGGCTGTATCAACTCACAACCGCGATTAGGATAGATTTCCTAATGCATCCGAGATTCGGTTGCATCACTCAAGGCTACAGATGCTCTGTTCGGAACAAAAGGTCGCATCAGACAGGTGGTGATTTATCATAGTTCACACCTATACATTACCGAAGCATTTATTTATCGTGTTTTGCGTTTATTGAATAAATACGATTAAGTATAAATCACAATGTGGGACGTAGAAATTGGGTAAACTTTTGTAGTATTATGTAGGCAGATAAACAAAAAAAATGACATCAACATGATAGATATCCTATGTGCTGGTATCATCATCAGTGACCAGACATTATGTTTGTTTCTGTTGGAGCAAAAGCTTCTTGTAAAGTTGTAACTGAACAGGCTTAAGTGCCACGACACTGACAAGCCATATTTATTTTTGTATCTAATCTAAGTAGGCTATAAATAATACTAACTTATCTACTTTGTTTGTTTTTTGTTTGTTTGTTTGTAACACACACTAATTATATTTTTCGTTTGCGTTACATTTTTACTGAAAAACATTATGATCTTCTAAGTACAGTAGTACCTAGTTAGTACAATGTTGTTTTACCACAGATTTGACAATCGAGTTTTACGAGTAACTCGTTGAATTGAAGCCTTCGAATGTTGCTAGCCTAATATTAGTCCCTTCACTTAGGTATTGAGGTCGCCAATTGCCCTCCACAATACCTTTATACCATAGAGTAACTTATATATACTTATTGCACGGTACGATACAACACAAATGTAGCTGGGTTACCCAGCTGTAACAATAATTTTGAAAATAAATGTATGAGTTAGTTGTGTATTGGGTACTGTTAAAGCAGGAACAACGGTAAGTCCCAAGATTTTACCAATTGACGATGGCGAAAGTCCGAATTTCGGTCTTTACCGGCGGAAAATCATGATATAAATCTAACCGAATGTTAAAAAACAATTGTTTTTTGCTTTATCACTTCACTTGGCAAATCTTTGGTAAGTAGGTACATCTTAAGGTTTACTGTAGTTCGGGCTATAACTAGCTTATTACTTAAAATGTACTTCCTACCTGGTGCAATTAAAAGCGAATGCAGTCAAAATCGCTTTTAATTTCATTTTATTTTGTGCCCATCCTTTATACCCATTTTTAATACAATAATGTACGCACATAACGAAAGTATTGGATTATTAGGTAAGTGCCTACTTACGACTTTATATGATTGAACACGGACTACGAAACCAAAATATAAAATTTAACTTTGCAGAAAATTTATCGATAATTCTACTTATATGATGCTATTTTTGGGAGTCCTTCATAAAGAAATGAAACTTCATATTTCATAAACTTCATATGGTAGCTAACTCTATGGCTAACAACCCGTATTACAGAACAGCACATTACTGGGTTCATACGGTTCATATTCCATGACTGATACTTAGGTGTTTACGGTGCTTGCCTAAAACCTTGACCAGTGCCGGGATGTTGAACTCTACTACATAATAATTATCACAATGCCAGCTTCTAGCTACTTACCTACTATACATAAGTATACAGTTAAAACTGGCGATGGAGTTGAGATATTAGTTAATATAAGTACGATCGACCGCACATCTGTGGTAACAAAACCAGTATAAACTGGTCTCGCGTAGTATTGAAACTCCCTAATAGGCTAGGCCAGCTCAAGGTCAAAGTGTTACCACTGATGTGCGGTAGACTGTACCTAACTATGAAAGTATATAAATAATAATTATTCCACAGGGAAACGAAAAACGTAAGTTCTGCATCTGAAAATACGGATAACGGATATGCCTCTTGAATTGTAGTCTATGAAGTATCTATTGGGGTATATTTCAAGTAATTTTACAAACTTAAATGAACAGTACAAACGCTAGTGTAGACGAATGTCTGGTATCTCTGTACTTACTGTTGGACTTATGAATCGCGCCGTCGGTTGGCTTTAACTGATGAACGGTTTTAATAAAATACAACATAGCATAAACCCCCTGGGATTTGCACAAAGAATACTTATTACCAGAGGAAAATACCGCCTATCGAGTGGTGCAAGAAATCGTAAAACTTCAAGGAAAAGTTTTTAACACGCATGGGTCTCTATACTTCTCGTTCGCTATTAATTCCAGAACGCAGTGACACACAAGAAGCACGACGAGAAGGATGATAAGACCCAAGTCGCGCTGACATGGACGCCCCCCGCCGGTTTCAGTAACGAAATCAAGTTCAGGTGAGTCCACATATTTTATAGGAGCAATAAACTTTTGAAACGATGATTTAATTAAGTCATTAACCTATTAGTGAGATCGAAAGTTCCTAGAAGGTTAATTCTATTAATAAACCTTCTAGGAACTTTCGATCTAGGCTTTTCGAAACTTGTACTTTGTTATCTATCAGGGATGTAGATTTAGTCGGGCAGTCACCAAATTCTTAAAATAATTAACTGGGCGATTCTGACAAATGTTTTTGTTAGTACTTTATATAGTATTTTTGTTTATTTTATTAAATTTCAACCCTAACTAAACTAGTGTTGTATGTACGGAGGTAGAGGGTCGGACCGACGGGCGCGCGGCTATGGGTTGAGACGGCAGCGACAGGGCGGGCGGTGCGCAGCGAATATATAGCAAGACTATTACCTCCTCTGTGATATAGCGCTCTTTGTTAAATTTAAAATAACACCGTATTAGGTGAAATTTTCAATCTTATGCTTATTATGTCATTTGAAGCATAAAATGCATTGAATCTATCATTATTCCTAAGAAATCTGCTCACGATAATTAGTCACAATGTCAATATCAGACAATGCATGACCTCCCTAATAAATGTAGTCTGGCCTTTCTCCACGGTGACCTCTAAGCTCAGACTGATGACCTAGAGACGCAAGAACATGGCTTCTGAACATCTATTGTGGCCCGATCATAGAAATGGTCACATCATGAAAGGTTTTCCATAAGCCCCATAAGCCGTATGGATGAAAATTAATGCGGTGTTATTTTTAAAATCTAAATAGATATATTTTCAGACATAAATCGTAGTGAATTATTCGTATCGATGGAACCCACTGGAAGGAGTATGCAGTTTTTTTTAAAGGAACCTGTATTAAAGTTATTTTATTCTCTTGTGATAAATTAGGTGTACAAGATTTCGTAAAAACGGATAGTCCTATTAGCGAAACTTTTTTGTCCGTCCAGCTTCCGGATAACTCAAAAATTACTAATCACTACACCGGTTCAACTGATTCCCGATGATGGGACATTATCTTTTAGGAAATTATACTTAACTTTTAATATACTTAATGTGTGTATATTTCAGAGCAACCGTCGCTTACAACGGCGCCGTATTCTGGGTGGGCCTGGAATCAGCCCCCGTGAAAGTTACTCCTTGAATTAATTAGATTATTTTGAATATTACAGTAAATTATTTTTATATATACCTACTACCTTCCCAATTTTATAATACAATACAGTATTTTGTTCAGATTTGACTGTGAAAATAATATAAGAATTATTTTAGTTATGTGTACCTGTGTAAAATAATAAAATGATATTTTATATTTAAATGGATGTTGATTTGACCCACCCTGTAATTTTATATTTTCTAAGTGCGCTTGAATATGAGTTAAAACCCGTTGTTGACCGCTTATGAAGCCTTATCTTCGTATCAGGCGATTGGCTTAATTGACTTATTTGACGAAATTACGAGATCTCAAACAATTTATAATATTTATAAACAAAGAATTTTCAACTATACTCGTACTATGCGATAGATGTTCACAAATAACATACGACCAGGACACCACCAACTTGTGAAAAATGGGATTGAACCCACGACTTCTGGCGTACGAGTCGAACAACCAAGCCACTAGGCCAACGAGGCAAATTAAAAAGTGTTTTGTGTTGCTATTACTATGCTATTTTGATAAATAAATAATAAACAATGTATTTTAATTTTAACATATATTTTGTTTCAAACATAGCACCTAGAAATTTGTCTCAGAGATCCTTTTATAAAACATGTAAGTCTGTGAGAATGTATGGATTAGAAACTAAGACTGCATTCGAGACTTAAGAGTACACAACCTGTTAAGGCTAGTTTATATTGAAAGTTTTTTATAGCTTTCGGTCTTCCGAGATATGCAAAGATATTCAAATAAGTCTTCGAATAATCTTAATTTAACACAAAGCTCGCGTATATGTATTCCAAATAAAAAGCAATTTCAATACATACTAATAGTCGATACATATTGTAGTAACAACTACCTAACAACAAATATATTGCATTCGAGTCTTTATGCAGTTATGCTAGATTCGATATTTGGTATTCAGTACATTTGAGCATCCAACGACCACAGGGGTTTTCCTTTCACACCACAATTTTAAGCCCATCTCTATCGTAACTCTATAAATTCAAGAGACGCTATACATACACCATGAGGGCTGACCTGACGTACAGTTCACCGAGCGAGACCGCAGATTTAACAGTGTTGCGGAACTATCGATAGATTACATCGGAAATCAGTCACAGATTCACAATATCTATAGTACTATCGATAATATTATGTATGACAGCAAGTTAGTGCAAACAAAATCAGTATAAACTGGTCTCTCATAGTTTTGAAACTCCCTAATAGGTTTAAGGTCAAAGTGTTTCCACTGACGTGAGGTTCGACTGTCTGTACAAATGCTGATAGTTTTGAGCAAGATTGATAGTAACGATAGTCCCTTTCGATAGTCAGCGCTACAAGATAATATTGTTGTTAAACTAAAATTTGCACAAAATATCGATAATGTCACCAATAACAATAGTATTTCCCATTTACATTCTCGCTACTATCGATTTTATTGCACTTGTGATAATATTGGCAAAATTAATATAATTGTGGGAATATCGTTAATGTGACTAATTAAAGAGGACACAATGGTATCGATAGACTTAAGACTATCTATAGATATTCACGCAACACTAGCTATATGTCAATGTACTGCATCTAGTTCGTAGCCTCCCTCCGTGAGAAGTGGCGAAAAGCAGACTCGTCTTAACAAGCTACACATATGACATGATTAAAGAAGTAATGAAGCCACCAAATCATTTACTATTAATACACACCTATGATGAATCAGAAAGATATGGACAGAATAAACAGAACTTTGTATGCACTGTTCATAATGTTACTTACTTACTGTTTTAAAAGTACAAATACTACAGAATCCATATATTTTCTAACAACTATGGTAGATGATATAGTATGACACACGTGTTTTTTTAGATGAGCTATTGTTATGTATAAATGTATAGAAACATCTACTTGTACAATTCCATTAATACAGCCACAAATTACGGTTGGTATTCTAGCTAGTATGGCAAGGATATGTGACAATTTTGTATATAGTGATTAAGGTATGGTATTATTGATTAGGCCTATAACAATTAAAGTACTACCGTTAGAAAAATGAAAGTGAACTTACATTATAATGGAATGACATGAGGTGATTGGCAAGACAAGGTCATGTATAAAATGGACCACTTTCAAGAGTAATTCATACCTACTATAAATAACGAAATTATTGAACCAAGAACTCAACTTGAAAAAAAAGTAATATAGTAGGCAGCTACACACGAATAAATATAACTTAAATAATTTCTATTATATAGACACAAGTTTCGAAATTAAACTATCATTTGGTTTAAATTAAATGCACTTGAATTTTATAATCTTAAAGGTATCTAAATATAAACATCACAGTTAATACTGAATAAATAAATACATAAATTAAGGGTTCACCTGATAGGCTAGCATTGATTCTGTATGAAGTAATTTTGCCTCTTGAGCTGTCTGTAAAGGGAGATATACTTCCCGGCGGCTGAGGTGCGGGGAACTACATATTGTTTGCAAAAGAGCTTGGGGTCCCTGGCCTTCTCCGAAAGCTCACCACACTCCAAAGCTCGTAGGAATGCAAGAACAAAAGTGAAACAGTTGTGTCTGTCTTCGTCATATCTGTCTGCCTCCCACAGTGTGTTCAGGCTCACCTAGAAAGAAAAGATAAATTTAATAAATATTTAAACAAAAGCTAAAATCCTATCCTATCCTACTAATAATATTATAAAGGCGAATGTTTGTAAGGATGTGAGATGTTTGGATGTGAGGATGTTTGTTACTCTTTCACGCAATAACTACCGAACAGATTTTCATGAAACTTTGGTACAGTGATAGCTTATATCCTGGAATAACATATAGGCTACTTTTTAACGCGAACCAAGTCGCGGGGCGTCCGCTACAACCCCCTAAGTAACAAAACGCCTACATAGAGGGCGCTGTTTCACAATGTACACGGGAAAAACTTTTCTACGCCGCGGGAAAAAGCTAGTAAATACTAAAATCCATATTACGAAATACGATTTTTTAAAAATGTTAGCTTAGGTTACAACAATAAATATTAGTAAATTAAAATCAGGGTGCTATGTTCTAACAGGAAACAAATCCTGTATGACTAACAAAATTATGAACAAGGGCATGAGTAATTGAGGTCATACTAAAAGGTTTCCGTAATTCAAGGAATTGTAGATGTTCTGTATACAGTAAACAAAATTAGCTGTGTCATTTTCATTTAGATAGGCAAACATAATGTACTTTTCTATCGAAAGGTATTTTATTATGTATACTTGATTTATACCGACAATAAATGAAAGTAGCCATCAAAAACCTTATATTGATAAAAAAAATTTGAAAATATTTGGAAAATAATAAAATGTTCATAATTACATTCAGTAGAATGTTGTCCCAGATTTCATTCCAGAGTTCATCGAACTGCTCTAGCAACAAGCACTGATCCCAATCTGCGCTCATCTCACATTTGCTCCATTTTCTTGTTCCAACATCCACCCCACATATGCCTTCTACACTGAACTCCACTACGCATCCTTGAGAGTTCGTCACCCCTATGTGAAGGTCTTTGGAGTTGTAATAGTCACTGAAATCAATGAAATTGGAACAATGATAAACTGTCCCGTATACAAAGGTACTATACTTTTAATTTAATAAAAAAGATTATGTAGGTACACAACTTTTTCAGTATGTTGTACCTTAAGAATGATTCTTTTAGTTTCTTTTTTATTTTGTGTAAGAGCGTCAGGGGCGTCGGGGATAAGAGGCGGCCTATCATATGGAAAGGTCAGAAGTTTGATTCCCGGCTGGGCCATGTACCAATGGGTTTTTCTCGAAACTTGATTACGTTTACCGAGAAATTCTTAGGTGCATGTGAAGTCCACCAACCCGCACTGGGCTAGCTAGCATGGTGAACTATATAGCCCGAACGCCCTCGTTGAGAGGGTAGGCCTAAGCCCCAGCAGTGGGGACATGTTAATAGGCTGTTGATGATGATGACACTTTTAAGCATGTCTTAGTGATAATTTTGATTGTCTTCAACTTTTGTAAATATGTACCTTCCAATTAATTTTTTTTTCACGCCTATTTTTCCCGCGCAACATATATAATGAAAAATAATGAATTTTCTATAAATAAAGAAATGAATTTACTTAAGGAAATCTCCATGGGTGGGCTTCATCACGATAGCCCGCGGATGTTGAGACGCTTTCACAAAGGGGTACGGAACCCTGAAACGGAAAAATAGGACACTTAGCAACAACCTTCCAATAAGACGAATTGTCACATCTATTCACACAAACTCAAGTAATAACATGGACATACCTAAATGGCAGCAAATTGTAGTCGTATCTATCGAGTTTCTGATTACACACCGGACATTGTTCAGGTATTATAGTACAAAATACTTTGTGGTCACAATGGTGGAAACAAAGGATACCCGGATCCATTTTTCAGGTGCAGATTTAACACTGTATTTTCAATGAAACCTTTACTCCTCACAGTTTCTGCCTAACTGCCAATCATCCAAGAAGCTTTTAGCAAATAAAAGTCACAAATAATAGCTAAATCCACAAAGCAAAAGATAATTAGTCTTTGAGAACCTATTGTTCAACCTTTCATTTCACAATTTCACATCTTGCAGTTCAATTCAGTTCATTAAGTGACGTTCAGAAGCAAGGTTAAAATTATAAACTTTTGCATTTTCCAACTCTTTGTAATAAATTAATAGGAAGAAATTGAGATCACAATTATCAAATTTATATAAAAACTACCATATGAAGTTTTGAAGCGCTTTCTATTTTAAAGATTTTGAGACAAAGTGACATAATTTTGAAAAGGAAATGTGTTTTTACATAAAATAAACTACATTTGGAACGCACTCAAGGTGACTGGCCAAGTGACAGCCATAAACAGATGATGCGAATAGTACAACTCAATTGGTCGTTACGATAGCTATCTATTCTTCTATTGGCTCATGAGACATTATTATATTGGCGGGAAATTTAAAGTTTTAAGATTAGAATTTGAATTTGGAGCTTTTTTATTTATTTTCACAAGTGGCAGGTTCGAAGGAAATGAATGGATGTTGGATGGATGTTTTGAAAATATTACTAGTTTCTCGCCCGGCCGTAAGTTGAAACTAAAACGGGGTAATTATTTCGGGCAATCTTACTAACCATTTAATGCCTAGTATTGATATATTAATATTTATATGGGAATGGAAACTATCACATTGTTCTAAAGGTATTAATGTCATGTTTGATTTAGGAGTTAATTGCTTTTAGAAAACCCATAACATAGTGATGAAATTAGACCTATTCCGACAGGCAGCAAATGTGATAGATAAATACCTAGGTACTTAGTTACTATACAGATTTGTATAAACACACAAATATTTATACTTTTACGCAGTTGGCGGGTCAAGGAGCACCCTTCGTGTTTGAAGGGAATTTATCAAAGACATCACCACGGATGCATGGTGTTGGAATTTTGTCAATAATTGAGCGTGTCGGAGGTAGAGTACCTATTGTATGTTTACCGGTTGCCATGGCGACGGCGGAGTACCACACCTAGCCCACGAGACCCAGTTTTTCGTTCCAGTCAGTGATCTAACACGGTCAAAGTTCAACTTTTGTTACGTACCTACAGTAAATTAGTAATATTATATTTAATCCCAATTATTCCACAGTAGGTAGAAGGTAGAAATTGTGAATATGTTAAAAATACCAATATTATAATGTACTAGGTACTACCTATAGTTGTGAATAGGACTTTTTCGATATAGTTTTCCCTTTAATTTACTAAAATGTTTTACGAAATTAAAGGTAGTAGATATGGTAAATTGATGATATTCGTGCCAGTTAAATTGATTAATGTAAATTGAAATTGTTGGATCATTATCTATCTATTCTATACAAGGAAGAAAGTAGAACACACGTGTCCCAAATTAAGTTTAATATTTTTAGAAAATTTTCATTTTTTGCTTTACCGTTTGTGAAAAAATAGTGACAGAAACTAATATTGTGTGTTATTGAAAATAAACTGTTTAAATTACACCTTTATACAGGTACCTATCTAAATTCTATTAATAAAGGTACAATCACCTTTTTTTAACTACCAAATTTTTTTTAACCCAGATCAAACTTCTCTAATAAAATGGCGTCTAATAAGTATACTGTGAAATTGTAAACTGAGGAAATGTCCGGGAAAGTAATAGGTAGTGTGGTGCAAGCTGCGTGGTGGACTATGAGTATGGTCCACATGGTCTCTGCCGGGATCTCCTGCCTCAGTAACCCTTGCATGCACGGCATCTGTATCGACGATATTAACAGGTAAATATTTTTTTTTGTAGGAAACGTGCATCTAACTACTAACCTCAGAACAATTACAAGCTTTTAGTTCTTATTCTGAGCTACTAACAGATAATCGTACAAATTCCTACAAGTGTTCCATAAAGAAGGGTATTACAACAGCGAGTTTCACAATATTCAGCACGAGTGTTGAAGTACTACCTATCTTACATACCTAATTGTCAAAGAGTGCATAGTACCTATAATGAAATTTATCTGCGACTAACAAATAGTTGCAACAAATGACTAAAATGGGAAATGAAAAAAACATTTCAAATTCTAATGACTCTTCGATACAGAAAATTTTTACCTACCTATCGGAAAGGAAAATCATTACAGGTGATTTCGGAAATTTTACGCTAGGTGAACGAACACAATTTTCAATATGGTATAGTAGTTACAAGTACCTACACTAAATAAATGAAAACTAATACGGAAGAGAAGGCCAGGGCATGACCTATTTATTAAGGTGTTCCTGATTTTACCTACAGGAAGGTATTAGTACAGTATTCCATTTTCTTCGTTTCTTCGAGTTGTTGCTTCTAGAGTCACTTAGTATGAATGAACCTGTATATACCGATCTAAGATGTCGTAAATATTACATACACAGTTTTCCAATATCTTCCATCCAAGTCACCCAATTCTTAGCATTTCTCGACAAAGTTATTAAATACATACCTAAGTATGGGCATACTTACTATTTATGGGCATAAATGCCACAGATCGACGGCTCAGCGGCCAGCAGAGCCATGCCCAACAGCGGACGTTGACAGGCTTTGGAATAAATTAAACTGATCTGTTTCAGCACATACGCCTGCTACTGCGTAGATGGTTACACAGGGGTGCAGTGCCAGACGAATTGGGACGAGTGCTGGTCGGACCCCTGCCTGAACGGAGCCACGTGCATCGACGGCATAGCGTCGTACAACTGCTCATGCCCCGACGGGTTCATTGGTAAGTCCAATCGAACAGACTTTAAAATGAGGGCGTTCTCAATTCGGTCGTATTTTTTTTGTGTTTGTTACCTCAGGTCCGTCATTTATAAACCGATTTGGAAAATTCTTTTTCTTTATTTATATAATTACCTACTTCATGATTGGTCCCATTTCAATTGGAAAAAAATGTAGGGCATCGAAAAATCATTTTTAGAATAGGAGTTTTACGGTGCGAAGACTCTCAGGTCGCGCGTGACCTTCGGAATGAGCTTTCGACGTACGCCTTTAGCTCACGTCGAAACTAGCTTCATCCCTCGGGTAAGAAAAAGCGTAATTTTGTATTCGGTACGAAATATACTATTACTGTTTGCCGGCCAGGCGAGAACTGCGAGACGAATTACAACGAGTGCGAGTCGAACCCGTGCCAGAACAACGGCACGTGCGTGGACCTGACCAACGGGTACGCGTGCGCGTGCGCGCCGGGCTTCGCGGGCGGCCACTGCGAGGTGGACGCGGCCGTGTGCAACTCCACCGAGGAGGTCCGCTGCCACAACGGCGGGCAATGCATCGAGGGGCCCGGCTTCAAGTACTACTGCAAGTGTTTACCAGGTGAAAACATACACTTGAGTTTGTTTTAAATTAAGTTCATTAATCAATTTCATGGTCTTCCTTTAATTTAAGATCCTATAGGTATGATACGTAGAAGCATGGAGCTAAAATCTCTATGGAGGGCGCCCGCGCCCCCTATTTAGAAGGAACTGATTCTTATGATGGACCGGGACCGGGCCCTTTCTAGCAAAACAATTGATTGATAATTTTGAAAAGTTTACTTAGCTCAATTTTATTTATTTTTTATTGAAAAGAGAAATAATTAAGTAAGTTGTTTCTGAGTACGTATACCGGTGTTAAAGTTTGTATCAATTAATGTTTATGACTTGCTTTTGCCCGCGGCTTCGCACGCGAGGTATTAGTTTTCCCCGCGGGAACAGTTTACTGCGGTAAAAAGTAGCCTACGTATATTTTATTCCAGGTTATAAACTATCAAGCTATCCCTGTAAAAAGTTACATCAAAATCCGTTCAGCCATTACAGCGTGACAGAGTAACAAACATCCAAACATCCTCACTAACTTTCGCCTTGATAATATTAGTACTTAGGATTAATAATATGAATGAACAGATAGGTAAGTATAATATGACAAAACTTTCAGAATTGCAGTAAAATAAATAAATGCAGGATTTATTTATTCTACTGCAATTCTAAAAGTTACAACCTACACTATCAATAATTGTAATAAAAGAACATAATTAAGTACTTCCGGATCCGGAGTCATGTTGAGTTTTTCAGAAAACCGATGACGCAGGTTTCGTAACCTCTTAAATCGACGCCGTGGTTCTTTAGAACTAATTATCTACCTCTTATGGTTTCTGGCTTCCCATACTGACCGGTCTTGATGATAAACCTACCCTGAAATAACTATGACTGATAAAATTGCAACAAATATGCCAGCCGTACTAAGTAAGTACCTACCTGTCCTTCGGGACCTCATGGGCTATAAATATATGAAATGGATTTTATTTCCTTTCTCACGCAGGCTGGGCTGGACCACACTGTGAAGACCAGATCGACGAATGTGAATCGAATCCGTGTCAAAATGGAGGCGTTTGTATCGACGTTCATGCAGACTACATGTGCGCTTGCACCTATGGTAAGTAAACAGAAAATAATTGGATGCACAAAGAATAACACTGAGTATGTCCTATTTCTTGTATGGCTGGGCCATGTACCAATGGTTTTTTTCGAAACATAAGTAATACATTTACTGACGCTCTCAAACGGTGAAGGAATACCGTGAAAAAACCTGCACACGCCGAAGAAGAAATTGTGAAGTCCACCAACCCGCACTAGGCTAGCGTGGTGGACTAAAGCCCATACGCCCTCGTTGAGAGGGTAGGCCTGAGCCTCAGCAGTGGGGACATGTTTATAAGCTGTTGATTAATGTACCTATTTCTTTTGGATGGTTAGCGCCACAGAACACCGGAAAAAGCTCGCTAATGGTTTTATTAAATCTGTGGTTAGCGCGTTGAAGTCTTTTACACACTTGTTACACAATTAATATTAATACAATACTCTACACAAGACTGACATAATTTAAGGTTACACTGGAAAAAGCTGTGAAGTGCAAATAGAGTTCTGCGAGGATGATTCTTGCAGCAACAACGCGCTGTGTGTGGTGGAAGATGACGAAAGAGTTTGTTACTGTGTTCCCGACTTCCACGGGGAGAGATGCGAGTTGCAATATGACGAGTGCATGCTGGGACCCAGGTAACATCCGTCATCATCTTAAGCCTATCGTCGTCCGTTGTTGGACCCCTGTCGTCATCGATTCATTTGGCGGAGCCGTATCCCACTGGATATAGGTATGATGATGACATGGTCTCTACTCCAGAACTCGTATTCCACATCGGATCTGCAACAGATGCTGCCCACTTCAGCTTGTTAATCTGTTCGCGTAATAATATTGTCTGGCAACTGAGGTGTAAACTATTTGAAATTACCATTTTCAAATTTAAGTGTTAGCTTAATTAGCACCCCCTATCTACTTAATTTTTGTATTAGGTATTTAAACTAACACGTTGAAAACAGGTCACTAGATGCCATAGATACCAGAGGGTCCATCAATATGCTAATAAACTTATACCCATGTGATATCTTTATATTAAAGATTTCATAACGATTTTCAGGTGCATGAACGGAGGCACGTGTATAGACGGAGTAGACAACTTCACGTGCTCCTGTCCACCGCGCCTCACTGGACCCCTATGTGAATGTCTCATATTCGATAACGGTACATACGATTGTGATTACGTTAGTCCAACGCCTCTACCAGGGTTCAATGTATCTGTTTCTCTTACTTCTCTGTATGAGGAAGGAACGACTACAGAAATCGTATTTTCAACCTACTCTGATGGATATAATGACACTATTCAAAAAACTACAACGATGATAACAGAGAACGAGACTTCTTCTACAACTTTGATAGGAGTTGAAACTACTACGGAAACTAAATACCTAAATTCAACTACAGAAGCAGTACTTGAAACAACCACAGTATTCCCAGTCGAACCCATCACAATTAAAGTGGATGGTACTGTATCATCAGAACCAGTTACTACAGAAATTACGGTGTGTGATGATTGTAAGACAGAAACCACAAGATCACTTCTGACTACTGAATCTACCGTTGAAATATCTCCAATAATAAATCTAGAAACTACTACAAGTTTGGTTACTGAAATAACTAAAGTAAATACAATTACTGAATCAATTGCCACAATCTCAACAGAAATTACTACGAAAGAAGTTACAGCAGAAGTAACATCCACACCCATTGTTGATATGGCTACAGAGAAAATGTTTACAGATACCCCAACAGACCGTTTAATAACTGATCTTCCGACGCTACCGACCTATACAACTAGTGAATCATTCGATGTAACGACAGTATTAGATAATACCACCTACACGTACACAACTGTCCAATCGGAATGTACTGATTCTATTTGTAACAATCATGGAACTTGCATCAATACTCCGCATGGTACTCGAGTGAGTAAATAATTTTAATTACATGACGATCTATTTGTACTGGATTTCAATTAATAGATTATATTTTCAGTGTCACTGCACATTCAACTACGGAGGAAAGTACTGCGAAGAAAGAATATTAATATCATCAGCTGCTTTTATCGGAAATTCGTACATAGCTCATAAGTTACAAAATACGACTACGATCGTCATAGAGTTTAACGCAAAGACACTCATCACAGACGGTCAGGTGATGCATGTTGACATAGCGAATGGTGTCTATATGCAACTTTACATGAACCATGGATTATTAAAATTTAAATTTTCGTGTGGATATCAAACAATGCTATTAAGTGAGCTGAAGACGTATGTCAATAAAGGATATCCGATGAAGATTGAAACTAGGTTCGTGTACTATATAGGTTTCTAGCATAAATAAGTTCCCATGATGCAATAGGCGCCTTCTGTGATCCCTCCAAGGCATACCTACTTAGTGCATACTTAAAAAATAGGGTACAAAGTATAACAAAGTAAACGGAGTAAGAAAATCATCATATGTGAAAATGGAGGTGCCCCAGGGCTCAGTTCTGGTCCATTTCTTTTTCTTGAAATCAATAACTTGCCCTTCCTACCTACTAAGTAGAAATCACATCTGTTAAACTCATATTATTTCCCGGGGACACTGCTCATTTTAAAAATTAGCAGAATAAAATAAACGATTATTTTGAAAGACAAAAATTACAGAAGACAAAAATCACAAAATCTTAAGAGCATTGTTAAATTAAGCAATAAAAGATTTTGATTGAAGGATTTGAAAATATTTACCATTATACTTACAGCCGTCTTTTAATTTTGAATCTAGGCATCACTACTAACTACTGTTTTTATAAACTCTGTTCAGACTAGATTTGTACCTCATAGAGCAGCACTGCAACGCGACGCTACGACTCAACGACACAGTGGCCATGAGCGGAGGGCAAGTGGCCAACATCAGCTCCTTAGAACACAACTCCACACTGCATTTAGGCAACACTCCGAATGTAAAAGATTCAGAGAATATACCGTTTATTGGCTGTATTTGGGACTTGACGGTGAGCAGAGTTAATTACCGCCAGTTTTATGTCGTAGGACCAACAACAGGCAAACTTTAGTTGTAAGTACTTATAATAAAAACGGTTTCAGGTGAACGGTGAAAGCCGTGCAGTATTCGGAGATGCAATCGATGCAGGCGAAGTGACTGAATGCTCGTCGCTCTCGTGCCTTTCAGCACCTTGTCACAACGGTGGCTCCTGTAGTGACCATGGTGAAGGTTACACCTGCTCTTGCACTAACGGGTTCGTAAGCAGACTTCTATGATATTCATTTGTTTATGACTGTACAAAACATATTGTTAAAGGTAGGAACCAAAATTAGGAAACTACTAGTATACCTACAACAGCCCTTATCTTTCGTCATCCTCCATCGTCTTATCAAATAACAACGGTAAGTACCTGGTTATAAAGAAAATTGTCCGAGAAACGGAGGTATTATACACGCAAACAACCAAGATGATCATGAACCCCAGAATCCAGAAGAGACTAAATCAAGGCTTCACGGTTCACCCATATTTGTAACTGCGTGTGTTTTCAGTTGGATGGGTGAGCATTGCAACCAGTCGGTGTGCGAACACAACCCTTGTCAGTCGGGGGGAGGCTGTGTCCGACATCCAGGCAGTGGCTTCCTTTGTCTATGCCCTTACGGAAAGCACGGCATCTTTTGTGAATACAGTGAGTGCAGTTGCTTAGCTAGTACTCAGATACAGTGGTGGACAGCTAATTAGAAACACAGTATGAAAGCTTTTAGTTTCAATCAACTTAACCAAGTAAATAATATTTTAAGTATCAGAGACGGCTAAAATTATATCTAATGTACCCGCTCTATCACATGTTGATTTGCTGGGTGGTCAAATACCAAACAACACTTGTAGTTAGAATAATTTATGAAACAATATGCAAGAAGTCGACATTTTACAGTACATTATGGTGGACAACTAATTAGAAACAGAAAAATATTATGACAAAACAGGAACAAATTTTATAATAACAAGAATTAATACGGTTAGATAATACAAATGCTTTATCCACAGACGATTAGTCCTTGGTTGGATAACCGCTGTTTTTGATTACAGCTCTACACCGACGTGGCATTGATTCTATTAATTTTCCACACCTTTCCACAGGAATACATCTCCAAGCTTCTGCAAAAGTGTCATAAAGTTCATGAATATTGGTGATACGTTCATCTGACAATGTTTTCTTTCACAGTGTGTCACAAATTCTCGATTGGTTTGAGATCCGGACTATTTGCTGGCCACTCTAACACAGACACCAACTGACCTCTAAGAAATGCTATAACACTGTTAGCTGTGTGCTTCGGATCATTATCCTGTTGAAATATCCAAGTAACTGGTAAATATTTGTCAGAGTATGGAATCGTCATCACCAATATATTTTTGTACTGTAACTGATCCAACATGCCGTCAATCATTCTCACAGGACCAACCCCCCGTGTCCGGAAAAACATCCCCATGCTTTAACATCTCCACCGCCATGTTTAACTGTCTTTTTCGTGTACTTGTTATTAAATGCCTCATTGATTGGGCGACGTACGTACCTTTTGCCATCAGAATTTATCAAATTAATCTTAGTTTCGTCAGATTTTTTTTTTTCCATTGGTGGACTGTCCAACTGCCATACTTTCTAGCGAATGTTTGTTTGTTTGAATATCCCTATGTTGCATAGTAAGATGTGCCACCTTCCTAGCAACTCTTCCAAACAAATTTGCTTATAGCAGCCGCCTGCGGACTAGCCTTGCAGATACGTTGCAAAGATCATGTCGACAAAACACTTACTTTCGAACCTTTTATAGGGTCTGCCTTAGCTAAACGAATCATAAGTCTGTCCTCACGAGACGTGGACTTCCTTGGCCGTAAATTTCTAGGTACGTTGTTCGTTGTCCCGTGTTGTTTGTAATGTGCAATGGCATTAAAACTATCTTCACGGAACACTCCAAATGATTGACGATCTTTCTGTACGTCCAATTCGATTGCAATGCAAATTCACTATAATTTTTCTGGTCGATGCATCACAACTCTTGCTTTTACCCATTTTAACAATAAAATTAGACGAAATAATTTAAAAACGGCGACAAAACTCATAACATTACAGCTAACTTAGCTATAATGTTGAGCTAAGAAAGTAATTTTATTTTAATTTCATCTATAAAACCAGTATAAACATTAACCATTCTCTGTTTCTAATTAGTTGTCCAGCGGTCAGTACTAAGGAAATTGGTATTTGTTGAGATGTACAGACTTTTTTATTTTAAATATTAAATGATCATCATAAAATGTGGTTTGTTTTAAAACTAAGACCATGTAGTACATAGTGACGAAATAAATAGTCCATGATCTCTGATGAATTTCAGTAGAAATATTGATTACATTTACAACATACATAGTCGTACTATCTGTTTCTAATTAGCTGTCCACCACTGTATATGTTACCCTTCAAGGTTGGAAGGGCCAGGATAGATTATTAACTGTACCTATTAAATTGATTGTGTCATAAAAACACTTAATCTTTGATGATGTAGTGTCCAATCCAAATTCATATTTTTTAAGTGTATTCATTGTTAACTTCTTTTCAGACGTGGAAATAACTCGACCGTCCCTAGCTCCGATAAGCATCGGGATATCATCATACCTCATGTATCCTCTATCGGCGTCAGCAACGAACTCCGATCGCTTCGATTTGCGCCTGCGCTTCCAGACTGCGGACATGGACCAAATTGCTCTTCTAGCATTTGTTGGCCAGAACGGGAGGCACGATTCCCACAGTCAACACTTAGCCTTGACGTTTGTAAAGGGGTACATTATGTTGACATGGAATATGGGTAGTGGTGAGTACAACAAAACAGTACTAAATCCATACCTAATGCAATAAAGTCACCTGATATGATAACATCATCTAGGTAAACCAAACCTTATTTTTCTTTACTGCTTAAGCACGCAGAGTTGCATAATCAATTTAAACCTCGGTACTTTTTAGCGCAAGTATTGGTAAGTTGCCGAACGGCCAGTGGATACTTTCAGCCCAAACTTGTTTCTGTTGTAGGCCCTCGGCGTATCTTCACATCCCGCGCCCTGACGCCGCGGCGCGGCGGGCACGCGGTGCGCGTGTGGCGCCGCGGGCGCAGCGGCGGGCTCAGCGTCGACTCGCGCCACAATGCGTCCGGCAACGCGCCTCTCGGCGCCGGCGACGCCAAGATGACACTGCTGCCGTATGTTTATATTGGTGAGCACCAACTGTCGCTATGCCTAAGTTGTAATCATCCGAACAAGAATGTCTTTGTGAGAAGACATTATATACAAATTCTTTGCAATGGCGACACTATTGTGATTCATGACTCATGACCATTTTAAGGTTGTTTTGTCTCCTTTTTCCTTGTCATTCCCAAATCAAATCAATGGCATAACTAGCTATTTTAACAAGGTAGGCTTAGTATATTGTGCACTTCATAATTTCCACGTTTTTTCAGGTGGTCATCCCTCTGAAGATTTCCGTGATCTCCCCCACGATCTGCCGCTGCACAGTGGCTGGAGGGGCTGTATATGGGAAGTGGGAGGACAGGCCATAGGCGGAGGCAAGGCGGTCGGGGGACAAGGCGTGGGGCAGTGCGGGGTGTCGCAGTGCACGGCTAAATCTTGCAACGCGCCCAGGGGTGTATGTATACACTCACCAGCTACGTATGGGTATGTGTTGCCCTTGCCAATATAAACACTTGCCGTATACTTTATCAAAATCTATGATTATTCTTCATAATCATTCCAGATTAACGGTATAGGTATAGCTTTTGATTTATGATCATCAATACTGGTGTTTAAAGCGTGCGACTCGCGTAGTAGGTTCTATAGTCTTGACGACTCATTTGCGTTGCCGTGTCTTCACTTCAAATTAAATTAGACGTATTTAGATAAGTTACACTAGAACATCATCTAAATACGTCTAATTTAATTTGAAGTGAAGAAACGGCAACGCAAATGAGTTGTCAAGACTATAGAACCTACTACGCGAATCGCACGCTTTAAACAGTTACACTAGAACATCATTGGCTATTTCCCCCTATTTTTGTTTGGCAGATGTATTTGTAATGAAGGCTGGTTCGGAGCGACGTGCTCTGCAACAAAAAGTCCTTGCGATCGCTCCGTCACACGCTGCCGTGGCCGGTGCGTGATCACAGCAGACAATGGCGCTCAGTGCGACTGCCCATATGGAAAAACTGGCATTGACTGTGATCAAGGTATATCCAACCTTATTTTCATATTCTGACAAATTTTAGAGCACTCAAATGTAATGGTATGGCACTGAAATGGTCATATTGGTTTCAGATCTAATTCCGACGGATGTATTTTTTACTGGCACTCGTTCCTACGTGCAGTTGCAGCCTCGTCCAATTTTCAGCGTCAGCCTGTCACTTGAAGCGGAAATTAAACCGGCCAGGGTACGAGGACTGGTGATATTTTTGCAGACACCGCATTTCTATACTGCTCTGTCTCTACAAGGCGGTTTATTGGAGTACCGATGGACAGGTACGTTTATTTCTGTTGAACGGCTTAGAAACAAGGTCGTTGTTTCCACCCAGATCAGCGGCGGTCGTGACGATTGCGAGGTCTGGGCGGCAGATCTCCGAGAGTCTCTCGGCATAACGGTATCACCAATAACCGAATACATACATAGCTTACCTAATCGATAATTTCCTTCTTTTACGTTACCTTCTGACGACTCTCTTTCAATATAATTTTCTAAGCTATTTCTCTCGCTACGAAAAGTGGCTAGACTTTTAAATATATTGATCCTGTAATTTATGGTTCCGTAGGTAGGTCTGCCTTCCACACAGTAGAAAAGAGCTATAACTTAGTAGGGGCCGGACATGGCATACCTGAAATGGAGTACCTGATACCGGAAATAGGATCCGAGTCCCATGAGAAATATTATCGTAATATGGCATACTCCAGCACAACCTGATTCGGCCCTTACTTCTTCTACTCGGGATAATGCGCGTGCGCGCGCGGGACCCTGTGTAAGTGCGAATTAAGACTGATGATTATCTGTTAAATAACCTTTGATTTCCAGACCGTCTCTCGGGAGTGACTTCGTTGGTACGAAGCGGTGTTGTTCTCTCCATGTCACAGTGGCATGGTGTAAAGGCGGGTCGTTATGGTAGCCGATTGTATGTTTGGGTCGACAGCGCTCTCAGTACGGAAGCCATGTTGGCTCATGCCTTCCCCCACACACAGACTAACGCTTCTATATCTATAGGTATGTATAGTATTGAGTGACTGAAACAAAAATAATCTTTATAACATATTTGCTCGTAAAGGGTCACTTATTTTACCAATTTCAATATCGTTTTGTATCTCATTACGCGCTTGTGCGGTAATGTAAAGTAAAACGCACGTGTGAGGTAATGTAACGTAAAACGCACAGTTTATCAAGATGTCTAAAAACGAACGATTAGCAATAGTACATTACTGCCGCGGCCCGCAACAGAGGCATTGATGGATGAGCGTGTGTCCATCAATGCCTGGTTGAAGCCAAGGCTTGTTGCTTTTCTCAAATAATGCGCGAAAATCCAAAACATATCAAGTTTTATTAAAATTGTGAACCGTCTGAACTGAACGATCACGACTTAGGGTTGTCACAATACTTTGGGCAAATCAAAATACTTTTGGCCATATCTCCGGAACGGCTAGTGCTAGAAACATGTTCATGTACTCAAATGAAAGGGCTCGACGTGATCCATCTGAATATAATATATAAAAAAAACACCCTGTATATATAATTTTTTATTAAACAATTTCCGCGCATTATTTGAGAAAACTGCTGTACAAGCCTGCAATCAGTGTATTTCATGCGCTTTTTCTTTTCGCTGTATTGTTTTTATTTGAAAATGTCGTCAAGTAGTGATTATAACTGCTTTAACAAGTAATTAAACATTTATTAGTTTTCCGAGTTTTATTTATTTCCTCGCAAATATGTTATAAAACGTCGTATGACATACGTGCGCTTTGAAAATTACAGCCTCTGCTTTCTTATGGCCCTCGCCTACGGCTCGGGCTAGCAATATCGCCTTGGCTGTAATTTTCAACTTACCGCACTTATATCATAATGTACTATTATGATTGAGTGATGGTTACATTATTTTCAGGTGGCGCTAAGGACTTGGCGATGTTACCGTTCGATGCGATGGCAGGCCCTCCAGAATCGTACATGGGTTGCATCAGAAATCTTCACGTCAATAACGTTCTCTTGCCTTTGGAACAGCAAAATATACAAGGTACCAAGCAATATAATCCGAGATCAGGAATACCTGTTTGCCATCCCAACTCTGTATTTAACAGTAAGGTTTGATGTAATGTTCAATGAGATCGTATTGTTTATGGCAGAGGGTCATAATTTAGGTGACTGCGATGGCACTCCATGCGGGGGGGAGACTTGTGGCGGCGGCACGTGCGTGGTGGAGAACGGGCGGGCGAGGTGCGCGTGCGCCGGCGGCGGCGCGGCGCGGCCCGTGGGCACGCGTTGCCGCCGGCACGCGGGCTGCTCGGCGGCCGCGTGCGCGCCGCCCGCCGGCGCGTGCAGGGCCGGCACCTGCGTGTGCGCCGCTGGATACACAGGACTTGATTGTGAACGTAGTGAGTATACTTACTTTCTGCTACACAGATATGCACAGTCAACAAAAAAGATAGGTAGGTAATAAGCAGGCACATTACCAGGGCTATAGTATACTCTCTGTAATGTACCTGATTACTTACCTTTATTGTTGACTGTACAACATTGAGAGCGTCAGTGGCGTAGGGGATAAGACGTGGCCTATCATATCGAAAGGTCCGGAGTTCGATCCCCGGCTGGGCCATGTACCCAATGGGTTTTTTCTCGAAACTTAAGTACATTTACTGACTGCTCTTAAACGGTGAAGGAAAACATCGTGAGGAAACCTGCATACGCCGAAGAAGAAATTCTTAGGCGCATGTGAAGTCCACCAACCCGCACTGGGCTAGCGTGGTGGACTATAGCCCGAACGCCCTCGTTGAGAGCGTAGGCCTAAGCCCCAGCAGTGGGTACATTAATAGGCTGTTGATGATGAACAACATTGACAGAATTAACCAGCTTTTGCACTGTCACAGAGGGTTATAATATCTAGTTCTGTGAAAGAGAGCGTCAGTTATTTTGCGCGTATTTTTCTTTCTTTTCTCTGCAATAATTAGGTATACTTATAAGTTAATGGGCGGTATGCTGACCAACGTATCCATACATTACTTACTAGCTGTTGCCCGCTACTTCGTACGCGTGGATTTTGGAAATAGGTACCTATCTGTGCTATGTATAAACATCGCCTAGTTATAATTTTCCGTTGGTAAAATCACCAGATTTTAAGTTATACCTTCAGGAACGCAACTGTGAAAACAGTATCCAATTTGGTTAAGTAGTTTTTGCGTGATGCCGGAATAAACATAATATAGACAGAAACTCTAAAAATTATTGTTTTGGCTTCTATTGCTCTTAAAAAAACCTCTTCTTTTTCTTAAATATCTCCTATTTCTATGAATATCGTCTAGTTACGTTATATGATTTATCTAAAAATTACGATTATTTATTTAAATGTACATTTTCGTGGTCTTACTTTAATTTAAGATGCTATGTTACTTAGAAGGAATTGATTCTGATGATTGACCCTTTCCAGTGATGTCATAAAAATACAGGATGCTTTTTTAAAAAAAAATCGGTTCGATTTCCGGCTGAGGCAAGGTGACGTTTCATAAATCTTTGAATGCAGTTTTATTTAATTTGGAAATAAAAGAATCCTTTGAGTAAAATGTGCTATCTTCAGTATTTAGAATACTTTCCCTCCAACTACGGTCCATAATTTCCAACCTTGCTTACTTATAATGAATACTAAAATCCCTACATACAATCACCCAGAATCCGAAAACCAACAGATATGCTCGTCGCACAAATGTTGGCCCCGGGTGGGAATCTGGGAATCAAACCCACGACCTTTAGCTCAGTAGGCAGGGTCACCACCCATAGTCACCACTCACCACCAACAAAGCCAACGGCCAGTGTAGAAAACAAATCAGTAGGTATTCGATACCGAGAGCCCCTGGAACCGGTCACTATAGGGATTTTGTTACACCTGTATGTCAGTCAGTCAGGGTTTATAATAAAACTGGCAGACCCCCGCGACCTCATTCGCGTTTTAAAAGAAGGCTATATACATGACACACTATTAAGCTGTACATGCAATGCTTCCAACCAACCAAACAACCCGCGAACAAACGCGCGTACAAACGCGCGAAAAAACGCGAAAAACAAACCCGCAACCAACCAACCGAAAAAAAACAAACAATTAAACAAACAAACAAAAAATAAACTGAGATTCAGCACCCCCGACAACCTAGAAAATGGTAAAAGCATCGCATCGGTGCGTTGCCCGTGATAACCACCAGATCAAATGGTATCGAATCTTCTTGTGTTAGTACTCCTTGCTAAGTAATAAATAAAGTCTTCTACTTTTTACATGAAATCTTTTTTCTTCATATGGAAAGCCAGTTGCCGATTTGCGTGCATTTTGGTTGCCATGGAGATATTTCTTGTTATTTTGCCTAGTAAATAATTAATTTATTTGTTTATTAAAAATTACGTGTGATTTCAAATTTTGCGCATATTAGTTCTCGATTCAATATTTGTATATTTTTTTACTGAACAATTTGGTATACAGAAAATTCAAAGTTACGATTTCAAGTGTCAACTTACTAAAGCCTAACGTCCTGATGAATTTCTGAAATATTCGCCGACTTACTACACTTTATTACATTTTGTGGCTGCTCCTTTTTACAAAACCCAATACCAAATATCCTATGTTCATTCTCTAAGAGTATTTATTACCTATCCTACAGCGAAAGAATTATTGAGATCGGTTCTGTAATTACAAAGATTAGCTCCGTCACACATCCAAACATCCATCCAAACAAATTGTACCCCTTTTATTATTAGTATAGAATACCTATGGTAGATTGCAGAGCAGACATTTTCAAATTAACCAGGCTACTCTGACCTGTAAGTTCATACAAATGTTAGGAAATGAGAGGTTTTTATTGATGGTTGATATATCTCTACCATTTTTTGAGATTTTTGTGATTTTTTATGTTATCCCGGGATATACACTGTCAGTATACAAAGTTTCGTCAAAATCCGTCCAGAGGTTTAGGCGTGATGCGCGTTCAGACAGACAGACAGACAGAAAGACAGACAGACAGACAATAATTTTAAAAACTGTTCTAACATGTTCAGTTACTCATTTAAAGTCGCCCTGGTTGGTTTTTTTCCGAATATATTCAATGTACAGACTTTTTGGACTTTACGATTTTATTATATGTATAGATAAATGCAAAAACACCTTTTGAATTTCGGGCTTTTTTTTTAAATTTCCATTGTACGGCGGCAGGGCGGGCGGCAAAATTCTTTTCATTGCTTAAAATTATTGCAGATGACTAAATCTACACCTGTACCTAAGTATGAGTTTTAACATTAACTTATTTCAGAAATAAATGTGACTGTACCTCAATTTAACGGCGACGCACTCCTGTCGCTCGGCCGAGTGCCCACCTCGGGCGGGCGGCGCGCGAGCGAGCAGCGGCTGCGCCCCGCGCCAGCGCTCCCCTCCTACCTCGCGCTCAACGTCACCACGGCCGAGCCGAATGGGTTGCTGCTTTGGGTCACTATGGTAAGCTGAGCATTCTTCGGTTTTTCTAGTTTTCTTCTCTGAAATAAGTTTACAACACATTCAGACAAACATGTTGGAAATTAATGAATTTCAAAAGAAAATAATGAAATTGAATGTTACAATATTTCTAAATTATTAACATTGAACTCACTGGTTACTGGCAAGTTACTGTAGAGTGTTGTGAACTAGATAATACATATATTTATTAATTAATCCAACAACTGCTTGAACTTTAAATTTACGCAGGTAGGTACACAGCCAGGAGGATGACCTTCTTGGTACCTACGCAGACACCACAAACGGAATGAATTAAATGATTATTGTCTTAAAATAGACTACTAGGTTAATTGTACGTATAGGTAACTTGCTTCACTGCCAACAGTGTTTAGTCATGTGACATTATATGTCCTATAGGAACATAGCTAACCTTAGCAATATGATTTCTGCCTTGTTGAAATATCTGTTTCAGATTTTTGGTTATTTATATGTTTACAGAACATGGACTACTTAGGGCTTGGCCTCGAAAACGGTTACCTCAAACTGGTGTGGTCTTTCCGCTACGATAACTCAACTATAGATGATTTTAGTGCCAAAGGCTCGAAGGTTAAAGGAGCTTCTAGAATGTTGTCCAGATTAGTCCCGCACGCTGGTTTTCTAGCCGATGCGGAATGGCATGCTGTTGTATTGAGATTGGAGAGAAGAAATATAACTGTGACAGTGGACCAACTCCTGGCGTACGTTGAGGAGCCAGGGCTATGGAACGAGTCTGGTTATGATGACGTTGACATGTATATAGGTGAGTTTTTTCATTATCACGGCGGGACCACACTTTAAACAAATTACTGTAAGTTTAGTTTATTGTAGGTAACTCTATGCAAAAGATAGTAAGGTAATTGATGAAGCGTCTTATTTCTTTTTCTGAGGACCTATACTTCTAACAATTATAATATATCTTACATAAATGACTAACCTAATATTATTAGGTATACATAATTCTGTATGATAAATGACCAAGTGCGTTCTAATTGCAACTCAATTAAGAGTTAAGGTGCTAGATCAGTCGCCTAACTCCTGTGTGATTGTGCTTCCGCAGGTGGCGTGACGGCAGAAGATAGTGTTATAGCAAAGAAATTGTTTCCGCACAATCTCAAAGGCTGCATCGACCACATCGCTACTAAAGAGGGAACGTACATCACCAATTATACTGAAGTTTACAGCGAAAATGTCAAGTCGTGCCAATTATTCCCATGAGTTGTATTGATGATGATTGATGGATGATGTTGGTACAGCGGTGTGGCAAACATTTATTACTCATAGTACAAAAACCTTTTCTAGTCTTCTTGATAGGACCAAAATTGTGTCTTTGATTATTTAGTTTGTAAATATATACAAAGTGCCTGTGTATTTAAGACCAGTCCTCCTTGGAATCTCGTAGCGTTAGTTGGTAATGTATTTAAGTGTATAAGATTTTTGATATTTTGTAGAAAGAAAATTAAACATTCATCGTACACAAAATATAGTTTTATTGATATATTCATGTTTAATAAATTGTATACATAACATCATCAAATATTATATTATAAACATATACATTTCGTTATACGTCACTAATTCAAACACAAATACAATATGAGATGTTATCCCCGTTAATCATTTATATTATCATTAATTTAAAACGTTTAGTTTCAACACAGTGTAGTTTCCATTGGCATGCATGTTCAATACTACATGTCCCGCACAAGAAGCTCATGGACATCTGTACATTCACAAAACTTCCATTTATAAGCAAGATGTACATTCACAAAAGTCGTAGAATTCATTAGGCCTATTTACAAGTGGAATAAAGTTGGAATGCTTGACTGTAGTACACAATATAATAGCTTGTAATTGGTGTATTGTACAACATGTAACATTTGTTTAGGAACATCGATTCCTTTACGACACTATAAGAATCTCGATAAATTTCTAAAAAATAAATATTATATTAAGCGTTAAAGAATAAATAAATTGTTAATTGCACATTGCACATTTATTATAAAATTTTCGAAAATTATGAAATAGTTATTTTGTAGGACCGCAAGCTGTGCTTACTGGTTTCAATGTATGCCTTATATGTAACACAGAAATAAATCAGTAAATCTTGATTTATTTCTATGCCTTCGTAGGACACAGGCACAAAGTGAATTTGGTTATTAAAACGAGTCACTGAACAAAAAAATAGGAATGTTTCGGATAACAACAATAAATATTATAGAAAGAATAGAATAAGCTGATCACAGGAGAAGTAAATATTACATATTTACGAAGTATTAAAGCCTATTGATGCGGCACGGTCCTCTCGTCCCCATACCCAGTAGACGAATATACATAATTTATACTATTTTATATTAACGCGGGGGTTTGTTTGGCTAGTAGACATTGAATGCTATATTTCACGACAATGTTCAACGTTATCATTATGTACGTTATTATTCCCATAAATCTTCAAACAACATTTAATAATATGTAATGACACTAATAAACATCAAAGTTTAAAATGTAAATCCCATATAATAATTAATACTCTACATTTCAATTAATGAATACAACAATACAGATTTTATCTATTTACAGTGAAGCAATATGTCATTAAAATTATAAGGGATTAATATGACAAAATCAGTTAACAAATGTTCTAATAATATTAGAGAATAATGTATGAACACTAATACGGGATTATTTTGTTGCATGCTAAACTCGGATATAATTCCCTAGTACATAGATTTCCACAATTCCTTGTATTATACCGGGTGGTAACAATCTCAATAATTCGTAATCTCTAAATTTATAAACAAATTACTCTATAATTAATTATATAATGTCATTAATAAAAGGTCATGTTACATGAATAAAAACTAAGTATTCAGAGTACAATATGTATCATCGGATTGTTTTTCCACGTCAGTGTTGGCGCGGCTGTGCTGTTTACATCCACCGGTCATCAGTTACCACAGCTGCGGAGGGGGCAGGCGCCCTCGGCCTTCGCCCTTCGACGCTACAGCCAATGTAAATAGCATAGACTACTCGTCATCAAAAATTACGAAACATTCTGAAACATTTCTATAGAAAGAAAGCTTTTTTATTTTAAAATCAGTCTCATTCGCATAAGGAAGTGATCACAGCACACACACTGGAGACTCGTTGCAGAGTAAGGGCCATGCACGGCCCTCTTAACAGAACTATAATAATAGAGCACCTTGGTTGCTATCTCGCTATACTTAAATCTGATAAAATATGCAACACTGTTTGAAAACACTAAAATATAAAAAGTATGGAAAACATACAGAGTCAAGAAGACTAATAAAATATTGGAAGTACAATACAACTATTTAGACAAATATATTATTGTATTCATAATAATAATTTATTATAATAATTTGATTTCGATATATATTACGATAAATAAATAGAACATCGCGTGTCCTGTTAATTTAACAAGAAACGAAATAACAAGTTACAAGCATAGACTAGATGTGAAGATTATTTGAAATATAGAGTCGGCATACAGGGGAGCGTCTCGCCGCACAAATGTACGTTTACAGAAATGGCAACTTCACATAATACGCATAAAACATTTTACACATGTGAGCCGTAATATTTCCAAGAGCTATTCAAACACCAACACTCAACATAAAACGTGTGCTAGGCCGTGAGGCGCGAGGGCCGTACGCCGGCGCCCGTCACGCTTCTCTCAATATATTCCGATAAAAATAAACATGCGAAACAATCTCATTCGCAATGTCCGTCTACATCTAAACGAGCTCATTCCTTTGATTTATTTAATTAAAAACACCTATATAATATAAGACCCTTTACTTCGTAGATGGTACCACTAAATGTTAAATTGGTGGCACTGCACATTCACCGATATCATTATCTACATTGTATGTACATATAAATAATGTTAACAAATAACCATTTTGTGTGCACTTACCTAATGGATAGTCGCGAATCGGTACAGAAGCGAAAGGCATTCGTACGAAACTACGTTACTGGGTACGTCCAATACAAAAGGATCTGTTCCAAATAAATACAAGTTTACATAATCTTTTTCATCTTATCATACGATATAAAATATGCCGTTAAAATTATAATATACGATAGTAGACAATTTCGGAAATATTACACTATCATAGATAGATAACTTCGAGTCTTCACCACATAAATATAGAGATAATGGAAAACCACACTCGTTCGGTGCGGACGTCGCGCGACATCCACCGGTCACACGAAACCCAGGATATAAAACTCGTAATATACTTAACATGTCGTCGATTGGGTTGGGCGTGCCGCGTGTGTCCACGTGTGCTTGTGTGCGCGATAAATTCGACGGTAGAGTGTGTGTCGGCGGCGCTCGTCGCTCAGAGCAGGGCGAGGGCTCGCGGGCGCGCCGCCGCCAGCGCGCGTCACGGCCGCGGCTCCACCAGCCGCTGCAGCAGCAGCGCCACCGCCACCGCCAGCAGGAGGAACCCGCCCGCCATCAGGAGCGCCGCCTGCAACCAACCACACCACACCTCTATATTCTATGAACGACAACATCAATCAATCAATATATATAAAAGAAACTGACTGACTGATCAACGCACAGCCCAAACCGCTGAGCTTAGGGAATTGAAATTTAGCACAAAGCTTCCTCATAATATAGCTCTGACACTAGAGGACAACCCATAAGCGCGACACAGACAGAGCGGTGCGGAAGCGTGGCGGTGACGTTTTTTTTATAATGTTCGAAATAGTATGAAGGGCTTGAAAAAAAAGCGCCACCGCCACGCTTTCGCACCACTCTGTCTGTGTCGCGCTTTAACTGGACCAGTTAAGCAAGTGATGGCGCTTTAACTGCAAGTGATCAAGTGCTATCTACAGTTAAGCAGAACTGAGTCTTTTCGAAATAAAGGCCAAACTTCCAATTGGAACCGCTGCACGCTGAGCGAATGGGTCATTCCCTGGCACAGTAAGCCCCGTTACGACTGTGGCGCCGCTCACCTGTCTGGGCGTGAGCGCCCTGGAGGCGCGCACGCGGCGCGCGCGCGCGGGCGGCGGCGGCGCGGCGGGCACGGCGAGCCGCGCGGGCGGCGACCACGCGCCCGCCAGCCCGCCGCGCACCGCGCACACGCGCACCGCGTACTCCGCGCCCGCCTCCAGCTCCTCCAGCTGGAACTGCGTCTCGCTGCCCTCGTACACCTGCGTACACAGCGCTGGTAAATAACGTCACTCACAAATGGCTGTATAGCGTCAGTGGCGTCGTGTGGATAACGCGGCGCGGCCTGTCATGTCGGTCCGAGTTGGATCCCCGGTCGTGGCATGTACCAATGGGTATTTTCTCGAAACTCAAGTACATTTTAAAAATAATATTTTGGACAAATTCACATAAGGCTGTTTAGTTCCATATTAAGCCGAAGCTTGTGGATTTTACAACTGATAAACATACATACCTATATATATACTTACTTTTTTAAATAAATCACTTAAAAACATACAAACACCCAGAATCTAAAAACCAACAGATCAGATGCTCATCACACAAAATGTTGGTCCCGGGTGGGAATCGAACCCACGACTCGTTGTCGTCGATGTCACTTTCAACTAAGCCAACAGGCCAACATTTACTGACTGCTCTCAAACGGTGATCGAAAAACATCGCGTGGAAACCTGCATATGCCGAAAAATAAATTCTTAGGCGCATGTGAAGTCCACGCACTGGGCTGGCGTGGCGTCATATAGTCAAAGTCAAAACTATTTTATTGCATGTAAGTACACTGGGTACATTTATACAACGTCAATTTTTTATCTACCACCGCTTCCAAGGTGTTATATAATATAGAGCTGGGAAGAAGTATGGAAGAAGTATATATAGTTCTCTCAACTAGGGCTATAGCTCTAACGCCCTCCTTGAGAGGGTAGGCCTGAGCCTCAACGGTACGGGGACATATTAATAGGCTATTTGATTTGATCAGCAAACTATCAGATTTTATTGATTTGACAAATGGCTAACGGAGAATGATTTCTCTACGATGATGATGAAATGCTATAGGAGACTGTACAGGGTAAATTTTTCAAGTGGGCGTAGATGACCAAATCCTAAACTACAAGTAATAGCGAAAAATGCTCAAAGGAGAGTGGGGGCCGATTTTGATAAAAACTAAAATTGTATCATTACATTTTAGAAAAAAAGTAATAAATCGAACGTATTGATTTTGAAAAAAAAAATACACATGCTGTATTATTGCACTATCCGATAGTGCCGTTTGACTTAAAAAATTACCCTGTATAAACTTACCTGTTTGAATACGTTGTCCTTGCCGCGCGCGCACTGCAACACGTATGTGGCGTCGTCGAGCGCGTCCCAGGCGACGCGCGCGTGGCGCGGCGCGGGCAGCGCGAGCTCCGGCGCGCGCGGCGCGGGCGGCGGCGCGGCCGCGGTGCGCGCGGACACCGGCGCCGACCACTCGCCGCGCCCGCCGCGCTCGTCGCTCGCGCGGATACGGAACTCGTACGTCGTCGCCTCGCGGAGCTTCTTCACCTGAGATACAAGTCGTGTCAGTTAGCCAACTGTTTAAATAATTAATTTTAGATACATGGTTTCGTAGCAACATTTACTTCTTGTACCTACACAAATATCACAATAAAATAACGCAAGTTTTTTTTAAAATGTTTGGGTTAGATTCCCGATTGATGTTTTTTTTAAAAATCAATGAATGCAGTTTTTCTTATCTTCAAAATCGACGACAAGGTTCCTTTGAATATTTTTCTATCTCGTAGTTTCGAATGTTCCCATACTGACCCACGTAGTCGACACCCTGTATACAATAAGTAAATTACCTTGCATGAGCGCGCGGAGCCGCGGTAGACGGAGCGGAACTCGCGGCCGTCGGGCGCGCGCATCTCGACGCAGTAGTGCGCGCCGTCGCCGGCGGGCGGCCACTCGAGCCGCAGGTGGTTGTGCGCGAGCTGCGCGACGCGCGCGGTCGGCGGCGCGGGCGGCGGCGGCCGCGTGGCGGCGCGCGCCTCTTCCGACCACTCGCCCAGCCCCAGCTCGTTGAGCGCCGCCACGCGCACGCGGTACGCGGTGTCGGGCGCCAGCCCCTCTACCAGCCGCTCGGGCGCCGGGCCCTCCGTGTCGAACGCGGCGTCTCCCACTTCCACGCGGTAGTGCAGCACGTCTGCACCGTGGCAGGCAGGCGCGCGCCACTGCAGCCGCAGGGAGTCGGCCGTGGCCTCGTGGCGCAGGCCCGAGGGAGCGGCGGGCGGCGCGCGCGGCGTCAGCGCGTCGCGCACTCCCGACCACGCGCCGCGCCCCGCGCAGTTGGTCGCGCACACGCGGAACAAGTACGGGGAGAAGGGCGTCAGCTTGCCCACCACGCAGCTCGTCTCCAGCCCCCGGTACACCTCCGCAAACGCGTCGTCCGCGTTGGTGCCGCTCATCTCCAGCCGGTAGTCGAGGACGGGCGCGCCGTTGTCGCGCGGCGCGCTCCACTCGAGGCGGGCGGAGCGCGGGCTCTCTACGGTCGCGACGGGCGTGTCCGGCGCGTCGGGCGGCGCGGGCGCCGTGGTGAAGGCGAGCGCCGGCGACGGCTGGCCCGCGCCCACCCTGTTGCACGCGATCACCCACAGTTTATAGTCGCGGCCGGGCGCCAGCTCGCGTACGACGCACTCGCTCTGCGGCCCCTGGTGCGCCAGTCGCACGTCGCCATCCGGGTCGGCCACCTCGAGCCGGTACTCGGTGATGGGCGCGCCGCCCGTGCAGTCGGGCGCCCGCCACCGCACCGACAGTAGCGTGGCTCGCGGCTCGGCGAGCGGCTCGGGCGCGCCGCACACGCCGGGGCACATCGCCTCGGTGGTGACGGTCTCGGGCGGCGACCACTCGCTGTCTCCGGCCGTGTTGGCGCAGCGCACGCGAGCGCGATACGGCGTGCCGGGCTGCAGCCGATCGCAGTGCACCTCGCGCTCCGGTCCCTGGTATGCGCACCGGTACCCCTCGCCGCCATCCAGCTCCAGCGTGTAAGACTCGACGGTGGCGCCGCCGTCGTCGGCCGGCGGGTCCCACCTGAGCCGGAAGGCGCGCGAGTGGATCTTGCCGCGAGGGGCGGGCCGGCCGGGCGCGCCGGGCCGCTCCGGCAACGTGCGGTACGCGACCTCCGCCGACCAGGGGCCCTGCCCGTCGGCGGTCTCGCAGCGCAGGCGGAACCGGTAGTCGGTGGCGCGGCGCAGCTCGCCGCACACGCAGGAGCGCTCGGCCCCCGTGTACACGGGCCGGAAGCCGTGGCCGAGCGCCGCGTCGTCCATCTGCAGCGTAAACTCCTCGTCGGCGCGGCGGTCCCAGGCGAGCGCGAGCGCGTCGGGCGCGGCGCGGACGAGGGCGGGCGGCGCGGGCGCGGGCGGCGGAGAGCCCGCCGTCCACACGACGGTCTCGTCGCTCCACTCGGCGCGGCCGCACTCGTTGACGGCGGCGACGCGGAAGCGGTAGCAGGTCTGCGGGCGCAGGTTGCTGACGGTATGCTGGCGCGTGCGCGGGCGAGTGAGCTCGTGGAAGCCCTCGCCGGAGTCCATCTCGAGCAGGTAGTGCGTGAGGCGCGCGCCGTTGTCAGCGGCGGCGGCCCAGCGCAGCAGCAGCGAGGTGCGCGCGCGCTGCGTGACGCGCGGCGCGGGCACGCGGTCGGGCGGCGCGGCCGGCGCGCGGAACGTGGCCGCCTCGCTAGCCGCGCCCGTCAGCGCTCCCGCGCGGATCTGCAGGCACACAGAGTACTCGCAGCCGGGCCTCAGATCTCGCACCCTGTTCGACAATACAATTCAAAGTATAATTAACCACATAACTTAAACATCTTTGCGTTAGTTTTATAATTTGTGATGTTGAAAATAATGATATTTAAAAAACTAACCGACACGACAGGGAAGCTCCACTGTAGATTGCTTTATACCGGCCGCCGCGGTCGCCCAGGAGTAGGTCGTAAGTCAGGTCGTTGGGAAGGTTCACACCCTCAGGCAGCGGTGAGTTCCATTGTACTAAGGCGCTCGTCGGCGTCATATCGCTGACCTGAAAAATTACACAAATTGCCAAATGAATCGTTTGAATCCGCCGACGTTTCGTCATTCGTTCATTTCGTTATTAATAAATTTATTTATTGTAGTAGACCCTTACTTTACTTATATCTGATCTATTTAGGAGGCCGTGACGTAACCCTTTAATATTTTGTTGAGTATAATAATTCAACAAAATGTAGCATTCATTAAGAAAACAAGATAACTAGTGTAAGATTAGTTAAAGAATTAAGTTATAGGTCTAATTTAACTTTACATAAATCTAAAAACATAACTCGACTGTTTCTTTAAAAAGCAAATAAAATAAACGTTTGTGCACTGAATCACAACGCTTTGCAAAGACACGAACTATCATCGCAAAGGCAGTAAAGTAAAACATTACTTAATTACTATTATTGAGTAAGCACTTCGACAGTATCATGTCTAAAATGCAAGGTAAATAAAATAAATATAGTAAAGACAGATTCATGGCGTAGAAATATCCGCTAGAGGATGTGTATCGCGAGTGCTATAGAACTATTTCGCCTTCGAAATACGCCAAACTGACCGCATAAAGACATTTCTTCGGTTCATTTGAGGTGGTCTATCACTTTAAGACATTTCTTTCAACATTTGTTTATAAATTATATCTATACTGACTGATATAAAAAGTTGAAGAGTTTTTTTTTTGTCTGTATGTTTGTTAGTTTGTTTGAACGCGATAATCTCTGGAACTACCCGGTCGGATTTTTTAAATCTGTTTGAATTTGATATCTCAATTCTAGAGGAAGGTTATAAGGCTATTAAACATCATGCAACGACCCTTAGGAGCCGAGCAAAAAGAAAGTCAGAAACCACTTATAAAAAGCGGGCGAGGCCGCGGAAACAGCTAGTGTAATGTAATTGTAGTGCACCAGTACGCTTACCATGAGTTGACAACGTTAATACTTGCTAGCGACACGCTAGCGACTACGTAAAAAACTGTCTATCCGTCTTTCGTAATTAGTCGAAAAGTTGGTAGGCGTACAGAGTATATAATATGGAGGGCTAACCTGCGGCGTGCGCGTGGCGGTGAGCAGGTCGAGCACGGCCTGCGTGTCGTCATCGTCGCCGTGCACGGACGCGCCGGCGGAGGAGCCCTCGCCCTCGGACCACGCGCCGCTGGACGCGCCGCCGCTGCCCCCGCTGCCGCCGCCGCGGCCGTTCACCTCCTTGCGCGGCGACAGCGTCGGAGTGCTCGCGCCAGAGTTCAATTCTGTAAATTAGTTTCATGGATTTTATTTTATTTTATTTGGAACACTTATACGAATGCATAAAAAACTTAATTATCACTTAGCTATTGATTAGTGTCCACAGCTAAATTGCGACACATTTTGAATGATCTTATTTGATTTCTGAATTTTCTGACATGCAGGTACCTACTTAAATTAGTTAGATCCTCAATTCTAATTGTTGTAACCATGCAGTCTACAGGACACAGGTAAATGTTCTTTAAACCTGGTCCTGTCTAATGAGGCACTCACCTATTCCATTATTCCTATTAGTGTGTTGCTTGCGCTCCAGTTTCTGTTTGAGTTTGGAGTACTGTCGCTGGGTTCGTTCATCCTTCTGATACACCGGTGGGGGAGGGGAGTGTTGCATGTGGTGCGGAGGAACGTGGTGGAAGTGAGGTGGGTACCCCGCGTTGTAGAAGTGTTGTGGCCCACCCGCACCGTTAGCCGGCCCCTGGAATATAAAAGACATCCGTATGTAAATATTGTGTAAGCAACAACACTGTAAAACTTTATTTTTATTTTTTTAAGTACTGAGATTTAGACAAAAACAGCACAATTTACTTAAATGCCAATAGAAATTGGACCTATCTTTACGAATTTTTGTTGATATATCGCCAGTAGGAGTTGAACCCATGGCATTTGGTGTTGAAAGCAAAATCTAAGCCTATGGGTGCCAATAGGGTTGCTGAAACATTAGTTACAGTTCATAAATTTAAGAAAGAAAGAAAGAAAAATATATTTATTGGCTTATAAATAAACCAAAAGGCCCCAACTCAGCATGGTGCTGCGTTCGAGAGCCCGGCGCTGGTATTCCTCGTTGATCGAATTAATTAAAATTAATAAAAGTTGTTGTTGAAAACCCTACATAATTAAATTTAACTAAAAACAACACCTGTGTATGAATATTTGCAGCATATGTTTAGGTATAATCCATATCACCATACTAGTACCTACCCAATAATAATTCACACACATTTTATAGAAACACACTAACCTTCCCAGTTCCTTTCGGCGGTGGATTATCTTTAGATGCATCAGGACCACTCATGTTCGCTTAGATAAATTTTAAGGCATTTAGAGAAGAGTAATCCATGAACAAGGGCACAGAAATTCGAATCAAGAGTGTGAGCGTGCGTCAGCGCCACGTCGGTACTACGGCCAACAAGCGCGATAACACACAACCAATACAATGCGACCACGATCAGATAACTATCGAATATACACACAATCTACCAGCTCCACTGTTCACTAAAAATAGTCGGTTAATTCAATATACCTGAGCGCAAATATTTTTAAAGCAGTTTTAAATTTACAAGCGAAACAATCCGTAGGTACCTAGGTAAATCAACGGAAATTGTTTGCACAGACGGTGAACACAAACCTACTTAAGCACTACATGCACTTTGTTCATTTTTGAGTTAGTTTTATAATATAATTTCGATGTTGAAGACTTGAGATACAATACATTCAAAACCGCGGCAGATCTATTTTAATAAAAACTTGAGGAGTTATTAAAAACGAGTTCATTTACCGATTATCTAATTTTAGGATGTTTGTTTTCTGTAAATTATTTTAGAACCAGGAGGGTACGCAAGCAAAGCAAACAAAAACAAAGTTAAATAAATTAAACGTACGTCAGTCAGTCGTCATGCGTGACAGACATATGACAGCAGACGTCAGTCAGTCAGTATTCATTCATTATTTCATTCTTCATTCATTCATCTTCATTCAGTACAGTCGACCACTAATTTGGTTGGCCTTCCGCCACATTGGTACAATTTCCGTATTTGTACAAATGCATTGGAAGTCGAGATTCGTACAATTTTTAACAAATGAGTTTCCTCATTTGTACAAATTGTACAGACCAGGGGACAGGGGCTTAGCTTGCTAGAATTGCCAAACGTGTACATGCAGCATAACGTTTTCGGTTATGTTTTGGATTTGGTAATATCGTTCAGAATTAGCGCGATAGGTACACACAGACAGAGAGTATTGGAATTTGTTTGGACTTTCTTTTGGCGGGAGCCCAAGTAACATTTATGTTCATCTCCTCTATTTTATTTTCCTAAAATATGTTTGTAAGGTTTTTTTGTTTAATTGTGATTGTGATAATAATAAATACAATCAAAAATGCACATATATTGACAAATCGTGAAATAAACTAGGATGCAGTTGTAATATAACGAGGTGCCTGCGATCATGATAGTATGTATTCACGATCGCAAATCCGGCGGTTACTGCTATACTGCGAAATACTGTGAATTGTGTTTTGTAGGTAAATTGTATTTTATTGAAAATATGTAGCTATGTACCTATGGCATGAGTTTATTTAAAGTAGTGTGAAACTGCACATTTATCTAGGTATTATTGACCGAGCGAGCGAAGCGAGCGAAGCGAGCGAAGCGTCTCAGTTTCGAGGTTGGCCAAAAATGCTATTGTCCGTCTTTCAGTCTTTCTGTCATTCTGTCCGTCTGTAATTCTCTACAGGTCGCATTTTTCAACCGATTTTGACAAAAATTTGGCATAGGTATAAATTAATTAAGCCGACAAAATGAGTAGAATAAAATTTTGAAAAAGATTTTTTTTAGAGTACCTACCATACTCGCAAAGTGGGAGTGAACTTTTTTTTTCTTGTGAATCCCATAGTGTGGGATATCGTTGGATAGGTCTTTTAAATATTGCTGGTGTGTGAAAACCATTTTTTCGATTTAGGGATCCGTTGGCGAAATATTAAGCTTTAAAGCGGTAATTTTTGTTAGAGTCACGTGTCCCCCCCCCCCTGCCAGCTAAACGGTTGCTTCTGGAAATGTGAAAAAATTCACGGCAGTAGCATATATAACGTAGTTAAAAGGAAAACTATGACGGCTAAGTAGGTTCAATTAGTTTTTGAGTAATAGTCAATTAACTTAAGAAAGTCGAAAATTTTAATTATGTTCATAAAATTGCATACGAAAAATGGGAAATAATTTTTTTCGCGTGAATTCCATGGTGTGGGGTATCGTTGGATAGATCTTTCAAAAATATCGCGGGTGTGTAAAAACATTTTTCGATTCAGGGATCCGTTTGCGAAATATTAAGCTTTAAAGTGCTAATTTTTGTCACTTTAGTACTTAATCTGTCTCCAACTGCAAAATTGACTTCTGTTCGTTTCTTTTAGGTTTGCTTTATAAAGGCTGGCGAGGTCTACTGTTCTCACGGAACTACTAGTATAAATACTCGTGTGATAATTTAAAAACCGTACGGCTCGTTTTTAGGATTTCGTACCTTCCAAAGAGGAAAAAAGGAAGCTTTACCTATAGGATCACTCCGTTGTCCGTCTGTCTGTCTGTTTTAAAACTCACACTCATCTTGTAATGATCTTAAATATACTATTTAGTACCTACCTACATTTAGTTCAAATTATTTTACACAGCTTGCCAATGAACTTTAGTTTCTCACCGACTTCGCAAAAAGGAGGAGGTTGTATGTTCGGCTGTGTGTATTTTTTCTATTTTGTTGTACTATTTGCGACAATGTATTCAAATTGCTATTAGTCGAAGTATAACTTGATTGAACCTATTGACATATCAACTAGATACCTACTTAAGTACTTATTATTTAATTTATAGAACGTTCATTACGTCGAAAATCAATTATCTTGAGGCTGAAAAGCGTAAAACACTAAACGATAAATATATAAAACCTAACATGAAGAAGTGTTAACTAAGTACCTAGACATACTCTGCAATATTACCGTCAATATACAAATGTCACATTTTTATAGACGCAAATTGAGAGGTTTGTAAAATAAAATCTGATCTGCGTCGGCCTTGCTAGGCCAGTGAACTAGCTGGGTAGATGTGCGAAGCGACTATTACTACATGACTATATTCGCATCGGTTGCCAAGTACGTTACGAGTACACAATAATAATAATAATAATAAACATTGTTGGTAGTATTTTGCGAGGCATGGCAGAATTATCTTGGGTCTAAAAAAGAGGCAGGACAGTGAAAGCTCGGAAATAGAACAGCGTATTACCTGTATTGTAAAGTTGGACATTTACATACATACATATCTTCACTGAACAAGCATATGGTATGAAAGCAGGGCCCTGTGCTGTTGGGTTTGTTCCTGTTTCTTCCCTTCGGCGACATACAGGTGGAAACAGAGTAGTTTCAGTTTAAGACAGAATTGACGTCAAAAAAAAATAATTGTATTCCAATTTTGAATAAACGAATTTTGAATTTGAATTTTCGAAGACCAATCGGGCGTTCCAGCCTAGACCAGGTATCAGGCTCATGGAGCGCTATTTTCGAATCGCTCGCCTCGCTGCGAGCGATAAATTCTACTAATTTTCCTTCGACTTCCGAGTATTAATGATCGCCGGACATCCGATACAAAAGTTAGTAGAATAGACCGCTCGATGCGAGGACAGCGATTCAAAAATAGAGCTCCTAGCGTCTTCAGAGATTGAAGTTACTGAAGAAATAAAAAGACTGGCTTCTTTCACCACTTCCTGATATTGTTACAGATAGTAATCTTAGTGATAAACTAATCTATCAAATAAATCTGTGTGATAGACTATATAAAATATATAAGATATAGGCAATCAGATACCTGTGAAACCAAAAAAATAGGCTATCTGTCAGATAACCTGCAAATAGGGTATCTGGGACTTGATAAGCAAGCGGTGTAAGAGGCCCTGAATGCTTCGAAAACTAATGTTCCGGTATTTGAAAGAGCGACCAACCCGTTATCTTGGCCACGATCTTGACCAAACGTTCGTTCGGCGACTTCAGTTTAGACCGCTTGAATTTACTTTTGCCCTTGAATTTACTGACATTGGAAACCCTGATTCCACTTGCCCGGCCGCACAGTACTAAATGTGTTATTTACAGTAAAATGTGGTTGACCTTCTCGACATATTTCTCTAGTGTACAAAAGAACCGCATCAAGATCTGACCTTTACAAACAGATCAGTTTGCGGCGCGGATCGAGGCGGACGGACGGAGGAGCGCGGAGTCACCGGTCGGTATGGTAGGTACCTACTACGTACCCACCTACTCATAGCCTTATGTGATTTGCCGGACAGGACATCCGAGTCCAGGGGGCCAATCGCGCTAATTCTGAACGATATTATTACCAATATTTACCAAATCCAAACCATAACCGAAAACGTTATGCTCCGCAATTAACGATCCGCAAGCGGTGTGCGGCCGCGCTCTGCAGAGTGCGCCGCACCACCAACACCATCCTGGCCGCCATAGGCGACAGGCTGGACAACCGCTTCATTGGCCATTGGGTCAATGTACATTTAAAATATAATAAATTAAATTAATTATGATCTTGGTACTAACATAGGATAAGTGTGTGCTACTAACTCTATGGATCTATGGTCTGAAATAAAAATGTTTTTATTATTATTATTTTTTTTATTATAAGCAAACGTGTGGAGCAGGGGTTTGGCGCGCGTTTGTAAATGTTTGCCAAACGTGCACATGCAGCATGCTTTTGGTTATGGTTTGCATTTGGTAGTACCTAGTTACTATGCTTTTGTACAACACTTTTATCAGCCTATTGTGTCGTGTCTGCACGTCTGGTGAATGTACGCCTACCTTAATGCAGGCTACCCACTACTCAGCCGCACACAGTCCTCGGTATTTCTCATCGACCTTCTTCCGGCTACCTTTTGTAGCTGGCTCATCCATCTGGCAGACCCACGCTGTGTTTATTGGTTACCTAAGCTAAGGACCTATTTGCAAGACTAAAATCTCCTAAAATCTGCCCCAACCAACATCAAAAAACACGAGAGAAAAGTTGTTTTTCCTACTTACTGGCGCTTATATTTTCTGAAGATTTATCAGGGATGCACATTTAGTCACCTGCAATAATTAACTAAGTAGACGTGATTTTTAAAACACCACCCCTCGTTAGTATTGTGCGGCAGTGGTGGCGGGTGAACGGACGGGCGCGTGCGCGGTGCGTGCTCGGCGCGCGGCTAAATAGGATTGAAACGCTGGTCGAAACTTAGATTTAAACACTAAATAACAAATTAAACATTTTTTTGTGGTCTTAGGTGCACATACCTACATACTGCAGGTGAGTAATGTTTAATGTACTACACCTGTATATCAACTTACATAATGGTGCTGCGGCTGATGGTGGGGCGGGGGCTGGTGGTGGGGCGGCTGGTGGTGGGGAGGCTGGTGGTGGGGCGGCTGGTGGTGGGGATGTGGCTGGTGCGGGTGCGGCACCAGGTAGTGCCGCATGTTCTCGTCCAGCACCGGCGGCATCAGGGGCGGCATCATCGTCGCCGACGTCACCACCGGCATGCCGCCTGCAACACAGTACCAGTTTGTTACTTTAAGCTCAGAATATATAATAAGTAGGACAACTTTAAGATAGCTGTAAATGATATTTAGAAGAAAATTTAGACCAAAAATTGGAAAATACTGATAGGTACCTACCTAATTAAAACAAAAATCCTGAGACGATCAAAATCTGTATGTCTGATGAGAATAAGGGAAGGCATGGTAATAAAGTAAAACCACAGAATAGATAATAGGACAAGTCGTAAAACGGATATAAAGTAAAGATAGGTACTTACTACTTATCTGTGATTGGAAAAATACCTAGACAGTAGTACCTTGACAAAATACCTACCTAGATACAATTTGTAAATTGTTGACCAAAATGTTGTCGCATGCGTGTGGCCTTGCGTGGCAGACGAGCGATGCGCGCGCGTCACGGGCGGCTAGTTTTGCCTTGCACTATTATAATAATCTGTGGTTTTGCCGTATACATTTTGATACCGGACTCTTTTGGAGGGAGCGAAGTGTCATGGTCGTCTCTTCTATTTTATTTTCTTACACAGATCAGTACATACATAGCCCAAATTATAATAATATTTTAGTTAAATTAAAAATAAGTAACAGGTTTCTGTCTTTTGGATTAAAATAAAAAAGTTATTTTACGCTTTTTAGTGCATATACATAAGTGTTTTTGAAGTCGGTTTAATTTTTTTGTTAAAAAGTTTTTTATATTTTCTTATATTATGTATTTTGCGGGTTTTAATGTGTAATGGTGATAGTATTTACATATTAAGAGCGGGAAATTAAAATAAAAGCGTAAAACAACACTTTCGCTCGTACCAAAATTGTCCATTGGAAATCTTCATAAAGTTACTATCGATTTAGTGAGGATAAGAACCTTAGTGAAAATCGCCGACTAACTCTATAGTCGTGCTCGTGCTCTGTTTTTGTGGAGGCCGTGCTGTAACCGCCGGTTTAAATAGATTCAAGAAATAAGACTTTAAATTCAAAATAATATATGGCTTATAGGTCTCGTTACCAAGCCAAAACCTACTTTTTTAAAAATTTTTTGATACCGAACCGCGTCCCGCCCCGCGCCGCAATCGCCAGTCCGTTCCGTCCGTTCCGCAAATCACAACCAGAGACGCTCTGGTTGTGATTTGTGAATCAATTCCGTTCTTTAATTATGTAAAGATGGTAATTTTTGCACCCACACCACTATGTAAGGACACGATTTCATGGGCACACACCCCCCCCCCCCCCCTAACCCTTCTTACATAAAATTTTACCTAGAGTTTCCCTAAAAGCGTTAAATAAATAATATCCATCGTTAGAAAAGGTTCAGTTATCTACAACTCGTTATTAATAAACAAAGATTTTAACGATTTTAACAAAAATAAAATTAAGGCAAATTTTGACTCGTCATATTACGGACCATAGAATTTCTTTGCTCCCTCCCAACTCAGGTCATGAAGGTAACCGTCCCTTACCGACCGCAGGCTATTGCTTGAGCAATGAATGCCATGCACTGAGAGTCCCATGAGAGCCTTCAATATCTTTTCGTTACTCATACTCTGAAAGTAGGTCTGAAGTTGCCTGAGGAGCGGGTTGAAAGTAATACATCTCAGCCCTAGGGAGAATCGTTTTCAACTGACAGCTGTCAAATTATTATAAAAAAAATTGTACTATTTTGACATTTCTATTGGACCATGTTCCAACTTTCTATACAGCCACTCAATTACAGCGCGATGTAAAATTGAAATAGAGAATATATTTTTATAAATGACTTTATTATAATTTTTATTAATTACTGTCAACTATTTCTTTTAAATAACAGATTTGGGCAAAATATTTACCATTTTTTCAATGATGGAAATGAAAAATAATGGCAGAATAGCTGGCCGGCCACAGAAAAAAAACAAAATAGACCGGAAAGCGGCAATCCGATCTTCATTTGTTTTTTCGAGTTATAGAGTTTTGTTTATACTTCCGTGTAGCAGACATTTGTATTAACATTCAATTCATTTTATGTACCTATTTGTTTTTACTTTATTGTATTCGTAATGAAAAGCACAGTGTATCCCTCGGGTTCAAGCAAGACTTATTTAGAGTCCCTCGAACTATTGGCGCCCGAAGTTACTTTCACCCCTGGGGTAACAATGTAGGTACTATTGATTCGCGTTTGCGTATAACTACAGTTGTGTTACATTTCACTTGGGTACCTACTTATTCTGGCACAACCGCACAATTGCATTTAATTGAATGTGGTTTAGAGTCTCTCGCAGTGAAGCTACCTACGTAATGTTATTTTATTAGTAATAGAGTCGAAACTTGTATCTAATCAAATCTGCAACATGCATATGCATAGAAACAAATAGGTCTGCACCTATCACATTTAACTAGGTTACAAATAACGCTTGCGCAATTATGATGTATAGTCCAGCCCGACATAAATCATACAATAAATGCGACGTTTATAGTTTCTGTACATTTGTCACTATATTAACGGTCAAATTTCGTATCGAAGACTATGTTTCAATAAGTGCTTAAAACGGTGTATTAATATTTAAACATGCAGGTATTCAAAGAACAGATAAAGCAAGCAACAACGCAATACACCTTACAATAACTATTTATAATGAATATTCTCACAAAGTTATATAAATTATTGCGTATTTTTATGCCAATCGTAAAACATAAACGCTTAATCGTTACCTATTGCTAATTAAAGTTTATGTAATGAATGATTTATATATATACGAGTATAGCTATTAAGTAGTCCACTAATCAATCATCAAAAACACTATTAAACATAAGTCTATACACAAGAGGTATTCTGTGACAATATAACGTTGTAAACATCAAAAACTTTTATTTTTTCAAATAGGTAAGATTGCTCGGAAATTTTCGTTTTTCTTTTGAATAATAAAGACGCGAACAGTCTCGTTTTCGCCCTTTAAAATACCCTAGCCAAAAAACGAATAAAAATTGATTGTAGGTTGTTGTATTGTAAGTACTGGATCAAAATAATATTATTACGGCGAGGGTGCTATTTTGAAACCAGAGCGGAGTGATGGTTTCTAGAGTAGAATCCTGGGCGCATTTTGAAGTATTATTTGTTTTATTTCCTCGCAGTTGAAGTGAAAAGCAAACTCGAGAGAAAAAGCAACTTCTCCCTCGAACTAAAAGGTCTCGTGAGGTTCTCACTTTCCCTTTGGTTAATAATTGACTGAGCGAGCGAAGCGTCTAAGTTTCGAGATTGACCAAAAATGCTAATGTCCGTCTGTCCTTCTGTCTTTCTGTCTGTAATTCTCTACAGGTCGCATTTTTCAACCGATTTTGACGAAAATTTGGCATAGGTATAAATTAATTAAACCTACAAAATGAGTAGAATAAAATTTTGAAAAACATTTTTTTAGAGTACCTACCATACTCGCAAAGTGGGAGTGAACTTTTTTTTTCTTGTGAATCCCATAGTGTGGTATATCGTTGGATAGGTCTTTCAAAAATTTTGCTGGTGTGTGAATACAATTTTTTCGATTTAGGGATCCGTTGGCGAAATATTAAGCTTTAAAGCGGTAATTTTTGTTAGAGTCACGTGAAAAAATTCATGGCAGTAGCATATATAACGTAGTTACAAGGAAAACTATTACGGCTAAGTAGGTTCTATTAGTTTTTGAGTAATAGTGGATCGACTTATGAAAGTTGAAAAAATAAATTATGTTCATAGAACTGCATACGTAAAATGGAAAATTATTTTTTTCCGCGTGATATCCATGGTGTGGGGTATCGTTGGATGGGTCTTTCAAAAATATCGCGGGTGTGTGAAAAACATTTTTCGATTCAGGGATCCGTTTGCGAAATATTAAGCTTTAAAGTGCTAATTTTTGTCACTTTAGTAGTACTTTTTCTGTCTCCAACTACAAAGTTGACTTTTGTTGGTTTCTTTTAGGTTTGGTTTATAAGGGCTGGCGAGGTCTACTGTTCTCACGGAACTACTAGTCTATTATTTTCCACATCTAGCGATCGCGGATGGAAGATTTTTCGTTATGTGACCAAATGGATTCTGGCGAACTTCATCTTGATAATAGTATAATAATTATAAAATGTGTGTCGACAATAATGTTGTGTTATATCAATTTTATTATACCAGTTACATTTTACTATACTTATTACCTACCTACTTACATTTTAACGATCTGCTCGTTTAAATTGATCTGCAATTTATTTGCAATCGCCTCTCATTAGTTACATTTTATTGAGAGGTTATTGCAAACAATAATCTGTATATCTATCTATCTATAGGTACATAAAAATGAATTCCTATTTTCCTTGGTCCACCTTATCTTGAGAACGACTTTAAGGATTTCATTCATCTCGTTTTTAGTTTTGTAATACTTTTGAGTACCTATACTCTAAGCTTCTTACGGAAAGAAAATCAAGAAAATTACGCAGAAAATACTTTTTAACGCGGACGTAATCACGAGGCATCTCAGCGACTTCGTTTTAAATATAAATGTAACGTCGTACTTACTACAATGTCATATGCACTAATAAATAAACATTATTTATCCTTACATAGTCTATAACAAAGTCGCTTCACGCGTCTGCACGCTAAACTTAAGCTACGCAACAGATTTTGATGCGTTTTTCACTATCACTCAGATAATTTCTTCCGGATGGTTTATAGCTGCCCTAGTTAGCGTTCGCTGTTACATTACAAAGCAACTGACCGTATTCAGTGTGCACTGTGCACATGTGCGCGTGCTGCGGGTGTTGCTGGGGGTGCGCGCACATCTCCTGCGGCACGTAGTACGGCTCCGGCGGGTAGTACTCGCCGTAGTACCCGTCGCCGGGCCCGCCGCCGCCCCCGCCGCCGCCGCCGCCGCCGCCGCCCTCCGCGACGCCCACGCCCACCATCGCGGCCTCTAGCAGCGCATCGCTGCGCGCCCGCGCCGCATCCGCTGCGCACACGCACACGCTACTGCCTCAGTCTGGAACAAACAATTGAATATGTTAAGAAATCTTGGTCCTATAAGCGATTTTTTTCTATTTCTGAACCAAAAAACAGGATCGAACAAAGATGGCGAATATTTTTGAAATAAATCAGTAGGTACTTTAAGATACAAGTATCTTTTACCTCTATTAGATCCGTTTATGAGATTAATACTTAAGTATAAGTACCCTATTGCTACTCTACTCAAAATGTTACTTTGTTAGTCGTATGATGGTGGGAAAAGTCGGTAAAAATGAGCATATTATTACGTCAAGTAGGTACGAGCTGAACTGTTTCATCTCGCTTGGATCTCGCGAGAGATATGTCTACTGCTCGACTCTATGTAATAGCAACGCTTCTCAGTTGCTCCAAATGTGAAACCCATGGTTCATAAATATTACCCAAAGAGGATTTTCTTAGAAGATTATTGCACAAAATACCGGCTAATCTGAAGTACCTATAGGTATCTACCTATAATGCTTTGATGGAGTAGAAAGGATATAAGGATGCTGATGGGTAGGGTAAACGGTAGAGTAACGCTGTAGAATACTATGCTACTAACTATACCAATGTAGACAACATTACATTAGCATTACTAGAGTACTAGAATTTGGAAGTATTTTGTATGTAAAATTTGGAGCTGGTAGAGTAGTATGCTAGTAGGTACTCAACCGTTTACTCTACCCGTAGTACAGCATCCTATACAGGCGTCTATACGAGCGTTGAGCTTCTAGAACAGTTAATAAATGTCAAGAAATTACTCTATTTCCGAAGTTATACAAGTTGATATTAAAGTGGTCCGTTTGAGAAGCAGAATCAATACGGTCTGCTCTTGAAGCCCACGCACGCTCGTAGACACGCTGTATAATGATAGACTGTAAGCTATAAGTGTGATGATTTTAAAGGCACGGTCAGCGCTACAAAATGTTATACTCACTAAAGTCTAAAATTTACTTATTTAAATATTAACGTTTGGATTTTTATAGATACCAGGGTACCTACAACACACGTTTGAAAAACCTTTACAAACGCAAACGTGTGGAGCAGGGGGTTTGGCTTGCGTTTGTACAGGTTTGCCAAACGTGTAGCATGCAGGATAACGTTTTTGGTTATAGTTTGGATTTGGTAATATCGTTCAGAATTAGCGCGATTGCCCCCCTGAACTTTCTTTCCACTATTTGTCTTTTTGTTTACTGACATTTCATTTTGTCGCACTAGGCCCACGGACGGGGTATTCGTCCATGGGCCTAGTGCGACAAAATGAAACGCATTTACCCAAGTTGATCTCGTTGAGCAGAGTCTAATTGTACTTGATCTGATTGAATTGAACAGATCTCTTTGCACAATGCTGTTACAGCCGATTGCGACTCTGTGGGAAGCCTCCCCATACTACACGTTGCACAAGGCATCTACCACCGCCGCCGTCAGTGTCGACGACGGCGACGGTGTAAGTGCGTCCGCATCGTGACCGCATTTGCCTTTTAAATGGGGTGCTGTCGCGGCGCGTCACGAGTTCTGCGTGGATGAGTCGCAATCTGTGCCAGCGACTGCGGCAAGTAGCAACAGTAACAGCTCTCACTAAACGTTGATTAAGTACAAGGTGGCGATATTTAAAGTGTTTTGCAAATTTAATAGAGGAAGACGAGGTTTGCAAAGATCTATAGGTATGTACGAGTATTACACGTTACTTTACTATACTTCTCTAATAGTACGAGAGAGAGAGTGTTAAACTGAATTGAAAAACTAGTGGTTCTGTGAGAACAGTAGACCTCGCCAGCCCTTATAAACAAAAACTAAACGAAGAAACGAACAGAAGTCAACTTTGCAGTTGGACATTCAGTACTAAAGTGACAAAAATTAGCACTATAAAGCTTAATATTTCGCAAACGGATCGATAAATCGAAAAATGTTTTCCATACACCCGCGATATTTTTACAGAAGGACAGAAAGACAGAAGGACAGACGGACAATAGCATTTTTGGCCAATCTCGAAACATAGACGCTTCGCTCGCTCGGTCAATTAAATGTTAGTTTCTGGTAAAAATGTTACTTGGAAAAAATAATTACAATCTGGACAAAATGATATTTGGACAAAGTAAGACTGGATAAGATTTACGATATTCTGGATTTGGACAAATCGATAGGTACAGTCAGCGTCAAAAGTAGCTGGTCACTCTATGTCAAGAGCGAATGTGTCAATTTCTAGTACACATTCGCTCTTAACATTGGAGTGACAAGGTACTAAAGTGACCAGCTACTTTTGACGTTGATTGTACCTAGATCCGGATCCCTAAACACATGAATTATTATTGTAAGTATAGAAAATATGTGTGAAACTTACATAATTCACATTCACCACACATTGCGACAAAAAAAGAACCTCGCACGCAATCATGCGTTCGATACGATTATTATGAGTACCTACCTAACTAATCAGTGATTAATATTTACCTACTCGTCGACAGTGTATTGACTGTTCAACTATCGATTGAGTAACTCTCGATATGCGATATCACCCGTCACAGGGAACACCTCAAACAATCAGTCATATGATCACAAAACCTATTCAACTAATGATTTGTTTACTGTCGTCTAATGATCCGACTTATTGATGTTGGTAACGGAATCACCAATAATAGAAGTGATTTACAAGCCTTCTAATTACAGTACAGTTGTAGTCTAGACTATAAACTATAGTCTATAGACTATAGTTACTTGGTACTAAGTAGGCACTTAGATTAGAACTAAATCTGCCACCACTGCAACTACTGTTAGTCAAAGGACTAATTGACAGTGCGATAAATACACTGACCACCCAACCCAACGAATAAAGGTAAAAACTGGTGCTTCACCTAGTTAAGGTAGGTACCACCTAATGATTGTAGTGATTCTAATAAAATGTGTTAAAATTATTTATATTTTTTTTATTGCTTGATAAGAGGTCACCGCCGCCTATAGACACCTGCAACACCCGGGGGGTGCTGGTGCGTTGCCGGCCTTGGTTGAAGGGCTCTTTTGACTGTCTTCTTGAAGGACCCCATATCGTAGCGCTGTGGAAAAACGCCAGAGGCCAGAGGGAAGGTCATTCCACATTTTGCACGTGCGCAGCAAAAAAGAACGCGAGAAGCGCACAGTGCTAGTGTTATTATTTCATTCTTATCATAAAACAGAAAAAAATTAGGTAGGTAGTAGAAAAAGTACGTTTTAATGTATGTTGTATGACGTGTGTTTTTGTGCTGAAATAGTACATTCAAGATAAGTAATCTGAAAACAAAGCCATATCAATTGAACTTGGCAACATTTCCTTTCATAAACAGCGGATGCACACGATTACACCTGCACGATAAGTATTTTTGTCTGTTATCGGATATTATGTCATGGCACTGCCAGGTGAATTATATTTAATAACAGGGTAAGTCTATAGAAACTTGTTTATTTCCGCTCAGTTCGCAGAACGCCGCAGTAGGTAAGGCTAGGTATCTACCTACCTATTTAGGCAATACGTCGCAATAAGTATCTACATACATGACCTAAAACGGAACAGTATCTTATTGTTGAGCAATTACCTAGATAGAAATTCATGGAATGTGAAACCAACACAATGTAAACATAGCATTTTACTCAGGGGACTTCCCCGACAACACGACACCAACTGCTGATATTTTTAGGGTTCCGTACCTACCTCAAAAGGGAAAAAAGGAACCTTTGTAGTATCACTTCGTTGTCCGTCTGTTTGTCTGTCAAGACCCTTTTTTCAGGAACGCGTGGAGGTATCAATCTGCAGTCCCTTCGAACCGTGAAAAAATCAGACTTCTATGTCATCGCAGTCAAAAGATATGGCCGTTTTTGCCGCATTTTTGAGTATCTTGGCAATCAAAACCTGTAGGGGTTACTTCCTGTGGAAATAGAATCATAAAATTTGGCAAGAAGCAAGGTCTTATAGCACAAGTAAAAGAAAAAATCCGAAAACCGTAAATTTGTAGTTACATCACAAAAAAAATATTTTTTTCTTGTACCAACAAACTTAACTTTGCGTATGAGCAAGTTATCCATTTATGTAAGTACCATACCGTGTGATTATAACTACAAATTTTATTAACGATTATCTAATTATTTCTTTAATTAAGTTTGTACGAAACCCTCAGGGCGCAAGTCCTACTCGCACTTGTCCGGTTTTTTTCCAGCTACTCTTGAAACCAGTTCAAGTGCACCTTTTGTTAGAAATTAGACCACTGGTATTATGTATTAGATGCCATCAGAGCCTTAAAATTACAAGAAACTGAACAGCCTCAGCCGTCGACACCTAATCCTCTTCCACATTTACTTACAATTATTGAGTTAATCATCTTTTAAATGTGTGTTTAATTTAGTATAGCAAATATAAATTTAATAATAAAATCGTTTAGATAAGTACGTACCTACCTAGCAAATTTGTTGTTGAGGACAATCTAGCTACTCGAAAACTTCATACAAACTTATAAGTATAGCTGCCTACAGACTTATAGCACAGTGGCTGTGCTTATAATGGGAATAATAGGGATTAGTTTAAGTAGTCATACTACTAGTAAGTTATGAGTAAGTAGAGTTAACCTACTACTTATTATGACAGAATGGACATAAAAAGTCCAGGTAGTAGGCAACACTGATAATTCCCAGACGCACTCGCTCGTCTATACTCGTAGTGTATTGACGGAGTTGCTACGGGTGAGATGTTCTCGAGGCGATCATTCATCGGTCTCGATCACGTTCAATTGAATAAACGCGGAGGTGGCGCGGGCGGCGGGTTGGGTTATAATATCCGAGTTGTTAACGCCGGATTGTGCGCGCGTTGTTATGTAAATAGGGCCTTAGAGAGCGGGCGGTCACTCTGCTCGGGCAGACGGCAGCCGCGGTGGCCGGCCGGCTCTCCGGCAGGGTCACGGCCGGACGCACGATGCCCTCACTTAGCCCTCTCATTATCATTATTAAAGCCTATGGTGGGTATCCTTTCATATATTTCAAACGATACCTAGCCAAATAGTTCAATCTATCGTCTCTAAACTGATAAAATTGTCGTCCTGATAGGTACAGTCGACCGCACGTCAGTGGATACACTTTGACCTTGGGATGGCCTAGCCTATTAGGGAGTTTAAATACTATATGAGACCAGTTTATACTGGATTTGTTTTCACTGACGTGCGGTTGACTGTACCTACTGACCGCACAGGCAAATAAACTAAACAGGTAAGTCTAGAAAGCTGTCGTCATCGGCTGTGATGTCATCGATATATCACATTTAAAATATTTACTTGCGAAATTAAAAAGATAACCTAAAAGATAATATGCTCTTGCAAACATACCTACTTGTATAGGCACGTTGGTCTTCTATTATTTTAATTCCATCGAGTTTTACACGATGATGACCTTTGTATTTGCTCCATGATGACGACAGTTGAAAACGTAACCGGGCATCTTCTGTGGTCAACCCGACATGACCAGAGCAGACCAGAAGAGGGATCTGGAGACCTATTTTTGAATCGCTCGTCTCGCTTCGATCGAACGATTCTACAAATTTTATATGGATTTTGTATGGGATGTCGATGAAAAATTAGTAGAATCGATTGCTCGAAGCGAGGTGAGCGATCCAAAAATAATAGCAGCCGGATCACTTATAAGTCGGCTAAAAAAGACAATTGACAAAAGCTAGAAAAGTTCAAAATGAACTGCAAAAAACATAAAAATAACATTTGTTATGCAAATCCACGATTCTTTATTGATTTCGAGTTAGGTCATAGCCAATTTGGCGAATATATTTTTATGATTTTCCTATCGGTGGGTGGGTAATTGAAACGAAACGTAATCTTGCTCTGACGCACATATGTACCCACGTCCACAACCCATCGATCTAACAATTATAAATAACATTTACGTAGACTTGGCTATAACAAATTAACAAAGGTTTTCCTCTTTCTCACAGGTAAGTACAATTTTTTGCTTTGACATTTCCTGTATATAAATTTTTAGCCTTCGGGCAAGTTAAAGTTGTATAAAAGTACCTAAGTTAATTTTTCACTTAACAGGCTTACTTTAATTAGGTGTATGTATCCGATCTCGAATTGAATACATGGATTGGCAAGACGATTTTTAATAGGCATTGTATCTATGTAAGTACAAAGTTTACATTGAATTTTGGTCGAAAATGAGAATTATCAGATTTTTAGGGATTAAATTTCCTAATTAGAAGGTAAGCTAAATAATTGGTTCATATTATATAGGTACTTACCTACATCTTTATCAGAGCCGATACTAATTTGAGCTCCCGTTTCTCTTCTCACTCAAAGCCATTGTATTGTTAACCAACATAAACCTGACAAAGGCGATAAAAGCGCAGAATCAAGTCAACCTATTCATTTTCGAAATTAGGGACTAATCATTTTGTATTATTGTAGAATAATCTGTCCACATGTGACAAATTTTAATGATTACACCAACATCTAAATAAACATAGTTTTCGGTCAGTATTCGGTGGGAATCCCACGGACGATCTGCAAAAGGAAGATTCCGAACGCGTTGAACTCGAGACGTTCCGAGAATTAATTTGCATAGCCAATGTGAGGACAGTAGCGAGCGACTGAGAGGCAAGACCTCGAGATGCCAGCTTCCCTCTCTCTACAGTCCTCATGTAAAATTCTTTTTATCCAGCAAAATATTTTTAGAATAACAAAAGGCTGTGCAGAATTCTCCATAGCACGTTCTCGTTAGCAGAAATAGCAGACTAGGTTTTGCTACCCTGTATTATTATTAAGTCGCAAATTTACAGCAATTCGTGTTTTTCGCTCAGTTGAACCCGTCGCGTCGCCGCCGCCCACACAATGGACCAAGGCACAGCTAAATGTCACGGATGGTTGTTATCATCCATCAGTGGGCGAGAACATACGCGGCACATTGCCCATAGATTAGGTAGTATACTTTTACGTAACTCGGCAAACGTACCCAAATAACAAAAAATACCAGCATCCTAAACACTCATTCAATCTTTTATTCCGTCATAATCATAAACGAGTTACACGTTTACACCTACGTTCAATTAGTAGGAGATTGGGGTGCGAGGGGAGAAAGGTGCAGGCTTCGGGGCGGCCGGCCGCCTACCGCGCAGCCTTCAACGCGAGGGCGGGCGGGCGCGGCGCGCCCACGCACCGGCGACGCTGTAAGCTGTCAATATTTTCCTTAGTGAAAACAGCCTTTCATTTTACAGGCAACCTTCCACCTACGTCTACAAAATACTCTAAAAGCCCCTTCATTGCACACAATAGGAGGGGTAAATTCATAGGGGTATTAACTACCACACGTATGCGTCTATAGATTTCTTGAAAAGCGGTCACGTAGCAATGTATAAAACTTTTTTCATTGATGCATCTAAGTCCCTACCGTAAAGAAAGCTTTGCCGGGAATGAGTGGGAAGTTGGGTAGAGTTTACCAAATTCAGTGACATTTGAATTTCAACTCTATTGCAACGTGGGCGGCGCAGGGTCTTAGTAAATCGATCAGGCGTTTGGCGGAGGCAGTTCTAAGTACGTTTTTACTACAATAACCATAAAATACTGGCCGCTGAGTACTACAATCGTGGCGCCAACGATCGATGTAGAGTTACTATGGAGGCCGGAAACGGCGTACACTTGAACTGTGGATGGCCTATTCCTGGATCGGGGCCAATGCGCCGACTCTCTGGATTCATTGTAAGAGCAATGAAGCGCCACCGCCTCGGATAACAACCAATGCATCACACTGCAATGGAAACTGCCAAGTTGTGAACTATATATCTAGAACTGCGATAAATGATCGCAGATGTAGAAACGACTTTTATTTACTTAACTCTCACTCACTATGGCCCTCATAAAAAGGCTCAAGGTCATCCAAAAGGAGAGCTATGCTCGGAGTTTCTCTGTGTGAAGTCAGGAATGAGGAAATCTCACAGACCTGATTCAAGTCTGTGGGAGATCTGCAGGAAAACTAAAATATGCGTCATCTTGGCAGAGTCAAGTAGCCGACATAGCTCCACGAATTGGCAAGCTAAAATGGCAGTGAGTTCTCGAGTGGCGACCGCGCACCGGAAGACGTAATGCTTTGGCCCCCCACAAGATAGTTGGACAATCTGGTCGAAGTCGCGGGAACTGGATGCGGTACAGCGCGGGACCGGGCATCATAGAGATCTTTGTCCAGCAGTGGACGCGTCTTCTAGCTGATATGATGATGATGAACTGGCATACGGGCAGTGAGCCCCCTGATGGTGAGTATATTATCCTGCAGCCTTTGAACTGCTGCGTGCCAGAAGCTGGTTGGCATGCCACCCTCGTATGCCTGTAAATATAATATACTATCTGTCTCCCGTATACCCCGCGAACCACTGCTATTTGGCGATGAATATGATTTCTTCACACTGTATTATAATTATTATAATATAGAGTTGCAAATGATCAGTGGCATTACATATAAGTACCTAACCGTATAGTAAAATGCCAAGTAGGTAGGTACCTAGGTAATTTTGCTTGTAAAGTTTTTGGCTAATGAATTTAACCTTTCCTTTCTTCGATCTAATTTACGATCTCTTCACCTCATAGCAGTCTATAAATGGAAATAATAAAACTCAATGTAGGAGTAGGAAACAGTTAAAGACTTACTTACCTATTTATATCCACCTATTTCGTAAAATAATTCTGTGGTAAACAACTTCGACCCCAAAGGGAGTTTATCGTTGCCCTAAGCTGGCCATGCATGGTTTAATAAGAACAATAATTGTTCTACTTTTTGGACACTGTATCTATTTGATGACAGGGTAATTGGATGGAGGACAAATTACATTCTCTGTGACCTAGCAATGATTTATTTATAGGTAGAATTTTTAAGTGTACTTTTTTGAGTTTTAGAAATATGCATAGATTTCTGATTTGATAGATAGGTACATATAGTACATTACTGCCGCGGCCCGCAACAGAGGCATTGATAGATGAACGTGTGCATGTGGGCCGAGGCGGTAGCCGAGGCACACATACGTGAGTCCATCAATGCCTGGTTATGGCCAAGACTTGTATAGTAGTTTTCTCAAAAAATGCGCGGAAATTTAAACTATTACCTATGTACACCATTTTATTTCACATATACATTCCAAAATCAATGACGAACAACAATAAATTTCCACGCACCAAAATGTTCATTTGTTTTTTTACACTAAACTGCTTGCAATTTGCAAGGCAATTCGAAATTTTTAAAAAACTGTTGTTATTTTACCTCCGTGGTTGCCATGGTCACATGACATGTTAAGAATTAATATGGTCATTATTTAACCGCTAGGCACTACATATATGGATTTTCATTCAAATTATTTGCCCGTCTGCTCTCATTTATTTGACCAATACAGCAATGACGATTTAACTCTCTACGTTGTAGAGAATCATTAAGAGAAAAGTTTAAAGAAATTAATATATTAACCGTTGCCAGTCAATACATTTTTGAGAATATTTTGTATGTCCGCAAAAATATATCTCTCTTTTTGAGGCACTGTGACATGAACACAGCTTATGTTACAAGAAACAAAAACAAACTTGTACCACCACAGTTAAGGCTTAGTAAGGTCAGTAAATCATTCACGGGGCAATGTATACGCTTCTACAACAAACTACCAGAAGAAATCTTAAATATGAATGACAGAAAATTTAAGACCCACATTAAACAACAACTTTGTAAGAAAGCTTATTATAGGACAGTCGATTATATAAATGACAAAGATGCCTGGTGTTAATGTTACTTCAGCCTCGCACAATCTTTACAAAATAATGTTATGTACAAACTTGATTTTAAAAGATGTGTTGCGGAAGTTTGTTGCGCCGCTTCTTCTTCTCAGCTCTATATAACACCTTGGAGGCGATGGTAGATAAAAAATTGACGTTGTATAAATGTACCTAGTGTACTTACATGCAATAAAATACTTTTGAATTTGAATAACTCGAAGAAGGTTGTCAAAATAATGTTCACATTTCCAAGCAAGTACTTTAATGTGACTTTATCGTTTCGATGGTTCCTTTGTCTTTAGATTCTCGATAAATAACATGTGGAATAATATAAACTTAACCCAAATAAGTGTATGGCAATAATATTAATACATACTTAGGTACCTACTTATTAATTTCCTCAAACAACAAACTGAACAAAAAACATTTTTGATCCGGTTTCTTATAAATAGACAGACACTTCACAGAACTTATTTACAAGTTTCTAACGTACCTACCTACCTTTAGTCCACATTACAACTACTCGCGTGTAAGTGGTTCCTAAACGATCATGCTTGCATGACATGCAACGTTTACGTGAACTATCATGCTGCATGATGGACCATCATGCTTGCTATCAATCAGTACAGTGAAGCAACGGACAGCACGTAAGTTTGCACGTCATGCACGTCAAACACTACAACTAGACAGTCATGCATGAGTGACAGCACGTAATGCATGTCGCATGATCGTTTAGGGAGACCATAAGACCCATGCATAAATATGTGTATGCGCGAAAATCTAAAATTTAGGTACCTACTCACTACTTATGATTGTTAAGATAAACAAGTAACATGAGTTCTACCAAAATGGACACCTACTTACGGTCCGGTCCGTCTTCATGTCAAATATCATTATTATTATGTTAACTTTGTATTAATCTACTTATTAGGGTCAATAGTCAACGATAAAGCAGACTGCTATGAATGGGCGAAGTGCCATTACTCGAGTCAGTAGGGCAGGCCGAGATAACGTACTTATCATGGATACCACTTGCATAATTACGGGAAAACCGTAACAATAATAAAAAGCAAAATAATATTTGAAATTTTGAAAAAACCGACGACGTATGTGTATAATTTGATTTATTACGTAAGTATCAGCTGTTTCAGAGTTTCTTTGACCGTTTTTACGATTACGATAATAATGTCCAACCGTGGAAAACGTCCAATCTGAAAAACGTGTGATTGTGTGAAATATACATCATGTTGGCTGAACCAGAGAATCAGCATCTGATTTGAAATCTGACTGTGTGTGTTTCACCTCGTCTAGCCTAAGAGTGAAGCGATTTGAGTATTCGCAAATATCTTCAGTGTTTTTTTTACTTTGAAATTAAAGGTATGATACCTACCTCATTTACAAAAAAAAATTCATCATCATCATATCAGCCTGTGGTCGTCCACTGCTGGACAAAGGCCTCCCTCAAGGATCTCGACGACGACCGGTCCTGCACTAACCTCATCCAGCTGGGTCAGTCCAGTTGTTTATGTAGCTAGGTCCTACCTACCTATACTTTTTTATCTGGTTTACAGAATGAAAAAGAAAAATAATTCACAATACCTAACAAACAATAATAATACTTAGGTACATTAAAGATAGCAACTACTTACATGTGTGATAAAGTTATCAACCCAATTGTGTTGTTTTAGTTGTTAGACAATATCTGTTAGTGAGGTCGTTCAGTGCGACGACCTCCTCGATCATTTCGTGTAACAGATAAAGCCTCTCGGTCGGCGGTTAATCAAAAATTCTAAAAACCGATAAATAAAAATCAGTTCAGTGGGTGTGGGGGTATCCTTTTTGGCAGAACCCTAAAAACATAGACATGACAATACAGCGTCTCTTCATTAGGTACTTGTACTGCTTATGCTGAACTGAATAACAATTACAAGTTGTCAGTCACTGGTAACGGTCCTTGATGACTCATTTCATATTGTCGGAGTTCGATCAACCACCCGTTAACATCTAAGAGAACATTAAGTAGGTACCAACATTAGCACATTTTTCAGTAATTTATTATTAATTTCATAAAACATACGAGTAAATGATAGTAAATTACAGCACTCTACTCATTTCATCATCATCATCAACAGCGTATTAAGATGTCCCCACTGCTGGGGCTCAGGCCTACCCTCTCAACGAGGGCGTTTAGAGGGTAGGGCTACTCATTAAAAAAACCTATTAAAAAAATTAAGTTTTGGACAGTTTCAGCAATCCATAAAAATGGATAGATTAAAGCGACGTTTTTTTGTCTGTTTTTCTGTTCCCCGGATAACTTAAAAATCTAATAGACCGATTGTTTGTTAGATAGATCTGTTCCCCAAATCGTAGTTTCCTTGACTGTTGGATGCGTCATGCGTACGATGATGTCTTATCGGAATGACTTAAAAGCAAGCAAAACGCCCTCATAGCAGAAGTCAGAACGTCCTAAAAGCGAAACGTCCTTTAAGCATAACGGTCTCGAATATATTGCAAATTTATTGGACCCTTTTTTGTATCAAACTTTTAGGAAAGGACCTGAATAGGTACTTATTAAATTCTCCCACAAAGTTGCCACCGCCAAATTGTCAGATATCCATACGAAATAAGCGTGACACCCCGTCGTCGACACCTACTCATTTTTGCCTTCATGGGAATGTCTATAAATAGGTATAATACTTACCTATTACGCATTTATGGTAGAACTTCTAGTCTAGGTATCAAGGAAATATCAAATATGACTGTGGGATTTCCAAGAGCTCGTAAAGAAATAGTAATTTCTAACAAAACGACTCAACTAATCAAATTCAAATTTTATTTATTTTCTCACACAAAGATATAACAATATTAGCATGCAATTTGATAAATACCGGAAATGAAATTAAGGAGACCGGTCTTTGTGTGAGACTGGTGCCTGTATTAGGACAAGTCCTGTTCTACAGGTCACCAGGCCCCCACTGGAAAATGAGTAGACTGAGTGCGAGACGAGATTAAGTACATTATTGTCCTGTTACTTCACAGAGTAGAACATATACGGGTACCTATCTATCTATTGGCAATCTCACACATGTCGTAAATAGTCGAGCACAATATTATTTTACCATCATGATAACGTAAATGGAGCACGAACTATGCCGCATACATTATTTAGAATGCGCGCCGCGCGGAATGCGCGCACGCAATCACACGGAGCCAATGTAAAAAATGTCATTAGCATCGCACCTAGTTTAAAAGTGTCACACAGATTTTGAAATCGATTTTCATATTGTATTGTGTACCTATCCGATCCGCATAATATGCAACATGCAACTACACGAAGTTATTGCTATTTATCCACTGGATTTCCAGGTGTCGTCGTCTGATGATGCGCATATCCCCTAAATGTCTGTATTGTTCTGTGAGCATTCCCTAATGTAGTCCCACCGTCACAGTACCTACCCATACCCAGCGTTCAATACACGCGAACTCCACCAGCTGGAGTGTCACTTCTTTATAATTGTTGTATTCTTTGGTCTTGGCCTCTCCCTGCCCCTCGCCGAATCGGCTTCCCCGCTCATCGATGGTTACCGATCGGTTACCGGCAGGATGGCGCGAGACTGACTGTGAGTCATACAAGCCAAGCATATTGCAAGCGCATGTTTGTGTATACGCCATAAATTAGTGAGTGTAGCAAGTTTAGATTTTACTTAGGCCATACATTTTAACTTTTAACCTCAACCAGCCGCTTCTGCATGGTTGTCGGTCTTCGTCGGTCTTTCATCCTTGTCAGCCTTCGGTTCTGCGTTATGTATACATATATGGACCTACCCAAAGAACATAGGGAGCGTAGCGAGCGAGCTGTTTCCGTGTTCTGTGGACCTACCTATTGCTACTTCGGCTTACTGATCAGTCTTCTGCATCGAGCTATTGGTTTGCTGAACGCTTGTTCGACACTAGTTGGTTTACCGTGATGACATTTTCTTCGCCTTTCTTAGTCAACCGTACATCTTCAATGAAAAGACAGCGAATAAGTATATGTTATCTACCTAATTGTAAATGTAACCGAGATTAGTAAAGTCGCATTGGCTGTGCTGATTGAATCATGGCGGTGGCAGTGTGGCAGAGCAGATGAAGCTGCGCGCTTATCTTCCGCAGGATACGGCGCCTCTTCCGCCGAGCGACGCGATATCGCCACCTACGCCCTCTCCCCCTAACACCGCCACCTCGCCTCTCATTGTATAGTACTTACTAGGAATACACGACTTTTGAGATAGAACTTAGGTTAAGAATCTGTCTACTTTAAAGTTATAGCCTTCGTGTTGGAGTTAAAACACTTCTGTATATCTAAGCTGTGTAATTCAATTCAATAGTCTTTATTGCACATAAAAAATACAATAAAAACAGATACCCACAATGATACAGTAACTAGTACATCTGGGCGGTCCACAGATATTACTAAAGCTGTGTTAAATGAATAAATAATAATCTAATGATCGAACCTTTCACGCATAGCTAGGGTTCGTTCTCCCTCCATAAAATAAAAACTGTTCATCACAGGTCACCCGAAATAATTTTCATTGAGATATCCCACCATAGCATACGCTTGAGTGCAAATAGAAATACTTTCTAGGTCAAACAGATAGTGGGGGCATTATGGTGACTACTTTACCTGGATAATATATCTCGCAAATGTTGCGGCTAATCATAAATGATGTTTTATTTTTAAAAATCTAGATCGAACAATAACATCGAACGATAATTGTTTAAAATTGCATGCATATCGGTAAATTGCATTATAAAAGATGGTGGGAGTTCGAACGTAGTTCTAGAAGCAATTGGACTCAGCAGATCCCTTTGAAAATGCAGCAGTTGGTTACACTAGAGTTCAACAAAAAAAAAAAACACCTGGGATCAGTTTGCGATGTGGTTTGACAACACCTAAGCAATACAAGCATTCGTACGTTTACGATACGGTGGCCGTGTTTGGTTCACAATAATGCTGGCGCGTGCGTGTCCACCTCATTGTGGCGTTGCCGGTCAATTAGCAGCCCTTAATGGTTCATTCACGCGACACGACATACAGTCGGTGAATGAAGCGGGCGTCATGTGGAATTATTAATACTCGGCTGCGTTTTTAACAGCAATCCGCCATTCACACGAGCGACGCCGGGCGGCGTGGGCGGCCGACAACTTCGATTATCCCAGATACGGGTTTAACAACCCCAAGTTTCATTAAAAACATTCAAATATAAATGTAATAAATGTAACGTCGATTGTCGCAACCCAAACTCCCAAACTAACTGGTGTCAGTTAACTATTTACAATCGGTAATGATTACAAACGGTAATGATTACTAATGAATGGCACATGCATGTCATCATCATCATATCAGCCTGTAGACGTCCACTGCTGGACAAAGGCCTCCCCCAAGGATCTCCACGACGACCGGTCTCGCGCTATCCTCATCCAGCTGGGTCCCGCGACCTTCACCAGATCGTCGGTCCACCTTGTGGGAGGCCTGCCTACACTGCGTCTTCCGATACGTGGTCGCCACTCGAGAACCTTTCTGCCCCAACGGCCATCAGTTCTACGAGCGATGTGCCCAGCCCACTGCCACTTCAGCTTCGCAATTTTTTGAGCTATGTCGGTGACCTTGGTTCTCCTGCGGATCTCCTCATTTCTGATTCGATCTCGCAGGGAAACTACGAGCATAGCTCTCTCCATTGCCCTCTGGGTGACCTTGAGCCTTCTTATGAGGCCCATAGTGAGGGACCACGTCTCGGTACCATATGTCATCACTGGCAACACACACTGGTCGAAGACTTTCGTCTTGAGACACTGCGGTATTTGGGACGAGAAGATGTTGCGTAGCTTCCTGAACGCTGCCCAGCGGATTTGGATTCGACGATTGACCTCTTTCTCGAAGTTGGACCTACCTAACTGGACCGTTTGTCCTAGGTATATATAATCGTCTACAACTTCGAGCGTAGAGTCTCCAACCTTCAGAGGAGTGGGTACAACACGGGTGTTCGACATGATTTTCGTCTTGTCCATGTTCATTTTTAGACCCACTTGTTGAGAGACTCTACTGAGGCCATTGAGCATTGTGCCAAGGTCCTCCAGGGTCTCAGCCATGACCACGATATCATCGGCAAATCTAAGATGAGTGACATACTCGCCGTTTATGTTGAGGCCCAGTCCGTTCCAGTCCAGAAGCTTGAAGACGTCTTCCAGTGCAGCGGTGAACAGTTTCGGAGATATGACATCTCCCTGCCTAACACCTCGCTGCAGTTGGATAGGTTTCGAGTTCTGGTCCTGGAGACGGACTGACATGGTGGCGTTTTCGAATAAGCACTTCATCACTTCGATGTACCGATAGTCAACTTGGCACCGCTGGAGAGACTGTAGCACAGCCCAGGTCTCCATCGAATCGAAGGCTTTCTCATAGTCCACGAACGCTAAGCATAGTGGCTGGTTATACTCTTCGGTCTTCTGTATAACCTGCCGCAGCGCATGAATGTGGTCTATGGTACTGAAACCTTTACGGAAACCGGCTTGTTCGGGAGGCTGGAAGTCGTCGAACCTGCGTGCGAGACGATTCGCAATGACTCTCGAAAACAGCTTATAGACTCAGAAGTGTGATGGGTCGGTAGTTCTTCAGCCGGGTGTTATCTCCCTTTTTGAAGAAGAGCACCACCACACCTCCGTGCCATGACTTTGGCGTTTTGCCCTCGAGTATGACGGAATTAAATAGCTTCTGAAGAGCCTTTAGTACTGGTCTTCCACCGGCTTTCAGAAGCTCAGCCGTAATTCCATCATCACCCGGTGCCTTGTTGTTTTTAAGCTGTTTGAGAGCCATCCTAATCTCGTACAGGCTGACGTCCGGGATATCTTCGGTATAGTGCCGGGTCAGTCTAGCTCTTGGGTCTTTAGCCGGACTACTAACAGGTGGCCGTGTTGTCGTGTATAACTGTCCGTAGAACTTCTCGACCTCCTCTAAGAGCTCGGGTCTCGACGATACGATTCTGCCATCATCGGTCTTTAGCTTCGTCAATCGGCTTTGCCCAATAGACATATCTCTTGCGAACACTTTGGAGCCTTTATTACGCTCGATGGCCTCTTTAATACTGGTAGTATTAAATTGGCGTAGGTCGCGAGTCAGAGACTTTGAGATCTGTCTATTAAGCCATCGAAGTTGGGAAGCGTCATCCGGAGACTGCAGAACCATTCGTCGTCTTTCCTCCATTAGCATGAGAGTGTGGTCCGAGATTTTTTTGGTTCTTTTACGGTGGGCCTTAAAGAACTTAGACCCGACCGTTTGGAGAGTTTCCACGAACCTGTTATTGTATTCGTCCACATCTACGCAATCGCCTAGGCATTCGAAGCGGTTTTTTATAGCATGTACCAAATTGATAATTGAGTCATCAAGCAGTAAATTTAAAAGAGCGCTAGAGGCCGTGGGTTGATTCCCATAGAAGGAAGAAAACGAGGGAAAACTGAAATAAGAATGACTGGTCTCTTTAGTTTAGTTGACCGAGCGAGCGAAGCGAGCGAAGCGTCTACGTTTCGAGACTGGCCAAAAATGCTCTTGTCCGGCTGTCTGTCTGTCTGTCTGTCTGTCTGTAATTCTCTACAGGTCGCATTTTTCAACCGATTTTGACGAAAATTTGGCATATGTATAAATTAATTAAACCTACAAAATGAGTAGAATAAAATTTTGAAAAACATTTTTTTTAGAGTACCTACCATACTCGCAAAGTGGGAGTGAACTTTTTTTTTCTTGTGAATCCCATAGTGTGGGATATCGTTGGATAGGTCTTTCAAAAATATTGCTGGTGTGTGAATACCATTTTTTCCATTTAGGGATCCGTTGGCGAAATATTAAGCTTTAAAGCGGTAATTTTTGTTAGAGTCACGTGTCCCCCCCCCCTGCCAGCTAAACGGTTGCTTCTGGAAATGTGAAAAAATTCATGGCAGTAGCATATATAACGTAGTTACAAGGAAAACTATTACGGCTAAGTAGGTTCTATTAGTTTTTGAGTAATAGTGGATCGACTTAAGAAAGTTGAAAAAATAAATTATGTTCATAGAACTGCATACGTAAAATGGAAAATTATTTTTTTCCGCGTGATATCCATGGTGTGGGGTATCGTTGGATGGGTCTTTCAAAAATATCGCGGGTGTGTGATAAACATTTTTCGATTCAGGGATCCGTTTGCGAAATATTAAGCTTTAAAGTGCTAATTTTTGTCAGTTTAGTAGGTACTTTTTCTGTTTCCAAAGTTGACTTTTGTTGGTTTCTTTTAGGTTTGGTTTATAAGGGCTGGCGAGGTCTACTGTTCTCACGGAACTACTAGTAGTTAGAAATACGGACCAGTAATAAAAATCTCTCATTTCGTAACATTTGCATGAACTTGCAGTTCAGAGTGAATCCCAATAGGTGCAAACAAATAATACCCTGACTGAATAAAGTACGCAAAGTACTTACCTATTTTGTTAAAGCGAACGAAGTCGCGGGCAACAGTAAATGATAATAAATAATAATTTATTCTACGTAAATAGGTAAGGTGATTTAGATTATATTTTAGATAAACTATTATGTATAAACATAATAATAATATGATGTAAGTGGTGACGTCATTCCCAAGAGCATCAATCAACGAAATATCGTATATGTTGATAACGAATGATATCGCTAATGTTTTGATAGATAAATGTATTTCTGTAAATCAATCGTTTTTAAAAATGACAAGTAGGTACACTACATATCAATATTACGATAACCGTACATTACTTTCACGGGTCTTACACGGGATTTTCTTGCTTTGCTATTACCCTCGGATCAAGAAGGTTGTGCCTCGGATAGTGCGGGAGGTGCACGGACACGGACGAACGCCCTAAATACTGTCAACAACGGGGCATGAGCATGACGGGGCGACCGACCCACAGCCACCTAACTATATAAATTTTCGCATACGAGAGCGAGCTTTATAACAAACACAAAATGAATCACTGTCTGTGAATGGCCCACCTCCCATGAATTGGATTGTGTGACAGCTGAGAGAATACGCAACAAGCAAAAACGCATGAACATGTTAATTTATCGTAATTGTAGCTACGCAGTCTTAATAAAGACGGCCGCAGGTGCTCCGTGCAGCTCCCACGCGAAAGCAGCCGCTGTTACCCCCCCCCCCCCCCTGCCGCTTGCGTCTTCAGCGCATCAGCAATGCAAGAGCTCAATTATTTCAATGCTGTCTCCGCGAGCGTAATTGGGCCCGAGAAAATCCTTCGTGCACGTAAACTGCGATCCGCAGAGAAAGCCGTTTTAAAAAACAATCCAAGTAATTTTCACGTAGTTATTGTTGAGGATAGCATGTAACCAGTTGTTTCTCCCGAGTGGGCAACAATGGTGCGGCAATCAGGGCTGTAATTACAAGACACTAAAACGGAGGGTAAAGCTCGGCTGGAGGGCCCTCGCTAGCCACTAGGGATCGACGACGGCAATGACCCTTAATGACACGCTCTAGCTGTTTTCCTGTTAATTACATAAACGTGTTCAAAAGTGGTATTGTCACTTGCGGGACGTTGAATTAACATTGACCCGTTTGAAGTGGCGAACTACCTACATACTTACCTATCTAATTATGAAGAATTTATATTGAGGTAGATTGCACAAAACTTCTGCGTATGTGGAAACTGCCACCATAAGCTCCACTAAGAATATATGAGATGGAAGAACCCTAAGTCAAATAACTACGTTTTACAGTCCTCTGGTGATCGACAAGTTTGATTCATGCGAACATCGATATAAAAGAGTCGATAAAGACAACAAACAACTAGATGCGTTCAAACAATCCTACACTCCTTTCGAAATATGTACAAGTTTAACAAACTGATAATTAGTACCTAACCTATCTACTCACAGTTTATCTTCGGCAAACTTCTTTACATTTTATTCTAGTAGGTAATCTATATGTGTTTAAATTATCCATCAACAAGTGTTACTTGTCAAATAACTTTGTTGTGCATGCCACAGTTTAATAGCTCAAATCCTGTACCTACTTAGATATTACCTCGTTAAAGATTGTGACTTGTTTGAAAATGCCTAATAAATAAAATAATCAATAATTAGATTAGCAACAGTTCCCGGCATGCGGCACGAGAAAGATGACAGGATAAGTTGCCATGGTAACAATGTGGTGGGTTAGCCAGCGTCGCGGCTAATGCATGCTGCAGCGAACCGAGACTTATTTGAATTTCACACACAGCAGATACCAGCAGGCCTTCTGTTTTATTCATTCGGTCAAAGATCATGACGCCATCGCTGAGATCTCCGGCGAACTGTAAAAATACAGTCACCGTCAGTCAATACAGTAAAAATACATACAACTTACAGCTATAATGGCACAAGGCACAGTACCTTAGTACAGTCGACCGCATATTAGTGGAAAAACTTTGACCTTGAGCTGGCCTAGTTTCTTAGGGAGTTTCAATACTATGAGAGACCAGTTTATACTGGTTTTGTTTCGACCGCTCTTAAGCAGTACTCTGAAATGTTCTAAATATAGCACGAACTGTAACTAACCTAACTTAGATAATGTAGATACACTAACGGAAAACCAGTAATTTTCCAAAAGATAGATAAGTATAACAAATTTTTAAATGAGATTCTTGATTAAACATAATTTTTAAGAGACACGTGATAAAAATCAAAGTGACTTAAAAATGGTCGTGTAAGATGATTAAAATTCATTCGGGTGCCCACCAGTTTGAATGTCAATAAACCAGTTGGCGAAGACGACGATGCGCAGGAGTGCGCGGCCATCCAGTTTGATTTAGAGCGAAATAAAGACAATTAATCACGTCACCGAAAACGAACGACCGGCGGGCGGCGGCGGTTGGATTTACTAGTTTATATGCCCGGGAAGTACATTTAAATTAAATAGACACACTCTGATCATGTGTCCACTGTAGTCTCACTGTGATCCTTATTGATAAATAATTCGCTGGCTGTTTAACTACTCGCATTATTAGTTAAGATTTTGGTTGTTTTACATAACACGTCACTAATACAGTTTTCCGGGGGACCTTTCTGCATGAAATTGTGTGTAACCTGTTTTAATTTTCATTGCCGTGAAAAAATATAAGTTTGAATAATCGCGACAAGCAACTCGGGCCGAAGAGCTAAATCCTGGTAAACGTAATTTTAACATTAGTTGTATGAAGTTCTGCTTGCTAATCATTGTCAACAACTCCAAATTCCCTGACCTTGGTCGGCCCTCTTAGAAATTGCTACATACTTAAACATAAAATTTTGTAAGAAAACTCTGCTGCTGACATTTTAGATCACACATAAAGGCATTTTCGGAACACAAAAAGTAGGTATATTTTAATACATTAAGTACCTCAGTAGATCGTTGTAAACAACAAACAAAAATCTACCAAACAAACTGTTCATAAAAACCCTTTACATAATGTAATTATACAAATCAGTTTCCCAAGAGATAGAAAACCAACAGAAGGTCAACGGAAAACTACCTACGCCAAAGCTTTCACTATGTTTTTTACCGTACAAGCAGACGTAAGTATTTAGTAGGTATATGTTGTGTTTTGTAACATGGAGCCATTATTTAGTTTAGTGCTAACATTGTTATCCGCCAGCCGAGCGGTTGCGAGACCGAGCCGTGCATTGCTTTGACATAACGTGTGAATTTCCCTCATTGTTCTCAGTTGAACTGTGCGCTATCGATGAGACTGTTTTTAAAAACTCGTTTCAAATAACAATTACATTTTGGCAACATTGGCGATCTGTTAAAACTAGTTGTTCCTTCCAGGGTACTATACGAACACATTCTGCAACGGTTGTTCAGTCATAGCTAGTTACATACGGGATCTGGCCAGACCAGGATTATCCATAGAGGCAATGTAGACAACTGCCTGTGACGCCGCCTAGGGGCCCCCGCGCGGCCAGTGAGAATATAATTCAAAGGAGTTTTAATTTAATGCTTTCGTTTTTATTATTCAAAGGTTTTAGGTTTATTTTTTAAAGGACAAACAATTTTACATTAGTTACTTGTTAGTTAGGCTTATAAGATACCTACATATAATTAGGTATACAGTTAGAAAAGGGGAGAGGAGCCCCGAGACTTGCACTGCCTAGGGGCATCTACATGGCTTAACGAAATACGGCCCTGGATATGGCTAACCTCGTTAAGAGTAATTGCTGGAGCAGGCTAGCTCTGCTGCTCATGGAGCAACAAACGTGTCGTTCGAGGTAGAGCCTCTCACGCTAGAGCCTTACCTGCGGTAAATCTCCGAACTAAAATATATATTTGTTTCGGATTTGGGTGTTTTTCTTCTTTTATAACCTCTTACAGTAGATAACTAACTCTATAGTTTTGGGTCGTGCATGAGTGTATGTACATAAAACTTTCCGTTGTGGCGAGACGGTTTTTTACTTTTGTCCTATAAGTTGATGCCACAATCTCAAAAGGAAACTGCATGTCAGTTAGTCCCTGAATCACGAAGACTCCTTGACATTATCACCTTTAGTTGCATCGTCGGCTCCCTGCTGCGTCACGTCTGGCCTGGCGCAGGCAGACGAAAATATTCTACGTACGTCGTACTATGTAGAGCGTGGCTCTTGCGACACTATTATCTAGTAGAGATAAGCTCGCCCACTCATTGCTAAATGTTCTATTTCCATGAAAAAATCAGTGAATAGCTTTAAAACATATTCTGCATTGTGGTGGAAAAACCCAACGCGGCTGTCTTGCTTACTTAGTTACTTTACGTGATTTTTATGTTATTACAAAGCCGTTTTGAGAGCGAACTCTCACGCAAACGTTAACAGATTTATATTTTGTATCGAGTGTACGTATTTTAATGGTTTTTTAACTAGGAACTTTACAATTTACAGGCTTAGATACTCTTACAACAGTCTTAATCGTCAATAGGCGTCGAATTCACATATCGAAATAATAGCTTTCTTGACATTCGCATAGGTTAGGTAAGATTAGTTCTCCTGCAGACCCCCTAATATTTACATTAAACACTCTTGGGGGTCAAAATACGTTTAGAAAAGATAGGTAGATACAAATGTGTAAGAAAACGATGTTATAGATTATGTGTGGAAGTGGCCTTATCTCAACATTCACTCGGCGTGTTTGTTCATACATTAACAGTATTAACCGTTTCAAGTTCATGGATACGTCTTTCGCAGGATGAAAATAAACGGTGGGAAAGGAGAGGACAAAGTGTGTTATGTTGTATAACAGGAGTTCATACGCATCTAAGCATGATCTCATCCCGTAGATCCGCTTTTATAATTGTATTTATAAGTAGGATCTATTTTAGGACTCGTTTGGAGCGCAGCTGGTGTTGTTTAAATACAACCGACTGCTGCAAGATTATTGCCATATTATATGGTAAACTCAATTATAACAATCTAAAATAAATAACATGGTAATTTTAAAATCTGTTTTAGCTAATATATTATTCTAGATATTCATATAATATGTACTTAATCTGTACTTTATTAGTCATAATGTCATAACATTAAAGGTATCCAACAAATTAGGAACGCCTAGCCTTCTTGCCTTTGGAATTGGCGGCATTCCACTACGATGAGTCGACTACAAAGCAATTTAAATACCGACCGACTGTTACCTGTTACTAGAGTTAGGTATAGTTTAGCGCGACACAAATAATCATAGACGAGTTCGGATAAAAGACACGCAAATAATGAATGATGATGAATTATGTATTTGAATTGTAAGATAAGTTTTACTATCAGTGCCAGTTTTGACCGCCTTGACTTGACTCCAATCCACGTCGAAGTCAGACGCATGTAATTAGCATACGGGACAATCCATCACCTGTCATACATTCATTACATACGTATAATTGCTAGGGTAGAACTCGAACCCGGAAACTCTTCGTGACGTTCATGCATGGATCAGTGGCTCGTAACAACACGAGGCAGTGGAGTGTCCGACACGCCCTTAATACCATACGATCACCTTATGCAAATTTACAAGCCAACCAAACTAAACAAACAATCTTTGAATAGGTGAAACATCTACACGAACAGCGAAAAGTTATGTATAACATGATTCTTGGTATATTTTATTAGCGACTAGCATGCCACGGAAAAACTAAAATTACCAAGAAAAGAAACAACTTAAAAGTTCAAAGTTCATGGACTTTGCGGTCTGACATATTATTATAAAGAAGGAAAAAAATGTTATTGGTTGCAATTACAAAACATTTACAAGTCGATTGTGTCCGCGGTGACACACACACGGATGCAAGATAAATAATGTTAGATATGAATAAATAAAGTGAGACGTTCTGGAATGAAACGGAGATGAAGCGGACAGATCGGTCACGATCCGGAGCGCAGAGCGACCGGCACCGCGCGAGCTGCATTGTTACGTCACGCGCACTTTCTAACCGACGCAGCCGAGTGGTAGGATTTATATCACCATCGGCTCTAATTAAAGTGTCCGTCCGACTGGAGTTTGATATCGCGCGAGTACTGCGGGCGAATTCCATGGCGCATGTGTGTGCCGACGCTAAGTATAATAGAAACAAGAGGACAATAGCGTTGTGCAACTTTAGTTCACTTTCCATTTCATTTTAATTTGTTACCGGTATATATAACATCGCCCATCCATAAGATGATTTATATTCTAACGAAATGGATGACGTCGAGAGCGTTATTTCAATCAATGATAAAGAATAAACGGATTTGGCGTTCCGTTCTAATCCTAAATGCTATGCCAAACACATAGAAGCCAGTCGAGGATGACGCGCCACTATAGGAATGTTGATGTAGAATGCATGCGCAGCACACAATGCTAGATAACTGGACCGCGCGAACGCACAGAGGGACTGCATCCGCAATGAACACTTATATACTATTTACATGGAAATTCAATGAATGACTAGATTACGTACACGAAATGTGAGAAGGTGGAAATACATGAAGCCTATAAATCTATAAGTAGGTACTAGAAACGATGCGAGTGTGTAAGACATAGAAAGTACATTAGAAAGGAATCGAAGGTGCGCGTGACCCGCAGACGGCGAGGTGAGCGGCCCGCGCTGCGCCTGCGCCGCCGCCGCCGGCGCGGTTGCGACACCACGCGGAACTGGCGGCCTTCGCTGTCAACCTTTTAATTACTCGCTTTTTCGCATACTCCGCTCTCAGCTAGCAACTTTCCGACGTAGTGCTGCTTCGATCGGTACAAGGTGTTTCGAAACATACTCGTACATAGCATACGTGTGTATAGAAATATTATAATAAATCGAACGGAGAAACGCATACGAAAAATTCACACTTAAAATATTAACAATCAAAGTGAGATCAAAGCTTGCAGTAGAGTTTCATTAGATTGTGCGCAATTTAATATGATACGTTTCAGGCAATATCCAATCAGCGGCGTGGCCCCTCAATTGTCGTGAGCGCACGTCTGCTTGACGGCGGCGGCGGCGGCGGGCCGAGCCCGGGAACTTCAATAGGCTACTGTTTAGTGTACACCGTCCGGACAGTTTAGGCGATGAACTCAGCCGGCAGGGCGATATTTACACGCAGTGAGAGCGAGGCCACCGCCAGCTGACTCTCAGCTGTTACGCTCATCAGCGCAGCGCAAGCTCATGTTTTGACAGTCACACTAACTAACGGTCCTCCGATTACTGGCTGCTACATACACTACACAAATACATTGCCTCATACTGTCGCAGAGTTTAAAAAAAAGTCTTGTAAATATTGTGAGAGAGGCCTCTAAAATAGGGGTAATAGGATACTGAGAAAAAGTATTTCAAGTTGACAATTCTTGCTAAGAGTAAAGTGGGAATTGATATCAATTGTCCAAAATGTTCTAGATTGTTGATATTGATGCTAATTTCGAAGCGGGTGTACATGGATCTACATCACCAGTCACTTATACATTCAGTCATCAGGCGGCTCTCGATTAGACACAATGTATGGTACATACGATACGATATCGCTACACACTCGATGCCACGTAGGTTGCATATTCCTGGATTGTTATTGTTAGTGCATTACTCATCCCAGACAATACCACAAACCACCTTTCATACAATATACAAAGGAACTCTCTGAATTAGTCATTCATTACATTAGAAACAAACGAAAAGACACGCTGACGGTAGATATGATTTTTTTAGCCCTGGACTGTTGATGTAACTCTAGACATTCTTGCATCAGTTGCATTAATTGCGAATTGAAATGCGGTGATCGTTAATAGTCAAAATCAAATTTGTTCAGGAGTATGCCTACCTAGGATTGACAAAACAGGTGTGGTATTAATGGGGAAGGTCCATGTCCATAAATGTACGTCCAAGGGTTGATTATAATGATGGTGTCCTATATTATCACTTTGAAATACAACCAATAAATTAATGCATGTGTTACACTTAGTACGCTCATAAATATTGATTAAAGATATACAACCATAGTTGTCTTAATTAAAAATACATAATATTTGTGTATTTCTATACAGTATACACTTACTCACCGACATAAATGTACGAGTAACAAAGACCAATTATAATATGACTCATTTCTGCACTATTTTGCACAGTGTCAAAGAGCAACAACTGATATCACAGAGCTACCACAATGATAAAGTTAATAATAATTAAACAGAGATAGGAGCAAAAAACTATGCCCGACAGTAATTGCCAATTCAATTTTGGAGTCCACCACGATAGATGTGGATTATCTGAAATAATCTGGAGTAATTTATGTATAACATAATATGAACTATTAGAAAAAAACTACATCGTTTCAGTGAATAAAAGGGAAAAGTTAAATTAAAAATCATTAAGATAACAAAGATAAGCTCGATAAAACAAGGACTCAATTAAAATCGAGATGAACCTGAAATTGAAATAAACTTATTAAAGCTCTGATGAAATGACATAGTAGAGTTCTAACGACGATGTGCGTAAGAAACGCCTGAAGTAGAAGAAATAGCTGTAAACAACGATTTATATTTAGACTTGCGAACGTTATTTAATCAGAAACGTTATTTATACTTTCAGTTAAAATGCACATAATTTAGACTAAAAAAATAAAACGATTCGGGAAAACTTCTGGTGAGAGGATAGATGTGGTGGCCTGGGGGCCCTTTTGGGGGGTAGACCTGGATCCAGCAGTGGATACCAACAGGCTTATAAGTGTTCTGGATACTACAGATAACCAGTGTAGCTTTAAAAACAGGATACGTCACCATATTGGTAAGGTCGTCTCTGTCTAGGTTTCAAGGTTTCTTCCAGTAGACCCGCGTAAGAGACATTTTTTACAAAAGGCAGGCAAGTTGTGTACATAAATTATTCTAGTTAGTAACTTAATTTAAACTACACTGATACATAGGAGAAATAAAATACAAAATACCTACATACTTAGTTTGCTCAGTGCAGCCCGGAATGTCGTCGGCTTGATTGCACGACAAATTATATTCGCTCGTTTACTGTTTTAGTGGAAAATACTGTACCTACGTATAATACTGGTGACTGTGCATGCATAGTGATTGTACCTGTATTGGTGAACGTGAGTGTGTAGTCGTGCACCATGTCTAGTTTTCGATAAGTCATGTAACAGAGTTCCTCATCTGCGTCCTCTCGTTCCTTCTTTGATTTGGCGCCTTAAATATTTTACATTAAGGTTTTACCTACGAGGTAAAACCTGAATGTAAAGTATTTAAGTCTTAAATACTACACCAGTATTATACGTAGGTACAGTATTTTCCACTAAAACAGTAAACGAGCGAATATAATTTGTCGTGCAATCAAGCCGACGACATTCCGTGCTGCACTGAGCAAACTAAGTATGAAGGTATTTTGTATTTTATTTCTCCTATGTATCAGTGTAGTTTAAATTAAGTTACTAACTAGAATAATTTACGTACACAACTTGCCTGCCTTTTATAAAAAATATCTCTTACGCGGGTCTACTGGAAGAAACCTATATGAGAGATAATTAAACTTAAATACAATTATCGCAATGTTTTTGTCTGTATGTGCAATAAATATAAATAAAGTAATGTATAAACTAAATAACTGTACAAAACGGTAGTGTGGATGGAAGCTTCAAAGGGGAGCTGATGTGGGACCCAGACAGCCATCCACTCAGGAGACCGCAAGAAGTATCTTCCCTTCCTTTAGTTATTAGTAGGCTTTATTATACTATGTCAGAGATCGGGTAGTCCACGCGAATGCTAGCTAGTAACTTGATTGATAAGCACTCAACATTTAACTTCGTCGAATCGCATACATTAGAAGCAATGTCCGACGGTTGTTTGTAAGCACAGGAAAACATGAGCAGTGCATGATGCGCCCGCGCCGCGCCGGGAACAATGAGGCGGGTTTTAAAACACCGCCGGCCGTCGGCCTCGTACAGTCGACCACCCGTCCATCTATACGTACCGGCGACTTTGCGCAGCTGTCATTAAGGGCTACACTGCAATGGGTTGAGCCATGGTCGACTGTACCTACATTACCATACAACAAGACGGCTCCAAAACGCGCCCATTTTTATCTGCATACGTACCTGCAAATTAAAAGGATGCATGAGTCATTTTATTAGACTTTATTGCCCACTTAAGCTGAAGTCAACACAAGATCATAAAGCCAGTTTTAATGGGCAAAGCACTGGGTAGATATATTGTTCTCACTATTTCAAAGGAACATAGGTATTACTTTATTTTATTGCCTCTAAATATAAGATTTTCATCACGAGTTCATATTTTAAGAATGAAAAGACAATTTTTAAAAGCTGTATAATTATTCTATTGTCCTAACAACGAATTCTCCGAATTAAACAAGAACTTAGAAAAATGTAAATCACTACATTTGAAATGACACTATTAAATAAATAAAAATATAGTATTTAAATAAATATAGTCTTATTGAAGAGGTAATATAGTTGGTTCACTGGGCATATGTCCAGCAGTGGACGTTAAAAGGTTGATATAATGACAATGACCAATTAAATTGCTGTTATCCTTATCAGTCGTTTACTGTTGTCAAAAATGATAATACCTTACCGTTCGTGCTATTCTCAAAAACTACTACATGAATGTTGATTCGGTTTTCACCATTGGATAAGCCGTTTCCCGGTGTAGATTTTGGTTCATAATAGGTAATACATCAAATAGCCGAGAATTGTACAAATTAAGTCAGACAAAACATAGGGTATCTATGTCGAAATTCGAAGTCGAGAGGGTCGCTATAATAATACTAAGAAACTATTCTAAGGAATCCAGAGTCAGCATCGCTCATTGAAATGCAGTTAAGTCATTCTTGAGAGTGAGTTAGAAAATTGATATTAAATCATGTCCACTTTCCCCGCGTGTCGTCGTTGCACTGAATGTGTTGAATGTTTCGTGGAAAACCGGTGCAAGCCGTGCGAGAAGTATTCTTATTTTCAGTGTTTCACTGAACACTGAATACGCTGGTACGAAAATATCGACGCATTCAGTTCGAAGTCCACTGAACACTAACAATTAGTTTCACTATGGTCAAAAACCAAGAAGAACCTTACTTATACTATTTACACCTGGTATCATTTGAACTACACAACGCAATACTCGTATATCTAGAGTCTAGTGTTTCAGCAGTTCGGTCGTTTTGTCTTACGCCGTAAGAGATTGATCAATCGGTTCGGTTAGAGTATCTATAACCGTAATAGGTACTTACGGTTATTTAAAGATGTTGATATCTATAACCGAAATACTGAGCCATTTTGGTATCAGCAGTCCGGTTGCACGTAGGAACCGAACTAATGAGACTATAGAAAGGTTTTATAAATCTCGGCAAAACAACTCAACTGCAGCAGTGCGATTCTCCAAGCGCACAACCTAGACTTCAGCGTTTATACATCCGTGAGACGTCAATTCTCATTGACAATTCATTTGACGGATGTATCAACGATGAAGTCTAGGTTGTGCGCTTGAAGAGTCGACCTGCTGGAAACGTACCAACAAGGTACAAGAAAATATATTTCTATCAATCTGTATTGTGTTACTAGGTGCAGGCAAGTAGGTAACTTAATATATTTATAAATTCTATATTAAAAAAAACTTTTAGGGACTTAATTTTGCTTTGGTTAATGTCCCCTAAAACAAGATAGAAGATAGAAATCGCGGTTAAACCAACACATCCGAGTCTGACTAATTTTACCAAGCTGACAAGACTTTAGTGTAACGGACCTTTTACGAGTAATATACATATTTGTATACCTAAACGAAATGCGTTACCTACAATACAAAGTAGGTAACAAACTTTTGGTTGGTACAATTCTAGAAACAAGAAAACATAAAATAAAAAATATAGAATAGAAATGAAGCCAAACTAACGTGAAAGTAACTTTTTGTAATAGAAAATCATTGGGCCAAGGTGCAAGTGGGGCTCGCGCATGGAGGGTTCCGTAAACTGCCGTATACCATGCCAACCAACAGGGAGAGATTTTGTATTGAATGTTGTTGTTTGGCTATTGAGCTTTAATTAAAACATTTTTGAGAAACAAAAACCGCTCTACTTTGCATCAACACAACTTTCGAAAGAAAAATTTGTTACCCTTGCTCCTTTATTTTCTAGATATTATTTCTAATATCTAGAAAAAAATGTTCGTGTCCCTTTTTATTATACCTACGAAGCTTTGGGTTAATATTTTAAATGAGAAATTTTCAATATGCCGTTGGACCAAGACATTTAAAAGGTTCTTGCGTTGAACGTGCCTCACGTAAGGAACCTTAAAATGAGCTGAATATAAAAAGGTCTTATATAAATGCCTTGCTAGAAACAAGAACTTTTAAAAGTTCTAAATACAGAACAAATGAAATAAGGCACCGTAAAAGTAAATGAAGTTTCTTTGTTTTATAAACATTTTATTCTAAATTCATATCATAAGGTTTTTTAACAGTTCTTTTTATAAAGGTCTGAAATCATGTTCAAATGTAGTTCCGGCAAATATTATGACCAGAATTGAATAAAATAGAAATGTAACTCATAAAATGATTAAGTTTGTTGAGTACCTAGTTTACTGTCAATGAGGATACGTTGCAAGAATTTGGTTTAGCTGTAAAGGGGATCCCAGACACACGCGGCATATTGAAGCTGCGGCCAGTCATTTTGAAAGTTTTTGTTCACCTATTTACTTTGACTGTACCTATTCATATTCATCCTGTTGGTCGGGTAGTGGTTGGTTGCGCACAGGCGCTGGTGAGCGAGACTATCCCAGCCGAGGTTGATTTGTGCCAGGACAGGCTCGCGGGCCGGGCTCCAGCTGGCGAGGGAGGCGCCCCCCTCCGGCGTGCCCCACCTACTCTTTATCGATCGACCTCCCCCCGATGCACCACTTGTTACATCTCCTGCCGATAGTTGGCCAGACTACGAATTAGAATCTAATCCTTGTATGATCATAAATATTGCGTTCATCTAATACTTTAGGTGCATTAGGTAATTATTAATCAAGAGCCACTCATGCCAAAGAACTTAGCAGCTGTCTTCTGTGACAAACGATAGTTTCTAGTTTTTTTTACGTAGACGCATAGCATAATTACAGTTAGATTGTTATAAAATGTGCAAGCTACAACGTAAGAATAAGATCGTATTTGATTCATGCTCAATAAAGAAAAAGTTACGACTTAGAAAAAAGTGCCTCATAATTCAGTTAGTTACATGGATGTTGTAAAGAAACTGTATTTCTTAGACATGTTTTAATATCCATTGAAAAAGACGAATATGAAATTAGTATCTAAGTGGCAGTTCGCCAAACGTTTGAATTTGAACAGTTGACGTTTTGCTTTGATAAAAAGCTGTTAGTGCAATCTTGCAGCAGCGGTGTGCGCCTTATCGGCGCCGATACCGCGGCCGGGCCCGGCGAGGACCGGCCCGGCCAATCAGTTGCAGCCCGGCACATGCTCGTTAATTGCATAATGTTGATTGTTTGCAAGAGCGAGGTCATGTGGAGAACACAGGTATGCGAGACACTTGAAATTACATGTGCGGTCACCACCAGCCATCCACCCCAGGTTGGATATTGGGATTTTTTTGTGCCATCTTCCAACCAAAGAACATGAGGTGGATTAACGGGAATATAATATTTGTATTATTTTTGTTCCCATCTTCCAACTTGTCAATAATGAGGTTTAGTCTCGAACTCTCAGGTATTATATACCGATAACCGTCAAGGTCTTGTCTGGCGATAAATTGTTGTCGACTGGATGGAAAAGTAGACGGTCATGGGCTAGATGTGCCGATTTTTAAGACATTCAAAAAGTAGGACCTAACATTTTGTTGAAAAGATGCTACCTATCAGCCTGTCACACTCTTTCATAGAAGTTTTAATTTGAAAGTCTAACCCATTCATTCAGAGATTACAACAGTAAAACATTATGTATTCTGTGGTAAAACTTAATTAGGAACACAACTTCTTTAGCACAAAGCATACAATTTTGATTAGAGACTTGATTGTATATAGCAATCACGCGTAACAATACGGATGTAGCTAGGTGTATAAATGCATATGTAGGTACGTACCTATAGCCTTGTTATGTAAGTATTTTCAGAATAACAATTTGCAATAGAATGCATAACATGCACAACAACAGAACTGTTTAAGATTTATCTGCGTAAAAAGAATGAAAGTCGCGAAAATATTATATTATTAACGTTTTATGATCTCCTAAACATATTAAATTAGGTATTTTATAATATAAAATAGGCAGGTAGTGTATAACAAGTCACACAGTAGGTACATTGCAACGGAATGGGTGTCACTAGTTTATTACTAAATGGTAGAATTGCTTGCCTCCACGCCCTTACGGTCGGAGAAAGTATTGAGTGATAATAGCTCGTGCATGAGAAGAGATTGCCTTACGGAATAGCATTCGATATCGATTGTCCCAAATTACCAATTTGGAAGCACAAATCAAATGAAACAGTGAGTGGGAAGATAAACGTAAAAGCAAAAAATGTGAAACCAGACTTTCCATATTCTACTCATCTCCTACAATAAAAGCTACGTGAGAATACATACATATGTAGGTATATATCAAAATTTAACATTCCAATACTCAAGTAATTTCATGGTATTGGTACTTACAACTTTTAAAAAAACTTCTACATTATATAGTTACCTACCTCTACCCGTCTAGCATTGCACTATTAACACTATAGCACTGATCGATGACTCATCACGGCATGTAAAACGCCCGGAACCAAAAACTGGGAATTCCGAAAGTTAATTCTTTCCGTGACGCACGTATTGCCAGGATTTTTAACTCAGGATGAAAACGGGATGACACTGAACGTGAGAATATCATACTAGAGTAAAGCTAGTTGCAGTTCTTAAGAACATACCTATTTCAATATTATCCTGTTAGCGATTTATGCAATTAAGACCTGCATTGATGTATCTGAGGAGTACTTTTAAAACAACATGAACAGCAAGCTCCATGACATATCATTTACCATCGCGATACACCTCGCGGTTAATAATGCACGTACGATTACTTATGTGTCATCTCGACTCGACGCGCCAGCGAACGCGACGAGGAAAATCCTACAACATCCTGTTTGGTGCAAGCATTCGTTTGCTTATGTGTTGAGATCGAGACAACGAACTTGCAACGATAATTTGACGAATTCAAGTTGCGAATATTCATAATATGAGAACCGACCGATACAAGAATATTCTGAATGTTAGGCATCTTGTATTCCCGTTGTCCCTCACTTTATGAATAGATGATCTCCATCGATCGATCCTGTGCGATCTCTTTATCTTTATTATTATTATTATTATTATATATAAAGCTCGACTACCACTGACTGATTGACATAGTAGTTCTCCCAGAAGGAGTGATCACGGACCAAAGTGGTGTAGGAAACAAGTACGCAGTTCACTCTGATGAGTAGAGGAAAAGTCCGAAACTTGGAGATTTTGTCCATCTTCAGCTATCGTGTCAACGGCCCGCAGAAACGGTGCCAGATAGCTGGGGTGACCTTGAACTAAAGTTGTCCATAATCCTGGGATCATTGATGACGTCACATTATTTTTTCAAAATGGCGGCGTTTTCAAGATGGCGGAGCGCCGTTTTTTTGAGAAACTTTACCCGAATTGATCTCCCGGAAGGAGTGGTCATGGACCAAAGTGGTCTAGGGACAGAGGTAGCTCATACCCTGTAGTATATGGGAAAAGTCTGAAACTTTGAGATTCTGGTCATCTTCACCCTTCAGGCCCACGGCCCGTGGAGTCGGAAACCGATATTTGGACTGACTTCGGACTAAAATTGTACAGAACCCTAGGACCTTTGCCGACGTCATATATTTTAAAATGTGCACAGTCTCTGCTGGTGAGTAGAGTAAAAATATGAAACTTGGAGATTCTGGTCATCTTCAGCTGTTGGGTCAACGGCCCGCAGAAACGATGCCAGATAGCTGGACCGAGCTAGAACTAATATTGTTCAGAATCTTGGTAAATTCATGATGTCTTTTTTTTTTTTTCAAAAAGGCGACTTTTTCAAAATACACTACCACAAATTATAAGTAGTTAATATTGTAGTGAATGCCTGCTTTACAACGCACTGGCCACTTCAAAAAGAAAAGAAAAAATGTAAAGCATACATACACGGACCCGTCATACGGCAGCCAAAATAACTTATAATTTGTTGTAGTTACGTGTATGGCTGCTTTACATCGCACAGGCCATCATTCTATACAAATTCAAATTACAGTTTGTTGTTGTGTTTTTTTTAGTTTAATTTGATAATTATGCGGCTTTTTTATATGGCTGAAAATAAATTTTACTCTCCGATTGCGCTGAAAATTTGTATGTAGGGGTTCTAAGTGCTCCTGAATACAATTATTTACGAGCGAAGCGAGCACCGCGAGCAAAGCGAAACGAGCGAACTTTTTTTTCTTTTGATTTTCGATCACCATACATACTATCTTTTTTAAAAAATTTGCGGCTTTTTTATTGCAGAAAATAAATTTTACTCTCCGATTGCGCTGAATTTTTTATAATGTTTGCAGTCTTTTCTGGTAAGCAGATTAAAACTCTGAAACATGGAAACTATGGTCATCTTCAGCTGTTGGGTCAACGGCCCGCAGAAACGGTGCCAGATAGCTGGACCGAGCTGGAACTAATATTTTTCAGAATCTTAGGCAATTTAGTGATGTTCTATTTTTTTTACAAAATGGCGACTTTTTCAAAATTTTACGGCTTTTTTTTATGGCCAAAAATAAATTTTACTCTCTGATATCGCTGAATTTTTTATAATGTGCGCAGTCTTTTCTGGTGAGCAGATTAAAACTCTGCAACTTGGAAACTATGGTCATCTTCAGCTGTTGGGTCAACGGCCCGCAGAAACGGTGCCAGATAGCTGGACCGAGCTGGAACTAATATTTTTCAGAATCTTAGGCAATTTGGTGATGTCATTTTTTTTTTTCAAAATGGCGACTTTTTGAAAATTTTACGGCTTTTTTTTAACAGCCAAAAATATATTTTACTCTCCGATTGCGCTGAATTTTTCATAATGTACGCAGTCTTTTCTGGTGAGCAGATTGAAACTCTGAAACCTGGAGATTATGGTCATCTTCAGCTGTTGGGTCAACGGCCCGCAGAAACGGTGCCAGATAGCTGGACCGAGCTGGAACTAATATTTTTCAGAATCTTAGGCAATTTGGTGACGTCATATTTTTTTTTCAAAATGGCGACTTTTTCAAAATAATACGGCTTTTTTTAAACGGCCAAAAATATATTTTACTCTCTGATTGCGCTTAATTTTTCATAATGTGCGCAGTCTTTTCAGGTGAGCAGATTAAAACTCTGAAACCTGGAGATTATGGTCATCTTCAGCTGTTGGGTCAAAGGCCCGCAGAAACGGTGCCAGATAGCTGGACCGAGCTGGAACTAATATTTTTTAGAATCTTAAGCAATTTGGTGACGTCATTTTTTTTTCAAAATGGCGACTTTTTCTAAATTATACGTCTTTTTTTTTAACAGCCAAAAATATATTTTACTCTCCGATTGCGCTGAATTTTTCATAATGTACGCAGTCTTTTCTGGTGAGCAGATTGAAACTCTGAAACCTGGAGATTATGGTCATCTTCAACTGTTGGGTCAACGGCCCGCAGAAACGCTGCCAGATAGCTGGACCGAGCTGGAACTAATATTTTTCAGAATCTTAGGCAATTTGGTGATGTCATATTTTTTTTTCAAAATGGCGACTTTTTCAAAATTATACGGCTTTTTTTTATGGCCAAAAATAAATTATACCGTTTTGTTCGCGGGATGGTTCGTTGGTTGGTTTGTTCGCGCGCTTCGCGCGTTTGTTCACGGGTTAGTTGGTTGGTTTGTTCGCGCGTTTCGCGCGTTTGTTTGCGCGTTTATTCGCGGGTTGGTTATTTGGTTGGTTTGATCGCGCGCTTCGCGCGTTTGTTTGCGCGTTTCGCGCGTTTGTTCGCGGGTTGGTTATTTGGTTTGTTTCTTCGCGCGCTTCGCGCGTTTGTTCACGGGTTGGTTGGTTTGTTCGCGCGTTTCGCGCGTTTGTTCGCGGGTTGATTGGTTGGTTATATGGTTGGTTTGTTCGCGCGCTTCGCGCGTATGTTCGCGGGTTGGTTGGTTGGTTGGTTTGTTCGCGCGTTTCGCGCGTTTGTTTGCGCGTTTATTCGCGGGTTGGTTATTTGGTTGGTTTGATCGCGCGCTTCGCGCGTTTGTTTGCGCGTTTCGCGCGTTTGTTCGCGGGTTGGTTATTTGGTTGGTTTGTTCGCGCGCTTCGCGCGTTTGTTCACGGGTTAGTTGGTTGGTTTGTTCGCGCGTTTCGCGCGTTTGTTTGCGCGTTTCGCGCGTTTGTTTGCGCGTTTCGCGCGTTTGTTCGCGGGATGGTTGGTTGGTTATTTGGTTGGTTGGTTCGCGCGCTTAGCGCGTTTGTTCGCGGGTTGGTTGGTTAGTTTGTTCGCGCGTTTCGCGCGTTTGTTCGCGGGTTGGTTGGTTTGTTCGCGCGTTTCGCGCGTTTGTTCGCGGGTTGGTTGGTTTGTTCGCGCGTTTCGCGCGTTTGTTCGCGGGTTGGTTGGTTGGTTATTAGGTTGGTTTATTAGCGCGCTTCGCGCGTTTGTTCGCGCGTTCGTTCGCGGTATTGTTGGTTGTTTGGTCTGAAGTATTGAAAGAAATAAAGAACAGCTCAAATAGTAGTCTTTTAACGCGAATGAGGTCGCGGTGGTCTGATAGTAAATTTGTATTCACGGGTTTGAGGTGCTCCAAATCAGATTCAGGTTTCCGTCAAAAAACAGCTCACAACACTGCAATCACGAAAGTGATGAAAGTTTGTTTTGCGGCTTTTAGGTGCCCCCACTGAAGATTTGGTTTCAGGCCAAAAACTAAAACGTCGAAACTCATAAAAAAAAAATTTTTTTTAGGATTCCTGTCAAAAGAAAAGCTCAACACAGCCGACCTCCGCGGTCCGCTTGCGGGCCGCGGCACCCACCGAAATACTAGTTATTATATACTATAAAGCTCGACTACCACTCACTCACTCACTCACTGACTGACATAGTAGTTCTCCCAGAAGGAGTGATTGTGGACCAAAACGATGTAGGGGTGAAGTACGCAACCTCCTCTGATGAGTAGAGGAAAAGTCCGAAACTTGGAGATTCTGTCCATCTTCAGCTATCGTGTCAACGGCCCGCGGAAACGGTGCCAGATAGCTGGGGTGACCTTGAACTAAAGTTGTCCAGAATCCTGGGATCATTGATGACGTCACTTTTTTTTTTCAAAATGGCGGCGTTTTCAAGATGGCGGAGCGCCGTTTTTTCGAGAAACTTTACCCGAATTGATCTCCCGGAAGGAGTGCTCATGGACCAAAGTGGTATAGGGATGGAGTATAGCCCATACCCTGTAGTATATGGGAAAATTCTGACATTTGGAGATTTTGGTCATCTTCACCCTTCAGGTCCACGGCTCGTGGAGTCAGAAACCGATATTTGGACTGACTTCGAACTAAAGTTGTACAGAACCCTAGAACCTTTGGTGACGTCATATATTTTATAATGTGCGCAGTCTCTTCTGGTGAGCAGAGTAAAAATATGAAACTTGAGATTCTGGTCATCTTCAGCTGTTGGGTCAACGGCCCGCAGAAACGGTGCCAGATAGCTGGACCGAGCTGGAACTAATATTGTTCAGAATCTTGGTAAATTCATTACGTCTTTTTTTTTTTTTCAAAAAGGCGACTTTTTTAAAATACACTACCACAAATTATAAGTAGTTAATATTGTAGTGAATGCCTGCTTTACAACGCACTGGCCACTTCAAAAAGAAAAAAAAATATGTAAAGCATACATACACGGACCTGTCATACACCAGCCAAAATAACTTACGTGTGTCGCTGCTTTACATCGCACAGGCCATCATTCTATACAAATTCAAATTACAGTTTGTTGTTGTGTTTTTTTTAGATTAATTTGATAATTATGCGGCTTTTTTATATGGCTGAAAATAAATTTTACTCTCCGATTGCGCTGAAAATTTGTATGTAGGGGTTCTAAGTGCTCCTGAATACAATTATTTACGAGCGAAGCGAGCACCGCGAGCAAAGCGAAACGAGCGAACTTTTTTTTCTTTTGATTTTCGATCTCCATACATACTATCTTTTTTCAAAATGGCGACTTTTTCAAAATTTTGCGGCTTTTTTATTGCCGAAAATAAATTTTACTCTCCGATTGCGCTGAATTTTTTATAATGTGCGCAGTCTTTTCTGGTGAGCTGATTAAAACTCTGAAACCTGGAGATTATGATCATCTTCAGCTGTTGGGTCAACGGCCCGCAGAAACGGTGCCAGATAGCTGGACCGAGCTGGAACTAATATTTTTCAGAATCTTAGGCAATTTGGAGACGTCATATTTTTTTTTCAAAATGGCGACTTTTTCAAAATTATACGGCTTTTTTTTAATAGCCAAAAATAAATTTTACTCTCCGATTGCGCTGAAATTTTTATAATGTGCGCAGTCTTTTCTGGCGATTAGATTAAAACTCTGAAACGTGGAGATTATGGTCATCTTCAGCTGTTGGGTCAACGGCCCGCAGAAACGGTGCCAGATAGCTGGACCGAGCTGGAACTAATATTTTTCAGAATGTTAGGCAATTTAGTGATGTCATATTTTTTCTTCAAAATGGCGACTTTTTAAAAATTTTACGGCTTTTTTTTATGGCCAAAAATAAATTTTACTCTCCGATTGCGCTGAAATTTTTATAATGTGCGCAGTCTTTTCTGGCGATTAGATTAAAACTCTGAAACGTGGAGATTATGGTCATCTTCAGCTGTTGGGTCAACGGCCCGCAGAAACGGTGCCAGATAGCTGGACCGAGCTGGAACTAATATTTTTCAGAATCTTAGGCAATTTGGTGATGTCATTTTTTTTTTTCAAAATGGCGACTTTTTAAAAATTTTACGGCTTTTTTTTATGGCCAAAAATAAATAATACCACGTTTGTTGGCGGGTTGGTTCGTTGGTTTGTTCGCGCGCTTCGCGCGTTTGTTCGCGGGGTAGTTGGTTGGTTTGTTCGCGCGTTTCGCGCGTTTGTTTGCGCGTTTATTTGCGGGTTGGTTATTTGGTTGGTTTGATCGCGCGCTTCGCGCGTTTGTTTGCGCCTTTCGCGCGTTTGTTCGCGGGTTGGTTATTTGGTTGGTTTGTTCGCGCGCTTCGCGCGTTTGTTCACGGGTTGGTTGGTTGGTTTGTTTGCGCGTTTGTTCGCGCGTTTCGCGCGTTTATTCGCGGGTTGATTATTTGGTTGGTTTGTTCGCGCGCTTCGCGCGTTTGTTTGCGCGTTTCGCGCGTTTGTTCGCGGGTTGGTTATTTGGTTGGTTTGTTCGCGCGCTTCGCGCGTTTGTTCGCGGGTTGGTTGGTTTGTTCGCGCGCTTCGCGCGTTTGTTCGCGGGTTGGTTGGTTGGTTTGTTTGCGCGTTTGTTCGCGCGTTTCGTGCGTTTGTTCGCGGGTTGGTTGGTTGATTTGTTCGCGCGTTTCGCGCGTTTGTTCGCGGGTTGGTTGGTTGGTTATTTGGTTGGTTTGTTCGCGCGCTTCGCGCGTTTTTTCGCGGGTTGGTTGGTTGGTTTGTTCGCGCGTTTCGCGCGTTTGTTTGCGCGGTTCGCGCGTTTGTTTGCGCGTTTCGCGCGTTTGATTGCGCGTTTATTCGCGGGTTGGTTATTTGGTTGGTGTCTTCGCGCGCTTCGCGCGTTTGTTAGCGGGTTGGTTGGTTGGTTTGTTCGCGCGTTTCGGGTTTGTTTGCGCGTTTCGCGCGTTTATTCGCGGGTTGGTTATTTGGTTGGTTTGTTCGCGCGCTTCGCGCGTTTGTTTGCGCGTTTCGCGCGTTTGTTCGCGGGTTGGTTATTTGGTTGGTTTGTTCGCGCGCTTCGCGGGTTTGTTCGCGCGTTTGTTCGCGGGTTGGTTATTTGGTTTGTTAGCGCGTTTCGCGCGTTTGTTCGCGGGTTGGTTGGTTGGTTATTTGGTTGGTTTGTTCGCGCGCTTCGCGCGTTTGTTCGCGCGTTTCGCGCGTTTGTTCGCGGGTTGGTTGGTTGGTTTGTTTGCGCGTTTGTTCGCGCGTTTCGCGCGTTTGTTTGCGCGTTTCGCGCGTTTGTTCGCGGGATGGTTGGTTGGTTATTTGGTTGGTTTATTAGCGCGCTTCGCGCGTTTGTTCGCGCGTTCGTTCGCGGTTTGGTTGGTTGTTTGGTCTGAAGTATTGAAAGAAATAAAGAACAGCTCAAATAGTAGTCTTTTAACGCGAATGAGGTCGCGGGGGTCTGCCAGTAAATTTGTATTCACGGGTTTGAGGTGCTCCAAATCAGATTCCGGTTCCCGTCAAAAAACAGCTCACAACACTGCAATCACGAAAGTCATGAAAGTTTGTTTTGCGGCTTTTAGGTGCCCCCCACTGAAGATTGGGTTTCCGGCCAAAAACTAATTTTTTTTTAGGATACCTGTCAAAAGAAAAGCTCAACATAGCCGACCTCCGCGGTCCGCTTGCGGGCCGCGGCACCCACCGAAATACTAGTTATTATATATAAAGCTCGACTACCACTGACTGATTGACATAGTAGTTCTCCCAGAAGGAGTGATCGCGGACCAAAATGGTGTAGGAATGAAGTACGCAGTCCACTCTGATGAGTAGAGGAAAAGTCCGAAACTTGCAGATTCTGTCCATCTTCAGCTATCGTGTCAACGGCCCGCGGAAACGGTGCCAGATAGCTGGAGTGACCTTGAACTAAAGTTGTCCAGAATCCTGAGATCATTAATGACGTCACATTTTTTTTTCAAAATGGCGGCGTTTTCAAGATGGCGGAGCGCCGTTTTTTCGAGAAACTTTACCCGAATTGATCTCCCGGAAGGAGTGCTCATGGACCAAAGTGGTATGGGATGGAGTGTAGCCCATACCCTGTAGTATATGGGAAAATTCTGACATTTGGAGATTTTGGTCATCTTCACCCTTCAGGTCCACGGCCCGTGGAGTCAGAAACCGATATTTGGACTGATTTCGAACTAAAGTTGTACAGAACCCTAGGACCTTTGGTGACGTCATCTTTCTTCTAATGTGCGTAGTATCTTCTGGTGAGCAGAGTAAAAATATGAAACTTGGAGATTCTGGTCATCTTCAGCTGTTGGGTCAACGGCCCGCAGAAACGGTGCCAGATAGCTGGACCGAGCTGGAACTAATATTGTTCAGAATCTTGGTAAATTCATGACGTCTTTTTTTTTTTTTTCAAAAAGGCGACTTTTTTAAAATACACTACCACAAATTATACGTAGTTAATATTGTAGTGAATGCCTGCTTTACAAAGCACTGGCCACTTTAAATAGAAAAAAAAGGTTCACATAGCTTATTTTTTAAATGGCTTTTACTTTAGATTTCTTTGTACAAAGTGGCCTGATACATCCAAAGAGATGCATTATGATGAACCTATGGAATTGAATAATTTTTTATTATGCGGCTTTTTTATACGGCCGAAAATAAATTTTATTCTCCGATTGCGCTGAATTTTTTATAATATTTGCAGTATTTTCTGGTGAGCAGATTAAAACTCTGAAACTTGGAAATTATGGTCATCTTCAGCTGATGGGTCAACGGCCCGCAGAAACATTGCCAGATAGCTGGACCGAGCTGGAACTAATATTTCTCAGAATCTTAGGCAATTTGGTGACGTCATTTTTATTTTTCAATATGGCGACTTTTTCAAAATTATACGGCTTTTTTTTAACAGCCAAAAATATATTTTACTCTCCGATTGCGCTGAATTTTTCATAATGTACGCAGTCTTTTCTGGTGAGCAGATTGAATCTCTGAAACCTGGAGATTATGGTCATCTTCAGCCGTTGGGTCAACGGCCCGCAGAAACGGTGCCAGATAGCTGGACCGAGCTGGAACTAATATTTTTCAGAATCTTAGGCAATTTGGTGACGTCATATTTTTTTTTCAAAATGGCGACTTTTTCAAAATTATACGGCTTTTTTTTAACAGCCAAAAATATATTTTACTCTCCGATTGCGCTGAATTTTTCATAATGTACGCAGTCTTTTCTGGTGAGCAGATTGAAACTCTGAAACCTGGAGATTATGGTCATCTTCAGCTGTTGGGTCAACGGCCCGCAGAAACGGTGCCAGATAGCTGGACCGAACTGGAACTAATATTTTTCAGAATCTTAGGCAATTTGGTCACGTCATATTTTTTTTTCAAAATGACTTTTTCAAAATTATACGGCTTTTTTTAAACGGCCAAAAATATATTTTACTCTCCGATTGCGCTTAATTTTTCATAATGTGCGCAGTCTTTTCAGGTGAGCAGATTAAAACTCTGAAACCTGGAGATTATGGTCATCTTCAGCTGTTGGGTCAACGGCCCGCAGAAACGGTGCCAGATAGCTGGACCGAGCTGGAACTAATATTTTTTAGAATCTTAAGCAATTTGGTGACGTCATTTTTTTTTTTCAAAATGGCGACTTTTTCTAAATTATACGGCTTTTTTTTAACAGCCAAAAATTTATATTTTACTCTCCGATTGCGCTGAATTTTTCATAATGTACGCAGTCTTTTCTGGTGAGCAGATTGAAACTCTGAAACCTGGAGATTATGGTCATCTTCAGCTGTTGGGTCAATGGCCCGCAGAAACGGTGCCAGATAGCTGGACCGAGCTGGAACTAATATTTTTCATAATCTTAGGCAATTTGGTGATGTCATATTTTTTTTTCAAAATGGCGACTTTTTCAAAATTATACGGCTTTTTTTTATGGCCAAAAATAAATTATACCACGTTTGTTCGCGGGTTGGATGGTTGGTTGTTTGGTTGGTTTGTTCGCTCGCTTCGCGCGTTTGTTCGCGGGTTGGTTGGTTGGTTTGTTCGCGCGTTTGTTTGCGCGTTTATTCGCGGGTTGGTTATTTGGTTGGTTTGTTCGCGCGCTTCGCGCGTTTGTTTGCGCGTTTCGTGCGTTTATTTGCGCGTTTGTTCGCGGGTTGGTTGGTTAGTATGTTCGCGCGTTTCGCGCGTTTGTTCGTGGGTTGGTTGGTTGGTTTGTTCGCGCGTTTGTTTGCGCGTTTATTCGCGGGTTGGTTATTTGGTTGGTTTGTTCGCGCGCTTCGCGCGTTTGTTTGCGCGTTTCGTGCGTTTATTTGCGCGTTTGTTCGCGGGTTGGTTGGTTAGTATGTTCGCGCGTTTCGCGCGTTTGTTCGCGGGTTGGTTGGTTGGTTATTTGGTTGGTATGTTCGCGCACTTCGCGCGTTAATTCGCGGGTTGGTTTGTTCGCGCGCTTCGCGCGTTTGTTCGCGCGTTTCGCGCGTTTGTTCGCGCGTTTGTTCGCGGGTTGGTTGGTTGGTTTGTTCGCGCGTTTCGCGCGTTTGTTCGTGAGTTGGTTGGTTTGTTCACGGGTTACGCGCGTTGTTCGCGCGTTTCGCGCGTTTGTTCGCGGGTTGGTTGGTTGGTTATTAGGTTGGTTTATTAGCGCGCTTCGCGCGTTTGCTCGCGCGTTTGTTCGCGGTTTGGTTGGTTGGCTTGTTCGCGCGTTTCGCGCGCTTGTTCGCGCGTTTTGCGCGTTTGTTCGCGGGTTGGTTGATTGGTTGTTTATTTGGTTGGTTTGTTCGCGCGCTTCGCGCGTTTGTTAGCGGGTTAGTTGGTTGGTTGGTTTGTTAGCGCGTTTCGCGCGTTTGTTCGCGGGTTGGTTGTTAATTTGGTTGGTTTGTTCGCGCGCTTCGCGCGTTTGTTCGCGGGTTGGTTGGTTGGTTTGTTTGTTCGCGCGTTTCGCGCGTTTGTTTGCGCGTTTCGCGCGTTTGTTTGCGGGATGGTTGGTTGGTTTGTTTGCGCGTTTGTTCGCGCGTTTCGCGCGTTTGTTTGCGCGTTTCGCGCGTTTGTTTGCGGGATGGTTGGTTGGTTGTTTAGTTGGTTGGTTCGCGCGCTTCGCGCGTTTGTTCGCGGGTTGGTTGGTTGGTTTGTTCGCGCGTTTCGCGCGTTTGTTCGCGGGTTGGTTGGTTATTAGGTTGGTTTATTAGCGTTTGTTCGCGGTATTGTTGGTCGTTTGGTCTGAAGTAGTGAAAGAAATAAAGAACAGCTCAAATAGTAGTCTTTTAACGCGAATGAGGTCGCGGGGGTCTTATAGTAAATTTGTATTTACGGGTTTGAGGTGCTCCAAATCAGATTCAGGTTCCCGTCAAAAAACAGCTCACAACACTGCAATCACGAAAGTCATGAAAGTTTGTTTTGCGGCTTTTAGGTGCCCCCACTGAAGATTTGGTTTCCGGCCAAAAACTAAAACGTCGAAACTCATAGAAAAAAATTTTTTTTAGGATTCCTGTCAAAAGAAAAGATCAACACAGCCGACCTCCGCGGTCCGCTTGCGGGCCGCGGCACCCACCGAAACACTAGTTATATACTATAAAGCTCGACTACCACTCACTGACTGACTGACTGATTGACATAGTAGTTCTCCCAGAAGGAGTGATTGTGGACCAAAGTGATGTAGGAAACAAATACGCAGCCTCCTCTGATGAGTAGAGAAAAAGTCCGAAACTTGAAGATTCTGTCCATCTTCAGCTATCGTGTCAACGTCCCGCGAAAACGGTGCCAGATAGCTGGGGTGACCTTGAACTAAAGTTGTCCAGAATCCTGGGATCATTGATGACGTCACTTTTTTTTTTCAAAATGGCGGCGTTTTCAAGATGGCGGAGCGCCGTTTTTTCGAGAAATTTTACCCGAATTGATCTCCCGGAAGGAGTGGTCATGGACCAAAGTGGTCTAGGGACGGAGAGTAGCTCATACCCCGTAGTATATGGGAAAAGTCTGAAACTTGGAGATTCTGGTCATCTTCACCCTTCAGGCCCACGGCCCGTGGAGTCGGAATCCGATATTTGGACTGACTTTGAACTTAAGTTGTACAGAACCCTAGGACCTTTGGTGACGTCATTTATTTTATAATGTACGCAGTCTCTTCTGGTGAGCAGAGTAAAAATATGAAACTTGGAGATTATGGTCATCTTCAGCTGTTGGGTCAACGGCCCGCAGAAACGGTGTCAGATAGCTGGACCGAGCTGGAACTAATATTGTTCAGAATCATGGTAAATTCATGATGTCTTTTTTTTTTTTCAAAAAGGCGACTTTTTCAAAATACACTACCACAAATTTTAAGTAGTTAATATTGTAGTGAATGCCTGCTTTACAACGCACTGGCCACTTCAAAAAGAAAAGAAAATATGTAAAGCATACATACACGGACCTGTCATACACCAGCCAAAATAACTTATAATTTGTTGTAGGTACGTGTGTGGCTGCTTTACATCGCACAGGCCATCATTCTATACAAATTCAAATTACAGTTTGTTGTTGTGTTTTTTTTTAGATTAATTTGATAATTTTGCGGCTTTTTTATATGGCTGAAAATAAATTTTACCCTCCGATTGCGCTGAAAATTTGTATGTAGGGGTTCTAAGTGCTCCTGAATACAATTATTTACGAGCGAAGCGAGCACCGCGAGCAAAGCGAAACGAGCGAACTTTTTTTTCTTTTGATTTTCGATCTCCATACATACTAACTTTTTTCAAACTGGCGACTTTTTCAAAATTTTACGGCTTTTTTATTGCCGAAAATAAATTTTACTCTCCGATTACGCTGAATTTTTTATAATGTTTGCAGTCCTTTCTGGTGAGCAGATTAAAGTTCTGAAACTTGGAAACTATGGTCATCTTCAGCTGTTGGGTCAACGGCCCGCAGAAACGGTGCCAGATAGCTGGACCGAGCTGGAACTAATATTTTTCAGAATCTTAGGCAATTTGGTGATGTTCTATTTTTTTTATAAAATGGCGACTTTTTCAAAATTTTACGGCTTTTTTTTTATGGCTAAAAATAAATTTTACTCTCCGATTGCGCTGATTTTTTTATAATGTGCGCAGTCTTTTCTGGTGAGCAGATTAAAACTCTGAAACCTGGAGATTATGGTCATCTTCAGCTCTTGGGTCAACGGCCCGCAGAAACGGTGACAGATAGCTGGGCCGTGCTCAAACTAATATTTTTCAGAATCTTGGGCAATTTGGTGATGTCATTTTTTTTTTCAAAATGGCGACTTATTCAAAATTATACGGCTTTTTTTAATAGCCAAAAATAAATTTTACTCTCCGATTGCGCTGAAATTTTTATAATGTGCGCAGTCTTTACTGGCGATTAGATTAAAACTCTGAAACGTGGAGATTATGGTCATCTTCAGCTGTTGGGTCAACGGCCCGCAGAAACGGTGTCAGATAGCTGGAACGAGCTGGAACTAATATTTTTCAGAATCTTAGGCAATTTGGTGATGTCATATTTTTTTTTCAAAATGGCGACTTTTTTAAATTTTACGGCTTTTTTTATGGCCCAAAATAAATTATACCACGTTTGTTCGCGGGTTGGTTGGTTGATTGGTTGGTTTGTTCGCGCGCTTCGCGCGTTTGTTCGCGGGTTAGTTGGTTGGTTTGTTCGCGCGATTCGCGCGTTTGTTTGCGCGTTTATTCGCGGTTTGGTTTGTGCGCGCGTTTCGCGCGTTTGTTCACGGGTTGGTTGGTTGGTTTGTTCGCGCGTTTCGCGCGTTTGTTCGCGGGTTGGTTGGTTAGTTATTTGGTTGGTTTGTTCGCGCGCTTCGCGCGCTTGTTCGCGCGTTTGTTCGCGGGTTGGTTGGTTGGTTTGTTAGCGAGTTTGTTCGCGCGTTTCGCGCGTTTTTTTGCGCGTTTCGCGCGATTGTTCGCGGGGTGGTTGGTTGGTTTGTTCGCGCGTTTCGCGCGTTTGTTCGCGTGTTGGTTGGTTGGTTATTTGGTTGGTATGTTCGCGCGCTTCGCGCGTTTGTTCGCGGGTTGGTTGGTTTGTTCGCGCGTTTCGTGCGTTGGTTTGCGCGTTTCGCGCGTTTATTCGCGGGTTGGTTATTTGGTTGGTTTGTTCGCGCGCTTCGCGCGTTTGTTTGCGCGTTTCGCGCGTTTGTTCGCGGGTTGGTTAGTTGGTTTGTTTGCGCGTTTGTTCGCGCGTTTCGCGCGTTTGTTTGCGCGTTTCGCGCGTTTGTTCGCGGGATGGTTGGTTGGTTATTTGGTCGGTTGGTTCGCGCGCTTCGCGCGTTTGTTCGCGGGTTGGTTGGTTAGTTTGTTCGCGCGTTTCGCGCGTTTGTTCGCGGGTTGGTTGGTTTGTTTGCGCGTTTCGCGCGTTTGTTCTCGTGTTGGTTGGTTGGTTATTTGGTTGGTATGTTCGCGCGCTTCGCGCGTTTGTTCGCGGGTTGGTTGGTTGGTTTGTTCGCGCGTTTCGTGCGTTGGTTTGCGCGTTTCGCGCGTTTATTCGCGGGTTGGTTATTTGGTTGGTTTGTTCGCGCGCTTCGCGCGTTTGTTTGCGCGTTTCGCGCGTTTGTTCGCGGGTTGGTTATTTGTTTGGTTTGTTCGCGCGTTTGTTCGCGCGTTTCGCGCGTTTGTTCGCGGGTTGGTTGTTTGGTTATTTGGTTCGTTTGTTCGCGCGCTTCGCGCGTTTGTTCGCGCGTTTCGCGCGTTTGTTCGCGGGTTGGTTGTTTGGTTATTTGGTCGGTTTGTTCGCGCGCTTCGCGCGTTTGTTCGCGGGTTGGTTAGTTGGTTTGTTTGCGCTTTCGCGCGTTTGTTCGCGGGATGGTTGGTTGGTTATTTGGTTGGTTGGTTCGCGCGCTTCGCGCGTTTGTTCGCGGGTTGGTTGGTTAGTTTGTTCGCGCGTTTCGCGCGTTTGTTCGCGTTTTGGTTGGTTTGTTTGCGCGTTTCGCGCGTTTGTTCGCGGGTTGGTTGGTTCTTTGGTTGGTTTATTAGCGCGCTTCGCGCGTTTGTTCGCGCGTTCGTTCGCGGTATTGTTGTTTGTTTGGTCTGAAGTATTGAAAGAAATAAAGAACAGCTCAAATAGTAGTCTTTTAACGCGAATGAGGTCGCAGGGGTCTGATAGTAAATTTGTATTCACGGGTTTGAGGTGCTCCAAATCAGATTCCGGTTCCCGTCAAAAATCAGCTCACAACACTGCAATCACGAAAGTCATGAAAGATTGTTTTGCGGCTTTTAGGTGCCCCCACTGAAGATTCGGTTTCCGGCCAAAAACTAAAACGTCGAAACTCATTTAAAAAAAATTTTTTTTAGGATTCCTGTCAAAAGAAAAGATCAACACAGCCGACCTCCGCGGTCCGCTTGCGGGCCGCGGCACCCACCGAAACACTAGTCTTTATATACTATAAAGCTCGACTACCACTCACTGACTGACTGATTGACATAGTAGTTCTCCCAGAAGGAGTGATTGTGGACCAAAACGATGTAGGGGTGAAGTACGCAACCTCCTCTGATGAGTAGAGGAAAAGTCCGAAACTTGGAGATTCTGTCCATCTTCAGCTATCGTGTCAACGGCCCGCGGAAACGGTACCAGATAGCTGGGGTGACCTTGAACTAAAGTTGTCCATAATCCTGGGATCATTGATGACGTCACTTTTTTTTTTCAAAATGGCGGCGTTTTCAAGATGGCGGAGCGCCGTTTTTTCGAGAAACTTTACCCGAATTGATCTCCCGGAAGGAGTGGTCATGGACCAAAGTGGTCTAGGGAGGGAGTGTAGCTCATACCCCGTAGTATATGGGAAAAGTCTGAAACTTGGAGATTTTGGTCATCTTCACCCTTCAGGTCCACGGTCCGTGGAGTCGGAAACCGATATTTTGACTGACTTCGAACTAAAGTTGTACAGAACCCTAGGACCTTTGGTGACGTCATATTTTTTCTAATGTGTGCAGTCTCTTCTGGTGAGCAGAGTAAAAATATAAAACTTGGAGATTATGGTCATCTTCAGCTGTTGGGTCAACGGCCCGCAGAAACGGTGCCAGATAGCTGGACCGAGCTGGAACTAATATTGTTCAGAATCTTGGTAAATTCATGATGTCTTTTTTTTTTTTTCAAAAAGGCGACTTTTTCAAAATACACTACCACAAATTATAAGTAGTTAATATTGTAGTGAATGCCTGCTTTACAACGCACTGGCCACTTCAAAAAGAAAAGAAAAAATGTAAAGCATACATACACGGACCCGTCATACGCCAGCCAAAATAACTTATAATTTGTTGTAGTTACGTGTGTGGCTGCTTTACATCGCACAGGCCATCATTCTATACAAATTCAAATTACAGGTTGTTGTTGTGTTTTTTTTAGATTAATTTGATAATTATGCGGCTGTTTATATGGCTGAAAATAAATTTTACTCTCCGATTGCGCTGATTTTTTTATAATGTGCGCAGTCTTTTCTGGTGAGCAGATTAAAACTCTGAAACCTGGAGATTATGGTCATCTTCAGCTCTTGGGTCAACGGCCCGCAGAAACGGTGACAGATAGCTGGGCCGAGCTCAAACTAATATTTTTCAGAATCTTGGGCAATTTGATGATGTCAATTTTTTTTTCAAAATGGCGACTTTTTCAAAATTATACGGCTTTTTTTTAACAACCAAAAATATATTTTACTCTCCGATTGCGCTGAAATTTTCATAATATACGCAGTCTTTTCTGGTGAGCAGATTGAAACTCTGAAACCTGGAGATTATGGTCATCTTCAGCTGTTGGGTCAACGGCCCGCAGAAACGGTGCCAGATAGCTGGACCGAGCTGGAACTAATATTTTTCAGAATCTTAGGCAATTTGGTTACGTCATATTTTTTTTTCAAAATGGTGACTTTTTCAAAATTATACGGCTTTTTTTAAACGGCCAAAAATATATTTTACTCTCCGATTGCGCTTAATTTTTCATAATGTGCGCAGTCTTTTCAGGTGAGCAGATTAAAACTCTGAAACCTGGAGATTATGGTCATCTTCAGCTGTTGGGTCAACGGCCCGCAGAAACGGTGCCAGATAGCTGGACCGAGCTGGAACTAATATTTTTTAGAATCTTAAGCAATTTGGTGACGTCATTTTTTTTTTCAAAATGGCGACTTTTTCTAAATTATACGGCTTTTTTTTAACAGCCAAAAATTTATATTTTACTCTCCGATTGCGCTGAATTTTTCATAATGTACGCAGTCTTTTCTGGTGAGCAGATTGAAACTCTGAAACCTGGAGATTATGGTCATCTTCAGCTGTTGGGTCAACGGCCCGCAGAAACGGTGCCAGATAGCTGGACCGAGCTGGAACTAATATTTTTCAGAATCTTAGGCAATTTGGTGATGTCATTTTTTTTTTCAAAATAGCGACTTTTTCAAAATTATACGGCTTTTTTTTATGGCCAAAAATAAATTATACCACGTTTGTTCGCGGGTTGGATGGTTGGTTGTTTGGTTGGTTGGTTCGCTCGCTTCGCGCGTTTGTTCGCGGGTTGGTTGGTTGGTTTGTTCGCGCGTTTGTTTGCGCGTTTATTCGCGGGTTGGTTATTTGGTTGGTTTGTTCGCGTGCTTCGCGCGTTTGTTTGCGCGTTTCGTGCGTTTGTTTGCGCGTTTGTTCGCGGGTTGGTTGGTTAGTATGTTCGCGCGTTTCGCGCGTTTGTTCGCGGGTTGGTTAGTTGGTTATTTGGTTGGTATGTTCGCGCGCTTCGCGCGTTTATTCGCGGGTTGGTTTGTTCGCGCGCTTCGCGCGTTTGTTCGCGCGTTTCGCGCGTTTGTTCGCGCGTTTGTTCGCGCGCTTCGCGCGTTTGTTCGCGGGTTGGTTGGTTGGTTTGTTCGCGCGTTTCGCGCGTTTGTTCGCGGGTTGGTTGATTGGCTGGTTATTTGGTTGGTTTGTTCGCGCGCTTCGCGCGTTAGTTCGCGGGTTAGTTGGTTGGTTTGTTCGCGCGTTTCGCGCGTTTGTTCGCGAGTTGGTTGGTTTGTTCACGGGTTACGCGCGTTGTTCGCGCGTTTCGCGCGTTTCGCGCGTTTGTTCGCGGGTTGGTTGGTTGGTTATTAGGTTAGTTTATTAGCGCGCTTCGCGCGTTTGTTCGCGGTTTGGTTGGTTGGTTTGTTCGCGCGTTTCGCGCGCTTGTTCGCGCGTTTTGCGCGTTTGTTCGCGGGTTGGTTGATTGGTTGTTTATTTGGTTGGTTTGTTCGCGCGCTTCGCGCGTTTGTTCGCGGGTTAGTTGGTTGGTTTGTTCGCGCGTTTCGCGCGTTTGTTCGCGAGTTGGTTGGCTTGTTCGCGGGTTTCGCGCGTTGTTCGCGCGTTTCGCGCGTTTGTTCGCGGGTTGGTTGGTTGGTTTGTTCGCGGGTTTTGCGCGTTGTTCGCGCGTTTCGCGCGTTTGTTCGCGGGTTGGTTGGTTGGTTGGTTATTAGGTTGGTTTATTAGCGCGCTTCGCGCGTTTGTTCGCGGGTTGGTTGGTTGGTTTGTTCGCGCGTTTCGCGCGCTTGTTCGCGCGTTTCGCGCGTTTGTTCGCGGGTTGGTTGATTATTTGGTTGGTTTGTTCGCGCGCTTCGCGCGTTTGTTCGCGGGTTGGTTGGTTTGTTCGCGCGTTTCGCGCGTTTGTTCGCGAGTTGGTTGGTTTGTTCGCGGGTTTCGCGCGTTATTCGCGCGTTTCGCGCGTTTGTTCGCGGGTTGGTTGGTTGGTTATTAGGTTGGTTTAATAGCGCGCTTCGCGCGTTTGCTCGCGGTTTGGTTGGTTGTTTGGTCTGAAGTATTGAAAGAAATAAAGAACAGCTCAAATAGTAGTGTTTTAACGCGAATGAGGTCGCGGGGGTCTGCTAGTAAATTTGTATTAACGGGTTTGAGGTGCTCCAAATCAGATTCCGGTTCCCGTCAAAAAACAGCTCATAACACTGCAATCACGAAAGTCATGAAATTTTGTTTTGCGGCTTGTAGGTGCCCCCACTGAAGATTTGGTTTCCGGCCAAAAACTAAAACGTCGAAACTCATAAAAAAAATTTTTTTAAAGGATTCCTGTCAAAATAAAAGCTCAACACAGCCGACCTCCGCGGTCCGCTTGCGGGCCGCGGCACCCACCGAAATACTAGTATACTATAAAGCTCGACTACCACTCACTCACTGACATAGTAGTTCTCCCAGAAGGAGTGATCGCGGACCAAAATGGTGTAGGAATGAAGTACGCAGTCCACTCTGATGAGTAGAGGAAAAGTCCGAAACTTGGAGATTCTGTCCATCTTCAGCTATCGTGTCATCGGCCTGCGGAAACGGTGCCAGATAGCTGGGGTGACCTTGAACTAAAGTTGTCCAGAATCCTGGTATCATCGATGACGTCACTTTTTTTTTTCAAAATGGCGGCGTTTTCAAGATGGCCGAGCGCCGTTTTTTCGAAAAACTTTACCCGAATTGATCTCCCGGAAGGAGCGGTCATGGACCAAAGTGGTTCAGGGATGAAGTGTAGCTCATACCTTGTAGTGTATGGGAAAAGTCTGAAACTTGGAGATTCTGGTCTTCTTCATCCTCAAGGTCAACGGCCCGCGGAAACGGTGCCAGATAGCTGGGATGACCTTGAACTAAAGTTGTCCAGAATCCTGGGATCATTGATAACGTCACATTTTTTTTTCAAAATGGCGGCGTTTTCAAGATGGCGGAGAGCCGTTTTTTTGAGAAACTTTACCCGAATTGATCTCCCGGAAGGAGTGGTCATGGACCAAAGTGGTCTAGGGAGGAAGCGTGGCTCATACCCCGTAGTATATGGGAAAAGTCTGAAACTTGGAGATTTTGGTCATCTTCACCCTTCAGGTCCACGGCCCGTGGAGTCGGAAACCGATATTTTGACTGACTTCGAACTAAAGTTGTACAGAACCCTAGGACCTTTGGTGACGTCATATATTTTAAAATGTGCACAGTCTCTTCTGGTGAGCAGAGTAAAAATATGAAACTTGGAGATTCTGGTCATCTTCAGCTGTTGGGTCAACGGCCCGCAGAAACGGTGCCAGATAGCTGGACCGAGCTGGAACTAATGTTGTTCAGAATCTTGGTAAATTCATGATGTCTTTTTTTTTTTTTCAAAAAGGCGACTTTTTGAAAATACACAACCACAAATTATACGTAGTTAATATTGTAGTGAATGCCTGCTTTACAACGCACTGGCCACTTTAAATAGAAAAAAAAGGTTCACATAGCTTATTTTTTAAATGGCTTTTACTTTGGATTTTTTTGTACAAAGTGGCCTGATACATCCAAAGAGATGCATTATGATTGAATAATTTGATAATATGCGGTTTTTTTATACGGCCGAAAATAAATTTTACTCTCCGATTGCGCTGAATTTTTTTATAATATTTGCAGTCTTTTCTGGTGAGCAGATTAAAACTCTGAAACCTGGAGATAATGGTCATCTTCAGTTGTTGGGTCAACTGCCCGCACAAACGGTGCCAGATACCTGGACCGAGCTGGAACTAATATTTATCAGTATCTTAGGCAATTTGGTGACGTCATATTTTTTTTTCAAAATGGCGTCGTTTTCAAAATTTTACGACTTTTTATTTATGGCTAAAAATAAATTTTACTCTCCGATTGCGCTGATTTTTTTATAATGTACGCAGTCTTTTCTGGTGAGCAGATTAAAACTCTGAAACCTGGAGATTATGGTCATCTTCAGCTCTTGGGTCAACGGCCCGCAGAAACTGTGACAGATAGCTGGGCCGAGCACAAACTAATATTTTTCAGAATCTTGGGCAATTTGGTGATGTCATTTTTTTTTTCAAAATGGTGACTTTTTCAAAATTATACGGCTTTTTTTAATAGCTAAAAATAAATTTTACTCTCCGATTGCGCTAAAATTTTTATAATGTGCGCAGTCTTTTCTGGCGATTAGATTAAAACTCTGAAACGTGGAGATTATGGTCATCTTCAGCAGTTGGGTCAACGGCCCGCAGAAACGGTGCCAGATAGCTGGACCGAACTGGAACTAATATTTTTCAGAATCTTAGGCAATTTGGTGATGTCATTTTTTTTTTCAAAATGGCGACTTTTTCAAAATTTTACGGCTTTTTTTATGGCCAAAAATAAATTATACCACGTTTGTTCGCGGGTTTTTTGGTTGGTTATTTGGTTGGTTTGTTCGCGCGCTTCGCGCGTTTGTTCTCGGGTTGGTTATTTGGTTGGTTTGTTCGCGCGCTTCGCGCGTTTGTTCGCGGGTTGGTTATTTGGTTGGTATGTTCACGCGCTTCGCGCGTTTGTTTGCGCGTTTCGCGCGTTTGTTCGCGGGTTGGTTATTTGGTTGGTTTCTTCGCGCTTCGCGCGTTTGTTCGCGGGTTGGTTGGTTGGTTTGTTCGCGCGTTTCGCGCGTTTGTTCGCGGATTGGTTGGTTGGTTATTTGGTTGGTATGTTTGCGCGCTTCGCGCGTTTATTCGCGGGTTGGTTAGTTGGTTTGTTCGCGCGTTTCGCGCGTTTGTTTGCGCGTTTATTCGCGGGTTGGTTATTTGGTTGGTTTGTTCACGCGCTTCGCGCGTTTGTTTGCGCGTTTCGCGCGTTTGTTCGCGGGTTGGTTATTTGGTTGGTTTGTTCGCGTTTCGCGCCTTTGTTCGCGAGTTAGTTATTTGGTTGGTTTGTTCGCGCGCTTCGCGTGTTTGTTCGCGCGTTTCGCGCGCTTGTTCGCGGGTTGGTTGGTTGGTTTGTTCGCGCGTTTTGCGCGTCTGTTCGCGGATTCGTTGGTTAGTTATTTGGTTGGTTTGTTCGCGCGCTTCGCGCGTTTGTTTGCGCGTTTCGCGCCTTTGTTCGCGGGTTGGTTATTTGGTTGGTTTGTTCGCGCGCTTCGCGTGTTTGTTCGCGCGTTTCGCGCGCTTGTTCGCGGGTTGGTTGGTTGGTTTGTTCGCGCGTTTTGCGCGTTTGTTCGCGGATTCGTTGGTTGGTTATTTCATTGGTTTGTTCGCGCGCTTCGCGCGTTTGTTCGCGGGTTGGTTGGTTGGTTTGTTTGCGCGTTTGTTCGCGCGTTTCGCGCCTTTGTTTGCGCATTTCGCGCGTTTGTTTGCCCGTTCATTCGCGGGTTGGTTATTTGGTTGGTTTGTTCGCGCGCTTCGGGCGTTTGTTTGCGCGTTTCGCGCGTTTGTTCGCGGGTTGGTTATTTGGTTGGTTTTTTCGCGCGCTTCGCGCGTTTGTTCGCGCGTTTCGCGCGATTGTTTGTGCGTTTGTTCGCGGGTTGGTTGATTGGTTTGTTCGCGCGTTTCGCGCGATTGTTTGTGCGTTTATTCGCGGGTTGGTTATTTGGTTGGTTTGTTCGCGCGCTTCGCGCGTTTGTTTGCGCGTTTGTTGGCGGGTTGGTTATTTGGTTGGTTTGTTCGCGCGTTTGTTCGCGGATTGGTTGGTTGGTTTGTTCGCGCGTTTCGCGCGTTTGTTCACGGGTTGGTTGGTTGGTTATTTGGTTGGTTTGTTCGCGCGCTTCGCGCGTTTGTTCGCGGGTTGGTTGGTTTGTTTGCGCGTTTGTTCGTGCGTTTCGCGCGTTTGTTTGCGCGTTTCGCGCGTTTGTTCGCGCGTTTCGCGCGTTTGTTCGCGGGTTGGTTGGTTTGTCCGCGCGTTTCGCGCGTTTGTTCGCGCGTTTCGCGCGTTTGATCGCGGGTTGGTGGTTGGTTATTTGGTTGGTAGGTTCGCGCGCTTCGCGCGTTTGTTCGCGCGGGTTGGTTGGTTAGTTTGTTCGCGCGTTTCGCGCGTTTGTTCGCGGGTTGGTTGGTTTGTTCGCGCGTTTCGCGCGTTTGATCGCGGGTTGGTTGGTTGGTTTGTTCGCGCGTTTCGCGCGTTGTTCTCGCGTTTCGCGCGTTTGTTCGCGGGTTGGTTGGTTGGTTGGTTGGTTTATTAGCGCGCTTCGCGCGTTTGTTCGCGCGTTCGTTCGCGGTATTGTTGGTTGTTTGGTCTGAAGTATTGAAAGAAATAAAGAACAGCTCAAATAGTAGTCTTTTAACGCGAATGAGGTCGCGGGGGTCTGATAGTAAATTTCTATTCACGGGTTTGAGGTGCTCCAAATCAGATTCAGGTTCCCGTCAAAAAACAGCTCACAACACTGCAATCACGAAAGTCATGAAAGTTTGTTTTGCGGCTTATAGGTGCCCCCACTGAAGATTTGGTTTCCGGCCAAAAACTAAAACGTCGAAACTCATTAAAAAAAAATTTTTTTAGGATTCCTGTCAAAAGAAAAGATCAACACAGCCGACCTCCGCGGTCCGCTTGCGGGCCGCGGCACCCACCGAAACACTAGTCTCTACTATAAAAGTACAAAAAAGAGAATATTGAGAGAAGATGTTGAGTCAGTAATGGAAGATGTTATGAAAATACTTCTTAAAAGTAGAAAACATATAATAATTTGTGGAGACTTTAATGTAGATCTACTAGAAACTAACTCCAGGTTTTCAACTCGATTAATTGGCTTATTTAATTCCTTTAATTTAAAGAATATTTTTCTTGAACCAACTAGGATTACAAGTACCACAGCTACTTGCCTAGATAATTTCTTTTGCAATTGTGATTTTATAGAAAAGACAATTATAAATTGCCTAACATCAGACCACTGTGCGCAAAGTGTTACCTTTCCAGGTAATATAAAACATACAAAAACTGAAATCCTTACTAGGCCCAACACTGTCAGTCGAATGGAGAGATATAAAGATGCTCTTTCAATTAAATTGCCGATTCCTGTTACTGATCAGGTGGAAATCAATGATTTCTATGTCGATTTCTTCACGACACTGTCTCGGGAATTCGGTAATATTTTTAAAACTAGGAAAATTAATATTAATAACAAGTTTAAATTTAGTGACTGGGCAACCACTGGTATCCGGAAAAGCAGGACCAAGTTATTTGATTTGTACAACGAAAGGTCTTACAGAGTTGACGACAGATTCCATGAATATGTCAAAAATTACTCTAAAATTTTTAGGAAAGTTTGTAAAATAGCCAAGTCATATTATTTAAGTAATAAAATTAAAAATTCGGATAATAAAGTTAAAGCAGTATGGAAAATTATAAATAATGAAACTGCCAAAACTAAACCACGTGAAAATGAATATGCAATCAGAAATAATGGTAAAATAATTAATTCTAAAACAGAAGTAGCAGAGTCCTTTGAAACTTTTTTCACTAACATCCCTATTAAAACCACCGAAGCTCTGCATTCATCGCCTATTCTTGCCGAAAATTTGCTTGTAAATAACGTTACAATATGTGAAACAGTTTTTAATTTTAGACACATAAACTCTCTAGATATTATTAAGGCTTTTAAATCATTAAAACTAAAATCTTCTGAAGATCTATGGGGAATGTCTGTTAAAGTAGTTAACTCAGTTATAACGATTATTGCGCCTTACTTAGCTTTTATATTTAACATGAGTATTAATCAAGGTATTTTCCCTGACCTAATGAAGCAAAGTAAAATCATACCACTGTTTAAATCTGGTGACAAACTAGATCCCAGTAATTTTAGACCAGTGTCAGTTCTCCCCGTGCTTAGCAAGATTTTCGAAAAGATCATACTGAATCAACTGCTTTGTCATTTCAATCTCAAACAACTTCTTCACGATCGTCAGTTCGGATTTACTAAGGGACGATCAACCACCGACGCAGGAGTCATGCTTGTTAAGCATATTTTTGATGCTTGGGAAGCTTCACATGATGCAATAGGCATCTTCTGCGATCTCTCCAAAGCATTTGATTGCGTTAATCACGAAACCTTGCTACTCAAATTAAAACATTATGGCGTGAAAGACAGAGCATTCGAATTACTTAAATCTTACCTTGAAGATAGAGTACAAAAAGTTGATATAAATGGAGTTAAATCATCTGGTTCAGTTGTGAAAATGGGGGTGCCCCAGGGCTCAGTTCTGGGTCCTTTTCTTTTTCTTGTATATATAAATGACTTGCCATTTCTAATACAAAACATGTCCAACATAGTATTATTTGCCGATGACACTTCTCTGATTTTTAAAATTAGCAGAAGAGCTTGTGATCTTCCTGAGGTAAACAATACTCTCACACAAGTACTTAACTGGTTCAGCATTAATAATCTAGCATTAAATACAACAAAAACTAAATGTATTAAATTTTGCCTACCAAATGTAAGACATGTAGATAATAATGTAACTTTAGGTACAGAAAGATTAGAATTTATCAAAAGCACGGTGTTCCTAGGTATAACTATAGACTCATCTCTTCAATGGGGGCCCCACATAGCTTCACTAGCTGGCAGACTAAGCTCGGCCGCCTACGCCGTTAGGAAAATTAGACAATTAACAGATATTGCTACTGCGAGATTAGTCTATTTCAGCTACTTCCACAGCATCATGTCATACGGCATCCTACTGTGGGGTCAAGCGGCAGATATAGAAACCATCTTTATTTTGCAAAAGAGAGCTATTAGGGCTATCTATAATCTACGTTGTAGAGAATCATTAAGAGAAAAGTTTAAAGAAATTAATATATTAACCGTTGCCAGTCAATACATTTTTGAGAATATTTTGTATGTCCGCAAAAATATATCTCTCTTTTTGAGGCACTGTGACATGAACACAGCTTATGTTACAAGAAACAAAAACAAACTTGTACCACCACAGTTAAGGCTTAGTAAGGTCAGTAAATCATTCACGGGGCAATGTATACGCTTCTACAACAAACTACCAGAAGAAATCTTAAATATGAATGACAGAAAATTTAAGACCTACATTAAACAACAACTTTGTAAGAAAGCTTATTATAGAACAGTCGATTATCTAAATGACAAAGATGCCTGGTGTTAATGTTACTTCAGCCTCGCACAATCTTTACAAAATAATGTTATGTACAAACTTGATTTTAAAAGATGTGTTGCGGAAGTTTGTTGCGCCGCTTCTTCTTCCCAGCTCTATATAACACCTTGGAGGCGGTGGTAGATAAAAAATTGACGTTGTATAAATGTACCTAGTGTACTTACATGCAATAAAATACTTTTGAATTTGAATTTTTTGAATTTTGATGAATTGTGCCATACGAGAACATATCAATGATACTACACAATGTGCGAGTTCCGATAATATTTATTAACTTCTCCTGTAAATATTATGTCGGTTTTTTTTACTGAAAAACCAATGTTCTAGGGTTTTGAAATTCGATTTATCACGTAACTTTTTAACCAAAATAAAGATTATTGTATAAAATTCAGCTCAAACTTTTTCAATCCTGCGGACGAACGGAAAAATTTCGCTACAAAGATATCAGTTTAGTCGGAACTTTAAAAAGTACCTACATACCTGGTACCTATAAAAAAGGAGGAGTTATGTTCGTTTTTACCATCTCAATACAAATGCACTGCCTAATCTGGTTAGAGTAGAGCCAAGAAGCGTAGAGTTGAAAGAGCGAGAGCGCAGGGACTCGCAGAGACCCTAATGGATTGGATAAACTGGATTTATTTGTTTGTACATGTATGTACTTAGTATTATAGATCTCTGATATCCAATATGAATAGAGGTTGACTGTTGCCTAGGGATTCTACGCAAATATTGGTGTAAATTTAAGTAATGAAACCCCAGCACTAAGTGGTGCGATGCAAAGTGCAAATAATTTTCGTTGCATACTGTTTATATCCTTAGGGGTTATTAGCGAAGCCGCGGGCAACAGCTAGTAGTATCATATGATGGCGGTGCGAGGCTGTGCGGCTGAGCGGTGGACGCGGTCAACGCTCGCGCGCGCCCGCCCGGGCTGCGCGGGCGCCGCCCGCCGGGCCCCACGTACCGTCGTCGTCGCGAAAATAATGCAGCCCAGTGACAGACACGTCACGCGATGTTTTGGCTATACTCTTATTTATTCATGTTCAAACGAAGCCCCGATTCAATATTATATTGCGAAATACAAAGGTCTATTACGCGTAGGAATTCAATGAACAAAGTAAAGTAACCAAATGGTCAGCGTTTCATTTGACTGGCCTGTTGGCGTAGTGGTAGTAACCCTGCCTACTGCGCCAAAGGTCGTGGGTTCGATTCCCACCCGGGACCAACATTTGTGTGATGAGCATAACTGTTGGTTTTCGGATTCTGGGTGTTTGTATGTATTTAAGTATTTATTTAAAAGTATTTAAGTATGTTTATCAGTTGTTGAGTACCCATTTACAAGCTTCGTCTTAGTTGGGACTAAACAGCCGTGTGTAAATTTGTCCAAAACATTATTATTATTATACTTAAGTAGGTAATTTAATATAGGTAGTTCACGTGGAATTCAAACTCTGATTCATTAAATAAAAGTTTGTTGATATTATAATAAAGCCCACCTGATTCTAAAATTAATTTACGAGTATAAATGGGGTCGCAAACTGGCAGTGGTGGCGCGAGTAGGTACGGCATGGTGGAGCCGGCGCGACCAGCAGCGGGGCGGGCGGCGCGGGGGACGGGGCGCGTTCAACGAACGTCCGCGGACAGACACGGGCCCAAGGTCGTCGCGTTCACTCGCCCGCCACCGCCACCTTAGGGTTTTATCCTACATTCACAATATTTTAAATTATATTGATTAATGTTTGCTACTGGCTGGCCCGACCGCGATCCTAGTCGAGGGAAAAATGACATTCGTAAATCGACTTTTACCAAAGAACAAAGTACATACAGATTGGGACACAATGACCCACTTTACTAAAAGAAAAGGACAGATTGTGTTGCATATAGTTGCATTTGTATAAAAATGTTCATGTTTAAGCGTTTTCAAGTAACAGCTCGTCAAAGTTTAAGATATTTAGTGTAAAATTTCAACCATAACCAGCTGATCTGGGTCAATGACACTGTAAAATACTATAACGATTCAAAAACAAATAAAAATCTACTCGTATCTAATATAATACGACTCTTTCGGGAAAGTGGGTCGTTCTGTCACATTCTGTATAATAATCATAATAATTTCAATCAGAATAAAGTAGGTACTTGTACAATTTCTAATTGTTGTTTAATTAGGTACCTACCCTACTTCTAAGTCAAATTTCCCAAGACGATATGGTAGAATCCCTCGATACAAATCATTAGGTATTTCATTAAAAAAAACAATAACAAACAACACACGTCTGTGCTTTTTATCACAAGTGTTGGTTGTGATGAGTAAGACTGGGTTTTTCAGCCATCTATTGCAATAACAACCTACGAGAGCGGTGCCAAGATTGGCTGAACACACTACAAAGTAAATGTAGTTTTCACAAGTCTACTTCATATTATAATACCATGAGACAAACCAGAACTAGCAGATTTTTAAACTACCTGCGTAATTAGAACTTTGAATTATTAGAAAACAAAACAAGCCAGCAAAAAGTGGGTTCCACGTGTTAATGTGAAATTAAGCGGTTTTCCACCACACCGCCGCCGTCAAAAATGTGGATTGTCATCTGAGTGGCGTCAGTTGGTCTTGCGAGCCGGATGTTTGTGCAACGTGCAACTCATGCATACCTAGTGTCGAAACTGTAAAAGTGAACGCGAAGTGACGCAATCCTTTATTAGTGAGGTACCAACGAGGCAATGATGCGAAAGTATTAGAATCTCGATTTGCTATTAAGAGTTCAACATGACAGCTCGCTTATGCAATTACTTACATAAGGTATCAGATGCACGCACATTTATATAATAGTATTGACATTTGTGCGGGAAACACGCATTCGAATTTCACTAGGCAATCAGCATATAGGTATCTACATTAAATTCTTATAAAATAAATAAAAACAAAGATAAGTAGGAATGTGTGTTTGTTGAATATATTATTATAATAGACTACACATATACCTAAGTACCTGCCTGAAGACATTCTCCATAGCAACAAGTACCTATTTTACACAATGAAGCTCGACTAATTGAAACACCATTGTCTTAATATAAACCATGGACAGAAAAGAACGTTAACTTTATATGTATTTAAATCACAAAGATAATTCCTTAGCACAAACCAAATTGCTTCACTAGGTACGACTAGGTAGATAGGTACCAATATAAGTTACATATCGTGTTAAATTTATTCGCTATTGGCAGACCGCGCCCTGGTCCGGTATGCTGGCTATTGCGAGATCAGCTGCACACGTGTCTGCGACAAATCGCTTGATTGCTGCCCCATTATCCACATCGACATAGCATTTCTACGTAGGTTTTTGAGGAAAGATCTAAGTAACATTTGGACCACGCCGAAATAATATACCTACAGGAAAATGAATGATGATGCTTGATCGATAAAGGATAACAGATACCTGTTTATAAAAAATAAAAGACCGAACACGAAAATGGAACAGAATCGGACAACATAAAAACCACATTCAACAGGTGGGATGAAATTAATAAACAATGCGAATTTAGATGGTGGTAAGGAAAACGAAAAGGATTTATGGGATTTGATTACTTTAAACCCAGCGCCGCACCATATCTACAGTAATTTTCTTCTTCGTCTGCAAATGAAGCGACGGCATTGGAGAAATTCCTCGAGTATTCGGTTCAACGGCCGCGCTACGGCGGCGCGAGCGCTCTGCGCCTGTGTTTGTATGTGAGCGAGCGCACGCACACTCGGGCCCACACCCATGCCTCTGCAAACACGATGGAACCGTTACCCACTATGCTCCTATACCTCACCTGGGCCTCGCTATCGACCACCACACAACTTTCATTAACAATCTTACCAATAAGTTATGGAATACTGACCTAACGACAGATTTCTAATTTAATGGAAATCAGTTCGAAAGAAATGAGGTGGATTCTCTACTTGTATGCGAATGAATGACAAAATGCGTTTGTATTTACGGTTTCAATGGCACGGTCGTACGGACAGAAGCTCTGGTGTAGTTGAAACGATAACTACAACCCACTTGGAGTATGCGACGTCGGCATGCAATGATATTACTGAGTACCGTCAGAAAGAGGGGAGGCTCGCCGCGGAATGCGATTATTTCGCTTTAGGATTTCATCACTAGAATAGTCAAGCTCTTCAGTTACTTTATAAAATTTGTACGACGCAACACGGCACACTTAGTTAACTTACAACAGGCGCTGGAAATTAACTTTGGTAGAAAAACAAAGGATTTTGAAGTATTCTTTAACGTGAAAATCAAGACTTAGGCCACTAATTAGACACAATGACTATTAATTATACTGCACTTAGGTACATACCCAAGTACATGGTTAGATTGAGCAGTCACGAAGCACAGAACATCTGAAGTTCTAATTAAATACTGGCTCGTCATTCTTGATAGATATGTTACAGTAAAAGCCTGAAATACGATAAATCCTACCATTTACCGGTAACGCCTAGTCTTTACCAGTAAAACCTAAGATTTACCAAATGATAAAGGCCGAATGAATGATTAATATCGGACCTTTACCGGTAAGCCATGACAGACATAACTAAAACCTAACTTATTCCCTATTGAATAACAATTCGGACTTTTACTGTTATCGCTTGGAAAATCTTGGATTTTACAGGTAAATTCTAAGATTTACCTTAGTTCAGGCTTTTACAGAAACAGACACATTGAATGTTGCATAATAATACGCTCGTAAGCATCTTCATGTGATACGAATATGGAAACAAATAAATTCTAAATGGACCGTTTTACAAATAGCTAATCCACATAGGTAAGGAGAGACACGTATCATCACATCGTAGAGCTGACATCCTGGTCGAATTGGTTCGTAATTGAGTGTGATTCAATTTATTGTGTCCACTTCGAGTCATATAGTTACAGCCCTATAGGTAGTCAAATAAAAGGCGTCAACTCTGTAACGTGATCATTCACTTACGTAACAAAATAAGGGAACATCCACATTAATTTATTGCAAGAGACATTATGAGAGCAAAGAGGCCTTATAATTCCACTATCCTACCTACTAATAATCTGGATATCCTGTCCAAATGGCAAAGGTGCATTATGCTTATCAGAGCAACATATTGAAAGCAAGAATGCACACTACACTATCAGCTCGTTTATAAATAAAAAAGGACTTGCATCTGCTGGCTGACATAGGTGGAACCGCGGGTAATGAACGCCTCGAGATTTTGCATTAAATATGCAACAGCTATCCAAAAGTAGCATTGACATTTCGTATAGAAGACACTATGGATACAATAATGTCAAGGATACTAAATTATTTGAGAACCTTGTCTCGTCTGCCACAAAGGTTAAAAGCCAGTTTTGCAGAAAGATTTATGATCGCTTCAGAATACTGCAATGACCTCTGTGGAACGGAGGTTTAAATCGTCCATGATTTTTACATCAGGAGAAATCATAAGCTGGACGATTTAGGTTAGGTTAGGGAGTTAGCTCGACAGCCATTTAGGTACCTCGTAAATATTACAATCTGTACCTACTTTTACTGACTGCTCTCAAACAGTTAGGAAAAACATCGTTAGGACACAGACCTGCAGAATGCCGATGGAATTCTAAGGCGCATGTGAAGTCCACCAAACCTCACTGGCCTAGCGTAGCGTGGTGGACTGGAGCCCGTACGCCCTAATTGAGAGCCAACAGGACATATTTGATTTTGGACGATTTAGACTACAATAAGGAGATCCGCAGAAGAACCAAGGTCACCGACATAGGTCAAAGAATTGCGAATCTTAAGTGGAAGTGGGCTGGGCACATCGCTCGTAGAACTGACGGCCGTTGGGGCAGAAAGGTTCTCGAGTGGCGACCACGTATCGGAAGACGCAGTGTAGGTAGGCCTCCCATAAGGTGGACCGACGATTTGGTGAAGGTCGCGGGACCCAGCTGGATGAGGTTAGCGCAGGACCGGTCGTCGTGGAGATCTTTGGAGGAGGCCTTTGTCCAGCAGTGGACGTCTACAGGCTGATATGATGATGATGATGATGAGAATACAATACAAGTCTTACTTTTTGTCATAAAATTAATAAGGGTACGGTCAGTTGACCATAGATTAGGAGACTCTAAAGTTCATAAAAACATTACAGCAATGATCAAGTGAGCAGAGCAGTTATCATAGTAGCTGTAAATACAACAAACAATGAGATATGACACTAGTTCCGAGAATTAACACAAAGGAACGTGTTTTAGATATCTGAAACGAGATTAAAGGTCACTGAGATTGTGTAAATTTAACCCGAGACCCGGACACTACGTGATAAAGGAATTTGAATACATAAGCAGTTATTAAGTGTTATTATTGGTACCTACACGTATAATCTTATGATCTCGCTTTAGAAAGTGAGTGTCCTAACTCCATAATAGAAGATAGGCAACTAATAGAACAAATCGGACTTTTTTTGCAGTTGCATTACATAATGGTAAATGTAGTTATTGTGATTCGGTAAAAATGAGCTTTGTGAAAAATTATTCCTATTGTCTCCACTTCACCGACAAGTCCGATCTATAGTTACTGCCCGAAGTCAATTCGGATTTTTACCGTAATGGCTTGGTAAATCTTAGGGTTTCTCTATAAATCGTAGGATTTATTGTAGTTTGAGCTTTTACAGTAAGTTAACATACCTACATATAATAAAACTGTAGTAATTATTGAATATTTTTTACGACGACGAAGCGACGAAATTATGACCAAGGGATATTCATTCTTGTAGAATTGTCTAAACAAGTAAACAAAAGATAAAATAGAATAAATCCCATAAGTATCTGTAAAGATCAAACGCCTATAATAAGATGTGTGTGCAGGATACTTTAGGAAGATAATACACCTAAAAGTTAGACGTAAATTGTGGGTCATGGAGCGGAAGCGGCGACGGACGCGTTTCGAAATATAGCGCGCACTATCGAGCTCATTATACTCACTACCCAACTCACTCACTACTCACTGTGTTATTACGATATCACGCGTAGTGTCACCAAGATACGTACTGCCCATAAAATGCTAATTCTCCGGAAGAAAGTCGCAGGCAACAAAAATAATGACAAACCGACTGCAAGTCTAGAATTGAAGAGATAAAAAATGCAAATGAATTTCTTTTACGATCATCGTCGATGTAGATGGTACAACCCTATATTATATACCTACCTTTCTATGTACCCATAGTATTCCTGATCGCAGATACCCAGTTAGTAATACCTAGTAAATACAGCTCATAACTCTACTTACCTACCTAAATTTTCGTGGAAATTCAACTCTTAAAAAACATTGTGAATTTTTCACTTGGTGCTGCAATCAGCTGCAATGAACAGGCTGGACTTGTCAAGAATATGACACGAGGAGAAAATGCCAAGACAGGAGAGTGAAGTAGAAAACTGCGCCATGTTGACATGATAGACTAACATATTCAGAATAGGTACCCACACAGCTTCGACTTCGGGCAGGATACTTTGTTGCAAATGTGCAATGGCCAGTGCAGCGCTGGCAGTACGGGGCCCGAGTCACACTGACATTGCGTATAATCCGGCATTCCATATGGAATGCGGTCGCACGACCGCCCGCCGCCCGGCCGCGACTCCCCCGCCCCCGCCCGCCCGCTCTCCACCATGCTTTCTTATTCATTCGCTTCCGGCCACCATATGGAATAGTGGGATAGGACCAGCTAATAAGAATCTAATTAGTATCACCGCCAACGACAACAGAACCTCTCGAGTTTCGATTTATCGAATCGAATAACTATGGATAATTATGATGACGTCATTTGTTGAGAGATGCAAAACGACAAGCTTACGTCGCAGCAATCATCGGTAAATACACCTACGCGAAACAAGTTATTTATTAAATCAATCATTTTCGCCAGTAATCACGAATTCACGATATCCTGGTCTTGGCATTCCGGGGCGTATTGACGAGACGGCGGAGGCCGCCACGTCGCGGCGTATCAACATGCCATCCACACAACATTCGCCATATCAAAAATTTCACTCACCTTTGCGGAAAACCTGTCGATCGTTAAAAATATCCACCGAAACGATCTCACAGATAATACGGTTATCGTCCGTACAACACAAATATTCACCACACCAAAACGACAACATAAATAAACGCGGGAGGAGTCACCGATTCCGTTACTGATAGCTCACAGGCGACACACTCTTCGCACTAATCTAAATGCAATACGTATAAATGCACAGGGCGGGGTTGTCGAAATGTTATAAACGGGCAGTTACAGAGGTCGGACACTTGCGGTGCGAGAGTAGGGCGTGCGACACACCAGCGCGCTGCGACGCCGCCGGGAGTGGACTGACGGCGCGGCGGGCGGAGGCCGGGCGCCGGGCGCGCGGAATGCGGGGGCGGGCGGCGCGCGCCCGAACCGTCGCCGCCAGCGACGTGGCCCGCCGCCGCCGCCGCCCGTCGCCGCTTAGCAACGAGACGCCGCGACGTCCGTCCAGCCAGCCAGCCAGCCCAACAGCAGGACTCAAGTATATAACATCATAAAGTAAGTACCTACCTACATATTAAATGTTTGTAATTGATCGTTGACTTCGGACTTTTACCATCATAAATTGATAGAACCTTGCATCTTAGGTTTTACCGGTAAAACGTAGGATTTACGGTAGTTCGGGGTTTTTGTTGTTGTTTATCTTATACACAACTCATATAGTTACTACCTCAGAGCAACAGAATAATAGAGAACAAACCGCCTGCCCGCCCGTCGGGTTATGGTTTTTACGGGGTAACCAAATGTTTTTTATGGAAAAAGTTAGTAGAAAAGTAAGTACTCTACCTGCTGCTGTACTTAATTTTTGAAGTTTTGAAGGCCCTAATTAACAAGCTAGCAGAAAATAAAGCCAATGCTATTGAATCCAGCGAAAATAATAAGTATATGAGACGATAAAATCAAGGAACCAGCTAAATTGCAAAATGAGAGAAGTTAAAAACGGTTAAAAACCGCATTATTTCAAATCAGAACAGACAACTAGACTATGACTTGGCGGGTCAGAGCAAGTCATTCAGTCAAACCATACCATTAACACGATCCCAGAGAGCTGCACTCGACTGAATGCACAAACAGTTCCTGCATGATCCTACAATTATTGCACTTTCTTTCCCATTGTTAGCGTGATGAAATCAGTTTTACTATCTCTAGCGAACGATCGAGTAGATTGGCGGGCCGGGCGCGGCGGGCGGCGGCGGCGGCGGCGCGGGGGGAGTTCGCTTGTTAACCGCCGCGCACTTGATGCCCCGGTACTTTCACCTATGCAGGTACTGCGCTGTCACTCATGCACATGCAATCACATTCATTCTGCGTGCGTCATCGCCGGTGCAAGATTAACGCAGCAAATAAAATTGAGTAGTATAGCTCAATTTTAAAAGAAATTTGTAGTTCCATAGGCACCTACGTCCGGCTGGAACTCACTACCGGACTGTATAGAATTTCTTTTTCTTCATCGGCGTATGCAGGTTTCCTCACGATGTTTTCCTTCGCCGTTTGAGAGCAGTCAGAAAATGTACTTAAGTTTCGAGAAAAAACCCATTGGTACATGGCCCAGCTGGGGATCGAACTCCGGACCTTTCGATATGATAGGCCGCGTCTTATCCCCTACGTCGCTGACGCTCTCCGAAGATCATTACGAGATGAAATTTGGTCTTTGTATCTCGATCAAGAAATATAGCCCTCGCATAAACAGCACGCTAGGAGATTTTGCCAAGTGGTATTTGTTTGTAAATGATGTCCTATGTCGATATGCAGTCACCAGATTGGCTGCGCAAATTGAAAAAAAAACTGTCAAAAAAAAGTCTACGTAACTACCACAGGCATCATACAAAAATGTCCTAACCCCTTTATAAATATATTGCTGTTTTCCCATAATCCGAATGCTGTGTCCTATAAATGCGCCGACGAATTTGGTGCGTTTAGGGCCAGTGTGTAAAAAACGACCTTTTTTGGAGACCAAATACTTTTTCGTGGCAAATTTACGATAATGGTCAAATGTTATTTCAAATAATTATAATTACCACTTATGATACAAGAAAATCATTCACTAGACAAATGTCTACAAAAAAATACCAGATGACAATTTGAATTAAAAAAAATAAAAAATTTTTTTATCGAAAATGCCCCCGCGAATCGTACCCGGCTCAAAGGTACCCATGACGCCGGCTGCATTGCCACGTTGAATCGTGGCAAATTGGAATAGATCTTCTAAATCACAAAAGGTACATCTGAGGTGCAACTTTGTGCCAAAACTCACATCAGGTGTAACAAAAACTACAAGTTGTATCTTTACTTCGTTTAATACTCTTTGTGGACTTTACTAAAAAAGAATAATTATGAACAAAAAAAAAACGTCTCCTGTACATAATCCATTTTCGGAGAAGAAATAGAAAGTAACGAGATAAGAATATATATATAGAGATACAGAGGTGGACGGATAATTAGAAACAGGGCAAGATTTTCATACAATCGAGGTCACTTTGAAGCCATGGTTCTCCTCCGTGAAGGATTGATCGGGGCATGATCTGATGACGGTCACCGAGAGAGTAGATGGAGGACTTTTAGATGCTGCTACCAAACGGCTCATCTGATCAGTTGGATATCTATAGCGATCTGAAAGTCCTCCATGTACTCTTTCGATGACCGTCATCAGATCATGCCCCGATCAATCCTTCACGGAGAATCATGGCTTTCAAAGAGACCTCGATTGTATGAAAATCTTGCCCTGTTTCTAATTATCCGTCCACCTATGTATATTGCAGAGTTATGTTCTAAAGGGCTCGTGCAGCGTGCCGGCGATGTCGCGAGAGCTTCGGTCGCATCGACCCGAAGCGAATTTTAGCGACGAAACACAATGCACCGTGCGAGCGCTGGCGGCGAGCGACTGGCGACGAGCGCCCGAGGCAGTGTGACCATTGGAAAAATACTATAGAATCTGCCACACACTTGCTTAAAATCTGCCGACCACTCTATAAATATATATCTATATATATGCCACTAACATTTTAGTGTATCCATGGCGGTGGGAAGCAATAAAGAAACCTAAATAAGTTTTGTTCTGTCAGTACACAGTACCAAAACGGAACTCCGAAAATGGAATTAGTGTAAGTTACGTTTCTACAAGCAATTTTGCCTACCTAATTCTGGAAAAATAAACGACATCTTAATATAAAACAAATTATGACTTGCCCACATAGCCGCGACATTGTCTTTTATGAGTTTTGTAAGAATACCGCGTCGCGTCGCTCATGTGCGTATTGCTGAATATAAACCCTTATTATGAATACATTATCACACCGCGCAGTCAGCACAGCGCATGTGTGGGCTAGCCTTTACTTAAAAGATGAATTTAAACTTAATTTTTATGTAAAAAAATATTTTCTTCCGGAGGACCAACAATAGGGTCCTCCGAATTTAAACTTATTTTTTATGTAAAAAAAATATTTTGTTTCGGAGGACCAAAAATAGGGTCTTCCTTTGTTTAATTATGAGTACAATAGTTCCTCCATTAGTGCTCATTGATTGCTTGTAAGTTTCAACATAAGATGGAACTTGCAGTGCCAAATAATTGACAATTGGCCACCAACAACCTAAGTTCAATTAACCATTCGACATCTATTCGGCAAAATAAAATTATTGGCACTGCACTGTTGACTAATCACACTTATTACAAGGTGACTGTTTGAACGAAGGAATCCTTTAAGGATGTGAATAAGAAGCCGATATCCATTTTATAGGTACAAAAACACATTAATGTTCGTACATTTTCTAATCAAAAAGTACAATTAAATTGTTTTTGTTAACGTTAAGGTCGCAAAATCAGCTGTGCGAAGGTAACGGCCGCCGCGCGCTCTGTCGGTGATTTCCCAGCAACCAATCAGACGCTAGCGCTTGCGTCACGAGCGTCCGCGTTCAGTTGCGGATCCTCCATGAATGGTCGTCTTTTATCGTGTAAATGCCGCGTTTTTAGAGCTTTGACTTTTATTAAGAAGACGGGATGTGGATCTACCTCCTTAAAAGATTCAATCGTTGAACAGTCACGCTGTATTTTTCTCATTTATTACAAAGGATCCAAGGATCAACATAATATGGAAGTTTACAGCCATGGGTGCCAAGCAGGATCCATGCGACAGAGATTGTCGTGACTGTTGGCCGCAGTGACCAAAGTGGCAACCTTGCTATCAGGTCCGTCGAACAGCGCAAGGGAATTGAGTCGATTCATGATCACAGTGACAGCTTTGTTCACCATGTTTATAATAGTCTCATTGTCCATCTCCATTGGTTTGCTTTCGACTGAACTGCCAGTGGTGGGCATCCCAGATTTATCTTCCAAGCGTTTCCTGTAGCCCGTCACCATCTCGTCCCGTAGGATTGTGCGTAGAATTGATTGTATCTAGAAGCAATTTTATAATCAGTACGCGAATCGAAATGGAATAAAGAAATCTATATGGAATTTTCTGTCATTCTCACCTTAAAGTTAGGCGTGACGAGGCACCGAGCGACGGCTATGGCGGACGCGGTGAGCGGCCCGGTGATGCCGATCGTGGTCAGCAGCTCGGATATGTTGGGCGTCAGTCGGAAGGGAACCGGCCGATTGCCGTCTAACTCCCCTGGGAATTACACGGGACAATATAAAACTCTAAATTTATTAAGCGAATAAATGCATATGTCTCAATATTTATAGTTGTAAACATGCATTTTATAATAATTACTATATTGCCAGTTTATTCACAAGGCACAGCAAGAACAGGCGATTATCTTAAATCAAACACCCAATTAGTTTAAGCGAAACAAAGCAACAATATCCCACATGCAATGACAGCAAAAAAATGTATATTGACCTAAACATGCGTTAGAAACCGAAATTACTGTCTCCAGTATCACCACATTCCTGTATCATAAAAAAATATTAAAGCAAGAAAAACATGTGCAAACGGAAAACCAACACGATAAGACTTATTGCCGTAAAATTGAACACACGTAACATGTTAAACATAAATAAAAAGTGCATTAAATAATCATGCATAAAAAGTGTGTTAATTCAAGAGCACATAAATACTTGCAGCAAAAAGCAATAAGGTCGAGCAGTTAGTCAGCAATTCATGGCACAAATTAGATGTTAAAAAAACGCCACATATACACACACCTGCGCATAAAGGTGTTTATATAAATAAATTAAGTTTGTACGAAAGTTAAATGAAAACTACATTATTTATGTAAAATCATCGACATGCAACCAATAAAATAGACTGAGGGTGTAGTACATAATTCCCGAAACAGTCGGGTAAAAAGCGTCCCTAGTATATCCAAATTATACTAGTGGTTTCATACGGAATAAAACATTCTAATTTAAACCTTATGCCTTAAGGGGGTTATTATAGACAGTGGTGCCGCCGCTGCAGCGGGCGGCGGCGACGCCGCTGCTCTGTGAGATTTGACAAGCGGCGCCCCCGCTGCTCAAATAATTTGTCTCATACAAACACATGTAATCTCGTAAGTCTATAATACCACCCTTAATACACTTTATTTTACTAAATGAATACTGGGGCGGAATTGTTTGTTCGTTCTTTTCGTATTTTGTTTCTCTTTTAGTTCGCTCGCTAAGCACTGACCCGAAGTCCACCATGGTTAAAAGCTACAAATCCCAATGCTTAAAATAAAATAGTCGTAAATAAACGTGTCAGAATGGTGTGTGTACCTGTGGTATCGTCGACGTCAAACTTGTAGTAGGAGACGTTGAGGAGGCCCGAGTCCTGGTGCACGTACATCATGTCGGGGTTGAGCCTGTTCAGATGCAGCACGTACTCCGCGAAGCTCGCCAGCGACAGCTGCAGGGTCAGCATCTTGCGGAAGGTCCAGTAGTCGGTGGGCGCCGCGAACGTCGCTGCCGCCCATTCACGCAGCATGCCCTTGGGCACCATCGTCGCTTGTACCTTTTGATATACATTAAGAATTATCAATTGCCTGTCCCTGGTAGTACTTGTTTGTATCTTGATTGCTGGTGTTTTGCTTGGTTCAAGAGAAAGAATTTTCTATATTTTACTGCAATTTTATAAAGTTCACGTGTATAAGTAATGGAGGCGTACAGACAAGAAGGAGTGGCGGAGCGAATGAATGAGTTGAATGATGGTTGAATGAATGAATCACAAACAATAGAATGAATGGATTGTGTTGGCTGGGTTTCCAACAGTACTCAATTAGTCTAATAAAACAGCCATGCTCAGGGTTTCTCTGTTTTGCGAGACAGGATCCAACTCAAGTCGACAGGAGAATTAAAGTTTTTGACATAGCTCTAATAAAAGTTGTATGTTGAAGTGGCAGAGGGCTGGTCACATCTGTCGGAGAACCGACAACCGTTGGTTCTCGAGTGGAGACCACGACAGGTCGTGGTCCCACCAGGGTGGGACGCCCCCCGGCTAGATGGAGCGACGATCTGCGTAAGGGTTCATTGGGCCTTGGGGGATGATGATGTTAATGCAATATGGGTATCCGTGACAAATCAAATATCATAAACCACAATATCATGCAAATCAGTTAAAATGTCAACAAACATTCAAACATAATGTTGACTGTAAATGTAAAACGTGTGACTGTATGTTGGATGATATAAAGACATGAATACGCTTACCTCTCGCAGTATGTCCCTGAGCACTTGGTGCGAGGCCTGCGAGCCGCGCGCCTGCACCGCCGCGAGCCGCTCGTAGTATCGCGCCACGGGAGCGTCGTACTCCACGCCCCTACAAGTTATACATATTTTTTGTCATCATCATTAAACATACCGCCGCGTCAGCATTTCAGCTCTGGTCTGCGGGAAGCTTAATTATGTACATTAAATGTGCCTACCAATCAAACCCATATCACCTAGTGAAATAGCAAAGGAAATTAAATGTCTCAATCCCAGGAAAGCCCCGGGCTTCGACCTGATTGACTCCAGAATTCTAAAGGAGCTACCAAAGAAGTGCATCACCTTTCTGACCTGCTGATTCAATGGCATTCTCAGAACATCTTACTTCCCAGCACTTTGGAAAATCTCCCAGATAATTATGATACACAAACCAGGAAAACCTGCTCATGAGGCCTCATCGTACCGTCCTATAAGTCTCACACCTGTATTGTCAAAACTTTGGGAGAGGATATTTCTTATTCGACTGAAAACAGCTATGGACGAATGCGAGATCATTCCATCACATCAGTTTGGTTTTAGAAAATCCCACTCTACTACTGAGCAAGTTCACCGAGTATACCACACTGTTCGTCAATGCTTTGAACGAAAAGAGTACTGCTCTGCAGCCTTCCTCGATGTTCAACAGGCCTTCGACAGAGTTTGGCATAAAGGCCTATTATGCAAAGTCAAGGAAAGACTACCACACTCACTATTCCTGATTATAGCGTCCTACCTCTCTGGTAGATCTTTTCAAGTCAAACAGGGAAGCGCTAGATCGGCTCTGCATGACATCGAGGCCGGTGTTCCGCAGGGTTCGGTTCTGGGCCCGGTCCTATATAATATTTTCACTTCGGATCTACCCACATCAGACGACGTCACAGTTGCAACCTATGCTGATGATATTGCCTACCTAGCATGTGACAAAAATCCAACCACAGCAAGCGCCATGCTGCAGCGGCTCCTGGACAAGACTAATGACTGGCTCCAAAAATGGCGCATTCGCGCCAGTGCCCAGAAGTCAAACCACATCACTTTCGCTTTAAGAAAAGAAGATTGCCCAAAAGTCAAACTCGGGAATGACATCTTACCCCATTGTCTCTGCGTCAAGTACCTTGGTTTCCATCTAGATAGACGTCTGTCATGGAAAGACCACATCAAACATAAAAGAGATCAGATAAATTCCAAGTTTAGAAACTTGTACTGGTTAATGGGAAGGAATTCAGTGCATTCCGTGGACAACAAGCTCATGATCTATAATTCTATCCTAAAACCCATATGGACACATGGCATTCAACTGTGGGGTGTAGCCAGTAAAACAAACATAGTTTGTCTACAGCGAGTTCAAAATTATATCCTTCGGGCGATCGTGAATCCGCCTTGGTTCACTAAAAACTTTGAAATCCACGATTATCTCAACGCGCCGACTGTCGCTACAGAAATCGAGCGGTTCAAGAAACAGCACGCAAATCGCCTTGCTTCTCATCCAAATCCACTTGCTGCTGAGCTGGTGGATAACTCAAAACTGATCAAGAGGCTGAAAAGGGGCCAAGTCATATGATCAGGGCAGTCGAGGCACTGGCCTCGTCTCCCTAAAACGCTCGTCTAAATCCATCAACAAATCCAATTAAAGTCTGTCGACTGCTTGTGGATAATTAAATTAAAAAAGGTTAGCAAAAATACTCTTTTGGCGAACCGAAGTGTCATGTTTGTCGATTCTATTTTATTTGCCTCAAAAATGTATATTTCGGGTCTAAATGTGGTAATATTGCGATATGTGCTTATGGTCGTGTATATTGTGTGGGAAATTAAAATAAAAGCTTGTAACAACTCTTCCAGTTCGATCCAAATTGTCTGTTGTAAATCTCAAAGGGCTAGTAACCAAACCAAAATCTCATTTAAAAAATAGGTAAATAAATAACATACCTATTGGCGCATTCTGTGCGATAGATGTCCAGTAAGGAAACGGAGCTGGGGTTGTCTTCGACGAGCCGCATCTGTGGCGACACGGACACGACCCGCGGCACCGTGAAGTGCAGAAACCGTCGCGACGTCTCCTTCTGTTTCCCCAGATAATGGTTGAGCATCCTCATCAGCTGCAGAACCCGCTCCTCCCTCCTCGCGTCGCCCAGCCCCGAGTCGTTGACCACTAGGTAGGGGTATATCTTGCCGTTGTGGCCGCGGATGTAGAGCCTGCGCGCGGAGGTGTTGTGTTTCTGCACGATCTCCACGCGGGGCATGAACCGGGCGATCCGCACGTGGTAGTGCGTGTGTTTGGGGAGCAGGAACTCGCCCGGTAGTTCCACTTCGGCCGTCTTCAAGCTGAAGTTCGACAGGAATCTGCATTTCTCTTCTATCAGGAATGATCTGAAATCGAAACATGTTAATGTTAACATCAAGTTTAAGACTTTTCATGTTGATCGGACAATGTTGTCGAACCACGTGGCCGGAGGGGAAAAATTTGATGCAATTTTATTTTTTCAATAAAAATTATCGACCATAAAATCTTGAGTTCTTTTCTTTCCAGAAATGGACAATGGTAGGCATGTACTTCTTAAATATCGTCATCCATCAATAATAGGTACTTACTTTGGCAGAACCTTTGTTTTAGCCTCCAATATCTTGACCCACTTCCTGAGCTTCTGTATGAGATTCTGGAGCTTCATCGCATTCGGCTGGGTGAAGTCAAAGTCCGCTGAGAATTGGCTCTTCATCTTGTGGAACACGGGGTCCTGCACGGTGGCCTGCGCGCGCCGCGCCAGGCTCTCCGACGCGGCTGAGGGGAACACAACACTTTAGCAAAAATCAAAATACGTTTATTCGAAATTGGAATACAATATTCTCATTTTGACGTCAATTTTGTCCAAAACTACTCGGTTTCTACCTGTATAGTAGAGATGAAGAAACAGCAACAAAGCAGCAAACACACACTTTCCTTATATTGGCACTAAAGTTCCTCTTGAACCAGACCAAACGAGAACGTCTAGATTTGTTCCACGTAGATAACGAAGTTTGATAACCAGTTCTATCTACGTAGAAGTTTTTTCCAGATACATAACCATTTGGATAACCAGTTGCCTAGCTGGAATAAATTTTTGGGTAGATAATTCTGGTGCAACAAAGACGATATCTGAATAAAAAAATTAAATGTAGCATGTTGTCTTCAAATTCGGTTCAGCCTGTTTCAGTCACTATGGTGTGCCAAACAAGCACACTTGTGCATTTATAGGTACAGTATTGGTGACTCACTTATGCCAATTCCGATGCCGAAAGTAGATACAACCTTCTTGATGAAGTTGAGCGTGTGTGGCGTGACAGTGGCGTCAGCGACGGCGGCGCGGTGGTGGAACGCGACCACGTGGCACTTGGCCAGCCCGGCGCGCAGTTGTCGGAGCACTTCCTCGTACCAGTTCTCGCGGAACCATACCATCTGTCAACATCATTCAATCGATTGTTCCAGTTTAAGTGCACATGATTCGGCTGGCATGCGGCCGAGTCTAAAATTATTAGTACAATAGGGTATAAGGGTCATTACACTCAAGGCTGGATTGTAGCCCGAGTCAAAGACGAGGGCGTAATAAAGCTGAAAATGTAATGACCAATACTCACACGTTTCATAAGACGTTTTTCAACACACTTGCAAGAGAAAAAAAGTTTATAGAAATATTTTTAAAAATGACGGGCGGGTTTATTTTTTTAGTTGAGATTTTTGTGGTTGAGTGTGTCAAACAGCCAACTGAATATTTATGTATTTATAACTCAAATCAATGTCAATGTAGGTTTTTCGCGTCAGTCAGACACCTGACATATTCACAAAAAAAAACTGAACAGTTGACCAGTATAAATCTGGCTTTTTTAGTGACAATGTCAGGTATTTGACAGACCGCGAAATGACATTACCCGGCGGATACTAACGGTTGAACGTGCTGGCTCCCTGGGGAGCCGGCGGGTATCTTGAGGTTAACATATGACTAGTGGTACCTGATCTACTATGCCCTCCAGCGAGGAGAGCACGGTGGGGTGTATCTCCCTCTGCAGCTGCATGATCTTGGAGCAGCGCCACATGGGCAGCGTGGCTTTGATGGGCCCAGCCTCACCCGCCGCGCCGCCCGCGCCCGCGCTCGTCGACGATGCGCCCTCACTCACCTTGTTGCCACTCTACATAGACAAGCATATAACGGGATAATGTCTAAAACACGCTATTGACCTGGGTGGCCAGTTATATCTAAACTGTACATTTAGTCACCTGCAATAACGAGCTTGGGAACGTTTTTTTAAAGTTTTAACTTAAAATATTACATTAAATTTTTTCTGTAGCGCTTCAAATAGCTTTACAATATTAATATGTACAAATTAATAAGTCTTATTATTAATATCTTTGTAAATATGTATTATATCGAAGTGAAATAAAAACTATTGCCTTCATATTATTGACATCCGTAATTGTAAGTCATAGAGAAATGACGGCCTAAGTGTATAAACATGAACATTTTTTATTCACTATTCCCACACTCATCAATTAAACAATACAAAGAATTTTAAGTGCTAAGTCCACGAAAAAATCACAGTTTGTGTTGTTATTCTGTAAGTATGCTTACTGTGGCGGCGGTGGTGGTTTGATGTGGTATGTGAGAAGCTAGAGTCTCGGCACTCTTGTGCCGTTCGCGTTGTTCTATTTTCAGCGTCAAGTACAGAGTACGGATGGGGAAGTACACGGCTTGCGGGTACAGACGTCCGACCTGAGCACAATAAAAATAAATTAACAATGTATAAATGTATTATCAGCTGGTTTGGGTTAAAATTTTACTTTAAATCTTAATCTTTGACGAGCTGTAACCTGAAAACGGTTAAAAATATTAACATAGTTCTTTTGGGAAAAAAAATTTCATAGGCTATCTGATCAGGATATGGTGGGTCGTTGATTGTTGACAATTTAAAAGAGGGTCTACTGTATGCAACACATAAATGCACCAGCACGAAAGACCGGCAGACAGACGGAAGGACCGGACAATCTTATAGGAGTTCCTTGTCGGACTATGAAACCTAAAACTCACATGACTTAGAAGATTGAGTATGACATTGCCGTCGTATTGCACGAGGCAGGCGAGGAGCTGCGGTATCCATGGCAACCACTGGACAGGCGGCACACCCACAGAGTATTTGTCCAGCGCCTCGGCGAGACTGTTCTTCTCGTCGTCAAAGCTTAGCATCCATAGGACCTACAAAACATAATACAATCACTCCCCTCTAGTAATACTGTAAATAAAACTCGAACCATATCATATTAGAAAGTATTGTGTGCGAGAGGTTAAGTATGTATCGTTCGATTTGTTACCGTTTACGTAGCGATAGAGTACAAGCGTGCATGTTGCTCTAAGCTCTAAGAAGACAACATTATTTACCTTAGCGCAATATTTCCTCGACTTGGACTCGTTTTGATGGCGACATGCGTGCAAGAAGCAAGTCATAGCGGACACGCCCACTTGGGTCTGCCTCGGGTCCCTGGTGAAGATCTGCTCCAGATAGTCTCCCCACAGCGCCCAGGCCTTCACCAACGTGTCGTGTAGCTGCACGGCCGCCGCGAACGCCTTGTTGGCGTCTTCCGAACGTCCCAACTGTGCTAACAGCAACCCTTTGAACGCGTAAAACTCCGCTGTCATCTCCTTGGTGAAGTATTTGAAGTTGGTCGACTCGATCATATCCAACCCCTCCTGAAGCTCATCCTTGCCCTCGGTCCACGACATCTGGATGTGACACTTGACCTGTTGCCTGATCTTTTGGAAGCAGTCCACTATAGGAACGCTAGGGATCGTGTAGATGCGGTGAAGTGAATCGAGGCATACGCCGGAGAGATTATGTTTTCTTGCTATTTTTGCGAAGTGTATTATGGCCTGAAATACAAGATTATAATTATTAACTGGACGAAAAATTATAATTATTAACTGGACGAAAAGTACGGGCCATAGTTCACCTCCCTGGCCCAGTGCGCACTTCACATGAATGAGCCTTAAAATTTCTTCTCGGCGGTGGTATCGACTTTCATTAATTTTATTAAGCAAACTTATTTTGACTAGCCCAACAGACAAACATAAATATTAAAATTGATGATTCTGTATATAAGTATCTACAGAAAATATCGTATACATAAAATAAAAGTATGCAGGTTTCCTCGCGATGATTTCCTTGACGGAAAAGACTGTATTATGATAATAAACCGTAAATAAATTCCGAAAACCTCATTGGTACCCACGGCCTCATGAAAGGAGGCGACCGTCCTAGCAACAAAGCTACCTCCTACATTTCAGTTCGACCACTCCGTTACCTGTGCGCTAGCATGGACCCCTAGCATGCTGTGATTGGCCGCATGCTCCGTCTGCGAGTCGTAGTGCGATGCTATGAACTGGTAGTGGTGTTGGCGCCACGTGAATATGGCGCCCCAGTGGGACAGCGGGTCGGCCACGACGGGCAGCCGGTTGCGCCACGTCTTCACTATCGCCTTCATGTCGTGCAGCGACGTCGGCCGGCTCTGCAGCAGGCCCTGCGGATAGACATGAGGTCACTTAGCCCGGTGCTGACATAACACCCGCGCCGCAGTACGCGCAGCGTGCTGCAGCATTATGCTGAGTCAGTGCCATTTTATTGCTACGACACATGCCTAACTATTATAAAAAATGATTTATAAACCTTTATTATTAAACCCTATCCCTTATTTTAAAAAATGTGTGTGTGTGCACTAACGGTGTGTATCTGCGCTGCCTCGCTGAGCTCCATGAGCTGCTGCGCGGCGCGCAACAGCGGCAGGTGCGCGTGCGACACGACGCGCGGCAGGCGGCGCCACTCGCGCAGGCACTGCGCCGCCGCCGCCTCCGCGTGCCGCTCCACGCCCGACAGCTGCTGCTCGCCGCCCGCGCAGATGCACACGTACCCGCGGTACAGGTTCACCAGCCACGCTGTACCACAACCAACACACATTATACAACTTGCCTAGTCACCATTTATTTAAATTATATACTACTCAAAAGAATATAAGGGCCAGAGGGTTTTTTTCATACATTCAAGGTCACTTTAAGCGCTTAGATCTTCGTCAGGGAAAGATTTGGGCGAGATCTGATGGTGGCTGCCCGGAGTACGGATGGAGGAGGTCCAGCGACCCATACACATCTAACTGATCAGGCAAGCCGTTTTGACTATGCACTCCGGCCGATCGCCCGGTAAGATAAAGTTATTTGGCTATTACATTTTACTATTTTTGACATAAAAGTACTGCATCACTCACCTAATTCTTTAGGGCAGTTGTACTCCACTTCAGCGAGAGCGTCTTTCATTGTCGGCCAATTAGGGTTCCTCCACGAGCTCTCCAGAATGAGGAACGGATCCCGAGTGCTCCTTGTGAGGCCCAGTTCCAAGAGCGAGTCCCATTGGTTCAGTTCCTTGGCGCATTTGGTCCAATGGTTGGTCCACAGTGTGCATTCCTTGTGCATGTTGTAGGTCGATGGGTTGGCCGTGTATTCTTGTTTTAGTTTCGCCATGGCGACGTCGTAGGCAGCCTTGAAAATGGAGAAAATGTTAACTTTTGTTGTAATTAAAAGAGTTTGTTTCTTGTCTGTTCGATTTGTTTGAACGCGCTTATCTCTGGAACTAAGTACCAGTCGGATTCGAAAATTTCTTTTTGCATCTGATAGTTCAATTGTTGAGAAAGGTTATAGGCTATTTAACATCACGCTACGACCCTTAGGAGCCGAGCAAAGAGTAAAAGTCAGAAATGACTTATAAATTGCGGGCAAGGCGGCGGGAAACAGCTGCTACTTATGTAAAATTATTGTAACGGTGTTAGGTAAAAAGCCAGCCATACTCTTATAATCATATGACATACCTGAGCCTGTTCGTAGAAGCCTTGCTGCTCGTACGCTATCGCCATGTTGGTCTCGCGGAACCGCGCGTGTTTCTGCCACAGGCCGGACCACATGTCCTCCTCTTGCAACAGTTCATACATGTCACTCAACGAGTCCAGTATCTCCTGCAAAATATTTTCCACATCACAGGATACCCGAAATATTTTTCATTGAGAGTTCCCACCATGGCCTCACCACGACTTACTAAAACAGGTTTTTTTGAAGGAAACACTGCTTCATTTGAAAAAGAAATCACCATATTACATGTAAGTTGACATTAGCGAGGTGCCCCTAAAAAGAAAGTTTCTTACTTTATTTTTTCAAAAGTTCACATTGACAGTACAAAAATTCCAAGAATTTCGTTCTGTTGATAACTGTAGTAATGAAGCAGTGACTAGGCGGCGCGAAATTTATACGGTTTCTACGAGCGACGCCGCCGCTGCCTAATTAATTCGTCTCATACAAACTCACTCTTACAGAGCGGCGGCGCCACCCGTTATAATACAGGCCTAGACGGTTTCTTTGTCTATCTACGAAATATTAAAAGGTCACACACAGTATGCAAATAAAATATGTACGTACGCTAGGCGTAGTAGTTTCCGTGTCGTAATCGTATATCTCAATTTGTTCGCGCTGCGGCCGGCCGTTGGCCTGGTCGATGGCCATCAGCTCCAAGTTGAGCGTCATGCGGTGCCAGAGGTTGTGCGTCTTGCCCAGGTACTTCATCATTGGTCTGGAGCGAGTAAAATCTATCAGTACTTCCAAAACGAAGACAATGAATTTACTCTTATAATACAAAACTATAGAAAATCACCAAGATATTTCAAGAAATTTTACCCAGCCTAGGAAATAACTCAGCCTAAGTAACAAATGAAAAGTAATCAGTTAGAAAGTTATTGAAACGATTGAGGGAAACATTTATCCTCTAATGAGAGGTTTTCTTTTTAATCTGTGGCATTAGGGAAAAGTTCTTGTTTTTATTAAATTTTTGACATTGATGGGAAATGACATTAGGAAGAACAAAAATCAGAAGAGTCTTCGTGAATCACTTACGGTTTGATAGTAATCGGTGGGTTGCACCTCGCTAGAGCCTCAATAAAAGTGTTAAGCGCGCTTAGAGGCTGGTCGCGCTGTATCACGTGCACGCCGGATATTATAAACGGCACCATTTCGTTCATCACCGTCTGAAAACATGAATTGTCAATGAGAAATTACCATTTGACCACACCAGTCAATCCGCCGAGTGTTTGAAAGCTTCACCCGCACAAAAGGATATTTATGAAACAAAATTATATGGGCAATATTCTTCACGATATCAAGTGGCAAACGGGCAGACAATCTACCTATCGGTAAGTGGCCAATATCGCCCAAGAACACGACAGGGCTTGTTGACACTCTTAGAAATCAGATTAAATAATCAGTACAAAAAAAAGGAACATCACCCACAGAAAAAATATTATAATGATCGTGGGGAATTAGCCATGATTACTCGTATGTATCGAAATCGTTTATTTTTGCCAGTCTAACCAACCCTGCAAATAATTTAGTGATATAGGTAAGCTACAAAAGGGTTCGGATATTATCTTAATTTCGTAACAGAAGTAGCATACCCCCAGTTGCCTTTCGTCCAACGTGGCCCACAGTTTGGGGAAGAGCTTCAACCAGGTGTTGTGTGCGAGCGTGTCGTCCATGTGACAGAGTTGTGCGGTGGCAACAATCAGCTGCTCCGTGCGCACGCGGCGCGCTAGCTCCAGGAATTCGGATTGTTTCGCCACCATGTTATTCAAAGTGCGCTGTCTGTTAACAAATTATAGCTTTTACACACATACTTAGATACATAATATGTCCGATTCTGAATGCACACCTTTAAAAAAAATTATAATAAAATATACGGGTCGAATTGAGAACCTCATTTTTTTTTCGTCGGTTGAAAATTTGACAGAACTTAAATAAGTGACGTCTTCATCTTCATCGTACTGTGTGACTAGGACAGAAACAATTTTAACTTTGTGCCTTCATTAGTAGTATATTCGTGTAGTTGTTTTTATATTTTAAAAAAGATTTTAAACCAATTCTAAAGTTTCACATTCAATTGATAAATAAAATAGACGAATCTTCTGAATCACTGTTTCACAAATGTCATTAGATAATCTTTTTCTACGTATCAAACTATGTAACATTTAGAAAAAAACAGGGCAATAAACAAGTACTTATTATAAACATCAATATAATTTTGTTACGGTAAACAGAATACCTGTTAGGGGGGGCCTTAGTGACATCCTCTTTCGCATGCGAACTGGAGTCTAGATCCATGTCGAGCACGTCCTCCTTGTCTGGGTCTAGGGAGTCACTGAACCCATCGCTGGACTCCTCCTTCACGCTGCTGAAGATGACGAACGACTTTCTCTCCTCGCTATCAGCAGCGTTGATCACGGCAGTAACGTTCGGCAGCAGGTATTTTGTGTTTGATAGGCGGATTTGGGTATCTGGAAATTGTGTGAAATGTTGTTAAAATAAACCACGAATTAGTAGAAGCAGAATCAAGCATGGCCTTGTGTTATCTAGTTTTGAACTTTGAGATATATTAGTATTAAAATGTGATGCGTAAGAAATCATTTGGTCTAAACATTTAGAGGTCCATTAAACATAATTTTATACAAATAATAAAACCGACTTCTTTGTAAAAATTATGATTTTTATACACCAACGACTTTTTTTTATTTATTTAAACTTTATTGCACATGTATTGTACAAGAGGCGAACTTAATGCCGGAGGTATTCTCTACCAGTTAACCTTTGGGCAGTGCTGATAGATTGTGGTAGGTGCGAAGACAGTAACATCAAAAAGGCAGTTGAAATAAACTTAAAAGAACTATATATACTATAAAATTTACACACATACATATAAATTAAATATACCATAATACATATATATGCGACTTTCATCTCATAATTTTTTTTAATTGTCCACCCTTAGAGATGAAATATTTTTTCTAAATAAAATGGGACCACTCTCGAAATATAGCCTATTCAATGAAAACAATCTTCAAATCGGTTCACAATCGGAGAAGATATCGCGTAACATACACACAAAAAAAAACAGTCGAATTGAGTACTTCCTCTCTTTTTAAGCGGTGGAAAAATAAATGAGATACTTGAAGCACAAATAAATACTAACTGGACACGCAAGTGACAAGCAGCAATTCGAGACACTGTTTGATCCAGTAGTGCTGCCCGATGTGCTCCCAGTTCTGCGAGCACACGATGTAGAGGAGGCGGTCGAATATGCGCCGGCGCATGCTCTGGTCGTACACCTCGAAGAACTTAGCACGGAGGTGCGGCTGCGGGCAGCGCAGGCCGGACAGGAAAGCCGGCTCCAGTTTCATAGATAGCTCGGTCATCTTCAGGTGATCGTCTCTGAGGAATGACACGTAAGTTCAGCAATACCTACACGTAGTTATGTCTATATATGAATATTGAGCCGGGTTGTAAGCCTCCGCTGTGATTAAAAAATCTCCCCTCGACAAAGTATGGACATCCAATATTTTGTTACAACATACAATATTGGTTTGGTTATCATGTTGTCATGTCAGTTGGTTAATCGATCATCACTATTACCAATCACATTCACTGTTTCAGCGGATACAAACATTATATTCCATGCGGGCGAAGTCGCAATAAACAGCAGTATAAATAATAAACTATGTAAAAATATTAAAGTAATTAATTGATACACGCCTCCGTAGTTATTTGGTAGTGACTCTGCCTGCTGTGCTCGGAGTTCCGGGGTCGAGTCCCGGCCGGGCAAGCATTTATTTGACCGATAAATGCTAGTTCTCGGGTTTTTGATGTTTGTGATTGTGTTTGTATGTGTCTATGCCAGCCTCGAAACAGGGAGGGAATCCTACCTACCCGATCCCCCTACCCACATTAGGGGGTCAGGGGTGTGTGTCGCGTTTATTTATTTTTGTTTAGTTTATTTTAATTACCTATAGACATAGTTGACGAGGTCGAGGAAGTGTGCGTTGAGCTCCATGTCCTCCGGGAAGCGCTTCTCGACGTACTGCATGAGCTTGACGAGCAGGATGGACTTCTCGCGCAGGGAGGGCGCCGGCCCCGCGCCCGGCGCCACGGCGCTGCGGCACTTCACCCACTCCTCCACCATGCGGATGATGGCTCGCATCACCTTCACAAATACACAAACTTGTGTGTTAGTTATTATTATAAAATTTAATTAATTACAAAAACATAAAACCGACTTATTCATTCCCTAATTTTCCATCCTTATAGGTGAAATATTTCGTCAAACAAAAGAGTCCAATAAATGCACGCTAAAATTTAAAATGTTCCTGAATTTTTCGGATAATCATTTTTTGGGAAATTTTGTGTCACTCATGCATGAGTTTATTCGGCGATTTCTTAAAACTACATAAATATTCAGATTTTAACTTAGCTGGACTGAGTAAACAAAGTTCACCAGGTTGCCAAGTGATAATAATAGTGTTGTGTCAAACTCATCGACTTCACTCACTCACTTATGTTTTGCTATGTTTACGTAGACGGTTTTAGAAACAATGCTAAAAAAAACGCATTAGTTCTTCTGTGGCCGCTTCAACATATCTGCTGGAAATACAAAAGTGTTTATAATTTTGATCACCTTGGCGTCCGTAGACTTCTCTATGAGACCGACGAGCACGGTGCCGATGAAAGTCTTTCGCGTGTCCACCGGCATGACGGAGACACGCCCCTTCAACAGATCCAGCGCCAGTATCTGTGCAAAACACGTCATAGTTAAAATGAGAGCGGGACATAGTTATTTGAAGTTTAAGTTATAAATTACAGTAGTTTGAATTACAGTCCTACTATATAACATTATAAACGCGAAAGTCCGTAAGGATGTTTGTGAGTATGTTTGTTACTCTTTCACGCTGTAACGGCTGAACGGATTTTAATAGTACAGTGATAGCTTATTATCTTGGAATTATATATAGGCTACTGTTTGCCGCGGTAAACTATTCTCGCGAAAAAAAAAATTATCCACGCGGGGAAAAGCCCCGGGCATAAGCTAGTATTGCATATATTCTTAGGATGTGACTTCGAAAAGACCGAAGTATCGCTGACTTACCAGGAGATCGGAGGTACCGGCATCCGCACTCTGCGCAGCGACGTGGTCCTTCACCATGCGATGCAGCACGCGCATCAGCGGCAGCAGCAGCCGGTCCACGTAGCCCGGGCTGGAGGAGCAGCACGCCTTCAGCATCATCAGCGGGCCGAGCAGCGCGCCCGCGCCTCCGCCCGGGACAGACTTCTCGTACGTCGCCAGACCTTCGAACGCGTACTTGCTCACGCACGCGTATAGGGTCTCCAGCTCTTCGTACTGTTGGTGAAAATAACGATTTAGAAAAAGTAAAGCAATAAGTTTTAACTCCGTATTTTATCATATTTAAGATCTTGCAGCCACTATTTTGTAGTTTTCAAAGGAAAATGTATCTTATGACACTTGCGAAACAAATATGAGTTGAATCCTACCTCACTTTTAGAAGTCGATTCAGTAATTCAGGCTCTACGAAGGAACCAGACCACGTATTTACAAACATACACAGACTGCTAAAATCATAACCTTCCTCTCGACTTCGCCGTCCGTAGTCGGATAAATACAAAGTCTGCTTCAAAAAAATTGAAGAATGTAAATAATAGATCACAGGACCTAACAGATCACATACCTTGGACGCCTGCGCGGCACCAGTGGGTTCCGTGGGGAAGAGCGTCGTCAACTTCGCCAGGAAGTTGTGCGTGAGGCGGACTATCTTGGCGTTGGAGGACGACACGCAGGCCGCGATGCCCTTCTGCAGCGGCTTCAGCGCCACGAGGACCTGCTCCCGGCGGAGCACCCCCAGGAGGAACACCAGTAGCTCGAGCGCCGTGCACGCGTTCGCGCACGCGGCCGCGTTAGAGTCCGCCGACGAGAATACCTGCACAATACATTTGCCCTCACGGTCACAATCAATTTGAGTCAAAATCCAAATTCAAATCAACAGACTATTAGTATGTCCCCACTGTTGGGGCGCAGGCTTACTCTCTTAACGACACCCTCGTTGGGCTAGCCCAGTGCGGGTTAGCGCGGGTCAAACATATATTTTTGTGTTGGCGTCAGAATCGAATTCAAGTCTAAAAATAAGTATGCTGCGCGAGGTATACATACTTTGTCAAGCCAGGCGAGCTTGGGCTCGCAGTGGTGCGGCCACACGTCGGGCTTGAGCGCGGCCTTGAGCAGCAGCACGCAGCGCCGCGAGAGCTGCTCGCCGGGCGCGCCGCCCCCCGCGCCGCCGCCCGCCGCCGCCGCGCTGCTCTCGTTCACCTGCACGCATCACATCTTATTAACACCACCAGCTCTTTGCTAACACAACACACTACAAAAGTGTAATCTAATTTGATTCTATTGATTTTTTTCTCTTTGGGTACATAAAATACACTTCGACAAATGTCAAAATACAAAATTTTAATTAATAATAACAATAAATAATATATTAAAACTGAAGTTTGTTTGTACGCGCTAATCTCTGGAACTACCAGTCGGATTTGAAAATGTCATTTTGCATTTGATAGCCCTATTCTTGAGGAAGGTTATAGGCTATTTATTGAGGAGTGTGTAAGAGGTGTGAGGGAGACCACTCTCGTAAATTACTGGTTAGTGTTTGTTACCTGGCACGCGAGTCGCAGCAGCAGGTTGACGACGACGTCCACGTGCTGCCGCTCCAGCGGCTTGGCCGCGTCGGGCTCCAGGCGGGCCGCGCTCGCCTGCGGGCTGACCCACCCCGTGTTCAGCGCCTTGCGAGACTCCGTCGCACTGTCGTCCGAAGAGATCCGTTTCAAAGTGCCGCTCGGAGAAGTCGCCATCTGGGAGAATAAATCGTCAAGTAATGTGACTAAAGTCCGATTGCAAAACATTGCTAATGAAAGTGTAAATAGAGCGTAAAAATATTCTTGACAATACATGAAAGGAATAAAGGCCAGTCATTATCAGGTTTTGTCGGACGTAAGTGTAAGCGTCCGATGCTTACTTAGCGCAATTCATCGCAATATTTTTTACTACGGAACATCGTACATAACGTAGTGTTAATGTACCTACTAATACATTTTTTTAAATCAAAGATCGGATTTAAGTGGTTAAATTTAACTTAATTTAACTAAATTAATTTAATAAACTTAAATAATTTCAGCAAAGTCAAAGAAAATAGATTTGTTCCCTTGTGTCGTAGGTATTAAGTTCCTCGCAAATGTGATTAAAAACATTGTGTGCATCACGGGTAGTAAGAGTATTACAAACTCGAGTCATTAAAATCTTTCCGCCTTCGGCGTTGGGCTTCTAATAGACTCTCGTTGGTAATATCATACCCTAAATGCACAATGTACTATTAAGTGTTGTTTGCTAAATAAATAAATGAATGTGACGATGGTGTGTTATCGTACCGCTGCGTCGTCGTGCGTGTAGTCTCTGATCCTCTGCAGCTCCCACTTGAGTGCCACCTCTGCGAGGTCGACGGCCAGCCGGCGGTGCTCGATGGAGGCGGTCGCCGAGAAGCCGAGGCGCTGCATCGCCGCCACCATGTGCCCGACGAGCGCGTGACGCACCGGGTAGTACACCTGGTGGCGAAACATGTGCGGGCAGCGCGGTCAATAATCATATGCAGAGATGTACTAATGTAAGCTACTGTATTATTGTATTTATTTAAATTTATTGTATAATAAAGAGTATTGTACAGTAGACCGCACGTCAGTGGAAACACTCTGACCTTGAACTGGTTTAGCCTATTAGGGAGTTTCAATACTATGAGAGACCATGAAGTCTCCAATACATTACAAGGGAATACAACTGGCAACCACCGCCACCGCAGGCCGCGTGAGGAAACTTGCACATGAAAGAAGTATTTGAAGTGTTGTGTTGGCTATTTCAGACACTAAGGGCTTCTTTCACCACTTCCTGATATTGTTACAGATAGTAATCTTAGTGATAAACTAATCTATCAGATAAATCTGTGTGATAGACTATATAAAATATATAAGATATAAGCAATCAGATACCTGTGAAACCAAAAAAACAGGCTATCTGTCAGATAACCTGCAGATAGGGTATCTGGGACTTTATCAGCAAGCGGTGTAAGAGGCCCTTAGTATAATAACTTTGTATGGAATTATTATTAAAATCGCAAGTTTTACACATTGGCTGTTCTCGCAAGTTTCGTATGAGTACAAGAGTACACGAGTCGCGCACAAAAATCTTAATACCAATCTTAATTTAATTATTTTACACTGAGTACTAAACGCCTACATCAGCTCGTTTCTTAGTCAATTTTAGAGATATGACTGTAATAAATATACTTCTCATCAGAAAAATCGAAACACCCGTTTTTATGGTTTCTGTTTTTTATGGTTTTTATTTGTTTCTGTATTTAATTTGAATTTAGAACATTAACATTAGGATTTGAAAACCTCATATAATTCACTATTAAACGACATTTGACATAATATATTCCTAAATATAAACATTTTTCTAATAATCCTTACAAAACATAAACTTGCAAAGTGTTTTGTGTTTACCAACACTACACGACTTACTAATAACAAATAAATCAACTAAATAAACAACAAAAACAAACAGAAAACTACCAACAGTTAATAGTCGAACAGTATGTGTGCGCAACTGTACTTCAGGGACGCCAGACGTGCGAAAGGGGCGCGGGAGCGGGAAGCGACCGAACGAACCAATAACACGCGTTGGCGCCGCGTGGCGGGCTACCTCCCCGCGTCGCGCCTCAGTCCCCCCGCCAAAGAGACCCGAAGAATGAATTCTGCGCATTCAAGGTCACCGCTCATAAACCCCTGCGATACTTGTAACTTGTGCATCTCACCTTGTAATGTCTAACAACGAGCTGCAGTATATGAAACAGCTGCTGGACGGAGTGTCCGTCCTCCACTATGATCTTCTTGGTCCAGTGCGTGAGCATCGTGTTCCCGTCTTCCATGCGCTGCGGCATGGCCGGGGTGAGGATCTCCAGAGCTTGCCGCACCACGGACCTAGCTTCCACAGCGTGCGCTTTTAGCAGACTGTGGAATACTGCAACACAATTGTATGGTTGGAGGTTATGTTAACCTATCAAGTTCTGAGCTCTCTTGGTAAAAAAAATCAAGTTTACAGGTGACCTTACCTTGCAAGACGATTCGCTTGTGGATTGCGAATTTTGCAATAATGTGACTAAGCAACAAGTGTCCGTGATATCTGCCAGAAAAAATACAGAGAATATAAAGAAAACCATTTTCATTTAAATACTTAACTTGTTTTACACATTAAACGTCTTTAGATATTATCGCCATTGCATTTTTCAATACAATCTACATTGACTCTAATGTAATAAAGGTTGAATTAATTGATTAATCTCTAAAGCAAATGAACCGATTCCAAAATCACTTTCGGTATTGTAAGTTGTCGCTCTCCGCTTGAATATAGACTATTTTTACTTCGAGAAAATGCTGTGACTTCAGAATCACGCGTAATTTACAATTTAATAAAAATGTATTCATGTTTCAATACTTTATGTGTTTCCTGTAAGGTTTATCGCTAAAAGTGCAAGTGTAAATAAGTAATAATAAATAAAGATTATCCGTGGGCAAAGGCATGTTAAGTTCACCAACCCGCACTGGGCTAGCGTGGTGGACTATAGCCCATACATCCTCATTGAGAGGGTAGGCCTGAGCCCCAGCAGTGGGGATTAATAGGTTGCTGATGATGGGCAAAATCTATTATAAAGAGAAACGAGTGAAAGTTAATTGAAGCAAGTGACCTGGTCGCCGGGTCGACGTAGTTCTTGCCCAAAAGGCAAGGCCACGCGAAGGTCATGAGCCGGCGCAGCTTGTTGCCTTGCTTCTTGTTGTTGGCGTCGTGGATGTGCGCGGACGCCTGCTCCAGCAGCAGGCACGCGAACTGCAGCAGGGAGATGCGCACCGCGTCCGAGCACGCGAACGGGTTCTCCGGGTCGATCACCTATATGATCACACCAACATTCAATTTAACCTAACCGTGTTCCCTTTTTGTATACAAGAAAGGGGGGGGGGGGGGGGGGATAAGACGTGCGCGGCAGGACCTGCCCGGCCACTCCCCGAGAGATCCCCCCATTCGCCCCGCCCCGCGCTCCTACAACGCCGCAGGCGTGGTCTGCGTTAGCGGTCCGCCTATAATGTATAATCAAAATTTTGTAAACCCTGTATATACTCACGTTATTAATGAACACTGAGACGACATTGTCCGGATTGTCCTGATACGGCGCCGGGGGTCCGCCGACGATCTTGTGCCCCTTGTCGAAGCTGACAGCAAAGCACGGTATCAGGATCATCTGCAGCACCTTGGCCTTCAGCACCTGCGACATGGCGTCGCCGGCGAAATGCTCCACGAACCGGAAGAACGCGGACCGTTTCCATTCCACTGTGTAGTTCTGCGCCACTGTACTCTCCAGGAAGTCGCGGAGGAACTAAAGTTAATGAAAATAATTAGCACAACTATACAAATGAAAGGCATAGTCAATATATTACATTTTTAAAAGGTAGGTTTTGGCCTGATTATTGGATTTTTAAGCCATATCTTATTTAGAATATTGTCATATTTCTTATATATTAAATCGACTGTTACAGTAAGGCATCCTCAAAAATAAGATACGACCAGAGCTAGTGGACGTTTTTAGTTTTATTGTTCTTAAAGCGTCATCTAGTAGGGTACATACTCGTACAAGACAGTGCCACAGTGCGTGTCATTCATTCGTTCTAATTTGTTCAATATTTTGTTTGACAACTTGTCATCGCGAATCGTGGCTGTTGACTGGGGCATGGTATATTGTTTTATTGGTTTTTGAATCAAGAGCGGCACTTTTAGTTTTCAGTTTTAGCGGCAGTGAAGAGGACAGCTACGTAGATAAATACTTTCAATGTATGTACCTGGAAATCTGGTATAAACCGGTCACACAAAGCTCGCAGCAGCTGGAATAGTAAGTCTATGTTGGACGGGTGGTGGCAAAAGTAGTGAAGCAATATCTTCACTATCAACTTCGGCTCCTTCCAGTGGGTGCAGTCCACATTCTCAACTTTCTTGTGAATTTCCTGAAACCACAAAATTATATTAATCTAAATTGTAAACAAATTGGTATCTTACAATATCTTACAATATTATTACCACACGACCCAAACTAGATAATGATGACCTACTATTCGTCGAAAAAACATAATACTGAATGAACAAAGGACTCTCAAACGGTGAAGGAAAACATCGTGAGGAAACCTGTATATGACTTAGAAGGAATTTTTAGGTGCACGTGAAGTCCACCAACCCGCACTGGGCTAGCTTGGAACACTTAAGACCGTACGCCCTCGTTGAGGAGTAGGCATGTACGCCAGCAAACAGACATATTAACAGTCTATTTAATTATTCACTTAGCTCATATTCTTTTATAACAAGTAACAACATAAATAAACTTACGTGGTACTGATCGCTGCACCATATGCGCTTCAACAGCTCAATCAAGTCATGTTGAGTAGACATCCACTGATCATCGAACTTGATCAGAAGTGATATCACTCGGATCGCTTGGAACTGCATCTCTGATTTATCGGCCGGGGCTAGGGTTGGCGCCGCCGCGCCGCTCGTGTTAGCCGCCAGTAGCTGCATGAGTCGGGGCTTCTTAGACGTCTGCAGGGCTTCTCTGTACGCAGCGCCGGCTTCGGGGTGCTTCACCAGGTAGACGAGGAAACGACTCCATTGCTGATCTTTTATGTTGTTGTCGCTCATAATTAGGTCAAGAGTTTCTTTGGGATACCTGTAGGTAGAACAGATACAAACAGCATTGTATGTATGTAATGACTAACTAATACCTACTACTAACTAACCAAGTCAAACGCTTAGGTATGACTAAACTTCTGCGAGTAAAATGCCGGACGGACGCACATGGCGAAACTACGCTCACGGACGCGGCGGTGTTTTTCTTTCATTCGAAATCATTTGGTGCCCTTGGATTTCCGCCTGAATTCGGTTTGGGTGAGATCTGATGGTGGTTGTCCGTATTGGAGGAGCTCCAGAGTGCCATGCACACATAACTGATAGCTGTTTTCACCATAGACTATCCGTTAATTGTGTCCGTGGGTGTTTGTGGGTTTTTTGTGGGAGTTCGGGACCCTAATTATGAAAACGGCCTTAATAACTTACCTCAAAAGGAATTTAACGAGGGGCTCCCTGAAGGGCGAGCCGGCCTCGATCATGAGCGATTTCTCCGTGTGGAAGATGAGCCGACACAGCACGTCTATGAACCGCGGGGACGCCGCCGGGATTTGGTGGAAGATGCCGATCAAAATTATTATTTTCTGTTCATTTTCCATGTTCTTCGACACGCTTTGGAGGAAGTTGCCACCTGGGTAATAAGAAATAGATATTTATGGCCATGTGATATGCAAATAAATGAATTATGAATATATTTATATACAAAATATAAAAGACTGTATGCCGCCCCAATATATAGTTCTCTTCTATATGGGCAGTAAACGGTAGTCAAAAATCACTTACATATATAGGTAAGTATTACCATTTGTACATATTATTCTGTGTACCTATGTATTGTGTTCTCAAATGTATTGTATGTGTACACATATTGCAAACAATAAATATATATATTAGATATTTAAGAAATTAATATGAAGGAAGCGATATTTCATATCAAATATATTATCAGAATTTTGCATTTAAAAGTATTTGTCAGATGTGGTAATTCGAACCTTTTGCCTCTATATTGCGACACGATTTGCTATGTGTATCATCTTATATGAATAAAAACGTGTTACGTCAAATGCTTTACGTATGGTAGTACATACATCTAATAATCTAAGTTAACGTATCAACGAAGTATAATATTTGTTGGTGATGTGCTGTCAGTTTTCAATCAGAGCGCTATAGTCAAAATCAAATCAAATCAGTTTTGAAATAAAAAGTTACCTCTATTTGTCTGAATGGAATAGTCGAGCAGCTTCTTCAGAAGCTGCAGCAACTGTTCGCACAATTTCTCGCTGAATGTCGAAGGGAAGAGCTGAGTGAGGTACGAGAGCCGCTTGGCGCCGTTCACCGTCAAGTTGCGGTGGTCACCGAGCGTCAGCAGCAACGGTCTCATCGCGGGGTGAACCATCTCCATGTCTATTTGAAAGCCGGAAAGGAATTTCTGCGTACACTCGAATCCAGACTGAAATAAAATTAGACAAGTCAATTATCATGGAAATGACAATACTAAATAATTCTATACCAATATGTTTCATTTATTATTCGGTTACATACAATGTAAGACCAGGTTACAATATTAAATTTAAAATATATAAAAAATACTAACTATACGTGAACGTATATTTCTGAGTATATTTTTCGAATTCAGCTCGAATACAATACATTTACCGATTAAACATACAGATTTTGAGTTAGGACGACAAGGGCAAGGCTATACAGTTCTATTTATTAATATAGTATTCATGATTGCAGCTACGGACCTCTAACAATTAAAACAATATACAAAACTCACTAATATTAAATTATCTAAGTTCTAATGTTAAACTTACTTGCTGCAGTTCGGTGTCGTTTTTCTCAAGCGACTTGTAAAGCACTTGGAATATCTTCTCCCTGCAGTGTTTGTCCTGGATGTAGTGGCAGGCGGCGAGTGCTTTCATGGCGGAGGTTCGCAGCGGTACCAAGTTAACGCCCTTGTAACAAGGCAGCTTGCCTAGTGAACTGTCCTCGACTTCGCACAGTGTTAACAGCTCTCGGTAGAATACTTTATGTTCGTTTATGTTCAGATCTACACAAAAAAAGACGTAAATATAGCTTAGTACACTAAACCATGGCGAGGTCAAGGATAGGAAATAAGTTCGGAAGAAGTGGCTAGATGAGGATTCGTGTTTAGTAAGTCAAATAACTCCGTTACCTATGGTAAATAGCCTAGGTTTCAGCGTAGTACAGAATGTGGTTCCGTCCATGAGTCCCATCTGAGCATTGGCTGGTTGATGGCGTAGCAAGTGCTTCTTGGGAGGAATGATGTCAGCCAGCACCTCTCTGTGAGGGTCCATCACCTCCGTCACTGTCTTGTTCTGTAGCTCCGCTATGAGCTCCAGTGACTTCATCGCCTGGACACAAACATTGTATTTTATTTACCTGTATTTGTAAGTGTTCTAAACAATGGAGGTATTATTAGTATTGAAAGTGGATAAAGCACATAAATGCCACAGCAGTTACAGGTAGACTCTGTTCTGCCTTTAATTGTTATAAGAGTGTTGCATTTTATTCATACCCAGGTATAGAATCTTTTGCCTTACAACATACTATGATAGTGAACTTATTGCAATTCATGTTAGTTACCTGTTGCCTGACGAGTAGATGCGGGCTGGTGACTTGCAGCACGAGCTCCTGCAGCACATCGTTGAGCGCGCGCGCCTTTGCGGCGGCCACGTCCCCTTCGGGCTCCGCCCCCGCGCCCGCCGGGCCCTGCACGCACACGCGCACGAGCCGCTCCAGGTTCACCGTCGCCATGTCTATCGCGCCCGAGGACACCTCCCCGGTCAGGTCCATCATCACGAACAACACGGCTTTCAGAAACGTGAACACGTGCTTGTACACCCACTCGGGTGCCATTCTCTCGAACATGAATTTGACCGCGATGCATCCACCTAATTTGGCATACCACGCGCGCTCGTAGCACAGCGCGGACATCCGCTCCGCCAAATATTCCATCAAAGGCAGGCGGCACGCACGCTCCTTGCTGCCCAGCACGGTCGCAGCTGTCTCTATCATCAGCACCAGCGCCAGGTGCCCAGGCTTGCAGAGCTCCTTCTCCTCGTGGCCCATCACAACAGCAATCGCATCAACGAGGACCAACGCGTCAAGGCCCTCTTTGGGGCCTCCGGTACCGGCGAACGGTCCGGCCTCCTGCGCGATCGCCACTAGGGTGTAGTGACGCACTAAGGCTACCATCGTTGATAACACATGGTGACGTAGTTCCTTGATAGCAGCTGCAACAAACATGCCAGTCAACGCCGTGCGGTGAGTGCTTCTCACAATACTGTTCGTACATTTATAGTACGGCCCATTTTGAGTGTGGATTTTGCCGTCAAGGAAACTTGGGTGGTTGAAAAGCTTCAGAAGTGTCGGTTTATCATCGTCTAAATTCAACGACGAAGCTAAATAGCACCTCAACACCTCCCAACATTGACGCCGGTAGAATGGATCGGTCGTGCTCGACTTGAGCGCAGAGAAGGCTGTTTCTATTACTTTATCAACTTCGAAGTCTAAGGGCTTAGGTTGATCCTGGAAGTATGTCAACACAGCTGGCGGCGGAGCGTCCGTCTCGCGATACTCCAATCGTTGCGGTTCAATCATCATTTTTCGGTTTCCGCCACCAAATTTTCCAAGAACTCTGAACGCTATCCTCGCCACTTCGTTATTTTGCAATGTCCTCCAGAGCGCTTGCATCAGATCCGCCCTGACTGGTTGTATATGCTCGTACAGGAAGTCCGGCTGCAAGTTGTCGACGCAGAGTTCGAGTGTGCGTAACCCTTGGGATATCAAAGTGTGGGAACCGTTCAGAGCTGACACCAGCGGGTCCATTAGCATCGGTAAATAAGGTAAAAGGCTGCTCAATCTGACCGGGACGGTCAGACACAGCTCGACGAAAAGATCCTTCATGTGTTGTTTGTGGAGACCACTCTGAAGGCGATTTAAGCCTTCTAACAGGTTGGGGAGCAGCGGCAAGAATTCCTGGTATAGTAGGTCGTGGCTACCACCACCGATCGAACGAAACAGAGCTCGCAGAAGCAGGAAATAGTTGTAGGGCTCTTTCGCAGTCATTGCGTAATCCATCGCTTTGTTGACAATACTGTGCAGATGAGGACGCAGCATTTGTTCGTTTTCAGTCGGGAATAAACTGACAGATCCGAATACTAATTTAAAAAGTCTAAGGTACAAGTTTGACCTTTCTATGTTGGTGCCCATCTCCTCCATTCTCTTGAGGAGATATTCGACGAGGACAGTTGCAAATATGGGTGACGTCGCCGGATTGGACAAGAATGTGTTGGCAATTATTTGCAGTGTCATATTCTTATTGATTCTCTCGACCATATGCGAGATCGTTGCTGTAAATATCTCTTGGAAGGTTTGTGGATTCATCATGGAGAACTGAAAAGGACATTTTAGAATTTTCTTTATTTTTCAGTCATGAAATTAGTAGCAATAACTGGTGGGGCTTATGATCGAGCTTATTGGAGATAACGCCACAAAAAACACAAATCGGGCCCAAGAGGCCTAATTACGGCAGAGTTTAGGAATCAAGAAGTGTTAGCATATCAGATTGAACGAGAGTGCGGCAACTTCACTAACGCTAACGTTAGCACGCAGAAAAAAGCGCGAGAAAGGGGTACTTCATCAACAGCCTATTAATGTCCCCACTGCTGGGGCTCAGGCCTACCCTCTTAACGAGGGCGTTCGGGCTATAGTCCACCACGCTAGCCCAGTGCGGGTTGGTGGACTTCACATGCGCCTAAGAATTTCTTCTTCGGCGTATGCAGGTTTCCTTACGATGTTTTCCTTCACCGTTTGAGAGCAGTCAGTAAATGTACTTAAGTTTCGAGAAAAAAAACCATTGGTACATGGCCCAGCTGGGGATCGAACTCCGGACCTTTCAATAAGGGGTACTTGGCGACGCGATTGTTTCTGTGTGCTAATGTAAGTGAACACTGCGCTTGTGTGCGTGCGTTTCAGCGCGCTTGTATGAAGTTCACTCTGGTATTGGCAACACGAGTAGGTAGGTATGTAAGCGAGATACTCACGACTCCACTAAAATGTTCGAGGACCTCCTTCTCCTCCTTGGAGCGCACGTGCGGCATAGCGGGCGGCATGGCGGGCGCGCGCGGCGCGCACAGCGTGTAGATGTCCAGCGACTGCAGCCCCCAGCGCACCAGCCGTATGAACACCAGGGTCTCGCGCGCGCTCAGCTGCTTCTGGCCCGTTATCGTGTTCGCAGGGGCGCCCTCGGGGTTAGGTGTTGTCTGTTGCCAGTAAACACTCATTGCACTCACGGATTACGTTCGCATACAATTCTCGATGATTTAGAGACGTGGACATACTTGTAAGACGATTTCATCGTGAATTGATAATTTTACAATAATAGTACAAGAGTGAGGATATGGAAATGATAGACATACTCAGTAGCAAGCAATGGAAGTAGACTGTAGCTAATGAGTGCCACATTATACAGCTAGCATTCAAACTAGAAGAGGATGCGACAAAGGGAGATTTGAGGAAAATTTGAGAGAATGGTTCGATGAATGCATACTCGCTTCGTACTTCGTACTTTCGCTTCATACTCGATTTGCGCCAACATTCTTATGGAAAAGGCACGGAGGAAATAGGCAAAGGCATAACAAGACATAGAAAATAGACCAATTGAATCTTCATTTCAAAAAGAAATTTGAATTTGATTTGAATTTGAACAATAATGTAAAAATCTAAGCAGAGCTTGTAATGTATTGACAACATCTGTTTCTTTCTTGATACAAAGAGATACAAAAGAGATAAATATTTGCTATTCCATTTGGATATAATGTCAATTCGTCGTTGTGGAGATCCTTGGGGGAGACCTTTGTCCAGCAGTGGACGGCTACAGGCTGATATGATGATGATAATGTCTATAAAAATAAGTAAAGTAGACGGTTTATATAAAACGCAACTTACTTTACACGATGCGCAACCCCAAGTGATAGTCTTGACGCCACACACCAGAGTCTTCACGAGCGTCCTATAATCGGCCACATTGAGGTTACTCATTTGTGAACTTGGGAATCCTATCTTGGACTTCTCCTCAGGCTTGGATAAGCTGTCCAGGAAATCGGGCGTGGGTTTCTCTTCCTCCATCTTGATTTCTGTGGCGGTGGCTGGCGCCGGAGTGGTCGGTGTGCTCGGGTTTGAGACGTTGGCGCCGTTTAGGGTGGAGGTTGTTTGTTTACTGGAACATTGCACATGTCTCAAAGAGTGACCTTATATTTGTACCAGCTGTTTCCCGCGGCTTAACCCACGTAAAAAAGTGTTTACCGCGGGAACAGCTTTTCCCGAGGTATCTATAGCCAATGTGTTATTCTGATTTATAAATCAATATTACTGTAAAGTTTCATCAAAATCTGTTCCGTAGTTTTAGCGTGAATGAGTAACAAACATACAACCAAACATCTTTACAAACTTTCGCCTTTATAATATAGTAGGAAGCAGAGAGTTGTTAGTATACATAGAGCGCGCGTTAGCAAGTCTGAACTGTAAGCACAGGTCTGAACAGTCTCGAAATGTTCGGGGCGACGCTACTAGTCACAACACGTCAGTAGCGCAGATTGTTGCTCTCGCCGGTATTTATTTAGATTTGGAGTAATCATGGTGAAATGTGCAGTGCCAAGCTGTAAACAAGATTCACGGAAAAGAACGATCTAGAAAAAATCTATATAGAAGCGTCCATAGAACACCTGCTTACACTTGGCACAATGGGCAATGAGCGAAGCGCGCGCTCTATAGCTAGTATACTAACTCTATGGTAGGAAGTAGGACACGGCAAGTATGCATATGCAAGCATAAACATTTGTGAGCGCATTATTAGAGCCACCGAAACTAGGAAACCACTCAATTTCGACCCCTAGTTGATAGGGTTAAATTGTTGCAAATGACCTCAAGTATAATCCCTGTCAAAAAATAGGGTGAATTTCCAGTCATTTATACAGTTAACGTCAATGTTTATTTACTTACCATTTGGACATAAGAGCGGGCAACTGGAGCTTTGAAATTGTTTTGAACTTGAGCACGAACACTTCTAAGATGCGCATCAACAGCTGGCGGCCTTGAGGCTGCGCGGCCGCGCCGCTCGCGCCGTCGCTCTCCGAGCGTTGCCGGATGCAGTCCACCAGGTTAAGAAGCAACTTGCACGACATTGTCTGGATGCTGGAAAAGACCCACGACATATAGATAACAGATTAGTTTAGTTAGATTAGTAATGTGTAACAGATTATGGAGCATAAAAAATTAGTTTAGTAACTAATACGTAAGTACTTTACATATAGATGATATTTAGATAAAAGACAGAATAGCATCGTGTTTGACTGTTTGATAAATGTCAGATTGATCTGAGTCTAAAATAGTCAATTTAACGGAGTATATACATTTGCATTTGTGTGTACACAAATGTTATGTACGTCTTATATTTTGTATGCACAAATAGTAGTCAATCGATATATCTTACCAGCACAGTTTTCAATGTTATTGAAGCTATCAGACTGTTTATTGTTTGCGGATAGAGTGACGACGAAACCAAAAAAAATGTATGTATGAAAAAGTAACTGAAAACTGTCATAATGGCAAGCAACAATGGATTCTATTAGCGCTTCGAAAGTATATAGTTCCTGAAATATTACGTGTACCACTCACCTAGTAGGCAAGGATTCATCGTGCACGTTTTTGGAGAACAAATGTGCGGCAATGGCCAGGTCTGTCAGCGGCAGGTGCTGGCGCACGTGGTGCACCAGGTCTGCGAGGGTGGAGTAGGCAAGCGGCCGCAGGGTCTCGTGGACCGTCCACCCGTCGCCGAGCAACACGTCTTCGTCGAACAAACGCTCCATGTACGGTACAAATTCTGAAACACGATTATGACTAGGGTGACTAGCTTGTTCGCGGCTTCACCCGCGTAGAAATTTATTCCCGCGGGAAAAATTCTTCCCGAGGTATCTATAGCCTATGTGTTATTCTGATGTATAATCCATATTACTGTTAAGTTTCATCAAAATCTGTTCAGTAGTATTTGGGCGAAAGAGTAGCATCCAAACATCCTTACAAACCAGTGAATGATTCTTTCATTTATTTATTAAAAGTGCCCCATAAGTGGAAAAATATATTGATAGGTTATTGGATTTTTCAATAAATAAAATAAGAGTATTCAATTCATCCACTCACTGAGCCTGAGATCCGTAGCGAGAATGTGACGCGTAGCTATTACTAACTCCTTCCTGAGATGTGCAACTTCCGGTGGGCACAGTGTAAGCAGACCAATGATGCCTTTCACCATCAAACTAGCATGATTGGCAATTGTATCCTGATATATTCTGATGATGTAGGCCAAGAACGCCAATGTCTTGATTTGTGCCCCCATGAAGTCTACAAAAACTTCTTTATTGAAAGAAGCTGATTGTCTGTAAAATTAAAAAATATATATTCTGGAGGTACATTAAAAAACTGAGAGCTCTCCCTCCCTATTCCAAAAAAACACTTAATGTTAACTAAAAACTAAACTAATTTCAAATATACTTGATATTTTTAAGACATTAATAATTAACATATAAATAATTATAAAAATGTTAATACTTTTCAACAAATTAATATTATCACAAAATAATTGATTTTGTTGCTTTGTTTCAGTAGGTTATTGATAATCATTTTAATAATTTCCATCCATAATACAAAGTTAGTGACAAAGTTCTATCATTATCATCAATCATAATAACCTATCGATGTCCACTGAACAGAGGTAATCACCAACAAATGTTTGTAAAAAACAAACATCAAATTGTAAAGGGCTAGTCAGCCAAGATACCTGTGTGTGGCAGCTGGCTGTAATGTGATGGTTTCCATTATGAGAGGTATGAAGTTGCTAACTTCTTGGTGGACATTCTGTTTGTAAAGCTGATACATAAGAACCACGATGATGGGAAGTTCTTGAATCACCTTTAGGGACAGCACCGATTTAGGAATCAGGTTGTACTGGAAAAAGATATTGAGAATTAGACAGGTTGGTTTGGCCATTATATGTATTTAATTTTGCATTAATAGGTGTTCCTAAAAATGAGGTAATGAGCCATTAATCAATCCAATAATGTATTCAATACTTCATCATATCAGCCTGTAGACGTCCACTGCTGGACAAAGGCCTCCCCCAAGGATCTCCACGACGACCGGTCCTGCGCTCACCTCATCCAGCTGGGTCCCGCGACCTTCACCAGATCGTCGGTCCACCTTGTGGGAGGCCTGCCTACACTGCGTCTTCCGATACGTGGTCGCCACTCGAGAACCTTTCTGCCCCAACGGCCGTCAGTTCTACGAGCGATGTGCCCAGCCCACTGCCACTTCAGCTTCGCAATTCTTTGAGCTATGTCGGTGACCTTGGTTCTCTTGCGGATCAATACTTTACTGGAATGAAATGTTAGCCATCAAGAGCTCTGCCTCTGATGAAAAGCAAAACCCTGTGAACTTACCGTTACAACGCTGCCATCAAGCAATTTTTTTTCCGTATGTATCGGAGTTGTGGTGTATGTCTCCTGCAATAGCTGTTCTATATTTACTTCTGATAAATCCTTCACTCGTATTGTGGGTTTTGGCTCAAATATTTTCGGCAGATGATTTGGCAAGTCCGAGTAAATACCTTTGACCCATTGTAGAAATTTGTGTATCTAAAGAAAAAATACAATCTATGCTAATTAGATAACAAGTTCATTTAAATGTTAACAATAAACTTTTACTAATCATTGTTGTTCCACACTATAAAATAAAAATAGCAAGAATTAAATAATATCTTTAAGTAATATTTACTCAAGCATGGTATTACCAAAGAACTTACATCAACCTCTGTGCTATACGCAGGCCTATATTGTTTATGCAGTTCCATGAAAATCTTCAAGCAAACCAAAACATTCTCTTCATTTTCTATTTCCATCAATTTCAACATCAATATGAGAATGCTCTTGACGTAAGGCCGCAATGTCTCACTTATTGGTAACCGGTGTATCATTTCCAGGATGAGCTTTCTCACTTGCTGAATGTTATATTCCGCAATGAAGTGAGGCTCACCTTCTTGTAAAATTTTGAGAAATATCTTTAAAGAGTGATCCAAGAATTGCGGGTACTGCGGCGAACTCAATATGACCTGGAAAACCGAAGAATGGTACAGCACAAAGTTATATACAGCCCAGATCCTACAAATAAATTTGTCCCCATAATCAACCCAAAGTTAGAAAAGTACACGGTCAGTGTGGACTTCTTTGGAAAAAATTCCTCAGCGCCCCCTTTTCTCCACTCCAACCGATTGTTTCATTATATACTACGATTTCTTACCTCAAAGTTTTCGCTGAGTTCCTGTGCTGCTTTCAGTTTGATCTCGTCCTTGGCGCCGGGGTCCGCCAGCATGGTCACATAGCTGCGGTAAGTGTTCATTTGGGTGTGTGGGTCTCCAGGACCCCCCGAAGACATAGAAGCCATCATCATAACGTTATAAATGTTTACCGGTCGAAAACTTGCTTGATTCAGATGCTCTAGCCTTTAAACCATGGTTCATGGCGTTTATGGGCTTTGAAAAACATACACTTGACTTCACACTTCATTGATGCTTTACGTGTTCCCCCCATCCACTCCAACTCCACAGCCGGCACGGCACGGGGCCAACTACTATACTATATATTTTGTGGGGTCAACCAAGGATTCATGGCAGGTAATCTTCATAGTGAATAAACTGGGACTTATGTCTATGGTATAGAGGGTTTGTTTATGGAGGTTTATTTCATCGTAACAGTTACTCTCCCTCCCCCGCGCTTGTACCCACCCCGCTGCCTCCGGACCCTTGGTGTTGCCGTGGTATTAATTCTCTCCGTGGTGTTGTTAGCAGTTTAGTATAAATCGAGTGATTAGCGGACCTATCACTTACAGACAGTGTTGGCTTGACAGTTAGTTTGATCGAGTGAAGTTTTGCGATTTCCTAGGATTTCCTTAGCTTATCCTCTCAACTATTGCTAATACTACTGTAATTTATGCTTTTTGTGCGTCATGCCGTGTACGGCACTTACTGTAGTAAGTGCTGTGTAGTGAATCGCGAAAGTAGGCGCAAGGACGTCATTTTCCATAGCTTTCCAAGGACTGAGATAGGACTCCAAAATTGGTTACAGTGTCTTCGTGCTCATTGTGTTAACTTACAAGGCTTATGTGAGGTGGAACTCCATAAGTTTGTTGTGTGTCACAAACATTTTGAGAAGAGATTCATCACAACCAAACATCGGCTTCACGTGGGTGCCTATCCCACGTTGTTCAATAACAATGAAATTACCACCGGAATTCCGGAACGAGTATACGTTGACGCTGGTACGTAAAAATGATTGTTACACTTTCGGTCACCTTTCGGTTTTTACCAATAGAAAACTTAACCTTGTGGAGAAGCACAGGCTGATAAATCTGCCGTGCAATTTATAAACGCAGTAAGACACTTTACTGCGTTTATAATTTTATTACATATTTGACATCGTTGTGATGAGATCTTTCAGAAACAAAGACCCGTTTTTCGCTACGTGTAATAGCAATTGCAAGCCAGTAACCAAATAATTGGTATGTGTGGTAACCTGTTTGAATTTATTTATTTAATATAGGTATAATGGCAAAATGATTACAATAAATCTCAGGTTAAGTTTAATAAGTATTCATGATTTTTTACAGATGACGTTATCATAATAAAGGGACACACATTAAGTGTAATATTTGATCCACCACACCTACTAAAAGGATTAAGAAATAATTTTTTGACCAAAAATATGAAATGTGAAGGAAAAATTGCCAAATGGGATGACATTGTTGAAGTCTATAAGAGGGATTGCAACCATGCCCAGATGAGACTGCTACCAAAGTTAAATGATCATGTTATACCTGAAAAAATAAAAAAGATGAAGGTAATTCTGAATATTCTGTTGAGAATTATGGCAGAGGTGGAACGACGACCTAAACAAGGTGGCCGGAATCGGCTGGATGCGTTGGGCGGAGGACCGGGTGTGGTGGCGTACATTGAGGAAGGGAGGCCTATGTCCAGCAGTGGACGTTGAAGGGCTGACATGTAGATGTTGAGAATTAGTAATCTGATAATCTCATCTATGCTAATATAATAAAGCTAAAGAATTTGTTTTTTGTTTGAACATAATAATCTCTCAAACTGCCAGTCGGATTTGAAAAATTATTTTTGCTTTGATAGCCTAGTTCTTGAGAAACATCACGCTACACCCCATTAGTAGCCAAACAAAAATGACAGAAAAATTATAAAACCCGGACGAAGTCGATTCGCGGGAAACCGCTAGTATTATGCATAAAGTCTAATACTGCCGTGCAATTTATAAATGCAGTAAGGACAATTTGACAGTTTTGAGTAAAAAGCGTTTGAAAATTTGATTGTACGTTGTGTTGTATAGTGGTTTGGTGTTTATAGTTTTTGTTTCTCTAACTTCTATTACACGTAGCGAAAAACGGGTCTTTGTTTCTGAAAGATCTCATCACAACGATTTTAAATATGTAATAAAATTATAAACGCAGTAAAGTGTCTTACTGCGTTTATAAATTGCACGGCAGATAGTTCTCTTGCTTTCCAAATTGACTTTAAGCTCATTCTTTTAATACCTTTTATTAACTTTTTAGGTAAAAAACTGCGCCCGCGTTTTTAGCAAGTCGGTAGCAGCTACACTGTCTTACACTGCAGAGTTCGGTAGGCATTATATTTCTTTACGTTATACAACATTATCTGTGTTTCTGTAATCAAAGCTTGTATTACTTTTCTATAGATTTCATGAGATTTCATGTGTATTATTTTATTTCAGGCCATTATGCTGATGGAAGCGAAGTTAGTTCTACGTTACAAAACACTGCTGAAATGGTGAATTTTTTTGATGACCTATTTGATTCTGTAAATGGAGCTGCAATCTTCAGTAAATCGTCGAAATTGAAGCCCTTACGAAAAGCTGTGACAGCAAATAGTGGACACCACGAGTTTTGGAGAAAAGCAATAAGAAAATTGAAAAATATTAGTTTTGTTGACAAAAACGATAAAGAGGCCCTCTATAGGGAACTGGATAGTAACACTTAAAAGTTATCAAAGGGTGTGGCAATTTTTAAACAGTAAAAATTTAAAAATTAAGCGCCCACGATATTTTAATTCAGACCCAATAGAAAATTTTTTTGGTCAAGTCAGGGCATATAATTTTAGAAATAATGATCCGGATTGCCACACCTTTAAATGCACATTTAAATCACTGCTCATAACAAGGTTTATAAAATTTCATTCATCCTCATTTAATTGTGAGGATGATTCTGGGGACCAATTATTAAAAATTAAATCACTATTTGAAACAACAGTCTCCAGCGAAAAGATTCGTGAGCCATGTAGTAGTATATATGAAAACGTTGACCCAGAAAGTCTTCTAATTAGTGTTAGACAAGAGAGACTAAATGTCCACTCTAGGGCATATAGTGCGGGGTGGGTCGTTCGAAAAATATTAAATAAAATTAGGTGTAATGTGTGTGAAAAGAATCTTACAAGTGAAATGGAAGAACCAATACATAAATTTATCACCTTCCGTGAGTTTAACAGTATTAAAAAAAGGAAATTATCCTACCCCGCTGAACATGCCCTGAGATTGTTTTCTAAAACAATTGAGGAAGCAAACGAATACCTAGAACATAAAGCTAATCATGATGGCATTTTAGAAAATATTAAAAATGCCATCGTATCTGGGTATTCGTTTGACTTCCTACAATGTGAAAATCACAAAAAGAATGTAATAGATTATTTTCTGGGATTTTCGATTAGGTTAGCAGTATTTAATTGGTGCAACATCATTAATAAAATTTTAAAGGGCACAGATGTCTCCCGTTTAGAAAGTAAAAATTTACCTCCAATGCAATTAAAAGCTTTGAAAAAATATAAAACAAAATTGAAAAATAAAAGAATTAATAAATAAAGCGTCTTTCATTAAATTGACCCTAATTAATAACATAAAATAATTATCTAGTAGGGATCCCCCCCCCCCAGGCTGGGTGGCCCTGCTGCCTATAAGGCTCAAATGACTCAATCTCCAAGCCTGTTATTATATAAAAAAGAAACCTGAGTGTCTGTCGCACTTTCAAAAAAACACTTGTCAAAATGAAAAAAAACTGCCCACAGACTACAAAGTCATACTACAAAGTGGTCTATGATTATAGTTAGAGAGATGGTCGTCTGATACGTAGTATCCCTATATAGTTTGTGCAAGGATTCAAGGATCACAAAACTATTATAGATCGCCGGAATCATTTTGGTGGTTGAATGAACAGAGTCACAGATTGTTAGCACATTTTTGGCACATTTACAGCGTGATTGACACAAACTAAATAGAGACACTTGTGATTGATTACAGCCTGCTGCGTGAGCGACGTATTGTGATAGATAGAGATGTCCAAACAAACACTTGAAAAGATTGATTTGGTTGATCGGTTGAATATTCGGTCAGTTCGGAAGGCCAATATTCGCGTTGGCACGAATATTTGGCCAAATACAGCGATACCGCTACACAAATAGAACCTACGTGTACTATCAAATTTGTGACCTAGAGCCTACGCTACACCAAGTGAAGTGCCACCATTCCATCACGTATTCCTACAATTTGGATTTGATGTGCTGTTTTATGTTTATTTTTTAAAGGTTTTTACCTGTCAATAAATAATTTTATTATTAGATAGAATGAGATAGAAGCAATAAAGAAAAGGACCCACTATCAGTTTGCTAGTGTATTGCTCGCTACGGCAACATTATACAATTTGTCTATGAAAATGATAATGGTTGGGAATTGACGAGAAAAAAAATACACATATTGTTTATTCCATGTCATCGGCATCCATCAATGTATTTTACACTAATATTTTTGTAAACTAAAAATGGGTTGAAATCTAAATAAAACTTTGTAGTGATTGTGAAAAAGTGAAAAATATTTATGTGAAAGTATAGTAAAATGTGATGATGGCTGCATTCAGGACAGTGTTAGTCATAACAATCTGGCTTCGATGCACACTATTGTATGGATACGAATTCATATCACAATATCCTATTCAACAGAATGAAACATTCCACTTCTATCACTTGGCAATAGACAAAGTAAGCGGACAAGTGTATGCAGGATCCCTAAACTGGCTGCATCAACTCAGTCCTGACTTAAAACCCATTCATGTAATCAAAACTGGACCGAAGTTAGACAATCCGATGTGCCATGCCAGTGGCTGTAATTCTCCAGATGTAAAAACAACATGGATCGACGACGTAAACAAAGTATTAGTCATAGATCAGGAATCGAGAATGGTGATCACATGCGGTTCTATCGCCCAGGGCTCTTGTACGAAGTACAAACTAGGCGATGTGTCGGCTGAACCCACATATATACCTGTGAGTGTCGCAGCCAACGATCCTGATGCCTCCACGTATGCCTTCATCGGTCCTGAACGGTACAACTCTTGGGATCGATCCAATGTGCTGTATGTGGGAACCACCTTCACCAACAATGGAGAGTACAGGCATGATGTGCCTGCTATATCCAGTCGTGACCTCATGACACTTGATCTGGCACAATTCACATTCTCCAAGCAAAGTTTGATACAGATAGATGTAAAATACAGAGACAACTTTCTAGTTCAATATGTGTATGGATTCAATGCAAGTGACTATGCTTACTTTTTATTAATTCAGAAACATTCCCACCTCGCTGGTAATGAGGAGCAGGGGTATGTGTCTCGCTTAGCTCGCACCTGTGTGAACGACGACAACTACAACAGCTACACAGAGGTCACCTTAGAGTGTCATGTGAGAGAGGAAACTGTAAATGGTAAGAGTGAAGTTGTCAATTATAATTTAGTTCAAGATGCTAAGATTGCTAGGGCAGGTGCAAACTTGGCCACACAACTTGGTATTGAGACGGGAGATTCTATTCTTGTAGCATTATTTAGTCCATCAAAAGGTATTACTAATGAGCCTATGACTCAGTCAGCTATATGTGTATTTTCCTTACAAGAAATAGAAATTAAGTTCAATGAAAATGTTCACATGTGCTTCAACGGTAGTACTAAGGCCCGTAACATGGGCTACATATCAGGTATGATATCAGATGGTAAATGTCCCAGTGTTGGATCTACAGGTAACATACTCAACTTCTGTGAGGTGGGTCTTAAAATTAGTGGACTTTATCCAATTAAAACAATGTCTATAATCCATTGGAACAATACTTTAGTAACATCAGTTACTATGTCTGTGACTGGGTTGCACACTGTAGCTTTTCTTGGAACTGTTAATGGTACATTAAAGAAGGTATTGATTGATGCTGATAAGGCATTGCAGTACTCCAGTGATGAGTTGCTCCCAGGTCAAAGAATTCTACCAGACACAACTTTATCACCTTATCAGAAAACCCTATATGTATTGGGCAGGAATAAAATTGTTCAAATACCAACTGAGCGATGTGCAGAACATGGAAATTGCTCTTCATGCTTAGAGTCTAATGATCCACACTGTGGATGGTGTTCCTTAGAAAAACGTTGCACTGTCCAAAGTATGTGTCAAAAAGGCACACAAAGTGCACCTAGGTGGCTGTCACAGTACACTGGTCAGCAATGTATAGATTTTGAACAAATTTTACCAGACAGGATATCAATGAATGAAGTGACCACAGTACAGCTTATCATCAGAACTCTACCAGAGCTGCCATTTGGTGCAAAGTATAAATGTGTTTTTGGTACTGCACCTGCCATAGATGCTGCAGTAACATCAAATGGTTTAGCTTGTCCTACCCCAGATATAAAACACAGACCCAAAATTTTACAAAACCAAGACCATGTATATGTTCCTCTTTCTGTACATTCATCAGAAACCAATAAAGATTTTGTTTCTAGGAACTTTGCTTTCTATGATTGCTCCAAACACATCACATGCCATTCTTGCATAATGAGTGAGTGGGCGTGCAATTGGTGTATTTATGATAATCGGTGTACTCATGACACCTCTGTCTGTCAAAGAACTATTATTAGTGGTGAAAATAACCCAACAAAGTTACTCAATCATGGCATAGGCCATTGCCCTAGAATAAGGCAGTACAAAAAACCAATATTGTTGCCAAACAATGTCCCTAAAGAATTGGAGCTTGAAGTTGAAAACTTACCTCATTTACAACCTGGTCATACAGGATTCCAGTGTATTGTAAGTATTGAATTAGCCAATATGATATTACCAGCTAGAGTGGAATCCAATCATTACATTGTATGTGACAAAACTACTTATTCATATGAAGAAGATGTAGGAGAATACAATGTCAGTGTTAAAGTAGTTTGGAACCATAAACATTATATAGACACTATTACTATTACCTTGTATAAATGTGAAATTCTTGGATCTCATAGAGAGCATGCTGATTGCTCTCTCTGTATAACACGAAATTCCATTTACCAATGTACTTGGTGTGGCAATTCTTGTTCATATAGCGAATCATGCCTTGAGAACCCGGTCACAGAATGTCCTAAACCAAGAATAGATATGATCAAACCATTAAGTGGGCCTATAGAAGGTGGAACAATCGTGACTATTGAAGGTAGTAACTTAGGTTTGAGAGTAGAGGAAGTTAATGGAAAAGTTCGCATAGGTGAAGTTCCATGTGATATAGTTGACTTTGAAGTGTCTGTTAGTATCACTTGTCGCACTGGCCCATCAAACGGAACTACTGTTGCGCCTGTAATAGTAGAGAACGATGCTGGCTATACAGAATCATCTGTATTGTTCAGTTACAAAAATATAAAACTACAGGGAATCTACCCTGCTCTCGGTCCTGTATCAGGTGGAACGCAATTAGCAATCGGAGGTCAACACTTGAACATTGGTTCTGCAGTTTCGGCATATTTAGACGAACTACCATGTTCTGTAAATAAAACTCAGACGTCAAATAGCCGATTAATATGCATTACTCCAAAAGCTAACACTCCTCGTATAATTAACATATTGACCGTGGCTATAGATAATGCTAATAGGACATTAAATGGAGACTTGTTTAATTATACAGCAGACCCTACTATAATGGAGATAAAACCGTTAAAAAGTTTTGTATCTGGTGGAAGAATGATAACAGTACATGGCACAAACTTGCACACCATCCAAAAACCGCTAATGAAATTGTACTATGCTAATGAACTAGTTCCCGTAAATCATACAGCCTGTGCTGTGTTAAATTCAAATCAGATGGAATGTCCCAGTCCCGCAATAAACAAGAAATACCACGAAATTTTACAAGCCACCAAATCTCAGACTAGTACCCCGCAAATAGCAATGAAAGTTGGGTTCGTTATGGATAATGTAGAAACAATGCATGATTTGGAAAAATACTTCAATCCTCCGCGAACTCACATGGTATTTGTGGAAGATCCCCATGTATATCAATTTCCTAACCGAATAAAATCATATAAAGGAGATCCATTAGTCATTGAAGGCGAAAATCTAATAAGAGCTAGTGATGAGTCTGATGTTGTCGTAACTATTGGTACTCAACCGTGCAATGTTACTAGTCTCACGATGCAACAACTCTTGTGTACACCGCCAGAGATACAACCGGCTAATACGGATGAAAATGGGGTGCAAATATCAGATATAAACTTGCCCTTGGTGGTTGTTAAAGTGGGTCAAAACTTGAGATTTCCTATCGGCTATCTTCATTACGATTTACTAAGGAATTATAACTTCCCACCAGAAGCTATTGCAGGGATTGCAGCGGGAACTTTCTTTCTGGTTCTCATATTTATGATTGTTCTAGTCATGTATAGACGTCGAAGTACAAAAGCGGAAAGAGAATATAAAAGAATACAGATTCAAATGGACACATTGGAAAGTAATGTGAGATTGGAGTGCAAGTTGGCATTTGCAGAGTTACAAACTGATATGTCTGATTTGGCAGCTGACCTGGAACATTCAGGAATCCCGACGCTTGATCATGTAAATTACGTTATGAAGGTATTCTTCCCAGGTGTGTCTGATCATCCTATTTTAAACGTACAACGCCAGTTTATTAACACACCCAGGACTAATTACGATGCAGCGATGGTTCAATTTGAACAGCTTTTAAATAACAAATGTTTCCTTCTGTCATTTATAGACACATTGGAATCTCAAAAGTCATTTAACATCAGGGACAAAGTAAATGTGGCTTCACTATTGATGATTATTCTTATGGGTAAGATGGAATATGCCACGGATATTCTAAAGTCGTTACTGTTACGTCTTATTGATAAATCAGTTTGCAATAAACATCCTCAGTTGATGCTTAGGAGAACTGAAAGTGTTGTTGAAAAAATGTTAACTAACTGGATGGCATTGTGTATGTATTATTACCTCAAAGATTATGCAGGTTCCTCGCTGTTCTTGCTTTTCAAAGCAATCAAACATCAAATTGAAAAGGGTGTTGTTGATGCCATTACTCACGAAGCGCGGTATTCTTTATCAGAAGAGAAACTCCTGAAGGAGCAAATCGATTATCAAACTATAACATTACATATAGTGCAAGATGATTTTGATGAAAAAGTTCAATGCAAGGTTTTAGATTGCGATAGTATATCACAAGTGAAGTCAAAAATACTTGATGCTTTATTTAAAAATACCCCATTCTCTATGCGACCGTCGGTATATGAAGTCGATTTAGAATGGCGGCACGGACGAGGCGGGCATGTTACTCTTCAAGATGAAGATGTAACAACTAAAACTGTCAATGGGTGGCGCAAATTGAATACGTTAGCTCATTACGGCGTCAAGGAATCCGCTGTTATGTCTTTGATATCGCGACAAAACGACAGCTTCAACACCCCTTACAAGATACCATGCAAGAATTGCACAGGAATATATTGTTCCAACTCCCACATACGAGTATACAACAGTGATATAACAGATCAAAATGTACATTTCTATCATCTAGTGAAGCCCATTGAATATCAACATATAATAAACAAGTCTTCTGAACATAGTCATAAAGCCATACCTGAAATATTTCTTACCCGACTGTTGTCTACTAAAGGCACAGTACATAAATTCGTTGATGACTTTTTCGGTACTATACTAACTGTCAATGAAGTTCTACCTCCAGCGGTTAAATGGTTGTTTGACCTGTTCGATGATGCCGCGAGAGCCCATGGCATTATCAATCCTGAAGTTGTCCATGCATGGAAATCGAACAGTTTACCCCTTAGATTCTGGGTGAACCTCATTAAGAACCCTGATTTCATATTTGACATTAACAAAACAGCTACTGTTGATTCCTCGTTGTCTGTGATCGCACAAACGTTTATGGACGCTTGTTCACTATCAGAACATCGACTTTGTAAAGATTCCCCATCCAATAAATTATTATTCGCTAAAGATTTGCCTACATATAGAGATATGGTTATACAATTCTATCAAGCTGTTTCACAATTACCTCAAGTCACAGACCAAGAGCTAAGCACGTCGATGCAACAACTCTCAGTAGAGCAATTAAATGAGTTTGATACTCTGTCTGCTTTGAAAGAGTTGTACATCTATGTCAGTAAATATAGAGAACAAATTATATTAGGACTAGAAAACAAAATGCACTTAGCTCATAAGTTAGATAATATAGCGTGCATTATGGAGGGTGACCCTACATCTATATGCTGACTATATGATACTGTAAGTTACGATTTAATTGCATTTACGTAATTTATTTATACACCACTAAGTATATATTTTGTAAAAAGAAGCTTTAATTTATTCTGAAAATACTCAGATTTAAAAACCGATAATATGTAAAAAAGACTGTAATATATCAGTTTCATAAATCTAGTTATAGAAGGTAAAGTATTTTTTTTCAGTGGATGATATTACATAGTGATAAGAATAGTTTAATTAAAATACGTAATGTACTTCTATTGTATGTCACTTCATAATTTACGATATTGGCGATTATGTAAAAATGAATCTCAAATATCTGTATGTATATGGTACCTATGCATTTACTCTCCCAGTGGCCATAATTTTAGTGTCCATGCATTTTTATCATTTAAGTAAGTACTGCTCTCTTTTTATAAACACTTGTATGATTTTCTGAAAAATATGATCTGACACTGAATAAAAATTATTTCTTAAATGTAAATTACTATACTTACCTATTTATCTGCAAATACTTAACTATGGATGTTTAATAATTGCTTAAATTGTATTTGTAAAGAGATATAAGTTGTTAGGTAAGAGAAATGTTGTGATATTTGTATTTGGAATATTGATAACGTTTTATGATCTTCCTATGTATTTTATTTGCTTAAATTATGTGAGTGAACACACGTATTTTCCTTTTAGCAAAATTTTTGTGATTATACTTTACTAGTTTCCTTTAAAATAATAGCAATAGGACAATCGTCTCATTTGTTATGTTGGCTAAAGTATCAGGCATTTGACGTTCATCCTTGTATTTAATAGCTATGTTTTGATCTCATTTTGTTGCTCAACAGCTTACTTTTGTGTACAGCTGTTCACTCATTTATATTCTGTAATTAATAATATTCCATTTACAAAATATTTTAAGTTAGTCTCTAAACATAACTTGTTAGAATCTAAGACAGCATAAATTCACCCGTCTCTAAAATTTTATAATTATTGACTTAGAAATATACTTATTTATCAATCTTTTTGTAATGATTTCGAAATGAATGGGATAAACAAAAAATGCATGTTTTATCATTTTGATATATCAACATTTATTCATAAATAAAATATTCAACATCTTTAGGCAATTTTACAGTCAAGCTCATTTTTATTAGTTGTGAATTTGCAAATTTATTATTGGCGATAGCTACCTACTGAATTAATCATGAATTAAAAACAATTCATCCAGTGCATTACTCTTTCCTCCAGGACTTTGTACTTCACGTATTGTTCTTTCAAATAACAAAGGTTAATGTTTGGTTAACGTTGAAACAATTTAAGGTAAAAAGCCAATCACAAAAGAGCACCAACCAGTTACATCTACGTAAGTACAGACACACTGGATTTGGGATCTGTGCAAAAGTTATTATTTTGCTGTTATTTACTATACAAGACAACATACAATATAACATAGCTATACAATACAACACTGAAAAAGTTGGAAATAAGTTATGGTCCCCATGCCGGATATATGGTCCTTATACGGTCCTTATTTACTCGATATTAGGGTTTGACATATAAAATAGAATAATACACAAAAGTCTGGCATTTAGTTTTCAGATGCGCCGTGCATTTTGTTATGAATAGGTACTATAAATATTTAAAAAAATACACGCGCGACCAGGGCATCAAGTTACAATCGACCTGCAAGCAGGTTCACACGAATCGCGACAGATGGCGATAGACGTGCACAAGATTAGGTAAATTTATTTCATAAATAAATTATGGTCTTGGATATTTATTAATGATAAGGTTAACATTTCAAAAGTATTTTTGAGTACCTATCTGCGCGCGATCCACAATTTTTAATGTCTAGGTTCGGATGAAATAATGCTTAACGATGCCAAGTTTTAAAATAACCTAATTATACAGATCCATATGGAATGATATAAGTCAATATAAACGGGAACAAGACTAACCGTTCAGAAATAATTTAATCTCATACATATGGCCCAATTCTTTACACGACAAGCATTTGCTTGTCTCGTCCAAAAAAATTGTAATCTATTTTGCTTTCATAGATTTATTACATCTTACAGATCTTAGTGGCCAATCTTACTGACATGTCTCGAGATCAGTAATTTGGTGTTTGCAACAAGTACTTTACTAAGGTACCTACACAATAAGTAAGGGAAACTAGAAGTTAGGTCCACATGACAACACTGACTTGACTTTCAGTGCACCAAATATGATTCCCAGTATAAAAAACGTCGACAATTCATTTCTAAGGCAAACCAAATTTGGCGATTGCAGCAAATCGCCATATCACAATAATTTCACATTCATAATACGCCTTACCTATATCAGTCAGGCTCATTATGAAATAAATAATATTTTGATTTTTCTTCCTGGCCATGGTAAAACCTGGGGGTGGGCAGCATGACACCCGAATATCAATTCTATGTTGCCAAGGCAAGGAAGAAAATCGACATTATTTTTCCACTATTCTACAATCTGTGACAAAAATCAATATTAGGATCCGTGTTATACACTACTGGTACAAAACACTGGTTAGACCAATCTGGAAATACCAAATTTTTGAACGCACGTCGATAGTCGACCACCACACCGGACCACTTCAATAAAGTTTTGCGCTGACAATCCGGCGGAAATATCGGACCCACGTAAAACGTACTAATGTTCAGCAGACAGATTCGTTGCTTATTTTAATAGTACCTACGACTCGGACATTTATTCGTTTACTTGCAAGGATATATTACGTATCTACGAGGCATAAGGAAAATATTTCCGCCGGGTTGTAAATTTATACACTAGACTAGGTACCTATCTTTAATAAATACATAATAAATAATATATTTAAAACAAATACCCATATGTGACCAGTTGAATAAACAAACGGAAAGAATTACAAAATAAATATTGTGCTTTGAATTAGTTTTTAATAGAAATTAAACCGATACCTACCTACATTTGAATAAATAATTAATATTTAGACATGTCTAATCCCAAACTAGTATTTTCTCTTAGGAGAATAGACAAGGAAAGGACAATTCACAATTATAACATTCAGATCGAGACCAAATAGTACAAAATTGTCGTGACTCTAGTGAGAATTGAACCCACGACCTCTGGGCTTGAGTCCAAGGGCCAAGCCAACGAGGCGGTCCAATATAGCCAATATTTACCCAATAAAAACCAACAAAAATACATTTCTAAAGTTGTCTTGACAAATACCATACATTCATACATGAAGCAAAAATGTGATTATACTTATGTAACAATAATAAATGCACTAGTTCAGAAATGGTCAGTTATTGGTTATTTATTTAAAATATCACAACGTTGAAATATTGAATAATATTTACAAATTATCGGCAACATAAAATAAATAGATGCAATAAATAATTGCTTGGTAAAAGTACCTACCAATGTAAGTATTATAAAGATCTTGTTACTTTTCATTATTACACAGGTGTAACAACATACCTATTATAGTATCCCGTTATCGTGGCTCAGTATCGCTATCGAATACTGAACGCCTTTTTGTATTTGACGACCTTTCATACAAAATAAGTTACCGAGTGATTCAATTTGCATGAATACAATTTTTTTGCGACATTCCAAAGCCGTTCAGTGTCTGAAACCGAGTGGACCTGGCTGCTACATGCCTTATGTTACACTCCGTATACAACCCGCTACAAAACCCGTTGGGCAAAACATTACTTTCATATACTTATCTTCCAGTCAACAATAGTTTCACAATGAAGATAAAACGTTTATGTTTCATTTACGTCAATATAAAAAATTGTACATTGCATATACGACTAATATGCTGAAGGCCCTCGAAATTATTACAGGCACAATTCTATTTAGTAATATTAGAAATGGTGATACCATACCATGCATAGGTATTCCATGTATATTCCTGTCTTCCCATTTCTAAAACATTAGGTAAAACTGAACGCCATGCAAATTGAATTGTTTATTTTACAAAGGAGCTGGTACATATGATGCATAAAACTTTTCAGAAGCTTTAAGCTGCATTTTATTTATTGAACTTATTTCAAACTGTATAAGTCAGCCTTTTCTTTCAATAAACATACATATATATATTTATTGAAAGAAAAGGCTAGTAATATTATAAAGATGAAAGTTTGTAAGGATGTTTGTGAATTTTGATGTGAGTTTGTATGGTTTTTACTCTTTCACGCTAATACTACTGACTGAACAGATTTTTATGAAACTACATGTAATATAGATTATACATCAGAATAACACACAGGCTATAGATACCCCGGGAAAAGCTGTTCCCGCGGGTAAAACTTTCTACGTGGACGAAGCCGCGGGAAACAGCTAGTTTATAAACGTAAAACACAAAAAAGTGCATTTGGGAAAAATACTTTTTAACCTTTGTGAAATAAACGAATCAATTTTAACACACGATTCCCTAGATTTGTAACATTAACCATGGTAGTCCCATGTATATTCAGTGCAAGATCCTGTGTTCACAGGTCGATACCTACTAGCGATTTTTATTCCACTACGGACTTAGACGAAACCAAATGAGGAACATACGATAACCTCTCTTACAATACACTGCAAAAACTAGGCCCGGCACACTATTACATGCACACATACTCTCACACAGCTGAAATAAATGTTGCGGTTGTACTATCTTCAGTATTATACGTACAGTATTTTCCACTACGTACAGTATCGACGATCGAATGTAATGACCTGCAACCAAGCCCGCGTGGTACGTATATGGTTTTGTAGGAACATTTTAAAAATAAATAAGTAACATTATTCTCTTCATTTTGGTTTCATCTAAGACTACGGATAATAACATCCTGATATGCTAGCAGTAAATTCTACTTCTATTTATCGTTACTCGTATAACTTTAGTTTACCGCGTATCGTACAGTCGACCGCACGTCCGTGGATATAGGTAGACCTTGCCTAGCAAGCTGGCCTAGCCTAATAGGGAGTTTCAATACTATGAGAGCCCAGTTTACACTGTTTTTTTTTATCACTGACGTGCGATCGACCGTACGGATAGTCGCCGGCAAACTTCTCGCCTGTGTAGAACTGAATTGTAGGTCTCTTTGGCGGCGGGGTGCGGGGCGCGACCGAATCGAGCGCGCTATTGCTAGATCAGTAGACTACACGCGCGAACTTTACCCCACTACGTCACTCAATGTTCAAGAAGTTTGCCGGCGACTATAACATAATACGCATCTTTGGGGCCTTATTGAGCGACAACAAATTTACCAAATAAAGTCGCACCGGTATCAAAATGTTAGCACGCTGCCTTCGTGAGTACAGTTTTGTCGAAGGGGTCCCGATACACGATGGTCGCGGACTTGATGAGGTCCGGCTCGTCGTCCGACGCGGCGTAGTCGCTGATTGCGGCCTCGTCTTTGGGCGAGCACTTGTTGTGCGCCATGAGCAGCCCGCCGGCGAGCCCCACCAGCGCGCGGTCCAGCCAGTTCACGGGGTTGGCGTACACCAGCCCGCCCTCGTAGAATCCCAAGTGGCCGCCGTGCGCTAGCTCCAGGAACATCGCCTTGTCATGCGAACCTACAAATAATGTAATTACTCATTAGCACGATTGATAAATTCTTAGCCGCATGGGAAGTCCACCAACCCGCACTGGGCTAGCGTGGTGGACCAGCCCATACGCCCTTGTTGAGAGGGTAGGCCTGTGACCCAGCAGTGGGGACATGTTAATAGGCTGATGATGATTATTGATAAAACCACATATTATAAGTAAAATAATTGCATTATAATTAAATTTTATATTTTGGTTACACACATGTACACTGCGAGATCAAATCACAAATGAGGAGATTCGCAAGAGAACCAAGGTCACCGACATAGCTCAAAGAATTGCGAAGCTGAAATGGCAGTGGGCGGGGCACATCGCTCGTAGAACTGACGGCCGGCCGTTGGGGCAGAAAGGTTCTCGAGTGGCGACCACGTATCGGAAAACGCAGCGTAGGCAGGCCTCCCACAAGGTGGACCGACGATCTGGTGAGGATCGCGGGACCCGGCTGGGTGAGGTTAGCGCAGGAGCGATCGTCGTGGAGATCCCTGGGCCTTTGTCCAGTAGTGGACGTCTACAGGCTGATATGATGATGATGACAGGTAATTTAAAAACATATCTACTCCCGTATTGAAATTAACTTAATACGAAATCATAAATGATATTGAAAAGGCTCGATTGGGCTTAGAAACATTAATAAGTGAAAGCCAGCAAGGCGTACGTCGTCGTACACCATGTGTGGGTTCCGTCAATTTTAATTTTTGTGAAATATCTTTGAAAGTAGGTACTTCGCTTTCCTGAAATTTTCACAATTTCACGTTTCTGTGTATCCTGTACTGTACCTACTTAATATATAAAAAGTTTAAGCTCTAGTATAGTCGAGTTATCCGGAGGTTATCCGTTTTAACGGATTCTTAAATATTACCCTGACCGGGGAAAGTTATAGAAATTTCAGTATTAAGTACATACCTACACTTTTTAAAAGAAACGACCTGAAATAAATTGATAAGATCGTTTTATCGACGTAGTCAGCAGTCGGATGTTGGGTTTAATAAGAAACTTGTGTTCGCCCGCCGGCGGCGGCGGAGCACGATTGATTCGACTTTCTGACCTCGAATGATACGACTCAGTAGATATTTCAAGCTCTACTGAATTTAAGTCAAGATCTGATTAAAACTAATATGGAAAGTGAAATTAAGATAATACCTAGTCGTATAATGTGAGTTTGTAGGCACCTAGTGCAATCATCGTTTCGACCTTGAACTCGCAGTCAAGGCCGCACGAATGAATATTTAACTAAACGCGGATCATTAACGGCCCAGTAGGTAACTAAATAATTTATGTAGCGCGCCGCAATCGCCAAACAAAAACAAAGGGAAAAATCTAAATTGAGCATTTCGACACATTGACCTACAATTAAAGACCAAGTATTTATTTGCTTTACACACGTAACCTCTGTAGATAGCATCAGCAGCGACGGCCACTGGACACACACAGCTTCGATCGTAGATATAATATATGTACTTGTTAGAATTAAAACATATCGATGCCCTACATATTAACAGACTGCCACGGAGACTACCGACTAATTATGGCAGCGCCTATATTTATTTATTTATTAAAAAAATAGGTTACTTCTTACTCCACATTTTGTGTTCTGAGTTTTATGTACTGGCCTGTTGGCTTAGTTGGTAGTGACCCTGCTTCCTACGCCTGAGGTTGTGGGTCGCGATTCCCACCCGGGACCAACATTTGTCTTATGAGCATATCTGTTGGTTTTCGGATTCAGGGTGTTTGTATGTATTTAAGTATTTATTTAAAAGTAGGTACGTACGTTGTTTATCAGTTGTTGAGTGCCCATAGAACAAGCTTCGGCCTAATTTGGAACTAAACAGCCGAGTGTGAATTTGTTCAAAAACATTATTGTAATTATTAATTACTACGTAACTAGGTACTTACTGACGAATTCCCTGATGAGTGGCAGCAACGGCTCGGGTACGATGGGGTCATCGCGCGCGTTTACAAATATCATTGGCGTTTTGATTTTGTCCAGGTAGAACGCGCACGAGCTCCATTTGTATAAGTCGGCCACAGAGTCGAAACCATGGATTTTTCTGCAAATTAACATGTACCGTTCAAAATATAGCAAATATAGCTCACCGCTCTGGCTTACCATGTGTATTGTAAATATAAACACCGGGAATCAGTTTAACCATTAACGTTAACCGGATTGAAATCCATTCAGTAGTTTGTATAGGACTAGCCGGGCATTCATTGTTGATCTGCTATTTTTGTTATTTCATTACAAATTTTAATACCTTTCTGTGATTGATACCGTTATTTTACTTTTTTTTACCAGACTACCTGCGAAGCCAAAAGGAGTGTTACGATTTCAGGTTTCAGCAGTTTATGTACGTAAATTTCTTCTATAAACTATCAGGTATTCAAGCACATAAAAAGAGCAAACGTTTAAATCTGTCCAAGGGGCTTACCTAGAATAGGCTTCGTCTAAATCCGGCAAAGTACCAGCGGAGATGATCATCTTTTCATCCAGCGAATATCTGGTTTTAATCTCGGGACTTAACAACATTCTCTTGTGTCTGGTGATGATGTTGCGGTAATTATCAGTCATTATGTATAAGTAGAAACGGCGGAAGTTCTGCCATTGCAGTAGGTAAACCATCGTGCTGGAAAAAGAAATGATTGATCAAGACAAGCTCAAACTTTAAATGTTGATGCTTTGTATAAACGTAACTGATGTTCAATAAAAAGTATGTGGGTTTCGAAACTTGACATTCTACAGAGGTTCATCAAATGATGTAGGCAGAAGATCCCGAAGAAAGTATTTTTTGTTAAATCCTACTCATATCCTACTCAGATGAAGTTATGGCAACAAGTGAGACATAAGAATGATTTAGCGTAGAATTGGCCGTGTCAAGGGCAATTGATTGGTGTGTGAAAAGAATAACCTAGGTTCATATGTCCAATTGTCCGTGGTGGAATAAGCGATCAATGAGGCCATCATTATGTAGTTCGAAATCACTTGCGGTACGTATCTAACTGGTGTTCCTCCGTTTGTTCCTCGTTACCAACCGTAATCCACCAGGTCCAATTCGCCACCATTTGGAGGTAAAAGGGGCCAGAGTAGCAACAACTGCTACTGGGGTTTCGATTGTTTCATTTGATATTCAGCAGTCGTATAATATAGTAAAAAAAACTAATCTAGTACGGCCCAGATACTGGATACAGATTTATGACTCATTAAAATTTCGGCTTTAATGACCATAATTAACCAAATTAAACTATTTACACACTTACTCAATGGCGTTGTATCCTTGGCATATTGAAATGCCTCCTATTATATTCGTTGGTCTCTTCCTATCTTCTCCCAGGTATTTTGTGATCAAATTGCCTCCAAGGCTGAATCCGACTAGAATCAATTTGGTATTAGGATACCGCTCTAACAGATTCTCCACCATGTAGTTGAAGTCATCTGTGTGGCCTGGAAGTCGTTAAAAACAAAGTTGATGATTGACATGATAGTTAATATTTCAATTACTTACATAATTTACTTCGTTATTCGACATTCGTACCTAAAAGTTACATATTATATTGTAGGGGTATGTTGACCTGTGAGATAACTGAACATTATGTTAAATTGTGTTTTGTCTATCAACCTCTAGCTTAGCTTTTGGCTGATGTTTTTATTTGTTAAATAATAATTGTTTTGGTCGTGTGATTTTATCTCGATATTTTTCGCTAAACCTTATCTGTTATCTATTCTGGGGCTAAACGCAAATCATGTCGTAAGTTCAAACTTCTAAGAGTTACTTCTTAGATTTCGGTCAGGAGTAGTTATGTGATGGATGACTTATGTTTTGAATACTCATGTAAAGTCATGTGTGATAATAATGTTAAGTAGTACTCAAAGAACACAAAACGTGCTAATTTATGAGTGTTCGATAACATCTTTTGTTCTTATATCGTCTTACATATACATAAGGTACCAATCTTTCACTATAACCATGACTAAACATGTTAGTCATCATTTGGAACATTAAAAAGTTAAACGTTCATTTTTCCATTTAGAATTAAGTACCCACATATCTAAATTATACCTAAGTAGGAACTCATGTGAAGAAAAGTTCAAAACGATTGACTAATCCAACGACCAGCCACAAACGCAGCAAAACCCAAATAGTATGATACTTATGTCATGTGTGTTGGGCACTTCCCATTATTTTGGAAGAGACCTGTGGTCAGTAATGGACGTTGGCTGTTGGTTGAAGTAGAGGTAAGTCATGCTGGAAAGACGCAGTGAGGTTTAGGTGAGTTAAAAGTATCGATTGGGGCGAATGAAGTATGGTATGGCGTTTTTTTCCCCAGCGAGTCGCCGTTGGCTAACGGAGTCATTAAAATTTATGTTATAAAACGTAAAGATAACGTTTCTTGTAATAAAATAAAGTAGGTGAACACTAGTGCTTCGCTTTTTAATGCAAAGTAGCTCTTAAAGGATTCGTGATTGGTTTGTTCATTAGCACCAACCGCATACCTATAGTTCGGTTTTGAAACAGACAATCATGTTTTGTTTCAAAACTGACGTTTAGTGAGTCTATCAAGAGAGCATGATAATCTCATTATATATTTATTCCGGTATGTATAATAACAATTAAACAATGAAAGTATATCTTTAAGTAAACAGCGCGTAACCATGAGTAGCCTCAGCCAGCACCACCACGCTAAGTGGGGGCCCATTACGTAACTCCATATCAATGTGATATATATGTTTCTACCTACTATTACATTATACGGATAGACAGGTTTAATAATATTCATGTTGTGATCACATCAAGAGAAATGTTAAGCTATGTTCTTACATGGTATAGGTAGAGATTTACTTAGACTATTTCTCTGAAAGCAGCGGAAGGACGTTATGTATGGAAGGCGACCTTTGACCTTGAAATCAAACAGATCTTTTGGCTAAATGCCTGTGTCTTGCCCAAGGTAGGCATCGGATCATCCCTTCAGAGCTGGCCCTATTCCAACCCTAGAGAGATAACAATTCCGGTTTGACTGGGTCTGTCATCGTTTTACAAGATTTATTTAAAAAAGAAATGTCGAAAGGCGAACTTATCTTATTAATCGTCTAGCCAGCCAACGTTTGAACAACTAATTTGTTTGACAACAACTACCAGGTTTTGAAAGATACATACAAGCTGTGAGATTTCGTTTAGGCGAGCTTTATTTAATTTAATCAGGATTTAATTATTTCATTCCCATAACCATTAAGCAAACAAAGCTGACATCTATCTACTGCCCACACAATCTTCACATAGATAATAAAATAAATGAGAGTAATCTGAATTTGATGTTCCTAATCATTAGGTACGTCAAAAAGGGGCTTATTATCCGGGAGAAAATTGCGGACATTTCCGGGGCAGGAGAAAACACTTCTGGCTAAACTCGATTACGCAGGCCGCAGTACTTACTGCCTACATCCAGTTTCGAGCATCGCAGTGGCTTCAAAAATTAGAATCCATGATATTGCAACCTCCGAACACGAAAAAGTTGGAACAGTACCTATTTCACTAGTAGCTTCATCTTGAAAGGGTTCTATTCTAACAACCAGCTCATTCATGAGAGTGACTCCGCGTGAGGCGACCTTGATCAGCTCATTTGAGCTATAAATAGCTAACGTATTTGGAAACGTCTTCGTTCAAATATTTTTTGCGCAAGTGAATGGGCGGCATGCAGTAAGTCGTGAATGACTTATGATCGCACTGCCCAAACGCTGACACTGGAGACGCAAAATACTTAAATGTGGTCGATATTTGTATTAATTAATGTGTGATTTGTTTCTAATTTATAGCATCAAGGCAGGTACATTGTTACTTGATGTTACCTACATAGTTGCCATGTGTAGGTACTGTTAGCAACTATTAATTATGTGCCAGGATGGTAAGCAATCTATTCTGTGCGGTATATTAAACCGTCGACGCATACATACGAATCCTACATACATAAATACATAAAGTACATTATTGATGCATAGGCGCGGAAACAAGGCGATTGCCTAGGGAGGTAATTTCCTCGCCAAGGCTCGGCCTACTATAAAATACGAGTCAGGGAATTCCCGTTTCCGTTGAGGCATATAAAGAAAGATTTTTAAAAAGAGGTGGAGGAATTGTGATCGCTTATAGGTCAAGTGATTCACATTATAACCAATCAGAATACGATTACTATAAAACACGATATTAATTACCTGTTTTATATACCTACTACACTGTGTTCATGTGAAAAAATCGGTATCGACGCATAATGACAGGTGCACAGAATTTTACATATACGCATAATAATAACGCACATGCACAAGGAATCTACGCTTAATGACATATACGCACAACGACTTATACGCTCAATAGGTGCGTCCAGACCGGCCGAGCCGCCGCGGGCGCGGCACGCCTCGCGAGACAGCGCGGTCGGTGTGGACACGCCTAATGACCAATACGCAAAATGATATCTTACCGCACAATGCCATGTACATTATCAACCGTCAAACATTATCAAACTTAACTTTTTTCTTTATTACAGGTTACAGTGCTCAAAAAAAAACATGCCTACTCTATTTACACACTGAAAACAACTTTAATAAAGCTCAGGCACGACAAATATCCACGGCAACGCGCAGCAGGTAAATAAACTAACTCACCGTATGAAAATATTCTGCTGCCGGTGACTGGCACGCTGTTGAGTGCGCCGATGTGGTTGAGGACGGCGCACCGGTAGCCGTGGCACTGCGAGTAGTGGACGTACGTCCGTATGTACACGCTCTCCGACGTGTTCCCGATGCCCGGGCACACCGCCACCGTCACGTCATCTGCCGGACACAAAAAAAACGATAATCCCAATCAATTTACTCGTAACAACATTACCTACATTTTTATAAACAAATTAAACAGACTTAACAACGCCTCGCTTCGAGTGGTAGATTCTACCAATTTCCTTTGACATCCGATAAAAAATAATAATTGTAGAATCGACCGCTCGAAGCGAGGCGAGCGATTCAAAAATAGGGCTCCAAGACGTCTCAATTGTAAACAGAACTCACGACCTATATAGGATGTAAGTGACCGAACCACTAAGCTAGTGGTCAATACAATTTCATTAAAGTGTATACAAACTAAACATGTCAATATACGTATTCCATGTCGTCATACTTACATCGTTTTGTAATTTTCTACTATCCTTTCAACAGAATACCAGTCAGGGTCACGAACCAGTTTTACGTGGGGCGTTCGGGCGATACCTTAAAGCACATATGGGCAAACCCCGGCCCGCGGGCCGGACCCGGCCCGATCCGGCTTTTGATCCGGCCCGCGAAGTATTTTCAAATCGCGCGTGAAAAATGATATTAAATTCTTCAGCATTCAAGAATGATACTAAATTCGGCAGTTCACGCCAACTCTTAATAAACTTAGCTTAAAAGAAACTTAAAAGTTGGCCTTAGGGGTCCAGCCATGCTAGGTGCCCCCAGCCGTAAATTAAAAAAATTTTTGAGGCTCGCGCTCCGCGCTCGCCACATTTCATAGTTTCTTTTAACTTATTATCATTTTTGCAGGCCGCTGTCATTATTTTGAGTTGGTATCTAGTCACGCGTCGGTGTCCCGGCATCGGGACGGTAGAAAAAACGTTTAAAGTGTCGGTGTGACGGCCCCGGGACGCTTACGCCACGCGCATTGTTCTTTATTTATTTATTGTCTAAGGGTGTTATTTCAACAACCAACCCCTGACAGCGACACTTTAGGATTTTATGGTTTTTTGACACTGTCGCTAGATTGGATATCTAACATCCCGAATTGTCAAGTGCCTAGGGGCCCTGGGTGTCTAAGTCTGGGCCTGAACCTATGGCCCGTGACTTCATTAGTATCTTAAGGTTTGGCCCGCAACTGCCCAAAGGTTGCCCATCCCTGCCTTAAAGGTTTAGGAGTGTTACATAATGACTTTGAAATCCAAATCTAAGCAATTGTTATAGGTAATTATAAACTGGGATTTCCTGCACTGTGGAAATTAGGCAATAGCTCACAATTTACTGTCTCCCACAAATTCTCTCTCTACGGTTATATCCTCCCTACAACATTATATAAGGTTGCATCTATAGCGATTGTCAAAAATTTAATACAGTATACAATTTCATGTCAAAGGGAAATCAAATTCAAGAAATTATTTATGTTACTGCAATAATAGTTGCATCCTACTAATAAAGGCGAAAGTTTGTGACTTTGTGAGAATGTTTGTTACTCTTTCACGCTGTAACGGCTGAACGGATTTTGATGAAACTTGTTACAGTGATAGCTTATATCCTGGAATAACATATAGGCTACTTCATACCGCGATAAACTGTTCCCGCGGGGAAAAACTTAGTATTCCACGCGGGTATTAGTACTATTAAATATTCTGTGACCTCACGCACAACACGAGCACAGTAACATGATAAAAACTTAAGATTCACAATCATGATTTATGTAATGGGATTCAAATTCTTAGAGTATCAAGATATATATACTTATCGCAGCACCTATATCTAAATTATGTCATAGTTATCTTATCAAATAAATCTGAATAAAAATTTGTGGGCAGGAGATAGGCACAACAGATCCCAAAAGGGTCGAAGTGCCGCCAGGTATTCCTGGCCCCAAAGAAGATAAGTACAGTCTACTATTATGTATTCTGTGGTACAGTACACAGAGACCGGGTATAGTCTCCGTAGAGTTAAATGGCGGCTGTGTGAAGTTGGCTGATTTCTGCGCAGTGACTACCTACTTTGAGGTGTCAAAGGGAAGCTTTGCGCGGGTTCACTCTCTAGTGAGCGTCTCTACGCTCATTCAATTTCAAGAAATAGATCATTGATTCGATCAACCGAATCAAACGAAATGTAGCACACTATCTCGCGTACGCACACATAGACTATAAAACCTGTCAGCGATGTGCAAACAATTTGTGACTATATTCAATTCATTCAGCCATCAAGAAATTCTATACGCGGACTATAATTCCCATTTGTTCTATAGAATTGTAACGCATGTATGAAATTTAATCTTTTTTTCTCGGTTTATTCTATAATATAAGAAGATGGAACATTTTCCATGGAAAAAACATGGGACTTACCCCAAAGACCAATAATACCATAACTCTTATATTCATCATATCAGCCTGTAGACGTCCACTGCTGGACAAAGGCCTCCCCCGGGGATCTCCACGACGACCGGTCCTGCGCTAACCTCATCCAGCTGGGTCCCGCGACCTTCACCAGATCGTTAGTTCACCTTGTGGGAGGCCGCCTACGCTGCGTTTTCCGATACGTGGTCTCTTATATTAAGCGCAATATAAACATCATAAAAATGTGATTAAGATTAAATATACCTTCATGTTCAGATCCAACTGGCTCGTACAGGTCATATGTGAGGGTGGACTTATCGGGCAGGACCAGAGATATGCGACCGCCGATGGGCCAGGGACACCTCACGCGCCCTATCAGGCTATGGAGGATTGTCTGGACGTGGCCGCTGAAGCCCCATAATCGTGTTGGCATGTAACTACGACAAGAATGACCATTATTTTCATAGAATGCTACTACTGATATTATTAATACATATATATAAAAGGCTTTTTTTTTCTATCGAGAACCTATTTCATTTAACTGTAGATAAAATGAATGCAGTTCCACGTCATTTTATCTACAGTTGAATGAATGATGAAAGTGAGGTAATAAGATGATAAAATTCAAGTCATTTCGTTTTTATTTACATTTATGACTAGATTTGCATAATACTTAAATAATCGTAATAGATCCAAGGTCAAGACTTGGTGTAATGGTGAGTCATAGGGGAATGCTTTTATGAAACAAAAATGATTTCTGACATCATAGGTACCTAATTAAAAATTTATTTATTAATTATTAACTTTCTATCATCACTGAATTAAACAAAATTAATATTTGTTTATATAGACCATGGTAATAACAATGCGACAATATTATTGTTGCATAAAAAATAATTCAATACCTGCAATACTTAAATGAAATAATGGACTTCATTGAATGAAATACTTTAATTATTTCAAAGTGATTATATCATTTTATCTAAGTAAACTAAACCCCACACCATTGCAATAAAACTATAAATATTTACAAGAAAAAAATCCTGTGGCTCTACTATTGAAGGCACCTTTATGGATTTGTTTATTAGATTATGGTTACGACCATCAAAAGTGCAACATCAAATATGTGTAATTATTTATTCTCGAGTTGTCATCACCATCCTGTATATTGTTCATTTTATTTCTTTGGGCCTGAAGAATTTCCTTAGCACTAACCTAGTGCTATGCTGCCCAGAGTTTACAGCACAGATCTACCTAATTAGATTATTTTTTGAGCTAAAAATTTGATCTATTGATATATAAATCTAAACAAATACAAAGGCAGCTGTGATATTTAAAATTACGTCATTCAATTGCCAGATTTTAATGAATGATATGTCAGTCGATTGGTATTTTATTATTGATAAAGGCTTTCTTTGATCAGTTTCCCAAGATAGTTATATTCTATTTTTGTCAAATTTATGTATAGGTGATAGATAATTGTTCCTCTCACATATTATCCTTATTCTGGGTATTTCCTACAGTAGCAATAGTGGGGGTTCCTCAATGCCAAGGCTGCCTGGCCACTTTGGTTATTTGTTAATGTGGCTGGTGCTACACCATCAATGGTTATTAAATATACATTACACATAGAATGGTATTTGTAGTTTGTTATGTACAAGAATTAATTGTAGGGTAATGAATGATGTAGTAATACAATATTGGGCCAGGTTGATGAGATCATTATCAACGAACAGGTGTCTCAAGTGTGAACCTTATCTAGACTCAAATGGGCCTTGCTCACAATTTTCGTAGAGTAGCCACAGCGGCGCGGCGGCGTCAGTAGGCATAGCCCAGTAATCAGCGGCGGGCGGCGGGTTAGCGAAAGATAAGGACTTACAGAAAGCAGTTCAAACTCAACCGGCATTACTAAGATACAATTGAGTCATCATTATGTACAACTACAGTATTCTATCGCCTGATTAAGAATGACATCATCAAACACGCTCCAAACTTATGACCACAGCCCAAGAAATTCAATTAATGAACACCTCCAACGAATGCTTTGTTTACTTACGGTTCATTCAGGAAAGGCGAAATAAATAGTATATTCTCAATAAAACTTATGTCCTTTCCATAGATCACAGGTTTCTGAGGCTGACTGTTAACATTCAATATTCGGAAAAGTACGCAAAGAATAACTGCGACAACAGCCAAAAGAACCGTCGACATTTTAAACTAACTGGCTATTAGGCAACCTCTGTAGATATCAAGGAAAATCTACATAATAGAGGCAAGAATAGTACTCCCTGCAATAAAGTAGGAAGTAATACAACATACGAACGAACAACACAACCAACCAACACCACAACAAAACTGAAACTGAAAAAAAATCGGTTTCTGGAATCTGAACAGCATACAAATCTTATTGGTTAGAAAAAAAATCTTCATTCTGTTGATTGGCCATTATGAGAATCTACTGTATTATCATTGGGTAAAATAATAATAACATATCAATGAATCATCAGCTGAAAACTGTCAAGCAAGCTGTCACATTGACATTATTTTTTTTAACGATCGATATACATCGAACAAAAGTATTAAAGTTTATACAGCCAAAAACAACTGTTGTTCACCGAGGGACGATTCACCCAGAAAAACAACATAATCATCATTACCGACTCTAGTCTAGGCAGGCACACAGGAAATTTTACATATAATTTACCAAAACAGGCGGAAAAGTTCCATGACCCAACACACAAAGGTTTGCTTATGATTAGGTAGGCCGCCGCGCCCCATAAACAAGGCTGCAAAGTTGATTAATATTGCGCGAGTAGGCTACTTGTATTGAGATGTGAAGTAACAAAGGGATCATAACATTTTAATTTAAAGAATAATGACCGAGTTTCTAAAAGTATCATTGTGTTTTCATTATAGAGAGATCAGGTTTTATCTCCTCTCTGAGAGAGATTTGAAAGAGAGATAGGTTTGAATTTTGAAAACCTTTTCCTCGATAACGGATAAAACATTTTGTTAATGGTCTGCACCACGGAAATGTCTGCACAGATTCGACATTCACAGGATTAATGTTACGTTCACAGGATTAATCTAATCTAATATGTCGAATCTATTCGAACTATAATATAGTGTCTTCGACACATTGGTCTGGGAGGCTTCAAAGAGACACCACATCAAAGTAGAACATAATTTTTATTAGAGAAAAATGTTCGTGTGCCCAATAACTAATTACCAATAAATAACAAATACAACACATAATATGTTATTGAAATAATAAAGAGCAGTCAAAAAATTTGCTGTTATTTTATTGCCTTCCGGCCCAGAATGTTGAATTCACAAATTCCCAATTAGCGTCAAGTCAATTCTCAAGTCACACACAGCCCTGACTACAGAAAGAGGCCTGAAAAAATGAGTTTTTTTTGTTATGGGATTCAACATTTTGGGAATCAACATAGGTATTACAAATTCAACATTCTGGGCGGGAAGGTATTATTGTATACTACCAATATCATTTTTAAAAAACGTAGAAATATTATTTATTGCGTTATTCAGGGGCAGTGTAAAAGTCTTCTATAATATTTGTTGTATGTACAGGGTTTTGTTTTAAAAGTGGCTCACCAACAAAGAGCTCTTTAATAAATAAGCTTTAAAAAAAAGGTATTGTCATTGGCTGGCACCGCATGACAGATGAAAGAATAAGAAGAAATAAACATTAAACAATCGATCAGCAGCCTTATTTTTGAATCGCTCGCCTCGCTTCGAACGGTCGATTCTACTAATTTTCCTTCGACATCAGATACAAAAGCCGTACAAAATTAGTAGAATCGAACGCGCGAAGCGAGGCGAGCGATTCAAAAATAGAGCTCCAGCTAATAGTTAAAGTAGAATAAAAACTCGCTTTTTCCTAAATTGCGATGTTCAAACCAAATCCCTGTAGGTATAATTTTACGCTTTTTACATTTGTCAACAAGTTATCTCTCATGTCGTGAAATCCGCTTATATACATATTGTATGTATAACGTTACATTATTATTTAAATTTAATATAAGAGTCAGGATTTTGATTAACATTTATTAAATTGGCTAGCTTCGTTACTAAGATTTTGTGAAAATGTTCCAGTTGTCAAAGTAGGTATTATAATATACACTTGTCCTTACAATATACACAATATTCAGTGATCATTAGTTCGAGGGGTGAGCAACATTATATATCTATGTTAAACTTACAGCATCTATTTGTATTAACGTAAGGCATTCGATTGCTATGAGACAGGCATAGCAAATAGAGGATTTCTAGCTACCTAATTTAGTTATTTGTTGATAATCAGTTATTTCGTTATAATAACATGCACTATCTACATTGAGTATGAGCTAAGGGTCAATATGTGGATACAGGGTCGATCATGAAAACAAATAGATCAGTACAGTACGCCTACTATCAGTTGGCAACGTCAACACTAGTTAGCGATTCGCTATGCCTCTTTGTCTTTCGTAAGTAGTCGAAAAGAGATAGCATTTATTTAAGTAAGTATATACGTATTTAAGTATACGCTAGCGAGTTTTACGTTGTCAACTCATGGTAGGCGTACAGAGGGGAGATTATAGGGACAGTTTCGATTTCAATATATATGTATATAGAACTCTTAGCAAAACTTGTAAAAAGTTCTTATAAAAATATTATAGACAACTATAAATATATTGCATAACTTGTCGTATTTAGTTTACACGCGATAATGAGAAACTTAAACATAGTCATTTTTATAAATTAAAATATATCGTGTTATAAAATTACAATCCCCATCCGATGTTTTTTACCATCAGCCTTCTAGTGATAATAAATATTTGTACATACCCTTATAATAGAAACATAAATAATAAAAGGAAATTGGTGCTTATTTACTATAATAAGAGCCTACAAAAATCACTAAGGTCTCAATACTAGAACCAGAGCTAAGCTAATATCAAACGCGTAAAATACTTACAGAACAAAAGTTATAATAGCATTACATAACATATTGTGATGACCTCCTAGCAGTAGGAATAATAATGGCAAAAATTAAATCAATGACTTAATTACTTTACTCTCGTGTACTCTTAACAACAGCTATAATATACCTACTTATTTTCAAATAAACATTATAACAAATTACCATATCAAAAGTATATCTTATAAGAATAAGTTATGAATGTTGTACGGATTAAGTAAATCAAGGCGATTTGATTAACAACTATTATTTTCGCATGTCTACCTTCTAAACAAGCTTTGTCATACTGCTATTTTTGGAGTTAGTCTGTGTATAAAAAAAAATATGTAATCAATTAATTAATAATTACTTTAGTGTCTTTGTTTGCTGTTGATTTACATAATTATTAACATTACAGTAACAAAGGGAACGGGGGCAACTGCCGAGTAATAAAGTGTAAAAGTTGAATTTTATGTAAGTTTTCAACATGTCTATTTTATATAAACTCTTCGATCACCATAGATCGAAGTATAAACTGGATATATTTAATTTTAACAAGCCACGGTATTGCTATAGAATACAAATATTGATTTAATATAATGTATAAATATGATTTCTATTGTTGCATTTTTATATAAATAAACACTGACATGGACTGCAACTGTAATATTATGTATCAGCGCTTCCAGCCTGTTGCGCGTAGTGAGCTGAGCGCCTTAAATAGTTCCTAGGCAAAACAGACTGTAAGCGCCATTAGTTGCATGCATCACTGACCACTCTTCTTCAATCTTATAAATAATTGCGTACCTACATCGTCATTATAGTAATCTTCAAATACAGTTCCGACTAAGAGACAGGAATTACACGAGATTCCTGAATACACGGACTATGAAATAAATAAACTAATGTTTTGACATTTAGCAATAGCACCACCATTCCTAACAACCTCGCACTGTTTACGTTCCATAAAAATCCAACACATGTCCCGATCACTATGCAGAACTGCCATGGATACCAAAAAGTGGTCACTGAAGTTAAACACAATGACACTTGCGTGATTGGTTAGTTATCAATCAGGCTTAGCACTGGCCGGTGAGAGTAGGCGGGGCGAGCGCCGCGAGGCGAGGGGGTCAGCGGATCAGGCAAGTGAGGCAGAGCTCCGTCGAGCCGATGCAGTCGTCGTGGCAGAAGGCGCCACATTTCTTACAAAGTATCATCGCCCTCAGGTTGCATACGCACGAATCGTCAGCACCCACGCTTCGACATCTCGCTACACTCTGTAAATAAGTGAAACAACATATTTCAAAAATCATAATCACCAGTACTTATTAGGGTGGTATTATAGACAGCGGCGGCAGCGCGGCTGTAATTTGTATTTTCTGTCAAACATTATATAACAGAAAGGGATAGCGACTATTAGATGTCTCTGGAATACGCTTGAGTATAAGTACGCTTGTATATAATGTACGCTCTCATTGTAAAGTCTTTATTCTCAGGCTATTATGGGGATGTCATTATTTATTGTAAAAAGCCCCTAAAAACAGATTTAAAAAAAAGGATTTGTTCAACGGTGGAATGAGTCTTCGTTGTCTTTTAGGGCTAGACACTTACAACATTAGTGTTCTGGTTAGTCGGAGGGGCGCTCGATGCCCGCGGGGCAACGTTGGGCGTTCTCTGAACGAGTATGTACTGCTGCCCCACGTTGTTCGACCTATTCTCGTTCATCTGGAATTTGAAGATTCATCACATCATGTTTCTTGTATGTTCTTCAATAATAACAGAACAACTACATTGAAGAACATATAGTAATTTTCCTAAAGTCGACGTACAAAAAGTTCAATATCAGATATTGGGTGTCCAGTAGGACGATGATGTTCCAGGGGGAGCCAGTAATGCACAACATCAACAATGCACGGCACGAGAGCGCACGACACGAGAATGTACACACCAGCAGAGCGCGACAATGGATTGCACAACACGGGTGTCTCCAAATACGCCGCTGTACCTTGCTCGTCTGAGCCGAGTGTGTACAGCACCGTATTTGGCGACATCGCGTGATTGGCCGATTGGTTGACCAATCAGGTGACTCGGAATTTTGAGGCTTGGATACTAGGTAGTGCTGTTCCGAAAGACGATTGATTGTATTGAGTGATTTCGTCGATTGATCCAGAAATGTAGTCAGCCCACCCCGAAGGTTAGGTGCGAGGAGCGAAGCGACGAGCTGTTAGGTTCAATGTAAACCTTTTGGAGCGAGCGAAGCGAGCGACAGTAGTTAGAACGTTAGGCAACGTGAACCATCAACCATCGTCAAATAAGAAAAATCAATCAAATCAGTAAATCACCCATCCCTAGTGGCTTTTTACTTTTTTAATGTGACGTCACTCTTTGTTTTGATTCCAATTGTTATGCTGTACAATACTATGACGGGCACTCTTGGTCCGGTCCGAGAATGCACGACATAACAATGCGCGTCATTGGAATTCAAAATACGTGTCGCGCATTCTCGTGCCGTGCATTGCTGATGTCGTGCATTACTGGTATGTGCAAAACAATGTCGTGCATTATAGGGACCCGTTCCAGGTATGCAATGTAGTTCAACAGCGGATGCAGTTTCACGTACCTCGGCGTGCGGCATGACGGAGACAGGGCGGACGAGCACGGGCGGGGGTGGGGGCGGCGGCGGGCGCGGCGGGCGCGCCGGCCGCGCGAGCAGCGCCGGCGGCGGCCGCAGCTGGCCGCGCAGCGCGTCTCGGTTCGGGCTGTTCTGGATCACGGCCTGGCAGATCTGGTAGCTCCTTTCGAGGTTCACCGCGCCAGGGGGTACTTTGTTCGAGCTGCGACTTCTGGAATCAATGTAGGTGGGGTTTTTAATTTCCTTTCAACATAGAATGAGATTCTCCACCCATTATAGTAAACAACACCCACATTTCGGTGTTTGAATATTGATTTGTACTTAATCCTCAAACCTATCAAGGAGAATTGAACTTCTCTGTCACACACAGTTGATTCCTCCTTGATAGGTTGTGGGGGTGTAAGAAACCAATATTCAAGCAGCGATTTGTTAGAAAAAAATAGAATAAAACGCTGCCTTAATATTTCGCAAAAAAGAAAAGAAAGAAGTGGCTGGCTGGATTCGGAGGGCGGAGGACCGGATACAGTGGCGTTCATTGGGGAGGGTGTACAGTGTTATTTTGCAAACAATAAGATCTATAAGCAATAGCAAAGCTTGCTATGATTGATATAAACTGCAACACCTTATACATACATTATTCCATTTACAGTTCAATATTGCAGATACTGTCAAATCACACTAAGGGCTTATAATAAGTAGTACAAATATTTTACCTGCTTGGGTCTTTGCCAGACTTGGATTTCTTTCCTGTAGTCCGCACACTTTGTACCATTGTAGTAGAGTTGACTGTAAGGTTAGTTACACTAGCACTTGAAATGAGACCAGTAGCTGGGTCTGGATCATGCTTCACCTGCATTTCTTTCATTGAATTACAGCTCTCGGAAGAGTTTGACGATTCCATATTAAAATTAGCATCTCTATCTTCTTTGTATATGCAATTCTCGTCATTTATATTTGAATCTTCTAAGCTAGTTTTGGAGTCTTCACTTACATATTTTGCACTCTCAGTTGTCACATTTGGAAAAGTGTGCAAATTGATAACATTCTCATTATTTGTCCAATCATTGTCATTTTTCCATGAGACTGCAGAGGTTTTAGGTTTGGCTGGATCTTGCATATTGTCATCAGGATAAGACACCATCTGTAAAAAACAATGTTTAATTACAGTAATAGCTTAACTATTGTAAAGGACTAAGAAAATGAATAAATATAGAATATTGTTTTAATTACATTAAGAATTCTTAACTTACTGATGTATTAGTAACTTCCATCATGGGGATTGAAGAATTTTGACTCATTGGCATTGTAACAACAGCAGTCACATCTAAAAATAATAATATTGAATGAATAAATGTAGGGTACAAATAATGTTATGATACCCTCAACTCATTAAATACCTACTTGTTTCACTCATATATGATGACAGTTCCATTAGATTTGGATGTGGCGTGTATTTTACATCTTCACCCTCTGAAAAATACAAATTTCAGATCTAGTCAAAACATAAGTAAAACCAATTTAAAAACAGACTGGATACAAAAAATCAAAAACAGAGATGTGAAGTATTATAAACTGAATAATACTACAATCAGTTGCTCAACTGCGTGCATAATTTAATTGTGTATTGAAATAGGTAAGTTTTAACTCCTTTTTAACTTTAAGTTCTTTCTTACCAAGTGCTGATTTTTATTATGCGCAATTATATACACTTCAATGTTACTTTTTACTTCAACAACCTATCTTGAGTTAAGATTCTTGTCTAGTTTAGCAAGTATCAATTCAATTCAATACACTTTATTGCACATTTAAAAATTACAGACAAAAAACAGATACAGTAATGTACATCTAGGCGGTCTTATCGCTAAGAGCGATTTCTTCCAGACAACCTTGGGTAGAGAATTTAGAGCAAATTTAAAGTATCGTCATTTATACTACTTATTCTTGGCTTGTTTATTTAATCAAGTGACAACTTACGTGATGTTAGTATTGTCAGTCCGCTGGTTTCCAAGATAAATGACTCTGCATCTTTAAAGTGTTCATCATAGTAATTTTGAACATTTTCTGATGTTGGCCGCTTCTCTTCACAAATTTTCTCTTCAACATTCTTTACATTCGGTTGGTCAGTAGGCTGTGGAACTTGGCATTCCATCTCATCAATAACCTCAATGTTTTGAAATGATAATATTTTGGATTCAGGCGACTTTTCTTCCAGTTTTATATCTAGATTAGAATTAAGTTCTGTTTTACTTTCTTGGAATGGCTCTGTTACATACTCACCCTGTTGTTCATTAACCGATGAACATTTGACATCATCTTTAACCTCACAAGGACTTTGTTCTGTCTCTGTTGGTGTATTTTCAGATGGCAGCGACTCTGTGTGGATGTTAGACTCACTCTCATTCATTATGACATTACTAATATTGTTCTCTATTTTTAAACTGGACATTGAAGACACACTCCTATCATCAAACTCATATACAGAGGCAGTAGCCTTGCTGTCCTCACTGTTTGTGTCGCCATGTTCATGTTCTGAATAGATATGCAATTCATCATTTGGACAGATTGTTTCATTGCCATAATTTGTCTCCACATCAGAACAATTATTACTTCCAGATCCTTCTACATTATGTGTTAAAAAGCTTGCATTATCTAAATCAAAATCATCTTCGAATTTAATTCTTTTAATGGAGTTGTAATAATCATTATCATCGCTTAATCTCTTAGTAGTTTCTGGAGCAACTATATCAGAATCCGTTGTCCTGTCTTCCTCAAAGTCTTTTGATGTGCTGGATTCTTCTATTGTAACAACAGTGATGTCTAATACTTCTTTCAACTCATTTCGGTCAGATTCTGAATCAGGCAATAGAAGAGGATCCACAGGTGTTGTAGATACAGAATCATCCAACCTCTGTATTGATGATGAATCAGAAAAACTGAAGTCTACTTGGCAATCAACATAGCCTTGACTTTTAGTATGTTTTAGTGGGAGCAAGCCTGGAATAGGTACTAAGGTTTTAGTATTGGCTGTAAGGGATTCATCAATAATATCATCTGATTTTGTTGTAGATCGAGTAACAGCACCAACAGAACGCATCCTCTTGCTTGTACTTGAAGATTTACTCTTTTTGATTTTTGGAACAGTGCTGCTACTGGTTATCGATGCTGTGGGCCTTAATTTTATTGTGGTTTTCAAAGATGGCCGCTCTGAATTCAAATTAATGGATGATTTATCTTTCCTGGATTTCTCTCCCCAAAATGGTTCAAAATGTTTTAACTTCCATGGATCAATTTTACTCTTTTCTTTTTCAGCTTCAGTCTTCATTTTCTGCTGGTTTTCTGGTGTGAATTCTCCTCCCGAAAGACAGTCCTGCCATTCCAAGCAGGCACGGGCGAAAAACTCATTGTTGAGACTAGACGAAATTAGCCGGCCCGAAGAACTGGGTCTGTCCACACTGGGCAACAGTTGACCCAGTTTGTATTGATATAATGGTGGAAGAAGTGAGAATGTGTGCTTGTTTAGGAGTGCTCTTATATTTGTGTTTACTAAAATAGAATCAGGTGTCTCTAAATCAATACACCCTTCCCTAGTTTGTTGCAATTGTGCAGCTGTAGATAATTTCTTCCCGCTTCGCTTTCGAGGTTTAATACTAAATCCTGGTATACTGGCCAACACCTCACGCATAGTAGAAAGTTTGCTTGAATTGGAACTTGGCTCTATGTAGGAACTTGCTGTCCATTCCCGGTTTTCAGGTGGAGGCGGCGGTGGCAGGGGTTTAACTATTATCCTGGGCAGGGGTCTTGTGTGATTAGAACTCTTTTTCCTTCTTTTTGACTGTTTCTTAGAGGAGTGCTTACTCGATTTTTCACCATCACCAGGAATACGTATGATCGAGTACTTTTCATTGTTGTTACAAGGTATGTATTTATTTTCAGAGGACTGTTCTGGATATTCCATATCTTTCTCTATAGTGCTTGTAGGCGATACGTCTAGTTCCATTTTTGCGTTTCAGTGTTTAATTAGTTTCCTATTACCAACCAAATCCTGAATTTTAAGTATTGAACTTGCCGATAGCAATCACTATTTCAACCCATTGTTTATTTCTCCGCATCCCATGAACAAGTAAAATTTCTTCCAGTGCATTAAGGTAATCATTATTTTAATTATAGAATTGCACTGCAGGGTTTATTACCATTAAAATTACCGATATACTTTTAAAAATTAATGGAAAGAATGTCACAACAACGCAGAAAATGGATTCCGCCATAATATAGTCTATGGATTCAGGCAGGGTTGCCATACTTGCTTTTTCAAAGAGGAATTAATTTTTTTTTGTTTATTTGTCCTTTATTGAGGACGGGCAAGGGAGCTTCGTCCATAGAGCCCGGTCTTATTTAAAGTATTATTTCTTATATTTATTTAAACCGGTGGTTACAGCACGGCCTCCACAAAAACAGAGCACGACTAGAGTTAGTCGTACTCTGTTTTAGGTATAGTGCGATATTAGGTTTAATGAAGAATAACAAGAGACATTTTGGAACGATCCAGTAGAGTCGTTACACGCTTTTATTTAACTATCCCGCACAATATATCCCGCACTTTAATAGACACTTGTTGCATATAAAACTATCACAAATATACACCAAAACCCACAATATACATTTTTTGGAAAACTAAACCAAAATGACAACCATCTCTGACAAAATCCCGCCAAAAAGCCCATTTTTTTGTTGTTGTTGATTTGTCCTCTGTTGAGGACGGGCAAGGGAAGCTTCGTCCATACAGCTCTATCTTATTTAAAGTATTATTTCTTATATTTATTTAAACCGGCGGTTACTGCACGGACTCCACAAAAACAGAGCAGCCTGCTAGTCGTACTCGACGAAGCTTCCCTTGCCCGTCCTCAATAGAGGACAAATCAATAACAACAACCACACAACAAAAAAAAGGGATTTTTGGCGGAATTTTGGCGGGTTGTCTTTTATATTTAGTTTTCCTTTAAAATGTATGTTGTAGGTTTTGATGTATATCTGTGATAGTTTTATATGCAACAAGTGCCTATTAAAGTGTATATAGTGCAGGATAGTTAAATAATAGCGTGCACCGACTTTACCGGATCGATCCAAAACTTACAGTATACTATGTATACTCTAAAATCCAAAATGTCCCTTGTTATTCTTCATTAAACCTACTATCGGTTTAATGCGGACATGAACCTGCAGCGTGGATCACCGAAAGGCACTAGTTGTGCCCTCGTGGAGGCCGTGCTGCGGCTTAATTGAAAATCGCCGACTAACTCTAGTCGTGCTCTGTTTTTGTGGAGGCCGTGCTTGTACCCGCCGTGCCGGTTTAAATAAATATAAGAAATAATACTTAAAATAAGACAGGGCTGTATGGACAAAGCTTCCCTTGCCCGTCCTCAATAGAGGACAAATCAACAACAACAACAACAAAAAAACTGATTGCTTCTGCTGTTGTCTGCTTGCTTGTGCCGCCGCCATTTTGTGTTCACAAAGTGAAGTGGGAAGTGGCTTTGTGGAATTATATTTGTTTGATTGAATGCATTCTAAATAAATCTACTAGTACTGTGTAAATTAAATATACATTTGCTGCGTATCATATCAACGTAAAACATGGGTCGAGGACGGTAAATATGCATGTCTACTTCTTATTTTTTAGTGCCTGTAAACTCACGTTTTTGGATAATCAAATTAGGTACCATACCCTCATCTTAGGATTCTGTCGAAGGTATTTCTTTATTTTCTTTCCATGTCGTCTGTCATCTTGTATTGCAGCGATCGTAGTCGTGACAGGCGTCGCAGCAGGAGCAGGAGCCGGAGTAGAAGCCGCAGTCGGAGCCCACGCTACGGCCTGGGATCGGGCGGCGGCGGCGGCGGAGGTGGCTTTGGCGGCGGCTTTGGTGGTGGCGGCGGTGGTGCTTACGGCGGCAGCGGACGTAGGAACAACCCGGGTGCAAATCTCAGAAAACCAAAATGGGATCTAAGCAGACTAAAACCTTTCAAAAAAGATTTTTATGTTCCTCACCTAGATGTTGAAGGTAGATCAGATTCCGAAGTGGAAGCTTGGAGAAGTGAAAACTGTATCACCCTCAAAGGTCGTAACATACCTAAACCAACATTAACATTTGAGGAAGCTGGGTTTCCAGATTATGTTATGGATGAAATTGATAAAATGGGATTTAATAAACCAACTCCCATTCAAGCTCAAGGCTGGCCAATAGCTCTGAGTGGATGCGATATGGTGGGCATTGCTTCCACTGGATCTGGTAAAACATTATCATATATTTTACCTGCTATAGTGCATATTAACAACCAGCCTAAGTCTAGCCGAGGAGATGGACCCATTGCTTTGGTATTGGCCCCTACTAGAGAGTTAGCACAACAAATACAAGAGGTGTGTGATAAATTCGCTAATACTTCTAAGATTCACAACACATGTCTGTTTGGTGGAGCTCCAAAAGGGCCCCAAGCTCGGGATTTGGATGCTGGTGTTGAAATTGTTATTGCAACCCCAGGACGGCTATTAGACTTCTTGGAAGGTGGACGAACTAACCTAAAAAGATGTACTTACTTGGTACTTGATGAGGCTGACAGAATGTTAGACATGGGGTTTGAGCCTCAGATAAGAAAAATCATTGAGCAAATCAGACCGGATCGTCAAACCCTTATGTGGTCAGCAACCTGGCCTCGGGAAGTGCAAAGTTTGGCCTCAGAATTCTTAAAAGATTATCTTCAAATTAATGTTGGATCATTACAACTGGCTGCTAATCACAATATTTTACAAATCATTGATGTCTGCATGGAATATGAAAAAGAAACCAAGCTAAGCACACTTCTCAAAGAAATTATGGCTGAAAAAGAGAATAAAACTATAATATTCATAGAGACAAAACGCCGTGTGGATGATATAACTAGAAAGATGAAACGTGATGGGTTAGTGTCCTTACTGTTGGATTAACTTTTTATTTCATTTTACTGTAAAATAAATACTTATGGCATTGTTTTTCTATAGATGGCCTGCAGTTTGTATTCATGGAGACAAGTCCCAGAATGAACGGGACTGGGTACTGCAAGGTAAGACTTAGATCACTATTTCTGAATTCTTAATGAAATTTATTTTCTTTTTCAATAAATAAATAAAAACATTTGCTAGCCTATTTATATTTTAATAAAATATTCGCAACATTGTTATAATTAGTAAACTGCAAGGTATAACAAAGATTCCATATAAGATGGTGAACATATTTATTTGCGTGTCGAGAAGCGGCGTCGGACTGGAGACGCGAGCGCGTCGGTTTGAGGTGTCAAAAGTGACTACGCAACGTGCATGTGGCAGCGAACAGTATCTGAACACGTGTCTGCATGTGCAGGCTGTGGAGAGCTGCGGCCGAGCGGCGGAGGCGGCGGCACGCGCACGGGGTCGCCGCCGTCCACCGGGCGGCGGCGTCGCGCCTGCGGCCGCATCCGCACCGCGCCGCCTCTCGTTGTCGGGGCTAAGCCCTATGCACTGTGACGTGCCCGCGGCTAGTCTGAGCCGCTTCTCGCACTGGACTGGGCGTGGCGGGGCTCGCCCCCTCGCCGCCCGGCAGCGCGCGCCGCGCACGCCGCGCGCTCCGTCGCGTGACGGGGCCGCGCCGCGGCCGCCAGCCAGCCTTGGCCCGCCGGTCCTGGCTACCCAGCTGTCAGTTTTCGCCTCGCGGCTGCCGGCCGGCCTACCTCTCGAGTGACACGCAGCTACTCTCGATGCTGGGGGGCCTCCTGTAGCTCTCACAGTTTAATGTTTTATGTCATTGTTCACCACAATTATAGCAGCGGAATCAGTAATATTAGTAAGTCGTATTATGTTCAAAAAGGTCTGATTTTATCTCCCATTACACCTCTTCCAATGACTGCGGCGGTGCCTGTGTTGATTTTGTAATATATTCTTTATATTTTATTTTTCTTGATTTGAATTATTGGACTGGACCCTTTATTTTCTATAATTGTTTCTATTTGAGTATTGTATTTATTTACATATACTACTTGAGAGGTTTAATGTGAGATGATAAATCTACATATATCATATTTTATAGATCTATACTATAATAATTTGCTAAATAAAAAGTCCGTGTAAGTAATTCTTTCTCGCTTATTCTTCAATCATTGGTTCCACTTGCAGCAATACCAATGTGTCGGTCTGTTTAAGTCTGGTAAAATAATTAAAGATTTTTTATATCTAATTTAAATAAAAATCGTTACTAAAACAAAAGTAAAGAACTACTACGTACATGTTAGTTCGTGTATATTAAGTGATTACCTTATAATTAAGCTATTTCAAAAAATTGCTGAACATATAGCTTGACTTTTCACCTATCTATATAGGTACGCGTGTTTTGCAGGCTTGATAATTGTGCTGTTTCAAATATATGCACACATAGGTACGTTTTTTGCGATATGAAGATCCAATTAGTCATTTTCATAAAATAGGATTTGTATCGGAATATGTGTTATTAGTGTATGATGTAGGTATTTGTATGTTGGGAATAGAATACCTAAATAAATTTCAATATTGTAACTCTCATTTTCCTTGCAGATTTCCGAAGTGGAAAAGCTCCTATTCTTGTAGCTACGGATGTAGCCGCTCGGGGATTGGGTATGTATACAGAAAATAACTTATTAGAACAAATTACTGCTTTTAATATTATGCAACATTATGATTTATATAACCACCTCCACACCATCTCCAATTAGTGTGAGGTAGCTTATGTAATTTAATTTTTTTTTATTGCAAGTCATTCAGACATAAACAGAGGAAAACATCGTGAGGAAACCTGCATACGCCGAAGAAGAAATTCTTAGGCGCATGTGGAGTCCACCAACCCGCACTGGGCTAGCGTGGTGGACTATAGCCCGAACGTCCTCGTTGATAGGGTAGGCCTGAGCCCCAACAGTGGGGACATAATAATAGGCTGTTGATGATGATTCAGACATAGTACATTTTAGACCCTCGCGCTTTGTATTCATTATTAAAATATATATTAATATATATTATTATTCTGGAGTATGGGTATCAAGTGTGGAGCCCCTACTTCGAGAAAGATATCACCCTCCTAGAGAATGTGCAGAGGCGAGCTACAAAACTACCGCATGCACTCAAAAGACTCGAATATGATGCTAGATTGTCGCGCTTGAACCTTACTACACTTAAAGAACGTAGAGATAGAGGTGATCTAATTGAGACCTTCAAGATTCTGAGCAACCATTACAACTCATCTGTCATAAGGAACATATTTAACCCTAACCCCATAGAGAGACTGAGAGGGCACAACTTGAGAATACAAAGAGCCAATGCACAGCTGAACCCCTACAGAAATTTTCTAAGCAACAGGGTTGCATCCAAATGGAATAATCTGCCAGAATCTGTTGTATCTGCCACTTCCGTAAACATGTTCAAGAACAGACTAGACAACTTTCTCAAATCTAAAAAGACGCAATAAATTAATATAAATTATGAAAGCAAGTCGACTGCTGATATGGAAGCATCAGCTTTAGCTGCCTTTCCATTTAAATAAAATAAAATAAAATATTATTCACGGGTTTTACACGCGCGACCAGCAAAAATTATACGTGTATACATACAAATATACTAAACAGTACGATTTTATTTTGCACTCATTGCAGATGTCGACGACGTCAAATTTGTTATCAACTTTGACTATCCCAGTAACTCTGAAGACTACGTTCATCGCATCGGAAGAACGGGACGAACCAATAAAACTGGAACGGCGTATACCTTCTTCACGCCGTCGAACTCTGCTAAGGCTTCAGACCTGGTTGCCGTCCTGAAGGAAGCCAAGCAAGTTGTCAACCCGAAATTGCAAGAACTGACTGAAAGAGGGGGTGCCGGCGGTCGTCGTGAGTTCTGTTATACCTATTGTCCTTTTCTCTTTGTCTCAATAGCGTTGTACGCCTATAGCTAAATCACTTCAAAAGCTGAGAGCACCACGGCAAACACTGCGAGCATTTTTTGACTACATTTTAACCACTCTAAAGACTAATATTAGCTAGCGATTCAATCATATCCAATAATTATTTGACTTACTGTTACCTACTAACAATTATCGTCAGGTAAAAGTCCTAACTCCTTTTAATGGTTGCTCTGTTATATGGAACATCCTAACAGGAGATGCAACACTTACCCAATTATTGTTTAAGTGATTTTTGATTATGTTTAGGTAATCGCGGCCGTGGTGGCCGATTCCGTCGAGGGCGTCGCTCCCGGTCGCGCTCGCGGTCCCCGCGCCGCCGTGACCGCCGCACCCGCTCTCGCTCGCGCTCCCGCGACCGTCGCCGCCGCCGCCGCAGTTCGTCAAGGTCGTCAAGAAGCAAGTCTTCCAGATCGTCGAGGAGTCGTTCGCGTTCCCGTTCCCGCTCACGAAGCCGATCTCGCTCAGGCAAGTGCAGCCCGCAGAAGAATGCCACAAATGCTGTGCAACCTGCACCTCAAGCGCTACTGCCTACGCCAAAACCGCTCCTACCCACACCTATTGGCCCACAACTCCCTTCAATGTCCAATGTCAGAGGACCATCGACTCCTCCTTTCCGCAATGACGTTGCTCGTTCCAATAAAAATGAACACCCCCAAAGCAATACCAATAACACAGAATTAGCACAACAGCAACCTCAACAGCAAACCGATCAAATTCCGCCTTTAATGGCAATTAATCCGCAGATGAATATGTGTGTTCCTCCTCCAATGAATGGTCAGCCTTTCGTTATGCCTCCATTCTTTCCTACCGATCAATACAACATGATGATGCCAACGTTCGGCCCCAACCCCATGCTCCCCGCTGGAGGGTGGGCGGCACCCCCGCCGCCTCCACCTCCACCTCCTCCCTCTGAATCCTCGGCTGGCGGGGCTCATAACTATACTCATGGCCATCGCGGTTCGGGCGAAAGTGGACCTGAGTCAGATTCCAGAAAGCGAGGAATTCGCTCCGGTGGGCTCGGCGGTCTGGGCTCTCATAACCAGGGCTCTCACGGCTTGGGCGCTCACAGCCAGAGCTCTCATGGCCTGGGCTCTGGCGGCGGCCTCGGCTTCGGCGGCGATCACGGCTCCGGTGGGGGTCTCGGCTCCGGTGGGGGTCACGGCCCCGGTGGGGGTCACGGCTCCGGTGGGGGTCTCGGCTCCGGTGGGGGTCTCGGCTCCGGTGGGGGTCAGGGCTCCGGTGGATATGACGGAGGTTTCGGATCCGGTGGAGGCCTGGGCTCCGACGGCGGCCTCGGTTCTGGAGGCCGTGGCTCGGAAGGTGGCTCGCGCTCGAAAGGAGGTCGCGATCGTCGTCGTCGTGGAAGACGCACTCGCGACGACGAGGACGACGAAGGCTTGAGTTCCGGCGGGCTCGGGTCCGCTGGACTCGGCGACGGCGGCCCGGCTGCCGGCCCCGGCTGCGGGCTCGGCTCTGGCGGTCTCGGTGTACCTCATGGGAGCCCAATGCCGCGCATGCTCCCCCCTCACACCGGTGCCGGATTGGTGCAAGGCGCCAATTTTACAGCGTTCGGCTCCTATGGATCCAAGAATAACAACAAAAGAAGTAATAATCAAGGAAATGAATCTAATGATACCTATGATGCCACTGGATATAACAATGGCATAGAAAGCTATGGCTTGCAAAACTCAGGCCCTGGCAGGCCTTATGATGACGGTATGATACAGAATCAGAGCAGTGCGCTGGCAAATGGCTCCATGGGGTACCACAATGACCGCCAGAGGAATCGCCAACGACGGTGAACACAACTGAGGTTTGTTGTATTCAAACCAATGCCAATCCACCATGATAACAAACACAGATAACACCCATAACACAATACACATATAAGCAGTAGCGTAATTCGGCGTGTCCTTGGATTAATTCCAATTGTCTACTTTCTGTCGGTACGGCACGGCGAGTCGACCCGAATAGGCTTCCATACTGTTGTCAGCCAATCCAATCTAGCGGGCCGTGTAAGTGGACGCCGATTCGGGCGCTTGTACGTCAAAATATGACCTTGCTCCGATCTGCAATTATGGCTTGTATCTAAACGAACTACACACTGATCTAATGCGAACAAGTCTTCATTGTATTGGTACAACATGAGACTATCTGATAGATTTTTATAGATAAATTTATTTTCTTACAGAAAACGGACGCAATGGTGACGCTCACCGACGCAGGAGGCGATAGGGCGTGGTGAAATATTTGGACTTGAGAACAAAATTCATTAGACATATAAGTTTTACACTTATCTACATAGAATTTCATTCCATGCCTGTATTTACTAGCGATGTTTATGATAACAGTTGTGATATTTTTGCAATAACATTCGGTCGGTAATTTACGTTTGTAACTTTGAAATCAAGAAAGTTGCGCGTAGGCCAACAATTATAAGTTTACTTCACTCATTATCACTGTAACTTTATGTTGTTTCAATCAAACCAAGAATTTAATAAATTTTAACATTGATTTATTACATAGCCATCAGTAATTTTAAAGTTTCACATTGTACAATAAGGCCATGTCATGCATGATTATTGCAATATGCTGTAGAAAACCTTTATCCAGGATGGAAGTTTCGCTTTGTATTAGTAAATATTTAGTGACCTGTCTTGATAATATTTTAGTATCCCAGTCATTTCATTTCCGGTGTTTGTTTTATATAAACAGTATATTAAATTTATGGTCAGTTGAGAACCCATAGTACAGGCTTCGGCCTAATTTGTAACTAAACAGCCGTGGGAATTTGTCTAAACCATTATTATTGTCTTTTTTTCCAACTGGCTCCGATAATTCTTCTAAAAAAGTATCAACACGTAAAGTAGCTTTTCAGTAATTATCCTAGCATTAATTTAGTACATAGTCTTACAACATAATATATGTATATTCAGTCAGTTATTGTTTTACACACCTTGCTACTTTAAGATTTATATAACTGATCTTGATTACTTAGGTGAACGTAGATTTGAGAAGTGTGGTGTGTATGAATGTACCTAGTTATAACTGCTTAACATATTAGTATGTTATTTTACAATTAATTATTTTGACAAGCTGTAATTCTCATAAAAGCGAAAATAAAGAAGGAAAAATAAACTTAGATTTTCATTTCATATTCATTTATCATAATATCCTGACCAAAAAACGCTTATTCAGGATCGCACTTATTATACCTATTATTTCTTTGCTAAGAGTCAATTTAGTGCGGAATAAAACTGATTTTATTTAGCACTAGCTTATGCCCGCGACCTCATTCGCGTTTAAAAAGATGGCTACATGACATACTATTGAACTGTGCATGCAATACTTCAAACAAACCAAAACCAACCGACCATCCCACCGACCGACCGACCAACCACTCGCGAACAAACCAACCAAATAACCAACCCACGAACAAATTTTCACAATAATACATTTTGTGGCCGCTCCTTTTTATAAATCCCAATACCAAATAGCCATAATCGTGTCCGTTCACCTAGCGTACATAATCACACGCAGAGTAGGTATTAACTATCCAACAGTGAAAGAATTATTGAGATCGGTTCTGTAGTTACAAAGATTAGCTCCTATACATACATCCATCCATCCAAACAAACTTTACCTCTTTATTATTAGTATAGATATCCTACCATAAACCAAACGATAGCCCGATGTAAAATACACCAAGCGCCATCTATTAACAAACTATAAAACTAATTTCCTTTGATGAAACAAATGAAAGCGCGGTGTAAAAATGGTGCGCGGAACAGTGAAAGAAATTTTTGAAATCGGATAATTTTTGTTCCCATACAAACCTTAACACCCCTTTAGGGTTGGAATTTTAAAAATCCAAGTACACCAGTTTTTAAGTCGGACCACCTGCTTTCAAACAAAAAAACCCGTGTCCGTTCACCTAGCGTACATTCAAATCGGACCAGTAGTTTCAGCGTGATGCGGGCACAAACAGACAAGAAATTCTTAGAAGTGGTTTGGGGCCTAAATAACGTATTCCAAAAAAAATTTTTAAATCCCTTCAATGTACAGATTTACTCCCGCCCGTTACGATTTTATAAGTAGTATAGATATCTTCGACTAAGCTCTCACGACTCTTCTACTGACTAAAGACCAATCTAAAATCCAACGGGCAGCGAACTTCAAATTAAAGTTCGCTGCCATCGGGTATAGTAATCAAATAGTAATAGAGGCTACCTATACATCTAGTTTGTAACCATGACTACATACTTGTTTTAAATGCAAAGATGCTTTTGTTTGACATCTGTGTCAAATTGTTAGAATATGAAAAGGATAAAATAAAGCATCGATGACAAAATATTTACAATAATTTTACGTTTGAAAAATTTGGAGTACTAATGGTGTGTAGTAAACAATGAGCTTTTGTGTAGATTTGGTGTCAGAGGATTCTTTTTATGAAAATGCTACTTTGGGTGTGACTAAATTACTTGGTAAGCTGATCTTTTAATATCATTTCATTTAATAGACTAGGATAAATGACATAGATCAACATGTAAACTAGTAAGAATTAGCTTTATGTTTTGGCAGAAATCTGAATCCTTCTGGTACAGGACCTAGTAACATCTCACTAATTTTTATCCAGTCTGCACAGTTTCCTGAGGCCATAAGTGTTTCTAAATCATCTCTACCAAAATATATTGGAGGCCTTTCATTTATCTTTTGTGGTGGTTTTTCTAATAAACCCACTGGAACATAACGATATAAAAATGACAGCCATTCTAGCAAAAATCTTCGCGTATTTTCCACACCTTGGGTATCAGAGCCCCAATGTTCTAAACCATAGCCTGTATATTTTTTTAATATTTCAAATCTCTCTTTGCTGCTTATGTCCCACAGCCTTTGCTCCTTTATTTCAGTAAATATCCAAGGCTTGATCAGTGCCCCACGTCCGATCATGACTCCTTGAACTGTGGGCGCCATTTGTCTTCTTTGAACGTAATCATCATAGCTTAGAATATCTCCATTACCAAAGACTGGGCAGGGAGCAGCTGCTTTTGCACAAGCTTCAATGTATTCCCAGTCTGCTGATCTAGTATATCTCGCTTCCCTTGACCTGCCGTGTAATGTTATAAGTGATGCACCCCATTCGCTCACTTTTGGGACAATAGTGTGAGCAATTTTTTTGCTTTGGTACACCCCTGTTCTCATTTTTATTGTGAATGGCACACTGAGTAATTTGGAAGCACATCTTACAGAAGCTTCCAGTGAAGGCAACCTGTGCATCATGCCACTGCCTCCACCTTGTTTATAAATCAAGTCTATAGGGCATCCTAAATTTAAATCTATAAAATCAAGTTCTGTTTTCTCTTGCAACAGCTGTGCAACTTTGGTAATAGTGTATACATTGTTTCCACATATTTGTGCCCCAAATAAGTCTTCAGATTCATGCCTTTTGACAAGAGCCCATTCCTGCTTCAGCCCTTTGAGTAATGTTTCACATAAGGCCATCTCTCCGCAGGTGATGTCAGCACCAAATCCTTTGCAGATTCTACGGAATGGCAGATTACCTACTGTAGTTAAGGGGCTGAGGTATAGTTTATCTCGCCAATCTATTGTTTTCTTTTCCTTAGGCAAGAGTTTAATCAAATCTTCATCAGTGATTGCACCACATTTTGAAATATTTACATTTTCAGCTGCAGTTGGAAGTTTTTTGTCTCCATTTGTTTCTTTTGATTCACAAGAAGTCTCAGGGTTTAGCAAATCTTTCTTTTCAGTAGTACTTTTTTGATCATTCTTTTCTGTGGAGTCAATATTTTTTTTATTTCTTGTGTCCATTGCTTTAACTAATTTTTCTGCAAAATTAAAGTCGTATTTCTTCTTCTGTAACTGTATTTGAAGAGATGATTGAAGTGTGTTTCGGATGTCTTCCTTCCATTCTTTGACTTTTTCTTCATTGACTACATTAAAACCCTCAGCTGTGATATGGCTTGAGCCATAGCGGCAAGTAATGCCTCGCGGGCACCTGCCGCGCATATTATATACATGACATTTTTCACCAATATCTGTACGTTTGGATTTTAGGTACTCAACAGCATTATGGATAAATTTGCAGTTATTAAATTTGCAAGGCACTAATTCTTCAGCCGTGGCTAAGTTGATAATGCTAGGGCAAGGTTTATTCTGTATATCATCTTGGAAAGTTTTGGGTCGGGCTTTATTCTGTCCCCTATTTTTACCTTTGTTTTTAGTGTTTTGACTACCACTATCGTCGCTTCTAGTTTTCTTATTTTCAACATCATTTGCTTCGGGATCTGTCTCATCATCTAACTTTCGTTTCCCGAGTAAATTCGTGTTATCTTCATTACTAATTTTATTTGGTCTTTGCAACACGAATTCTTTCTTTATAGCACAGACACCAGCATTTAAATCAGCCATTATAATGTTTCTTTCTCAAAAATTAGCGAGAAATAGTAGGTTATAAATTTGTCACGACTCACGAGGCCGGTTGACATAACAACTTTGTTTTTTTTATATAGTTTACGGCCAATTGGAAACAAGTCCTTATAGGCCAAACCGTAGTATAAAATCACGAATACATAAAAACGCAGCACGGCCTCCAAGGCACAACTAGTGCCATTCGGTGATCCACACTGCAGCTAACACTTCAGTAAACTGATAGTAGATTTAATGTCGGTTTAAAAAGTGACAATTTGGAACAATCCGGTAAAGTCGTTACACGCTTTTATTTAACTATTCCGCATAATATACACTTTAATAGGCACTTGTTGCTTATAAAACTATCACAGATGTACCAAACCTACTATCAGTTTAGTGCGATACTAGCTGCAGTGTGGATCACCAAATAGCATTAGTTGCCGGAGGCCGTACTGCGGTATAATGTATTCGTGATTTAAAACTATGATTTGGCCTATAGGGACTTGTTTCCAACTGGCCGTTATACCTATAAAAACAAACAAACCAAAGTTGTAAAGCCCTTGCATTTTTTAAAGTTGTAATTGCCATACTCCTGAGTCTGTTTATAAAGCTACCTACCAGTGCACCTGTACCTACATGGTTTCCAGTGCTGTACAATCCGTAGCTGTACTATGTATTTACTAAACATAATTTTAGATTTGTTTACCTTGCCAAGGATAAGTAAATAGATGTAGATAACATGATTTTTTTATTATTATTATTATTGTATTGTATATTTTATTTACATTTCAGAGTCAGATCCCCGTATATGCAACGTAAATGTAGAACGTAGGTCACCGTGCGATCGCGTTTCTCTCTCAACTTGGGAACAGCGACACTCTGCCGTACTTCCCGAAGACCTTCGAAACTTCTATGCTTCAAGCGATGGTTTCCAACTTACATGGCATTATAAATATTCGGGAAAGTACCTATTTACATTTAATGATCGTAGTGTGGTTTTTTTTGTGTCAAAGATTGAATTAGTTTCATGATTGGGATTTTGTGTAGGTAGGTACTGTTATGTAGGTATGTATCAAATCAAGTAGGCACCCTACGAATAAGTAGATCTAGTAGCGTTGATTAAGAATCTCCCTCTACGCCTAGTAGGTAGGGAAAAATGATGTGGGTAGTTAAATGTACACTGCCACAGAATAAGTAATAGCTTATTTTTTTTTATAATGGACGCCTGACGGCGAGCGTGATCCACAAGTCGCTTCAACGAGCTATGGAGAGTGCTCGAAGTTTCTTTGAAGGTTTTGGTCCGTAATGAGTCCGACGGAGAACTAAGGTTACTGACATAGTCGAAAGGATTATCATGCTAAAGTGGCAGTGTGTAGGCCACTCTGTTGCAGAACCAGCAGGTTTGACGGCCGTTGAGGTAGACGAGATCTGCCGTGGAGACCGCGGACCGGTACGCGCACGCTATCTATTACTTCTGTGACGCTATGACGCACGCGACCTAAAGGTGGCCGGAAGCGGCTGGATGCGGAGGGACGGACAGTGTGGTGGCGTCCATCGGGGAAGGTCTATGTCCTGCAGTGGACGTTGAAGGGCTGATATGATGATGAATCATATTCCCATATAACGAAATGTGGTCATATAGTCCTCGTAGACTTTTTTGGCGGTTGCGTGAACTTGGCTGATTTCTGCGCAATGACTAATTTTAGGTGTCAAAGGGGAGCTGTGCGGGGTTTCACTAGAGAGAGGACATTCATTCAATTTCAATGTTTACGCACACAAAGATTATAAACACTGTTAGCTATGTGGAATCTGTGACTATATTCATTCGGCCGTCAAAAAATTCTACGGGGACTATAACATTACAGCGGACGAGATTCTCCCGGTGGGATCGATCCGTGTGAACTGCCTGAACGCGCTGTGCCTGTCGCCGGCGCTGAAGGACCTCCTCGACTTCTCGCTCACGAGGCCGCCCTCCGGCCCGCGCCCGGTGCTCAACCCCAAGAGCAAGGTCTTCGAGCTGGACACGTGCAGAACTATTGGGAAGGTATCACGATGTCTTGTTGCCACTGCCAATGATCTTGGGTTAAACAAAGATAGGTACATAATACTTGATTAATAGTCATTATAGGTCATGAAAAGAACGACTGACTGTTTCTTAAAACGACGATTTAAAAAGACTTCTCCAATGTTTGTATGAGAGTACCTAATTTAAATTGAATCAGCAGATAACAGTAGGTACGTTGTCTCCACCCTCGATCACGATTAGTTGTGTGGTGGCGCTGCTGTCTATGTAAATACTCATAATTTCCGGACGCAGGGATGAGGTATCTGACTTTCGTGTCAGTATGAACTTAAGTTGATGACCCACCCTTTTTGTTGGGGCGGGCCGCGTACCAGGACGTCTTCCTGGCGGATGAACCGAATAACTGAAAATATGGCGAAAAGCAATTGAAGAGTGCAGCAGTGAGAGAGTGAAAGGTCCTTTCAACTGAGCCAACCGTGTTGTATTGCCTTGGTTTTCTCCGTACCTACCTATACAAATGCATTGTTTCATAGGTGTGCTTAGTTTACACAGGCGGTGCGTGGTCGATTTGGCTGGCGACCCGCGAAGGCGCGTGGGGCTGGCTGGCGGACTCCTTTACGCACTATTTCAGGATGTCTCTCGTACACCTGGGTCTGCCGGGCTGGCAAGCCAGCTTTGCCAATTTGCCACTAATACCTTGGGCTGAGGTAATTTCGTCTGTATATTAATTTTGAGTAAATGCGATGAGACGACTGCTCAGCTATTTATGGTATTTCATGTTGTAGCAACTATTCCTTCTGTTGGCACCACACTTGCTGGAGAAGGACGAGGCAGAGTTCCCCGCGATCACAGTCGGTGATAACATCCTCAACCACATCGATCCGAACATATTCAAGACATCAGTGCGTCATCACAAAAACGCCACACGATCAACGAACCAGTAGGACCTTCGTTCGCTGTAAGACAATTAACTGAAATAAACTAATAAACTACAAATAGCAGTATATTTTATTTTATTGCAGAATATTGACAAGTGATCCAGATAAGCTAAGAGAAGAGCGCGAAAATAAAATAAAGCAATACTGTTACATACAATGTATATTGAATATTCTTGATACAATAAAATTTATAGCTAAATAACAAAACAAAATGGACGGAATGTGAGATTCTTATGAAGTAGTACCATAAGTGATGTAGCTTAAAGTAAATATAGTATGGTATGACCAATACAAGCGTCTATTAACAAAGTTTGTCGCAAAAAAGAGTAATACCCGAAATCCCCGAAATTCTGCACCAAATCCGAAATTGACATCGTCTGTTTCCGTCCGTCTGTTCTGCTTTATTTTAACCATGTATATTATTAACAGTGCTCATGGTATAATTCTACATTTGTATGCATAACAGAAGTTCGAGTTTTCGTTATGGGAGGGCAGACCGAGGGCAGACCTATAAATTGGTCCATTTGCAATGAAATGAAATTTTTTTCAACTACATATTTATTGACGTTGCTAGTTCACAAATGAAATGTAAGTGTTCTCTGAACATTTATCAAGTTAAAACAAAATAATGAGCGCTATTATTCTTGTTTAATATCTAGACTAAATCTAAAATATGTGATTGCGTTTTCATGTGATGTAATTAATTAATGTCTTTGCAACGCAGTAGGCGTGCTTTAGTACACAAAATACATAAAGAGAATACTTTTATAAACGCACATACATGTCATGCAAAGAGAGATCTACCGAAGTTTATCTTACTTTAAATACAAAAGCAGCTGCCAATCCTTAAACCTTAGTAATTATAAAATCTTAATAACTATAAACACTATGATAAGGTGATTTCTTGTGAACCAGATTTATATATCATAAAAATAAATTACATCTAATTTGATTTAAATCTTTTCCTCAGGTGGGACGTTAATTTTGAACACTATTTTTTGTGTGATGGATAGTAAATAAATGCTAGTAGAATTATATATTACATAATCGCTACTTAGACAGTTGTAAACACAGATCTAGAGGTTGTAAATAAATTGTAACTTCATAAAAATGATAAATACGTATAGCATAGCACAGGTTTGCCAAAGCAGCAGTGGTAACGACATAATATTACGGAGATGTTGTGAGCTGGGTTCATTTCCCTGTTTAAAACACCAGCTTGAAGTTAATATCTGGCACATTCTTTACAATCTCTATTCCACTTATATTACACATTCGTTCGTTACCCGCAAGTAACTCGTTCAAATAAATTCGAGATTATTTAACTAATACAAGAGCGACAATACAACCATGTGATGATTAGTCTCCTAGAGATAAGTGAAAAGTGAAGCAATTTTTACTAATACTTTTAAGTCTTATTTACTAATCATTGTATGAGATACTAATCTTAGGCCACACAGGAAATAATAGTTACTATTTTATTAGGCCTGTTAATCCTTAAATACTTCCAATTGCCAAAGATTAAAATGAGCATCAGGCAGACATACGGATTCCCAGGACAATCATTGACTGCATATTTCATTTGTTGGTCAGTTGTATTTCTTTTTGGAATATATATATTTAGAAAGTTTCTAAACTGCCTGGTATCCGTTTAATAAAAAGGAATATTCTGCCGCTAGTGGTAAGTAAAATAAAAGTGAAATATTATTAGCTATTAAAATTGCCTTAACGCAAAGTACTTAAGGTTCAATCTCACAGAAAAGGCTATTCTGTCACAAGCTAATAGATAGTGAAGTTAGCAACATAGCTGGCTGTCACCCCTCCTACACGTACTTCGAGGAGCCACCGAAGGGAGCGGTGAGGTGTTCGCGACTAGCGAAATACTCTCAAAGGCCCCATTCGCACGGATTTCATCGCGCGTTGAAAGCAATTTTTTTACGCCTACATACAAAAACAAATCACGTCCGTGTGAACTGATGAGTAGAATAGAAGCCCATATGTTCTATTTAGGAAGTTTATTGCGCCGCTTCTTCTTCCCAGCGCTAACACCTTGGAGGCGGTGGTAGATAAAAATTGACGTATAAATGTACCCAGTGTACTTACATGCAATAAAATACTTTTGAATTTTGAATTTGAAGGCGCTAAAAATCGCGCGATAGAATTACGCCCGTGCGAATGGGGCCTAACAGTCCCAGACTAGAGACAAATAAATTATTTCTTCATTGTGGCAGGACACCATTTTTTAAATTCAATTGTCACTGTTGGCAGTCTAGTCACTTCCGTTCTTTTAACCCTTTATAAGGCAGAGACGATTTGGAAACCACTTAGTTAATAAACAGTTATGGAGAAGAACATCCTCTTTTTTATATATCAGGCTTTCTTTCCTCATTCATTCAATGTCAATGAATAGGTGTATTGGAAACAGATCATCTGAAAACTCAAGTGCACTAACAGGCTGAGTGCATATATTGACCACATGTTTTTTGCCGTAGATGTGTTCCCCAGTGTTACAAACATGGTAGTGTATTTAACTTTCAGGTAGCATATCTGTTTAACTGGGGCCTTATAAAGGGTTAAACACTACTTTTCCTTGTTAATCTGTGCGGGAAGACTGTTGTACTGGCTGGCTTCCTACCTGCGATATGCTAATAAATCCAGCTGACGGGAACCCACTGGTGGTCAGTGGACAGGGAATGTAGGGCGTCCATGATTTTAGCGTAGGTGGTATCGGAGTTGTTGTTAGTGAGGTGAAGGTCGATGTATTTCTCGTACTGCCGCTCCATCCGGGCGCTGTCCTCTAGAGTCTGCTTCATGTCTTCTTCCTGGTAAGTGGAAATACAATTTAATACAGAAAGGAGAAAGTGGGCTGTTAATATTAAGTAGTTAGGCTACATAAACTAACGCGAAATTGTTTTGAATGTGGATACCGCGCAATCGTATTTTGCAGTGTATGTTTGCGCCACTCAAGGGAGGCCTTTATTACATCAATATCTTCTCCATTACTACAGGAATATAGCGAGAAAAACTTGCGGTTGTAATTTCAGATTTTTTTACCAGCAGCAGTTGAGATGAAAAGAGAAAAAATAAAATCCAATTTAGCCACATGTTTTAGATCTTTAGTGGTGGGACGGGATATTTTGTGCAATTAGTCAGTTTGGAAGGCCAACTAACCTCGTACAGCGATGCGAGCGACTCGAGGGTGCGCGCGCGCCGCGAGCTGTAGCGGATGGAGCTCTGCCTGTCGAACTACACAGCGCATGCGCACAACACGTCAACGATGCACAAAATACATGGAAATCAACTAAGAAAAAGTATCCCATAGAACCGGCGACCGTCAATACTATCGTCAAGTATTAATGATCGCAGCATAGAACAGACGCTAAAATAATAATAAGAATCAGAGAGGGACACATTACAAAAGTGGTAAGAGTAAGCTAGACAGATATAATATCTTCAATCTTTAACTACGTATAGGAATTTTTTTGCATCTCAACAACAAACCCTCACAGACAAGAAAATACTCGATGCTGTCAACAAACAACAGCCCAACTAAAATAGATAGTGTTTGTTCAGTTTGACCCCGCCATGTAAGAAGCGTCCTCTCAAATTATTGGTGTAAAAAAACAATTGCTATTTCATGCTATACGTTGAGTGCGGTTCTATGGGATCCTTGTTCTTAGGAAATCAAAAACATAAACAAAATCATAATGCATGCTTAATCCTAGGAACATTCAGCATAATCAGGAAGATAATGAATCAAAACTAATGGATCTTGTCATAGCTGTGATACGAATGCCTACTACACTTAGAATGTTGACCATAGCTACGGCATTCAACAAAAATCTATAAGTAATCTAAATACAAACATTTCAAATTATATTGGAAAAAATAATTATACATAAGAGCAAATGCTCAGTTTCTTCCCCGCGGTATATTAGTCGGCATTCCCGCGGGAACAGTAAGTGGTGACCGTCATCTAGACACAGCAATCATTTACCAGTCAGCCTTCGCCATAGAACGCCTAAATATAACATTTGCATGTAGCGTAACAGATCATGGCAAGTACGTATCATATTATAGATCTTTTTCAAAGGTATCAATAATTTAATCATGCACCGCAAAACTCGTAAGGCATTTTCACAATGTGCATCGTAATGTCTTTCAAACCAAACAAAAAAATATGCATACTATTTCCTATTTTTATTTAATGACGGTCATTTCATGCCAGTAATTTTATTTTTATTTACTTGTTCCCGTTCAATTTGGCATTCAATCTTCGATCACCATATACTCATTCAATAGTACTTTACGTACATCATGTTTTTGGGCAAAATCTACTGGACCTTCATTGGCGAAAGCATGCGTTTGCAACTACGGACCGTCGGGCACGGGCGGCACTAGCAAGTGTTCGTTACCTGCAACTTGCTATTGGACGCATAGGTGAGGTTGCGCAGCTGCTCGATGCCGGGAGCGCCGATCATCACCACGTACGGCAGAAACTCGCTGCTGTTGTGCAGCAGTTTGAGAGATTGCGGGGCGCAGTCTAGGATGCACATTTTACCTGAAAAATATAGTGGGATTTGAATTTGTATCTACTGTGAAATAGATGGATAAAAAGTAACGCCAGTCTAGTAGGTTTTTTTCCTGATTTTTAAAGATGGTTTGTTCTCTTGAGAACATGCCACCCTAATTGTATTAATTATATGCATAACATTTAACCCCTAAGTTTTATGCCTATGTTTACAATTTCTACTAGTTAACCCATGGGGCAGCTCCCCCCCACCCTTGCCCCTAGCCGCCTGCGAACACCACATTTTATAAGAGAAACGTAAACGATGACGTCACACTGGCAGAAAAAAAGGCAAAAACGAATTTGCACAAATCTTTGAAAAAATATTGTGGTACAATTTGAAGTCATCAACAGCCTATTAGTGTCCCCACTGTTAGGGCTCTCAGGCCTACCCTGTCGACGAAGGCGTATGGGCTATAGTCCACCACGCTAGCCCGGTCCGGGTTGGTGGACTTCACATGCGCCTAAGAATTCCTTCTTCGGCGTATTCACGATGTTTTCCTTCACCGTTCGAGAGCAGTCTGTAAATTTACCTAATTAAGTTTCGAGAAAAACCCCTAGGACCTCTCGATAGATGTACCCACCACGCCCCCGACGCTCCTAGAATATGAAGTTAAGCTCATTACCTTCCTTGATGATAGCGCGGATGGAGTCTAGATGCGTGCCGTACAGGTGTCCGTTGTGCTCGCCGTGCTCCAGGAAGCGGCCGGCGTGCGCGTCGCGCTCCATCTCCTCGCGAGACACGAACCAGTACGACAGCCCGTTCTCCTCCAGCGGACGCGGCGGACGGGACGTGTCTGTGGTACAATTACCATTACAATCAGGGACTGTCTTCACCGAAAATTATTACTATGCTTTAATTTCTGTGTGATGTTTTCTATGTCGCGTAGAATTTGTTGGCGGCTGAATGAGTATAGTCAAATTGTTTGCACATCGCTGACAGTGCATAAAGTCTATGTACGCGAGAAAGTGTGCTACATAGAGATGTCCAAAAACTTGAAAGTTTTATTCGGTTGATAGAATCAATTTCTTGAAATTGAATGAGCGTCTCCAGTGACCCCCTTTGACAGCTCAAAGTAGTCATTGCGCAGAAATCAAATAACGTCACACAGCCGCCATTAAACTCTACAGGGACTATACCCTTACTGATTTCGGTAGTAAACCGCAACTATTTAATACAAAAAAAAAAAAAATACAATCATTTTGCATATTTTTTCGGTACCGGTGTATGGTTGCGATATAGATTTTGTTTTATATCAAAAATTGGCCTTGAGCTAGCTTTGATCGGTGCGCGTACCGCCGCGCCGCAGTCATTATTTCAGTAGAGAAATAAATATAGGTACTATCTGTTTTGATACCTATACCCTTCCTCAAGAATGCAGCTATCAAATGCAAAAACCACTTTTCAAATCCAACAGGTAGTTCCAGAGATTTACGCGTTCAACCAACAAACTTTACCTCTTTATTATTAGTATCGATAGATGATGTGAACTCACGAGGTATAACCGCGCCGAATCTGTCGGGGTGCTCCTGTATCATCCTGTTCTTGAGCGTGCGCCGGCCGACGCCGCGCGTGCCCACCAGCGCGAGCGTGCGGCGCAGGAAGGGCGGCGTGCGCGCCACCTCCTCGTACAGCGCCAGCTCGGCGCCCTCCAGCTGCACGCTCGACCGGGACTCGTACACGAACTTCTTTTTCTTTCTCGATATCTGTCAATGAGCGCAAAAAAAGTTCATTTTTATTTCACTACGATACGATACGTATTTACAATGTTATAAGACTTGTACAATCACAGTACCTCGCTTTATTTTTGAGAATTCGCTAACGTTCAGTCGTTACGTTACCGAGCGTATACGGCGGGGATTCTTATTCTTAGACGGGGGTCCTGCACCGACTCCACGAAGACGGGAGTTTTGTGCATATACGGCGGGGAATAGGATGATACAGAAGCATGGATAAAGAAAGATGTGAGATAAAGACGCGTTTGATTTCTGTCACTAGAATATGTTTTCGTAAAAAAGGTGGCAATTTTGGAATTGACAATATATGAATTTCTATTTTATTTTGAGAAATCACTACGGGCAGATTCTACACTGCTGGACAAAGTCCATCCCATATGAACGCCACCACAATCGATATTCTACCCTCCGCATCCAACCGCATCAGTACATCGGCAGTACTTTGAAATCTTTTACAAATGTGTTAAGTTAAGAGCGACATATTGCTAGACATAAAAGTAATAATATGTTTGTGAATAAAAATAAGTTACCCGAGCACCACAGATGCTAATCTTATGAACAAAGTCAGCCTCAGGGGGCACATAAGCTTTACGCCTCTCTTCCAGTTCCGATGAGGGAATCAGCCCAACAATATCTGGACTCTCTACATGACTTGCTTGCCACCAATTTGGGTCTTTTCTGTCTGATACCTGCAAAAATATATCAAAATTAATTATCAGGCTTTCTTTGATACATTGAAAATTGTGCAAGAAATGTAATATATTAACTTACTTGTAAAATGTCGCCTCTTTTGAATTCCAGTCCAATTTCCTTACATGGCAGTAATGTGTCTTCCCTAGGACTATAGTCAAAGAGAGCTCTCATATAGCACTAAAACAAATTCACATTTTATTTCATAGTAGTAGTAAATTTTGGAAATAAGATTGCAAAGTATTTTTGTCATTTGTGGGTTTAAATGTACTTTAGTCATAACTGCTTAGTAAAAACATATCAGCAAGGGTTCCTATGTCTAAATATAGTTGCCTAATTCCAAAACTGTGTGTGAAGCTTGTCGAAGATCTGAATGTTATAGTACTAAGACAGTTTTTACAGAAAAAATAGAATGCTCGTAGTTATTTGTTCTCGAGATCAAGTTTTGTTAAATCTAACTTATAATTAAGTAACACTTAGTTTACAGATCAGTGAAAAAAAATACATACAATACTTACACTAAGTTTATTTGATAACTGCGAACTTTTCTCCTTAAGGTTAGGTCCTACTTTAAGTGTGATTCTATCACTAGGTTTTAATACGGCTTCTTTGAGCTGGTCTTCGGAGTCAATCTGTACTCCGTCTACTTCTAAAAGGACATCACCAATGGACAGCAAGGCCTGCTTAGCTGCGGCGCTGCCTGCTAGTATTCTAGCTACAATGAGTTGTCCATGCTCATCGGTTGTTACCTTAAAAAACATGTTATAATTAAGTAAAACATAACAAGAGGTTTCCCAAATGATATGGCAACCACCATGAAAGGATTATTTCCAACTCCACCCACAAAGGGTTGAAATCAACAGGCACACAGTGAAGTTGCCACAAGAGCAAGTTTATTATCAACTGACAAAAACATATCTCACACATTTTGTATTCAAATGAGTCATCAGTCAAAGATGCAATGGACTTGACTTTACACTTGCATTTTAAACAGCTGTATTACTCATGCATAAGGTTGCATGTTCATTACGCTACATTACATTAACTCTAATTGATGTGTCAATCACCAAGTGCTAATAGGAACTTTCTAAGGGTTAACTAACATCTCTTTACAGTACTTTTCCTTTGGACTTTATGCCCGTTTTATTATACGATTTGGGCAATATTATGCAGACCGATAAAAGTATAATTGCATTCCATACTTAAGTCTACTAATATTACACTTACAGTTAATCCTAAAGGCTGTCCAGGCAGCTTTCTAAGGCCCACAACCTTCACTGTCTCCACAGGCATGTCTCCGTTCTCCTCTGGACTGTCAGCTTCAGCTAGGTCTTTGCTACCTCCGTTCTGAGGCAGTTTCTCATCAATGCCGGACCCACGTTCTATCCAAATTGCGCCTATTTGATCGTGAGCAAGTATTAGAGCCTGGAATTGAAGTATAACTGTGATTAGTTTATCACATTTGTTACCAAACCAGAATACAGAAAAAATGTTTGGAATACAGTATGGTGTGTTTATTTATTCTGAGCATGTCAATAAGGATATTCATAGAAAAGTTACCCATGTACTTTTGCTTAAAACTCTTTGTGCATTGAAGACTTGCCTGGGGTATTCGAAGTTATCTAAACATAACTACAGGGAAGACAATTAAACTACAAAAAGAAACTAATAATACTACAATGCATTAAGATGTATTTTACGACTGTAAGAAAGAAACATTTGCCCTCATCTCACCCTGAAGTGTATCCTCGACAGCAATATAGCAAGTTCGGCTTGTTCAATAGTCCGTATATTGTTGCCACGATACTCACTGAGCGACCGTATCGTGTTTACGTTGCCCAAGGCTGCGGGCCGCACGATTAAGTCCTCCTCGGAATCAATCGACTGAAAAAATAACAGCCAAATAAATAAAACAACGGACCAGGAAGCCAAGCTAAGGCGTGGCACTTGCGATTTCAATTTATTGAATGAAAAATGACTATTTGGTACACTATAATAAACTAATAACACTAATTAAAATATTATCTCACTGGTACTCGATCTCAGAAGTAAAATAATTAGATAGATTTGATTGAAAAGTACGCTTTTTTAGAGAAAAGAACAAAACACACCCCACAGTTTTGTAAAGTTGGATGATTTTTTTTAATGAACGAACGCTATTTGACAGTCAACAGTGTACAGTTGTACAACTTTATACACAAACATATACAAGCTATAATTTCAAATTTCGACTGTAAAGTCATGCAAATAGAGATAAAAGTGCCATACACTTAAATAAAATATGCATTGAACCATAATGAACATATGTACACCATTGACAAATACCATAGATGAAATACTTCGCTGTCAAAATATATTTTTATTACCAAATCCCATTACTGGTCATTACCCATGTTACAAACCTAGTTGATCCGGTGGTCACAACTGGAACGAATGCCTTCACTTTAAAAGTACATTCTACAGTGAAGTATAATGTTCACCGTCAGCGACGCCATCATCAGGTCATTCAGTTATGTTTTTTGTACTGGCAATATCTGAGTCACTACTCAACCTAAGGTCACGACACAGCTAGACTGAGACAGACATATAACAAAAGTGGAAAGAGGAAGCGAGCAAGAAAATAAAGAGCAAGGGACAAGGGTAAATTTATGGTTGATTGTATTGCATCCTAAAAAGGCGGCAAAATTAAAACGCGCGCATGAGCCAGGGAAATAGCTGCATATTGTTGCGTTATTTCGATTTCGATGGCGCGAGCGCAAAAACTTTTTAATGATTACTTAATTATGAAATTCCGAAATATTGTCATTCGATACTAAAGTGAGAAGTAGTGAGAACTCAATGTAATGCAAATAAAAGAAATGGGCCAATTGCACCACCGGCCCATGTGCTGCACCTTTCCATGGCAACGATAACTAACTATAATCTTTATCTGTATCTAGAAAATTCTTACCTCCCATTTTCTACCAAAATCTGGACTCTCTACTATACTTTTCAAGAATATTAGCTCATGATTTGATAAGTCATCTTCGGGTTTCTTTTCTTCCTTCTCTAAAAACAAAAAAAAACATATTTTTATATTGAAACTGCTCAACAGTGGGGCATATTTATAAGACTGTTGGGTATCGTTTTTTAGCTCAGACCAACTGTTTATTCAATGCTCGCGAAGCTACGGGGTAAAAGTAAAAACCCGAACTGCTCTCTTTTTTCAAAAAATTTAAAATGTCGATCTCAGAGTGGATTAGAGCATTCAAGTCACGAAGCAGAGTCATTTAGAATTTAGAGATTCGACGCCGCTAGAAATACACAGAAACGTGTTAGCCTGTTGCGGTCAAAACCAAAAGAAAGTATATTTATGTTACAGTAAGTGACATTTTATTTATTTTCCTCACTAAAGTGTCTTGAAAATCTCCGTATACTTAACGGTACAACACGCGTGCGTGAGCATTGGTAGTCTTCTTCACTTCTCGGGTTCAATACGCATTGGGCTTCGCCTCGTGCTGTGCAGTTCAGCCTAGTGTAGACTAGAATGACCAACGTTACAGTGCCATTGACCCCGAGCAGCTGGTTAGGGTTGAATGAAATTTTACATTAAATATTTTAAACTTTGACCAGATGTAACTAATGTAGCACACAACAACACTATCTTACATTTCAGGAAAGTGGGTCATTGAGTCCCATCCTATATAAAAAGGAGCCATCTATGTTTGGTTAAAAGAAAACTTTTTCTTGGTCGTCAAATCAGTTTGAAATAGTTTGACCAGGAGGAAGAAGCGGTAAAACGCGCGTTGCTACCTGCGTGTAATACTACATATTATGAGGGTAGATTTCCCATCTAAAGGATTTGGGGAACATCCACAAATCAAGGGCCTACTTGACCTATAATGCTTCCGACCTCTGTGAACACATTGGGTGCGATATCTCAACGGTCCAATAATACATACGGTATAGAACAAAAATAAGGTCGAGAAAATAATGGGGAGACCGAAGTCTGCCAACAATACTAAAATATCACGAGTTCATGACATTTTACGTTTACAGGAGTGACACTGGAATGTCGAGTTCTAAGACATCATCAATATAGGTAGGTAAAATAACTCTATAATTCTCATTAAAATTTATTTTAATGAGAATTAGGGCCTCTTACACCGCTTGCTGATAAAGTCCCAGATACCCTATCTGTAGGTTATCTTACAGATAGCCTGTTTTTTTGGTTTCACAGGTATCTGATTACCTATATCTTATATATTTTATATAGTCTATCACACAGATTTATCTGATAGATTAGTTTATCACTAAGATTATTATCTGTAACAATATCAGGAAGTGGTGAAAGAAGCCCTTAGTCTTTAGACTTCGAAGTTATGAAGACTTAGAGATTGTAATATCAGGAATTAAACAGCGAATTTAGCGAAATGAATGCTAATATTTTAGAAACTTTAATTAAATGTTACGATTTTAATGTCTTAGAAATATACAGAAAGTTTTTGAAACTTGTGAAAATTATGCGTCCGTGGTGCTAATGTGACAAAATGAAATTACTCAGTCAAAAGATAGATAGTCGAAAATCCTACCATACAACCTATCCATACAAATCCTTAGAAAAATGGATTAGTGTTTTTCGTTCGTAGATTAATAATTTCATTATTTTTGCTATTATCCCACATTATGTAGGTACATATTATTTAAAAAATAGGTAAGTACCTATCGATATTTAACGGTACAGTAGTTTTCAACCGACTTTAAAAAAAGGAAGATGGTCTCAATTAGACATGTAATGTTTTTTTATCCTTAAAGAGGTTCATCCGTTTTGACTTTTGATAGAACCTTAATAAAGGGTTGGTTAAATACCTACTCTTTAATTCCCCACATACCTAGTGCGTGAGCGTGACTTATAAACACAAAGGTTGATTCAGGCCGTGGCGAGGTGACACCCTCACGCAAATCAAACTTCATTAGTTTTGTCAACGTCCCTGCTAAGTGATCCGACCTTTGGGGCGCGTCATAGGTAGGTATTATGCTAGGTATGTAACCTGGTTCCATTGGGGTATAGAAAATAGAAATAATGATTTAATGTTGATTTTGGTGCGTGTGTGTAAAACATGTAAATAATGCCTGTTCGGCAAGTCTTGTCATTTCTGACGATTTCCATATTTGAATTTTATTTATGTACCTGTAGTAGTAGATTTAAAAAGAAGTAGTGAATTTAAAAATCATATAACTTATCATTATTTTTTGGTTTTCATGATAAATAGCCTGATGTCACTTCCACTTACTAAAGTTCCATTCCGTGGTTCGGGGTGATAGCACAGAATACATATGGTGATAGGTACCTTTACTTGACGATCGTTTTAGTTTCTCTACCTAACCCTAGGTAAGGTACTCTAAGTAAGTAGGGACCTTACCTAGTTGATTCGTTTGTTCTGATTACTGTAACATAGTTTTTAATTTCTAACCGACGTTTTACCACAGTTAAAGTACAGTTTAACTGGATGCGGACAGCGCAGGATCTTACCCGACCGGAAGGACTAACATTTCAGGCTTTAGCTGCTACATCACCTATCCTTTCAGCTATCATACCTACATTGCAAATAACACTATACCTATAATTAATTATAAATAAATAATGCACTATTTAAGTATACTTAAATGCACTATATTTAAGTATACTTAACTTTTAGAATGTGGGCTACCATAAGTGCTTCTCGACAGATGAAAGGTAAAATGGTGCAAGTTTTTTGACTTTAGACAGTTTTTCGTGCCCAAATAAGCCGTTTGTGCGGTAGTTTTTCATGACGTGCGTGCGTGACTAACGATCATAACACTATACAGTTTCAGAATCAGTAGTCGCAAAAATGCCGAGAGCATTCCCGAATACCAACAGGCGAATACTTTGAGGTTATGCCACAAGATTGCATACTCTAGCTCTAATCAATCCACTAACCTTCGTCTGGTGGCTTGTTTCCGAACGCGAAATCCCTGAACCCCCGCCAGTTGACGGTGTACCGTCCGCTGCGTCGCACCATCATCGGGAATCGGGCGTAAACAAACGCAGCGCGGGCACAGGTTGGTGGAATGCTCGCTGCCGGCCGGGCAGTGTCGCTGTCCGAGGGATATTGGCAGCACTCGTGGGCCGTGCGCGGCGGCGGTGCGTGCGTGGCGCTGCCGTGCCCGTGGCGTCACGAGGCCGCCGCGGCGTCAGCTGAAAGTGCGTCACGGCAGCAACGTCGCCCAGTGTTGTACCTGGGATTGCCGTATCTGAAGTTCCAAATTGCCGTATATTGGACAATTTTAAATAAAATTGCCGTACGCCTCAATGTTTCTTTATTGTCACAAAATGAAAAAAAAAATCTTCACGATGATCGTAAATCGTGAACAGTTTCTAAGACTTTCAGATGACTGACATATTATACCTAATGACGTTTCCAGTCAAAAAGACCACTCAGTTTTATCAGATAAACTATACCTATCTATCTGTTTACACATTTTCTGTTTGGTTTGGTGATCACGGTCAATTGCACTAGGTATATTTTGATACGACGATGGAAGTGCCACCGTATTGCGTACTTTTGTTCCCGAAAATAGCCGTATATTACGGCAATTGCGATATCAAGAACGACGCTGCCGCCGCCCGCCGACGCCGCGCCGCGCTTGCGCAAAGCCGCCCGCCCTCCGGTCTCCGCCGCCCGGCCGCGGCCGCCCCGCCCACCCAATATTTCGCAATCGACTTCCAGACCGGCGACGCTCGTGCGATTGTCATGTCTACGATTTAAGAGCGAATACTACAATAGTTAGTTTGAGAGTAAATATTTGTGAAAACTGAAGCGATTAATCCACAAGGCCTTGCCATGTGTATAAGCGCATCTTACAAAGATAAACAGGGGATTTGTTTATGTCTTACAAATTACGGTCTTGATTTATAGCTTGGGATTTCAAACTGTAGTTTCGGCCCAGTCTGTGGAGATGTTGTTGTACAGTATCTATCAGCTCATAAAATTACACGCGTCTGATATTTCAAAAATAAAACACAGATAAAGGTAAATGATGTAAAAATAAGGCACCATTGGGCACCCACAGTAAAAATGTTACGACCGGACTATAAAATGTTCGTATCATTCACTTTCATTTCAATACCACATCATAATAATGTTAATATTATTGGCGTGATGCGTATTTTCTTATTAAATAAACTACAATAATTATATTTGAAGAATAATATTATTAAATTTATCTCGAAACTTATCGTCTATTTATCGACTTAATTAATCTGGACTTCGTCACAACTAAACAAGAATAAACAGATGGATGCCCTAATGCCACAGATGCCCTAGAAATTCAAGCAACGAAATCGCATTTAATTTACCTTCATAATAAGAATAAATAATTGAGTTATGAAGATACACGAGTACATTGACATTCGTTATCGTGCGAGTTACATGAGTGTGTAAGTTTTGTAACGTATGTACTGGACATTGTTGCTATGTGCTATGATTCAGATCAGAACGTATATTACCTAAGTAGGTATCTATTACCATTATTATGCTTACTAATGGAAGTAGATCCTACAAATATTATAAAGGCGAAACTTTGTATGGATGTTTGGATGTTTGCTACTCTTTTACACTGCAACGGCTGAACGGATTTTGATGAAACTTGTTCCAGTGATAGCTCATAACCTGGAATAACAATTGGCTACTTTTTACCGCGGTAAACTGTTCCTGCGGGAAAAACTTATTCCACGCGGGCGAAGCCGCGTGTAAAAGCTAGTTTTATATAATATTAAGATGCATTTCTAGTAATAATCCTAAGTAAAAGGAAAGTCCCTATAGTGCGAATCAGTTTAGTTGCTTGGGGAATACCTATATAGTCATATGCCTACCTACCTACTTTGTTCACCCAGCCCTGGTGATCCTTCAATGTTTAGTTATTGCAGGTTGTAGGTGACTAAATGTACAGCATGTAAAATCGCTTTAATATATCTTATGTATCATACTTGTCCTAATAACTATTCTGTGGTATCATGAACGTTTTTTTTGTAAACTGTACACAACTACATGCAAGACATCGATTTGTTATGTATTTCACCTACACAAGGTCCTACACCTACACATAAGGAGGAAAAGAATAACCAATAGTGGTATATGTACTACGTAATAGGATGTTTATATTTTGAAGATACCTACATCATTTTCCCAATAATCAGTCTACTTTGTTTGTAAACTTTTAGTTGCCATATCTGAAAATTTGCACCCGGATAACCTAATCGTTGTTTGTGTGGATTTTGTGTAGCAATCTGGCAATGACGTGGCGAGGTTGGGGCAGCGACCAGCGCGGGTGGGTACGTCATTTCACAATTATATTATAGCGGTCCCGATAAACTAATTTATGTAACTTTTTTACATACAGAGCTTTAAGTCACGCGCAAATGCTAAATTGCGCAGCGCGCGACCATATTATAGGTACCCAGTACGAGCTACGCGCGTTGCATACGAGGGACATAATAATTATGACGACGTGAAACCTATGAAATGTACGCATGGGAAGTAATTACTACTAGTAGTTCCGTGAGAACAGTAGACCTCGCCAGCCCTTATAAACCAAACCTAAAAGAAACCAACAAAAGTCAACTTTGGAAACAGAAAAAGTACCTACTAAAGTGACAAAAATTAGCACTTTAAAGCTTAATATTTCGCAAACGGATCCCTGAATCGAAAAATGTTTATCACACACCCGCGATATTTTTGAAAGACCCATCCAACGATACCCCACACCATGGATATCACGCGGAAAAAAATAATTTTCCATTTTACGTATGCAGTTCTATGAACATAATTTATTTTTTCAACTTTCTTAAGTCGATCCACTATTACTCAAAAACTAATAGAACCTACTTAGCCGTAATAGTTTTCCTTGTAACTACGTTATATATGCTACTGCCATGAATTTTTTCACATTTCCAGAAGCAACCGTTTAGCTGGCAGGGGGGGGGGGACACGTGACTCTAACAAAAATTACCGCTTTAAAGCTTAATATTTTGCCAACGGATCCCTAAATCGAAAAAATGGTATTCACACACCAGCAATATTTTTGAAAGACCTATCCAACGATATCCCACACTATGGGATTCACAAGAAAAAAAAAGTTCACTCCCACTTTGCGAGTATGGTAGGTACTCTAAAAAAAATGTTTTTCAAAATTTTATTCTACTCATTTTGTAGGTTTAATTAATTTATACATATGCCAAATTTTCGTCAAAATCGGTTGAAAAATGCGACCTGTAGAGAATTACAGACAGACAGACAGACAGACAGACAGACAGCCGGACAAGAGCATTTTTGGCCAGTCTCGAAACGTAGACGCTTCGCTCGCTTCGCTCGCTCGGTCAATAACACACAAGACACACAGGACATCCTAGTGAGGGGCCTAGAGTGCCCTTTGTGGGCACTCTAGGCTACTCATGTTCCAGTACTTTTGTGTGACCGTGACCGAACACCGAACTATTTAAGTAGGTTTAATTAGGTATAGGTACTGTTTCATCGTCTTTATCAAAAACTAGATCATTAAACGAAAAAAAACCGGACAAGTAGGCCTCGCGCCCTGAGGGTTCCGTACAATCTAAATTTTAAAAATTTTCGAAAATCGTTATACGTACCTACATAAGTTCGTTTTTATAAATAAGAAAATTATGAAAGTGCTTTTCTAGTCCGGAATTGCCGAGAGGTCCGGATCTAAATTCCCAGGTTGCAGGACAGTGTAGCTGCACGTGCGCCACTGTCTCGAACGGTACTTACAAGAATAGCGCAAGCTTACAACTTGACAACAACTAAATTACAGATACTAATGTGGTAATAGGTGATATTTGTAATACAGTACACTAGTTTCATACTCGTGTTACCATACAAAACATTGAAAATACCTAAATAACCGAAAACACTAAACAGATCATGAGTAATTTAAGAGTGTGATTGTTACTGTTTAGATAATTAATGTAATGATAACTATTCAGTTAGGAGCGGGCGCGTGCTCGGCGTCGATAGCAAGGGTCACAGGTTACTCTTATAAGTAGCATGTGAGGCTGTCTCTATCAGTCTGTATCGTTAGTGCCTCATGCACAGACGCTGTTTCCTACACACGCTCAAAATTAAGTGACTTAATTATCTTGAAAAATGCCGTGGACGAGCACGAACAGGTAATGAATATCTGTGACCAATTTGGAAATTAAATACGTTTTTTCAAGTTTGGAGGTTATCATTGAAATGTTTACAGAATCTATGCGAAACCTTCGAATTCTGAAGCAGGCGAGGGCCCGTCGGGCGGGCCGGCGAGCGCGCTGGCGGCCCCCACCGCCGCCTCCGACTCCGGCGGCCGCTTCGAGCTCAGCGACCACGGGTACGGCAAGAGCTCCGTGAAGCTCCTGCACGTCCATCGCGACGGCGACTACCACACCATCCGCGAGTTCGAAGTGTCCACGGAGTTGAAACTCGCCTCCGAGTCGGCGTACGTCCTCGGCGACAACAAGGAGGTCGTCGCCACCGACTCGCAGAAGAACACAGTTTATTTGTTAGCGAAGAAGCACGGCGTGAAGACGCCGGAGGAGTTTGGTGCGGTGGTGGTGAACCACTTCCTGTACATGTACAAGCAGGTGGTGGAGGCCAAGTGCAGGGTGGAGGAGTACCCCTGGGAGAGGCTGCAGGCGGGCGTGCCGCACAACCACGCCTTTGTCTTCTCGCCCACAGCGACCAGATGGTGCGAAGTGTCTCAAACTCGACATGGTCAGTTCAATAATTGTGTTACAATGTTATTTATCTGTTTGATACAATGAATATGGTTAATGCGAGTCTCCCTCTTCATTATACCTACTATACTATATAATATACTGTACTGTGTTACAAAGTATTTTGTCATTGTCCGATACAGAAGCTGTATTGGTAAGATCCGGACTAAGCGGTCTTCGCGTCTTGAAGACCACACAGTCGGCGTTCGTAGACTTTGTTCAAGACGAATACACGACACTTGCTGACGCCGCTGAAAGAATATTCAGGTACCTACCTACCTACCTATACACGACCTACAAAAAATACGAACAAGTTGTCTTTTAATTTGTTCTTTTTAATTTCATTAAGTATAATTTATTTTTAATGTTCCGCAGTACGGTGGTGGAGGCTGAGTGGACGTACGACAGCATGCGGACCTCGAACTTCGACAACGCCTGGCTGACCGTCAAAGACGCCATTTTGGACAAGTTTGCCGGCCCCCCAGACATCGGCGTGTATTCCCCTTCAGTGCAGCATACACTATACCAGGCTGAAAAAGTCGTCCTCGAGAAAGTATCTGAGGTCAGTAGCTATTTTACATAATAATTGGAGAGGCGCGAAGGGCCGCGGGTGGAAAGCATAGGGTAACTTGAGTGCACTTACTGAAAGGTAAGTATTCCAAACGGGTAAAGGCGGTGTAAAAGTGTGAAACAACCAACAATACAGTTATACCATGTACATGTTATACAGGTATACCATGGTATACCATATTCTATGTAATTTGAGAAATTTTGGCTGAAAGAGTATAAGTGTACAAAATAAAAGTAACAAATTAAATTGTATTCCGGAATATATTCGGAATAATAATGATCACTTCCAAATTCAATTAGCGCTATTAAAGGTACTATATTAACAAATAAACCGCATTGATACCTACGGTTTTCTTATAAAATGTCCGAGTTGGACAGTCACCTACCCCTTGAACTGTCCCACCCCCAAGTGGAAAAAATTTCAAATAAGAATATACCGGTCCAGTTCTAATCAAAAAACCAAAATGAAAAATACATAATGAATAGCTGAAACTATACAAAATCAACTTAGGTGAAAAATTCGATCAACCGTAATCTGATAGGCAACCATGGTCAAAGTATTTGGGTGGCTATTGACTGGGATCAGGAAGGTTCGAATCTCTTTGGTGGCGCGCGGTAGCAAATTTTTTTAATTCATGATTGGGACAGTTGAGTAGATGTCATTGATTGGCGCTTATGCTGTTAGCGTCATTTATGTTTTGGTAAACAGGCAAGAGTAAATAACAGGCACGTGACTGTACAGGACAAATTAATTTGAAAGATATAATAAATAACATGTCGACGCGTGCGCCCGATAAGGTCCTAGCTGCCATCAATCTCTTGTGTTTACAACATGTCGGAATATCAACATTATAAATGGCATTTGTAATAGTATTACTACACAATAGTTTGAAAATTATTATGCACTACTTTATGGTTTTATAAATAGAACATTATTAAGACGTCAAACGTTCATAAACCATTGTAACAAAATATTATCGTTTATTTATGTGGCTTTCGATTTCGTTGAAGTCTTGAGAGACCATTGGATTATCTGAGTTTACAGTGTCGAGACGCACTACTCCGTAAATACGTAATAGGGCTGTTTCTTTCAGAATAATTACAAAAGACAGAGAGATATAGACATATAGGTTTTACGTAAATGCTAATAGAGGGAGTATAAACTCAATTTGGTACCTAGTTTAGTAGAGGTACGGCATGCCTAATTGTTTTAAGTCTGATTATGTATCTATTGGGTTTCTATTTGCACAGCACAGTTATAGGTTGAGTAAACGTAGTACTAGTTTAGTTACTAAATGAACAAAAGGTCAAATATTTAAATTATGTACAAATGCGTCACAACAGCCGTCATTCCAACAAAAAGCAAGCGATACTTTTGGCGAGCGACTTGACTTGTAGGTCAGAGATTATCAGTTTAAGACGACCGAGGGACGCTTCAAGTTATCGCACGTGTTTGTTATTATTGCTACTAAAAATAATGATTGATGATTTTGGGTCGTCGTCGTACCTACTATGTTCTTTATCTAAATGTACTTTGAATTGAATTAATTAAACTGCAATCGGTTTGAAAACAATTTTAATTAAGAACACCTATATAATCATTAGTGAACCTTTCTATAATGCGCCTCTGTGTTTGAAGATAAGAATAAAATCATGAATAACTAGTTTTCTTTGTCCTTAGATCACGTGGATCAAGATGACGATGCCGAACAAGCACTACCTGAACATCGACATGTCGAAGTTCCCCGCGAACGTCACAAAGGGTGATCCCCGTCACCAAATTTACCAGCCCATAGACAAACCAGCTGGACTTATTTATGCGCAGCTACGGCGTAGGCCGAAGAGCCGGTTGTGACGAAGCTACGAGCGGCTACGTACCGCGTAGCAGGTACTACGATTATGTCAGCGAGGAATCTCTTCAGTTTGCTCAATTTTTTTGGATTACGTAGTAGGAAGTTTGAATGTGTGATGATGCTGTGTCACACGACGTGGTGATGGGTGGTGATGGTAGTTGGAGCTTTAAAATATGTGATTTAATGTTACTTGAAAATAACTATTGCTCCAGCACAATGATTTGTATGAATCTATGGTATTTGATATAAATTTTATATTAAAATGTGATGATATCATTAGTTATAAGTATAATATTGTAGATCACACACATTATATGGATTTAGTAATACAATCTAGTCAAGATAATCCAAAATATAATGCGTTGTGATTTATATATTATATTAATGTTTAATTCCTACTATGATTTAGATTTAAATGCCTACATTGTACAACTATTTAATAAATGTATTACCTAAGTAATTATTGAATTGATTATTTAAAAAACCTTGACAAAATTAAGGGAAATCTATGGAAATACTCTATCTACAACCAACAAGAACGAAATTATTATTTTCCACATTTAATACAAAAACCACATTGTTGCTTAACTACATTACATTTATGGACTTTACAATGTTTTTCACTATTATCCTTAATACAGTTCAAAAATTTAAAAGTAAATAAATAAAACTAACTCACACTTAAACCACGGCTACTAATTCAGAGTTGAACTTACTTAATTAAAATAACCCTAATAAAAACTTTCATAGACGTTTTGTGCCGATAATTTTGTCAGCAAGTGCGTACAGCTCTTCCACAGTCTGAAAAGTAACATTTGAAATATTAGAAAGTACAAAAGGCGTAGGAGTGGCTATTGCACATGGCCACAGAGTAATGACATGGCGCCAAATGGTGATACTTGCGACAAAATGGACCTTATGGCCTATTAAATGCCTTACGTATAACGAACCAGTACATACATACGATTCTTGGTACAATGAATAGTTTACATTATTACATACGTTATTAGTAATCAAATTGAAGACAACTGCCAAAGTCGAACTATTTATAGGATAAATGAGTACATTCAGTACATTTTAAAGACGTAATCTCATATCTACCACCGCCTTGAAGGTGTTATCGCTGTTAAGAAGAAACGGCGCAAGAATATTTTACACATAATACGTTGTTTTGTTTGTCTGTAGAAATGTATTTATATACCTATTTTGACTCGACGACATTGAAAAAATTGTTTGACCTTGTCATTCCGTGGCCTGCTCTTATTTATCTCTTTTGGCAATATATTTAGGTCAGTAAATATCTTTGTCTGTACAGATTGTCTGATCAGAGGTACGTTAGTCACCTTGGACATCCTGCATCCGTACTCCGGACAGCCAGTATCGAATCTCACCCAAATCATTCCCCGTCGGAGATCCAAGTGCTTAAAATGACCTCGAATGTATGAAAATGTCAGCCGATCCGAATTAATTGACCCCGAGTGTGTAATCCTGTACCGTTCGGACATTGGTTAACTTTCCATAGGAAAACTAAGTCCTATAAGAATTCTATATACCTGCGCCAAACGCAGACAGAAGCTGGTTAGACATATTTATAAATTGATCTGTCGGAACGGAACTAAAATTTGTCTTGCAATTTAGGTCTGGTAGGCTACACAAAGGAAACCGGATTTTTAAGATTACCTAAATCTATTCTAAAGTACTACAAATATACACGAATATGGTGGATTTAAATTACCTTGTACCGAGCGTGGCGGCGATAATGCTAACCGCAATTAATGTCGGCCAGTGAGCCGGTTGTGACCGGTTGCGTGTAAACATGGCGATAGCAGTCTTTGTGTGAATGCGATAGTTGACCGGTGTGCAGCACGTTGATTAGACAGTATTTTAGTGGTTGATGAAAGTCAGAGAGAGCATTGAACCCGCATGGACTCTGACTTGAACATCCTCCACCGCCTCGTTGGCTTAGTGGCTTACATGTTGGACTCGAGCCAGCAGTGGTCGTGAACTATGTTCAAAGAACTTCAAACTGACAACTTCAATATTGGTTCTGCCTGAGTAGTAAATCGTGAATCAAAATCGAAACCCTTTATGGCATATGAGTCGGTACACGGCTTCCTAGGTGTTAGAGAATTATTCAGAGTACCTGCTAGGTATGTATATAAATATTTATAGGTACAAATATCCTCTATTCGTATTTTATAAATACCATTTAGAATGTCTATGGAATATATTTGAACTAGTCTTCCACTCCGCGTTCTAGTGCACGTTGTCAAAGACAAATTCTTCTGCACTGTTTATTAAATCTTAATTTCATGCAAACCGTTCAGCCAGACAACTTTGGCTCGCGACTCCGCGGGACAGACGGCTGAATTTTTATTTCAAAATAGGTTTATGATTATTCACATAGATAACATGATTTAATAACCTAACATGATCTGCCTATACTATATTGTTTTTGCCTCAGGGACATAGCGTGAAGATATTTATGTATGTGTGCAGTATTATGGACCTGTGCTAGGAACTATTATCTAATCTGTGCCTGTGCGACTCATGTATCGACAGAATACACGCGTCGAAAGTGACAAAGGTCTAACAGAGCAAGATTCTACATGCAGTAGGGTCAGCCGGAGTTGGGGCACATCCGGTGTGAACCAGTTAGCCATTAACCCTATCTCTAAACGTGATGATAAAGCTTAATTTCTAACACGTTATTGAACGGTTTGAACTAATAGTTCTTAACTAGTTCAGGAGATGAATTTGGTAATAAATTGTTTCGTAGCACGTATAATAGGCATTTCTAAGTGTCTATTAGGTTTCCTAAAATATCTCTGAAAAATATTTTACCTGATAATTTTACCATCATCATATTATCAGCCTGTTATCCTCCTCCAGGGATCTCCACGACGTCCGGTCCTGCGCTAGCCTCATCCAGCTGGGTCCCGCGACCTTCACCTGGTCATGGGTCCAACTTGTGGGAGGCCTGCCTACGCTTCGTCTTCCGATTTTACCATAATTGCCGGGTAATTTTACATACTCACTTAAAATTAAATTCCGTCTAGACAGAAATCTAAAAACAAAAATTTGTCTAGGCACTAACTCACCGTCAAGTTTTTCAGCAGCTTAACGTCATTAGTCTCGTATTTCAACTGGGCATACTGCTCGTCGGTGAAGCGCACTCCCTTCTCGACGTCAATCAACTTCTGCTCCTCTAGGTCGGCGTGGCACTTCGCCAGCAGCTGCTCCGCACTCAGCTGTTCAGCCTCCTCTTCCACGTTCATGTTCTCGTCCTCATCTTCCATTGACTTGAAGATACAACAGGTGCATTAATTCATAAGGCCATAGTCTCGGCTAGTAGACACTAATTATTATGGATTCCCGGGGGAAAACCCCTTTCTTATTGGACGTCAGAGCTATTGAGGAACCTTTGTGCAAAATTTCAAGTCTCTAGGCTCAGCGATTTGGGCTGGGCGTTCATCTGTCAGTCAGTTTCTTTTTTTATTATATTATTGACTAGCTGTTGCCCGCGACTTCGTCCGCGTGGATTTTGGAAGTAGGTACCTATCTCTGCTATGTACAGACATACATCGTCTAGTTATAATTTTCCAATGGTAAAATGGATCATTCTAAGTACCTTCACCATAATTTAAGGTATACCATACCTTCAGGAACAAACTATGAACACCGTATCCAATTTGGTGAACAGATAAAAATTTAAAAAATTGTTGTTTTCACTTCTATTGCTCATAAGACTTCTCATATCAATTTTTATTATACGTGTGTATTTTTTAACTAATACAGTATGGGCAAAACCAAAACCATAGGAGATACAGGGAAACTGTCTTAGGAACCTTTAGGTATTTTTTCGTGATAACAATTTTGACATAGTAATCGGAGCAGCTGGAGTTCAGGTGGCATGCATGAATAAGTAGTAAGTTCCTGAGTACATTGCACAGTTTGTTTTATAAGAAAACATTTTATTAAATTTGACTAACTTCTGCTGCTTGGATTTTTTTCTTCCGATACAATAAAATGATTCTAACATGAAACTAAGTCGATACGCATTTTTTAAAAATAATAAAAATTATTTTTCACTGGCGTTCTATGAGAAAACATTTTATTGAATTTGACTAACTTCTGCTGCTCAGATTTTTTTCTTCCGATATAATGAAGTGATCCCTACATGAAACTGAGTCGAACCGCATTAAAAAAAATATATGCAAATTGTCTCATTTTTATGGACAACACACGCTTGACCAAAAAATTTCTATGTCATAAGACACTTTCCCTGCATCTCCTATGGTTTCGGACTTGCCTATACTGTCCCAGTTAAAAAAAACACTGATATCTCCTATGTCTATGACATCGTCTTGTTACGTTAAATGATTTATCTGTAAATGACGATAACTTTTTTCGCTGTCATCCGATTTCAATGAAACAAAGCCTATAAGTTGCGCCAGGCTGTGCTTAATCTACCTGTGAAAACCGCAAGAAAATCCGTTCAGTAGTTTCGGAGATTAGCGATTACAGACAGACAGAAAGACAGAAAGACAGAAAGACAGACAGACAGAAAGACAGAAAGACAAAAAAATTTAAAAATGCTTTTTTGTGTTCTGTTACTCTTTTTTTATCGTCCACACTCATTTTTTTATAAATTTATTCAAAGTACAGACACACGGTTTCTACAGATTTATTATAAGTATAGATGTACCCATTGGACTTTAGCCTAATGGACTTTGACAAACAAATAAAATATCGATATAATCAACATAAGTAATGATGAATGACGAAAAGCGATAACCTACCACGACAATTAAAACGAAAACAGGAGTTCGATTAAAACATCGTGCCCATCGATTGAAACATTTCAATCATGTGTGGTACATTTTGAAAGTACTAATCTAAATGTATATTGATTGTTTGTAATTGCCGGGATAATAAAATCCGAACATCATTGTTGGCCAGCTTTCTGGGCCCCAATATTCAGTTCTCCGCCTTCCTCGTATACATCCGCTTCCTTGCTACCTTGGCCGGGTTTCACGAGTATAATGTTTTTAAAAAATTATATCTAATTTTAAGTTCTATTCTAATACCATATCAATCTTCTGCGAAGCCTTAAGTTTCCTGTAGTAGTTGTCGGCTCGTTTCTTGGACGCTCTGGCGACCTCGCGGTTTACCATCCGCCAGAACACAAACACAGGGTGATGGAATAACTCTGGTGGACATTCCTTCAGCGGAGTCTTGCCGACGAGGATCAGTCGTTTCAGCCTTTCCATTTCATCGAGCTATACATAAAAGTAGCATTATTTATGTATAATTATTATTGTTACAGCTAAGATTATGTATTAGATTATACTGAGAAGACCAATGCGAGAAATTTAATTATAAGTTAGTTAAGCCGTGCTTCATAGATCTTTGGAATATATATAGAATTATCATACTTATGGACTGGGCAAATTTGCTCGTGCACTTTTTGACGTCATTGACAAATTAACAATATCAATATAGCCTGTAGTACAAAATCGTATGTGTGAGGCGACGCTGACGTCTGTATTGGTATTCATACGTTTTGTACTTTAGGTTATAGTGATTATAATTCATTTGACAATGACGTCAATATAATTGCGCGGATATTTTTCCGCAGTCCCTAAGAGAATCTTCGTTATTTCCATTAACACAAAGATTGAAGAAAAGCCACAATCCCACGTCTGTTTAATAAACGACGGCTGATACGTGATGGTATAAACGAAGTCGGGTCATGCCACATCAGTCAACTGTCGGCACCTTGATGTTTCATGTTCAACATCTAATCAAGACGTAGCTATCATGAAATTAGTAGATACAAACAATAATATCGAACCGTATAGCACTAAATGTGTAACTGTTATTCTTAGAAACAATGTGGGCCCTCTTATGAAGAGCACTTACATAACTTACATTACTAGTAATAGTAGAAGCTAGAGCAAGCACAGTACCTAAAGCTGTCAAGTTTTAAATGTGACCTTTTACTATATAGGTAAATCATCTCGAATCCTATCATATCGAAAGGTCCGGAGTTCGATCCCCGGTTGGGTCATGTACCAATGGGTTTTTCTCGAAACTTAAGTACATTTACTGACTGCTCTCAAACGGTGAAGGAAAACATCGTGAGGAAACCTGCATACGCCGAAGAAGAAATTCTTAGGCGCATGTGAAGTCCACCAACCCGCACTGGGCTAGCGTGGTGGACTATTGCCCGAACACCCTCGTTGAGAGGGTAGGCCTGAGCCCCAGCAGTGGGGAGATTAATAGGCTGTTGACGACTATATAGGTAGAAAACTTATCAGGCCTAATAAGAATTAGGAGTTTATACTCATCGACTGTACAAAAATTTAAAATTGAAGCTCGAAAATGTGTACAGATTAGAGTGCGGTAGAAGAAAAACAACACCTTCGTGGAAACGGGAAGAAAATAATTGTACTGGGTGCTCGGGTTGTAACGAACGGAGAGTTGTGTTAAAATATGGAACTGTTGTGCACAAAGTGAATGTGTGTCGTAAATGTACTCACGACTCTGGTCGAGATCCTCTTGTTGAGATTCTCCTCGTTGACCTCCCGGATCCGGTCCTCCAGCTCGGTCATGTAGGACTTGTCCGTCAGCCGCACCAGGTTTGTGCCCATGTGCTTCTCCAGGCGAGCACGGACATGGGGGTGCGCGAAGCTGTGTTCAGAAGAGACACCAATCAACCTTAGCTAATATCTTCACAGAGCATCTCGTTGAATAATCCTGATATGAGTACATCGTCGGTATACCTGACGCCACGATTTATTCGTCGAAACAAACAACGCATACCGCTTTATGTGCGGCTACATCATCAGACATCGCCCACGCGACTGGAAATTGGTTTGAGTTGCGTTGCTTATAACATAATTACCGTAACAAAATGTTCAAAGCTACCTGTGATGGTAAAAAGACATCTACATAACACTTACCACCGCTGTGGTGTTCTTTTTTAGGACTCTGTTTGGAGAACAGTAGCTGCGGATGGAGACAATGTAGCTGTCTCCCGGTAAAGTTTTAGTAGTTTTGACGCTAGGAACGCCGTGTCATAGTTGAAGCCTTTAGGGTTTGTATACGATGGGACTGGCACGGTATGGCACCACCCCCACCAGCACCACATGTACGGAATTTCATGTAGGGAGCCGTACATACTTGTAAGGTCGATCGGCTAACTAACGTTTCAGTCATATCTTACCCAACGCTCAGTCCGCGACGCTATTCAGTCAATAAGAATTTTCTTGTCGAAGTATAGACTCCTCAACTTCATAGAAAAATGTAGGTACCTACTTACTAAATCCAAAAAACTATTCATTAGCTGTCTATTGTGGCATTATTCAATAATTGGATCCATGAGGTAAGGAAGGAGTTATTCCCAACGAAAAGGCGTTAAGTGGATATGTTTCAATACATCATCAACAACCTATTAATCTCCCCACTGCTGGGGCTCAGGCCTACCCTCTCAACGAGGCCGTGCGGGCTATAGTACACCACGCTAGCCCAGTGCGGGTTGGTGGACTTCACATGCGCCTAAGAATTTCTTCATCGGCGTATGCAGGTTTCCTCACGATGTTTTCCTTCACCGTTTGAGAGCAGTCAGTACATGTACTTAAGTTCCTAGAAAAAACCCATTGGTACATGGCCCAGCCGGGGATCGAACCTCGGACCTTTCGATATGATAGGTCGCGTCTTATCCCCGAGGCCACTGACGCTGTTTCAATACAATACAATGCAATACAAATTAATACATAAGTATATATTTTTTATACAAATAAAATACATTGCACACATTTGGTTAACAGTGTGGTGTGAGGTATGATATACGTATAACTCCGAAGTGTACAGTGTAAGTAGGTATATTTCAATATATAATTTTTATGAAATAATCTTCATTTTATTCTATTTGCGCCAATATATATATTTTACGTACTCACTGTATTTTCAGCTTCGAATACATCTTGCGTATCAAAGTGTAATGTGAATGCTTCTTAAACTTACGTGACTTTCGGATGTTTCAGTGAATGTCATACGTGATTTAGTAAGGATAAGTTTACTAAATTATTTTCTTTCAGGTGATATTTTAAATAATGTAAGATTGCTAATAAATTAATATAGAAAGACAAAACAGATATGTCACAATAAATATGTACCTAGCTATATAATATATACTTTTCACTGACTCCTAGCGAGCTCGGTTTCTGAAAGACAGAATAGAATTTAAAAGCCGTATGATTGGAGCCAAGTACCCTAAATAGGTATTTATGATAGCAAAGAAGGAATTTTCTGGAAGGACGACGAGTCCGCCCTCGAAAAATCCTTTATTTAAAAAAAAATTTGGAACTGCATTCAAAGATTGAGCTTACCTAAATTAACATACCATGAATAACATTTAATTAAAAATGCTGTTTAGAAAAATTATTAATAAATTGTATCCTATGACTTTTATGCTTGTAGACAACCGTTTTGTTATTAAAATGTAAATAGGTATGTTTTCTTGGTCTTGCCTTCATCTCAATCTTTGAAAGCAGTTTCACAATTTTTTGAAATTAAGAAATAAAGGAACGCCCGCCTTACACCGTGTCCCTACAGCTACACGAAGACGTGGCTGTGTAATCGTTAAAACACGTTTCCATGACACATTATATACCTCAAATTCAATGCAAACGTCGTAGTAGAAGGTTGGACTGCTGGAACATATTCGACAATAGTTTGTACAATAAACTAAAATATAAAATCATTTCAACGAAATCTGAGAAACCAAATAAAATATTGAGTATGAAAGAGCACGTAGTAGTAAAAAGTAGAAAGTAATATTGAATTTCACTTATTTGAACAATTCCGAACAATTTGTAGGCAGTTACGACGCGCAACAACTTAATGGGTGAATAGAATAGTTCAGACTTGAAATTAAGTTAGCATTTCACATTCATTCATTCATTCATTTCTGCTTCGTGCTTTGAGATTTTTTTACAAAAATAGTATTTGTGTATTTAATTTAGTAAATATAATTATTCTTAACTATGGATTTGAAATATCAAGTGCTTTTTATTTTAATTTATACATCTGTAGTGCCTTTCGAATTGATATCAGATTTTATGGACTTCGAATTGATATCAGATTTTATGGACACCTTTCGTATTAAACGGACGTAGGTAGGTATTTTATATTATTTTAGGTGCCTACACATTTTTATCCCATTCAGTAGGTATACATATACCGAGGCACATGCTTGTTGTAGTACCCATATCTTAAGTTAATACATAAATTAATAACAATAAAGAAATAACATGATGATATTGTTTAATTATTTGGCATGAAGGTCAATTGTTATCTGTATAGGTATACTCGTAGGTATAGCAATTGTTAATGGATTGATCACTAAGTTTGAGACATTTTAGTATATTTTATATGCAAAGGTATCGTTTAATTGTTTAGATTAAAAACCAACGATATTTGTTCTAATTAAGAATGTTTACTTTTGCTGGCCTAAAATACTGCTGTCTACCAGGTAGGTAATAACCTACCCAGTTTATGAACAAACTAGACCAGTTTTTTTTAAAGCAATTCGATTGCTAAAGCATCAGCATTTAGCCTTTCCATTTAAAATGTAATAAAATAAATATAACTAAAATAAAAATTGGCAATATTGCTGCCTACACCAACTAACCTACACAATATCTCTAATTAGGTACCTACAATCTTATACTTGTGAAAATTCAAAAGCACAATTATTACATGTAGTTATAAGGTATACCTACTTGGTTTAAATCTAGAATATAGTTCATTGCCCGGGCATGCAAGTCTTCAGCACCGTTTACACATATAAGCTAAATTTAAATTACACGTGACGACATATTTACCGTCACGTCACTCGGACCAGCAACGGTCGCGGAATGTAAATACGCCCCAATTCTATATGTGCATGCGATGAAAGTGCTGTTGAATCATGCTGCACAATATATTGAAACAAATTCGAACGAACAACCAATACCGACACGTCACATGCCTGTTTAACTTCCACTGCTGAACTGTAGGAGCAGGAACGGAGGAGTCACAAATTACCTAATAAAGTTATTAGGTAAGTACCTACTTCCTACTTGTTATGCCCAAGCTGCGGGAAGACTTACCATCTACATGCCACAAGTTTTTAACATACGTGGGTGGGGCTCACAAATTATACCCACTGTACTATAGTACATTGTTATCCAAGGGGTGAAAGCAACTTATTTAAGTCCCGAGACGGGAATGGATCGAGATGGATGGGAATAGATCGAGGGACCTCTAAATAAGTCTTGAACCTGAGGGAAACACTGTGCTTTTCATTACGAATACACTGAAAGTAAAAACAAAAACATAAAATGAGTGTTAATACAAATCTCTGCTATACGGAAGTATTAACAAAACTCTACAACTCGAAAAAACAAATGAAGATCGGATTGCCGCTTTCCCGACTATTTTGTTTTTTTTCTGTGGCCGGCCAGCTATTCTGCGGTTCTGCCATTATTTTTCATTTCCATCATTGAACAAATGGTAAATATTTTGCCCAAATCTATGTTATTTTAAAGAAATAGTTGACAGTAATAATTATAATACAGTCATTAAAAAAAATATATTCTTTAATTATTACTACTTTTCTTTTATATTTACTTATCTATGTTGATTCAATTTTACATCGCGCTGTAATTGAGTGGCTGTATAGAAAGTTAGAACATGGTCCAATAGAAATGTCAAAATAGTACTAGTTTTTAAAAATAATAATTTGACAGCTGTCAGTTGAAAGCGATTCTCCCTAGGGCTGAGATGTATTACTTTCAACCCGCTACTTAGGCAACTTCAGACCTACTTTCAGAGTATGAGTAATGAAAAGTATATATTTGTGATACGTGTAGACATATGTTCAATATAGCAAGGCGACGTTTTGTTACTATAGAGTTGCCTGTGTCTTCTCCCGCGTGAAATGGTTTGTTTCCTGCGGGAACAGTTTTTACCGTGGTAAAAATAGCCTATGTTCTTCTCCCTGACACAAGCCATGTGCATGCAAAATTTTGTATGTTCTTTGCAGTAGGTACTTATACACATACAGACTTTCCAAAACACATACGAACTTGTTTTAAATAATATCTGATTGTCTGAATACCCACTGAAACTTACGTGAGAATTTAATTTTTTCCTAGGTCTTATCATTGGGAAATCTGTTTACATTTTTAAAATAGCTCATTAAATGCTTTGCCCAGCAGTGGGACACGTTATAGGTACCTACCAATTAAAAAACTAAATTATCCTAAAACTAAAACCTATATAAAAACTAAAATTACCTAAAATCATCGTGGCTGGGCGATGGACCCATGGTTCCGAGGACGCTGGCTCATTTAATTAATTGTGAGGGCGGAAATGATAATATATTTCCTTATAGGTACCATTGCACATCATCACAACAAGATGACGCGTACATTTTAAAAGACACGCCTACGCTACATGCCGCATGTCTTGTCCGTAGTAAACAACCGTATTCCCTAAAACTGGTAGCTTACCAATGAGAACGTTATTACTAAAACGTTGTTGACTAAAACTGGTCTTAACATTTAGTTTTTATTTTAGCTTCGGAAGAGCATTTTTACGAGATGCGGAACAGATAAGTATTCGGAACAAATAACTGTCGTTCTAAAGGAAAAATTATCGAAACAAAAGAAATAGGTAGATATAGAAATAGGAGACTCTAATGTGGAGTAGTTACCAGAAACGTTCTAATTTGTCTAAACTACATTTTTATTATAGTCTATGATCTAATTCTGGATATAAATAAACGCAGAGTTTCTAGAGTAATTTGGTTAGATAGATGTATTTATAGAGGGCCGTCCATCATGCATCTGCCGGGTGCCGTCATGTGATAGTTATGTGTTACGTCCGGGCGCTGCCCGCGCCGGTTACAGCCGTCTGCCCTTGATCCATCATGGATAACAACTTCATAGGTACATCATTGAGATCTGGATCACATCATAACTAATACTTATTGTGAATCCGAAAGTGAGTTTATTTGTTTGTAAGTTTGTTCGGTACGCTTTTACGACTCGATTATCCAACCGATCCCCGTGAAATTCATGCACACATAGCTTGTCAATATCATGGGTGTAGTTATTTTTTACTGTGAAACTGTTCCTGCGGGAACTCCTTCCATGCAGGCAAAGCCGCGAGCAACTATATACTTATAGCAAAAAGAAGAATGAAAACAATATAACCTAGGTACTTCTTTATTCATCAATGATGAGACCTAGAGAGCGTCAGTGGCCTCGGGGATAAGACGCGACCTATCATATCGAAAGGTCCGAGGTTCGATCCCCGGTTGGGCCATGTACCAATGGGTTTTTTCTCGAAACTTAAGTACATGTACTGACTGCTCTCAAACGGTGAAGGAAAACATCGTGAGGAAACCTGCATACGCCGAAGAAGAAATTCTTAGGCGCATGTGAATTCCGCCAACCCGCAGAGGGTAGGCCTGAGCCCCAGCAGTGGGGAGATTATTAGGCTGTTGATGATGATGATGATTGACCGATGGTCATCCATCAACATCGTAAGCTACTGTATTATTGTATCTGTGTTTTCGTTGTTCAATAAAGAGTAATGAAATGAAACAACAACAATTTGTTGAAGTTAATATAAAACCATATAACACATCAAAAAGGAACCGACCCTCAACTAGACTAGCCCGTAAGTATCGAGCTTAAAGCTGGTCTATCAAGAGATGTATTTTCTAAGCATGATACCAAACCCAGGCCGCCGTCTTTTAAGCATCCGATGGTAGACCACCACCACTCAAAGCATAATCAATGGTATGAGAGCGTCTCGTTCGCAAAATGCCACACTCGCCAAAATCCCAGTCTTCGGTCGGTGGATCTTTCATTCCTATTTGGAGACACAGGATTTGAGTGGGAGTTCTTTTGGCGGTCAAATGCGGAACATTCTGCGCTTAAACGCGAGGAACTCCGTTTTTGAATCGCTCGCCTCGCTTCGAGCGGTCGGTTCTACTGATTTTTGTATCGGATGTCGAAGGAAAATTAGTAGAATCGACCGCAAAAATATGGCTTCTGGTACATACATACTAATCGTGCAAAGCCGTGGTAAACACTAGCTAACAAAATGTTGGTGGATTTTGTAAATACAAAATCCACCAACATAGGCGTTCGAAACTTTGAAAGAACATTGTGCACGAAACCAATTTATAGGGTGGGGTCATGGACCTGACGCGATATAGGTAACTCAAGGTAGCAGAACTGGCTGATGAAAAGTGTTACGTTGCTAGGCAATAACATTCTATAAGACTGGCATTACACAGCCAGAATGTCTCTCTGAATTCATATTAATAGTATACAGAAAGCCCGGAATTGCATACAATTTAATTATGCTCCAAACACAATTCAGATTTTTTCATATTATGAATTTTACAGATCAATCTGTAAATTGTATGCAATTCTGGGGTTTTTGAATTATTATTATGAATTCAGAGGAGTAATGTAGTAGGTATTAATAAACGACGACCTAAAAAAGGTATACCCGGAAGCAACAGATGAGTACGCGAAGAACTGTGTAACAATCTGCCGAACGATATCAAGGAGTGTGAGAATATAAATGCATTTAAACGTGAACCTAAGTCACATGTCAACAATAGTATTAGTAAATCATAAGTTTGCAACTTCTTGTATCAGAATATCAACATAATTATTTTGAATAAGAAAACTGTAAACTCATATAGGTAAGTGAACATTGTTCAAAAGAGAAATAAAATTCTTTTAACCTATATGGGCCGTTTGCTGACGTCATTATTGAACATAAGGCTTCCCTAATGGTATAGGGAAGCCCTGTGTCCCATAATGTACCGTTCTGCTACCTTATGCTATACCTCTCTATTGGTAAAACCTACGCAATGGGACATCTTTTACAATGAAAAGGGTCTAAGTAAATAAATAACGAAAAAAAAACTACTGGCGTTACTCGTTCACTACTCACTGTAATATACGACTTTACTCAGTCAACTTTTAGGACACCTTCCAACATTTGTGACCATGCGAAATGGCGCCTGATGATAATTTAAGCCATCTAATCTATCATGTCCGAGTCCCTAATAATTTATGTTTGTCTATTATTTATAGACACGGGTCTATATTGCTTACTCTCCGTTATATTGGCGTTCATCGAACATTCCGGTAATAAAATTGTGTATACTTTACTGTTATTTTTCAAAGAGCTTCGATAGAGATGACGTCACGGACATCACGAGACTAAGATGTTACAATAATAAGTCTCAAGGAAATAGGTACGTTACACAATTTAATGTTCGAAAGCTTATCTCGGATAGCATTCGCTTGACCTATATTTAAAAAAATTACAATCCATAAATAGAATGATAAAGAGGTGTGACGCAAAAATATGTTTACTTGTACAATTTCTTAAACAAATACTGTGGCAATCATTGCAAAAAAATTCTCTAATGCCCACTTCGAAATGCTAATTATGTTGATAAACGTGGGTCTTATGAGCATCTGTCCAAAGCTAGCAGTAGACAAGAGATTGATCGCTTATTATAATGTCATAGGCAAGACCTTGGTCTTATCTAATTATGTTTCTAAATTGGGTCTAACAAACATTATGCAGCTAATGTTAGAATAAACAATTATCTATGCAACTTATCTCAAATGCCTATCCTAACACAGCAAAATTTATAATAATAGGAGTAAAATTAACAAAATATTTATCTTACATCGCATAAACGGGTGTGCGAATGACGCAAAGTCATATGATATACGCAAATTATTATCTTGGAAGCACTTTGAACCAGAAACAAAGCTTGTCTCGATAGAGTAAACTAACTATACGGTATGATCTGGTAAAGCTGGAATTTGAACACTGATTTACGACTACACGAACCATTTGGATGGAGAAAATACATTTCTCAGAACGATCGGGGAAATATGAGTTTGATATTGTTCAATTACTCGTAACTATTTATGTATGTATAATCTAAACTACAAAGTAATGTAAAACTTAAGATAATATCCAGTCGGTTTAGCCCTAATCTAATATCGAAATTAGATGAGTACTTTATTTTCGTTTTATACCTGCGATCACCATAGTATTGGTGATCGCAGTTTTATACCTATATATTTTTAAATAATTTATATTCTGTGCTTTTGAGGGGGTTAAATAACACAAGAGGCTCTGAATACGGAAAAAAAATCAACAGGCGGGACGATAAACTAGATGCCATACAGCATACAGGACAGTTAAGGACAAGCACTTATTTTCATTTTATTTCATAGCCCATAAAAGAAATACATACACAAATGTTAAAATTAACTGTTATTTTATTCAGACTTTTACAGTTAACATTTAAACAAATTTCTTTTGGAAAAGTTATTTTGCTCCCGCAGGTGGCATCAATCATGTTACCCACGCCTACAGTAATTTGGTAATTAATATGTTTTTGGACTTTGTCCCAGAAACTTAAAAGCAAGGACTATCACAACAAAAATACATATTAGGTGTAGTGTAAATATAATCTGTAAAGTGCGTCGGACGTAACTTTGAGTGCTTAGATAACATAAAATATTGTGATTTAATAATATTTGCCAAAGTGCACGATACGCTGATAGGCACCTGAGCGAAGACGCTCTCCTCGCGGGAAGGTCGTCCGACGGAACGATGTCATCTGCATCTGCGGCCGATCGTCTGCGGCGACCGCGGTCTGCCAGCAACTCTATCGTAGTCCAGAAAGACCCCTCCGAGGCGCTCGACGGTGTCCGCTGCATGTTGCACGGCTACTGATGACTACAATGCATGTTGTTTCCCCCGTGGCTCAAGGTGCAATGACTGCCGCCGCCATTGTACCCGCCGACCCACCCACCTGCCACACCCCATGTGCTTCACACGCGAACATTAATCTCTTTCCCCGACACCTTTCATAGCCAATTTCCCGCGCATTCACGATGAAGAAAGAACGTTTAATACCTATGAAAAGGCTCACTATGGTTAAGATTGAAGTTAATTGTTAATCGGAGTTTATAATTTCAACTGCAAGGGCAAGGCTTGAACTTCCAGGGTCAAAGTGTGATTCATGAGTTGTTTACATTTACGACTTGGGTTTTTACTAAGTGCTGTATTATGATGGAGTTCCCCTAGCCAACCCTCAAAGCCTGCCTGACTGGGTGCAACCAGCAATCTGACATGCACGGAGCTTTACAGGTGTACGCCCGGTTCAACCCAGTCACCTGGGGCAAACCCGGGTGACCCGGATGGCGCGAACGTCGCGGTCGCAACCGGGTCAACCGGATGCTCTACGAGACGACCTTCGCAGTTCCGCAAAATCTACTAGATGTTTATTGTACGGTTGAACTCTTAGCATTGAGGTTAAAAAATCAAAGGTATGTAGGTACCTAGGTGGTTAGTAGTAGTAGTAGTACATATATTATTAGTACGTCGAGATGTAGTTCTTTACGTTCTAAATTTCACTAGAACATTTAAAATGCATTGCATGATTTCTCAGATAAAGTACTTATTGTTTGGCTTATTATAAATTACTCGAAATAATTATAAAAAAATATCTAATACATAATTAATATTTTAAATTTCAAATTTATTTATTTCACATAAACTTAACTTACAGTAAAAAACCAATGCGTTATAGTTTATTCTTTTTAAATTGCAATTAAACAAATTAGATTAAAAATAATAATAATATGTCTAATGGTGTGAATGTGTTTGTTTGTAGATATGAATAGGAATAAAATGAACAATGATTTTAATCACACTAATTTATGTAAAATAGGTACTGTATTATGAAAGAGTTTCACCAAACAAAGTAACGGAGTAAAGTGTGAACTCGCAAAGCATAAAGAATTGAATACACGAAGGCCCGATTGGTAGGTACTTCTCGGCTTTATACCCAATAGAAACATTTGAACATGAAACTGCGGGAAAACACGAAAGCACGTGCCTGAAGAAGGATGTTTATACTATATATGTATTAGATAATATATTACAGTCATAAAAACAATAGATTAAATTAATATGACGTGACGACAATTTCAATGTTAAATCAACAGACAACATCAAAGGTCCCGAAACGCCAGATAAGGAAGCAAAGCAAAGCAAAATACTCATTAGTGTTGTTTTCTCGTATTTATGTTATTTTGTAATATTAAAAAAAACATAGACAACTATTACAATATTCCTTCAATAATAGTATCACTTTATAATACGTTCAAATGTATTTAGTGGATTATTTTATGAGTACGATTAGTCCTGAAAACTAAGTTGAAGGTATGGTCAATAGCTCATTTAAAAGCTTTCTGGACCTAGTACACGTAGAAATGTATTCCTATAATGAGTATATTTGAGACTAACATTTTCGACATTTCTAAAGGGAAGTAGTAACTGAACTGGTGCATGTAATAAATAGTACATCGGACATCATCATTAGTTAATCATATATAAAACAATTCTATTTAACTTAAATTTAGTGGTTAATTGCTACAAGTCATGTGACTTGCTGATAAAACTATGTAGCTAAACGTACCTAAATTCGCTGTTGCCACTTTGATAGCAAGTGTTGGTTTGTGGTGCTTGACCTCTACAGATTTTTTATGAGTTAATAAGTAGATACAGAAATTGCTATATACCATACCAAACAGTGAAAAACATGTGTAGTTACCGAATATCTGCGTCCAAAACGTTTGAAAGAAGATATATAAAACTACAAACAAGGATTAACGAAAATCGGTTACCTACAACACACGTAACGTACACGGACGAAAAGATTTGACAGACTGACTAGCTGAGTCTAGATTAGAAACTTGCAATTTTGCATAGAGGTTCCTCACATAACACAAGCATCTCTAGACTCTTCCTTTAAAAATCAGCAGAGTCGTACTACCTATCCTGCTTACGAGTGCTATGGTACGAGTGTAGTACACTTTGTCCCTGATCAGATCACAGAATAATAAATGGTACTTCCGCCCTGATTTCAAAAACCAGAAAATAATTCTTATAAACCGAGCGCAGCATTGCGTAGTGTTCTTTCAAAGAAACTCATCCAAACCATCCATTCTTCTTACACGTACAGAATACTTACGCATATTGTATGACCTTGGCCTGCCACCACCGCGGCAGGTTGGGCAACTGGAACCGTTTCATTTTCTTGTGTCCCATTTCTCCTTCCGCTAACTCATCCTCACCTTCGACCTATGCAAAAGTTATTCCTTAAATTATTAACGATTTGCTAGTTTGGCTCGTCTTTAGAACACGACACGTTAGATATCGAGTTCATAATTTTTTTATAGATAGTACTTGATGGTAGGTTTAACATACCTAAAGCGCTACTTACGAAAACCAGTAGTTTTAAAGATATTAATTTTTGAAAATTGAGTTTTATAAGGCAATTTCACCACAAACTGTGCAAAAAAAATGGATACTGAGTTTATATTTTTTTATAGACAGTATTTCATGGTAGGTTTAACATACGAAAAGCGCTACTTGCGAAAATTATTAGTTTTAAAGATATTAATTTTTTAGGTTACTGGTGACCCAGAAATGTAGTCAGACCACCCCGAAGCTTAGGTGCGAGGAGCGTAGCGACGAGCATGTTAGGTTACTGGTGACCCTTGGAGCGAACGAAGCGAGCGACAGTACATGGAAGAGGGCGCGACACGAGAGATTTTGATGACCTTTTTTAAAAGCGATAGCTGTACACTGTACATAGTGACTTAACCTCAAAAATTTCAAAAATTTATATCTTCAAAAATACAAATTTTCGTAAGTAGAGCTTTTAAACCTACCATCAAGTACTATCTATAAAAAAATTATGAACTCGATATCTAACGTGTCGTGTTCTAAAGAGTTTCCCCACAGAGCCTTTACCATCCACCAGCTTCCGGCTACCTATTTCAATTCGAGTCGGTCTTCCCTCTTGCTGCGCTGAGGTGCTTGTGCCGGTTATAACGATCAACGTGCAATCAAGCCGTCGTCGTGTCGTGCCGTATTGGACTGACCAAATCCAAACACGTGGAACTTGGTTTGAAAGTACCATGTTCAGTAAATAAGTAAAGTGTACTTACATTAATTTTAACTCCTTTTCCCTTCCCTTTACTCGCATTTCCATTTCCATTCACTGCTGTTGCGTCGGTCACTGTAGTGTCAGCCATTGTACTTAAAATTTAGCTTCGTATCAAAAAGTTACGTGTGAGTTAGTGTGGTTTTTAATTTTTTGCAATTAGATTACTAACAACTGACGATTTTGTTCAAAAATTTTTTGTGCAGGTCCCAATTTTAGATCAAAAACTTAACTATAAAATTTTGAATAGGTTGCGAACCGAAATGAAATATTTTTGAGATGGCCGTGGATGTCTTGTGGTTTGTCATGGTGAAGCCTGCCAGCCAGTGTTAATTTCTTATAATATATAACTCCTTCGTTTTAAACCTGTCCTAAAAAGTACAAACGGTCAACTTTTTGGCGGGAATCGAAGTGTAATGTTTTTTATTTTCATTGTCAGTCAATTATTTTAAACTATAAAGTATAATCATTAGAATGTGGCTGTCAGATTTTGGTTTTTGAAAAACGAACTCTATCTAGACTTCACTTAAGTCTAGTATTTGAACTTGTTTTTTGTGTCGCAAAACCCGTTTTAACCTGAGGTTTTAACACTGAGGGATATTACAAATACCTATTAATTATAATTATTTTGCTTCCATTAGTGGAGCATGTGATAAAGTTCGACTGAAATAATAATAAAGTCAGTTAATGTGTATATTTGAAATTTTATCACTTTTGGTAGCAAATAATAACTTGCGGGTTGTCAGATGTCGTCGAGTTTGGTGAGAGGTAGGCCATTGTCCTGCTGCCTACTGGTCCGCTTGGCAGCAACCCAGCGCTCTCGTATTTCAGGATCCGCTGGACCCCATTTGCTACTGGGACGGCTGTTCTCACGTATTCTCTGTGAACAAATATTTACTTATAACTTTTCTCAAACATGCCCTGAAATGTTCGCTTTTCTTTTGAAAAATGAAGACGCGAAGATACATTTATTTTATTCCAAAGATTAAAAATTAAATGTACTTATGAATACCTACTTAGTAACTCGGAGGAAGTTGTATAATGACAGAAAACACTGACAGTGTCTGATCGCTAATAATCAATCATACTGGCCAGTAGACTTTTTCAAATATTTTCGATTTAATTACTGAATGATGAAAATTATGCGTTGTTGCGTTTCCGCACTATACAATTTATTATTACTAATCTGTCTTCTGTTTGTTCCTGTTGATCTACTTTCTTGCTTGTTTTTTTGCAAACACATTTTTTTAATTTTCTCCCATTGCTTGAGAAAAGCAACATAATATGCCTAGGTGGAAACGGGGATTGTATTTTTCTGTAATCAGCTTTTTAGTTATTATCCAATGTAACTATACAGATTTATCTAATAGGTAGTTCTCAGTGCATTGGATTGGCATTTTGTTTCAACACTCACCTGCCATAAAGAGCCTCTCGACTTATATATGAGTCTGAGTGCATGTATGGGTATACAGATGACGGAGGCGAGCGCAACGCTCCATCCAGCCAGCCCCGACGCTTCACGCAACGTGTACACGGTTATGACCTGTAACGACAACTTTTGAGTCATAAAAACGTAATGCAAATCAATTTCATCCGCAAGATTGTCGGGATTCAACACACATTTTGTTCGTATTTTATTTTCATCTCAAACAACTTTTTAAATTGAAAGACATTATTTATTACTACTGAAATCTCCATTAAAGTCACTATTGTTTTAGTGAGGATGTTAACCTTAGTGAAAATCGCCGACTGACTCTAGTCGTAGGTACCTACCTACCCTGTTTTTAAGGAGGCCGTGCTGTAAACGCCGGTTTTATACGATATGATTCTTTTAAAACTATGATGGGCCAAAAATGACTTTGTTTCCAGGGCCGTAAAAAAACACTTAAAAATGTTTTTGTTTTTTAAACTTACCAGTAGAATTATAGGCAGGATGTATCTCCAGAGGACCAGCCAGAACGGCTTCAGAGGCTGTCCGGTCATGAACATCATGTCGGCGCTCAGCTTGCGGGAGCCATACGTATACACGGCCGCTATGAGCTCCAGGCCGCACACCACGGGGACGCAAGCTATGGCCACATGGGCGTCCAACAACCCAATAATATGCAAACCACCCTGTATACAACAAAGATTCAATTTCATTTGAAATACAAACAAGGTATGAGTACAGTCGACCGCACGTCAGTGGAAACACTCTAACCTTGAGCTGGCCTAGACTATTAGGGAGTTTCAATACTATGATAGACCTGCTTACACTGGTTTTGTTTCCACTGACGTGCGGTCGACCGTACCTACGCACAACAAGTCGATTTTCTTAAAAACTATGCACTGCTTACGATTTGCTTGAATATTTGCAGATACTTAATTTACTGATAAAGAAAAAAAAATACATAGATGGCGCTGTTCTAAAATGTCACCTTTGGGCTATTAAGATACCTCGGGAAAAGCTATTTCACGGGAATAACTACGCGGGCGAAGCCGCAGGAAACAGTTAGAACTCTAATATCTATAAACCTTTTGTTATCAAAGGTAATTACAACTTTTTTTCCGGTAAAAACTTGTTAAGTCAATAGGTGAGGGAGAGAGAAGGTTGTGCGGCGGGGCCATACCTTTTGTTTTTATTACAACGTGTAAAATTGATAGAAGTAACGGTTTATGTCATTTATGCAATAATGTAGATAGGAAGGGGTGAATGAGTGTTATCGTAGATGTACTTATAAAAATGCTGGAAGAAGAATGTAGAAACTTTAACCATTCCATAGTCACGCGAGCACATTTTCGAGCAACTATGTTGCTTTTTAGATAACTGAACTTATATCACAATAGGTACCTACCCGATACTTGTATCCAAGTACCTACTTACATATTTATTTGCCAAGCAATAGTTGTATCCATTGATAGGTTGTAGTACAGTTACACTGCTGGGAAATTAAAATTTGGGAATAGAATTTGGTATTTGTTCGAGTTACGATTATTAATTTACGTACTTAAGTGTTTTTAAATGAACAGATCACTTACCTTATATGAAGTTCTTTATATACCTATACATCTAAAAGGACGTTTTGCCATCAATTTCAGTCCGTGGCAGTTTGATACTTACAATATTTATACGACTTACGCCATTTCACCAACTGCATCTTATATGACCACAATACTTACCTTTCTAATAATAAAGAATGCAACTTAATAATGTGTATCTACATAGGTATATTAAGTGTATTTAGAGGAAATTGAAATATAGGTACCTACATTCATATTTGTGAATTTCTGAATTGGACAATAATAATAAACCCTTTAGGTATACTTACCTACTTATCAACACAATCTGACTCTTTTTTGCAATACTTGAAATTGTTTTAATAATAAAAAACCGGACAAGTGCGAGTAGGACTCGCGCCCTAAAGTTTCCGTGCAAACAAAATTTTTAAAAATTTCGAAAAATATTTAATACTTACTATATATTTAATACTTTCAGATTGGACAAGTGCCCAATCTGAAAAACGTCCAACCTGAAAAATGTCCAATCTGAAAAATAAATAAATAGCGGTTTTTAAGGTTCTGTAGTATAAAATGTGGTTGGACGTTTTTCAGATTGGACATTTTTCAGATTTTGGGATGTAGATGCACTTGGCAGTTCGATAAAAAATGACAGTATGAGAACTGTCTTTTATGTTACAGATATCTTTATCTATACTTAGATACAAACCTCAGTATTACATACGATTGAGAGGCTGAAAAGTACTAAGCACATCAGAAAAGTGATCAGCCTTTTGCGCACACGCAACGTTGGGAATTCGTCCAGCAGACCGGCTATCACAGCTTCAATAGTGACAAACTGAAATCATGAAAAGTATCTTAGAATCTGCTAAGACTATCCTATGTTTGGTCATATCATTTATCTGAGGATAACGACTTGTGGTCAGAATTTCAAAACACGAATGCTCTATTGAGAAGTGCAATTTTGCATGGTAAGTCGGAAGAAGATTTTTACCTAAACCATTCAGAACTCGTGGCCACCACACAGCCCATGTATTGTTACGCAGTATATAACAAACTGACTTACCATAGTATCAATGCCCAGGAAAAACAGCATAACGAAAAAGGTAATAGCCCAAAAATTGGGTGCTGGCATCATGGCCACAGCTGCGGGGTACGTGACGAAAGCGAGGCCCGGGCCTGCGGTGGCCACCTGGCCCACGGGCACACCAGCGCGTTCCGCTGCGAAACCCAGCACAGAGAAAACAACAAACCCAGCCCAAATGCTCGTACCACTATTCACTAGTGGTATTATTATTGATGACCTGAAAACGAGACAAAAATCGCTAACAATTGATTGATAGCTGCATGACAAGGAACAATAACGAAGTTCACAAAATTGAAACTGTTCATTCATTTCAATAAGTATGCTGCAATAAATAATCACATAAAACGAAAGCGTATTTCGTATAAAATGTGCGGTCTCCGCAAATTTTGCAAATATTTCAGTTTTCTTGAAATAAAAAATAAAGGCGTTTTAAAAATTTTTTACTGAAATTTCCTTTGCCATTGCACGGAGTTTTGACATTGTCCTAAGTTTCAGATCAATTGGGCCCGCAATTTTCAAGTCATCTATACAGCGACAGGCGGAGAAAAAGCGTCGCTATCCGATTTGACGGATCCCTAAAAAAGTACCTCAAATTGTTATAATGGAATCTGTTGAAGCTGGCCATGCTGACCAAACCTCCCCACCCAGGACCAAGGGAATAGAAAAGTTGAGTAGCAGCATCTGCCCAAACCTGAAAACAAATTCCGCTTAGTAACCAATTAGGAGAGTTTACGATAACGGCACTCGACGAGACGCAATAAACACGTCTCTCACGCAATGCGGGCTAGATTAGATCCAAGGCCATGTTGACACAAGGAGCATGAACCCAGAGACAATTGGGCGGCAGGGAGATTTATTTTTAGTTTCATTTTATCAAATTTTCCTATTATTACACACTTGCCTTTGGATTCTTCAGTTGTTCCCAATCAGGTAAAATGTAGAACATGATACCTTGCAAGGCTCCAGGTAGTGTCAAGCCACGTATAAGTAAAACAAACAGCACTACATACGGGAACGAGACGGTGAAGTAAACAATCTGTGAATTACACAATTAAAAATCAGGGACGGGTAACCACGAGCACGATGGAACTACTGAGAATGATCCAATTGTACCCAGATAATTTTGAATTTTGAAGAGACCTATGATCAAGCAGCTACCTATTATAGAGTTTATGGTTTATATAGACTGATAATGTAAGTCTCCCAGGGTGACGTTTAATACTCACTTTACCAACGCTCTTAACACCATTGCATATACAGAGGTAGACGATGATCCAGCAAATCACATTGCACCAGAAGACAGGCCAAACTATACCACCGACATCATTGATACTGGCAGACATGCGCAAGAGTCGAATACTGAAAGAAATATTACTAAATTATGCAAAAAGTTATAAAATTAATACAAACACCTATAAATGTAGCTAAATTACGCACTGAAAGAATTCATCCTCTGGAGTCGTAATTGTTCCATTTGAACCGAAAAAACTAGAATTTCCTGTAATCTGAAAATAAATGTGTATTTGTATTGAGGAAAATGTTGTAAAAGACTAGGTACGATTCTAAAATTAGTTTACTTCTGTGCATTTCTCGGTATTCCACGAGTTTCCACAAGACTGCCAAGGCAGAGGCGAGCTAAACGAGTGGTATATGTAGAGAACTGGATACGACATGATGGCCGCAAAATATATCACTGCTATTACGTTCAGGACTATTGTGGCGTATCCTGCTCCTGTACATAAGCAAAATCTAAATTAGTTTAGTTAATTGACAGTTGTATGTTCTATTTAAGCAAGATATTTATACAAAAACACGTACCTTTGAACAACGGATTTATGTTGAAAACGGAGACACATCCTGCACTAGCAAACTGTCCTAACGTTGTCTCCAGATAAACAAGTGGGATTCCGCATATGAAGAGTGTTAAAAAATATGGTATAAGAAAAGCACCTGTAATAAAATGTACACACAAATCAATCAATGGGATCAAAGGAATTCAATTTTATTAGGTACAGTTGGCAATGAAATTACAATACCATAAGGATAATAAGCAACTTTCGTCGCCAAATACTAAGATTAACTAAGAAAAAGTTAGTTTAATTTACCTCCTCCATTCCTATAACACAAATAGGGAAACCTCCAAAGGTTTCCAATACCGACGGCATATCCCAGACATGAGAGTAAATACTCAAGCTGGCTGCCCCAGCGTTCGTGTGGTCCTCCCGCCATTCACAAGGAACTGAATCGTGACCCCAACCGAACTGACCCTACCATTGATCGAAATTGAGGATATAGCTGGTTATGTTACTCACACTAATCTTGAAAAGGGTCATGACGATGGCAATTCTGATTAAAAATATATTTGATAGTAGAGTCAGTCATGAAGCACTTATTGCACTGACGGAAGTATTCATTAAAATAACAAAGTGTCTTAGGTACATAAAATAAATATGAAATGAAACAATGTTTAAAATAGCTAATAAAAACTCTGTTATTGGTTTTTTGTAAATTCCGTACTTAGCGTAGAACATCAATACCAAAAGCAAAGTGACAGGTAAGATTATCAGGAACAAGTAGTTTGGTGTTGATGGTATCTGAATCCGTTTTACTTTTAGGTGTCTTTACTGCTGCTTGTTGAACATACTGAAGTACCTGAAAACAAAGTCTGGTGTCAAAACATAGTCATTTTTAATTAGTTACTAAATTACCTACTTAGTACCCACCTTTAAAATTAATGGTTAGCATTTTTAATACTTACCTATACTTCTAGCTTTAAAATTTGTATAATTTGTCTTCCTGAAAATGTATTTATAGTAGGGGTTTAAATTCTGGTGGTTAAATAATGGTAACAATTATTTAGGTGCATTAATTTTAAAAAGTGGAATCTATTACTTTTAATGTGCAAATCATTGATTTTAAAGTGCATTTAAATACAACCCCATTATAGCTTGATGTCCCGATTAAAAATGTAATATATTTATTTTGATGACTTACAGATAAGTCTCCATCACCCCAGGATATAGCGTCGTTGGTGCCGAGGGAATCATCCCAATGGAAATGCTGTGAGGGTTGACTCCAGTCTGGCCGCCGCAGGGTGCACTTGATGGTGGCTAGGGTCAGATGCTGCTCTGTTGGTGGCGGCTTAAATGCCTGAACGCTCTTTCCCGTCGATTTTCCCTTCATCGTTATAATCTTCAAAAGGAAAAATCAACAGCTATTAATATGTCCCCAAACACAAGCGTATAAGCCACTCTAGCCACCCTAGGCTAGGGCTGGCTTCACATAATCCTCAGATTCCTTTTTCGTCGTAAGTTTCCTCAAGTTCTAGTGTTCCTCTACTTCACCGAAAAGCCGTACCAAAGTTCCGAAAATCGCATTTTTCTTCTTATTCTTAGACGGGGGTGGCAGTCCCTGCACCGACTCCACGAAGACGGGAGTTTTGTGCAAAAGACGGGAGTTTTGTGCAAAAGACGGGAGTTTTGTGCAAAATCGCATTGTTACTGGCCCGGGTACGAATGCAGGCGAGTGCAATACCAACTAAGGCTCCCATGACTTTTTTATAAATTTTGCGATTCAGACACTTGAAATTTCATTCAACCATCGGCATTGAGAAGTTCTTTCACGTACCTAATTGAGATATGGGTCTTGTGAGTTCAGTGTGTCTAATCGCTATTGTGTTCACGATGATACCTGCGTATATATCAATCTGAGTGTGATGGCGGTCCGGAAGGTGTTCCTCAGCGCGACGAGGTCCGGGCAAAAGATTCTGACGGTCGGCTCCTGGAAGTTGAGGACCTTGTTCCACGGGACCTTGTTGCTCTCGAACGTGGTGTAGTGGCGAATTTCGCGAGAGTTCTTGGTTGTTAGGTGAGAGTAAACGTCGGTTGTATGCGATGAGCTTTCGCCTTCTGATGAATGGAAAAAGTAATGTCTAAATATATTTTCAGGGATAAAAATTTGCCAAGTCAAAATTCGTTTTTGCGCATTAGTGTGTTTAGCAAAATCGGTCCAGCAGCTATGAATTTGGATTTCCATAATCCTTTATTTCAACGCAAAATCATATGACAAGTTCAAAACATTCGATTATTACTTCGAATTCGAGTCTTTAGTAGACCCTAATGAGTTGACTTTTTACAGGAAATCACGGTAATATTACGAATTAAACAAACAGTCGCCTAATAAAAACTATTTAGGTTGTGGTAGTGTTTTCACTAATTTGATTGTCATCTGTTGCACCAATATGGAACAGTGCGACTTACCAACGATAGTTTTACTGTCGTGTTGCGACTGTGATTCATAGTCCTCTGGTATGGGCAGCATCTCTGTAAGAGACTCATTCTGCCGAAACATAAGGAACCTCCGTCTTTCCACGTCCAACAAGGGCAGTTCCAACTCGACGTGAAATGTTTGGGTCGTACCCTGGAAATGTATATATTAGACAGGTACCCCGGGAATTTTCCTTGTAAGTACCGAATATAGCAATAAAAACATAATGTAGGTACTATTAAGGATTAAGAAAACGCATGCATATATTTTTTACAGGCGACCATAAAAATAAAGTAGGTATTACCTTGTCAATTTTTGGTGGAGGTGGTATAGACATGATCCGCAAAATAGTAAAGTTAAAATATGAGGAGCGCAGCTCGTCTGGGTGGGGCTCATACGGTTCCTCGGGGTGGTCTGCCAGAAGCACCTCTCGACAGTCCAGCCATTGCAGGCGATGCATTATCGACGTCGTTGTCCGAACGTACGCTGAGCAAAACTAAGAAAAACATCAATTCAATTTGTGGTCCAACGAAACCGGATTTTTGATTTAGGTGAGCTTATTTTGCTATGCGGGCATTATAGTACCAATAGTACATTATGCAACAAATGAGAAATAAAGGAAATTCCTTCCAATTCGATTCCGAAAGCAGCGACGGATTCTAAAGTAGAATTTTGAGCGGAGCGAGGGATACAAGAGCCGAGACGATTTTTTTTCATGAGCTATTTAAGTACTTCTACTTTACTACTTTTTTATTGCGAGAAAAATAAGAATTAGTAACATTTTCATTAAAACTAACTAAAAATAACTGTATTTATTTTTGTTAATTTAAATTGAGATTTAATTCAAGCAGCCACTTAGTACATTTAGCACGATATTTATATAATTTCATACATTCGCTCTAGTTCCAAAATTTTCAAGTTGCAATGGTAATGTTTTTGGTATTTTTAAAAGCGCCATCTATGCAAAACATTACATAGTTAAAAATACAATATGCGTACCGCACAGGGGTTTCCAGCGAGAGATAACGCGGTTAGGTTCGGTAACCGTCTCAACGCATCTAGTACAGGAAGTAGTTGGTAGATGTCGTTATCAGACAAATCCAGAGCCGTCAGGTTGTGAGGCAACCGAGCCAGTCCATAAACATCTACAAAAATCACAAGAATGAACAAAGTAGGTAACGAGCATTTATTTACCAACAACTTAATTTAAACGTTTACCATCATTCAACAAGTTTCTCGCCAATCCCAAATATAACAAATTTGTAGATAAATGCTCAGCAAAACTCTCGATGTCACGGAGAGCATTCGCTTGCAGTTCGAGAATTTTTAGACCTTTCGGTATGAAAGTGGTGTCTACTTCAGATATGAAATTGCCACATAAGTTGAGAGTGATGAGGTGAGGATAATCTTGTAAACCTTCATCTAACGCTGTCATCTACAAGAAACAATGTAAGTATACGACAGATTCAGATAGAACACGAAAATTGTTAAAATGGTTAACTTTGCCAAGTTTATTAGGTACCTGACAGTCGGTGACCCTTAACACGGGCACTTTTTTTAAGTCTTCTCTCAAAACATTTCTGTCCCCAGCTTTAACAGCTTTCTTGATAAGTGGAATCATATTTTCGGTAATGAAATTAACACTGCGGAAGCAAACTTTCCCTTCATCATTGGCACACTTGTCGTTATCCCATAATGTTAAAGGCAATATTATTTCCCAGTGCTCATCGATGGTTAAAGTGGATTCATCGTCGATGAACCCGTTGAGGATACTGTTCTTTATTTTGTTTTCTAATGCCTCAGTAAAAGTTTTGGTCGGTATTTCATCTCTGCAACACAGATTTCTATGATGTCTAGCACCTTCTTCTACAGGCGTCCAGTCTATACCGGTTTCTATGCGTTCCTGGAAACCTTTATGTTTGATGAATTAGTTATTTTAACACCTGATGCGGTCCGTAATAATAGTAGTAGGTATCTACCTAATGATTTTGTAAAAATACCTTCTATTGCATCGTTAGGTACGAACACAAGACTCGCATCGCTGACTGGCGGTCTTATAACTTGAGGGGTAGCTTTCTTTGGCAGTTCCTTTTTGGGCGGCATAACACGAAATAATATTAACCTTGTCTAAAAATATTTTTAAGATTTCGAAAATAAACAAGTTGAAGATGAATAATTTATTTGATTGATCTTGAACATATCATACCTAGTGATTGCTAGTGACAAGTGCTTTGAAAATCTTGACAGTGACATAATTCGACAAAAGTTTTTAATAGAGTGGAAGAATTTTTAAGGAGGAAGGCTCTATACCCTCGCTCGGAGGCTCTACCATACCACCTAAGTTGCGTATAGTTACAATGACAGTTATTTCATGAAAAACATTTCGTTCAAATGTTTACATCCACACATTGTTTACAGCTTGAATGAAAAAAATTAGAGGGCCGCGAGAACCCACCAAAGAGATCTTAACTCTATCCAGTTCCTATGGTGTCTTGTTCTTTAGAATTAGACGTTAATAAGTTTCAATTCTATTTCCGGCTACGGTCGGTAAAGCAGTACTTAATAAAGGTTGCTTCATACTATAAATGAGTCCGCAAGGTGTCGCTACGGGACACAATGTTTATATGTCACAAGTAGGTATAATACCTACGTAGTTTCGCGTGTTCGCGACAGGCCGCGGCTAAAGTGCACGTACGTCGCGGTTGGAAGGCCGGCCGATCACATTTTTCCGTATGAAAGTAAGCGAGTCGTTATTGACTGCCAGCGAGGTGTCGCATGTCGTTATATCGGTTGCCTCTCACACATGCAGTTCTGTTAGAAAACACCGTGCGGTATTTGTCCTGGATCTTTCTATCCACTTGACACGTGAAGTGAGCGGGCGATGGGTGCGCAGT